>BRZM01000006.1:2636029-3884190 GCA_033238685.1 Lates japonicus | reverse complement strand
CTACAGTGCTAGTGCCAGTCAGCTAGCATGTTGGTGATTAGCTTGCCAGCTACACCAGATGGCCAACTAGTCACTATGCTACACAGACTTCTAGGATCATCTGCAAGGACGCATAGATGAATATATTTTTCCGTAGTGGTTATTGTACAGTTACAGGTATGATTTGTGACATCTAGTCTTATTAAATGTCAGCATCTTTCTCATCTTTGGATGAAACTGAGCTAGCTGCTGCCTGCTGGGGCCCTAAAACCTTTCCAAAGCTTTGATGAATCTGTTCTATAAGCCCCTCAGCTTCCTCCCATTTTAAACAAGGTTGTTAGAAAATGAACCTCTCACTCTATGTTTGATAAAAAGACTTCATTAAGTATCTCAATCACTCAAATAAAAGTTCTTCTCAACTGTATCTCCCTTGAAGGTGTGGCTATATGAGAAGAACCCAAAGCAGTAGTGTGGTCACTTTCAGCGTACAGCTATGCTGTAAGTCAGAGTCAACTCTTCTGGGCTGAGTCACATGCAGCATCTTCTCCAGCTCCATTTGAACAACAAGAATGGCCCCTGCGGCCCCAGCAAGGAGACAAATGATTGAGTCACCTGGGATCTCAGTAAAGAACAGAGGAAGAAGCCCCCACAGGACCACAGGTCAATATCAAAACAGACAACTGCTCCTATTTACACACTATCACCCTCAGGCAACATCAAACTGATCCAGTAAGCAAAAGCTGGAACAAAAGATATATTGAGTGCTATTCAGACTTAGGGCTCTATTTTAATGAAACTGGGAGCAAGAGTAGAGGCAAGTGCAAGCTCATGGCACAATTAATTTTCACAGTTTTTATGGCCAGAGGCTCAACTGCAGCCCTGGTTTAGAACAATGTAAGAAAGGAGCTACTTACCCATTCTGCATCTCTCCCACCCTGTGTCACATTTCCCTCCTGTGTTAGAATATGTGTTGGAAACATGTTCAAGACTGTCTGCCTTTTAGCAATAATGCTAGCCAACAATAATATTGGTAACAGTAAGGTATATTGTGAAATCTGTATATCAATGCCTATGAACATTGTCTTAAAAGTGTGGCTCCCACAATTTTTTTAAATGACTGCAACCTTTACATTTTGTCAGGCTTGCTACCAGCATGGTTCATAAGGATGGCAATGTTAGTATGTCTGTCACATCAGTTGGTCAGCCCATTGCATTAGTCCAGACTGAAATAATGTATCTCTACAAGAGATAGGAACTCTATGAAATCTGGCACAGATGGATGAATCTTAATGACTTTGGTGATCTCTTGACTTTTCCTCTGGATATTTTTGTTTTTGAATGAAATACTGTATCCTAACAAATTTGGTTTCATGTAGTGATATTGTCAAGTAATTAATTTGTCTAGCGCTCTATTTAAGACACAATACCTGAAAAACTAATGCCTCAGCTGTACTTTGTGTTTAGGGCTAAGCAACAAATGTTAACATGCTAACACTCTAAAGTAAGACAATCAACATGGTAAACATAATACCTGCTTTGTACCAGCATGTTAGCGTCATGACTGTGGCCCTGTAAGTAAGCATACTGACTTTAGTTTGTAACTTAAAGCACCACCATGCCTGTCAGTACAGAGCTCACAGAGCTGCAAAGTATGGCTGTGGAGTCTTCCTCATAATAACATAAACTCATTACTGTCTGTTCTTTTCTCATTAGATGAGGCTTTATGGTGTGGGACAGATGGCAATCCACAGAAACCTGTCAACTGAGTCACTTTAACTGTCCATTCTGGATTATGTGGTGAAGAATTATAATTTCTGTATTTATTCAGTTTTGATGTTGGAAAACATACTATAAAAATAAAGGTAATTTTACATGGTGCCTCATTTTTTTATGTGGTTAAAATGTACAGTCCAAATCATGGAAATGAGCAAATCTTGCAGCATGGTTACCCTGTTCTTAAGATTCATTGTAGTATTTTAACTCTGCAATCTTCTGTATCCACATGAAATCTGACAATAAATACAGATTTTCAGAGTTTCATCTCAATACACATATACAGTATAATCTATGAAAGAACATTACATTTGTGATGAGCCATTCCTTTAAAGTAGTTAAAACAATTTTCCAGAAAGTTTCTGCATTCTTCTTTTGGCCTGTTCCACTTTCAAACATATAAATTACATAAACAATAGGATATTTGGTCTTCCACTGCTGCTTGGAGATTGCTGGTATGATTTGGAACAGATCATATTTTATCTAGGGTTGGGCTTCGGCCCCTGAGTGTCACATATGTTCACAATTAGCTGGGAGACGAAGGTCCAGCTGCGGTCGTTCTGTGGGGAGGGAAAACATGAGTTCATGATCTTTAAGGGATTAAAGCTGCATCTTTGGATCTTTGGACAAATATGTATATGTATGTGTGTGTGTGTGTGTGTGTGTGTGTGTGTGTACGTGTATGTGTGTGTTTGTGCTTGTGTATGTGATCACACTAATCACATTAGGAAACCAAGCACTCTCAAAAATTCTCTTTCAGTCATGGCTTTCTGGGCATCAGAAATTTGAGGTACTGATGAGACAGGGTCTTGATAGCTACTAACACTGCTGATATCGTTCTGCTGATGTTGGCCACGACATACCAGACATATTCCTGATCTCCTGCTGGAAGGTTCCAGTGGTCAAGAATCCCAACGTGGACAGTGTCAGGGTTCTCCTACTAAACAAGGTTCCAAATTGTGCCATAATTCCAGTAGGAGATGCCTTGGGTGATGAAAGCAACTATATAATAGCCACTTAACAGCAATTCTTCACTCTCCATAAAGAGATCTCTGTGGTATCTGCAAAACCCTCTTGCATTTTATTAGTACATAGAGGTCCTCTAACAGAGCTAAGTCTGCCAATGCTGAGATTGACTGTCAAATCTCTTGTTTAACTGTGTGACTCTATAAGAACTTATCATGTTGCAAATCAGTTAGCCTACCCATCGCTTTAAATTCATTTTAATTGCTTGTAAATTACGTCACCTGTAGCCTGTAGCCTGTCTGCATTGCATGGACTCTGACACAGCCAGATTTACTGTGCTGCACCTCAAGCCCAGATTGACTAAATTTGCATACACTAGTTTTCTGACATATGTCCATTTGATAAATGAGGGCTATTGAGTGTTTATATTAAATATATATATGGAGAACACATTCAGGGTAGTATATAGATATACATATGAATATTATGTATTTGTGTGATGTTTGTGATGTTTATGTACCATTACAAACCACAATACATGCTTTGGATCATCATCATGTGAACCTGTATTTTACATACTAGATAATATCTGCTATATTGTCATTGACATATTACATACACATTAAACTCTGACTCATATCCAGTGTGTATTTGATACTCTTGTGTGTGATTACCATAGAGGGTGGATAATCAACCCAAGCCCAACAGGACCCAATAGGACCAGGTTCTACAGGACCGGGTTTGGAGGAATATTTAGAAATGATGTCCAGGTTCGGTCATGTCGGCAGCAACAATAGGCAGCAAACACATGCATGTGTGCAGAACTGCTGATGACATATATAATGTTAAAACAATCTACCTATATACCAAGCATTATATCAAGCAATTCCTTTTCATGGTAATTCTCATTGTGTCTATATGTGTAATCAGGGTAAACAAGCAAGCTGTGACCATGATAATAACATCTGTGTGACAGGGTAACACAAACTCAGTGCTTCAGCTTTCATTAACTGCCTCAGGCGTGGGTTGGGTTTGGACATAAGAAGACAGAATGCCTGTTGGGTTAAGGTAAGGCTCAGTCACTGGGATCTGAAGGTGTTGTTGTATTGTTTGTTTAAGGTCTAATACACATAATAATGCCTTTTACAACAGCAAAATCTGGCACGTCATACGATTCAAAAGAAAATAATAACAACAATGATTTTATATAAACATAACAAAGGGGGCACTCGTAGTGACAGACCCACAGCTAATTTTAACTGCCTCTGTTTTGGTTCACTCTTACGGCCCTCCCAACCTCCAGCTGATGAACTGGAACTCTGATGACCCCACTGTACCTGCTCAGCACCAAACAGCAAAAGTTAGTGAAGAGCTGATGAATATAGTGGAGCATCTACCTGCCAAAGAGCTCACTTACTGGTGGAAACCAACCACAGGTAAATGGCGAGTTAATATTGGAATTACACTGGTCACAATTGGTTCCAACTACAATTTCAAGTAAAGACTAATGCTGCTTCATGTCTACTGGCTGTGTAATTGGGAAACTGTTTGGCAACAAGTTTGTTATATCAACTTTATAAGGTGATAACATGTCACTGTTGTGTTATTGCCCCTGGGTAGCCAAACAATATTAATGTAGGTTTAAAAACATAAACAGATGTTTAGTGAAAGCTAAACCCATCAACAGCCAGTTTAACAAACACAGGACCCTCTTGTTATCAGAGTCCTTGTGCTGTCACATCCATTCCATCTTTAATTTTCTCATGCTCATATGGGAGCCATTGGGGTGAATATGGACTACATGCATAACAAGTGGGCTGGCTATAATAGACAAATTGGACAGTTAAATATGGGTTAGTTGGGAGTGGGCTGAAACTGGGTACACTGTAACACACTGTAACCAAAATAATGTGGGCTGCATCTGTGGATACGTGTTTCATTCAAATTCATCCATAAATATTAATTGGCACTGGGACAATTATATCAATACAATTCTGTTCTTTTGTGGAGACAACACACAAAATAGCAAAAACCAGGATCCAGTGAGGATCCACTATGCTTTGTTTATTGCTGGCTCAGCCAACTTGGCTGTGTGGGCCCCACAAGAGTTGGCAATGAGCTGGGGCCCCATTTGAGCAACTGGTACTGTTTTTCCCCCAATCCACATACTGTGTGTTGAGGTTTTCAACCTACAAAATGACAAATCTGGAGTGCTTAAATGGAGCCCAAATGTGAGCCAAACATCAGAAAACAAACGTGGGTATATCCCTGATCCTGATGCAGATTAGATTTCCTTGTGTCAGGATTTATGTGAACACTACTGCACAAATGAAATGAATTATTGTCTAGAATTTCTTGTTATACACATACAACTTGTATTTAGATGGCTAAAGAAGATATCAAATTCCCCACAGCTTGCACAAGGGGACGACTGAAATACATCCTGCATATGTGTGTGACATTAGGCTTTGCATTGTTGAGTCAAAACAGATGGAAAAAACACATCCTCCTTCTCAGCAAGGCTGGTTTGTGTTGCAACCCTGAAGGTCCAGAGTTACACAAAGCTGAAAGTGACTCTCAGAAGACAGAGGAATGCCCTGAGGGATGCAGTCATCTGGGATTACTGGGCTGGAGAGTCAGCATATCATATTGCCATTTCCTTGTCTTTTACTTTTTACTCCTGTCAAAAGAGAGCTGCTTCAACTGGATGTGCTGAGGCTACTAACTCATATCTGTTTCAGGCCAGTGTCAGAAGTATAAGACTGAAATTTCATATGAGAAAAGATTCAGTGGTTTCTTTATTCATATTATTTCACTCTTTAGATTGTTCTAAGACTGCTCACAAAGACGTTTACATTCAGATCAATTTAAATCAGCTCAAAGGAGCAGCTTGAGTTTGAAGGGTTTACAAAGTAAAAGTAGGTTAGTAAGTGTAATATAGTACTCATTAATCTAGCAAATTGTTACATATAACATATGTATATTCACTTTGAGACATTAGTATAACTCAGGTTTGGGCTCAAGCAAGCAGAGTTTGAGAAATGCTCTGTAAACTAGTGTGTTTTAATACTGGATGTAGTGTCAACAAATAAGACTATTGTTGTGAAAATGGCAGTCTCTCTATTGCTTTATGGCACAACAGGACATGCTAAAGCAGAGCGATATTGGACAGTTCTGTAAAACTCTGGAACATATATGCACACAGCAACAATAGCAGGGCTGAAGTACAGAAAAGACAGCTAATGCTGTGTGCTTAAAGTTAGAGAGAGATCATTGTCAAGATTAGATATTTAAACACTCCTGTGTCACTTGTTGCTCTGAGATGGGGACATGAGGTGAACATGTTATACACCTATCCACCACTTTGATCTTGACACTCTATGGATTATTACAAGCTGGGTTTTATCCTTTAAGCACATTAGGACACATTATTGTTGATATATTCCAAGATTTCAGCAAACACTTTGGTGAGTGCAAAGTTCTCAGTACTGATAGAACTGTTGGCCAGATCTACGAAAATAAAACCCAACTTGTAATTAACTGTAGTTGGATGCTGTCATGTGCATGCACATAATGAAAATCCAGTTATCCATTGAAGCCTAATGTTTGTGACTGGAATGAGGCTTGACACAAACTAGGGTCTCCAGTATTAATGATGAACACTTTACACACACACACACACACACACACACACACACACACACACTCTGACCTTCACAGCCTTAATTTTGCTGCTCTATGCCAATGTCACACCACTTTCTGCATGGACTGATGGCACTGAATGTTATTGTGCACTGCAGTCATGTATTACTTCTGTGGTGATTGTGCTCATATTGCTTTACAGTACATATCACTTTGACATTCCAGATAATTTAGAAACTTTATTACAGTAACCTCTTTCTAACTGCATAGTTTCAACTTGATTACCTGCTCTGAATTTGTATTGGCTGTTATCAAACACTATTACCAGATTGCAGCATCCTCTTTGAAACAGGAAGCACTGGGGTTTCAGTCAGGAACACTGTGCTCCAGTATATGAATACAGCATCACACTGAAGACTCAGTGGAAAGAACAATTTATTCACAACCAGTCACATCAGTGTGTGGCAGGTCACAGCTTTGTTTGCCAGGGATGCAGTTTTTTTGAGCAGCACAAAATGATACACCATAGCATTTTTAACATTTTGAGAAAGTCTTGTTCACTCATAAGGCAGACACACATACACTCATAGTTGACTGTGTTGACAGGGATCTAACATCTTAGTCCCTTGCTCTGCATGTAATTACGCACTTCTTGAAAACCCTCCAACTTTGTTTATATGAGAACTGGCCGAATGTGCTCTTGCAGCCTGCTAATGAGCAGACATGGGGATATGGTGCTAATACAGAAAACATGGAGCAACACACATATTCTCTGCCTCCTCTCTGAAGGCTACCTATCAGAAGGATAAAGCAATTGAAGTAGCTGGAAACCTGCTGTATTTTATTTCATGTTTGTGAAGCCTCATGCAGGCTAGGGATAGTTTAACCACTGCCAGTTAACAGACTGCACGCTACAGCCAACTAAAGGCAGTTATGGAAACATTATGAAAAGACACATACGGTATGGTTTCATAGGAATTTCTGTATCATGGGTGTAAAGGTGCAAGTGTTGCTATGCAGTCTTGAAATTTATCACGCCATATGCTTACCCAGAGACCTCAAGGGTGAAAGCAGAGAAGATACAGATGACACTGGTGCAGTAAACACCCACTTCGCTAACATAACTCATCATAAGCCCTTGACACATTCAATGTGGTAAGGTCATTTTTAGAGGTGGGTATCACAACTGACTTTGCTGGTCAAAATCACTTGGCTCTGTGCAGTTTAAAGAGGTTCTACATAGCGCTGTTAAATTAATGGTAGGCTTAGGGTTAGCTAACTTTTTAGAGCTTTCATGAACTACTAGGAGGTGCAATCAAAGAGTTCTGACACCATTCCTATTGAGAACAAACAGAGTGTGGCATGGTACTGTGCATGCATTTGTGATTGTCTAACTCAACAGTTTTCCGCAAGGGATAAATAAAGTATTTCTGATTTTGATTTGTGATTTCACCATTGAGCAGCAGCACTGTGTCAGGTCCAGGATGACCCAACCTTCATGTTGAGGATCATCACTGATGTTGAGAACTGGGTCCATAGTTACGACCCAGAAACCAAACAGCAGTCATCACAGTGAAAGAGTCTGCAGTCTCCAAGACCAAAGGAGGCACATAACCAAGAACAGAATTGTCATCTTCATTCACAGGGTTGTACACTGTGACTGATAATGCCAAGTTGTACTGTGCTGTTATGAGGGATTGGAGGGAGAACATTCAGCCCAAACAACCTGCACTTTGGTACAATGGCAACTGGGTGATCCATCATGACGTGTTGCTCACAGCGCATTGAAGATGCTCATGTTTTTTTGGCCACACTAACACAACAACCACTCCCCACCCACTCTACTCAGAAGCTTTGGCTCCCTGTAACTTCTTCTCTTCCCCAAAATGAAAAACTGAAGAATTGCCATTTTGACACAGTAGAGGAAATCCAGTGCAAGTCACAGATGGTACTTCACATGCTTATAGAATGGGACTTCCAGGAAGCTGTCCAAGAGTGGCAGGAGTGCTGGGAGCAGTTCATCACTGCACAAGGGGACTGCTTTGAAGTAGATGGTGGCCAATTTAAATGAGATACAGTTTTTGCTTGTTGTAAGGGCAATCTCTGAACTTTTTGATTGCACCTGGCAGTATGAAAATTGTGAAAAATATAATAGTAGAATAACATTTAGGATCAGCTAGTTCCCATTGTATTTAAAGCTACAATAACTGATTTTTTGGGCCACTTAGGCAGCAGAAAGATGTTGTGAATACAACACTTCTGTATCACCCCCTTTTAAGTTGATATAGCAAATTTGTTAGCAAATGCTTGCTTTTTTATACATACAGCAATTATGGAAAAACTTTAGCATTTAGTTGGAATTTAGATTCTATCAATCTCATGACTGCAAGTTCTATATTCACTCTGTTTCAGCTGTTTTAATTTAAAAATGGAAAAGGTTCATCAACTGTAGAGCATAAATGTGCTCAGTAAGACACTATTGCCTTGCATTACCATGCAATATGTATCAAGATACTGTATCTTAACTGGAGAGAGAGAAAATGGGTATTACTTAATTACTTAACTGCACATTGAAATCAGAATGCAATTGGAGAGACAACAACATGGGCCAGACAACATCTGGAGGAGGCCATCAGCTCTGCCTATTTAAATGACATACAGGGATCTAATCACAATATAGCAAAATCAAGATGATGAGAACATTTAACACTGGATGATATATCCAGATTCCATGTTAATAGCACGCAGGGTCCTAAAGCCATGATAACCTGCCTAATAGTTTTTTTTAATAGTGCTTATACACAAATGGAAATGTTTGCCTGATGGCTGTGTTACAGAGAAGGTCTCAACAAGAAGACATCTTGTTCTAACGCAGAGTGTTGGACAGATAGATTACTGAATAGACTGACTATCACCATCCTTTCCCTCCACTGCTAGACGAGCAAAAAGATAATACTGTAACAGTAACAGTTGCCTCCAATTTCCTCCTTTAAACTGTCTGTATTTTGTGGGTTCTCCACAGGGCTCCTTCACTACAGGAATTCTCCAGCTCAGACCACCCTGCACAGGCACACCACAAGACCACTAATGTTATGACTATTCATATTCACGTTCTTTCTTTCAGTTTGTATAACCTACAACAAACAACAAGGGCCAAAGTGATGCCAAATATTTATCCCTACTAAAAGTATGGTAGGTCCACAAATCCACACCATCCACTACCATCCATCCACAAACCTGGCTCAATGGATATGAAATGCTGTGAGTGCATCCAAAATCATTCTATTCCATCTGTTACAAGAACAAAGACATAACTTCACTTCAAATAGATGGGCTTAGCATGAAACCACAGCGCTGTCAAGTACCTTGTTTATGTTTATCCATATAGCAAAAAGCTTAAATCTGTACTTTTAAAAGTAACTGCAGATGATATGAATTTACTCCAACAATACAGCAGCTGTACACAGGGGCTGTGTGGGATGAAAACATGGTCTAAAAGATTTTGAGTGTGTGAAATAATAAAAACCTTTTTGATTTGTAAAAAAAAACATGTGTATCAGGAATTTTTGTGAATATCTAAGTACAGATTCAAAGTGGGTTATGTCATGTAAAAAAGGAAAAAAAAATCAATAACATTTTTAAAAGATGTATTTTGAACCCAATTAATGCCTTTTTAATTAAAATTGCACTCATGATTCATAACTTACTCAGTGAACTCACAGACTTCATACATGTGCAGAAATCAGTGGACCGTACCCTTTGTAGTGATGTGTGTTTATGTCTGATGTCTGCCTGGACATAAATTGTTGTTTATGCATCTGTGGTTTAAATGCAAACAGGAACTGCTTGGAGACTTTTCCCACACCTAACGCACTATCTCCAGGGCAGCATTATACTTGTTTACTGTACATCAACCCAAGCATGAAGGGAACCCTGGCGGGACAGTCTCAATGATTAATCCTACAGCCTTTGGTGAGCTTTGATAAACATATTTGAACTGCTGACCAATAGCAAACCATCTGAAAAAATGACCCCATAGGTTGTCTGTGCAAACATCTTATTACAACTCAGAGTTACATTTTATTGTTAGGTGATCTCTAGTAGCTGGGGTAATTATGATGGGAACAAAGGAGGAAGTAAGGTGATGTAGTAGATAGTGTGACACCTTCATTAACCAAGGGGTTCACATACGTGAATGTTTGAATGATGTATTCAGTATGAACAAGGCTGTTAACCTGTGGATATTATTCCTACCTATAGATATTATTACTGCTGCTTGTGTTAGAACTCACTGCTGCAGTATGATTGATAGTTTAAATGTTTGTCAGTGTTTTTGAATACTTTCATTGTCTCCAGGTCATTTATTATTTCTGCTGTTGTTATCATACAACATATTGGTTTATTTTTGTTTACTTATTGTAAAATAATACACAAATAGCATTAACACCAATGTTTCTGTTCCGTTCCCTGTGCTTTTGTGGCCTGAAAGGTGTGCAGCACCAAGTATTCGGTTCTTACCAAGGCAACATCACACTTAAATGCCCTGGCACTAATGCTGTTTTAACAGTGCTGACCTTTGAGGGGACAAATAACAACACAATAGAGAAAGCTAACAAAACCTATTCACAATTACCCTGCTCTGCTGAAGAATAAACTGATCTACAAAAACTTGCTAACTGGTGATTAACAAGCTAGCCAGCAAGCTATTATGACTGACTAGCGTAGGTTTCCAGTTGGCTAGAATGTTAGCTCACCAGCCACAGTAGTTCAGGGACTAGGCATGCAAGCAGGAACTACATAACCATGCTTCTATCATTGTGTAACAAGCACACACAGATGAACTGCCACTTTCCAGGGCTTTACAATTTGGATTAGAATCCTCCCCATCAACAAGATTTATTTATCTGTCCAACACTTCTTTCTATCTGTGTGTTGAAAATCTGTGGACCATGGAAATCTAAATAATCTAAATAATTTCATATAACATTGAATTGAATTTTCATGATCACTTAAAAACATGTACTGTATCACTGACAGCCTCAAAAACCTAGCAAAAGACAACCCAGAGTTCAAAGGGCCTGCACATTTTCTACATGCTGCTTTTTGCTTTAACATAAGTAGCCCATTAATTTCATTTTCACGAAAGTTAAAGTAAAGCTGAACCTCTATTTCAGTAATCATGTTTTTTGTTTTTTTTCCCAGTTCTGCTTGCTGTTGTTCAGTGAGCTTCCAGCTTTCTCAGGAAAAAAGAAGTGGAGCTAGGGCTCAGTTCACCTTGACAGCCTGGCCCCAGAGAGAGGATCTGGGTTCAGAGAGCTGGATAGGCGAATGCTACAGAGGTGTGGAAGAAACAGGGCCAACAGGGTGAAAGAGCTGGAGAGGAGGAGTAAAATAAAGAAATGGAGTGAAGCTTTGGCTTGCATTTGACAGCTGGCAAGTTGAAGAGAAACACAATACAACAGCAGGTAGACCACATAGGGAAAGAGACATGTGAGCGCACATGTATAAGTGTAAAATGGACCTTAAAGAATGGGTGAGTATTTGTTAGAACCACCTCTCAGAGAATCGAAATGCATGTGAAAGAAGGTAGACTGATAACTAGATAGCTAGATAGATAGATACTTGTCATGAAATTTACATGGCCACACAGAGCTTGCATGTACGCCAGGCTGGTTGAGCGCTGCATGCCCTGACACACCTTTGAAGTCTGAGCTCAGCTTTTTCCTCACCACTGGAAAATCTCCCAGTCTCTCTCTCTCTCTCTCTCGCTTTCTCTCTCTCTCTCTCTCTCTCACACACACACACACACATCATATCTCATCTGTGCACAGCAGAACACAGCAGCAATCATCACACTGCCTCCCTGTGTAGGCCTCACATAGGCATAGGGGAAAGTGAAACTGATGACTGTTGCTCTGCACATGTGCGACTTTGAAAGCATTAATCATGCAGCAGCTTGCTGTACATCAATAATCATTGCATATTATTATCCATTTACAGTAGCGTCTCCACTCAGAGCTTCAGCAATAATTAAAGAAACTCTGCTTCATGACATCAGTGGAGTTTAATTAAGCTGAAGACATCTTAAAATGTAAAGCAGAGGGAACTAGTAGTTGTGCTACTACTGCTAGTAATGAATTGTGCTCTGTAACACACAGATCTTCAACAGATCCCTCGAGCTGTGCCAAGTCCCATCCTGCTTCAAACACTCCACCATCATTCTGGCCCCCAAGAATCCCTCCATCACAGGACTGAATGACTACAGGCCGGACGTTTGCGGTCATGTCTGGTGTTGGCCCACCTGAAGAGGATCACAGGACACCAGCTGGATCCCCTGCAGTTTGTTTACAGGGCAAACAGGTCAGTGGATGATGCAGTCAACATGGGACTGCACTACATCCTGCAATACCTTGACCTATGCAAGAATCCTGTTTGTAGATTTTAGCTTGGTGTTCAGCACCATCATTCCAGAAATCCTCTCTTCCAAACTCTCCCAGCTCAATGTCTCTCCTGCCATCCGTCAGTGGATCACCAGCTTCCTGACAGGCAGCGAACAAAAGGTCAGGTCCAACACAATGTCAATCAGCACTCTTCACCCTCTACACCAATGACTGCACCTCTATGGACCCAACAGTTAAATTTCAGAAATTTGCAGATCACACTACAGTCGTATTGGAAGGAGGTTGAACGGCTGGTACTCTAGTGCAGTCTGAGCAACCTGGAGCTCAAGACAGTGGATATGATAATGGACTTCAGGAGAAACCCCTCTGTGATGCTCCCCTTCACAATATCCAGCAGCCCTGTATCAACTGTGGAGACCTTCAAGTTCCTGGGAACTGAAATGGGAGACCAATATCAACTCCATCCTCAAAAAGGCGCAGCAGAGGATGTACTTTCTGAGGCAACTGAGAAAATATGGTTTGTCACAGGAACCACTGACCCAGTTCTACACTGCAGTCATTGAATCTGTCCTGTGCTCATCAATGGTCTGGTTTGGAACAGCTACACGCTGTCTATATTATCTAAACACTGTTTATATTGTCTACATTGTATATAGCATGTATATATACATGGACTTGCTGTGCAGTCATAAGGTGGTTTTTCATCACCATGCAAACAATTTTCTGCTCATCCATAAGACTTTGCTCCTTTTGTCTCTAGGTTGTTTCAAGTTTTCCTGTGCTTACCTGATTTTTAATAATGAACTGTGTAATGCTTTTTAAAGCCTTATTATTATATATTTCACTTGCATCGTCATCTCTGTACACATCATATGGAAAGACAACTCACACCTCAAAAGGTAACTGTCAACTTTGAAATGACACATAGCTTCCCAAGAAACATTTAGGAGCTAGGTGTCCAGTTAACCTTTGCAGTTTGGACACTGTGTCAAAAGGGTTATATCTCCCACACAGTCTTTCTGTATTGACACAAATCTTCTTAAATTAAAGTTGATCACTAAAATGTAGTATCCGTTATTTTATTTCAAATGGAATGTGGCACAGAGACTGAAGAACAAAAATATGTAATTGTCCAAATAGCTAAGGCGTGGACTATATATACATACACTCAGTTACATTTGGCAGTTTATTAGCGAGACCTAGCTAAAACTAATGCAGTGTAATGCAACAGTCCTGCAATAAATCATATGAAGGTTACAATATTCAGTTTTTATTGAAATTGTTTTAGAGAGGTGTTGATTTAACTGTATGATAATTTTGAAGGATGTAGTTTGTGATGAGCTGTCTATATTGCATTATATGGAGAGGTGTTTCTGTCATTTAGCCTAATCTCACTGATATAAATGGGATGGAAAAAATTATAAAAACACCTGTCCCTATCACACAGTATTGTTCAACAGCACCACAGGTTTCAGCCTCCAAAATGAGCATCAAGTTGAAACAAAAACAGTAAAAACATTAAGTCAGTGTTATAACATTGAGCATTTATTGCACAGTGTTTCTGGTACTTGGCAGGTAGGTTGTTCCAAGCATTTTAGAAAAGATGCCAGAGTTGTTCTGTGGATTTAGTCTGTTTCAGTGTCTTGACTCCATGATGCTGAGATCAGGGCTCTGTGGGGATCAGACCTGTAGCTGTCCCTTGTTCTTCTGGTCTCTTAAGTTCTTTATGACTCTGTCTGTATGTTATGAATGCATCTGGCATCAATCAAATGTCTCTCTATTGTACTGCGTAATGTATAAAAATATAAACGTCAAACACAGCATTATCTATGCAGCATTATCTTTAGCTGTTGTCATCTTTTTGGCACAAGGTGCATTCACACCTGTTGTAAATGTCACACAACTTGCTCAATGCAGTTTACCTAGGTGATTCTAAAGTTAGCACATCTATAGCACTGTGTTTGAATGTGACCAAGCTCACAGATTTTATTCTACTCCGACCTGCTCAGTTTATGATAACAGAGGTTCATGTTGTAAAGCACACATTGGGTTGCTATGCAACTATTAACTACAATGAAATAAAAATCTGACATTGCTTACTGGTGGAACAAATCTGCTCTCCAGGTGGAGCTTTTATTTTCTCTGTATGGTCTAGCATACAAAGATGAGACACAGTGAACTTGGAACATGTAGGGAAACGCAACTAATACAGTAATGTAAAAGAGTTGCTATGGAACCGTTTTAGTGATGTAGGGAAATTTATGCAAATATGTTGTGTTAAAGGGAGCTTTCATTGAATTTAATGGTCACAATATGCTACCTTTTTTTGAAACTTTTTGATGTATTTTTTTAAGAACTGCTGATCAAAAAAAACCCCTCACCATAGATACTACACTTTCTTGGATCCTCAGTAGCACACCCACAAAGTTTGAAGTTGATTGGATGAGTGGTTGTTAAGAAAATAGAAATATAGACAGAGATTCCTCCATTTATAGTTAGAAAAAGACTGACCTGTGCTACTATAATAACCATTCAAAAGAAATTAACATCATTATAATCAACAAAGATGCTCTTAAAACAACACTATCAATGCTATATCGACAGTCATTTGTAGTAAAACACAATACTTGCAGTACTTTCACACCAGTACTGAGGCTTGCTGACAGATTTTTATGAAATTGCTTCTCTTATGTGGGTCTGCAGAAGAATCAAAGACTCACAGAGGAGTTATGGAAGCTCACCTGGGAATTTGGACTGCACCATCCTGTGCAGAGCTCAGTGAAACTCGTGTCATTCTAATAGCTGGTATACATTTAACAACTTTTGCACAGCTGCAGCAACAGAGTTGGAGCCAGCACATCTAACACAGTGTTGAAATTACATGCCCGTCACTCTCTGAGGTATTGCAATGTGTTTGAAGTTGAGCAGCTCCAAATTGTAATTCTGTTCTACTGGAGAAAATCCTTGTCCCTGACACATCTCTAACAGCCTCTTGAACCATTTTTTAAAATAATTCCCAGCATGATAAATGAGCCATGTGCCTGCATCTCTCCTTCTTACCTTAAAAATACATCCTGTGATTTATCTGCTTTCTACACATATGCCCACCTTTTTACCTTTTCATACACTACCACTGAGAGTCATTACTCAAGACATGCACTGCCTCCCCCATCCACCCCCACACCCCGCTCCACCCCACCCACCTCCACGTTTAGCCCTGGGGCTGGATATCTATAATTCATCTTTTATCTGGCACTCACAGTCCTGCTTGCTGTTCCACACAGCCGTTGCCCACTTCACAGGGTAAAGCCGCCTGCTGCCGCTCGCTTTAATACAAATCTCACAGGGCACCTAGATATTGATTGTAATCCAAGGTAAACATCCTGGTTTGCATAATCATGCATTTCACAAGTGAGCATCGCAGCAAACGAGGCTGCAGTGCTCAGGCTTTGGTTCCAGGGGGCTATGGCATGCCAATCTGGCACCAGCACCACTGCTTTATAGGGTCTTAATAGCAACAGGGGGCCTGACCCTGGATCATATCAAAGGCAAAAATGCTGTTAAAGGAAAAACTGTGTGTTTTGTGTGGAAGTTAGAGCTGAAACAAGAAAGAGCACAGAGCTTGACCTCCCTGTGTGGTTCAGTTTATGGCTTTTTCCAGCTCAGAGTACATGCAGTGTGCTAAATGCAAGCCAAACATGCAAATCCTAATATATGAAGTCATGCTGTGTACTTTGTATCCATGCAGTGACTTATTTATTGTCCATCATGATGTAGAAAGAAAAGAGATACCAAATATGAGGAATAATCTGCAACACTGACTGACTTGCTGGGAGAAGCTGTGCTTTATGCAGCTGTGTTTTGAAACAGGGCCTTCTCTGGGGTTCATTACTTGAACGTCTAGTTGGCAGGTGAAGTTGTGGGTTAGAAGAAAACTTGTATTTATCTGCATTGCTTTAAAGTCCAAAGTAATGTCAGTTTGATGATATTACTTATGATATGTCACTCAAGGTGTAAAATGTTGATTGTCCAGTTTATGTAGTGGGTTATTGCCAGTATGCTGTAAATACATTTCAGTCAGACAACTCATGCTTGAAATGTTTATTACAGCAGCAGCACATAGTTACTACACCTAGACTCCGACCTCATCACTCCCTGCAGATATGTTTACATAGAGATACTGGGGAGTAATGAGCAAAAATGACATACAGCAACATGGATGCAGGGCTGTAGTGGCACTGACAGGCAAAGGGAGCGATGAGAAATTTTTTGTCTTAAATTGACGACCAAATTGAGATCGTGTCTATATCGTAAATGATTGGAGAGTAAGGCATGTGATATGGGTAGAACAGAGCAGCTGGATTTGGATGCCTGAACTAGCTCTCAAGCTTTTACTCAACAAATTCTCCAATGACAAACACTAAATCATGGTACTGGATAAAATGCTGAGGTGTAATGTTTATTGCTAAATTGTCAACAGGGTTGACAGTAGCAACATTTTTACATTACACTTTTTAGATATTGGTTGATTTCAACTGCAGCTAATACTAGATAAAGAATTTTAATCATTGGATGACTGGATTTTGAGCTATTTTAACTATTTTAACTTATCAATAAAGAAATGGCTGTGCGAATGAAACCACACACCTACACAATCCACCGCTACCAGCTCTGAAAATCTGGTTGTTACTGCTCCCTACCTCGCTGTTGCTGCGATTTCCCTGGGTGCAGCTTCCAATCCACCCGCTGCAATTAGCCACCAGCCCAAGCTCTGGTTTGGGACTAAACCCAAAGCTGTTGTCAGCTTCACTCCATCAGATCGCCAGCCTTGGATTGTGGTCATCAACAGCAAAAAGAAGGGAAGATTCTCCATTTCCTCCTCTCACATTCTAGCAATCCATGATATCCAGCTAACAAATCAATACAACATCCTCCATTTCCCTGCAATGGCTGAGAACCAACAACCTTCCAGACAACCTCACTGCATGTCTGCTGTGCAACATGAATAAAGTTGCAGCTCAATCACCATCCCAACGTGCTTTGTTTGGACTGGATAAACCCTCCTTCTCAATTCACCAAGATCTTCAGGCCACTCAGCCTGGTCACTCCTGACAATCTCGTCTGCCAGAGACAGCTGATGTCCAGTGAAGCAGGACACAATGTCGCTCACGCAGTCCTCCTCAGCCAGTACTGACCCCTCCATTAATGCTCATTATTGGTGACTCCATAGTCTGAAATGTGAGTCAACAGAGCCCATACAGTGCAAGACATTCAATTCAGTTAAATTAAATTTTATGTGCTAAATCACAACAGAATTTATCTCGAGGCACTTTTCATATAGAGCAGGTCTAGACCGTACTCTTTGTATTATTATATTTACAGAGGGAGACCCAACAGTTCCCACAATGAGCAGCACTAGGAGACAGTGGCAATGAAAAACTTCCTCTCACTGTGCCACCAACAGCCTGCACTCAATTGACTTATTGAGTTAGCTTCAGTCTTTTCTGGAACTGTGGACATCTCCTCAGTGCAGATGGTCTCCATTTGAGCAAAGCTGGCGCCGGATACTTTCTGCCAACCTAGCATACAATGTCTACTATTCTTGTGCTCCCAGGTTGATATAATCACTCAGTATGAACTACGTAAACCCATCTACCCTATGACCTTTTCGAGAGCACGTTTGAAATATTGTCTTCATACACCCTCTTCACTTTTCAATTTCTCCTATAATCAGACATTTCCCCTAACCTTTTAAAGACTGCAACTGTAAAACCTTTATTCAAAACTTGCAAAACTGTCTTTTCTGATTTTAGAGGAGAAATAATTTAAACAATTACACAAACATGTTTCTGAAAGTGGTATAATTGAAATTTTTTAATGATCTCAGATTAAATGCTGACAGTGGAAATATTACTGTCTTCATTATTCTTGACCTTAGTACCACCTTTGACGCAATAATCTTTTACTTAGCCATCTTGAGAAATGGATTGGTCTCTTTGGTATATATAAATACTCATCCACCTTAAATGAGTGTCATCCATCAATGAGTAAAGTTCATTCATTCATTCATTCAATTAGCACTAAACACAGAACAACAGAGGCTGATGGAAACGTTTTGTATTGGGTCACCCAGTTAAAACTTGACTTGATGATGGCTAATTTAATAGTTAAAATGTCACCAAAGTAATTACCTTCCATCTAATCCATCCAGTAGTTTTGGAGGCATTTCACTTTTACACAATAAAGTGATGTCACTTGAGTCAATGAACACTACACTATGAAAATGAACAAAAATCTGGGGTGTGAAGCTAGACAGAAGCGAGCTTACCAGACCTCTGTAGCCCACTCCTCATCTCTGCTTGACACTAAAGGCTCCAGGCTTCAATAGCCACTACTAGCATAACATTCAAATCTCTGATTAGTTCTATTGTGGGTAATGTAGGCACAAGGTTTTAATAAAGAAGAGAATTCTGTAGCCTAAAAAGACAAAATCTTTGGTTCTGCTTCATATATTTTGATTGTTCTTTCAAAATGACCTTTTTTCAACCTACTCGTAGCCTGAGAGGAAATGTCAGGGGATCACCACAGTCATTAGGATTCATCCTGTAGGGATCATGAATCTCTCTGATTTCATGGCAATCCATCCAATAGTTGTTGAGATTTTTCAGTCTGGACTAAAAAATGGTAGACTGGTTGACCAACATTGCCATCCCTAAAGCAATGCCTCTCATATGGTTAAAAATCATGCCCTGCAAAAATGCATCCTAAAGTTCAACTGAAGCTAATATGAGGCTTTGGCTTAATCAGTCAAATATGAACATTATACTAAGACAGATGAAGAAAAATCTGACATATCTTTTAGCTAAATATACTAAAGGATTATTCCTGCAGAAATTCACTATGTGATTACCATCGTAATGATGGCTTTTTTGTTGCAAATGCTGAAGAGAATCATCCTCTTTGTTCATCCTTAACAACTAACCCCATATGACCTGGAGTCATTGGTGAGCTCAGTGTTACAACACTTAGAAAACTGGAATAGACTTTCCATCTCTCTCATGGGTCCAATTGCAGCATTAGGGATGAATACTCTGTCACAAATTAATTATACATTTAATATGCTCCTGGTGTTTCCCAAACTCACTGATCTGTCAAGCTGGACAGTGCCTCTTTATAATTCTATTGAAAGAGAATAATGGCTGAATCAGTTTCCACTTCTAAGAAAACCGGGGATCTGTCTGGCCTGGGTTTCTCTGTACAGAGTACTTCATAAAACTTACAATACATAATCAAATAACCAGTTGCAAGACCAAATACAATACTTCTGGATTCAAACAGAGGAGCTCTCTTTATTTTTGTACATTTGCATTATTTATTTAATGCAACTTCTGTTTTATTAGTAATTCCATTAGAAAATATAGTATCCTAACAATGCTTGCATCTACAGTGCACAGATAGTGGAGGGGTAAAGTTTCAAACCATCTTTTTAAACCATCTGTTCAGGACTCAGTTTTTCAAGAATGGCGCAGGAAAGATATGTTTATAGATGACACTTTGGCAGCATTTGTGCAGTTAAGCAAAAAAAAAAAAAAAAAAAATCAGTCTTCCTCAATAATCTACAAACAGGGCATTGTGTGTTTTCTCAACTATCCAGCTCTCCTGTACATATAAATAGACACAACCATTATTGATAAAGTCCTCTTTCTAAATCCATCTCACAAAAGGCTTATCTCAGCCTCTACATGACATGGTGTTGGACCTAAGGCTTGCCCCCATAGACAAGCTCAAAGCAGAATGGGAGGAGAACTTAGGCCTCTCTTTATCAGAAGATATATGTAATTCCATACTTGCTTAGTTCAGTTCAAAGTGGCACAAAGGATACACGTTGCAAAAGCCAAATTGTCCTGCATGTACCCTGAGGTAAGTCCTTACAGTGACAAATTCAAAAGTGCTAAAGTCCTCCTCATTTATATATACTGGTCATGCCCTTGCCTTTACAGGCATTGGATGGAAATCTTTCACTCTCTATCTCAGATATTAAATGTCAAATTGTAACCAAATCCTCTGGTTGGGTCACCTGTGGCAAAACTATGTACTTAGTTTCCCTTCTGGCTTGGCAAGCCTACTTGCTTAGGTGGAGGGATGCAGCTCCGCCCACTCACACACAATGGTTGGCAGACATCATGTCCCACTTAAAACCCAAGAAAATCAGATACTCACTGATATTCAAATGGGAAATTCCAGGAAGTAGAATGCATTCCAGACTTTGAAAATGCTTGATTATAGGAACTTAACTATATTACAAACCATTCACTGACACACTGCAAGTCATTGGTGTAGCAGGTAGTACAGCAGTGACTGGGCAGAGATTGTTTTATTGTTGGTAGACAGAATATATATCCGTTATTTTATTTTTTATGTTCATTGTTCTTCTGTATTAATGTTGGCATTGGTGCTAGCTGCTGCTGTTACTATATGCTCATACTTCTCTCATATGTCTCTCAATCACTTAAAAGCAATTAAAACAAAGTCACCAGCATGGTTATGATTAGAGTGGGAACACAGTTAAAACCCAAGTATGAGGAGAAAAACTCTGTATGAAGACAGTTCATTCCTGTGAAATTCTGGCATGGTTACATATTAATTACACTAGAGGTCAGGGTTGAGAGCTAGTGTATCCACCCATCAGCGCCTGCCCTGACCTCCACACCCTTATTTTCCACACTATCACAATGTGTGAGCTAAATATACGTTTGCTAAGAAGTCATTGTGTATGTTATTGGTGTTTGTTTCGACTGGAGTGCTAAAACTGTAATTCACAAAAAGAGGACTTTTTAAACAGCTCTATAGTGGTGTTCTCTTGTGGGTATATATTTTTAGTACCAGTGGACCAGTGGGTGTTGGGGGGGGGTTTGCCTGTTACCTCGCCCCAGCTATGACCTCAGCCCTTTGTATGCTACTCTGTATTTTGAATCACTGAGAAACATACGGAGTGCTGAGGTTATAGGACCACCTGTCATTGTGAGTTTTGGCAGTCTGGTCATTTACCATCACCTAGAGGACCCTGCATTGTTATGCCAGAAACCCCAGTGCTGGCACTCTTGCTGTCCTGCTGGACTGTCTTATATTCTTTAGAAAATGTCAATATACACACCATAACTGTCATATCCTTATAGTTTATATTTCCCCACATAAAAGGTGGCAATGATTAAATGATTTGACTTTAAACCATTGCCAGTGTCTAGTCACTTTTTTGTGTATTTCTCATCAAAGAAACACAGCAAAGTCTATGAAACTTTGTGAGACCAAACTGGTTATAATGTTGGCTGATCTGCTTCAGTTCAACCTTAAATGAACTCACAGTGACTGACAAGTTGAATAACATCAATGAGACCTAAGCTGAGCAAACTGGTAAATAAATGATGGCGCTCAGGTGTGTTTTTTTCAATTTCATGGAGACCTCTGTCTGACCTCTTGATCTGAGACACAGGTTAAAACTGTCTTTAAAGCTAAACTAATGAGACACACATGACGCATTCTATTCCGAGCACTCTAAGTGAGTTAGGTCCTCTTGTTAGAGCAATGAAAAGCAGGATGTGATTTAAAAAAGTACAGCATAGAATTATACAAAAAACAAATCAAACTATCTGAAACACAAAGGTTGTTTTACATCCTTTGTGTTCCAATCTTCAAGTTCAAAGTTCAAATCTTTAAAAAATTACTGTCATAAATCATACCTGATTTACATGATGAATGTACTTAGGTTACCTTGGAGAGTTAGTTCACAGCCTGCCTGATAAAATCTCATGAGCAAGTGATTCATCTTGAACTTGCTGCTAAGGAAAGGAATATAGAATGTTTCTTAAAGAAATGAATAGCACGCTATGCCAGAGTTCATGTGGAGGCCAAGCAGATGGTTCTCACAAAACACAGAAAAGGGGAAAACCCTCTGAACTTATTTCTGTTAAGCTGTGTTAATATAAAAAAGAGATGAAAGGAAGTAATGTATATATGATTTAAGTCTTGTACACTGAAAATGGTAAACAGTTTGGTCTCCAGCCCTGTCTTAAACATGTCAAGAACCTATGAGAGCAAACACATTGATGAAGATGTGTAGATGAAGAATAACTAGTTTAGGTGGGTGGTACGTGTCAAAGTAACGCCCAGAGGAATGTCAGGACCCTAATATCCCAGCAGAACATTGTATTGTAACGAAATGATCAATGTTCTTCACTTCACCTGTCAGTGGCTGTAATGTTGTGACTGATCAGTGTTTATGAAAAGATGGTACAGCTCTCCTTAACTGACAGAAGCAAATTGCATTGTGTGTTTATCTATAAAGCTGTATTGCAAAAGCTGTGTCCCAGTGGCCCAGTGCTGTCTGGCCTCATATAAACACAGAACTTATAGGTCAGGTCACAGGATATTTTAACATAGCAGTAACTGTTCAAACTGAGACTGGGACAACTGCATTTAGGTACTATGTTCCTTACAAATGGAATTAGCTGCAGAAAACACTGAAAGTGAAAGATCTTATTTTTTAAAAACCTTCTCTTCTTTGCTCTTGGTAATATCATCTTTACAAGATTCTACATCTTCTAATCTGACTGTCAGGTTATGAGAAATTTGGTTAAACATAGTTATGCTCCCAAAGGTATGCTCCCAAAACAATGAACCTTTTTGATTTTAATGACCCCAAGTCCTTTCCTCTAGCAGCACCCTCAGGATAAACATTTTTAGCCTTAGCTATGGCCCAGAGAAGAGCAAAATCACCATTAGTTACAACAAGAACGGTTGTATTACGAAGTGTAATGAACACTTTAGCTTGTAGGGGCAGCTGGTGGGGCTGTTAAAATGTATGCCGAAGGCGCAATAATACTTTTATCAGTGACATATTAGTGAAAATTTCTTCTGGTAGAAGGTGACCCATATTCATCTACCACAAGGTTAAAGCTGAGTGATAGCCAAGACTGACTCCCATAATATTCTAGGGTTAGAGAGTTTGCTCATTGCATTTAATCCCCTGCAACAGATGCATTTTCTCATCTCAGTCAAAGTTAATGTCTTGTTGGACATGCACTTCCTGTCCAGTGTTGAGGTCAGGTGACTGTTATAGCCCTGGCCCACTAAGCTCTGGGGCTGTCTCCAGATGTACTGATGCATATGTCCATACTGAATGACAAAGGCACAAAGGTGGTGTGGGAAGCCAGTGTGTCATCTATCCAAGTCAGCCTAGCAGCTGAACTAATAGATGTGCTGCCAGATAGACAGGAAGGCTGGATCAGTCATTCAGCTGCATCTTTACGTGAGCAGCTGGGGCTGAGAAGAAGAAAAAATGTTTGGACCCTGTGCAGAAGAGTAAATGTTTCCTTTTCTTGGTCAGTTTTATCAAAGGGAGGCCTGGATAAAAATCTTGGACTCTTATTAAATCCCATCTGCAAGCAATTTTTAAAATGTTGCTCCATGTTGTCAGACTCTTTTCATTTGTGTTTCCAAAATGGAAACCATTACAGGTAAACACAGTCAGCTAGAGTCAGCTGCTTAGAGATTAAAGGATATTTGATTAGGAATAATGGAGGATGTAATGAAGCTTGATTTGTACAATAACATTGTGTACATGCACGTATGTGAGAGGACAAGGATTTAAAGGGGCGGGTCATTTGATCAGATCATCATGTGCTTGATCGACAGACAAAATCACTGGTGAGGAAGACACTTTAACTAATGTGAGAACCAAGTATTGTCCAACCTCATATTTCCATTTCAGAGATGGAAACAGTTAGCTCAAACAAGCAGTTTCCCATCCTCTGATCTGTTGACTGGTCAGTTAGACTGGAAAGTGTGTGCTGCCACAGCAACATGTGCACACTTCAAAAACCTGCATGCATGTCAAAATGTTGCTGAGATGCCTATGAATTATAGATTAGAAGCTTAAGCCTCCAACAGGGATTGATTGTTTTGCCACCATTAGTGGGAACCATGAAAACAAACATGCACATACACACACCCATACACATACACCCCATCCATGTACATCAACATATGATGTATAACATGCATTACACTACAAAGCACTGCACTTTAATTTTCAAGTGACTGTTCACTATACCCAACACCCTCACTTACTGCTGGAACATCTGTTAAGTTTTACATTTTACACACATTTTTCACAGTTTACAATATTAACTAAGGCAATCAAAATGAAAATAAAATTCAGCAGGCTGAAATGACAGTGGACATTGGCTGTTAGCTTGAGGAACTGAAATTGGATTATTGGTTTTGATTCCCTGTAAGTAATTGTCATCCAGCAGGTAAGGTTAACTGGTGACCAAAGGTGACCAGTGACCAAAGGTGTGAGCATTAATGGTGGTTTGTCATCACCAATCAATGTCCTGTGTAGGGAGATGCAGTATACATACAGTAGGTGATGACGACAGGATGCAGGTATGTCATACAAAACTCTTCAGTGCACTTGCAAATTTGCAGTGTGAAAGCAAAACTAACACGATCATATGTATGCAATGAAACAAAAACATGAATCTTGGTTTGGAGGTGTGAAAAACACCCTAAATCTGTTTCTGACATGGCAAGTATGTGTAAATTCCCATTGTTAAGTTAACAAGCAACCTCATACATTTCATTTTAAGGCTGTATTTAGATGTGATACCTACAAGTTAAGAGTGTTGATAAATCAATCAATGCCAGAAGTATTAAACCTGTTGTGCAGATGGCTTCACAATAAGATGACCATAATTAATAAATGCAGTATCTGTTGCTCTTGTCTCATTCATTGTAAGAGCAGCAGCTTCTAATGCAGTTGGTGTGTGAAGATGTCATCAAAGATATTATTAGGTACTTTGGGGTCTGCCTTTGCCCTGGTCATTCTTGTCTTTAAAGCACAGGAGCACAAGTGGCCTTGGTTTTGCAGCACCACCCCTCCGTCTCCCATTCCTGTGTGCACATTCAATTTCTATGCTGCTTGCATCCACGTTAAGCTTTGAGAAGAATAGTTCACAGACTTTAGTCTCAGTCTCGGTACAGGGACACAGTTTTAACCCCTTCAATGACCAGGCGGTTCCTCTGTGTTTGGTCATCCAGAACATCCAACCTGTCTGAGCAGTCATATAAAAGCAGGGTGAACTATATTTCATGAATCTGTTTTTGTAAGTTAACTGCCTCTTTAGAGTACTTGGACAAATTATTCTTAATACCATCTATGTCTGACTGTGAGTATTTAACACTAATCTTTAAGGAGAAGGAAGAGAATCTGTTTTTTTTAAATGAATGAATGCAGGATCAGTTGAGTGAAAGCACTGAAGGAGGCTCCTCATCGAAGGTTTTCTGCCATTTAAGCATCTTTCAAAATCTCTGTGTGTGTGTGTACATAGACATATATATGTATAAGGACTAGGGATAGACCGATTATCGGCTGGGCCTATTATCGACGCCGATATTCGGCATTTTGACGCATATCGGCATTGGCCGTTTTTTTTAATCCGACGGCAGATAAGAGATCAATTTAAAACTGGGTTATTTTGGCTCTGATGCAGCTGCCCTCTCTGTCTGCAGTCACTACTGTCTCCAGCATTGTCCCACCCACAGCACCATCTGATTGGTTACACACAGAGCCACAATCAGCAGTGAAAGCTGTGCATGCACAGTGCTCACACACACTGAACAACTCTGCTTTTTGCACCACAATCTGGTGCTGCTCAATTGGGACTACTAATTGATTTGAGACTCACATTTCTGTGCAAATTTTATTTAACTTTGTTATATTTACTTTATAAAACTTCAGGAAGCTATTTATTTATTTATTTAATTTCAGTTAACTTTATAAGAGATGCTGCTGACCCTGGGAACTCCCTGAACTTTTTGTTTTTGTTTGAACTTAAAACAAAGATAAGTGAAAGATAAAATAACATTTCAGTTATATTGAAATTTTGGAAAACTTTATTTACTGTAGAAAACTTTAGGGAGCTATTTATTTGTTTAAGTTTTCATTTAACTTTATAAGACATGCTGCTGAGCCTGGGAGCTCCCTGCACTTTTTGTTAGAATTTTAAAACAAAGATGTCTATTGTCTAAGATTAAAAAAAGCCTTTAACATGTTGCAAATCTGAAAAGCTGTTTAATAAACATATGCTTAAAGGCATTTAAACAAAGTTAAGTGTTGGAGTTTGTATTATTCAAAATTTTGACGCCAATATTTTCACTTTTACTGCAAATGAATATCGGCTCCAAATATTGGTTATCGGCCTCCTTAATTCTAATAATTGGTATCGGCCCTGAAAAAACATATCGGTCTATCACTAATAAGGACACTGCTCACACCACTGCTACAGGAAATAGAACACTTGCTTTGTACTGGGTGATGGTCCTCCTTTAACAACACTGTTTATTATTGTAGCTAAAAGTAAAAACAGAATTCATTAGGTCTTAAAAACTCACAATGCATAATTTGTTAGAGATTTGCTCACCTCTGGTGCACAGTGTATGTTGCTCAGTGAAAACAAAAAAATTTGGCTGACTGGCAGGGTGTCTTTGGATCTGATAACAATCTGAGTTGGCTGGAATTCCCAGGAATTCCAGCTGAGGAGACACAGAGGAGCCATGTCTCACTGGGCAGGTTTCTCTGTCTCCCCGTCAGTGACTGGCTATGCTGACAGATCCCATCAACACTCTCAACACTGCTCTGCTCTCCACATACTCACCAACACACACAATGTGCATGTACATACATATGCTCACACTCAATCATTCACCATCTTCTGACTGCCATTTGGTCTTATCTCCCACAGATAGTCATCACGAAAACCTGTATATAGTATATAACATAGATTAGCATGTGTAAATGTACATGACATATAAATTCTAAGCTCAAATGTGTGAGATGGGGCGGCTGTAAAGTAAGCAGCTTGTTTGTGTTGTTTTTCTTAACCAGACACTCCCTTGTGTTTTCTTACACACTTGGCTTGGTGCTCTCAGTGTGCTGTATCTCTTCTTTCTTATCAGTGGATTCCTATCAGGTCAGCCAAACATGTCAGAGTACTGCTGCCCTGTTTGGTGAGGCTCAGTGAGGCTGGAAGAATGCAGCTCTGCCATCTCACTGTCAGTGATTACCATATACTGTGTGTATGTTGTCACTGTAAACAGTGGGATACAGTAGGACTGCTCTAATGTTTGGTGGGTACTTTGGAGAATTACATTATATTATGCATTATACACGATCAGCCATAACATTATGACCACTGGTGGATGAAGTGAATAACATCGATCACCTCGTTATAACACAATGTTCTGCTGAGGAAGCTTTGGTCCTGACATTCATTTGGACGTTACTTTGTCATGTACCACCCACCTAAATATTGTCACAAACCAAGCATACACCCCTCCAATGGCAACAACACTTGGGGTGGGAGTGGGAGTGTTGTTGGCTGATCGGTGTATATGTTACACTATATATAGACAGACAGACACACACACACACACACACACACACACACACACAGTACTGTGCCAAAGTTTTAGGCAGCTGGGAAAATGCTAGTACAAGCCAGTTAGTCAATAGAGCAGTGCAGGAAGGAGTCCTAAAACCAGGAAATAAGTTAGCATTTTAGCACTCCTGGTTCCCTCATCCCATAGTCAGCGGGTATTTTAAGTGGATTTTTGGTTAGATGTTAAAAATCAGGTCTGTGGTTAACACAAGTTCAAGACATTTTCTCATTTTATTTTACGACATACAACACAACCTCTGTAGTCTCATTTAGCCACTTGTTAACAAAAAACCTTTTTAAAGAAAGCTTAAAAGCTTAAGCACAGCACTTGAAGTATTTACTAATGCATTTTATGTTGTAGAATAAAATGTGAAAATGTCTAACCAAAAATCCATTCAGAAAACACATTGACTTTGGGACAAGGTGTTAAAATGCTAACTTATTTTATTTCTTATTTTTATTTCATTCCTGCACCACTCTGTAGCTGTCCAAGCTAGTTGTTTTGCCAGTTAGCTATTCAACTTCTGTTTTTGTAACTCTCCAAGACACCCACCAAACATTTTACAGTGGTGACATAGTGATGGCACTGTGCAGAGGTTTAGCAGAGTAGTACATCCCTGTTTTTATATCCAGGCTGCTGCCCTGAGACTCATTTAGTCAAAGTAATTAGAGGGTTGTGTCAGCAGCACTACTGGATTGAGTAATACACTATAATTCTGGTCAGAGTTAATTTCTCTCCACTCTCAGATGACATTTGCCACACACAAAGCCACACTCATTCACCTCAATATGCTTGTGCGTGCACATACACCACATGAGCGCCAACACACACACATTGTGGTTAAGCCATTGCACAGAATATCTCCAGTCTTGTCTTGGTTTCTGTCCACACATCATGCAATCAGAGTGTTGTCCGCTGAGAGATTGCAGTCATTTTGGTTTCCTAACAGGAAGAACACACACATCCACAAACACACACAAAATCCTGTTTCACTGGGAAAAACATGCACAACACCCCTGAACTTACTCCAAAAAGCAACCTGTTTGATGAGAGGGCCAAAAGACACGACCATTTAACACATATTAAATGAAGTTTGGCTCAATTCCAGGTGAAGACCATGCCTGACCATCCAAACAGAGGACGGTATCTCAGGACGAGGAGGAAAAAGGGGCCATATTTAGAGTCTTAGACGGTCCTTGTCTGTTCTGGCTCTGGCAGTTCCACCGCAGACTGACAGTAATTGAGCCTTAATTACAGCAGTGATGTTGAGCTGGACACAATAAGAAAGCTCAGTCTGTCCTGAGGAAGCTGGAGAACATCTCAATATTTTTCATATTAACAATATATCAAATTACTAAAGTGTTCTTAGAAAAAAATCAGACATTTCACGTCTTGCACCCTTAACCATGTCGAAGATTTTACACTCAATAACCTATCATGTCAAATTGACCCCACAGTTCATACTGCAAGTCAGAACAAGCCATGAAGTCCAAGGAACTCCTGTGATAAAATTATGACAAGGCAATGGTCAGGGCAAGGGTATAAACCATCAACTGTATGGCGTGTTTTAGCATATTTTAGTGAAACGCTTCAGTCTTTCAACCCACAACTTTACAGTCTGGTTCAGAGTTACCAGCTCTCATCAGTCCTTGTTGTTCAGTGAAAAAACTGATTAACCCTCTGTACACTCCTTGCCCAGCACCAAACAGCAGACCAGGTTATATACCTGGTGGTGAACACAATCGGGTATTTAGAAGCTTAAGAGCCAGAAATTTTAAGACCTAAAGTCAACTGAGACCAAATCAGAGCTAAAAGGAGAGTGAATATTGGACTTTCTTTGTCAGGTAACCAGAAACACAACTCTAAATGAGTAACACTTCACAGTGCAGTTCAGTTCAGTCACAACCTGATATTTTATTTAATTAATAAGGAGTTTCTACTTAAGAACAGACTGGGAGATACTAAACTCAGCAGTATTTATCCTGTAAGGATCATGGATGATGAATGTCTGTACAAAATTTCATTTTAATCCTGTAGGAGAGACTTCAGTCAGGATCAAATTGGTGGACTCACTGACTGACTTGAGGCATGTGTTTCCCTTAAACACACCATAAAAACTAGCTGAATCCCTGGCAGCGACAGCTCTTATAAACTTCCTGAGGGAACGGCATCAACTATTCATGCAGGTGTTGTCAGTCTGTCACTACGTTAACAGTCCTGTGTAAGACTTGTGTTAAGAATCGGAAATTCTCTCGCAAAGATGGAGGAAAAGCTTGATACACACATGCAAGAAGAAAATGTTCTGCAACTGAAAACAAAAGATCAAGAAAAGGAGCATTGCTGCCAGATGACATCAATATCATATTAGAGGAGGTAAAGACAAACAAACACATCAGGTTCAAGTTACACTTATAATACAAATACATTTTGTATTAATTGTATTAATTAATTCCATAAAGGAAAATCATTTGTCCCACAGTGGTTTATCTTCTTCTGATTCAAGTTCATCCTTTGTTTATTGTTCATGTTGGGTTATTTTATACTTAAAAAGTCATAAGTCATGTTGCATCAAACACAAAGTATACTGTACATGATGGAACAACAAGTGGAGTGTTAAGTGGATTGAGATACTTATTCATGTACAGTCATTTTTCAATTATGCCCATACCTGGAATGTAATTCAGAATATCAATTTAAATATTGTGCATAAATTGGGTTTTGAGGTACTTGCACCTGACTTGTATCTTCCCATTTTGTGCAACTTCATACAGAAGGTAATGTTGTATTTGTTACTTTGCTAACAACAGTGCTAACAGTTGTCAAATGCACTACATTTAGATCATTTAATGACCAAAAATATACATTTAAGTCTGCATTATAGTAGATGCCATTTAGACACTGAAATTTGTTACTATCTGTAGCTTTAACTTTGGTGAAATTCAGATATGGATATAATCTGCCTGTAATGGCAGGGATAACATATATTTATATTCTGAAATTTAGGCCTTGGCTCAGTGAGTCAGGTTGAAAAAAAATCTGGTCACAGATGCCACATTTGGTTAACTGACTAAATTACCTAAAAAACAAGCTGCCTGTGACTTAGGAGGTACAGTAGAGCAGGATGTCCATCAATCGCAGGGTTGGTGATTTAGTCCTCTGTTCCTCCTGTCAAACTGTCCTTGGGCAAGACACTTAAACTGATCTCATAATTCATTATAACAGTTTGTATATAACAGGTTTTTTTTTAGTTAAAGCTGAGTGAGGGAAGATTATTTCTCCCACCTCAGATACTGACAATACTGTCTTCATTAAGTTTATGGTCATAACTTAACAAGACTCTGCTTGCGACTGTGTGGAGTTTGCATTTTGTCCCTGTGTTTGCATGGTTTTCTCCCACAGTCTAAAAACAGACAGCTAAGGTGATCTGAAAACCCTCCTGTGGTGTAAATATCTGTATTTAGGAATTAGAAAGTTGCTTTCTTGATGTGTTACTAAATTTAGATGTACACTCTACATCACCCTCTTTCTGCAGGAGCACTCCAGATGTTCCTGTCAGCACCAACAGAAAAAGAACAAGTCCACCCTTTCAGTGCTGACACACACCGTCTCTGCACTGTGTCCTGACTCCTGTGTCCTGTGTTAGCCTTTTTTGATCCTGAGGTCATATTACTGAAGGGGCTGGACACTGGCTGGTTGAATATCCCTACTTTGAATGCAGTCAGTCACAACTGTAACTTAAGCACTGCCCTATGAATTGTGTAATGTGTTCATCTGTTCCTGGTTATAGTTAAATTTGATCTTCAGACAAAGGGGCTGGGAATCGAATAAATCTCTTGCACAGTAGCAGTGTATCCTACTGACATGACATACTATGACATCTGCTACATGTCTGTCCGACCTTGAAGATGGATCCGTCCTCTGTTGCTCTTTCTGAGGTTTGAGCATTTAAGGATAAAGATATCATGTGTTTAAGTGTAAACACCCCCCGAAACTAACTTGTGATTTTGGACTATATAAACAACACTGACTCAAACTGAATCGACATGTCATGGTCATGCTGTTATACTCCATGTTATTTTTTCTTATCAGGTTTCTTCTTGTCCAGCCTGATCTCCTACACCACTGTCCATTACAGACACCTGTTGTAAAGTCCAAAGAGAGACTATGTTAAGATGGAGATCTGAAAAAGAGACAATGTCACAATCACCACCAGGACCAAGGTAAAACTCCAAATCCAGACTCAAAACACAGAGGCAGAGGAAAGGGCGGGGGGAATGGGGCACTGGGGGAGCTAGTGAGGGACTGTCATGGGAGGATGGGAGGCTTGGAGCTGGGCAGAGCAGCGGAGGTAAGTCGGTGGACGATGGAGGAGGACAGTGAGTGTGGAGGGGGACCATAACAGAGAAAGGTTTATGCTTCTACAGAATAGCAGTTTGAGCCATTTTATACATTTGATTGAATGCTTGAAAATTGTGTTTTTAAAGATTACAGAAAAATTAAAATGATATTAGAAACAAAACATTCTGGCACATTGTTACTAATAACTCTTGTGGTGTTTCCATTCATTTGTAAGTAAAACCACAATTTCTACCAGACCAAGCCACGCTAGTTGCTAACCAAAGGATGAAGGGACAACCAAAGATTGAAGAATGAAGATACTGATTGTAACAGGGTACATGGTAGAAAACTGTGCAAATAAAAGAATTAGTTGCCGCTGTGAATGCATATTATAAGGGCATTAGTATTGATTAACCTGCCAATTATTTCTTGACTGATTAATTGTTCTGTTACTAAACTGTCAGAAAAATGAAAATGAAAATTGTAGTTCTGTAGTCTCCAAGCCGATTGGTTGGTCAATATGCTCTCGTTTGACCAAATTCTGATTGATTGGACAGTCTGACCTAATGGAGACTGCTAGGTCCCAACTTATTTAATATTTACTGAACAGTTACTCTGAGTCAGCTCCAAACAAACTGACACAAAATAAAAAAATTTGGGGGGCTGCACTTTGTTAAAATGGTTTACCAAAAAGCTGAGTATAAACTTTGACAGCTCAACTGCATATCATCTAAAAATGGAAGACTAACCTGTCTGTGTTAAGATGAACTTTCATGTTTAATTCTTGAGTGTGAACATCTCCAAGCTGGCATATTTTGATATGTTTGAAAAAATATAATCCACTGCTAAATCTCAGTGCCCTGTGGTTGATTTAGTTAATTTAGAGATAACATGCAGATGTTTTTCCCCCTGCAACCAATTGGTTGAAGAGTAGGAACAATTTCAGTCAACCAAGATTTTCTTTGGTTGACAATAGCCCTAGAAAACTGGCCATTATAATTTCCTGGAATGCATCTTTTTTGCTTGCTGAAATTATTACATTATGGAAACAGTTTGCCAGTTATCTTTTGCTCACCTGGCTGAGCAGTTCAACTCTACAAATGATAATGAAGAAGTGTGTGAGACAAGCCCAAGATAACTGAAAAATGTTGAGACTGAAACTCAACTTGTGTGGATTACCTTCATTTAGATTGTATGTTTCTTTGAAATCACCTTTTTTCTGCTTGGGCTGCCCACATGATATTATTCTATCCGCATATACCTCCTTGTGCTCAGTGGGTCCCACATGAACACATTCAGAGGAAAGAAGTAGGATGAGCAAACAAACAATTCCAAATATTGAAGTCATCATTCAAATGTATACATAGCTCTCATTTGGGGTTTGAAGCTGAGTTTCTGTGGCTTTCAAACTCTTGATATCCTTTGAACATGTATTTGTGATGCTACACAATCATTTCGCCATGCATCAGGTATGTGCTGGATCAGGAATGTCTGAGATCCAGAAGCACTGTGTAGAGCCTGGAGAGCACACAGCATAAGTAATTCAACACATCATTCACAGAATACCTTTGTATTTTACCTGATGATGAACTTCAAACATTCATGATATGCTGTTCATCTCCAAAGTGGTGCCTAGTTTTTATTTTAGTATGGCCATCTAGAGACCTGCACAGACCTCAAAGAGAGAAACTTGGACTGAACATCAATAAATTATTACTAGACTTAAGTCTGTTCACTGAAAATGATCACTGCAGAGACTGCCAGAAACTTTGGATATTTACGATGACAACGAAATTAAGACTCCAGAACAAGACCAAGACTTCTCTGGATTAAGGGAAAGTATGAGGGAAGAAAGAAAGAAAAGAAATACAGCTAGAAGAATATACAGATGTAGCAATAAACTGGTGTGATTTACCAAAAACAAAAGTACAAATTAACCTTTAATTTCTTCTGAGGATAATTCTGTTTGTATGTTTTTTTCAGTTTAGGTCTTAATTTTGCGGTTTGGGCCATTATTCGTGGAAACAGTAAGCTAGTTGTTGAGATGTGGGAACGCAACAACATCTACCTATTTCGCAGAATCTTCCAAAATCAGTTTTCTGTCTGGTGATAGCATTGGGTTTTGAACAAACCCTTGACTCAGCTAAGCTTGAAGAAAATGAAGGCAAACAGAATTATCCAAATTATTATCTAAACCATTCCGGCTTTAACTTTGACCTACTTGCAGCAACTGTACATGTACAGGAATTATCAGCATTCTGAGTACACTCACTTTCAGTTTTACCTCTGACTAAATAGTTGGTTTGTTTATTACCTGTGTGATTATCTGACGGCATCTTTGTTGTAGCAGTTGACCAGTTCTCAACATTTGTTCAGTGCGGTGTTAGCCTATCTGATGAAAATAATGACCGAAACTACTAGAAAGAAACTACTAAAAGACCTAAGTTGTATTGGTAAATGGACTGCACTTTTGTATTCATACCAACCACTCAAAGCGCTTTACGTTACAGAGCTGACATTCACCCATTCACATGCACATTCATACAGCACTGTTCTATATATGAAGTGCTCTAACATGCTAGCTAGCCTGTAAACTGAAAAAATTATGCTGAGAACGCATATTTAATATTTTATAAAATGGCTGTGTTGGATGTAGCCTTGTCTCGATTTTTGCAGTGTGACTGCATTTTCAGAAGTGAACAAAGACAATGCAGCACTATGTCACCACCAAAGCTGTCCACTTATTTCTACCGTTCAGGTTATATAACTTAAGTATATAATATTGCTATAATTTTAATGGTAGGTGACCAAGCTTGTTCCACATCTTTAAAGCATAACTATTTAACATTTGCTAAGCAACACAGGCCTCTGCTGCCAAAAGTGGTAATTAGGTACAGGATGCTGGGCATGAGTCAAAGTCAGTTATGGGCACTGGAAGCAGCATACCCCTAGAAGCTAACAGCTTGTGTACAGAAAACAAAGCCTATCAGTCACTTGACCACAGCTTTGTAGTCCCACTCACTGAAATACAGCCTAACGGTGCATATTCCTTATGATACCCAATTTCCAGAACCAGAAGTGCTGTTTCTGTGACAAACAAGCCAAACTCACTTTATAATTATTGATAAGTTTCTTAGCTGGGGATTGGAGATGAACACTGGTTTTTAATGATTCCTAAGTCTTTTTAACTGATCTACATTTCAGCATTACTGATGAACTTGTTGGGCCTGATTCCAGTAGTTTTACCCGACTATCACCCAGTTATGATCAAGAACAGGGGGCCGATGGCCGAATGGTTAGGGCGCGTACAAAAAGGGCATCTGTGCCCTAAGCAGACGGACCCTGGTTTGACTCCCGATCTAATCGGACCCTTGCTACATGTCATTTCCCTACTCTCTCTCTCTCCATTTCCTGTCTCTCTCTACTGTCCTATCTAATAAAGGCTAAAAAGCCCAAAAAACAATAATAGATCAAGAACAGGGGTTCAGGGCATGGAGTGAGAAGGACAGAGGCACCATTCTCCCTGTTACAAGTCAGTGTACCATCAAAATGATTTTGAAACTGGTATTTCAAGGTAAAATAGTTGCAAAATGTTGTTTTAACCACAAGGACCAAATCACTAAAATCAACACCTGCTGTGTTTAGATTTCTTCTTTAGAATTACATTTCAGTCCATTTGTGTGTGCACACTGAGACAATAACTACACACATACATATACACAAACTGCAGTGCTGACCCTATGTTTGAGTCCTGCATCTGTACATGATGCTGTAGCAACAGTCCACAGTGATTTTAGGGAGGACATAAACAACATCAAGTGAAACAAAATGCCAGGCTAAATCTAGGACAAGCCTTTCCCACAGGAGCCTGCTGTGAATGGTATCATTCAGCAAAGTACAGACAACACTCAACTGTATGCCACATTAAGTCATGAACATTGTAAAATAGGTTTTAGAGCCCTGTTGGTGAAAACCTTTAATGTAGTGCCTCCATCAGGATACGCAATAAAACAAAACAATGAAAACAAATAGGCAGCACACTCAAACTCGCAAGTCTAACACACTTTGATGTATAAAAGTGGTGGAGTTTCCCTTTAAGCATGGAGGGATTTCTTGTAGGTTGGTGAATTACTGTAGCTACTAAGATACTATTCAGCCAGAAACATGCTATTGATAATCAGTCACTTTTGTGGTAGAAAATGTAAAAAAAATTCACAGTTTATTCAAGAGCTGCGTTTGTATCCATAAGTGACCTCTTATAATTGTCTGAAAACTTGCACTGTTTTGCGGAGCGCTTGCACTTACAACACAGCACAGTTGGCTCTTCTTATTATTACACAGCCATAACAGCATCTTCTGTTTGGACTCTCTGGCTCTCCATTCTCTCAAAGGTCAGCACTGTTGAGAGTTCTCATCGCTCTTCAGCAATGCAAATTTGTGTGTTAAACCTGAATATGGAATGGACTGTACTTATATAGCGCTTTTCTAGTCTTTTCGACCACTCAAAGCGCTTTACACTACAGATCATTACAGACATTCACACATACAGCACTTGTTCTATATAAATTAGTGCTTTCTAACACATACACACACATTCACACACCGATGACACACATCGGGGCGACTGCTCTATCTCCTGAGCCACAGCCGCCATATACATAATACAACACAAGATTCACATTGATTTACATCACCCCATGAGCAATTCCTTAATTGCTGCAATTCCATTTAAATGAAGGCATGACAGTGTAATGCATGGTAAGGATTCAGTTTTTGGAAGTTCTTTTGATAAGAAATCTATCCAGCTCTTAAATTAAGAAAAAGGTTATGATCTACAAAAAAAAACAAAATTTTGTCCAGTTTAACAGCAAATGTTTTTCTGAACAGTGCTGTTAAGCTCCAACAAATTAAACAAATGCAAAAAGTAAACTGAAAACCACAAGTCTCTTCTCCATGAAATCAATTTTACTTTCCTAAATCTCCAATATCTTTATGTTTTGACCACAGATTGAGCCTTCCACCAAACAGAGTCTGCTAAAGACTAAGGGATCAGGTCACTCAGGGCCCGTGCTGAGCTGCCACCCCTGATAGCTCTTGCTTCCTTGGTACTTATGATGAGTTAAATCATAAGCTAGCAAGTCACGCTTTGTTTAGCTTCTCTACATGACACTTTCTCCTGCACACTGTGAAGGTCAGGCAGAAGTATATATGTATGTTAATATTATTTTTTCCTAAAGCCTGTGTCATAGTATAACTTCAGACTTGTGAGTACCTCCCATTTTCACACAGACTACCTTCATCTGTCAGAGGGAGTGACACCCAATCATGATTTATTAAGCCAAACACCTCTGCTTCCACTGTCACTGTCAATATAATGTTTACGTAATCTGCCAAGCACTTCACTTGACTTTAAGTGTTGTGCCTGGGAATTGTTTGTATTACATTATTAAATTGAACACCATAGGTGAAGTAGAGATTGTACCCAACTTTGTAGTATTACATTTATTTTCTCAGTTAAAATCAGTACATCACAGAGCTGAACATCACAAATACTAAAAGCTACAAACAATGGGAGTATTTACTATGTACTCAGAAGAACAGGTTTAGAAGTTGGTTTTGGTAGACAGAGGATATAGTCTTTTGGCTATGTCTCTCTAGTTTGACAGAATGATGGATTGTTGTGTTGTAACATGGAGAGTTGAGCCCCGGGGGTAAGCACCACAACAGAACTGGATAAATCACTGGCAGGGAAGGATCACAGTAACCTCAGACACAGATCTGCTTCTATACAGGGACAAAAACTTCCATACTTCCAGTATTCCTTCAATTTATTGCGGTGCTCTTCTCCAGGTCAGTTGAAGAGCCTCACATGTGAATATATGAAGGGGTACACAGATGTAATTACACATGTTAACACACACACATGGAGTACAGTGTAATTAGAGTGCAATTACAGTTGTGGAAGTCAGTTATCATCAGCCTACAGCTATAAGCTCTTAACACAACATCCTGCCTGTGGTCTCATCTCCGGAGCTGTGAGGGTGGTGAGGGACATTCATTCCTTTCCTCACACACTGACACACAGAGGCCTTTTTCTCCTGTGTGCTGAAACATCCGGTGCCGTGCTACGTGATAGGGATACTTGTCAGTGCAGCAACAGGATGAAAGATAACTGCATATCCAGAAGTCCCAGGGTTACCGCCAGAGGCCTGATCAGAGGAAGGAGAGGTGTGAGAAAATGGGTGAGAAAGAGGTGCAGGCCAGTGAGAGGTGTGGGAAGACAAGGCCAGGGTAGTTACATTTGTGCAGTATGCACACTGCAGTAGTAGTGCAACAGCTGCGAGCAGACAGGCCTCCCTCTCAAAACGCTACTGGAAGGATTTAACCCTGACGGTCAACTGATGGTTACTGCCCACCTGTTCATGATCTTATACAAACATTCCATTTGATCTGTGCTTCTCAAAGAGGACAGCCAGGTCTCACAAGGGTCCTGGGAGGGGGATATTTCATGGGTTCCTGCTGAAGTCTCAAAGAGTCCCAAGAGTCCAAGAAAGGACTGCAAGGATGACAGATGTTTCAGTGTCGCAAAAGTTTGGCCTTTATCTTATTCCAGGATTCCAAATTTGGTTTGGATCGATACCACTCACTATTCCACTCATGGAAAAATACCACTATGAAGAACTTTCATAGTTCTGATCAGAGGAGGACAGACATGAGAAACTATAATGAACTTTTATAGTTCTTCATATCTGCTAATCAGCACATTAGCAGCATAGTATGAAGTTGATGAATGTGAACGTTATATATGTATCAAATAGACTTTTTTCAGGTACAAAACATGGCTGAGTATCCACCTTATGTTCCTCTGCAAAAGGGGCACTGTGGCACTTGTCTGCATTGCTAGGCATAACAGGACCATCATGCAACGAATTGGGTCCATGGTAACCTATAAAGAAAGAGTCTCCACCAATCAGTCTTCCTATAACTGCTGAACACACATGGATATTAGGAAAAGACGAAAATTGATGCAGCTGTGATATATTTTTGTAGCTAAAACATCTCCTCACCTGTCAAAACCTGGGCACACTATTACCCACATGACTATAGCTTAACTCTCTGAGTTAGCTGAGGCAGACGGTACAAAGCTCAAGTGCAGAGTAAGGCATCCTAGACAGCACTGCTGCTGTTCAAACTCAGCAGCAAAACAAACACACCCTCCCTTCAGTGCACCTTCAGAAGCTCTGCCTCCCAAATTACGGACATGGTACTGTAGAAACCATACAGTAACAACGAGGAGGAGGGAAATGTCGAATTATACATCAACGAACCGGGGCGGTGGTGGAGGTAGATTAGCAGGCACTAACGTACTCTCCTGGACTGGCTTGACTCTGGAGACGTGGAAGGTTGGATGTATTTGCATGGACCATGGGAGCTGGAGTCTTACTGCTGCACAGTTGATGACCTTCTGGATTCTGAATGGACCGATGAACCCGGGATGCCAGCTTCTTGGACTCCACCCGCAGTGGAAGATCTCGGGTGGACGGCTACACCATTTGACCAGGCGGGTGCCTGGTACGTCGCCGGTTGGTGGCTGTAGCATACTGGTCAACTGCTCGGCAGGAAACCTCCTTCTCAGGAGCAGAAAACAGCGGTGGCTGGAACCTGTAAGCACACTGGAACGGGGATAGGCCGCAGAGCTGGTCAAGGTGTTGTGAGCATATTTGACCCACAATAAATACTGGGACCAGGATGATGGGTGCTAGGAGACCATGCAGCATAGAGCAGTCTCCATCTCCTGGTTCTTTCTTTCGGTTTGGCCGTTGGACTAGGGGTGGAACCCGGACAACAGACTGATGGTGGCCCCAATGTGGTTGCAGAATTCCCTCCAGAATATAGAGGTAAACTGGGGCCCCCGGTCTGAGACCATATCAGTGGGGAGACCATGGAGCCGGAAGATGTGCTGAAGGACCGATTCTGCTGTCTCTTTGGCTGAAGGGAGTTTGGGCAGGGGCACGAAGTGGGCCATTTTACTGAATCTATCAACCACTGTCAGGATGGTGGTGTGTCCATTGGATGGTGGAAGACTGGTCACAAAGTCCAGGGAGATGTGAGACCAAGGAAGATGAGGCACAGGTAGAGGTTGCAGGAGACCAGCTTGAGCCTGTTGTGAGGGCTTGTGCTGGTTACAGACAGGACAGGCATTCATGAAGTCCTCCTCCAGTGTGGCCCACCAAAACCTCTGCTGCAGAACCTCCTTCATGTGCTGAACCCCAGGGTGGCAGGTGAGTCTGGAGCTGTGGACCCATTGCAGAACCTCAGACCTAAGAGGCTGAGGGACAAACAGGCAATGGAGGACAGGAACTGGGGCTGGGCTGGTCCTCCAGGGCGGCCTTAACCCTCTCTTCAATCTCCCAGGTGACGGAAGCAACCAGATGGCGAGCTGGGAGTATGGTGTCAGGAACAGGAGCAGAGTCTTCCTTCTCCATGAACTGATGGGACAAGTACAAATTGTAGTTGCTAACCCTACCTTTAATATTAATGAAGCCTGGAGTCTCTAGCCTCAAGCAGAAATGAGGAGTGGGCTACAGAGGTCTTTCTGACCAAAGCTGACCACATTTTTTTATTTTGAAACTTGTTGTCTTCAGCCCCAGCTGACACTGAATCATGTGACATCACTTTAAAAAAAGAGAGTAAACATAGTAAAAAAGAGAGACGTCTTTCTATCGTAGTCTGACACCATGTCTATGCATTGTGCCACACATTAGCAGAGTGGCAGCAGCACCACCAGTGCTCTGTGTGTCCTTGCTGCTTCTCAAAAGTAAATTAATTGTGCATTATTGCTATAAGTGTTGGCCAGTTGATGGTGTTGGGCAGCCTTGGAGTGTGAACATCATTGAGAAAGAGCATAAACACATATTTTCTGAGTCCAGAAAACCAGACTCAGCGGCATGCAATTGATTCTGACACGTGAATGGCAGTGTTCAGTTAAGAGCATGTTATATCAATAGAGAATGTCACTGACCCGGAGGAGTGAATGAGGTGCCCCTCCAAACCACAAAGAAAAATCATTTTATTTGGATTTGAAAGCAAGGTTTAAGGTATATATATATATATATATATCTAGAGGAGGGAACAGGACAGTGGGAGGGAAGGTAGAATAAAGGAGGGGTGAAGGAGATGCTGGGACAGAGCATATCAGGGCTTCCTCTTGCAGGAGATGACCTGCCTAAAAAGCATACATTTCTGGCACAGAGCCTTCACTCTGCTCTGATAAGATCCTGCTGGTGTCAGTGACTCCAACACCTGTTCATTTAGACTGCAGAGCGGAAGACAGACAACAACAGACAAGCACAGACTAGCACTGACTCCTGCCAGGCTTCGCTTACTAATATAAGGGTGTTCACTGCTTATTTTCTGTCTGCACAGCTACTAATGATAATGTAAATGCAAACACAGCATGAACACATGCACTACTTGTACCTCTCTTGGAAAATATTGCCTAGTTAGTTACATTTCCTACAGTGAAATCTGCATCAAAGGTGCTTGCAGAGTGGAAGACATAAAAATGCTAAAGCAGGAGATGAACCCATACAGTATGTGATATTGAAAGGTACCTGAGCGTTGTTTTTTTTAACCACTATTAGCGCTACAGATCAATGTTCTTTCTGTTCAGTGAGCACACACATGTACAGCACATGACTGATACACATTCCTGCCAAAGGTTTCACACAACTCCACTGATCGACGCACTAAGAAATCTAGCAAGGTGTCAACAAAAGCAGGAGAGGAGAAGACCACTGGCAAGTAAACATGGACGTAAACAATACAGGTTTCAAACTTTAAGAAAAACCAGCTCGGCAAATGTCTTATGAGGAAAAAATACAGTACAGTCAACTTGTTTGTTAGACCTCAAGGCATGACACTGTGTTTTCATAACAGGCTGTCATTACTGTTGCTGTCAGTTGATCAGATATACTGTCTGGTACTCAGACAGTGACAGAGACAGACCTCTGAAGTCTTTGGCCCCTCACTCTCCTGCAGGGCTAATGACACAGTTCCATTAACCTTTGACAGAGACAAACACAGCTCTGTGTGGAAGGAGGATGTCATGGGTTTACAAGGTAAACATGAGCTAGATGGGGTTTACCAGACACATCTGCTCACTGTCACACTAATGTAAAGACACCCACTTTTTACTTGAGACATCTTAAATACACAATACATCAATTTCTCCAGGGCCCATAGGCTGCTCTAGCTCAACATTTAGAGATCTAATGATAAAAACAATAATTGTATCGTTTTGATAGCATGAATGTGTTGATGTATTTAATTTCTCTACAGATTTCTTTATTTGTGCACAAACAAAAAAGTAAAAACAACAATTTGTGGTTTTAGGGGGAGTAAGGTGCTGGAACTATTTCTTCCTGAAAAAACAAAAAAAACCTCTGAAACCACAAATACCCATGCCTTACATCTTTTTGTATACAGGTTGAACCAATAAGACACTCTTCATGTTTAACTCTCCCCCTTACATCTGTACCTATTCATATCCTATTAATGCTATATTGTGAGTTATGCTATGTTCTCTTTCCTCCTGCTCTCTCTCTCTCCTCTCTCCCCCTCTCTCTTTTAAGTGCTTGCTCATGGGGGAATATTTGGTCTCTGTAAATAATATTATAAAGAGGTCTAGATCTGCACTACATTAAAAGTGCCCTGAGATAACTTATGTTAAGATTTGGCTTTGTGTAAATAAAGCTGACTTGACTAATTAGTGAGTTTTGGAGGTCCGTGTGTTTTTGAACTTTTGACAGAACCAAGCTAGCTGTTTCCTTCTGCTTCCAGTCTTTATGTTCAGCTAGGTGAATCATAAACATTCACAGTGCTGGTGAAAAATTAATGACTGACTGAAACTCAGTAAGTGCGTCTGTAGCTGTGTATCAGAGCAGCAAAATGTTCAGGAATTTTGGACCATTCTTCCTCACAGACCTGCTTCTGCTCAGCCATATTCTTAGGATGTCTTACATGTGGACAGCTCCCTGAGCTCATTCCACAACATCTCTATTGGGTTAAGGTCTGGGTTCTGGCTGAGTTACTCCAAAAAAACAACAAAATTTTTTTGCCTATAGTCATTCTATGGTAGATTTACTTTGATGTAGGGATTAAGGGTCATTGGCCTTCTCCCTCACCAAACTATTACTTCTGCTTTGACAACCACCCTGTGATATACCTTGATAAACTGAGGAATTCATTTTCCCCCCTCGATGATGGTGAGCCAGTGGTGCAGTGGTTAGCACTGTCACCTCACAGCAAGAAGATTCCAGATTCAAACCCTGCTTCAACCGGGGCTTCTCTGTGTAGAGTCTGCATGTTCTCCCTGTGCCTGCGTGGGTTCTCCCTGGATTCTCCAGCTTCCTCCCACAGTCCAAAGACATGCAGGTAAACTGGTGACTCTAAATTACACATAGATGTGAATGTGAGAGTGAATGGCAGCAAAGACAATGATGCTCCCTCCACTGAACTTCACCATAGCATGGTGTTTATTTACAGCACATGCTGCATGTTCTTCCCAAACAATTAAACCTCAGCCTCATCTAACCACAAAACCTTTTCCCAGCAGTACAGTGGAGTATGCTCTTTGACAAACTTCAGCCACAAAATATAGATGCCTTAGCTCATTTGCCTCCAGATGAGGATGGTAGAAAGTATAGTAACAAAGCACTGTAAGCACTGTTAGATGTTAAGACTGGCACATTTACATTTATTTAATGCTCAAAGCTTCTGTATGTAACTTTTTTCCAATATTTTTTAGCTGAAATATATACATGCATAAAACATATCTTAGTGTGGAGAGTTGTTGTCAGAGGCTTCTGTGACCCACACACATTGAACAATAAAGCAGCAGCATAGAGATATTCCCTTCCAAAGTTTTTGAGTCAGCTTCACTCTTCCAACAGAAAAAGCCTAAGTCGACACATGAACACACCTCTGGTCAACTACAACTCTCACACCGATGCTTCAAGCCAGTTTTGGCTGCTGCATGTGGCTGTGGCTGAATCACAGGAGTTTAATGGAGCAGGGAGAGCGAGGGTTAGGAGGAGCGCAGTGGATTGTTTTTGAGTCTCACGCTAGGGCTAGCTTGATTTCCAGAACTTGCATACTTAAGCTTTAACTCAGCTTGGCAGCTTGTGTCCTCTCTGACTGATAACGTCAGTCTGTTGAAACCAGTTTTGTAAACTGAAATCAATCATGAGATGAGAGGTGAATACATTTTTACTTTTCAATGTATGACCCTCAGCTGGCTTCGATACAGTCCTCTGGAACAGATATCAAAAAAGTGGAAGAGGTAGTAAAGAAGACTAACAGGAGAGATGAATGGCTCAGAGACAAGGAGAATATTGGCTCAGAAAATCATCTGACGTTATTTATGGTTGATGATGGAGATTGCAAGAATGTCTATGAAAACTAAAACAAAATTACACTTTAAGTCACATTTGGTCATCAAGAAATCAGGGTTGTCAAACAATAGTCCCCAGTGTAACATCAAAAAAGTCATGTAGAAGTAAACAAATATTAATTTTACATTTTCCCAGCTTGGTAGCTTAAGCAGATGAATCCTAACGAGGTGCTTTCCACTTTTGACTTTCCATGTCTGACCATACATGAACGCAGCATTAAAGTGCCCTACAATCTGTGATGTCATGGTCTTTAACTGTGATGTGTCTGTGGGGAATTCACAGGGATCAAAGCAGATAAATGAAAAATCAGCCTTAATGTTACTCTCGATTTTAAATCTCTTAAAAAAAAGTGTTTACTTTCCAATCTGGAACATTTTCATAGGTAAACACTGATAATGTTGATTCTGACCCACCAACCTGCTAGTAAATACACATACATTGTAGCTGTACACACACACACACACACACGTACACACATAAAATATCAGTTAGCTTTGGGGAACTTGTGAGGGATTATCAACATCAAAGTCAATAGAAATGTCAGCCTGGCTATCTTTGGAAATGCCAGCAACCCTTTGCATATCCGTACCACACAACCAATACCACACACACACTGACACACACACACACACACACCTGCCCCTAGCAGAGGAGGTGATTAAAGCTGCACTGGCGAGTGTGGCTTTTGATCTCCAAACATACTGGAAAGCACTTACAGGCAAAGCCCGGTTAAGCAGCAGAAACAGATGACATCACACCCAATCAGGGTCTCCCACAGCACCTTGGGGCCCCTCCCTGCAGCGTTATCAACTAGATTAACAGGATTAAGCAAATACACCCAGCTCAGGTCGACACTTGGGCTGAATGTATTAGTAAAATTCAGGCATTTTCAGGTCATCTGAATGAGGTGCATGGACTATTAGGAGGGAACACAGTCAGGATCAAATGCTTATGCTGGATACTGTGAAATACTAATGCTAAAATGAAAACTGAAGCAATTTCAGAAAATCCTAATTATGTTTCTGGTATTACTTTTACATAGTCTCCAAAGTTGTTTATATTCTTGCCCATTAGTGGCAGAGCCTGAGAATGTTGGTCAGTCCCTCTGTCTGCTGGTACAGAGCAGGATTACAACAACAAAGGTCAGATTGCCATGAAATTCAGTATGGGTATTCATGGTCCAAGTCCAAGAACCCCTGACCTTTCCTGCAGTGCCTCCATCAGGTGTGTTGGAACGTCCCTCTGACCTACCCAGTGACAAAGAACAGTATTTTGAAAATTGATAGACAAATTCAGCTGAAATTTGCTGTGGATTTTCATGCTCACTAATTAACATACTCATGTTTTGGGGACCCTTTGACCTACCACCTCAATCACACCACATTTTTCACTTTTATTAAATTACAATATCAAATTACATATGATGTAAATTACATTTACTGAATACATTCACACTCTCTGGGGGACAAAACCATGACCAGGGACACTCTATGGCCCTGAGGACAAAGTGACATTTGAAAAGTTGTACAGGAAACATCTCATAATGAAACTGGTACATCGTCATAAAATGAATGTGATCCCAAGACCAAAAAATGTAATAGGTACACTGTGATCCAAGATGGCACCCCAGTTACTTAAGTTGTCCTAGTACCAAGCACTGATGCATGTCAAATGTAGAAACAATTTTATTACATTTGCACATTCTGGCTATTGTACCCTGACTACTGCTGTCTGTCAAGCACATGTGTACTGTGTTAAATCACACAGCACTATATAACTGGTGTGTTCCACTATAGCCATGCTAGCAGCTCTGCAAACCTGTGCTCAGACAGAGCAGTTTTCAGCTAAATGCTGACATCAGGGTCCATCCTCTGGTGACCATGAATGTCATAACCAAATTTAATGGCGATCCATCCAATAACTGTGAACATCCCCAGAGCCACACTGCTAGCATTGTTAAACATGTTTCATATGCAAAAATATGATCAGTTTTTAGTTCTGTGTACAGGCTTAAATGGATCCATTAGACCTCATCGTCTCCTCCCTGTTTACTACACACTGAAGAGGAAGTATTGTTGACCTCTGACCCTAACTCACTCATCTCCATCCACAGAACAGTAACAGGAGACTCAGGCAGTCCCCCTGACCTGCACCACCCGGGGCCAACACAACTCATCTCCCATGTTCCCCTTCAACTGCCCCCCCCCCCCCCCCCCCCCCCCCCCCCCCCCCCCCCCAAAACCCACACCCCCCCCTACCCGCGTAATCACTACCCCCTCCCCCCCCCCCCCCACCTCCCTGTGCCAAATAGGAAACAGGCAGAATGGATGACTTTGTTTAAAGCTCACCCCCATCCCACAAACCACCACCCTACTCTGCCTCAAGTAACACATTAAGCTCCTTTATGGAAACTTGAACTGAGTCTTAATTAAAAGAAGAAAAAAAATCTCATATGGTGACACTACACACACACACACACACGCAAAGTCCTCAACCAACATACAATATTTTATCTGAATTGAGTGCTGATTTCACATACCAACCGGGGTTGGAAAATCCTGGAGCCTGCTCTGTATGGTTGCTGTGAGAGTTTTTGGAGAACATAATTGAATCCAGGAAGCTGGGAGACCTAAATCCTGCCAGCGTGGTTTACAGTTCAAGCAGCTTTGCCATGACACTGCATGAAGCGGTGGCCCAACCCCTCAGTTAATTAAAATGGACTATGAGAAATTGCTTTACAGTGGTGGTCATGGCAGGTTCAAACACAGTCTAAACCATTAAAATGTCAGCTTCAGCATTTGCACAGGGCAGGGAGTCTCAACAGTCCACAACCACTAATATTTACTGCTTTAAACAGAAGAATGACACTGGGAAAATGGCTACAATACATATAATGTATTTCTTAGCTGTATCAGAACCCCAAACTAATTTCCTTGGCATTACTCTTCTAACGTGTGAGGACACATGTGATTTGGTCACTGATATAGTTCCTAATTGCATTCACAGTCACTCAGTGAAGGGTTGTGTAGATGACGATATATTGCAGAATGAAAGGAAACAGACATGATAATGCAGTATAAATGCATGTAGATCAGAATGTGATTGTATCGGCCAGACCACATTTAGAAGTGGTCAGAGAGTGATCTCAACAAGGTGTAAATGCGATCTTAACAGTATGATTTGTAAGAAAAAATCCATTCAGCAAGTTTAAAAGTCACCTAACTCCACCTAATCCTGCTAATTTAAGCAAACCTGAGGAAGGCTGCAAGTCGTAGCAGAAAAAAAAAAAATTAAATGAAGACTGCTCATCCATGGCATAGCTTCCTTGACCTAATTAACTAGCATATTGAGATCTGATCACATCGTGGGCAGAACAGAGAGAACAATAATGCTTACTTATATTAGGTGTAAATGCAAAGCAATGTGATCATTATCCAGAACATATATTAATATCAAAATATGGCCTTAGTCTTTCAGTTCATCAGAAAAATTCAAAATCATAATTTTTTGTTCGTACACCAAATTTCATGGAATTCTAGTCAAAAGATCAAAATTCTGTTCTGGGGGTAATTTTTGCCTGATGGCAGTGTGAGGGGAAAAATCAAGGGCTTAGATGCATAACATACATAATGATATCATGAGGAAAAACATAATAGAGTCCAAGCATAAAAATAATTCTAATGAGTGCAAACATTATGTAAAAGTGGATTGCTGGGAGTTAAATAGTGTGTAGGCTGGAACAAAAAACACTTTACAAACCTTTGGGCTTGACCAGAACACTGGAAAATGTAGAAACTGCTTTCCCAGTGGGTGTTTCCAAAGTAAGCAAAGAGCATTTTTGAGGTATTGGTGTGCAGATTGTCGACTCATGGATCAGGAAGAATGTCAGAGCCACATTTCAGAGCTATAGAGCATTAACTGGCTGGGAAGACTTGGAAAGATCCCCTGACCCTCAGGGCAGAAAAATATCAAATGAGCGGGCTCATTTTACATCTGGATAAAGAGAGGAAATAGTGCTGGCACAGACTGATTCAGACTTCCTTCTCTTTATAAATGGTCTAATCTAGATATATGGGTAATTGGCTGGTTGAGTGAGTGCAGAGATTTGGACTCAGGTATTGTGCCAGTGGCCCTACAGGTCTCAGGTTACCAAAGGAGGTGGATGAATGAGTTTCCTGTTATTGTGAGTAAGCAGGGCCCCGAGGCCTGTGCTCCAAACAAACACAACACTCAGCCTTTCATGATAAGTTTAACAGCACCAAAGACCGACTAAAATACCCCCACACCAACACAGAATGTTCATATATTAATGCAAGGGAACAAAAACAAACTCAAATCTCAAAATCAGTCAGATGCTTTAAACTCAAATTTGTAACCTCTTAAACTCTTGATTTCTCCCCTACATACATCTAAGAAAAGAGATTAAATAAACAGAGGTTAATGACAGTGACCAAGCTGTAACTGTCAACTGTATTCCATACTATGAATTACACAATTATTCAAGTCTCTCTTGAAACAACAGGTTCCCATATGAACACTGACAGAGGTTTTTTTTCTTACTGTAACCATTCTTCCTGTTAATACAGGCCTTTAAGAGAGCCCCTCTCATAACATGCTTCCAATGTAAGTGATGGGTGACCTCAAAAGTCATTCCTTGTGATCCTATTGACTATAGAGTTCTAGGAATTTTCAAAGCTGGAAACTTTCCTTGGGAATCAAGAGGAATATATGGGAATAAACTGTAAATTTGCAAAATTGCAGGTTAGCCTATAACAGGGAACTTAAATGTAGTTGGAAAAAACATCTTGTGGCATAATGTTGGTTAAAACAACCAGATTTAATGCAAATTCTGTTGAATTTCTTCCCTGCACTGTTCATTACTCCATCACATATGCAGATCATTGCTAGACTCCTGGACACTACAGCCACACTACTGTATTTGAGCCTACAGACTATATCCAGTCAAGTAAGTTTTGATGATATTATGCTCACTGTTGTGTTGTGATGTTCACTGACAAAAAAGTAGGTTATAGTTTTATTTAGCAGCTGATGTCCATTCATGTAGCCTATTTCTATTCATTTATCCAGCATCTACTGTAAAATATTTAAAGTTTCTAAGCTTAACTTCCCATGAAAGGTTTACAAAAAGTTCCTGAATTTACCGGAAATGTTCCACCCCTTTGCAACCCTACTCGGAGACACACAGTTGTGGATACAGATCAGTTGCTGCATCATGCCTCTCACAGTTTTCACTGGTTACTTCTGCCACTACGTTTTTTTGATGTGGACTCTGGTCTGAAACCCAAACTTCAATTATCAAGTGAAACTAAGTCTAACACCAACGTGGTTTTGACTCACTTACTCCACTTCTCTTAAGTGTCTTAGATTGACTTAAAGAGCTCAATGTGAATCGCAAAATTCCCTAAATAAACAGTTTATTTAGGAAATGCCTGTGTGCACCCACAAAATAACAGACTGAGTGCAAATGAACACAGTACAGAGACAAAGGGAAATTGAGGCATTCAATATTTTGACTGAAAAAAGTCAAAAAAAAACAAAAAAACTATCGAGGTACAGTGCTAAAAAAATGCAGAGCTTTGCCCATGCTGCAGGGCTGCAGGTCTGGTGCGTAGCCAGCCTGGCTCAATCTGTGTTTTTCTCTCTCCTCTCTCTGGGCTGCGGCAGGGTTTCTCCTCACCAGAGGTAATGATGGCCTCATTTTTGGCCGAGATTTGGAAGGAACAGGAAATTCTATGGCTGTCCTGTGAGAGGTGGTTATATTACTGGGACGCCACTAATAAAGGCTGGTGCCGGCCTGGGATTCCACGTCTTGCTCTCTTCCTCTGAAGTCTCTCTTTCCAGCTCTCCCTTTATTTCTCTCCCCCGGCACAGGGAAGGGCTGCAGTATTTGGGGCTCATCAGAAAGCACATCCATCCAATAGAGAAGACACAACAAAATAAATAGGTCTTTGTCTGTTTGCTGAAAGTCACTGAATGCTACATGCTATGATTCAACCCCCCTTGACAGCTGTTCTGTATAAATCACAATAGTCACACTGCAGATTGTTCACTTCCCAAGCCTGTGATGAAGCTGCCAGCCCCACTCTGGCACAGTCTCCTGTTCAGGCCTCACACAGTGTTAATACCGTCACAATCCATCTCCCTCCATCCAACTTCTTCCTGCTCAGCCAAAAATGAAATCTGAGAGATAAATCTTTGTGAAGGAGGCTGGCTCTGCCCTCATCTCATCTCAGGCGGCGCAGGATGGATGATTTGCTATAGAGCTGCTACATCACAAAGACAACATTTTGAGGTCTACTAGAGAAGTTTATTTAAAGAATAAATAAAATAAAACATTTACTAAAGTCCATTTACTACCTTGTTCTGGTGAACTTTCAGACAGTCTGGTCTCAATGTCAAGCATGAAGTTTCATGCTCAGTTTCTAAATACATAAGCTGGCCATATCTGAAAGAAAAAATGAACAAAATGAAACACTTGAAATACGACTGAAATTTACAGTAGGGCCCTTGTTAATGACTATGTTCAATATTTAATCTGTTCGTCATTTTTTCACTTAATTTTTAATTTTCAACTTGTCCAACCAACATTCATAACCCAACAACATTCAGTTTTCAGTGACCTAAAAACAGACAAAAGCAACCAATTCATTAATGACCGATCATTAAATTTAATGATTATTTCAATATGTTTATAATATGTAGCGTAGCTTGTAATGTAAAAGCAGATTTCATCAGATTTTATCTTCATTTTTTGTTTAAAGCAAATGTCATGTTTGATAAAAAATAAAATCCTCTTCTTACAAAGTTGAATTGGACATCCTTACTCAATCCACTCTGGGGTTTTGCTACATCTACCTGGTATGACCATTATTTTATGGTGGCTAATGTTAGCGAATGTTTGCAAACTTTAGGTGGATATTACAGATTGGTTTTTAGTAAATCCCAATGTTCTCTGCAGAGGACACACACAGATACTTTTTCTACAGTCAATAAGCTAATACTATACAACTCACAAAACACTGAATGAGCATTTTTGTGGAAATCCAGAATTCATGTTAAATGATGTTTTGACCTATGGCATCATTACGTCCTATGGTGGCTATCAGACTGTGTTGTCTGACAGGTGACACCATTCTCTCTTCTCTGACCTCTAAACTGCCTTTAACTCCTGCTCTCACCCAAACAAAGAGGAGAGTGGTAGTGATAGTGGTTCGTCAAGCCTCATCTCTGTTGTATTTCCCTAGGGTGAACTACGGTGCCTTGGGCCCACTAACTTGATTCATAACTTCATCTGAATGCCATGTTCAACCACCGTCACTGTATATCTGGTTCCACTTACCAACAGCCGCTACTTAGCAACCCCTCAGGCTGAGTTATGGTCTTTGACCTGTCTTACCAAACAAAGGAATATGGTATTAAAATGAATTTGTGTGTGAGAGTGGGAATGCAGGTGAGTCTACAGGGTCATCAGCTGTCACACACTCTCAATAAGTATTGATTTGTTGAGCTGGGTAATAACACCAAGACGGCTCAGCGATGTGTTCCAGTGTCTGAGCAGGTTGCACTTACTAGTCACAATATCAGAAATTTCTGAGAGCAACGATATCTCCCACTTGGTGAAAAAAACTACAGATATGTCAACAAACTGCTGCCAAAATGGCTGTAAATGAACCACCTCTGGCAGTTACATCAAAGTAAAGCCCATTACTGTAATACAATCCATTCGACTAATTTTGTGGTAGTTACATAATATTTGTGTGTGGGCTATCTGGTTTCATTTGGCAACAAACTAAAACAACATGTTGAGCCAACAGCCTGTCAGGCTATCTACAATGCAGCCATCTAGCTTACAACAGCATGCTGCTCAATCCACCAAACCAGCCAAGCCTTTTCAGTGACAACAACACACTATACACTTCTGTCTATAGCATCATATGTTCTGCACTTACCCTATGTTTGTCCCAATCATTTAGCTTTATCAAGGATGCTCTATAACAAAGATGGTGCATTACACGCTGTGCATGGTCGCCAACAATACAATACCTAGAACCTATAAAAAACCTACAACCTTACATACCTCATGTTCACTTTGTCCATCGGAGTGAGCAGACTTAGGACATGTTGCTGGTCTCCTAAAGGTGTGGGACAGTGACCTTTCTCCTTTCTGAAATGACCCCCAGCCACTGGAACTGGCTGCAGTAGCTGCCATGTTTTTTACTGACTGCTTTAGGCCCTGTCCACTTATACCACATCAGAATTAGCTAAACTTTTCTTACATCAAGTTTTGTTCTTTCAGTAAAAAGGAACTGATGTTAATGGAAGCAGGAAAACAATTTTCTCACCACCAAAATAGGTGACATTATTTAAAGTCGTGTCAACAAGACTCAGCACAGTAAGATGTATAAGTTATCAGAGATATCAGTCAAATTATCTATATATCTTGCAGAGAAAAACTAGCATACAACTCAAAAACTAGAGATTATTCACTTTTTCTTTTGATTTTTTTTTTTCTTAACATGGAACCACTAGTTTAGGCAGGACATCATCATGAAGCAGCAGTAGCCTACTCCTCACCTCTTCCTCTGTCTCTTATTTATGTGCATCTGTAGCACTTTGCTGTTCCTTGTTGATCCACAGGGTGTAACAGTACACTTTTACCTTGCCTCTCCTTGTCTGCACCTTGTTGCTGTGCCCTGCCCAGCTGTTCCTCATTTGCTAATCAGCAGCCCATGAATTTAAAGGCCCAATTAAGTGATTTTGAACACTAGAGGGCAAAAAAGTTTACTTGTTTACTTTGTTTTTCTTCCATTTTACGCTGGGCAGGTAATGTCCAATCACGTTGTATGAGCTTGTGAGCTGGTGGTGGCTTCATGTGGTCAAGTGCAAACTAAAGCTTGGGGCCACTTGTCACCAACTTGCACAAATCTTTTAGTCTTTGACAATCAGGAAAGAATATAACCCTGAAGCCTGAGTAAATACACTAGACAAGACACTGAACAACTGCTCAGTATCCACTGGATTCCTTCCATAGATAGACAACCCACAAATATTTTTTTTTACTTCAGGTAAACCTGTTTTACCATCATGTCTCCTGCAGATGACACACAAGTCAAAAAGTTGAAAATATCAAAGATTTTTAAAAATCTTAATAAAAATTACCCAGCCCGAACAGAGTCAATTAAACTCAGTCTGATCAGCTGTCATGCCCAATATTCATAATCAGGCATACATCTATCCTATGATATGAAAGTGGCAGATATCTGCAGAGCTTCAGACAGGACTGTTGATTCTCAGTGAGATCACTGGGAGGGATTTGCTTCTTTGAAAATGTGGGAAATAAAGATTAGTTTAGCTTTAAAGGTGAGAGTGACCTAACATCAGCCTAACATCCTTGTTTATTACTTCTGCCTTCTACAATAAATCATTTACAAAAACAAACCAGACTGTCTGTGTATTTGAGCCACCCAACAGGATTCCAGAATCCCACTTCTGTGTAACTACTGCCAATGCACTTATGGAAACAACTAGTGTTGTACTAGTTGTACTGTGCAGCCCCAGGAATATATGCACATTTTCAAAATCAAGCATAACTCATCATAAATAATAATACATTTCATAAAAAAAGATTAGATGACATATAAAAGCATCCTGAACAATTGCAAACACTGTAAAAGATTAAATACAAAGCTTGATACACAAGTGAACTGACTGCTGTGAGATCACATCTATGATCCCACACTCCATTTTGGGTATGGAGCATTGTTATGGAATGAGTCATTTAGCAAGGTCTAACCCCCACCAGCATGGTTCTCATTACCCTTGCCATAGCCTTGAGTGTGCTGGCATACACCCCCTGCTCCTCCCCTTTGGCAACACACACACACACACACACATACACACACACACAACCAACAGAGAGAGAAGCTGTGTGGATATTTATACCCAGGTCTGTGTTTCCCATTAGGACGGCTCTGCCTCTGTCTCTGCTCCACCACACAGAGCTCACTGGAGGAAATGGAACACTGGGTTCAATCACCTCACAGACACTTCCCCACAGTCCCAGCACTTGTTATGAAGCACTGATGAGGGAAATCCTCAACAACATTTATGCAATAAGACAGATCTTTATGTGGTGGAAAGTATAAAAGACTCTTGGCACGTTATCTTCTGTTATTCCCCATTGTAACATACTGTTAGTACCAAGACATACTGAGACATTTAGATGAAGCCAAATATAAAACATACTGTGCACTATCATCTGACATCTGGTCAACCTTACTATTATTATCTCTCATGTTATATATCGCATTGACCCGCACTGTTTAAATACACTCACAAAGAGACAAAGAATCAGATCAGATCAGTAAAACTTTCTTATGGCTTGTTAGAGAACGCAGGAAGGGGAAATATACTGTAAGAACTTTTCATTACAATATGCAATCGTAGGTATTTCATTATGATTTATTTTCTCACAAACATTATGATAAAGTGCTGCAATTAGTGTAATGCAGGGATTTTCAGTTTTGGTTTGTTCCTCCTCTATATTATTGACTCATTGTATAATTATTACATTTACATTTAACCATCTAAAACATCAGTGTTTGAAACATCTAATATTTGATATCTTGAATTAGAAAGCAATTTATGTGGTATGTACAGAACACAGAAGTTAAAATGATGCAGTGAAGTATGGCTACAGTCTTACATTGGACGATTACTGTGGTTTAAAGTCAAAGCAGATTTTTGTCTAAATTGTGTTGAAATGACCACTGTATGGTACTTGAATTAAGGGCATGGCTAAAACCAAATCTGTGCAGCAATCTGCATCAAATAGTCTTGTACCTTTGACAATGAAATGTCCACTGTAGATTTAAAGTTTTACATTTTTCGCTGAAAGAAGTTCTGGGAAATTAAAAGAAATCTCAGGTTGAAAGAAAAGTAAATGAAAAAATGGTACAACTGAAAAGAAAATATCAAAATATAATTTTATAATGCTGTAAATATGATGGATGATATTTAACACAGGGGTATTTTAAACTTAACTCTGTAAAAAATAAAAGAGGTATGTTTACTTCACAATGTTCTACCCCTCACAGCAGCTCTGGTTCCAATCCCATTTAAACACTGATCTATAAGGTCTTCATGAGGACACACTTTGAACGGCTCACACAGTTTTCTTCCTTCTCTGTAGGTGTTAAAGGCAACTAACAGTTGTTCTCTCTCTCTCTCTCTCTCTCTGTGTTTTTCTTAAAGGCATGAGACCTTAGCCTCAGTACACCAACCTTTTTTCCTCTTTGCAGTGCTATCTGTAGCTCTTTAAGAAACAGTTGAGGTTAAAAACAGACGGCTTCCATTAGGAAATCTTATGACTGCATAGTTTCATTCAGGTCAGCCTCAGACATGGAAAGTACAGGCGCACAGAAAAAACTGAATTTGATTGTCTGCTCAACATTTTTTACCCTCCGGGAGGCACTTTGCTTCTGTGACTCTCAGCACCAACAGCTGGAGGCTGAATGAAATATGACTATATCATTTCATTTCTAAATGTATATGTGGCCAATTGGCACCATTATGTGTTATTAATAGTAATGCGCAGATTTCTACAACATTTTGTTTTTGCAGAATCGAGTACAGAGTAGAAATTCAATCAAGTAAAGAATGGGATACCTTATCAATGAGGAATGTCAGAAAGATGGATGTTTACAGAGGATGTGAATTAGCTGGACATTTGGATGTTTTATGACAGAAATACAACTCAGAATGATCATAGTGAGCTGCTGGCTTACAATGAAGCAAACAGGATTAAGCTAAAGCCCACAAAAGTACAGTCGTAGTTAGTATGATGGGACATACATGTAGAGTAAATCATAGAAGCAAACAAACAAATGGATGTTCATCATAAAAAGACTAAAAAATGAAAAACCCACCCCAGCTGAGGTGACCCCTCACAGAACTCCAATTTCCTGCTCACAGTACTATACTATACTATACAATACTAATATACAATAATAATGCAACCAGTGATGGAAGTGAACTAAACACATTAACTTACTTAGGCACAGTTTTAATGTACTTGCACTTTACTTAAGAATTTCTATTATATGCTCCTTTTTTAACCAGCTTATCTTTCAGTTTGTTTTTGACTATACATAACATACATATTGTCAAGAAATACTTCAAGCATGTAACTTCCTCTAAAGCCCCTAACTGATTTTTTTTTTAATGAAATTGTTTTCACATTTCTCATTGTTTCCAGATAAAATAATTTCAAACACAACCTGTTAATCAGTGAGTGAATTAGACGTATCTTTCACTTTGGGTGGAGCCAGGCTAGTTGTTGTTGTTGTAGTGCTTCTGGTTTTTATGCTAAGCTAGGCTAACCATGTCCTGCAAGTCTAAGCATCTGTCCCACTTTATCTGAGTGGGGTTATATTATTCCAACAGAAATACCAAATAACTAGCTTCAAATAAATTGCACTCAGTGACTGCAAGAACTATCTTGGTTTTGAAGCAGTGCAGTGGCAGCAGACATGACAGCAGCGCAGTAATTGAAATTTTCATGAACTGTGGATTTGACTCTGTGGTTTCATGTAGATTGAAGAAGAAAGCAACTGAGATAGAGAGAGTAGATTGGGCAGCAGATGCAGTGAGTAAAGACAGGGGTGGATAAGACCCTCCTGCCCCTCCACCACCCACCACCCACCACCCACCACCACTTCTCCATTTCCCAAGACACAGTGCCTCTGTGATTGACACTGTGTTTGGAGCTGCTCTCTCGCTTTCTCTCAAGAGAATAGCTTAACAGTTCAATCTTTGATAACACTGTCACACACTATCACAAACCTTCATTATGATTTGTGCTAAAGAATTGACAACAACTCTTAAAGCGAGAAATGAAGAACCTTTCTCTACTTCCAGTGTGTTATAATCACCACACTGGCAGTAGCATAGAAACTAGGAATATGGCTTAGTTTATCTTAATTGTACTGCAAATGATATGTGAATACGTGCATGTAACTGTTGTCTTTTAGTGCATGCAACCACCAGCTGAATGAAGCAAAAAGAGATAAAAAGGGAACAAGTGAAAGGCGGTGATCTGACTTATGCAGCACAGGCAGTGACATTTGTGGGTGTATGAGTGAGAGACAGCCTAAGAAGTATATAAAACAACACATCAGTCATCCACAGGTGGAGACAGGGAGGTGGAGTTCACAGCGTCAGGCAGCATGGTGCCAGCTCATTTGGCGAGATGCTGCTGCTCTAAGAGTGGAGCTGCAGAAACACAGAGCTGACCTCAAGGCAGTTTAAAATTCAACAATGAGGAGTAAAATAGAATTCTCTGGGGAGAAAATAACAGTGGAGGTCCATTTTCCCCAGGTCTGTGGTTCTTATTTATAGCATATTCCTCTCAGTGCCAGGAGTACCCACATTGTGTTCAAAAGATCTGTTTCATGTACAAATAGGCTGTGTGTACACATAGAGGAGAAAACATTAGAGGCTGGCTATTTGCAGTTCTGAAAACTTTAACGATCATATCCGCAATTAATTATGTTTTATTCCTTTTACAACAATTGTGTATTATTGTTGAAAAAAACATTTCCACCTTCAAACATTAGTTTCACCCTTTTCCACTATTTCCATAAATTAACATGCAGAGGCCTGCAACTTGCAAGAGTTAAGACAATTCAAATAGTCTTGGAAAGTAACTTCACTTGAAAAGTTCTATTTGATGCTAATTTATACTGTCAATACATTTCAATACTAAATCCCACCAACCCAAGAAATTTCTGAGTAGTCAACAAACGAACCCTGTTAAGTTACTAGAGTATCAAGAAAAAAAAAGTTTTGCTTTTCATTTATTCATTTAACTGGTATTATATTATTTGCTAATTTTATTTCCCTACATTATGGTCTCAATGTTGTCTCACAGCTTCCTCTTCACTGGCAGATACACTCACCAATTATAAGGAACCCCACACTAACACTGGGTAGCTCCTCCCTCTGCTCTGGATTCCTCCAGATGTTGGAAACTTTCCTCTGAGATTCTGCTCCATGTTGACATGACTGCATCACATCATTTCTGCTGATTTGTCAGCTTCACATTCATGAAGCCAATCTCCTGTTCTACCACATCCCAAAGGTGTTCTACTGGATTCAGACCTGGAGACTGAGGAGGTCACTGAAGTTCACTGAACTCACTGTCATGTTCATGAAACCAGTTTGAGACGACTTTTGCTTTGTGACATGGAGCATTATCCTGCTGGAAGTAGCCATTAGAAGATGGTAACCTGTGGCCATAAAGGGATGAACATGGTCAGCAACAACACTCAGATAGACTGTGACATTCAAACCATGGTATTAACCCTAGAACACTCACTTTTGTAACACCATCACTAATGTTGGGTATGTTTTACCCGATGTAATATACCCCCCCCCCAAAAAAAAAAAATACTTCAAACATACATCAAACTATATCAAAGTACAACAATACATGGCAAATTGAAGTACTCCTCTTTTATTTCCATCTATACAACGTCTCATAAAACGAAAAAAAGGTATCATGGGGTGACCCTATAAAAAAGCTCTAAAATTAGTGAAATATTGGGAAATCAATAACATAAAATTCCTGACAACCGTGGGAGAGATTAACAAAAAATTCAATTTTTGTGTGTGACCAGCTGACTATATATATTTTTTTTAACCAATACGAATTCCCTTGGAAATTATGACTAAGTGATATTTATTCATACCCATAAGTAAAGTTAGCTGTTTCAAGTTATGTTGATATCACCACAACTTCACCTGTAGCTAGCTAGATAACTTAGCTCTAGTATCAAAGAAGAAATCTGCCAACATAATTTATTTATATTTATTATTTGTTAGCATGCCAGTCACCAAGCCTGTGACAGGATGATAGCTGTGCATGATATGGGGAAATAAATATGGCAGGCCTACCTTCGATGACGTCAGTGAGCACCCTGAAGATACCCAAAGACCCACGCAACTCAGACAGCAGCAACACAATGAAAATCATGTGACCACAATCGCATGGCGACGTTAGTGTTCTAGGGTTAAGGGCCCAAAGTGAGTCAAGAAAACATTCCCACATTGGATTTCAGCAGAAATCCAGATCCATCAGACCAGGCTACATATTTCCAGTCTTCAACTGTCCAGTTTTGGTGAGTGTGTGTTCACTGCAGCCTCAGGTTTCTGTTCTTGTCTTACAGGATCGGAGCCTGATGTGGTCTGATGCTGTTGTAGCTCATCCACCTCAAGGTGGGTGATGTTGTTCATTCTGAGATGAGGCTCACCACAGTTGTACAGAGTGGTTATCTGAGTTACTGTAGCCATCCTCACTAGATGTTTGAGTCCCATCTGGTACCAACAATCAAGCCCTGCATTTTAGAGGAAATTATTGAACTTTTTATTCCACCACATGTATTTGACAACTTTGCAGATTTCACATTTAAACTGTCTCATCATGTTCTAAAATATGATGCACCTTAAATTACCCAACAGTATACAAAGTATTTAGAATTTGCTTCACCTTGACCTTCTACAACATTACAGTGCTGCTTACACATTAAAACAGCAATGATACTAAACCATGAAAATAAAAAAGATTGCATACATTAATGCAGGACTTTTACTTGTAATGGAACATTTTCTCTTTTAGTTTTACTAAAATAAAATGTTCAAATGCTTTTCCGATCAAGCTACAATAACTTAACTCATGACAATAAACACAAAACAAACTGTAACCTTGCAAGTTGATTTTCATATATTCAATAAACTGAAACCACTGGCTACCTGGAAGAAAGGAAAAACACAATGTAATGCACTCAGCAGTAATGTATAAATGTTTGTCATTTGGAGTACATGGGCTGCAAGGTGCAAAAAATATATGTATGATTCTTTAACTTTGTCCTCATAAGTATCTGAAGCTAAGCTAAGCATACAGCATTATCCTGGGTCAAAGCAAGGTTATTCATGTTGAATAAATACCATGCTTAAGTTCTTGTGAGTGTCTAGTGGCCAAGGCAATTCAGGTAAAAACAGAAACATGTGGAAGTGGCAGTGCACGTCTTGCTGGGAGCAGTGATGTTTCCAAAGTGGCCTCAGGGAGGAAAAACTTGCAAAAGTGGTACCAGCATCTTATGTGGCTATTTAAGCTGGACAGTGACACAGGCAGTCAATTTAGCAGTCTTCATAAAGTGCACCCTAAGGTGATGCTCATCGGAACAGGCTGAAGACAACAGGCAGGTCTAGAAAGGAACACAGGACACAATTGAAGCTGACCTGTGTAGATGCTTCAACTTCAGGAACAACAGAGCGGCTCCATTACACACTACAGTTAGTGTAGTGCATGAATCTAAACCTGTGACCTGAAGCTGGCCATGTCTTTAACCCTCAACCCCACAGAACCCATCTGCTACTGCCAAAGCTGAGAACCAAAGCAATATTATAATTTCATTTTATTTCATTAATAACTAACCGTTAGCTTACAAGGCTAAGGCAGTGCATTGGCTGTATTTCCTCACCGTACCAACTTAATATGTGTGAGGGGAACAGGAAGAAAGAAACTTTTTAATCAATTACAGTTTAAATTTTACAAACCCAAACCAACCTTAGCTAAGTGCTTTCACAACAGAATAGTCCAAATTCAAACTTCAAATTCACACTTTGTTGGGCAGAATTCTAAGCTACACTGTGAGGAAGTTAAATATGCTGTTGTCTTGTCTTTGTTGTGCTTAAGTCTGTTGCAAATGTCTCGTGGGACATCTCATTCAGTTCATGTAACTACTAAATTAAATGATCTGACAGGTCCTGGTATTATCTGACAGTGTACTGTGATTGTCATTAGAAAAAATCTGATCCTCTCTTAACGTGAAGCTAATCTGGAACCTCAAGTTGACATGTTACTTGTGCTGAGATCAACATGTTGTTCTGTTTGATTTAGGGGTACTCCAGCGATTCAGTATTGCACTTCCATAAAGTTGGATCAAGCTTCAAAAATGTTGGATCCCACATGTCCTGTGATGTAATTTGATAGTATGTTTTGTTAAGAATGTCCCCGCCTGGTAAATGCACATATCTTTTAAACTACACACCCCTGAGCTGCTGTTGGAGAAATATTTTTGCAACACAAGCTTGAACACTGATGCTGCTACTTGATTTTATCTTTAGCTGCCCCAAAAGCATGACGTGTAAAAAAAAAAAAAAAAACATACTGTATGTTCATATCCAGACTGTACAGTGAAACCAGATGCTGCTGAGCAGAGCAAGACTGAGTCCTCACCACAGCTTCAGTCACAGGTTATTATGATGTATACAAGACTGTAGAAAAAGCAGCCTATTGACTCTTTCCAGTGTTTTCCATTTTTTCTATTTATGTTTTCTATCACTGTCTCTCCCAGTATTGATATTAATGTCTACGTGGGAGATGAACCTCACATCTCTGTAGATGTCATACATACAATAAGACTTGTGGTAAACCTGAAATATACACTGAACCAATGACTGACTCACCATGAGAAACACTCTGACTAATCAGTATTACTGCATCAAAAATATGCTCCTGTTTCTAACAAAGACGGGCAGTCTTGACAGTTGTCATATGCGTACGACAGTCCATGTCAGACCTCAAAGGGCTGTGTGGCTGTGGATTTAAAAAGCTGTGTAACTGATAAAAGGGGAAGCAGCATGATGTGTGGAGCAGCCTGCAACAATGACTGTGGCAGCTGACCCATGAACATGGGTGCCACTTGAGGGTCAAAAGCTTTTTTAAGAGCTGTAGTCATTAGTGCGACTACATATATGGTTTTGTAGGGATTAGGCTGCATTCCAGTGATGCAGGAGGTGAGTTTAAAAATGTTTGATTTGAAACCCACCATAAAGGTAAAGCAAGATGAGCTAGAGCTAAATCTTTTTATGCTGTTTTCTTGCAATTTGTTGCAGTCTTTCTTTAAAATATATTTTCATAATACATACAAAATATAAAATGAAAATGAGCTTGTTAGAGGATTTACCAGACTTAGATGAGAAGATTTAGATCATCTATGTATGTGTCCTGTAGACCTATGAAGATACTGTGGCTTTGGGATGTTTTTTGCTTAGCTTAGCAGAAGTGTAGAAAAAACTACTAGCCAACAGTGAAAGGTAACTGTAATACAATTACTCAAGCAGTGTACTTTACACACATGTACTGTACTTTGTACAATTTGGAAGTATCTATTCTCAAATATTTCCACTTTGTGATGCTTTATACTCTTCACGAAATTGCAAATCAAAATATTGTCATTTTTATTTTGCTACATTTATGTAAAAGCTGCTAGCTATTTAGCTAGTAGTTAGTAGCTAAAAGCTTCATGCTGACAAGCTACTGCTTTGTTAGTTACTGGTTATAACTAGCTCCACTTTCACCCAATTGGAGCCCATTTACTGTAGTAAATTGGTGAAAGTAACAACATTTATTCAAGTACTTTGCAGGTACACTTTTCCACACAGTTTTCCATTTTTGCGCTGCTATGTTTCGATATACACCTCGTCTACAACCAGTGGAAGTGGTTACAATTTCTCAAGAACTGCACTCCCTAACATTTTGAGAATTTCCTTTCAAGCTTCTTTAAACTCCTACTTCACTATATTTCAGAATGGATGATTTATTATGATTTACTTATTTAACAGATTGTAGTGAATTAACTAGTACCTGCTGCAATTCTGACTACAACACTAGCATGCTGCAAGTAATTATACAATAAAATATTTAAAAAAAATACAAAACCCTGAAAAAGTACATTCTGCTTTATGAGTACTTTTTCTTTTTATGTTTAAAGTATACTTAGCTGATAATACATTTGTACTCTTAGTAAAGTAAAACTTGAATACTAAACTTTTGGGCTTATTAAAGATTGTATGTCTACTTTTACTTTAAAAATCTAAAAAATATTTTTCACCACAGCTGCTGGCCTAGCTAAAGAAAAGGTTTAAAGTTCCCCCTCGCCTCCAGCCATCATGCGTGTGAAATTTACTCATAAATTAAGTCATTTAGTGTTGTTTATTGTTATTGTGTGCATTGATTTAATATATTGAATTGAATATGAGGGTTGAACACTTGGTAACTTCTCTAGCAAACAATGTTATGGTAATAATGTTGCTACTGTCCAAAGGAAACACTGTCCAGAAGCACAAAGAAGGACTCTTGTTTTAAAAAGGTCATAAGATTGAAAATACCTACTTGATTTGGCTAACTCAGACTGCTGAAGCCTCATATTAGCTTCAGGTGAAGGCGTTACACAGAGCAAGAACTATGGAGTTTGTCCACACGTATCTTGTAGTTTAATCTTGGAAGAACAGATTGTTCTTAAAAAGACCATTACCCTTTTAAAAGCACATATGGTATGTGAGTATTGTATTAAGACCTGAACCCATCCTTTAATTGCAAACAAGCAGATTTGTTTCTTTAACATTTTCAGGGGAAAAAAATTACGTTTTACAAAGGCTTGACAATGGTGAGATTGTTTTTATTCTCATAAAGAAATCAATGTAGTGTATATAGAATATTTTTTCTATAAATATAAAGGTTCTCTTCATAGCAAATGCAAAGGAAATTACTTCAAAGCCATGACTATTGTAGAGCCGTCAACACAATAAAAGGATTATTATGAACCGGAAGCACCGTGTGGAAGAGCATTTGACAAGAACACAAGTCATGATGTGTGTGTGAACTGAGCTGCAGTGACAGCAGCCGCTCTGCATCTCAACACAAGGCTTCCTTTCTCCTGCAGTGGAAGACATGCAAGCTGCTGGCTGCTCTTCAGTCCCACAGTGCAGACACGCAGCTATGTTCACCAGGATCCAATTACCCTGCAGATCAGGTCTCCTCTCAGCAATAACTGACATATTCAACCTTCAGGTTAAGAACATATACTGGAAACAATGAATCAAAAACATGTTTTGTTGCAAACATCTGTGATGTGTGCATGACAAATAACCTCTCCTATTATCAGCTCTTGATAGAACCATAAGTACAATACCATGTATAAGTCTGGACACCCCCTAAGAAAATTAATTTCACATTTTAACAATTACAATAACTGTGAAATGTTCTTTTTTTCCTTCAAATTTTGCTATCCCCTGTCCCATGAGGATTTTTAGAATTAGATAAACCAAAAACAAAGCAGAACATTCATTTTCTGTTCGAAACTGATGTTCCTTGACTGTGACCCCAAAGTTGTCATAAACCTCACATTCCACAATATGCTTGTGTTTTCTGAGACTGAAGCCATAATACACCCTAACAACTTACAACCTGCCTTACAACTCTAATACAAGTCAAAATTGGTACAATTCACAATTTTCAGTCATGTTCAAAACCTGTAGGTGCAACATGAACTTATTCACAGGCAACCTGGAAAATTTTGATCAAATGCTTTTCACTGACACAATTAATCTGATTTAGGCTTACTCATTTTCATTGATTAGTCCATAGATTATTTACTAATTCCATTATTTGCTCTATAAAATGTCAGAAAATTGTCAATTATGTCCATTAAAATTTACCATAGCTCAAGGTCATGTATTGGAATTATTTAATTTAGTCAACCAAAAATCAAAAACCTAAAAATATTAACATCAGACCTGACCAATAAGAGACAAATCTTCACATGTGAGAGGCTGGGACCTGCAGATATTTGGGACTTTTGCTTGACAAATTACTGAAATCAATTGTCAGTATAGTTATGGCTTTTTTTTTCGACAGATCAACTGGCTAATCATTTCAATTCTACTCTGATGACACAGCATCAATGTACTTTTTGTTTGTTGAATAAAATGCATGCAAATAATCAAATTTTCTCAGTACTTTGATTTGATAGAAAAATGTAAAAAAGTGTGACATTTTAAAGATGTATCAAAACACACTGTAAAGGCTCAAAGGGTGTCCAGTGATTTTACATAGCACTGTATCCAGAAAAATGGCTCAAGTTTAAAATGTGCTTTAACACACACACACACACACACACACACACACACACACACACTCAGAGGTCTTCTACTTGGTCTGTATGTTTTCCACCTTTGTATTTTAACAACTCAGATTGCCACTGCAGCCAGAGGACACTGCTGATGGTGTTCTGAATCACTATTAAGGAGCATACTACTATGTTTGCATGTTTTATATCCTTGAAGTATCTCTTACATTACAGTTGACCACTTTCAACACCATACCACAATGTTTCATATTCTTAAATGTGTTTTCCCTGGTATCTAGCAGCCTCTGCATCCATCTCATTTCATCCCAGTAATTAAATCAACCTGTCAGTCAGAATATCTGTGAGCATTTTATCTGTTTTATCTATTTTGGTCAATGTTGTGTTATTGTTGTGTCTTAATGCAGGGTCTTTTCAATTTAATTTGCTCTTACATCTGCATTGCAATGCAACAATAACACAATTTAAACAAAATGCAGGTCAGCTGTTATGGACACTGTCAGCAGAATTTCATATCATAGTAAAAAAAATCTGTTTCTAGGAAAGTGGGAAGAACACAATAAAAAATCTTCACAAAAAATACACAACTTTCAGGATTAAAACATGCAAAAACACTGGTATGGTCCTTTAAACTGGCAAGATTGCGTGTGCTTTATTTGGAAAGGAATGTTATAACTGTCAGGGCCTGAGCTACAAGCCACAACCATCTGTCACAATGACTCACATTCACAACCTGTGCACCGTCTCTTGTCCCAGACGACTGACATTTCCCTCCAGAGCCCGGGCAACTGCTGCTCAACTGTACAACAGACACAAACTACAGCTGGTTAATCAGGATAAGAGGCAGCCACGAGGAAGCACTTGTGTTTCACGGGACTCTGCTTAGAATAGACCCACCGCTCACAGGCAGTTCACTGATCAAAGACGCAAACACTCGATGTGAAATACTCCCAGTGGTGTCCACAGTGAGCCAGGTCATGAGACCTCAGGCTCTTTGATGGTCGGCTGGCTCTTTGTGATGGTTAAGTACAATTCCATTATGTCCAAAGTATGAAAAAGGTTTTTTTTTTTTTTTTTTAAAAAAAGAGAGAATTTTTAAAATCTTTAAATACAAATATATACTTACAAAAATCTCACAAATGTGTATGTACATTAAAAAACATACAGAGTGTCTCCTTTAAGTCAAAGACGAATCAAATGAAAATAATAAAGAGGATTATCATTCAGTTTGTCACTAAGCAGTCTATGTGAGGGTTGAGGTAAAACCACATTACACTGTGGTCTCACCCTGTTTACTGTTGGCCAGTCTTGTGTAAAACCTCCTCCAGGAGTTGAGTGTCTTCCCAGACCAGATCCAAAATCCAGAGGTAATGCCCACAATGAGCGTCATGAGATACTTTATCATGAAGACAGTGAAGTCAGGGCTCATGTTGGGGTGGTTCTGAATAGGACATGGTACAGCGTATGTCTTGCATGTCTGGCTGATCCACGTCCTCTCCCACTGCTCTCTGAAGGCCTGCTCGTAGAAGTAGCAGGCGATGACGATGGTGGCCGGCACAGTGTACAGCACGCTGAAGATCCCTATCCGCACCATCAGCTTCTCCAGCTTCTCCGTTTTGGTGCCGTCGTGCTTCATGATGGTCCGGATGCGAAACAGGGACACGAAGCCAGCCAGGAGGAAGGAGGTGCCGATGAACAGGTAGACAAATAACGGTGCCAGAACGAAGCCACGCAAGGCATCCACGCTGTTGATACCCACGAAGCAAACCCCACTCAACACATCTCCGTCCACCTGCCCAACAGCCAGGATGGTAATAGTCTTGATGGCTGGCACAGCCCAGGCTGCCAGGTGGAAGTACTGAGAGTTAGCCTCGATGGCCTCGTGGCCCCATTTCATCCCTGCTGCCAGGAACCAGGTGAGGGCCAGGATGACCCACCAGATTGAACTGGCCATGCTGAAGAAGTACAGCATCATGAAGAGGATGGTGCAGCCCTCTTTTTTAGTGCCCTGCACCACAGTCCTTATGTCATTATCAAATCTGTCATTGCACACCACCTTGTCCTCCAGTAAAAATCCAGCAATGTAGGCGATGGATACCATAGTGTAGCAGCCAGAGAGGAAGACAATTGGCCGCTCCGGGTAGCTGAAGCGCTTCATGTCCACCAGGTAGGTCAGGACGGTAAATAAAGTGGAAGCACAGCACAATACTGACCAGATGCCGATCCATATCCTCGCAAATTTGAGCTCCTCCTCACTAAAGTACATCATCCCGTGAGATCTCTTAGGCTCACAGGGAGCGCCGCAGTTCTCCTGCCCGAGGAAGCGGTAGTTCAGATAGGGAGGCACCCTGAGCGAGGCCGGGCACCTGAACTGACCGTTCACGGGGCCAGAGGGTGTGCGCTCGGTGGGGTACGGGCCGGGGCTCTCCGAGTCGGTGCGGTCCGACATGTTTTGTCCGACGCACAGCTCTCCCGCGCCGTGGACCGGGAAGGACTCGCACGCGAGGCTATCGGGCCACTGGAAGCCGAACTTGTTCATGAGCGCCTCGCAGCCCTGCCGCGCGCGCTCGCACAGAGAGCGGCACGGAGGCAGCGCCTGCTCGAGCACCGTGCACACGGGCGCATACATGGAGCAGAGGAAGAACTTTAAATCCGGGGAGCACTGCACTTTCACCAGCGGGTAGAACTGGTGGACCTCCAGCCCCGCGTCCTCCTGGTTGGTGTGACCCAGCAGGTTTGGCATGATAGTCTCGTTATACGCGATGTCCGTACACAGCGGAATGGAGATCGGCTGGCAAAACCCGTGCTCCGGTATAGACATTCCTCGGTCACCGCCGCCGTATTGCCCGTTTACTCGAAAGATTCCCACGTTTATGAACAGAATAAGAAACAGCAAGGGCAAAACCGTACGGAGGAGTCTATTGTAAACCATGGTGGAGAACTGATCCGCTGCCGTACTTTATTTGTTGCTGAACTAACTTGCGTTACCCTCACCAGGCAGCAGGCTACTTCCCTGAATGCTCTTTGTTGGCGTGTCTTTACAAGGTAAAACAGCTTCTTCCAGAGGTCTTTCACTTGTCCTTTCCCCCCGGATTCTCAGTAAACCGAGGTGATGTGAGAATGAAAAAAAAATCCACAGCTTTTAATCACAGACTCGGATTCTCCAGTCGAAATCCACCAAAATAAACCATATTCGTCCAGTGAGGGAGTCTTCAGTCTGCCCGACACAGCGTCAATCTGCTGTTCAAACCTGTTCTGCTCTCCCTCACTCACATTCCCAGGAAAGTCAAGAGAACCACTATTCAATGTGACTTCCGGTAAAACCTTTCTAAATAAAAGTCCATTATATAGAACTGAATAGGCTAGAATAGGCTTTATTGTCACTGTACAGTTAAGTACAACGAAATTGTGGGTGCTCCACGAAGACGGTCTGTGCTTGTTGACTCAAATAGGCTATTTAAGATACTTCGATGTAATTCATGCAGTATCGTTGCACGTGACGTTTGTCTTGTGTGTGTGTGTGTGTGTGTGTGTGTGTGTGTGTGTGAGCGAGAGAATTTAGTAATCTCTGTTGCAAAGGGCACCTAACCCAAGACGGCTGCATGTAAGCATCATACACAGCTGCATAATAATGACGTAAATATTAAGAATAAATGTATTGAAACAAAAATGATCAAACACAGAATATAGACACAGAATATCATATATATACATATATAAAATAAAAATAAACAGGGAACATTAGAGGAAAATAAATATATTTTGGGATTTTAGTTCTGTGAAAAAAATACAAAAAGCAAGAGAGGTGTTTTAATACATTTTTTTTTATAGATTTAAAAAAATTTAATTTAAAAAATACTTTCCGAGAGTGTGACCAAATAAGGTCCAGATGTGGCAATGATGTGTCTCCACTAAAGTACATTGTAGATTGCAATCAATAGCTGTCAAATCTTTAAAGGAAAAATAAAGAAAAGAGAATTACACTGGGAAGATTGTTAACAGCAGTAGCATAAGTACACGACTATATTGTATGGTATATGTTAGCTAAACTACATCTACACTCTTAACTTCCTGTTTGCATCTGTCTTACTTTGACTAGCTTTACATCTCTCTCTCTCTCTCTCTCTCTCTCTCTCTCTCTCTCTCTCTCTCCCTGTTGGACCTAACAGATGGGGGTTAGGGAGGGTCTGCATTTTTCCTAATGTTTGCCTGAATTGCAGAGGTTCATTCCAGTTCACCTCTGCACTGTTACTGGCATGAATGCTGGCTGAACAGGGCTGCCAAGCATCTTAAAGGACCATACCACTGTTTTTGCTAGTTAACCTGCTTAACTACACACCTTACATCACAACAATACCGCAAATCTTACAGGAAATGAATGCGGACTTGATGTTAAAAGTGAAGGGTTACATAACAGTTGAAATAGAACCAAATGCCACATGTGGTTTTAAATAGAGATAGAGATAGAGATAAGTTAAAAATAAACTAGCTGTATATCTAATCCAGGGAGTAGTGTCAGTATAATTATCTGCCATCAGTTCCAATTGTTGACAATTTTTTCTCTCATAATCCTACTATGGAAGGCCAAATCACTATGGTAGCAGAAAATGATTTTTTTAAAAACATCTACAAGTCAGTTATTTTGTGATCTTGGGCTAACAAAGGTTGTGATAATCAAATAATAGCCTAAAATGTGAAAATGACTTATTTGTCCAGTTATCTCTTGAAATCAGCCAGTTGGTCAGATAACACAGGAAACGGTCATAGAGATAACATGATAATAAATATCATGTGACTGGATTAAAGAAAATGATTGTGACCATGGTTGATTTTGGCTTCCATAAAGGTGAAGTTCTGGCAACGTTTGAAACTGATGATAGAGGATTACACAGATGCTGTACATCTGTGCATTACACTTAAACATAGTTACTGGTAGTTATTGGCTGTTTTTAAATAGTTACCTTTTTTATTTAAAGCTGCTATAATCAGTATTTTAATATGAACAGTGGATGTGTCTGCTGCCCCCAAATGGCCATAAAATCAGTTCGTCATGTTTATAACAGCATAAATCCAGTTTTGATCATCATATGCCTTTAGACACAATATTCTTTTAACATTGTTTAACATTTTGGGAGCTGTTCAAATCTCACATACTTTTTATTCAGACTCAGAGGTCTTTTCAAGATTTCTTCATTTACTCACTTAAAAATAATTTGATATCCTAACAGCTGATGTTTAGAAAGATCAAATGCAGATGCTATATCAAAATCAGCGAATGTATGATGTATTTTCTCTCTTTTCACTACGTACTGCAGTGTTTGTCAATGTCTGTCTATGTCTAGTTGTGGTTAAATCACATCCTTTGAATGATTCATCTCCACACAGTGTTGTACTTGACATGAATTGGAATCTACTCCCCTGAAATCAAGTATGCATGATACATCACTGCTCCGTGTGCAGACAGAATGCAGCTTGAGAGCATGTGCCATGTCATTTCCAAGCACTAGTCAAGACATAACTTCCTGTAATCAGCCCTTGCACAAAGAAAGTGTTTTTTACTAAGCAGGGAGAAATCAGTTGAGAGTGGAAAAATACATACAATCTATAACGCAGACAAAATGAGAGCAATGCATCCAACTGGTACTGTAGCCAGTCCGTTAGCAGAGGGAAAAAAAGCAAGTGGTGTAATATGCACACCGACAAAAGGGCTTGGACTATTTTTTCCTTGGGCTGCACAGAGCACAGAGGAATAAGAACTGCTTGTGTTACCAGAGTGTGTTATGGCCTTTTCAGACACAATGCAATTTGTACTGTGCTTGCCACTGGGTTCGGTGCCCTGTTCGTGCCCTATTCATGGAGGACAGAGTTCAAAGTTCAACTAGGTTGAATGCAGCGACAAACCGTCATGACATGGAGCAAGCCATGGGAAATAATGGGATTCATGGAGCAGTGGTACCATTGTTACATTGTGTTTGAAAACTCCTTTAGTTAATTTCTGTCGATAGTACTGTCACTATCTTGTTGTCACCTTGTTGATATTGTTGAGAGTTTAAAGACACAATAAGAGGAAAAAAACACTGTAATGCATTTATGTTAAATATTACCTAAAAGGACCATACCACTATTTTTACATGTAATAATTACTGTAAATCATGTAAGCTTTAAATCGTAGAAGCATGGTTCTTCAAAGTCATGGACTTCACCTCCAAGCTAGTCGCTATTTCACTAACCTCTGTGACTAAATACAAACTCGAACTGAAGCTTTCTTTCTTCTACTTTCTTGAAAAATGAAAGATAAGTTATCTACTACAGCACATTCAATTAGAAATCAGACCCTTTGCAATTTTAAGATAAAAGAATGCTCCACCAATTTACCACTGCGCTCCTATAACACTGTTGGATTAACACTGAACTGTTTAAAAATAGGATAAAACACAGATGCATTAGAACCAGAGATATTAGTTCTTATTTCATACATCCTTTGTCAAAACCTGGTGCCTGTATTACCCACAGTGCAACTCGACCAACAACAGTTCACTTGGAAATTTGGGTGTGTTATGCTAGCAGTGGCTAATGTAGCCCTTAACCATTAGCCTCAATCAGAGTGAAGTTCAAGGGGTGGCTGTTACACAGGAGATAGAACAGGTCCTCCACTAACCAGAGGGTTGCTGGTTTGATCCCTGCCCCCTCAGTCTGTATGTCGAGGTGTACTTAAAATACTGAATCCTAAATTGCCCCTGATGGCTGTCAGGTATACACCAGTGACAATGTGTAATATGAATGTCTGTGTCACATGTAGTGTGAAGCACTTTTGTCCTGTTGGGGACAAGATATGTCTAATCAATTTTCCAAAAGTAGTGGAAACTGGAGGAACACATCCTGTTTGTCCTTAGGCAGCTGGAGATCACGGCAGGAGAAAAGGATAGAAAAGGTCATGACTAGGCCTTACAGTACAGCCACGGGCTTTATATCTTATTAAAAAGAGAAAGGGAAGTCAAAGCTCCACTGACACATCTGAAGCATTAATAAATTTTATTTCAGGTAAAACAACATTAAACAACATTTACAGAAGGACATTACATCTTCCATAATAACATTACATACAAGTTGTAACAAATAATGCAACAGCTATTCTACTGGATACTATATTGTTTCACTTGATGAAGTGACTGATGACACTTCTGTTTTCCAAACCACATGTGAAAATGATGTATTTTCAGTGCAGGATACTAAAAGAAAAAGAAAATATGAGAGAAGAAAAGGGTTGCAAACATAGATTCATTTTTCAGCACAGCGACAATGCACGCTGGAGCCAACCTATATGTCTTTCCACCAATAGCACTTCTGTCCACATGATAAAGAATGCCAAAAATAGATGCCTTATATTAATATTCATCATATATGTATATTCATATATGACTTTTCTTTGATAGCATTAAGGGGACATTTGCAACCCTGTATACAAATATAGTGGAAGCATCACCGTTTCACTTCATACAAGGTGGGTCACCACCCTAGTAATTTCCACCTTTGAAATTCAGACAACATTTTCTCATTTTTCCTGTCACAGTGCTAAATGTGCAATTCCACCTAGTCTTTCCTTCACTGGACTATATTTGAAATATATGAAGAACATTCAAGTTTGAATAGAGTGCCTTCAGGAACTCTGCCCACACAGGACTTAAAAGTACAAGTTTTATACAAGACTGCAGGCTACCAAAGCTCCACAGAAGTCAGAGTGTCAGGGGTGGGGGAGGGGCATACCAAAAATAATTATTCAGCTGCTAATACTGCCTGCAATCCCTTAAAGCCACACAAGGCTGGGCACAGTTCGATGGTATTTACCGTCTTCTGTCATGCCGCTTTGCTGGCATTACCCACTGCCTCTCCTCCCCTTTTTTTCGCTGCACAATCACAGCCTGGGGATGACACTGAAAAGCCACAAGATAACTTCAAGTACAGCATTTCTACAAGCTTTCCTCAATCTGTGGTAAAGGTTCAAAACCTGGGACAATATTTACATTTCTAATTTGTATAGGAGTATATATATATATATATATATATATATATATATATATATATATATATATATATATATATATATATATATACACACACAACCCCCTATTAAGCGTAAAGCAAGCATAAAAGTGACCATACAGTCTGAAATGTAATGGCAAACTGATTCTTTTTTAAAGTGCATTTTCAAAACACTATGAGGAGGAGTTTATGGGAGTTAGCCCATAATTATATATTTTTGCCCCAGAGCCATTACTATTTATGGTCAAAAATAAATGCTAGACTGGCATACAGTCATGATAAATGCGCTATTCCAATTCCTTTTCTTTGCTTTTCCTCCTTTAAAATATAGGTTCAGATATTATGCCATATCTCCTATATGTTGAGAGTGTTCTGGGCCACTGTAATCATGAAGCCATCCCCTCACCAAGTGACTACACTGTAAAAGATAGGGGCCATAGTCCATAGTCCTTGACCTGTGAAAAAAATGCATTCAAAGGTTCAGCTGTAACTAATATTCTTTTGTTGATACATCTACTTTTCCACCTTTAGATATTTGTAGAGATGAGATAGATGTAGCGATAGTAGAGATAGATGTTTTTTGTGCACATTTCTGATATTTCCACTTTGGTATTTTTATTTTCAAATTTAGAATTACAAATATGGATGGGATAGCACTTTGAGCTTGCCAAATCATTTGGGAATTTTGTAATATTACGGTACGGTTCTTTTGATAAGAAATTCCCTGTCTGTGTTTGCTCATACCTATGTGTTCTCTGAGTTGGGGAAGAAGGATACCTCTTAATAGTTGTATATTGCACTTGTGTACTGCATTGCTAATGCAGCCTCTCTTCACTGTGTCCTGCCCAGATGTTTTTTTTTTTTTTTTTACCACTATAGGGTTAGTAAACAGCTAATAACAAGGGCACTCTATTCCAGACACCTGACAAATCTTAGTCCAATATAGTTTGTCAGTTTGCTCTGGTTTGGTCCACCAGAGAAACAGCACAGAAACCACAGACCTTATTTCAGAGATCTATCATACTGATTCAGAAAACCCATTGACTTTTGGAGTGGACTGGAGTGCTAAAATACAAACTTATTTCTGGGTTTTAGGACTCATTTCTGCACCACACTGTTAGCTATAGCTGAACTTTGGAATGTATTTTGCCACTGAACTAGGACTGTGGATTTTGTTAACAATTTCTTAAGGTATAGTCACTCTATGAAAGTATCACCCCATGGTTGTATGAAGAAGAGGGATAATTACATTATGTGTGTTGTATTAAGATGGACATGTAAATATCGGAATCAGTCCATAAATGTGACAAACTGCAAAGCAAATACCAGGTGGAGGGAGCCATGGAGGGGCTGCAGGGTTATACTGTACTGTAGCGATAGGACTAGATAGGTACAGGTAGTTTATCCTGGCAGGCAAGACATCTATATTATAAGTGTGTGTGTGTATGTGTGCATGCGAGCATGTGTATTTAAGAGGCCGTGGACAACATGATAAGTATCCACAGTTTCCAATTCTACATGGCTTCACATTTGTAGCCTCATCTCTTCGGCTAATCAACAGTGTAGGGCCAATATTATTGTTTCAGTTGATATCAAACTGATTGGTAAAGAGGAAGCCATTGTATTGATAGTACTTCACAATTATTATCATATTTCTAAGCTGTAATATTCAGATATATTCACACAATACGTCAAAAGAAAGACCAAAAACAGTATAAACATCTTTGCAGATGATACTACATTATATAGCCCACCTTCATCATGGTCTCATAGAAAGTTTCAAAACACTTGTAGGAAGAACATGTAGGATGTTGAGGGCCGCACACATGGGGGAAATCTCTGCACGAGAGCAGATGTTGGAGGTGGAGGGACTGATCAAAATTATTCACCACCTAAAGTATACATACTGCACACACATACTAACACTCATCCCTACAAAGCACTCATCCCTACATTTGCCTAATTTATCAGATAAGAAAAGCTCCAGATCAATATAACATTTAACTCATGAACTGAACAAAAAGTTGCAGTTATTGACACAGATCATCTGTTTCTGATAGAATATTGCAGATCTTTTGATGGTGTCAGATAAAGTGAAAGAGAGGATTGTCGTGGGCCAAATCAAACAATAGGCCACACAGCCTATTGCCTTGGTGTTTTACCTTTTGTACATTAGCTCATTGACATGGATGGAAGCACCAATGCTGAGCTATTGCCTATGTTTAATACACCCATAAGCATGTACGCGCGCCACACACACACACACACACACACACACACACACACACACACACACACACAAACACACAAACACACACACACACACACGTCTCTATCAGACACACACACACTTACTGCTGTTATCCATTACAGTATTGCGTCTCTATTTTTACGCACACTGGTTGTCACTGTCCCTGTTATGTTATGTGTGCAGTGCAACGTCAACATCTCCAGCAGAGATCATTTATGTATGTTAGAGTGGCTTTTCAATTGCAACACAAAACTCCTATCAGCCACATCTGGTTCCATCATGGAGGTCCACTGGAAATTTTAAGGAGAATCTTTGTTACAAATATTTTTCTACAACCAGGGTCTTACTTTTGCTGTTTTGACCATCATTCTAATGGATTAAGATAAGATTTAGTAATACATTTTCATTTACACAGATATTGAAATGCAACTTATAATCTCCCATAACATGGTGCCCATTTATTTCAGTGAACATTGCTCATTCAGCATGTGTCCCAAAATGGTTTCATCTCTGTGTTTTTTGGCGTTATGTGGCCCTCTGCACTTGCACATTAGTATTTCTGTCTTTGAACCCAGTGGCCAGTTTCATAAACTTAGATGATGTCAGGAGCATAAAAATTTGCAGGTAGCATAAAGTTCCGTAGGTAAAGTAAGCTGATTGGTGGATCTGAAATGGACACAAGTTGTACCTATGGCATAAAAGAAACAGCCATGCAAACATCTCTGAAGGACCTCTGTGTACATTCCCTTACAGGCAGCCCAGAGAGACACACTTCAGCCTGAACTCAGTGTACCATATTAAGCTTAATGCATCCATATAGACCAAACTGTCCATTGTAAGCTGCTTCCACATTCAAATCTGAACTGTCTGACTGCACCCAGTTTTGCAGTGCAGTCCCTGAAACTCATCAGTGTTATTTGTGAGTTAAGTATTTTGATAGCTGATAAGAATGATGGTCAAAACTATGAAAGCAAGGCTGTGAAAAATATGTTTCCTTTAAAAATGTCCAGATATTCAAACTAGCCTCCCAGGCTGGCAAATCAGGAAGGAGAAAGAAAATTAATATGTTGACATAGAATGCAGATTTACTATTTACTACAAGCTACTAGATGTGCACTTTAGTGTTGAGATTGACACCAAAATGGTGACAATTACCCGACAAATGCCACAGTTAGCCACCTAACAAGCTAACATTATTTTAAAGCCACATGTACCAGTCATTAAAACAGAAGTTTACCTGTAAAAGCTGATGCAAATTAACCACATCTCAGTAGCTGGGTCAGCAGAGTAACATCTGCTGTTTTCAGGTACCACAGAACCAAGGACCTCCAGTATGGCCACCAGAGGATGTGTTCCACCACCTGAGAGCCCTCCATTAGTATTATTACTGTTGTTTGCAGTTCCACAAATTAGAGTTTAACCTGATTAGAAAGAAATTAAAAAACTATGTCTTCTAGGATTCATTTTCCTTTGAACTGACTGCATTGTTTTTGTTTTATAGATGTATTTTTGCTCGTCTGCATGTCTCAGATATGTGTTTGTTGAGTTATGTGTCCTGGCAGAGCAGTGTGGTGGTGAGAAGATGAAGCAATATTAAAACTGTCCATTATATAGTTTCTAGATGAGTATATCATACATACAAATATACATTCTTAAATAGGAGGCTAGTTACAAACACAAAACACAATATGTACTAATAGTAAAGTCCTTTTGTTTATACTGTGACAATGGTATATGAGTTATTGGAACCTTATAAAAAGTAAACAAAATTTGCAAATGATAGACTGAAATCTTACGCACCATTCATAATGCACACGTGCATTCATATCTACTCAGCGCTCTCTCACTCATTCACACACGCACACACACACACACACACACACACACACACACACGCACGCCGTGAAGGTAATAAATAAAGAGAACTGGGGCTTTTTCATTCGTCTGGATCCTCAATCTCAGCATCTTTGTCTTCATCTTTTTTCAGCCACCTGAAAAAGACGACAAAGAAAAAACACAATCTGTCAATAACACACTCCAAATTTGACACTGTAGAAAATACTAAGACAATTACATCTCACATTTTTTATGTGTTTCCTTGCTGCTTGAAGCTAACAGTTAGCTGCCATAGTTTAGTTTTGTTCATGAGTCATAAGATTATTTAATGATGCAGTGAAACGTTATCTCTGATATTCATTAGTTCAGATTTCGGACAGTTTTACACATGACTGGTCTCATCTTCAGACAACCTTTTCAGTTGACTTGAGCCTTTCTTTTAGTCTTGGCCACTGGTTTCTCTTATTACTGTCATATGTTGCAACCAAGTCCAGTTAAAGGAATAGTATTTTGAGATATTTTGTTTTGTATGCTCCAAGATTCAGTGGTTAAAAGTAACTCAGTACTTTAACTCAGTATTTTATGTCAGTGCAGTTTTGGGCTTGACTTTTACTTTTAATGGCTGTGGCTCAGGGGGTAGAGCGGGTCACCCACTAATTGGAAGGTCAGTGGTTCGATCCCCAGCTTCTCCAATCCGTGCCGAAGTATCCCTGGGCAAGATACTGAACCCCACTTTACCCCCCCGATGTGTGTATCATTGGTGTGAGGATGTGTCAGAGCGCTTTGGTCTTAGAGCAAGCGTTGTATGAATGTGTGTGCGAATGGGTGAATGTGAAGCATGGTGTAAAGCGCTTTGAGTGGTCGATACAACTAGAAAAGAGCTATATAAGTACAAGTCCATTAACCATTCTATTTACTTGTGTATTTCCATTATATACTACTTTACACATCTATTTCACTGCAGTTCAGAGACAAATATTGTACTTCATTGATAACTTCAGACTGTTATTTTTAAGTTCCCTGAGGAGACATTTCCAAGGTACCCAGCAGAACATTCAGAAATTGCAGCATTAAAGAGATGTACACCTTAATGTATAAAGAATGTAATCCAATCATATAATATACATTATTTTTAAATGGGGCGTTTTGCATAATGTGTATCTGTACCCTTTTGAACGCAGGACTTTTACTTGTAGCAGAGTATTTCCACAATGTGGTATTACTACTTTTAAAAAAACTACAGAGATACAGCCAAAGACAGAATGGAGGATTGGGGAGGTAAAGAAGAGAAAGTGGAAGATGACCAACAGGGAGCAGAGGATGAAGAGGAGAAGGTGGGAGTAAAAAAAAAAAAAGAAGAAGGGAAGGACTTGATGATGTTGATCAAGAGGGAGTGGAAGAATGGGTGATGGAGAGTACAGGACAAGGAGGAGGAGAGGATGATGAGGAAGAGGGAGCAGGAGAACAAGGGGAGGAGTGAGCAGAGGAGGGGGAGGAGGGAACTGTGGACTAATAAATAATGCAGTGGTCCCGCTACCTTGCCCAGCCTTTGGTAGTCAGTTCCCAGTGGAAACAGGCCTGCATTCACCAGGAATCTCTCAAATGTTGGATGAGCACTTCATTTATCTGCTGCTACTGTAGCTACTCCAAACATACATTATGTGTCTATGTGTATATGCATGTGCATCAGAATGGTGAGCCCAATGTACAAATTAGTGTCCTGTGACTCTTGTTATATTTATGATCACCTGCAGGTCTCTGGGACCTGGGATGGGACAAAATGTGTTGAGGGATCAGTCTGAAGTTTGAATAAGAAGGATGGTAGCTGGGGGCGAGAGGTGAAGGATAGAATCTTAAAGAAATTAGTATGTATGGATTTTTTTAAGTACTTAGTAAATCCCTATTAGTCTGTTTGCTGGTCTGCACTGACTTTGAGATTTCTCATTTCTCTGAAGTGTGATTAATTCAAAGTCTATTTGTTTTTAGGACTGGACTATCATTTGATTCACTGCACTTCTTTAAAAAAAAAGACAATTATAATTACAACAATTTCTGGAGTCATAAAGCCATTCCAAATCAAAAGGCCACATTCAGTGTCACAATTCACAAGTCACTGGTTAAAGTCAAGGTTGGGTTGAAAATCTTTTTTTCAACATGAGTCCTAAGTCTAAGAACAATTTAATGACTTGAGTTTGAGTCAAGTCTCAAGTAAGCTGACACTGCCAAACGTTTCTCACTTTAGACAATTATGAGCCAGTCTCTTCATTTTTTTCTTTTGCTTTTACTTTTTGTTTGTGTCAGAGATTTCATCAGCTGCATCCAGCATCCATGTATAATGACTGATCCACAGTCACAAAGATGACCATTTGCCAGTGGAAAAGTATTGAAGAATCATTGTGTGTTTGGGATGTGTTCATGAAAGCTTTCTGATGACTATTTTTCTAGATGCAGGAGGACAGCCATAACTGCAGCTTAACAGCTTGTTGTGAGAAAGCTGTCACAGCTCAGCTGTCAAGGTCAAGAAGCAGTGTAGCAGTGTCCTCTGTGTGTGGAGGGATACAGTAGCTGTGTGTGTGTCATCTCTTTACTTCACTGTCACACACTCTAGAAGCCAACAAGGATTTCATTGTTTTTAAGGGATCTGATGTACTAAGAACAGATGTAGGCTCTGCTCTCTTGGGATCAAAGAGCACCAAGTAGGTGTGTGTGTGTGTGTATGAGGGGGTTCTACTTGGAAAGCAGATGGAGCTGGTGGGTGGGTTTTGTGGGGAGGATTTAGCAGGCGTGGCCAGCTGCTGGCTGTCCTTTGATAGAGACAGTCTCACCCTCACCCAAAAATGAAATCCCTAAAATGCTCTGTGTTGGGACAGACAAAATACAACAAAAAAGAGAAAAATGTAAAATGTATCTCTAATACTACTACTGAAATAGCTTTATATAATAAGCCCTGATAGTGTTACTAAATATCTTTCTTGATACACTCCTCTTCAACTTTTAAACAGAGAGCCCACTATATTGCTGTTAAGAAGTCCCTTCATTTTGCTGGCTTGGCATGTTTACACTGATCCAAACAAAGCCGGCATAATGTTGCCCCTGAGTGTGAGACGTTCTGGAATCAGAGGTGTCCCACCATGCCGGCTCTTCCTTTTACACAGACATCGATTCAGGTCTGTGACTACTACTGCTGCTGACTGTAAGGCAGCAACATTCCCGCCCTGAACAGGCTGCAGGAAAGGAGCTTGTATTATAGTGCCACATAAATCCTAACTTTCTGCTCAAGCTTGATGCCAAAACAGAATCACTTTTCGTTAGAGAAAAACACGACTGCCTTGCAGGTGTTTGCTGCCACTAACCAGTTTAAGTTTATGGATAATTCTATTTGGTTAAAATAGCAGGACATACAGTATTGTGATTGGTTTTATGAATGTATTTATCTACTTTATGTGTGTATTTTTTCAGACTTTCATAATTCTTCTTGAACCATTACCTTCATTACATTTTTGCAAGGAAAGGAGGAGGCATTTATCAGATCATATCAATAATAAAGCCTGATTCCATTTCTGAGCCTTTCTTAGTCTTGTTGTTGCTGTGCTCAAAATACACTGATTTTTTCTCTTTTGAACTATAAACCCAAACTCCAGCTACTTTATGTCTGGTGTTCACACTGACACAGACACAGTGGCTATGTTTTCTATTGTTTGGTTCAACCACCTAGCTTTGACAACTTTGAAACAAAAATGAGAAGTCTCTCTCCCTTGAGTCTGCCCTTTTCCTGCAAAATACTGATTCACACAGTGGCAGTAAGAAAGTAGAGAATTTAATAAAGTCTAACTCTGAATGCTGACCTGTGGACATGATAGGTCTTTGCAGGACATGAACTACTGACTGCTATGTATTTTTGAAGCAAACCTATCTGCTGTTCCCTTGCTTCATTTTTCCTCCTTTCCCTTCTGCTCCCACCATTTTCTATTATAAATCATTACTTTTTTTCAAGAAGGGCTTCAAACACACAACTTTACCTGATTTCTGATCAATCAAAGATCGTTATCAGGGAACAGCACTTGTCGAAATCTTGCCCAGATGGTCAACAATCAATCAAGACAGTGGATCAGCAATATCGTGCAAATGTGAAATCCAGTTTCAGCCATTTGCCGCATGGCTTTACACTGTGTCTTCAAACCAGCCTGGCTGAATCAGACAGACCATCTACATCATGACCTCTTGGAGTCAGAGGTCATGACTGGGGTTACTCCTCCTGCAGGGAGGTCCCGTTATGTCTGATCCTGTTTAATGAACTCAGTAAGACTCCCCTTAAATGTTACTCACTGAACACCCTGAGCTGGGAAGGTAGTGATGCTTTAATTAAGCTGCTTTCTGACAACTATATATGAGTACGTATATGTGTGTGTGTTTGAGAGTGAGTACAGCTTGGAATAGTATTTGCTGGATATGAGTGAGTACATGTGTGTGAACTAAGAATTCAATTTACATATAGATATTTTTCCATATTGCGGCTGTGGCTCAGGAGGTAGAGCAGTCACCCACCAATCAGAAGGTCGGTGGTTCGATTCCCGGCTCCTCCAGTCTGCATGCCGAAGTATCCTTGGGCAAGATACTGAACCCCAAATTGCCTCCGATGTGTGTGCATCGGTGTGTGAATGTATAGTAAAAAAAAAAAAAAAAGCACTTTGTATATACATGTGCTGTATGAATGTGTGTGAATGGGGTGAATGTGATCTGTAGTGTGAAGCGCTTTGAGTGGTCGAAAAGACTAGAAAAGCACTATATAAGTACAGTCCATTTACCATATTTCTTATTCGAACTTTCCTCTGGAATCTGATTTTTAGAGGAATATACAACAAATTAACAAGTAATCCAGTCTGGATTTATTCCTAAATTTAGTGGGATACAGACAAGCCTGGCTCTAAAGATCTGCTACCTGCTGCAGTAATAAAACCTGGTCATTGTACCAGTGCAGGAAAATATGCGCAGCCCAGCTGCCAGTCTAAACAGTAGCCACAAAGAAATACTGACATAGAGGTGAAATGACAGGAAGATGGAGAAAATGAAGTAGTAAGAGAATTAAGAGATGCAAATACCAAACATTTAACATTATGATGTCACCTTGATTTTCACAGAGGCACCACCCTGATCTAATCTGTGCCATCTGAAAACTAGTAAACACAACAGTGAGTTGCGTTATTGTTCAAGGTTTCATCAGAAACCTATGTCATTCATCATTGTTTTATGTCTGTTATCTTGAGATCAACACTTCATCAACAATCATCTTATTGTCTAAAGAAAACCTCTTTTTATAATAACTGAATTACAACTATCTATTGAGATATATTGTTTTCTCATAATCATAACTTAAGTGTCTCATCATCTCTTAATGTTTTACGCTACATGGTAGGTGTCCCAGCAGAGAACGGAGTGAAAATGAAAGGGGATAAAAAAAAACAAAAACAAAACAAAAAAAACAAAAAAACAGCCACACATATAATATATAACTATTGGCCTTAAAGAATATTAGTAGAACTGCAGTTCGAGGCACTGATTTACCTCCTAGTTTCTTACACAAACTTTTACCACACCAAAGCCTTACTTACCTTTACGTCTCTAGCCTCAACTTAAACATGACATTTTTAACTTTTAACTTTTAATCAGCCAAGGCTTAACACTGCATTAATAATTTTTATGTTAACAATGAATCAGATGACTGTGTAATGTGAAAGGAGTTGCCCATAGTGAGGACACAACAACTCTGCAGTTCTCCTAAGCTCTGTGGAGCTTTTTAGCCTCTTTTACCTCATTATTTAGGTTTTCAAGCCAGCTGTCATGGACATAAGTGCCAGCTGCACCTTGTGATACAATTAAACCTGTTGTACACTACCTGCCCAGCACCAAACAGCAGACAGACACAGTAAGTAGAAGAAGAAGAAGAAGAAGAAGAAATGGGGGACATGGTTCAGGGGGAACAAGAGAGTTCCACTTTAAGGGTAAGTAGGGAAAGGAGAAGGAGCAATCTATCCTTCCATTGCTGTCAGACCATGTGGATTTTTGATTTGGGACTGCAGTGGAGAGACCAGCTGCAACATTAAGGTGAGTGCATGGAAGGAACATCTAGTAGTGGCATGACAGCCGTGTAAAATCCACAACATAATCGCATTGTCAAGAAAAAGAGATGGCAGAGGAACGGCTAAAGAGCAGAAGGTCAGAAGAACAAAAACTGAAAAAGAAGTACTATAATCAGGCAATGGGAAAGAGCTGTGTTAACAATGGTGTGGCTTTCCAATTGTCTGACTGGGAGAGAAATTCAGCCCTGGACTTGGTAAAGAGACCTATGGGGCCGGTAAAAACTTTATGACTTTTATGGATTTTTTGATAGCTCATCAACCCACCAATCAATGTGGCAGCCCATCTGATGGTCCACTGGAGAGATCTTTGTCCAGAATCGGTTACTCCACCTTTAAGAGGCAACTGTTTGTTGACACATTCATGATATCCACTTAATAAGGTGATGTGTTCTTCTCCTGTTCTACTGCCCCCAAATGGAGCATAAAAACAAGTAATGCTATAAACTTATTTGAAATATTATGCCCAGAAAACCTTCTGGTCTGGCAGGCCAATTGTAGTACTTCTACAAAGAAATTTGGTAACAAATGGATTGACAAAAGGAGATGATTTTCCCCTAGTTTAAGAATAAACAGGAGGATTTGTAATGACCTGATGTGTTGGGGAGCACCTTGTGGGCCTCCTGCTACATGACCAGCAGATGCTACAGAGACCCCGCCCATTGACCTACACTTTGCTATTTTAGCTGGGAAAGTTGTTTTAGCTTCATGCTCATGGCTTACAACCCTAACATGCCATCTCTGAATGGCACTGTAGAAGCTGTGGGACCTTCACTTCTGAACATGACAGATTAACATGAGCTACATGACTGACTTGCTTTTTCAGGGCTTATTGCAATATTGTTTTTGGATTTAAGATGTCAAAATCAGTAGAGTGACCCAGGGTGATTACATTTTCATGCCAAACAACTTCTATCAAAATGGAATTGAGAAAGAAAAAAGTACTCCCTCTGCGTCTGTCCTTCTGTGTTCCATATCCAGTTGGTAGGAAAAGGGAAAATGAGCACTCAGCTCCACAGCTTGCAGACTTGCCAGCTCTCTCTCCTCGAACACAAACACTTTCTTCTTGTTTTTTCTTGCCTAAGTTGTCTGGGCCATAGTTACTGAATATGAGTCTTTAAAGCATGTGTAGACCCACACCCTCTCCCTCCCACACACACACATGCACACACTATTCTGTACCACAAACAGTCTACACTCTGCCGCACATTCATGTGTTTCCTATTACCCCATGTCCTGGCAGCAGACTCTTTCTGTTCTATTTCTCCAGAATCAGCAGTTAATAGCTGGAATCATACCATCAAACAAATTCTGCAAAGACAGAGAAACACTGCACTCCCACACTCCAAACTATGCATTCAAAATGAGTGGCTCAGTACAGGTGTAGTTAAAAGATAACAGAGCACCTTCCTGCTTCACCTTTTACTTACTGTAGCTGTTATAGTTGTCCGCAATAATCAGTCATTGCAGTGCAATGACTGATTATTGCCAACATTAGAGATGTGCTCACTTTCAGCTATACCTCAAAAAAGTTGTTTTAGATCATCTTAGCCTGTTAATCAGACCGATTGGGCATTTAGTTTCACTTTATTCAAACACTTTGACATTATATTCATGTTTGTTGGTTTCTTGTTAGCGGGGGGAGTTATTAACTAATTGGTATCAAATTACATGTTAGTCCAATTGATGTCATTTTCAGTTGACACTACAACTATGCTAGTGGTTGCTGGCCTATTATTCTGATTTCCAGCTTCTGTGACTCTACTAGAGTAGCTTTGCATGATTCACAGATTAAAAAACATAATTTATCTTATACTGCCAGTTATGCAACCCCTTATTTGAACCTTTGACTGAAACAGGCAATATTAGCCCCAGGCTCTTTAAGGCCCCCTCCTTAAAAGCCCACGTTTATTCTAAGAAGCCAGCACCAAGTGCTTGTGAGCACCACCTCATCCTCTTACTGGTGTGGAGGTAACTGTAAAACTACTGAGTAACAGAACATAACTGATTGGAAATGACAACTTCTCAAATCCATCAGTTCACGTTCGATCCTGAACCCAATAGGAAATGTAAGAGCAGGCAGCACAGTAACATCCACAGCCACAAAGCTTACTTCACAATGTCTTAAATATTATGCCCATTACCTGCTTATTGTGTAACATAACAGTGGATTTAGTCCTTCATTCACAATCCATACATAACATTTTTCTACAAATAATAATAATAATAATAGTTGTATGTGTGGGAAATGCATTAAAATGCTGACTGAAGAGGAAAACAGCTGCTGTCAGGAAATGCCAAAGGCAACATTGCTAGTAAAATGTTATTCTGCTGTCACCACATGACTTCACAGTAAACCTGCACTATTGGTTATTTGTATTGACACCTGAGCTTTTGCCTCACAGGGATTACTTTTACATACCTTTACCTTGTCATTTGAAACTTTGGCCATGTTTACAACCGACACTGTAACATTATGAATATGACAGAACATAAGGAAAAGCATAATAGATCCTCTTTCAAGTTTCTGTTTCGATTTAATAAATATGACAATTTAAGAGTTGTTATTTCTGTAAATTGAACAATCTGTGTAGCTACACTCATCTCATCCATGCCTATGGCAAACTGGTGGTCACTGTCATTTATATTTACTTACTATTTTTCAGTAGTGTTTTTGGGTGGCTATTAAGCTATTCAGGAAGATTATATTCCATTTTTAAACTCATCAACTAAGCTCTGATTTGTAGCTTATTTGCAACCAAGGGAAAGATTCGTCAATGGGCAAACCAGACCTATCTGAACTGTGACACAAACTGATAAATCAGAGATCTGGAACTAGGCAAGATATAATTGTGGGTTTGTTTATGACCTGTTTGATTGTCTGACTTTTTGTGTTTCTTGTCTCACTGGACACTGTCATAGCAGTGTTGTCCTATTTCCAGATGTTTGAAATAGACATCAACAGCTAAACAAAGTATGTTTAAACTATAAAACTTAATGCTACCTGTCATTGGCAATTGTAATAACAGAATGATTTGTGCACTTTTATGTAAATTATTTAAAATACAAACTTCTTACAACAAAACCAGACCAGCACCCAAACTGAAAATCTTTTTGGGAGCATTGTCTTTGGTTTTTTTTGGTTCATTGCAACTGTGTGAGACCAATGATTCACTGTACTATTGCACATGAAATCCTCGAGGCTAGTTTCATGCTCACTTCTTGTTGCACCGTTTAGAATTGTGCTGCATAAACTGCCAAAGAAATGTTAAGTCTCTGGTTATTTCAGATCTTCTATGGTCCAGCAGGTGGCCCTTGAACACATTACTGAACATTGTGGACCAGACTTTCTACTGGTAGGGTTCAAATAATACAGTGCATATGAATGAAAGTTTTGAAAAGAAATTCCCCATAAAAGTTGTTCTCAGTGCTTTCCACAGATTTGTGTTACTGACAGTGTAGATGAGGTTCTGAAAAGGAAGTTAGACTGTAATGGCATATTAAAACTTTCTCCTCAAACCCAGGGCATTTATTTGGAGTGACACGATGACCCATTTTAAAAGCATGCCAAATTACAATCTCACTTAAAGTGCAGTTGGAGCAAAATCACCATCATTCCTCAGTGTTATGCTGTGTCTGGAGCTGTGGTGAGCAGTAATGAGTGTATACTGAGGGTCAGAGAATACCCTGAGTGAAAACGCCTTCATCCATAGACTTGCAAACACACCCATTTGCTTGGGTTTGCCAGCTTCCCAATCCATAAATCCTTGGTTGGGGGTATGTTTTTCCTGTCTTGGGCCTGGCTGACTTTCCCCTCACTGGGGTTTATGTAAGGTGATGGAAACAGTGAGAAGAGGGTGGACAGATACAGACACAGAGGAGGAGGAGGAGAGGAAAGAGAAGAAAAACCTGGGTAAGTGTAAAGTTAGCATGGGAGAGAGATTTAAACAGAAAGGATAAAGTGGAGAGGAGCAGCAGATACTTTGAATCAGATCTGGTAGTAAAGTTAGGACCCATGAGAATACATTACCCGGCATTTACGGAAGAGGGTTTGCTGTTAATGTGTCCTGCTACTCTACACTTCAAGTCTATTTTCCTGCATTTTACCTGTGTACCAACACTGACTGTGTATTGGGCTTTGAGTGCATCCCAAATCCTGGTGACCTACATCTCAATACTGTGCCTTAATACTGTGCAACCTGTGCACCAAAGCTGCTCTGGAATTATCATCAGCTGACAATTCCTAATGGCAATTCTTGACCTGCCTTACACGCCCTAACAAGTCAATTAAGGCCTAATGGGTGTGTGTGTGTGTGTATATATATATATATATATATACATATATATATGTGTGTGTGTGTGTGTGTGTGTGCATGTGTGTGTATGTATGTATCAACAACCATAGGCTGCTCCAAGCAACTGAGGATCTGAAAATGAAGTTAATTGATGCCTACAAATCAGGGGAGCTATAAAAAGATATCAAAGCACTACCAGCTCACAGTTTCCACTGTCCAAAATATCATTAAGAAATGGCAGTTATAGGGGGAAGTGTGGAAGTCAAGACACTATCTGGAAGACCCAGAAAACTTTCAGATAAAACTGTGTGTCTGCTGGGCAGAAAGGCAGAGCAAAATCCCACATGACTACAAAAGAGCTGCAGGAAGGTTTAGCTGACACAGGAGTGTGGATGCACTGTTCCACTGTGCAGCGGTGGTGCACAACAGGCTCTACATGGAAGAGTCATCAGAAGGAAACCCTACTTGCAACCTCATCATAAAAGTCAACGCCTGAAGTTTGCAAAGCAACATTTGGATAAGCCAGAGTCATTTTGGTGCTGTTGCTGTGGGCAGATTAAGTTACAACTGAGCTGTTTGACCACAATCATGAAAATTGTGTTTGAAGAAAAAAGCATCAGCATTTGATGATGATCCCTGTAACACTCTTAAGAACAAAAAAGCAACACCTTAAGGGAAATGTTAATAAAAAGATTAAGGGAGCCAGACACTGTTGTACAAGCCAAAGTAGGTGGATTTGAGGAGAGTAGGAAAACCTAAAGTAAAGAAGCTGAGATGGGTATTTACAGCTGGGAAAATGCAGGGTGTCGAGAGAGAGAAACTTTTTTTATTGTGGGCCTAATGCAGAGAACAAATAACAGTGTTTAGCTTTGTGTTTTTGATCTTGGAGAAGATGCCCCTCTGGTACACTGCTCAGCATGGGAATGCTTGTCTCTGCAGGGAAGGCATTTTCAACAGATTGTAAATCAGCCTCAGCACAATGCAGGTTTAATGAAAGGTATGGGCTTATGTTTCAGGGCTGAGTCCAGCCAGGTTGCGGGGTCTATAGTGTGTGTTATTTGAGCAGGGTAGACAGAATATTGTAACTAAAGATGTCCTGTAGATGTACAGCCTGGGTGTGTTTGCTTTTCACTATAAGACCAAGTTGACAAGACACCTAAGGCCACTGACTACAAATCAGTATTTAGATAATGAATTTTTAAAATATTCTTGATAAGAATCTTTATAAATATTCAATATTTATAGATTAGATTAGAAGATATTGACTACTTGGACTTTTCAAAATCAAGTCTGCAATATACAGTACCATCAGTTTATGTACAATTAATTACATGAATATTTGATGACCTTCCACTGCCATAAGCCGTATCTGATTGCACACCCTTGGAAGGCAACAAGAGGAGAAAAAAGCAGTTTGGAAACTTGGCTTGATTACAAGTTAGGGTGTTTCATTTGAGGGCAGTTAGCTTTGTTGAGCCAGCTGAGTGTTTGTCAAGCTTGTGGTGAAAGACTCTATTAAATTCATCATAATTCCCATGACAGCTTCAGTAGCTGTTTTGGGGTGTTTGCAAGTAAAATCTGTGTGCCTCTCTGCATTTCAGGCAACTGAGCCAAATAAAAAGGTACCAAGACAAAGTCTAAAGCCTTGCTAGCAGCCCCGGGGGCTGCAATGTTCATCACACCCCGCAAAATCTAAGTGTTGGACAGATTACTAATGGTAAGGCTGTAACAAAATCATTAGTCTTGATTTTAAAAAAGTAAAACTTTGTCCTGAAAGTGATAGAATGAAAACAGTACACTGAGGCTTACAAATGTGCGTATTAAATTTTCTTGCAATCTGTCATTACATTTCTCTGAAAGTGGAAATTTTGGTCTAAAGGTGGTATTACAGAAAGGATACACGGTGAGCAAAGGGTGCCATCCTTTGGCAATTATTATCCACAGCTAATTTTCAACAAGACTGGCCATTCAAACTTTGGTAGCAGCAACTCTGGATACCTCTGCTCTACTGACAGCAACGGCTGTACTATACTGTCAGTGGACTATATGACGATGCAACTGATGGTTTATTCATCAGCTTAACAGAGCAGAGGGGAAGACACTGATGGGCTCGAACCCTGTGATCGCATCTCATCTCCATATCCATTTTGGAGCACTGATGAAGCAATGGGAGAAGGGCTGATCAATGCTTTTGCCAGCACAGCCTTATCTATTCCCTGCTCTACATCCATATGTCTTATCCTGCTACCCTCCTTTCCTCCTCCCATTGACCTATATCAGTCAATCACTATAGGTATATGGTATCTGGAGGTTTCCCAAAGTCAAATCTAAGCGAGATCTAAGATTCTTTTCAAGTCAAGGAAGCAAAATCATAACTTTAACCACCAAAATAAAGGACAAAGCTGGCAAAAGCAGCCTCTTATTTAATGGTTCGATGCAGCCAATCAACATAATTGAGATAACTTTCTCTATACTTAGACTCACACCAATTGTGAGGCAAAAAATAGTGAGAACTGATTATAACTTTGGGATTTTAAAATACACTTGTGTTCTCTGCCTAAGAAGAATTAAGTTCCTCTCTATGACCATATCAACACTGCTCAGTTTGATCTCTTTGACAGGCTATTTATAAAGCAAGGCTTAAACCCTCACCCAACTAAGGCTCACGATGAAGACATCAACACACCACAACTAGCCTAATCTCTTGCTAAATAAATCTGTAGTGAAAATTATAGTAGAAAAAAGAGGTTTTTATCACTGTAAAAGCCAACCTGCTTTATCTTTTTCAGTGTCAACAAGCATTATGCCCAGCTGACAGCTGGCCTTAAAACAGCAGTGCAGGAATCATGTGAAGGCATACTATGTCAACTGCAGGGCAAGTTCATAAAATTTGGTAATATGCAGTATTAATAATGATCCCAAACAGTCTTTGCCTCGGCTGGTAGAAAACATCATGTGTCTGATGCTGCTCTTCCTCTCCACAAGAGAAAACTAAATTAACTTAATTGGCTGCTGTCATATTTTTAGCTACACTATGTGTGAGTATGTGTTTGTCTGAGGTTATAAGTTACTTCAGGGTAAACATTAGCTTTTTAACTTCTGACATACTGATCTTATTTTGTACAGTAAAACTATGAAACTAGTTTGAATTGGGTTAATCTGGAAAATACCTTTACTGAACAGGTAGCAAAAAAGTATACTGTAAAGGTCAGTGCATTGGATTAAGTATAAAGGCCAACATTAGATTGTCTTATGGTTTTATAAAACGTGTGATTCTGCTGCTGAAGAAATTCACTAATTCTGACAAGAAGAAAACAAATAATATCATAAAATATTTATACTGAATTTGACTTTGCACATTCAAATTAAGACAAGTTAATATTTTATAAGGTCTGATGAATGTGACTGTAACAGATTTAAGGCTTTTTAAAGATATGCAGACACAATTATTTGAACTGAGCACACTGTATATTGGAAAAAGAGTATGGAGTTCGCAAACATTGAATCAAAGATCACGATGAACCCCTGAGTGTCATGACCATCAGGCTAAGATTTCTTCTTGTACACAACAAATATCAAGATCTGTTAATTCCCTAAGGGCATATTTATGCTTTCAAGGAAATAACTGAACCCATAACTGTCAGTTCCACTACTGCTACAGCTGTAATAGCAGAATGGTTCAGCCCAACTGGCAGAGGCAGATGGCTGCCCACCCAGAGCCTGATTCTGCCTGAGGTTTTTTCCCCTTAAAAGGGATATTTCCTTGCCACTGTCGCCAATTGCTTACTCATGGTGAAATGTTGGGTCTTTGTAAATAATATTGTAAAGAGTACAGTCTAAACCTTCTTTATATGTAAAGTGCCCTGAGATAACTTCTGTTATGATTTGGCGCTATATGAATAAAATTGACTTGACTTGACATTGTTGACTGCTGGTAGAAGACAGAACGCACACCTTGGTCAAATTCAAACACCCTGTCCAACCAGCCATCTACTCTGACCTCCTCCCTAAGATGTTTTGTGGCAATCAAATATCATCATTCTTATGCATAAGACAAAGCAAACATTTCACTGTCTGTTCACAGTGTTTCAGCTAGTGACCAATGCTAGTTTTTTTTTCTGATAAGAACATAAAAAACTCAATTTCACAAGAGGTTCCTTGTAAATACTGGGCAGTTGCATTCTGGGCTCCATAAAGCTTTGAAATGACATTGTGGAGAGAAGACTCTCACTGCAGCCAAGTACTTGGGGGTTGTATGGCCAAGTGAAGAACCAAGAGGCCAGTAGGTTAATTTTGGAGCTCTGTGGTGTCACTGGGAAACTGTGACTACCCCTCTGTTTGGGCTTCTTGCAAGCCAGCTTGAGCTCCACATACACACTCTGCATACATTTCATACATCACTTTCTTCTCAAAATCAGGTTGGTCTTGAGAGGACAACTACAAGATCAGATAGTTGTGGCGACTTTCTGGCAGCTGTGGTGTCACTTTCCTGTGAATTACAGCTTGTGTTGAAAAGACTGGGTGTTGCCCACACTGGAACATGGTTACCATATCTTATTCCAGAGAACATTTTTTGGAAAGCCACCCTGACATTTTGAATTGTTTGACTGGAGATAGTATCAACAAACCATTGTTCACGCATGAATGTGTAGAGCAAATATTCATGAAACGTGCAACACAGATTATTGTTTCTTATTGTTATTATTAATGTTTTCAGAGAGTATTTGTATATATGGAAATATAACTACTATGTAGCATTCCATACAAATTCTTGCTTGAAACAATAATACTTCAATACTTGTGCCACTGCAGCAAAAACTGTGCTCCGAATTCAATCAAGCTTGAACCCAGTAAACAATATGCAACAACAGCAGCTACATTTCCATTGTTACCATTCATGGTAAACAGGCTTTCTAAGCATGTTAGTCTTCCTCCATCACAGTGGAGAAACTGCTGTTGGTGGCTGTGAAAGCTGCTTTATTGAGGCCTAAACGGCTGCATTTAGTGAGAAAATCAGCTTGAACATACCATTCTATTTCTGTACATTCTCCTCTCTCTTCCTAATGGGATTATGGGCAAATAGAGACAGAGAGGGCATGGCACATAAAGCAAAATTAGGTAGGATGGGGGAGTGAATGTTAGTAAGAACTGCATAAATTCATGTGTATGTGTCTGCATACACTTAAATACATTTGCTTCTGTCTGTGATAACATGTATGCTTGTATATATACTCAATAGTGTTTAGATATATGTATATTGCATGTGTCTCTATAAGTCTTGTAAGACACTGTCTGACACAGTTTTAAGTTTACTTATTTAAATGGGAGCTCAGCAGTTCTACAGTTATTCAACAGCCATACTAATGAGGTGTAAGGGTGGTTACATTGGATAGTCAGTCAATATGTATGTCCCTCCACATTCATGGTCCCCAAAGGAGTCCTAATTTTTTAGTGGCTCCTTGACCTTTACTTCATTGCCCTTTAATGTACACAACACATCCTCAGAGGATTAACCTTCCTCATTTAGGATACACCGTGATCTCTCCTCTATAGTGACACATTTTGGCTAGCTTTGAACAAAGGATTTTTCAGCTCAATATCTTTACAAATTATCCATATTTAACAATACCACAATTACAGTTTATGTCCAAAGTCAATGGTAAGTGCAGATGTACTTGTGGACCCTTAATGTAATGTGGTGAGGGTAAAGAGATCAGGGTGGTGAATGACTGTGTACTTATGCTGGGGGCTGAAATTTGTATCTAGTAATAGACCTGCAATTAATGTTTATCTGAAATTAGAGCTGGATATTTCAGTCTACTGCTGATTGTTGTGACATTTATGCTCCCCTTTAGAATTTAATAATTCTATGGTCTGACCTTTTGGAATATACACACGGCAACTATGGTATGATTAAAGTTAGAGAAACATCATGGTTATAGCAAATAAACTAAGGTTAAGCTATATTGAGGGTCAGAAAATGAAAACTGGTTAGGGTTGGATGGATGGATCATGTTTACAATTAATAACATGATGAAAGTTAATTGTAGGCCTGTGACCGGATGTAAATGTGGTCTCCTGCATGAAAGTCAGGCACACTAAAAGCACATTCACCACCACTACACCTTTACTTTTGGACTCGCTACATGAAGGATGCACTGCTTCCTACAATGGCACTGAACCTTGGCATTGGATATAATTCATGAGCTGCAGAATCCTCCTGTATGTACTGTACGTAAGATACTGGGCTGAAGTGGATAAGAGATATATCAGATGGCATTCGCCTACACTATGATTAAAACACCAAATGACAAAATATGTTTTGGAAGAATCCTGGTCATTACTCCAGCAGAGCTCCACAGACTTTGAGAGTCTCTTTCTGGGAGATGATGGTGACCCAATGATGGCCAATATTACAAATCACAATATATATTATATTACATATTCAATCCAACAGATTGTACTGTATAGACTATACAAATAGTGCTTCTTTTGCTGTATGCTGGTGTAACAGAGCTGGTCTCTTCCAAGTTCACAGAGGATTCTGAGACGCTGTGGTCTGGAGCAGACTAAACAATAACAAATGAAAGCAAGAAATCCAACCAAGGAACCAAAATGCCCAATGATATATACACACTGGGGACATTTCAATTGGCCTATAAGTTTACATTGCCTAGTAAATGAGTGGTTGTGCTATTCAACTACTCTCCCAAACGTAGTCTAATGTGTGGCGGTAAACATGAAAACCTGTTGCTTTCTCTCATGTAGAGAGTGCCAAGAAAAACGCAAAACAAACTAGAACACTCCATTGAATCTAATAATGCAATCATAAATGTTCTTACATGTTTTATCTAAAGAAAACAAGAGAAACAACAGAGCTACTGGTTTTACATTAGATTCATGCTCTGTCCTTATTAGATTTTCTCAGGAAGAGAAGGGAGTGAGATGGGATAGGGATGGTCATTATAACACGCCATGTAATTAGGCAGTCTAACCCCCTCCTCCCCACCAGCTGTACATTCCATAATCTATATTTTATATGCAACACTGACACAGACACAGTATTATAAAAAGCAGAGAGCACGATTGGCACTGTTCAGCACTCAGTGCTGGCCTTGGGGATGTGTTGTGGGGTTTTTGGAAGGTTTTGGAAGGGTAGGGACTGTAATTTGAAGGACCACTGGTTTGGATAATGAGCTCTGTGTTTCCCTCTTACAGATAGAAATGCAGACAAACACAAAAACAACCAAATGAGAGACTGCAAAGCTGGTCTTAATCCAAATCCTTGCTCCTTCTATTTTATGTCCTCTAACCATACAAGGAACACTGTGTTATGATTAAATAAGAAAAATTTAAGGCATGTGACTCTTTTACAAATTCCTCATCTTTTGTCCTTACGCAGATTCTGCAAGAGAACGGTTCAACATGCTGCTGTTTGGCCTCCGGTTTACAATTCTGTGTGATGAAGATTTAGTTCAGCATCACTCCCTCTGGAGAACACTATTGTCAAGTGTATTAATTAGCCTATTTTGTGTAAGTATAACGATCTGCATAGTTTAGTTAATTTACGGGGTATGCATAAGAATGATGGAGGAGGATTGTAGAGGTGGAAATCTGCTTGGGAAATTTGTTTCATATTTACATAATTATTTAGAAGCTCCTGCTGATACTGAAACTGAAATTTTGGGTTTTAATTTATTCCAAAAGGCCTGTGTTTGCTCAGGGATTGAGCGCAGGGACTCAGCTGGTTAATCAAGCATATGTATAATTCATTTTCCAAGCATGGGGTCTGGCACTGAGGCTGTTAAGATGAGCCTTTCTAATGTAATATTTTCACTTTCTCCCAGTGAAGTTGAAGTCATTTACTCTAAAGACTTGGACTATATCAATAGCGCCCAACCTAAACATAATGTAATAGGAGGATTTTCTAAGGATGAGAATATGGCTCTACTATTGCCTCTCCCTTTCCCCTCCTCCTACCTCCTCACTCCGTCTCTGCACCCCCGCTGAGACCCCCACAAGTCAGTCTGAGGCTACTTACACAAACAATTAGAGTATATTTTTGGCTTCCAAAAAAATCATTCAGTAATTGTGCCTTCTGTTAGAGCAGTCACTTTGTTTCAAGCCTTTAGCAGTAACACACGCTCGTGCACCCATGCACACACACACACAAACACACACACACACACACACAGTAGATGAGCAGAGATGAAGAGCAAATAATCTCTACGACCCTCACAGTCCATGACAAACCACCAGAGATCCCAGTAACACTTAAAAACTAATTACCAGTACCAGTATGACTGCCTGCTCACTGCAGTCAAGGCCAATACTAGTACTGATATTTTGGACTGGATGCTGCTGAATATCTGCATTAGAGCAACAAATCTATGTAATAATTGGTGGGTTTACTGAGGGTGTAGGGATGTATAGTGTATGTTATTATAGTGAAACAATCCTGTCTCCTAAATATCAAACTATTGTACATCTCCTTCCACTTGTTACCACATGACCACAATTTAATATTTGGGTCAGGTGATGGCAGCTGAACCATCCATGGCAACTGATGCATGATGATTGAGAACCCTGGAAAAAGCTACTTTCATTTAACCAGAATTTTATTGTCAAAATAGGAAATGAACTTTGTAAGAAATGTAATGCTAGCTGGTTTAAGTTTTGTATTCACATACATACAGACATATTTATTTGGAAGATATCTGCAAACTGTTAACTGCCAATGTGAAATAAACTAAATAAATTGTAGTCAATGTATTGCTAGTCCTGCCTGGGTAATATCTAATGGCAACAGTCTTTTCTCATCCATACTGCTCAGAGTCATAGGGAGGAGATCAGGGTGAGTGGTGGTGACACAAGACATATCACACGTTTTAAGTTTAGGCTTGTAAGATACTTAATTAAGGTCTGAGAGAGCTTGGCCTTGGTTAAATATTGAGAAAGTCAACACTGACTAATTTAAAACCAGCAACAGGATATGTTGACTTTATGCACAAGTGATCAAAACCACACCCTTTCCTAGTCTGATAATGAGAATGAATTTCCATTTTGTTCACTTCATACACTCAGCCTAAAATCTTGATCATGTTAGTCAGTTTTTGTTGTGGCAGAGGGATCATTTTGTTTCAGTGACTGTCACACACACACACACACACACACACACACACACACACACATATGATTACATGCAGCTGTTAATTCAACTAGACTTTCAGTGTTTTATACAATGAATCAAAAACTACTTCATATCTGTCATAAGAGCAGTAGGTCACACTGACTGGATCATATGATGAGATTACAAACAATACAGAACAATAACCATCATGATCAGACATGTTGTGTGTAAGAAAGTAGAGGCCTAGATGCTTTTCATGTCAGCCAATCAGCCATCTTTACATTAGCCTGTGGGAGCTGAGTGAAAAATAAGGCAGTGACTTTTAGTAAGTGAAGGTAGCAATGGAGAGTGAGGCAGTACAGAATAACTCTTAAGCTCTAATCTTTCATTAAAAAAGCTGAGCTGCTTGGAGGCACAGCATGCGAAAAATGCTATCTATTCTCTCTTTGGATCAGGAAGTCAGCTAAGCAAATAAACAGAGTAGGCTGTCTTTTGTTTAGACTCCTCTACAGCTCAGCTCTGACACACACCTCATGCTGTGCATCCTAAATACAATATCAGAGGATTAAGTTAACTTTCCCGACTTTAAATGAGGTCTTCATTGAGTACATTTCCATACACCTGTTCTTGTGCACATTTTGAATCTGAGCATCAAAAACCTGAGTGAAAATGTCTGGAATCTAAACATAAACCTATGTTGTGTAAATGTAAATTTTTCCTATGCTGAGGAGAAAAAGTTAACATATAGATAGCTTATCATTAGTCTGTTAAAAAGTCATTATGTTATATGACCTGCTTCTACTTCTTAATCTTGTTTAATTTTCTTCAAATGTAGACACAGCATAATTGTGTAGAGAGCTGAAGTCCTGTTGTCATGCCCAGCCAGCTAGCTGCTGTTCCACTATTTTCAGTGAAGCTCAGTTCATTAATTTGCATTCATTAGCATTCAAAATACTATAACTCTGTTTCTACCCTATCCATAACACCAGCCAAAACATGTCACCTTGCCAATTTTTTAAGCTGTAATCTCTACTGTCTAAACAGGAGATCCATTGTTCAACTCTCCCTATTTGTCCATTTTTTTCAAGGAATTGTCCATGGGGAACATGTTATGTAGGACTTTGTCCCCGTGAGCTTCATACTGAGCCCTTTGCCCTCATAATTTTCAGTTCAGAAAATGAAACTGACGATGAATCCTGCAAACAAGTATTGTTTATGTATCAAGTCCTGATAGATCACATTCCTGTGAGCCCCAGAGCTCCATCATTGTCTAAAAACTATTAAAAACACATCAGTAAGCTGCACTGTTGCACTGGGTGACATGTTCCTTCATTACCATCAACACAACAGATGTACTATTTCTTGTGCTTGAGTGACATTTTCTTCAAACTACAATGCCCTGTTGTTTTAGGAAATTACTGAGGCCTCTTATAATGAAATTATTTCTTTTATGATTTACATCCATAGTAGGAGCCAAAGAGCTTGGAGGTGAGTGCCACAGACCAGGAAGGGAAGCTGGAAAATGCAGAGAGAATTTTAGAGACTGAAACATTCTTGGGTTTGGTATTTTCATGGACGTTGTTGACAATAAGAAAAACTAGAATAGTGTCAGGCTTGTTTTTTAGGATTTTCTTACTTTTGGAACAGAGCCAAAGAGTTTAGTTTGACTCTGTATTGCTGCCAACAACCGTTACATGCCTCAACTCTACCAGAGAGACAGAAAAATATGAAAAAAAATGTTGAAATGTTTTCTTGACAGTAACATTCATGCAGTATTTGACAGGAAGCAGTAATGAAGAGTTGCAGGTTCCTGCAGTGTTGTTGTGCCATCTGGAGCTCACATAACAATAGTTAATGCTCTTCACAACAGATTTACTTAAAAAACAACAACAAACAAACCAAAAAAAACCAACAAAACCCAAAAAAAAACAACAAAAAAGCAAAAACAAACAACCATACTGATACCAGCCAGATGCACCAAGACTCTTACTCTAGACCAACAATGTCACATAAATACTTCCTGTGATAATTCTCTGTTTTGTGCCACTGAAATTCTTTATAGAGCCAAGTGAGCACCAGCACTTGCTGCACTGAAACTGTGCACTGCTCGTTCTCTCCCAGTAATCACAAGGTTTTGGGCTGCACCACAGTACAAACTTACACTGGCAAAGGGGAGGGGCCAAGGGGCTGCTTTGATAAGTCGTGCATGGTGAACATGAATGAGGCAGCGACAGGCGAGGCAAAACACACATTCATTCCTCTCACAATGCCGAGCAGCACTTTTAATTAAACCTTATCCAACATGATGAATAATGCAACAGCTTCCTTGCAATCCACTGTCTCCTTTCTGTTGCTCACCGTGCTGTGTTCAACCATCTCACCCAGTCACATGCATACATTAGGCAGAGGAATGGCAGGGAAAAAAGGCTTTGCTCTTCCTGCTGCACAACATAATAAATATACAAAATGTTTTATATTTTTGCCGACGGGGAAAAAGTGGCAGTGCATAAATGAGCAGGAATGGATTTCCTGATTGTGCAGTGTGCATGAAATGTCTGATAGCTGATGTTTTGTTGCTTTGTTTAGAACATGTCAGAACTGACATAGGGGGAAATATGTTGTACAAAGTTTACACGTGTTGCTCTTAAAAAAGCACACACACTCTGAACTGAAAATTATGAGGGCAAAGGGCTCAGTATGAAGCTCACGGAGACAAAGTCCTACATAACATGTTCCCCATGGGAGAGAGATGGCCTCACTGCATCAGACAAGACCAGCCGCTGAGAAACACATCAGTCCCCCTCTTCTAAACTCATGGACACAATCCTAAAGGGATAGAGAGAGGGGTGGAGGAAGGGTGAAAGGACTGGGAGGGAGGATGAGGGGGCTGTCGATCAGAGAGAAAGGCAGCAAATGGGATATTCAAAGCATTGAGGAGTGAAAGGATTGTATGGGAGAGTGAACCCATCACAGGGCAGACTGGCTGGGGCATGGGAAGACATGGAGAGGGCTACAGGGAGGTGCTGGGTTGTATTTAGCCCACAGAGGATCAGCAGAGGGAGGCTTTGCCAGGAAACCTCTGGCCTCTGAGACTCTACTGGACCCGGACAGACCACAGTGAACCAGGAGGACTGCTGGAAGCTGTAATATAAAACATGTATATTTTTTTCACTTACCCCTGGTGGTGTCTGAACATGCAGATTGTTTTGGTTCTATATGCCAAAACATTAAAAACAAACTTAAATGTCATTCACAGACACACACACACAGTCTTAACACAAATGAAAACTGTGCACAGACTGGTCTGTGGATTCTTTCTAGAGAAGGAACACTTTCTGGAAAGATAGGTTGTTGGGGATTTTTTTCAATGTAATTTTTCAAAGTGCATTCCATTCATCTCTATTGTACTGGGTTGAGGACAAAATATTCAGCTAATTGAATTAAAACGGCTTACACATCCCTATGGCTTAGTATCAAGATATAGTATATAATTTAGGTGAACTGACCCTTTAGGCCTGGCAGGTATGAATTTTATGGAAACAAAATTTCAGGGCCCTAATTTACATAACATTATTATACTTAGTATATATATATTAGTATATTTTGTCAAATAACATCATTGCCTCCAAAACTGTTACATTATGTTTTGTTTAAGTTGCAAAGTTGCAGCCTCGTGCTAAAAAAAACCTTTCCCCCTCATCAATCTATAATCAATACCCAATAATGCCAAAATCAGAGGAGACAGCAGGTGATCAAGATCAAAATGGTCTCTCTGACTGAGCTCCACAGAGACAGCAGAAACCAAACCTTCTTAACCAGTCGGTACTGGTAACTTTGAAACCTGAACCAGATCAGTGACCTGCAGTTAATACTTCTGCTTTATTTGATCCATTACTGACCACTGGCTTTCTTGGCTACTGGAGTGCATTGGCTACACTACATATGAAAATAACCAAACCCATCCCAAGGCCAAAGCTTTACACAACTTCAGGACCGGAAAAAAAAAAAAAGAAAAAGACTACAAAGACAAATGCGATCTTATGAGGTAGACAGTGATGAAATACCATAACGTATCAAGAGATATTGGTGCTTGAATTATAATGAAACCTAAACCTACTGAGTATATGTACATTAAAGCAGTTCATGGAAACACACACAGATTCATGTCTTATTTTGTTGAAATGTAAGAAATTTTGATAACCTGAGCAACATTTTAAACATGACTAAAAAGAGCCTGAGGTCAACCAGGAACACAGCCTCGATGAAGAGAAATGTTTTTACAGATCCTTCTTATGGAGTGAAGGCCGACCTATCCTGCCCGCAAAATAAGTGCTCTTATCTCACTGTGAGGGCAGGTCCACTGAACACAACTTCAAAAGGGTATTAATAATCATAACATTTCCTTGCTGTTTCTCTAAACAGGCTGAATGGAGGGACAGCTTTCCCCCTGCTTCTCTTACAACACACCTCCCTTTCATGCACTGACATTCATTTCTCGTCACTCTCTTCTCCTGCAGTGTGGGCTCATGTATACTGGGCCCAGTGTTTCCAGGCCACTCACTCATATACAGGGCTGCAGTGTGCTGTTAACATGCAGACTCCCCGGCGAGTGTATAATTTGTGAGTCGTGTCCAATTCGGATCGAGTCAGTCTCCTGCTGACTTCCTGCCTTGGCTCACTGATGAATGCTGGGAAAACAGATCTGGTGCAGTACAGCAGTCACAAGATCCTCATGCTGGAGCCAACAACCAGTGTGAGACACTGAAGAATGACTTCTTTGGATAAAAGCTACAACATTTGTGCTGAAAGCTGTAACATTAAATTTGACCACTTCCTGCCACAATATTCTGCATCATTTTTCAATATTTCCACAGAACAACACAGAAAACATCTAAAGTTCTAGGACAACTGAGAAAATTAAATCTGCTGATGAGGACTGTGTGACACAGTTGAAAGCTCCAGAACAACCAACTGTCAAACTCTACTATAAATAGTTTGAAGGGTCACCAGAAGTCAAAACATTTCAGAGCTGTTTATAATCTGACAAGTTATCACCACGGCTATCTATCGTACAATTACAGCTGTTAACGTTACAAAGCAATATGCCAGGGATGTGTCTTTGCATGTATATGTCACAGTCACATGGCATTGCAGCAAAAGTTGTGCCAAGATCAACTTTTTTGCTGAATGAGCCTGTATTTTTTCACTTGAGCCCTCTACAAACATCTCAATAGACCAATGCAATGGTCTTGTTAAAGAGTAAAGGAGGAGGCTTATTTTTTTAAACTCCACGCTATTGTTTGTCTGAATACAACCGCAAGGTACTTGGACAGATTACCATAACATTTAGTAATCACTTTAAAGTAACATTATGTAATGATTTTATCTTACACTGACGTACACTGAAGTCTGTTCTTCCTTTACTTTGGTGACTGGGTACAATCTCACACACTACATCCCTCAGACTGGCTTCTCAATCAGATTTTTATGTGGAAATATGTACTGCTATGGTACAGTACATGCAGAATCAGCAAGGTCTGGAAGGTAAAGCACATTCTTCTTCTAGACTGTGTGAGGTGGACAGATATGGCAGGGGCATTTTCTCTGGGGGTAACACTATGTGTTTCAATTATATTATATTATTATTTATCTATATTATATTATTTATTTGATAACTATAAAACATTCTGCAACAGCTATTTACATGAATACATGTTGTAAATGATCCTTCTAGGTTATTGGATGTTCAGTAGTAGTAAGAAATATTTGGAGTAGAGCAATAGGATTTTGAATATACAAATATTTTATAGAAGACTTAACATACATTTTTTTGAGAAAATCCTCTACATTAACTGGGTAAAGTTCTGAATTCGGTGTGAGTTAGCATGGAATGGCCCTTCTGTTGAACATTAACTGTTAACTGTCTTCATTCAGTGATCAGTCTTACAACACTGGAATGACTTCATTAACATCAATCCATGCCTACTTCCTACTTGAGGCTTAATGAGCTCTGCACAACTGTAAAAATAGAATGAAATCTAAATATTATATTGGACTCAGGATTTGTAGTTACTCAAGATTAAATACCTTGTTTGAGATGAGGGGCTTAAAACAACTCTGACAGCATCTTTGGGCCGATGCACATTTTTTAGAACTTCACACCTGCTCTGTCTGTGCTGCTACTCAACTGTGTACATGTGTGCTCTGTTGCAAATATATATACTCACTGTATACTCTCTCTCTCTCTCTCACACGCACACACGCACACACAGGGAAAAGGCAAAGCAGGTTATCAGTACGGCCAGGTGAGATGATTTATTATGGGAGCTATGGTGTCATATGCTGGTAGTTGGTTGCAATATAGTGTTACTTCAACTAAACATGTAACCTAAAATGAGAGGAATGGCTCATTGTTGGTGTGAGCTACTTGTTTACTTTACTTTTTTTGTGCTGGTGGGTTGCCATGCTATATTGTGAGCTGCCTTAATACATATTTGTGTAGTTGCAAGATTATGTATTTTTAATTCCAAAGCAAGTCCAGAGCAAGTGTGTCACTTCATTTTTAAAGGAATAACAAAGACATAGCCTCAGATCTGAGGTCGCGTCAGTGTCTCAAATAACTGACTGGCTCTTGAGTTACAGTGCAAAACGTCTGAAGAGGCTTGTCAGATTAGTAGTGAAATAATAGCTAAGACAATCCTGCTGTAATGTCAGGAACACTTAAGTCATCATGTGGAGATTGTTTGCCTGTGACAAAGTGAACACACAAACACAAAGTGAGTCACACCTCTGCAATGCTTTCTGCAGTCACATTGAAAATTGCTGGATAGATAAATGGACTGTACTTATATAGCGCTTTTCTAGTCTTTTCGACCACTCAAAGCACAGATCACATTCACCCCATTCACACACCACATGTTCTATACACACATTCACACACCGATGCGATGCACACACATCAGAGGCAATTTGGGGTTCAGTATCTTGCCCAAGGATATTTCGGCATGCGGACTGGAGGAGCCGGGAATCGAACCACCAACCTTCTGATTGGTGGGCGACTGCTCTACCTCCTGAGCCACTGCCGCCCCAAAATAGACAAGTCCTCATTGTACTAGGGCGCTGTGGAGCCTACTGCATGCCCTTTTGCTTAGTGCCCCTGAAGTACAGCTTGCTGGTATATTTCTGTAAAGTGATGGTGCTCAAGCTCTCAAATTTTACTACACTACTACAATCATCGGGTACAAAATTTAGCTTTTTTTGCTCAGAAAACAAGCCACTGCAATCTGAAGTAGATGTTTTGATGCAAGGGAGGAAGCAACTTACATACAGTCCATGCATAAAAATTTGGACCATCCCATTGTGTGTCAGTTGGAGCTCAACTCATTATCCCACAGTGTTTCAAATGGCAGGCAGACAAAGTTAAACTCATTAGCATACTTCATTTGACACTAATTCACTCGGCTGAGACAAGAAGCTCTAGATCTGCTGCTGTAGAGGAGCTGTTGGCTGCACCACATAAGAAGGAACTGCTTTTTCTTTTCTTTTTGGAGGCGCAAAAAAGGAAGGAGGTACATGTGCATTGCTCATTAGGGAGAGCCATATGGTGGAGGAAAGAAAAAACTGGGAGATGGAGAGAAAAAGATACAGCACTTTGTCTGCATCTCTGAAAAACATCCTCCCGTTGTTTAAATTGGCTAACAGCTATTTGGAGGCACCCACCAAACTACTGTCATTTTATTTTGCAGTCTCCTATCAGTTTTTCAGTTTTCCTCAGAAGGATAAACTGAGTGTGTTTTTAATTTCAACGGAGAGCAGAGAGGAACTCTGTGTTTTCTTTATGTGAATGAATGAATATTAACATGAATGAAAAGTACACCACCAGACACATAGAAAAATGTATCAGTGACTTTCTTGATATTACCATGATGAGATAAAAGGGTAGGAATGGAGGGATGGATGGGAAAAAGGGAGAGTAGCACTGTGACTAGAGGGGAGCTTGTGATAATGGGAGTCAGCTCTCCTCCTACATGTCAGGCTGATGGCATCTGGTGCCTTCACTGATCAGCAAATTACACATGAAATCAATTCCTGTACCTCCTGGAGGATGCCTCCCTCCCTCCACCTCCTCCTTTTCAGTCTTCTGCCTCTTTTCTCTTCCTTTACTCTGTCTGCTTTCTTTTGTTTTGTCTTCACTCCTCCTCTTTATCCAGTTTATCCTCCCATTTCTCCCTTATCGCTTTCATTGCAGATTCCCCGTCTTTCCCCTCTCCGCTTCTCCTTTCTTCTCTACATCTAGAAATGTATACAAAGTTACAAGAGAAGTGTGTGTGTGTGCTCAGGGGGAACTGTGAACCAACCACAACCTCCTCCACCTTCCCATCACCCTTTCTTTTCCTCTCTTTCTCTCTGCCTTTTTCCTGACCATGTGATACAGCATGCTTCATCACATCCAATCCCCTGATCTGTCAATCATTCCCGCCCAGAAGGAGAGAGAGAAAAATACTTGTTAGTTAAATTGTTAGCACTACTATTAATGTTAATGCTATTACTTCTATACTGGTGCTACTCCAACTATAACTAGTCTGGCTAACCTGGATTACACTTACACTGTATTAGCAGAATTATTACTGCTGATGGTGTTATTTCTGTTACAATACCACTGCCTCTAATGGTACCTCTGCTACAACCACTTGTACCAGCATGGTAGATGTAGGGTACTACTAGTAGTATTCTACTTAGAGGTCTTTAAGAGTACAAAATATCTGAGCTTATCCGAAACAGGCAGGAATACCCACCTGAACCTAACATACATAAATTCATTTTCAAAAAAGAGACCAAAACACACTCCAGGATAATTGGACCCCAACAGACCTTAATACAGACAAATAGTGGCAGCAGCATGATGATACACCAATTAACAAGCAGCCGTGGTCAAAAACAACAGCAATACAGCAATAGTTATCAAGTTACTCATGAAATGAATACCGATTAGTTGATATGTTCTTTGCTAATGATAAGTAGTGCCATGCTTCAGTAAATCTGTATTTTGCCAACCTTAATGTCTGAAGTCAGAATCAGTCAGTTCACACAATAATTTTAATTTGAATATGCAGCGCTGCAACACAGTCATGCTAAGGTAGACAAATAGAGTACAGGAAAGAAAGGATCAGATTTTGATTGACTTCATTTTATTTGATACCTGTTATTTGGTCATTGGTGTTGAACATCTTAGAGCCGAGTCTGAGTCTGCTCAAATGCACTCACATACACAAACATGACACACAGACTTGGGGCTTGCAGCAATACAAGGAGACCCAACTCAGACCCAATTAAACTGAATATATTTGCAGTTGGGTCTCAGTCATCAGGACCTAAGTGGACCTGAGAAGAGGATCTTTAGTGCTACTACTAGGGCTACTCAGATGTGCGATCAGGCCATTATGCAATTAACACTGGAACTGGATGTAAATTATGAGGTGTGGAATCATTCAATGAGAAAATAAATCCTAAAGATACTGGGCTGGTTTAGTCCAGTTTGAAGGAAAACCTTGCAAACTGTTTTTTTTTATAAACCACAGAAAAATTATACTTACTGTGGAGTATAGCTGGTGTTGGCAAATGACAGAAATACTGCATGATGATTCAGGAAAGGAGTGAGAAGAGAATGGTGAGAGGTGAAAGTGAAAAGTGTGGAGCCTTGTAGCACATCTTAATTTGAACTCTATGCAGCATACAACATGTTTCTAACATATAACATAAATATCTCCCCATATACAAAAGATGTTTAGCATTTCTGCGACACTTAACTGCAGCTCCTACACTGAGCACTTTAATATTTCATGCATCACATTAAATGAGAGCCTGTGGTGCAAACATCATATCCATATAAGCAGGATGTAAATAGTAAATGAGGTAAACAGGGGTGGAAAGTGACTGCATGCACACAACAAATACTGTAGTGCTACAGTTAACGTGTAGTGCCTTCACAATGCTTTTCCATGAGGATATGATGAAATGAAAGCCCACATTACTGGCAGGCACTGAAACTGTAGTTATAAGAAGCAGTGGGAGAGTAAAACCGGCTGATTTGACTGAAGGCTCTCCATTTCTCAAGGCTATGCCTCCGGTTATCCTTCCTTCCCCCACCTCCTATTTCCCCCCTCAGGCTCACAGCAGGGATATACTTTAAATCACTTTGTCCTCTGCCTAAAAAAAAACTTTCTGACAGGTCGTTTTGTGGACCGCACAAATCTATTTCTTCCTGCTACAGGGCCAAAAATATTCTCTTCTGTCCTGTTGACTTTGTAAGCTTTGGACACTGACAGCTTTAGTAGAAAGACACCAGGGTAGAAAGACACCAGGGGACAAAAAGCACTTTTACTTTCAAGAGAAATACCTGCAAAGCTATGAAGGTTTCCAGCATTTTACCCCGAAAAATGTATCATGGTCACAGATGATACCTTAGTATGAGTATGTGTCTGCCTGTGTGTATATGCAGTTAGATAAACAGCTGGCACCTCTACCTTCTGGACACTACAGTCCAGCTTTGCCTGCAGCTGTTATCTTCAAAGTGACACAGTGATGCTTCAGGGCCAGAGTGTCCTGTCGCCGACTTGTGATGACTGACTGCACAGAGACGCTGTAGAAAGGCTGCTGCTTTGTGTGAAGCCCAGCCAGGTGACCAGCAGAAGCACAGAGAACAGCACTCAACCACATGACATTAGCTGTCAGAGCGGCTCTGATGGTACAAAAAAAATATTTCATATTTGATTTGAATAAAAGAAAGGATCTTGATTGTTCTTAGTGAGTAATGCAGGCATTTAAGTAAGGTGCATCAACAGCCTGACTGTCCTCAACAGAAAAATAACAGAATCTATAATTTCTCTTAAAATAATGCAAATATTGATCATTGTTGAAGTAGTGTGATATTCATACAATACCACAAACTATGGTGACTGAGAGAGCTCAATTCACTGCAACTTAAGAAAACACATGCAAACACAGATACATTAAGAAAACATCTTCATCAATCTGACAACACATGCACTGCAAATACCAAATAATTAAAAAACAAATAGAAAGTAATGTAACTAAACCAAAACAGTGTAGTTGCTTTAAAACCACAACAATCAACTGAAATATGCTAAAATGCTCTGTAGAGCTGAGTGAAGCTGCAGAGCTGGATGACTATTCTTTCAGTGTTCTCCATGCACACCTTTTCTATTACATGTACTAGTTTGACTCATACAAAGATACTGATTGGTGCAACTACAAGTTCCCACAAATGAAACAATGAGCTAAATCCATTATTACGGTCTAAAAAGAATAACACAAGAGAGGGCTGCATTACACAAATATCCAAATCTTATATCTTGGTATAGATCTGCAACAATGCCTTAAGCCTCTGAAGATTTGCTTCAAAATACAACTAACTAAATTCTTGTTTGGATTGAGGCAGTGAGCTGTTGATTTTACCTCTTTCATGTTGCTTTTTGCTCCCTGATTGAATCAATGTTTTATGCTTTGTTATGTATTCTGACTGTGAGCACACTGTGTCCAATTCTTCATACACTCCAGCCTATAGTATCAGTGAAGTGTGTTGAGGCTCAGAGACAGAGCAGCTGTCTTCCACTTGTTGTTGGGACTCGGAGTTGAACTGTGTGGTCACTGAATGGAGAGACGGGGGGAGCCGTTGCCTACCCTCAGCACCAAGTTGCATCAGCTAATCTTGTGAATAATGCAGAATCATGAATAAACATAGATCAGTGCAGTGCAGTACTGTAAAGGAGACCTGCCTTTTTTCCCTTTCCCCTCCTCTCCAACCCTGCCTCCACTTTTTCAATCCACTCCTTCTCTCTTTCTAGCTTTCTCTTCTCTCTACAAAAAAACTCTTTCTTTCTTCCCTCCCTGCCAAAACCAAACACTCCCACTATCCCCCATCCTCTGTCACTCTTTCTGCGTCCTTTTCTTTTCCTCTCTGGCCACAGCAGTGACAGACATTGTAGTGCTGTAGTGTTGCTGTGTCTCAGTGCGGGCGAGTCAGGCTCGGCCTTCACTCTCAGCTCAATAGCTGCCCGGGTTTCCTCAAAGGCAGCCATCCAGCCAGCACAAAGCCTGCCCACTGGGAATAGACCCACAAAAGAGAAAGGGGCTGCTCGCCTTCTTTGCTCTGCTCTGTCTGAAGCAGCCTGCCTCCACCACCTCCTATAAATAATACAACGCTGTCTCAACAAAAAGAAACCTTACCCTGCTCCCGCAAGCCTTTGCTTCCATTTCTCCTTTATTCCCTCTCTCTCCCTCCCCTCCTCACCTCTTTTACCTCTGATTTTACTAAACCAGAAAAACACTGCATTAAGAATGGGCTTATAAACATTCAGTTAAATATTGCTTTAATATTGTATGTGATTTTTTTTCTTGTAGTGCTCATGTAGTGCTGTCTTATATTACCCATGCACTATGTAGTAGTAGTGTTACAGGAAAGCTAAGTAAAATGGCTTGCAAGTGTTTGTTTAAAAAATATGCATTTAAATGCCTCAAACACAGCTCTGCTCAACAGTTTGACCACTAACCACTGCATAAGGTATATTGAGTGGCAGGTAACCATAACAACAAAATTTTTGGTTAATATATTTCTAAAACTAACCTAGCCAATGGTTAAACTGACTATCAACAAAGACAGACTGAGTAATGATTCTGTGTAGATTCATCACTTTGAGCCACACCTCTTATATTGTCATGCATACAGTGACTTAAAGCTTGAGTCACACCTTAAAACTGAAAACTGTTGTATAATTTCTCCTGTGGGAATTTTTTTTTTCAAAGTTTGAAAAAACAACCCTGATGATGTCATGTTACCTTGGCTTGGGCTTGAGACTTAAAGTTTTGACAGAAAGCCTGGGTTATAAATCAGTCCATCCATTAGCTATGCCATTTCTCCTTCGAGGGTCAACGGGGGCTGGTGCCAATCCCAACTGGCACTGGGTTAGAGGCAGGGTGCACCCTGGACAGATCACCAGTCTATCACAGAGCTGACATACAAACAACCACTCACACTCACATTCACACCTATGGGCAGTTTAGAATCATCAGTTAACCAGCATGTCTTTGGACTGTGGGAGGAGGCTGAAGTATCCGGAGAGAACCCATGCAGGCACAGAGAGAACATGGCTACACAGAAAAGCCCTGGCTAACCACTGCACCACCATGCTGCCTGGGTTGTAAATGTAAGTGTAAATTTTGTAAATGTTAAAGTAGCAGGTATTTAGGAGACAAGGAAGGTGTAATGAAAGACACATAAGAGCTGCATTGTAGAAATTCAACAATCCACTGTATTTGGAGTTTGACACTAACGACACATTGGATGCAGGATGCATATTAAATGCTGTAGGAGGACTAAGTAATAAGTATACTGATTCTGTGGATACTCTCAGTTTAGGTTTAAAGCCAGTTTAAATATGTGCATGACTCATATTTGTGAGAACGTATAGATGGCTGTGTGCATGTGTTATTGTGTAATTTGTCAGTGTATTAATGTGAATGTGTGCACAGGGATTAAGCTGATATCAGTGAAGCTCTCCCAGCCTGTCAGGCTTTAGGGCGGGCCTGGACAAAGAGACTGATTTCAATGTAAATGCAGCAGCTGAGAGGACACAGCTCTCTCAGTGGGGTGACTTCCACCTTCACACACACACACACACACACACACACACACGCACACACGCACACACACGCACGCACACACACGGGTCTCCGAATCAGGATACACCCACTTCAACATATTCATTCTTCTAGTAAATACAGGGTATTCAACCTCCATCTACTCCATGTTTAAGAGGCACGTTGACTTTGTAGAAGAAACATCAGCACATGAAATGCTGAGGATTCTTAAAAGTTGAAGAAGCTGAAGAGTTGATGTATCTGGTGTGGCTCTGCACCTGTCAGTAATTATAGATATAGTCTGGTCCACAGTGCTGTGCTGTGGCCCTGTACTGGCCCTCACAATCCTGAGTCCATCATTAGACCAGCCATTGTCCCCATGCCTGGCCTCTGCACCTCTTATTACATGCAAATAGTGCTGCTTTATGTGAGCAGTGAATGAGACCCCAGTCTCTAAAGAATGGGACACCCTCCTCACCCACTTAAAGCCATTCCTCCATCTATTATTGCATTCTCTGCTTCAATGCAGAAAGCACCGATCTCATGGCGTCAGTGTTAAAAGAAAGACTGCGGTGTTGGTGGGTTGCTGAATAGTGTTGGCTGCTTGATGAACAGCTAATTGTCAAAATTATGTACACTCTTAGCATGTTGTACAAGATATATCTGTTTCCAAACATTCACTATGTATGTTCTGTTTCCTTGGCTTTGTGGTTTTTCAATTTTTTATACGGTGTGTAGATATTCTACTATCTCCAGCTAGCAGCTACCACCAAGCCTTAAGCATGTACAATTAGTAGAAACTTCTCTTTCTCTTTTCCAGCATAGTATAGGCCTTTACATTTACCATGCGAATCCATTATTTTTACAATAGAAGCCCATGAGGAAGCCATCCAGGCTGAAGGATGCCTGGACCAGCTCTTTCACCCCTGCAGGAGTGCTCAGGATGTCATAGAATTTGACCATCCAGCGAATAGATGTGTTTTGTGGTCTTAGAGACTACACTATGACTGTGTCCCACAGAGACCTATTGGTGTAAGTACTGGGCTGCTGATGCAACCATTAGTGTTGTACAAACAAAGAGAGAGCTGTATCCGTCATTCTTGGCACAAAGTCAAACAGTGGGTGTTGGATTAGGGAAGAAGTTGCCCCTTTCCTGATCCGCAACATGATATTTGTGGACAGGATCTCAGGGTGCCAGCCAAGGTGAGGTGTGTCCAGTTGGGAACCTCATTTGAATCTCTGCTTTTACAGATGATGCCAGAGATCCTAGAGCTTGGAGTAGGCCTTCTGCTCCTTAATAATGAAAAGGGACTCAGATGAGATGGTTTGGGCACACTACATTTGGATGTGCATGAAATGTGGAAACATGTTCCATTTTTGGAGGGATAACATGGACACCTAATCATACATTTTATTATAGTTGCCTACCAGTGTTTTTACCCTCTTGGACAACATCAGCACTGACCCCATCTCAAAGGACAAATCTACTGTGATAGATATCTTGTAAGAATTGAACTGTGGTTTAAGCAGCCCAAAAGCAGGCAAGCTTAGATTCCAGGTTGGTATGTTGGCATGATTTCTGCCCTCAAATAAGAAATGAAACATTCTTCTTTCCTCAAAGGGTCAAAATGTGAGTCACACTATGACAAAGGCACATAACATACTTTGCCAATTGTAAGCTGTTGATATAAATAAATAGAAAATAAAATGTGGATTGAGAGATAGACCGATATGGTTTTTCAGAACCAATACCCGATACCAATTATTAAAACTAGTAGTCAGGAGGCCGAGCAGTAAGCGAAAACTCAATGGCATCAAATTTTTGGACACATAACCCGTTTAAATGCCTTTAAACATATGTTTATTAAACAGCTTTTCAGATTTGCAACATGTTAAAGGTTGTTTTTATGTGAACAATAGACATCTTTGTTTTAAAATTCCTAAGAAAAAGTGAGACTCTGAGCTCAACAGCATGTCTTATAAAGTTAAATAGAAAACTTGAACAGTGGGATTTAAAAAAGGCCGATGCCGATGTGCGTCAAAATGCCGAATATCGGTAGCTGATATTGACCCGGCCAATGTCGGAGTCTATCCTAATGCGGATATAGCCTGATCAATTGTTGCATCACTGCAGTTAGGCTGAATGCCTCGTTCTAAAATTCCAGACATGTTAAGATATAAACCTTGAAGACTTTTTAAGGACCTGCAGTAACCATGTTCCATTGAGTTTCTCATTCAGATCATTACTGGTTCAGGTTTGCCTCCATATGTGTGTTTAAGTTTCTGCTTGTGAGGTGCATGGAACGCATGCTGCTGCTGAATATGGTTTGTGTTGCTTCTTGCATGGTAATGAGCACGTACCTGTCAGGCAGTCATGTGCAGCATGCTGCCTCAGGTCAGTGTTTGCTACCAAGAGGATGCCTTTCCATGACCTGTTCCTTCGTGCACACACCCTGTATCTGTCCCGCTCTCTGTCTGCACATGCACAGGACAGACAAGGGACAGACACGGCCAACAACAACTTTACGGGATTTGGGATTTGTCCCAGGAGAGTACACATCACTTGTTATTACAAATCTAACTTAATGTTAGCTAGTTAATCTGCCTTTCTCTCTCTCAACCTGGTATCACCACAGTCTCAGACCATAATCAAATTAAAAGTCCACTGCAGAGGTTCCAGACCCATTCACAAATATGGCCATGCCAGGATAGGGGGATGCAGATTTGTAACTTGCATTTGTTTGCATTTGCAACACAGATCAATCCTTTAATCCAAAGGTAAGTACAAGTACTGACTGCAGCTGTATCCTACCCCAGCCTCATCCACATGCCTACCTCTACTCTGTTGTCGTCCTAACACCGACCCCGGCCTTCATCTCCTGCTCTGCTCAAAAATTCCCAGTCCCACCCCTCACTGCTCTCCAACCCTGGTCACAGCCAAGCAGATTGGGGTCACCTCCAGGCAAGGGTCAAATGCATCAGAACCGGAGCCAAGTGGATCAGCTGTCTCCCATTGCGAAAGGGTGGAATGTGTTCAGTAAACCCTGACTATCCTGTCTGGCTTTCAGCAGATGGATGCTCATGTCACAGACACAGCGGCTGTTGGAGAAAAGGCATTATTTATCTCCCCAGCAGCCTCTTGCTCTCTCCTAAGGGAAGATCAGCTCATATGTGCACTGGCTTACTCTTCATAGCAGGAATAACCACGCTTCTCTACAGGTCTTTACACCATGCGAGCCAGGTCCATAGCAGAACCCTTCTGCTGCTGAAAAGTGACCAGCTGTTTTAGGCAATTATTTAGTCTTTTTTAAATACATGAAAGAACATGTGTTACAGGTTTTTAAAGATATACATGTTCAATGGGAACAAATAGACCTGGGTTTAAGAATCACAGGTTAGGGAGGTTGGATGGTGTTCTAAGTTGTGTTTTTGTCTTTTAATGGGACTTGGCGGCAGTAGCAAAAATAAGGAATATCATTAGCCTGATACTTTAATACCCCAATTTTTTGATCTTTTACCAATTTTCCAATAAACATTGGGGCCATAGCATGGTATAACCATGTACCCACCATAATATGGAAAAGACAATGATGTTTAGCTTGTAACCTTAACCATGTTAATTTAACTTAATATTCTGTTTGAGCATACTTACATTTGGTTATTTGCATTAAACGCAATGTACAGCTGAGGCTTAAGGAAATGTCATTAGTTTTAAACCAAAGTCTAACCCAAAGTATTGGACAAAAAAAAAATTTAATTAAAAAAATTTTAACTTGATGACAGCGCTAAAAGCATATCACCAAAGTTGTTGCATTTCAGTCTGAGGGGAATATGAGGCAATGACAGCTTACTGCATGAGGTGAAAGGCAAATAATTTTCTTTACAACATTTAGTGCCTGACTGTCGAAATTAGCATTACAATACGATTCAGTGTAACTACACTTTATTTCCCTCAGAAAACATAGACACTCCTTATATCACTAGAACTTGCCCGAATCATCGCATTTTAAGTTTTCTTCAGTAGCAAAGTAAGGTATAGTTGTCTGTACAGCCATGGGTACACTGCAAACAGGAACTGCTAATGGGTAAGGTGGTAGCCCACAGCAAACTCACTGACCTCATGGTAACACTACAGTTCCTGTGCTTAATGTTTGCTGTGGCCATTTGGAGAGAGGCAAGTTTTCCCTTGGGAACACATTTTTGGGGGACAGTGCTTACACACCAAGATAAACACAAGGGTGTGCTGTACAATGATGGCAATTAGGCTTAAGGTATATGAATTATAATGGAGGGAAACTGTAGCAGTGGAATGGGGTGGCGTCATCTATGACCACTGATCAGACTCTGCCCTGCAGTTTTTCAACAGGAATATTAATTATATGGTCCTATAAGCAACATGCAAATAATTTAATTGCAGTAATGCCTTACTCTGATTAATGACCATAATCTGATTATTATGATAATGTAAACGTAGCCAATTTGTCAGTGTGAATAACAAGTCTTATGTAGACAAATGTGTAAAAACACACACACACACACAGACACCTCTGTTTGACAGGCTATTTCCTGCAGATAGACCTGTCCATATTCATATAGTTCTTCCAGTGGACACAATTCTTTGTGTGCTGACAGCTAGTTAACCAGCCCAGGTAAGCATGCGTCAACCCCTACAACTGTAATTCACACAGACATTTTCAGAGGGTGTGTGTGAGAGAAAGAGGTATAGAGAGACACAGAGCTATGTCAACACCTACCCAAAGAAAAGCACAAGCATGAACACACAGACTGTGTATGTAAATAACCACGGCTATTTCTTTAGTAAGGACACCAGCACGCATCTTAAACAGACACTTTGAATAAATAAAAGCGTGCATTTGCACCATGCTCACCTACATATAGTACATATAGTGTTGTATGGTGATAAGCCCAGGAAATGGCACAGCCTCAAAGATAATAACACTGTGGATGTGTGGTATCAGAGGGAAATTGAAATGTCTGGTTTAACAAACAGAAGAACGGCCATTTGAGCTATTTGAGTATTTATTTATTTATCTCTTTGCCACAAGAGTCCGATTCAATGTTTAATTGTTAATGGGCACATTAGCAAGAGGAGAGGTTTCCCTGTATGGACCTCTTAAGAGGACTGGATGTTGGTGTAAATGGGTCTGTATCCTTCAGAATTACAATAAATTACAACAAACGCCAAACAAACTGAATTTGAAAATACAGATTTTTCAGGTTCTTCCTGTCTGCCCAACAAAACTGACACTGCACACAGAGGTGATCAAATTCACTCACATGGAAGGAAGAGGAGAGGATTTTAATTATCTAAAGGCTAATGGCTACGCTGACAGATACGCTGTTGTTGAAAAGATACCTAGGAATTGAAGACTGTGTTTAATGGCCCTGCATGTTTGTATTTCCTATAGTGGCTGCTTTATATATTTGATCAATGAAGGATGTCACAACAGCTGGAGTGCAAGTCATTCAATTGACTGCTCTTGCAAAGGAAAATTCACATATTACTGGTCTACAATAACACTGTACTCAACAAAATAACTGTTGAGATCTGTGAACATGTTGCAATTGGCACAACAAAGTCTACAGATGTGTTCAGATAACTTAGATAAAAGTAAAATTTAGGCATGGCAAGATTTCATAGAAAATCAATAGAAAGATATGAGATATGTGTCTACAGTGGTTGAAAATGTTTTGAATGTACACAGACACACACACTGACAGTGTGTACGCTGCTAGCTACTTATAACTGTACAGTTCATGCATTAGATGCATGAATAATGTATGCACAATATATGCATAATATATGCACAAATAATGTGAGGTAAAGTGCACCTGGCATGTTGTTAATAATCCCTCATTGCACAGGAAATCTGAGAGCAACTGCGTTTTTGTATTTCTTGCCCCATTTTACTGACTAAGATCATTGTTTGACTCAGCAACGATCTTAGTCAGTAAAATGCTATCATGATCAATAGTAATGGTGGCTGAAGCAACAACAATGAAAAAAAGACCCAATTTGTATGAAACCAGAATTATCCTTTAACAAACCCCTGAGTCATAAGTCAAAACTGAGATGTTATTTTTTCAATTCATGATGTCCAGCTTTCTATGCTGGAGATCACCTAAACCTGTGTTTCTGAATGTAATATCAAATCATTATTATTGAAGCTAAAAAAAAAGAAAAAAGAAAAAGAATCTGCTGTGAAACATCAGCCTTCAGGTTTGAGTCTCTTTAGTGATCTGACTGCTGTTGGCAACATTCACAATGTACTCGATGGGTTTTTCACCACCTGTTTTGAGCAGGAGACTCAAAGAATCCTGCACTGGACAACATCTGCATTACTATAGACTACACTGGACAGCAGAGTAAAAACTGTTTTGTTTTTTTTTTTGTTGTTTTTGTTTTTTTGCAATAATGCAAATGCCCCATTACCCTGAAGGTTTGGCTAACAGGAGAAAAACTCCAGGCCACCTTGTGACATTCCAGCTCTGCCGACTCAACTCCTGGCAGGGTGCCTCTCAAACGGCGATGGAAGCTGACCTTTCTCTTCCTCTCTTCAAATAAAATGGCCTTTAAGATGCTTCTGACTCCGCATAATTCATTGATGGTGCCCTTCACACAAGTCTCTCAGGCTGTGCATCCAAACTCTGACCTGTCTGACAGCCTGGCAGCAGACACACAGGACTGCAGAGCAGCCAGGATGGAAATGTCAACATCAGGCTAACTCTGACAAGTAGGCTAGTTTTGTGATCACACACTGCCTTGCCAAGCCACATATCTCCACTTTTCCTTATTCATCTGTCTTTTACCTCTAGCTGACAGCTGAATACACACTAAGACAAAATACTGAATGTGATTTGGATGAGAAATACCTTAGACTCAGTTTGGTATTTTTTATATTCTGTATTTATTGGAGTATTTTCTAGACAATAGAATATATTTATTGTGCTGTGTTATTTAAAAAAGTACATTTGAATAAAAATAGCAAGGAAAAATAGCTAGAAATAAAGTTTCATGTAGACATGGTCAAGACTTCCTGCTGAAGTTCAAACCGAGCATCAGGATGGGGAAGAAAGGTAATTTAAGGGACTTTGAATATGAACTTGAAGCATGGTAGTTGATGCCAGATGGACTGGTCTGAGTATTTCAGAAACTACTGACGTACTGGGATTTTCCCACAAAGCCATCTCTAGTGTTTACAGAGAATGGTCTGAAAAAAGGAAATATGCAGCAAGCAGCACTTCTCTGAGCCAAAATGACTTATTGATGCCAGAGGTCAGAGGAAAATGACTAGATTGCTTCGGGCTGATAGGAAGGGCTGAGAGTGACTCGAATAACCACTTGTTACAACCAAGGTCTGCAGAGGAGTATATCTGAATGCACAAAACAGCAAAAATGGAGGATATCACACCATGTCACAAAGCAGCCATCATCTCAAAACTCTCCCAGGAATGTTAATGTTGCTTAAATGAGATGAAACCCAGGTTTTGCAGCATAAATGCCATGATTGAATCAATCAATCAATTGAGTCAACATGGACTAAAATCCCTGGGGAACATGGCTGGAACATTTGTGGAGACTCTACCTGGCAGTAATTACATATACGTATGTACTGTATCTCTGCATTGGATGGATAGCATAAATATTTTAAAGTGAAGAGAGGTCTCATGAATCCTTTAAATGTCTGATCTGCCATCCCGCTACATAATTTCATCTCCAGTTTTTTAATTGCAGCAGAATGTAACAGGCCAGACATAATAGATTTATATTCATAGGCTGGAAGGACCTGAATAATTAATGTAGAAAATTACAGAGATGAGAGTATGAAGGAGGTTCAACCAGGGAAGAAGTCAAGTATGGAGACAAAGCATGTTCACTGCTGTGGGCTAAAGGCTAGAGATACAGAGACTGTGGAATGAGAATGAATGGATTTTGGATGAAGGGATGAGGAGAGGTGAAGGAAGCCCTGCAGGCAGGGGATCACTCACAAAGCGTAGAAAACTAGCAGAGGAGAGCGAGATGAAGGAAAATACTTCTTATTGATTGTCTTTTATGCCAGAAGGAAAAAGAGGGACTTCCTGCACACATCTGTAAGAGCCTCTAGCCCTCAGTGATCCCAGCCCCCCTCTCAGACGCAAAGACACACCATGAAAGTATAAGCCCAACAGTGGGATGGCCGCTGGCCAGACTGACAATGAGGCTCAGCTGCACATTGCTTTCCTACAGAGGCTTTCCAGTTTGGTCAGTAATCATTTTTATTTAGTTTCTGATGGCATCATGAGGAATTAAATGTATATGGTTTGACTAACTAAGAATAATGTGTTGTAACTGATGATCCATTTAGTAGAAGTCAAATTCAAATTCCAAATAGAAATTTGCTCTATTGGAATAAGTAGAGGACACACAAGGTTAATGGTGCGAAAGCCCAGTAGAGACAGACATGGCCAATAACAACTTTACTGGATTTGTGCCAGAAGAGTTATTACAAATCTAACTTAGTTAAATCTACCTTTCTATCTCTCTCTCCACTGTGCAAAAATAAATCAATAATAATTAAATAGAAATTTAAAAAAATAACCGTTATTTATTTCCATGTTATTTTTTGGCAAAGTCACAGGGAGCCATTGCACAGGGGCTTAAGAGCCACGTGTGGCTCCAGAGCTGCGGGTTGCCGACCTCCGTGCTAGCGTTATGTTATCAGTGCATCTAAGAATCGATTTTTCCCCCACCCCTATCGAGTTGATTCCACTGGTTCCCAATAGGGGTCAGGCCTCCTCTAAATGATCACAAGATAAATCTGAAGAGTTGTAACGCTAGTCTCTGGTGTTAAAGTCATGTAAGTTTGAGTCTGTCATTTGGCTATCAGTACTGAAATGTACAGCCCTATAATCTTATTGTTGTTGGACTGACAGACAGGAGATCCTGCAGTAGTAGGACATTTTCTACAATGGCTGCCAGAAAAACACATACTCATACATATACATGACACAAACACACAGCAGCATCAGTGACTCACCAGGAATATCCTTTCCAGCTGGTCCTGGATGTCCTTCATCCCCGGAAAGGCAGCTACTCCTTGGATCATCTCAATGAAAATGCAGCCCACTCCCCTTGTAGAGAGAATGACACATTATAAAACCTCCCATTCAATACTGGCTCAGCTAAACAGAAAACAACTTATTTAACTCCATAATAACCAAGTACAGTCAGTTGCTTAGGTTTGTTCTGATGTGATTTAGATTTGCTGCAGAAAAAATAATAGTATCATGATTACGATCACTGAAAAACACAACTGAAATCTTATAGTGACTGGTTTGTACTTTAAATCCTGTACATCTAGTTTAATCCCCATGATAAGCCTCAGTACATGTAGGTTGAAATCAGTAAATTGGTAGTTCAATGTAACCTACAAGGGGCTGTCACACTGAGAAAGTCCAGTACAGGAGGAGAATGAAATAGGTGTGCATGCATGTGTGTGTGTTCAGTGTTGTCAGAGTTCATTTCTCAAAGTGCTAATCTTTCCTGACAGACACTTTCTTACTCAGTGCACACTACCTCTCTGAGGACAGAGAGAAAGGAAGAGGGCAAGGTAGAGAGACAGAGTTTACCAGGCATTCATCCCTCAGAATTCCCACATTCTTCCAATTTTCACATTCCTGAAGCCATATATATATATATATATATATATATATATATATATAAAACAGCTAACTGATCAGCTATTATATTATTCACAATTTAAATCATGCACATTACTAATGTAATTGTCCTCTTTGTAATTTTCTTCCCATTGCTCAGTGCATTGTGGGCTCACACCCCACAGTATGTGTCTACAGCGTGGTGTTTTAACACTGCTGTTATTGTAATTAGACGGTGTTAGAGGTGCTGTGACTGTAAGATCTCAGTAAATCAGTCAGTCACTGGGGCCAGCTGCGCTCCTTAAGTTTTAGCGCACAGTAAATTAGCCTCAGTAAATACAGGCCTGTTTGCTCACAGACAGTTAATGAACCCTCCTGATGGCAGCAGACCTGGCTGAGGAGATTTGTGACATGACAGGAAAACTCCTGCTGCACACAAACAACAAATATAGATGGATTCACACTGCAAAACACTGTCTGTCTTAACGAGTGAATATGTATCATAGCTATTCTTCAAGACTTAATCTTTTCCAACTCAGATAAAGACAGAAACACTTCCTGGTGTTTTGTCTTTCTCAAGCTCATCTTCACATTCTGCTTTCACTTCATCTTCTGACACACTCTCCTCTTTCACTTTACTATTTATCACTCTGGGTTACAGTTATTTATCTGCTGTGTCCCTCTCTCACTGAGTAGCAGTCCACATTCTGAGTGAATACCATGCAAGATGTGCAGAGCCTACATAGTATAAAGGGTTAAGCATCTCTACCAGTATTGTGTATCAACAATGAATATAACCTACTAACAAAAGTTGGAGTGTATATCCAAAGCTTGAACATTCCTCTGTTCCACAGAGCTACAACGCTGTGCAAAAACTGCTAAAAACACATCAGTGAGCCACATTGTTGTGCTTGGTGACATGTTCCTTCATTACCATAAACACACACTGTAGTTTTTTTTAGCCTCAATCCCACATACTGTACACCATCATAGTTCAGCCTGGATTATCAATCATGTGTTTATTAACAGCTGAACTCCCCATCAACAACAGTTTACTCCTGTTTCAGAAACATTTGACAAAGCCTGTGGTTTTAGGAAATTACTGAGCCTTTAAAAAAAAACAAATACAAAAACCTTATATATCTGTGAGCTGTTTTTAAAGATTCATATCTTCAGTGGTAATGAATGGACTTTGGGCTGAATGCCACAGACAGGGCGATGATTGGATCCCAAATGATTCTGGATTTTTGACACCATTACTGACAACGGTTATCTGAAAGTTAAATAAATCTAAACTGTCGAATATTCATTTTTTCACATTTTGTCGGGGATAGAGGAGTTAGACATCATTGTCCATAATCCTCTTGTAGAGCTGGGAAGTCAGAGAGTACTGAGAGGCAGACTAATGCATTGCTGGTTTTAGACTCATAATAGAATTTGCTGATGGTAAGAAAAATATAGATAACATCTTGTTCTTAAAGCTCAAGATGTTTTACAGTGCAGCCTATTGTAACTAAACCTGTCCATTAATCTGAGCATGATCACACTTGACTGATTTCAGTGTCAGCTCTGACTGACAGGTATGTGTGAGAGCTGCAGCTTGGTGATGTGCTAAGGAGGGTAAAAATAGAGCAGTTCCTCGCTTGTCATCCATCACATCCTCCCCCCTCACAGACGGCAGCCTGTAACCTGTAGGCAGCTGTGATGGATGTCTCTCATGACAGGAAAACAGATCTGCTCAACCTATTGGTCCTTTTGCTTCTTCATGGAAGACTGCTTCGTAAGTGACCAAGGGTGAGTGACTGTGGTTTGTGTCTGTGTGTCTGTCTGTATGCGTCGCAGCATGGCTCTCAGTGGGATGGAACAACACCCTTTGGATTTGTTCAACTGCAAACGCGCTTGAAGCAGACACACTGTCCGTCTACCTCAAAAAACCCCAAAGCCCCTAACTGCTCTTTAACTGGATGGTGGAAAATGCAGCTGGGGCTCATGGGATGTCCCTGCTGTCTACCAGTCCAGACAGAAGGGTCAACAAGGCTCAACTCATAGTCCAACACTAGTATTGCTGGTAAAACACACTAGCTGAGAAGGGAACCTTTCTGTGTCCTGATTTACTAATTAAAACTGGACACAGGGTTAGTTCATTGTAACTAATAGACCTTACCCTAAAACCAGTCTTAACCCTCAAACAGCCATTAAACATGTGAGGTGCAGCATTTTGGTCACCAAACAGCTGTCAGACCCACAAGTATAATTGGGCTCTGTTTTCTAGAGCCACAAATATTGTTAAACCCACTCCCATACATACACACACTGCTAAATGCATTGTAACCAAATATCTTAAGTAATTTGAAGACATTACCATATTTTCTACTGTCTTACATTTTATGGACTAAATGATTGATTGAAAGATTCAAGTGCTTATTATCTCTGGCAACCACATCTACCACTGTCTTGGCCTCCTACTTCCCCTCAGCCACTTCTCTCTCTCTACATGGCGTTACATGAGACACAATGCCCCAAGTAGTCATTGGTACAATAAGCTGAGAAGTTGCCAGGTTGCGAGCCATTGTGATAAAAAGCTGCTTTTCTGGAGGTGTATGAACTGTGTGAAAACTTTCCATAGAAACAGAGGTTATTACATTGTTTTACCTGCCATATTCTCAGCCATGCTTTGAGAAGTAAAGCTAATTTGTAGTTTCAATTAAAGACACTGAAAACTGTTTATATCCTGAACTTTGGTCAAACCAGTTACGCAGTTTACAGCCTGCCATATTTTTCATTCAAAACAACATATTTTGCTGGAAGGTGATAAGGTTACAGCAATGATTAAAAACATTATGCACATCTGTTGTATATTGACCTTATATCTCACTGCCAAATCTGATCTGCTCTTAAAGTTTGGAGCTGTAAAAGCAGTTGCAAAGCTACTGTAACTTACAGGAGAATATAATTTAAGCTGTCAACATAATTATATAGTGGTTGGCCAGTCAGATATTAAAACTATATCATATTCTGAATGTCAAGATAGTTTCTTCAGTTCACCCTAGAACAAATGGATCTACACTATATCTTGAATTGGGATCACCTGAATTAGCTTAAACAAAAAAGAGTAGTAAGAGCGTAAGAGGGATCTCTGGTTTGAGATAAATAGTACCCACCACACCACATGTCCAGGGTAATAGCTAACTTTAGCCCTGTTACCTAACAAACATTTCTATTTCTGGTACATCATACCGGTTGTTTGAATATTCAACCAATATTGCCCATATCTGGACAGAATGAAGCTCTGTTAGAAATAAGGTTTCTGATTATACTCACGCAAACTGCAAAGCTCTCTGTAATTACAGAGACAAATTTGCAGGCAAATAATAACCTTGAGAGAAAAAGAGATTCATACAGTAAACAATAGGAACGGAGTTCATTAGGACAGAATGTAGAAGAACAGCATAATAAATGTAATTTTTATTATAGGGTATAAATAGGATTTTCAGATGGCTGTATTTGTTAATTTAACAAACACAAAGTTCTTTTCCAAGGGCACAGGGAGCTTTGTCGGACAGAGCTTCAGACAGCTGGCAAGTGATGAAGCCTCATGAATACATTCATCCTGTATGAGTACCTAAAGGTTGTTAAAAAAAAATCAGATAAGCAGATCAAAGGCAGGACTCCTCACAGTAAGCAAGAGGTTAGTGCTATAGTCAGATACCTCAAAGATCCTGTCACCCAGTTTGAAGATCAACCCTCCTTCACACACACTAAGCATCTCTGGTAATGCAGTGTCTAGTTTTAATAAGCAGACACACACACACACACATGGCTCTCCTCTGCTCTGGATATATTACTTTATTCAGCAGCAGTATGTAATGCTGGTCACATATCTGCGCTGGGAGCTTCCTGCTCAGTAACTGCTGGATTAGTTTAATTTCAAAGTGCCTTTCTGATCTGTTCACAGGGGAAGTTTGGACTGTGTGTGTGTGTGTGTGTGTGTGTGTGATGTGTGTGTGTGTGTGTGTGTGTGTGAGGATGGCTTTCTCTTCATCAGGCCCTGGATCATACACAGATCAAACAGACAGAATAATTTTCTCATCTATCGTCTATATTCAAATAGAAGCTGTGAGTGTGGAGGTGAGTGTTGCTTCTATAACTGTAGCCAGTAAACTCAAGAGCTTCAAGTGCTGTACATACACAACTGACATGACTAACCAAGCCTGGACATGCTCCACTTTAAGCACTATGTCCTTATTTTTCTAGTATGTTAAGTATGTAAGGAGACATCGATTTTAGCTTTAGCTTCACTGCAAATAAATGTATGTCTGTATTTATCTTTTACAGTATTTGTAGTAATTTTACTACAATTAACAAGTGAAAATGTTCCCTATTCTCGCTGCTGTCAACATCTTAATACTGATTTATACAAAATTCTTGAAACAAGATGACTTGTTTGGGTTCAGTAATCAACAAAAATATGGAGATTTTTCCATAGTTTTATGATTTAATTTCAGTCAAAATCATCCATTAAAGTGCATTATGATTTCTGTTTAAGGAACAAAAATTACAATAGCTAGCTATGAGAAATGTCTTAGGTGAACAAGTTAGCTTTGTGTTTCAGCATTTGATTTCAGGAATTCATGATACTACTTAAATGGCCATTCAGCCTGATAGAATATAGGGCAAGAGGCACATGTTTTTCCTGCCTAATGGGAAAAACACAGTCTGATAAGTGATAGAGTTTGTTGAGTTGTGTTTGTACATGATCCCAACTTTTTCCAGTTTCCAAACCTGAGGAAATCTGTAATTTTAATCAAAGTAATGGCCTGTTTCATTTGGTCGCTTGTCAATGGCATTATATCCCCTTTGCACATGCGTCAGCGAGATATATTTTTTGGTCATTTTTAACTATATATTTTAACCTGATAAAGGATTTTTGTCATGAGATGTCTGGATTTATCAGAAACAAGCCAAGCAAGTATTAGCAGCAGCTTAGCTCTGCTGAACAGCATCTGAGAAACACTGATTTTGAAATTGCTTTATTCAGTGTTTTTACCACTTTTAATCATCTGGTCCATTTGTTTTGGAGAGGAGGAGACCTGTGAGGATAATATGTCTCCGGGTAAAAACCTCCTGAATAATTTACACTGAAGGTATCCTAACTGGGAGAAGCTGACTACGATTGCAACTGCCATGATCCCATTGCTACTTCACGACATCATTAAGCTACGTCTTTTGGACGTGGCAGTTGAAGAGGTATCAAAGCAGGATATACAGAGTACATTTATTCCAGTAATCTTCAGAGTAACATTATCTGTACTTGAAGTTCTTTCTACTTCTAAACCTTTTACCTTCTCTTATGGCTGTGAAGGGCGTTCCTTCCTCCTCTTGAAGACGAATCACCTTCAGAGCCACCAGTTTCCCATTCACCCTGGAAACAACACAGACGACAAACAAAGTATGGTAATCTGTTTGTTTTTTGTTTGTTTTTTTGTTGTTGTTGTTGTTTTTTTTTTGGAACATTATAAGAAAATCTATTAAAATCAGTCAAGCCAGAGAACAGTGAGGATTGTTGATGAAATGTAATTTAGCAGCAGTGGAGTGAGACCTGGGTACAAGGCCACAGGATTACAAGTGAATGAAGCTCACCAATCAAAGCTGTTGTAGTGAAAAGCAAAGCAAAATAACATCATTACTGAGAAGATTAGAGTCTGGAGTTTCATATATTTACAGTGTGTGAACTTCATTTTCTGGGATTTAATTAGCAAAACCAGGGAGGAGAGCACCAAACCATAAAAAGTGGAGTATAACTATTGAATCAATGCATAAAAACATCCATGCTATAGTGATTAGAATAGAAGGAACTGCAAATCTTACACATGCAGTGTGGAGAAATAAATATTTACATAAAACTATACTGTTATTGCTTTTCCATTTAATTAATTTCTTCAGTTACAGCACTGCTCCTGTATAATTAAATGTAATATTCACTGCGTGCATGAGTGGCTCTTATGAACTATAAAGAATAAAAACTGGATTAGACAGTGATTCGACATGCACACACTTACTTGCTCTTTCCTTTGTAAACTGTAGCATATGAACCCTCTCCCAGTTTCTCCAGCTTTTCATAGGAATCTGCCTTTCCAAACTTGGGGCTTGTGGGCTGAGGAAAAAAATAAGGATATGAAAAGGTAAAATGAAAGGATGAATTCAGTAACCCGGAAAAGAAAAGTCTGTGAGGATGTCGCAGAAGACATTAACAGTCTATGAACCATATTAAAATCTGGAGGCTCCCCAGCGCATCATCAGGGAGGTGTAATGGCAGTGAATAGGAGGAGAGAGAATTTCACAAAGTCTTCATGTAAGAACTCTGAAGACTACTTTTCATTTAACTGTCAGCTCATGACTTTAACACACTTTTTACTATCTCAACATTTCACACAGGAAAAGGCAATAACTTTGATTTAAATTAAGCCCAGGCCTGAAGGTGTCCATGCGTAATTGGTATGAACCTCTAAAACTCCAGCTTATCGGGGGGTGATTTAGAAAACTGTAGTTGTAAGAAAAGGATTGCAGTGATGTAGTAGACAGTTAAACACATGATGCCTCACAGTGGTCCAGGCAGACATGGAAGTCAATTGTGTGTCAGTCATATGTTTCATACATCCTCCACATGGACTTTGTATGTTTATTAAAAATGTGTTCATGCTCATTAAATATTGTGTATCTTAGGCTTTGACAGGTGGGTTGGTGAACTCAAGGACAGTCTGTGTCAAGCTCGCTAAGATTTGTTCCAGAGCACCACATGAGCTGAGCTACACTAACACATACATGTACATTGTTTGTACACAATTCATGGTTAAAATCTTGATTTGAGTGTTCTGACTTAAGAACAGTTGCTAGATAAACATTTTAACCCCATTCTGTTTTTCAGTTCAGTAGCTAGTAGTGGTAGTTGGTGACCTGGTCAATGACATAATAACTGTATACAGTATATATTACTGTTGTCATTAGGGATGAGTATTGCTTTAAAATTTCAATGCTACTGCCAAAATTATACATTTTCAGTATTTTATGAGCTATGTCCAGTGACAAATAAAAGATATAAAATGTGAAATGTTGGTTTTAAATTAAGCTGTTGTACAGGAGCTTTGTATAAATAATAGTCTAAAATTAGCAAAATTTGGATTTAAATAAGGAAGTACTGATCAGAGAATAATAAACAAATAATGTCCGTTCCTGCTCTGTAATGATGAACAAAGATTGATAGCATAAATAAAAGGGCAGATGATGTTAGCCTTTTGGACAAGGAAACAATGTTATCTTAAAGCTACAGACTTCTAGTGTGAATACTGATGATTATTATTATCGGTCAGTATCAGTATGTGGCAAGGCAGTGACACACAGCTCCTGTGTTCATTTGCTGCTGACATAGTAATGACTGAATTCACCAAGCTACAACCTAGCATTGTTGATTTATCTGGAAGCAAATCCCACATACTGACATACAGTATGTTTACAGAACTGCTAACATCACAACACACACACACACACGCGCGCGCACACACACACACACACACACACGTGACACAATATCTAAAGCATGATGAAATCTGCTACATCTGCACTGTTCTCCCTCCTATATTTCCCCTCTCCTCTTATCTCACAGTCCTCTGCAGCACTAATAAGCTCAGCATTTCTAAGGGCTTCTCTAAACAAATTAGACTTCCTCCTGGGATCAAACAGGAAGTGAAACTCTATCTGTGAAACAACTCAGTTGGACAGTGAGATATTCTTCTCCTGGTGGCCTGAGGAACCTCTCAGAGAGACTCATGTTGCCTCCATCACAGTCATGCTGAGGTTGACTACAAAGAGATTCCCTTCTCATGCATTTCATTTTTCTGTCTGCATCAACCATTTCCCATCTGCCCCTCTTTACACGAACTGGTCCTTGAAATAAAAAACAAACAAAAAAATTATAATTCTTTATTTTTATCTGGCACCTGTATGAATATGATTGGCTGATACTAGTCAGCTGGTAGCCAGTTATTTTGGGAATTAACTACTGATGATGAACTAACACTATGATCAATGGAAGGATCCCACACACTGTCAGTTAAGATGGGAAAGTAAGCCATGATTGCTAACCATTAATTAGTCCCAAATAATTATCAAAAAAGGACCATTGTATAAAATTGCTATTGGATAAAAGCATATGAGTAGATTTTAATCCAACTTTTAATTAAAACTGTAAACAAAACTATGAAAAAAATGCAGAATGATCTAGCATAAGACAAGAACAATACGCGGCACTCGTCAGTCTGTCAGTGGAAAGGTACCTTCAGGTCAAAATCAACATCAGTTATACACTGTACACTTGATTTTTGAGTGATCATATTTCCAAAAATAATGTTTATATACCTGTATGTAGGAAAGAAACACCAGGTCTGATTCAGTAGATGGAGACTCTGTACAAGGACTTCTCTTGCCTTTTTGTTTTGTCCCATATAGGGTTGGTGTTTGATGGCATGTATCTTAATCTAGTGTCAAATCTGCTTCTCAAATCTGAATATTTTAAAATTCCTTATTGAATCCAATTAGGTTTAACTTGCAAGTGACTGAAGTTATAAATAACAAGTCCTTTAACCTGAATGACAGTATAAGTTGTTTGACTCTACCCTCTGATACGACCCACAGGACTGTGATGGACTTTCAGTGTCATGGTTACAATAATAAACGTGGTTAAGGAACAGTCATGGTTTTTGGGTAGGGCACAAAAATTACTTGGCTAGTTTTAGGAAAGAATGTGGTTTGGTTTTACAGGGCAGTCTCCAAAAATCAGTAATCATGTGATTGATTAAGACAGCAAAAACTGTTTTGAGTGGCAGAAAAATGAATGATCAAAACCTGTAGCTACAGCCTGAAAATAAGCCAAAATTGTAATTTTTGCCAGTATGGAATTTTTGTTAATTGGTTGCAGCTGATCTAATCTCCTGCTGATGATATTTGTCATCTTAACCAGCAAAAGTGAAGTTCAGCTCTGACTAAAAAAATAGGAATCCTATGGCCTAAATGTCTTCTACATTGTTTTGTTTTTTTTTTGTTTTTTTATTAAGAAAGAGTGAGGAGATATAAAAACTGTGATAAGAGATTTGTTAGCATCATAGCCTAGTCAATCCAAGCATTTTACCACCTGAGAACTGGATCAAAAATCCATCCATCCATCATCTATAGCGCTTATCCATTAAGGGTGGCGGGGGGCTAGAGCCTATCCCAGCTGTCACTGGGCGAGAGGTGGGATACACCCTGTACGGATCACCAGTCCATCACAGGGCCAACACATATAGACAAACAACCATTCACCATTCACACTCACATTCACACCTACAGGCCAGTTAACCTGCATATCTTTGGACTGTGGGAGGAAGCTGGAGTACCCAGAGAGAACCCACACAGTCAGGGAGAACATGCAAACTCTACACAGAAAAGCCCCAGGCCTGAACCGGGGAACCCTGGAACCTTCTTGTGAGGCGACAGTGCTAACCACTGCACCACCACCCTGGATCAAAAATGGAAGAGAATACTGAAACCTAACTTTAATGGAGAGAAAAGCTGGATTGAACATCTATTTCTAGAGGGAAGCTTCTAATTTAAGTGTCTAAAGTGTCTTTGCTGATCAAAACCTAATGTCTCCATGTAAAGCTATTGTTTGCTGAGTCCACTCTTTTCAATCTAAGAGTTTGTCTGTGAAATGTTTCTGAGAGAGTTGGGCTGGTTACAGTCCCTAAACAAAAAGACCATGAAAGAGACAATTTACACATTTTCATAATCATGGCTGAAACAATTCATTAGTGTCTCGCAGTGATGCTGGCAGGCAATCAGTCAAGCCTCATATCACACTTATTAAATCTTATTTGTGTGCACATTCATAAGCCGTTTCACATTTGGAGCTAAATTAAAAAGGAACCACAAATGTATAAAAACCTGAAAATCTCATTTGCATGATTAAGAAAATCATGTTGTTTGTAAACAGGCCTCAATTAAGCATGTGAAGGAATACAGGCTGATAAATTTGTTTCAGATGGAGAAAAGGAGTTTGGCTGCCAAAACAAAACACCTGAGAAATACAGAGAGTGATTGTCGCTTTGACAGAATTTGAAAACCCACAGGCTGAAATATGTTTTTTGAATTAATCTGTGATTTACTAATAATTTGAAATACATGAAATTTACATACACGTATAAGTATTTGGTGTTTCCCTTGTTTTTTATTGATTAAAAATGTCATGAAAATCTACACATGCATAATTTCTACCATGGTCATTGGACATTTCCCCCTCATTTTTCAAAATTGTATTTTTGCCCCACTCATTGCCCCATAGGTCTACTAGCATGGCTCTAGATCCTTAGTCTTGTTTACGAACAATGGGCATGAAAATGTTTGATTACACTTTTGACCAACATGACTTATATATTTTTTTTCTTTTTCATGAACTGTCTTCATCATTTTGTCATCTATAATACTTGCTGTAGATGTTCAATATGCTATTCTGGTCTCATCAGAGAAGGGTGTTATGTCTAAAGATTATTCTGACACTATAGGTTTGTATTCTGCTGAATGGAACATCATCTGAAGCACTATTGTTATCACTGGAATATGACAGGTTGATAAAAATAAACTTAGCCAAAAGCTAAAACTTAGCTAAAACTTGAAATGAGTTGTTTTTATCTTGAAACTTAAACTTAAAATCATTGTCAGAACATAGTGGACAGCCTGTAACAGATATGTCCCATGTATCCAGTTAAACGTAATAATTAAAAACTACTCATGAATACAAGGCAAGTCATATTGACTTTAATTAAAACAGCTTTGTATAGTCAGCACTAGATTATTCAATCTATACTCAAAACAAGTCAGACTAGATTTTAAATATAAATATAAGATTATCTCAATTAGACACAGAGTTTTTGCAAATACAACACATATTACTGTTTTGGTCCTTGATTGTGATTGGCTAAGCTGCATTCAAACCCATCCTAAAATACTCTATAAACACATGCCTGTGACGGCATTACATCAGTATTACTGCGCCATTCATTCATAAATTCATTCATGCATTGTGTAATGAATTCATTCATAAAGAAGATTTGATACTTCACTTTGTGCTTGTTGCTTTATTATGCAACAAATACAATTCTTGTAGAGGTTGAAGGATTACAGACTTTTGACACCAAACCTACACCCATCATTGAATGTTTTGTTGAGTTAGGCCAGTCCTTTGATATTAGACCAGTCTACTGTGAGTCAAGCCTAAAACAAAGACTGCCTAATTACAGCCAAAAGAAGAAAAAAAAACTTACCACCTCTCCCCCCACCCTATCTTAGAACTACAAGCTGTGTTTCCATGGCAACACTGGCACAACTGTGGACTGCTTTCTCACCCACTGTTTATCAACCCAAACAGAGGTGGTGCTGCTGTATCAGCTGCTGGATCACACCATGAGCAGTGGTGCTGTGTTTTCACATATTCGCCGCTCTTTTTATTTCTGCATCGCAAACAAACAACAGTCTGGCACTGTGACTATGTGTTGCATCTAAAGTTTTGTTGTCACAATAAGGTTGGCAGATTAGTTGCCAGCACAGTGACTAACATCATAACCTGTACTGACCAACCTAATCTGACATAACTACAGTTCATTATTTGTCAGGAAAGCATTCCAGCACATGATTCACTCTAAAACCACCAAATGTTGCTTTTAACTTGTGCTGTTTAGACAAAATTGAGCTAGCCATTGCCTTCCAGTCTATATACTAAGCTAGGTTTATCAGCTCCCAGCTCAAGCTCTGTGCATAACGCACAGACATGACTTTAATATCAACCTTTCATGGAAAGATGTACAAGAAGTGTAATCCCCAAAATACTGAACCATTCCGCTAGAAGTTATCATCATTGAACCAATCTGTTGGGGCGGGTGGGAGATGCAACAAGGGCGGGGCAACATGCCTCTGGTGGTACACTGTACATGATCAAGCACAACAGCCAGCCACTGACAGATAGTGAATACTTTAATCATTTTGTTACAATACAATTTTCTGCTTCGGGCACGCCAGGTGCCGTTAAACCGATATTGCTGGCCCGTACCACCCACTAAACATTGCTGTAGACCAAGCACACATGCCTCGCGTAACGCTCGCCTATAGCGGGGGCCTCCCCAGCAGGATAATGCTCCCCGCTTGCTCAGAAATGTCTGGGGAAACACAACAAGTCACAGAGTGTTGACAGCCTCCAAACTCCCAGGTCCAATCTGATCCAGCATTGTGAGACAGTCCAGGGCCCCATCCACAACCCGCCGGGACCACCTATGCAAATGTCCTGGTGTGAACAGGCCCCAGGCATTCAGACATCTCGTATCCATGCCCCAGTGGTCAGGCTGTTGCTGTTTTAATGACCTTCTGATGTTCAAGCGGGTCTCACAGATGCTGCGTCAGGTGGGAATGCGGTGGAAAACCAATCGCCTGTGGCTTCTCTTTAATAAGTATTCGCTAAAACAGTGCTTGTAATAATGGTGGGCTTACTGTCCTGCTGAAAATGTGCTGCCATGAGATGTGTTGATCTCTAACTCTTCATTAGTAGGTAATGTCAGTAATGTCAGGCTGGGGTTCCAGCGGGCGTGTGTGTGACTCAATCAATGTCCTCACTATCAAAGCCGGGCAGATATGTGGCTGATGCTGGCCACAACATCTTAAGTTCCTAACATTTGCTAACATTAGCAACCACAAGTTACTGATCATACCACACCACGTAAGGCTGTAGCAACAGAACCCATACATGTATTGAATTGAGCAAGGGTGTGCCTTCAGAAGTCAACTTTTCATTTGTAAGATGGAGAATTTGTCAAAAGTGAGATTGGCCTACTTTAAATCTACCCAGATGATTTAAGTCAACATAAAATAGTTAGGGATCACACAGCTTAGTCTGATTGATGAACCTAGATGTCTATGTGGAATATGGTATTTAAGCCCCAGTCAAAGTTTGCAGCCTGCCACTGGCAGCAAGCACAAGCCAATCAAAATCAGTTTATCTACAAGACATCTAATCATTCACTTCATGAGACTTTGAAATCAGGTGATTCTCTTGCTACTAACTGACATGACCTCATCATCAGGTACAGGTGGATAAAACAAGATTTTGGATGGTAACTGATGTCTAATGTTTTTATAGACATATTGATGAGGATAATTGAGATTTCAACTGAACTGAGAGGCCAACTGGATCCATGATATATTCCACGCCAGCACTGCACACCGTCAGAACTACGCAAAAATGTTATTCGCCATTTACCGGTAAAGGAAACTGCTAAATACCGACGGTAAGTGACTGTGGGTGAAGCAGGTATGTCAGTACGTGGATTACCTACGATTCATGGAACAATTTTTTTTGCTGTAACGATGTGTTAAAACGTCGTTTGCTGTAAAATATAATGCGCTTCAGTGAATGAACAGAAATTCTGTAATGTCTAGGTGTAATCACAGTAAGTCGCCTTTAATGCTGTTAAGTACCAATTTTGTGATGTATGCTTCAAAATTATAGTACTCAAACTGTAAGACAGAAAGGCGCACCTTATTTATGTAAATGAATGTTAAAATATGGTAAGTGTTTGAAAAGCATGATCTGTATAGACAGTGAAACACCAGAAACCCGAAAATAGTATTCCATCTTAAAAGTCAGAAGCGTCCTGCTTTAATCTTTGCTGTCATAATCCGTGGAACACACACGGTGAAAATATACATTGGTCAAATTAATGGTAATTAGACAGAGTGTATATTTTCACTGTATCAATGCCTTAATGTCAGATTTGCAGATGTGTGCGCAGATACTTTTGAGTTCAGCTTTATAATCCTGAAACTGACTCTGCTGGTGTGTCAATACTCTGCTCTGATTGACACAATTGATTGATTGGAGCGCAATGTAACCTGCGGTGATGGCGGCGGAGATCTTGGCGTCTTGATACACACAGGAAAATGTAAATGTGATGCCTCTCTGCACTCTCTCTCATTTTTTTTTCTCTCTCTCACTTTTTCTGGCTCATTTTTCTCTTTCTCTCACTGTTCTGCCTCACGTGCAGTCTGCTCACAGTACCTCTTGTAACAACATTCATTATGTATTTCAGATAATTTACAGTAATATTGAGTAGTTGTGGTTGCCAGAATTTCACCGTAAAAATACAGTGATAACATATAAATAAATACAGTATGCCAGTAAATTTCCTCATAAAATGAAAGAGATGTATAACTGGAACATCAGTGACTTTATTAAAGTTTGAGTTGTGTTTTCTGATTTGACTTGGGGTTTTTTTTTCCAACAAGAATACTATTAGTTTAATAATTAGGTTTATAATAATTCATAGGTTTTTCAATAGAGATTTACCACAAACAGAACATTTTCATTTGTGAAATTTACTGGCATACTGTATTTATTTTTATATGTTATCATTGGTATTTTTTTATGAGGAAATTCTGGCAACCATAGTTGCCAGTATTTTTACTGTGTAAATATACAGATTTTTTTATAATATAGATGTTATTTTTAAAGAAAATTACTAAATAGATTTACAATAGATGTGTTTTCATATAGTAATTTAATGTAACAAAAACAGTTTTCAACCATGAAATTTTACAGTTCCTAAAAAAAGCATACCGTAATGTCTTACATGGTCACCATATTTTTTACAGTAAAATTCTGGCAACCACAGCTGCCAGTATTTTACCGTAAACTATACAGAATTTTTTTTACAGTGTATAGTGTGTGATTATGGTTGTACAAAGGTGTACTTACAGAGCTAGGGCTGGAGTGCCGGCGCAGTTTGGGCGACTCCTTGCCAGCAGATGAACTCTTGGCATTGATGCAGGCATTGTTCTCAGAGTGGACCCTCTTCACCTGACTGGCGGGCTTCTCAAATGGGTCGGAGCCACTCTGTGTGCGCTGAACTCTCACCTTCTTGTCCTCAGGGATGGTGTCCAGGGGCTTGATGACCGAGTCTGTTCCCTGGCAGCTGCGTGTGGACATCTTTGTGACACATATCTGTCAAAAAGGAAGAGGAAAAGAAGAGAAGAAAGGAGAGGGAAGATAAAATGAAAAAAATCCATCTGCGATTACCAGTGTTCAGCCAAAAACTGACTGTGCCCCCGTCTTCTAGATCCTGCCTGTTTTTCATCTCTCTGTCAGCCTGGGTCTCTTCCCTCCCTGCAGAGCCTTGCTGTTACCTCTCTGCGAAGATGAGAGTCTTTTTTATCTCCATCTCTCTTTTCTCTGATCAAAACAGCTCCAGCCTCAGTCGGCTCTACTCTACACACACTGCCGGCTGCCGGCTGCTGCTGCTGCTCTTTCCATACTGTACATTCACACATTTCTGCCTTATCTCTGACACACATCTACACATCCATACAATTGTGCAGACATGCTGCAGATTGTCTTCTACAAGCCCATTGGGCACAGACACAGCCCTCCACACTTCTCATCTATTTTCCAATACAAAGCACCTTACCAGCTGCTCCTCCACCATGGACTGTGTGTACTGAACACAAAAGACGCAGGCGGCATGACATGTTTTGCCACGGCTCCCTTCAGATTAAATATTTAGGCCTGGGCTCCCCTGCAGGAAGAACTTCTAATTACTCTAATACATAAGGAGGAGTCATCTTGCAGCTCACTGGCTTGTTCTTTAACTTGGGCCAGGTTTCATTTCCCACAACAAAGACTCCCTTCTCTGTGACACTAATATGTTGCCTTCTTATAGAAACCAACGTGACACAACAACATATTAATTAAACAAGCAGTCTGTTTCAACAAGAAAGACTGGCTAGTTTTCTAGTGGAAAACATAGCTCACATTTTTCAAAATTACATTAGTGGTATGTTTGAAAATTGCCACGACTCTGGTCTAAAACTGAGATGAAGAAATCACATTTATTATCTATGCAGATCTAGATTTGTCATCGGCAAGTATAAATGATACAGATACAACAACATAAAACGAGAATATTATCCAGAAAACATCCACGCGTTTCTCTTCTATTGTTTGACTAAAACACAAAATGAACATTAGTTAACAGAGTTGAGTAAATGTACAGTACTGTGCAAACATTTTAGGCACTAAAGGTAAAGTGAGGATGCTGTCAAAAAATAATCCCATGATTAATTTTTTAGCATTAATCAACTTCACGTGAAGTGCAGCAAACGGAAAAAACCTAAATCATATCAGTATCTCCTACGACCCCCCACAGCTCCAGTTCTCCTCAGTACACCTGTACTCAGGTAGTTTATTCCAGCATCTTGGAGAATTTGTCTCAGTTCCTCTGTCTCTTCATGTAATCTCAGACTGACTCCATGATGTTGAGATCAGGGCTCTGTGGGGTCAGACCATCTACTGCAGGACTCCTTGTTCTTCTTGAGGACAGTTCTTTATGATGCTGACTGTGTGTTTGGACTCATTGTCCTGCAGCAGATTTAATCTGGGACTGATCAGACACCTCCCTGATGCTATATGCACAGTACTGTAAATGTTGTCCAAAGTGACTTAAACTTTGTAATACACAGTTGGTTTACCTAATCAGACTTACTGATACTAGCCTACAATGCTCCGAGAAATTCCAGCGTAAGAAAAATAAAGTGAATATTCCATCTTGCTTTTTTGACATAAAGTTGGCTAGACCTCGAAATTAAGCAATGTTCATTTTTATTCATCTGAACATCAGAACAGGGTGACATGTCAGTGCAGTGGTTAGCACAGTTAACACAGCAAGAAGGTTCCAAGACCTCAACCAAGAGAAGAAGTAACAAAAGAACACATTTAGGCAAGTGAGCATGCAAAACGGGCCAGGAAATACACCAGAGAGAGATACAGGAGAAATAAAAAGAAATGAGGAGTATTGAAAGCATACATGGTAATGAGGTTACCAAGCTGTCATAAACACCAGTCCCATGCATACCCAGTGTGTACTCAATGACAGCAACTGTAATCTAGAATAGCAACATAAACTAACAAAAACAAATACAGTCATTTAGGACCTATCACACTACAAGGCATCAATACTTGATGAGAGTGTCTGGGAGGATGTGTTCTACAAGGCTTATGTTCCAAGCACTTCACATCAGCGAATCATGAGAGGCAAAGAATGATAAAAAGGTCACCAAAGTTCTTTAAAACTAGGAACACAAAGCCTGATATACTGGGAATAACAGTCTTTAGTTCTTGTATGAAGAGTGACAAATGTCTAAAATCCTGTAAGATGGTACTGACTGTCTTACCACACTTTAAAAAATTAACCAGTATATTTTGTTTCAGGCAACCACATAACAGCTTCAAACACTTTCAGTCATTAGTTGATGTTATATGTAGTCAGCAGCCAGGGAGGAGGGTAAGTACATCTATTCATGTACTGTAATTAAGTGCAGTTATTACTTGTGTGTTTTCATTTTATTTTATTTATTCTTCTAATGTTTTAGATTATTTCAGAGGGAAATATTTTTCTTTTTACTCCACAACATTTAACCTAGTTAATGTAGTTTGCTGATGATTTTTTTTAACAATTATTATCAGCTTTAACAATATGACACACTGTTAAAGATTAAACAGCTAAACAGTGTAAATAGTTAGAATTAGCTCTACCTCGACCAACTACAACATTAAAATGCTGCTCATATGTTACTGCATCAGTAATAAGGATTCATTCTACTAACATAACACTGACAGGAGTTCGTCTGTACACTTTTGATAATGTAAGTACAGTTTATTGATAATATGTTTGTCATTTTACTTAAGTAAGATTTTAACATGAAGAACTTGTACAAATAACAAACGACATTTTTATACTATGTTATTGCTACTCTTAAATAAGTAAGGATCGTGAATATTGTACCTCTTCTGTCACTGGACAGCACATGATAGTCACATGTGAGCTGTAAATGATCTAACTTAACCTGGTGTCCATGGAAATCCTGCTCAGGTGTGTGTTGGGTTCCTAGAAAGTGCAGCACTGTTTGTGGCATGATTAAAGATTCTTCTTGCTGTGTTTTTTTTTTATTTTTTGTGAATGAATGTAATAGTTTTATGAAGTGGAAAATGATTATATATTAAACTTGTTTTGATCTTGGTGTTCTGTGTTCCTTTTTCATCAACAGGCTCTGTGTTGTATTTTGGAATATGATACCATCTGTAAGCTACATTGTTGTTCTTCATCAGTGTTATAAACAAAACCTGTGCTTTGCTACAGTTGCACACACACAGAGGACATCTCCATAACATACTCAACATATTCACTGCATTGATAAACCATTTGATTGTATGTAAATCAGGCTTAATCTTTACTCCTACGTTCCTAGAGTGTGAATCCTAATGAGTGTGTACTTCTCCTGATTTTCCCGCTAACACCACCTTGAGGTTGACATTTGTGGTTTTGGTGAAACATCTCAAATGCTTCATTAGCATCATACCCAAATAATCCCATAATAATCCTACTGTAACTAGGAGCATCAATCCTTAACGTTGTGTGAGTCCTATAATAGTTGGTCAGGTAGCAGGTGGACATTCTCTAGTAGCCAGTTCCATTTTGGATCCACTTCCAAGTTGGTAGAATACCTGGATTCGTTCTCTGCAGCCAGCAAATTACTTATCAAATCTTACATTCACAACCTCTCAGTCTCTTTTGCCTCTTTCTGACACTACAAAGAAAAAAAAGATGTTGTGCTAATGCAGTGACACAGCTAAAAGAACTGGCTGGATGACCACTGCGGACCCCATTAACAACCAATATTTGTAGCAGGGCACAGGGATAAGTCTGTCAGACTACCACCTGTGTTACACCATATCCTATGACTGATCAGATGCTGTGACCTGATTTCTTAGTTTACATTCATTGCATGATAAAGTAGAAGTAATATAATTTCTACTGTGTTGTTTTTATTTTAGCATTTATTGCTTCTGCAGCTGCAGCACAGCCCACCAGCAAGGAGCTTTTTTCAGGAAACGGTTTTCCCTTGCAGCAACAGTGTTAATGATTGACACAGAGCAGTGACAAGATATTTGGTGAACTCTCTACACCCTTTCAGCACAGCAAAATTCCTGTGGTAAAAGCACTATATAGTTACTTAAGTAAGATGTTTTCATTTCCCTCTAAACAAGCTACCTAAAAAGATTCAATAAGGGAGGATTTGGATTCAGTGAGCAGATTCAGAGCTGAAGTCAGGTTTGATAAAATGTTAAGGAATTCCATCCCTGATTGGTTGCTCAGTTGCACTGACCCTGACCAGGACAAGCAACATGTGGATGAACGGATGGATGCATCATCTGCAGCAGCATCTGTGTGTCCAATACTGAACTCACACCAAACTTTATAACCATGCAAGTAAAAGTAGAACCAGTTTGATTTAAATTAGATGCCTAAAACATCTGCTGGCTGTCAGTTGTTGCATTAGAGTTACAGGAGCAGGACGGGGACATGTCATCTCCAAAACAACTGAGATGAAAATGAGAAGTGTAAATCCAAAACTCATGGAGACGTTACGCACTGCTGCTCTCTGCAGACACAAGCCAGCACTCAGAACATCCAACTGAAGATATTAGGCATCAATGTCAAATATTTAGCAATCCAGATATGCAAAAAAATACAACAGATACACATGCCATTTAGTATCAGGCTTTTTTAGTATTCACTAGAACAAACCACTATTAACTACAACCAATGATTTACTAAAGTACTGGATGAACTGGTCTCAGTGTAGTGGCTGATTGGTATATGTAGATACCCAAATGATACACCGAAAGTAGGAGTGGACATTTGAAAAAAGTTCCTCGATCAATCATTGGGGAAATTAACAGTCAATTATCGATTAATCATTATTTTTTATACTGAAAATGTCTATGGCACAAAATAGGCTACTAAAGACAGTTTGTTCTTCATCATCAAAATCTTTATTCTAAAAAGAAATTATAGTCCAACAACAATCTAAAACAAAACAAGAAAGATCTGCGGCGACTCAAACTGAACAAATTACCAAACCAAAGCTACAGCGCTCGTCACAAAAACAACTGAGAGTCTATAAGACACAATACAAAAAAGCTTTGCCTCACTCTCTTCATGTTTACCTTCAATTTCTGTGACAGCTCAAAGTCAGCTCAGTCAAATTTTAATTGCACACCTGCTGGTCGCTGCCACGTACTGAAAATCATCATATTGCTTCAAGACACACTACGCAACCTTATTGACACAAACAAATCGATCAGCAAAATTCTAAGCAACCCATAACACTGGGGAACAATTTGAAAAAAAAATTAGTTAGATTTTTATGCTGATTAAAACTAAAATTGGCATGCTGATTCCAAAATTGCAGTCAGTTTTTTTTCTAGCACGTCAAGTTTTTTCTCCACAGCTTACCCTCCAGATAAGCAAAATTCCACTGATTAGCTGTAGTAAGACTTGCCAGCTGATTACACTGGGGAACACAATTTTTGTTGAGTTAGGTCTGACAGCTGTTTTTAACTAATTTTTGGGTGCGGAATCCAAAACTGATCTCAGTTTTGGCTACTGTAATTATAATTACAGTAGCCATATCCTTTGTAAAAACATAATAGTGTTAAATAAACATTGCAGTCATGCCTGTTTCTTTCATATTTCATTGTATGTCAATATTTGAAAATTTTTATAAAACAAGCACATATCTGTTAAGTACAGTATTTTTCATATTTTTTAAGAAAACGGGGATCCTATAGTTCAAAAACTTGACCTGATAGAGAAAAACTGAGATCAGTTTTTGATTCCGCACCCAAAAATTAGTTAAAAACAGCTGTCAGACCTAACTCAACAAAAATTGTGTTCCCCAGTGTAATTGATCATCGATTAATTATGCTCATCCCTAATCCAAAGGCAATTGTTGAACATCTCTTTCTAAGACCACAGGTGTCACTGTGCTGCTCTAACAGCCTCCAAGCCTCTTGTTTCAGTGTTGTTGATCCTGGCTGCGGGACTTAGCTTCAGCCACAAGAGCAAAGTCCAGCTCTGATGTTGGATGATAAGACCTGGCTCAGAACTGAACTTAATCCCAAAGGTGCTGGATGGGGGCTGGGAAAACAATGTCTTGATGGTGCTGTCTTTGTGCACAGTGTTTACACAAAGGTGGAAGTACACTATTGTGACTGTTTTTTCCATTTATACTTCAATATGGCACGGCTGATAGTAAACAATGTCTAGGTCACAACAACACATCAACACATCTCTATAGGATGCAGTAGAGGACCCAGCCGGTCAGCACATTTCATTAACAAGGCCTTTTAACAGAGGTTCCATGATGGAAATAACAGACTTACAGAACCCCAGTAGCCTACTACATAACTGTCCCATCATACTCACTCACACAACACATAATAAAATACCATTTAATCTTTTCTGCCAGGCCACCACTGCCTGCAGTTACTATATTACATCCATAGGCAGAGAGCATATTATCTACACACAATCCAATTAATCTATGGATATACTAACACACACACATACACACACACACACACACACACACACAAAATAACATAGAAATAGAGTGTAGCCTAGAGGTGGCAAACCTTGTGCATTGTGCATGTATACAACACTGTATACATACACCCTGTGTGAAGGTCCTTTCTCAAAATGACACCTACTGAGAAGCCCTTCCCTCACCTGTCACTCCATATAAACTTACACAGCTATGGAGGCTGCTCTGTATTAACAGGATGAGTCTAAAATCAATAATGAACTGTAGGATTCAATCGCAACTCTCCACTGTGAGCAAGAAACATCTGTAAATATTACAGACACCTTGCTTGTTCAATAGCTGAGTTACTTTATATTATGTACTGTATATTATATAAGTGTAATACTCAAAACAATTAGCATGTGCTATGAAACAGATGGTAGTCTATGCATATATAGGTAACTAATATATAATATAACATAAAATGAGATTAGCTAGGGACAAAGATATACACTCGGCAACTTTTGAAGCCATGATGTAGTGAAGTGTGGTATATGTGCAGCTCTATGTTTATGTGCATGACCAGTATAGTGTTCACAAAGTAGCGTGACAAAAATAATACGTCCTCCATTATCCAAAACCCATGCCTTTATTTAGAGGTAGTGGAGAGTGATTTGTTAACTGTAGCCACAGTTCCACACTGGCTGGTTTGGTATGGCCCGCGCAAAGTCACAATACATAAAATGATATTAGCATAGCTTCTAAATGACCACATGTGAAGGGGCCAGTCATGACAAATCCTCCTCTTTAGCATCTCTCAGCCCATTGTTTTGGTTTTCAGCTGAGAAAAAAAAAGCCAGTGCATGGTTGGTGTCCACGGATTTGAAAACTGAATGCACAAATTTGTGAAAGACTTCTCTCTTTAAAGAACAAAGAATGGAGCATGTTTTGGAGTGAAAAGCACAATAAACACAACACTACATAATGAAAGCTGTGAAACATCCAATGTAAAACACAATACAACATTAATTCTATTCTTAATTTGAGATAAGTGGCAGATTGGCTGGTGTGGTCAAAATGCTCCTTTTGTTGCAATTTTGTGCGCATGGTTTACAAATCTGTAAAACTAGACTGCTAAACTGTGTGACAGATCTGTAAACTGAACACACAGATTTACACATGTCTCTTTTTATTTTCTCAGCTGACCTTATGGGGGCTTTTTAGATTGTTTAGCAGCAAAAAGGTCCAGATATCTTTCTCAGGAGTTGGTTGAGACCAAAAAAAAAGCTTTAGTGAGAATGAATATTGGACTTATGTTTAGCAGGTTTCCAGAAACATAATGAATATGTAAATAGGCAATAGTTTGCTAACATATGTGCCACAACACTTTCAGGGGCCATGATTTTTAGTTTGTTGTATGGAGCTTTTAATGAACATGGTCTGCTAAATATAATAACTAAAATATTTCAATACAAACGGCCTCTCAAAGTAAAGCAATCCTGTGTGTGGATGATGGAAAGGCCAACTTTGCTCCTTGGTTTATGGAAGCATGTGGATGCCCTGCTACATCTGCTACATCGGCTTTCCCCTGTTGCCAGGATGGGAACGCCCCACTAAGACAGGAAAACCTCAGCACGGATGCAATTACACCATATCGATTATGGTTGAAGGACAGCCTCTTTAATCACTACCTCCCCCACCAGCACCTACCAACGCACACATGCACACATATAAACAAACTGTGATAAACTACATTGTTTTCCTATCTATAATTTATTCTGTGCTGCTGCAGTGACCCCATTGCCCCACAGGGATCATTTAAAATAAATCTTGTCTTATAGTTGTCATACAGTAATGGAAAAGGTAGGCAGTAACACAGTGGGCAGGCCCAGGCTAATGCAACTATCTCCAGAGAAGTAGTTACTGATGACATTAGCTTGAACGATGACAAGAACCACAGAGGCCATAAAAGACCAATCAGCCATAAAGCCTACTTATGTGCTCTGATAACTCAAGGCTTTCAGCCATGTCAACTTGGCCACATTCAGGGCTTACCCACTGTGTGAATGCATTTCCATTTCACAGAGACAAAGCAGGGCTATCAGCTTGCCTGGGCTCATCATTCTGGGCTCAAGATGATAGTGAGACGATATACCAGAGAAGAGACTGGAAAAAACACCTCATCCTCCTCTCCATCCAACCACACTGTCTGGAGAGCACAAGCCTTTGTTTCAGTGTTCTTCAATGGCAAGATAAAGATGTGTGTGTGTCTGCACTAAAAATAGCTGGTGCCTCCTCAAACACAGCAGCTTTTTGTGCGATGCCTTGGTCAGGGCCTTTTGACAGAGATCTGAACCACAGATGGGTGAGCATAAAGGAATGATGGACTGATAGAATAATTATTCACTGTTTAACAGGGGAGGATTTCATTGAGGGTTGAGCTAACATGTCAGAATAGTGACATTTCAGTAGGAGTCACATCTGGTCCATCTCTGACCAGGCACTGATTACATTCCACAGGAAGTTGAAAACAAGGGTAAGGCTTCTTTAGTAGTAACTGAATTTGACGTGGTGCAGGGCAACATTACCATTCATTTGGAGTCATGTTTGAAATGACTCCTAGACAAATAGACAAAGTCCAGTTTTCATACTCCATACTCTCCACCAACTCCTGAGGGAAATATGTGGCTCTGTAACTGCTAAATACTTCACTATAATCACCAGCTAGTTGCTAACTTTGTTGGTTCTGGGCATGCAATGTACAGTGGGTTTATCAGAGCTTTTTTTTAACTAAAAGTAGCTGCCTGCTGCTGCTGGAAAATGATGATGAGAGCCGTGAGACTGAGCCAAAACAATAAAGTTGCAGCCTATGAAAACAAAACAATTTGTTCAAAGTTGTTAAGATGCTCCATAGAGTTGAATGGAACTGCCAGTTAATGGGTTTGTCGCCAGATGTGACACCTTCCTTTTTTAGGGGGCGGCTGTGGCTCAGGAGGTAGAGCAGTCGCCCACCAATCAGAAGGTCGGTGATTCGATTCCCGGCTCCTCCAGTCCACATGCCGAAGTATCCTCGGGCAAGATACTGAACCCCAAATTGCCTCTGATGTGTGTGCATCGGTGTGCGAATGTGTGTGTCTGTCTTTAGAAAGCACATTGTATAGAACTTGTTCTGTATGAATGTGTGTGTGAATGGTGAATGGTGAATGTGATGTAGTGTGAAGCGCTTTGAGTGGTCGAAAAGACTAGAAAAGCGCTATGTAAGTACAGTCCATTTCACATGCCGCCTTTTGATCAGTTATCTAATATAAAGATATTGATTAGTGAATCTACAGAGCACCTGAAAGTGCCACAATGCTCTGTTATTTTTGCTTTATTTAGGTTTCAAATACAAAATAATACCTTATTTCTGTGAATCAAATGCAATCCTCAGTATCACATTCTTTTCAATTTAAAAGACAATGATCACAAAACTAAATAGAGACTGGCCTGGACTCTCAAACAAGACAACCGTTGATGGATAGTCATGCATGTAATGCTATCTTTTTGATCACAAAGAATGAAAGTCACACTTGATCAAGTGATTTTCATTTCTATATTATGGTTCAACATAATGGTCCATACACAGGCTCCACTTGGGGGGCCCGCCCAGTAGGAAAGACCATCCATACATGTGCACTCTTGCCTGAATTTGGATGACAACGGTAGGCTTTTCACCCTACCTTTGAGCACGACCATACAGAACAGCTATGAGCTTGTTTTTCGACCTGGTCGGACAACACATGTACAAGTTAACAAACTTTGGCCTTTAGGGTTTGGGAAGCCACTAACCATGACTGACTGTAATTAATATGATTTACTAATTTGTGAGTTTTCATATATTTTAGGAGTTATTCTGTGATGAAATACTGTAATTTCCTTTTTGGCACACCTACCTGCTTTCCAATATCCTTGAGTTCTGTTGGCCTCCTGTCAAAGCCAATGTGACTTCTCTCTGCAAGTCACTCCAATTAAGTGTACCAGCAAAATAAAATATGCAACTGCATTCTGCTATTTTGCTGCTGTGGCTCTCATTTTGAACACCTGCCTTAAGATATTGTGGATGAGAGTCTTAATTATCATATGTGGTGGAATAAAATATCCCAACAGCCAAATGATGCCCCAGATAGAGGCTCTTTGCTACAGCAGTGTTTATCTATCAATACTGCAGAAAACAGCACAAATCCCCAAGAGAACAAATGGTAAGTCTGTGTAATATTTTCAACTCAACTGCATTAAAATAACGTTAAATAAAGTTATATATGTTGACCAGTTTAGGGACAGTCTCCAAAAATCCCAGTGGCAGGACAGCAACTCTCAGTGAACTGCATCCCCAAGTATGTACTTGTGAATCCTTGAAATGGAGACAGCATATTATTAATCTCTATTTCTGAAGCATGTTGCATCATTGATAAGTGAGTCTGGCACACTTGACATTAACAGGAAAGACAACATTAAATCACTGGAACCTGGATAAGGACAAGGTGAGGTCAGCAGGGAGCAAAACACCTTGACTGTCTGTGATGGGCTGTGATCAAGCAAAGTACTAAAATACAGTCCATTTTAAGCCTCTTGTAAAAGACCAAAGACACACACAAATGGTACTGAGTCAGTACAACAAGGCAAAATGCAGAAATTATGGATTGATTCAATCCAATCAAAGTTTTACTGGAGCCAGCATCCAGTGGCCATTAGAGGAACTGCAGCTGAAGGCACTTAGACACTACTAGCTTCAGCACTGAGCCATTCCTAATGAATGGCCATCTAGTCTTTGGTTTTTGACAGAAAAAATTCAACGGGCATAATAAACATAAACAAATTCCCCAATTAGGTTAGGTGTTGTTTTGTAATGACATATGGGACATTCCCTTATTAGCTGATGGAGCAAGTGTTTCACCTCATATTTCTGTCCAGAAGCTGGAGGAAAAGAATGCTTTGCTTGTTTATAGGCTGATGAATCTCAGTGGTGAAATCAAATTTTACAGATTACAAATTGTGTTCTGTTAAATTGAAATATACTGCGTCATCGTGAAACTATGGGCCGTTGTTTTGTTTGATGTTGTTTTTTGTGTGATAACAAACCAGACCATTACTCAGCAGATTTCATCCACCAATTTATGTATTTTCTATGTCACAACTTGTAATGCCTAACAAATTGTTCCTATGCCTATCTGCCTCTAGTTCCAAATAGACTTGTAAGGGTAAAACCCAGTGAGCAGTGCCAAACAGCCTCTTTGTTCAGAAGAACCTCATGAAGAAGGTTTCTGAGGTCCAGCAGACTTCTTGGGGGAGGAAATGTTCTGGCCAATTATTTACTCTGTAAGACCTTCTACCTCCTGATTAGTATAGCCAGCCATTGCCTTTGATTAAGATGTTAGAGAATAGAAAATGCAGGGATATAAATGACTAAACTGGCTGGCTTCCCAGCAGTTCCGGCTTCAGGAAAGCACACAGTCACTCAGGAGAATGGCTGTGACGTGGCCAGACTCCACCCCACCAACTTCTCTCCTTACCACCCTGGCAGCCTACCCTCTCCCCTCGCTCATCTTCAACACTGCTGTCATGTAAGGCTGTGAAACCTGAGCCTGGAGCTCAGCAATAAAGTGAAAATAATTTTCACTTTGTTATAATGCAAAAGTGCTGGTGGCAATTTTCTCATGCTGTCTCCCATAAGACAAGTCCTACTCTGAGGCTTCATTACAGCTTCTCAATACACCATTAAGCTGGAAAGCATCAAAATGAGCTCTCATTACTTAAGTGTAATTTGATGTATTTCTTTCAAAGTTAGAATTTAAAACTTCACACAAGTTTAGCATTGCTGCTTGTCTTTTACTGTGCTGTCCATTTATTTCTCTGGTGGTCCAGCAGGAAAAAACACGGAAACATCAAGTCAGATTGGATTTCATTTGCCATACCATTCATCACTGTTAGACTTTAAAAATGCTAGCTAATTAACAGATTTTTAGCAACACATGCAACTGTACAATGTATTTCATATGCACACACATTTATATATGATCCAGGTATAAGATGCAGTCCAGTAATTCAGTATTTTAACTTCATAAGGTTTGGGGTCTCACATGAGCTAGATTATAAAAAGAATAAGAATAAAAAGCTAAACCAGAGGCTGAGATCCTGATTTTTAGTCCTGAACATGGGTTAAACGTCAAACACACTGGGCCCTACATTGTCAATGGACAGTACAATGTGATAGCATTTTCCTGACCCTCCCTTTTTGTCCACATATTTCAAACTTTACCCTCCAAATTTGTAACAAAAGCTTTCTGTTGTAAATATTAGAATAATATTCACCAAGCTCAATTTGAAGTACCCCCGATACATAATATACCTATTATTACTATTATTATTATTATTATTACTATTTACATTTTGACTTAGTCTGTGTATGTGCAATGCTGTCTCTCTCTTACCCCATCCCCCCATCCACCTCTCTCTGTCTAAACCCAACCGGTCAAGGCAGATGGCCGCCCACCCTGAGTCCGGTTCTGCTCGAGGTTTCTGCCTCTTAAAAGGAAGTTTTTCCTTGACACTGTCGCCTAGTGCTGCTCATGGTGGGATCTGTTGGGTCTCTGTAAATTTTATAAGATAAAGACTATGGTCTAAACCTGCTCTATATGTACAGTGCCTCGGGATAACTTCTGTTGTGAATTGGCGCTATATAAATAAAATTCACTTGACTTGACTTGACTAAAAAAAACTGTTTTCAAAGCCTGAACGATACTCAACATGACTGATAAACAGGTCTTAATGTGTAAAATGGAAGTTCCCCTTTATACATTATGTACATTAATCAAAATATATATACATATGTTTTGATTCCTTTACAGTCAGATTAAAACACAGAGTCTACAGCAATCTTATCATCTTACAAATGAGCTGAATGGTAACTTCAACATGCTAAGATGGTGGTTTTAAGCAGGTATAATTTTACCATGTTCACCATCTTAGTTTAGTGTGTTAACATGTTAGCATTAGCACTTAACAAAATGTACAGCTTCAACTAATGGTAATGTCATCTGCTTTGTAGGTATTTGGTCATAAACCAAAGTATTGGACAAACTGAAATTTAGACCTGATGATGGCAGTGGAAAGTGGTTACAATTCAACTTGTGGGGAGCATGAATGTCTTCACTACAAGAATTTTGTCCCAACCCACCCACTAGATATTGAGATATTTCACAGGAATATATCCACAGTGAATGTTTTGACATTCTGGTGATGCTTGAGGAAGAGTAAGGGGAACACCCACTTCAGAGGGATTCATCCTCGCAGGACCATAAATGTCTGTACAAACTTTCATCACATTCCACCCAATTGTTAGATTGAGATATTTCAGCCTGGATCAAAGTGGTAGACCAACTGACCATCCATACAGCAAAGCCACGAGCATTTCTAATAATTAAACTATATTTTGACAACCATTACTATGTAGTGTTGTATAGTGATTACTGTAAAACAGACATTTAAATATCGTTCTCTTGTCTCATGCTGAGATTTTGCATAACAGCAAGTGCACCAAGTTCATATGAAATCTGCATAACAATATGGCATTAAACTGGATGTGATTTTCATGTCTAATTGGGCGTTCACTGCTGACTCATTAACATGAGTGCCACTTAAGCAAACACCTTCATTCTGTAGCCACTTGATATAAATCACATCACGTGCCACTTACTCTCTCTGGGGAATAGCATCTGAATGAAAGCATTGTGTTTACTGTTAAAGGTCTATATGCTGGTCTTGCACTGGAGTGATGCTCTTTGTCCTGACCTCTCCCACCAGGAGCCAGCACAGGCAGCACTGTAGCTCTGGATCTATTTGATGCACAGGCACTGATAGTAACCTCAACAAAAAATAAACAAAACATGTCTTTAAGTGTGTACCACATATAACAAAGTGGTGATCCAAAAACAGAGCAAGATAACCTTTGCTTTTAACTATTTCCTGTTTGTATACAGCCTTGCAAAGCCAGTCTACATCGAAGAGCACTGCTTTCACAATGTGGTAATAGTCTGGAATTGACTGAGCTTGGTAACTTGAAAGTCGACTATGCGTAGTGTGTAGGTGAGTCGCTCTCAACCTCTCATTTCATCTTGCCCCAATCCTAATATTGATACTATGGGAACCCAGTGCTGCTTACTCTGTGAATTAAGCTGTACACATGTTGTAGCAGCCACAGGGTTTGGGCTTAACCAGTCAGCAGCATTCACTACTGTAAAGTCTGCCCAGTAGTTCTTGCATCATCAGAAAGTACCACCCCCTGAGCAAGAACTTTTTTTTGTCACTAGTGACTTAATTCAGTCCCTTGTTCCTTTGGTCTAAATGCAGGTAAGGGTATAAAGTTCCTGAAATGGATTCTGGGCTCCAGGAAAGATTTTTAAAGTAAGAATGCATTAAATGTCATTTTTTAAATGCCACAAGTCAAAAAGGTTGTTAATCATTGGTTTGAATACCATGTGAACTGTTTACCTTCAAAACACCTCCTGACTTGCATGAACTATATATGTAAAACAGCACTTGAAAGCCCCTCTTCAATGGCAAAAAGTAACCAACAGGTATAAACATGGTTGCCTTTAGACATGGTCAAACGACACTTTGCGCAAGCTTGTTCCTTTGAAGTATACTGAGCCCTTAATGCTAAAAACTGTCACTCATCCACTGTTCAGCCAACTTGAAATGACATCTGTCCCAATCAAATGCTTCCTGAGCCACAATAGTTGCCACCTCAAATATGATAATATGCCTGTGGGGCCAAATAAAAGTAAAATAAGCAGTCTAAACACAGAGGATGATAATGTTGCTTCCATTTCTGTCCACTTCCGTTTCTTGCATTTTTTGAAGCAATGTTTGCATTTGAAGCTCAGGCAAAAACAGTCTTTGTTGCTCCCCCCGCTAAGAGGACACTACTCTAGACTTGGCTCTGTATCCTGACAGCACTTATCCGCTCTCAAACACATGACACCCTGATACTTCACTCCTCCTGTTTCAGCCCTTCTTCCTTATTCTTTTTCTCTCTTTTTCCAAACAGCCTGGCCTGCTGTCTTCCCAAGGAGCTGCATATGCCCCTGCAGAAAGCCTAGCTATGCGTCCACGGAATGCTGCCACAGATGGTAAATGGCCTGTCCCTGTCTCTCCTCCTCGTCCTCCCTACAGTGCCCACATTCCATCCCTCTGGGACAGAAAAGGCGAGCGTGTTGCAAAATTGCCTGAAGTAGAACGACATATTGTAGAGTGAGCAGAAAAATGCTGCAGCAGGGCATCCCATCCATTAGACCAGTAAACATCAGCACCCATTTCACCACCACAACGGAAATGCTACCTATTAGCACAGAAGAGATGGTGGTAGTGGTGGTGGTGGAGGGGGGCTGACACTGCTGACGTTGTTTCAGGCAGAAGGCAACATTAAGACTTTGTTGCAAAAACTGCAGATAGGGCTAAACACACACACACACACACTGCCTTCACCCTTTTCCCGCTACTTCCTTCCTATCCCCAGAGTCCCTCGTCACATCCTCCCCATTGAGATGCACTTCCTCTCTCTCTCTGTCTCTCTCTCTCACTCTCTCTCTTCTTCCGCTCCCTTTGCAAGCTGGAAATGATGAGATTGTACTATAAGCAGAAGGGGGAGTGAAATCTGAGGCAGCGGAGGGTATTAGGAAGCAGTGTTGTTTCTGGCCAACAGCCCTGAGAGACTGTGAGCTTGTGGCTCATGAGGGACAAAGGGGGGATGAGGGGGGGTTAGGAATGGGTGCGATGCAGCAGATGGGAGAGAAAACGTCTGCTTGCTAGGACATCTTGAAACCCTAGAGGACCCCTGCTCAGCTGAAATGGTACAGCCCAGAGGAGTTTAAGGAAGCAAACAGTGTCTGCAGCAGCAGCAGTGGCTAGCAGCTGAGGCTACAGTGATGCAACTATGGCATGAATGTATGTGAATATGAGCTGTGCTAAGCTAAGTGAAGATAAGCTGCAATGGATAATGTGAAAACCTCGGTTTCTAGCTAGAATTCACTATTCCTATAAAATGCAACTTGATAAGATGACAGACATACAGCCAGATATCTTCATAAACCCTCATCACCATCTCGCTTTGGAATAATGCCATGTTCTCCATCAGTAAAATTTGTTTTTCCAAATAGAGAACAATAACTACCTTGCACTACCTCTTTAGCAGTTTGGTCATGACTTCCAAGAGAAATTCAATATAACTGCACACCTTGATTTACAGCAAATATACTATAGCTTATAATAGAAAAAAATAGAATCATAAATGTTCCAAGATAACTTAGGATCATTGCCTAAATGCACCTAAACTTTACAATAGCAATAATAAGTACTTTACAAGGCAAATCAATAACTAACAAACCCCTCCATTGGTTCTAGTGATGTGCACACAATTGCCACGTCCAGAGACATAATTTTTCTCTGTCATCTTATATCTAATACATTTTGTTGTTGTTTTGTTTAAACTTGTTTAAACGTCATTAAATATTATAGTGATTTCACTTCTGAAGAAGTACTGAGCACTTTCAGTCTGCCCCTCTCTCCACAGACATTTTGAAAATCAACCATAGTAGAATTTGGTACCTTTTTCTGTAGAGGTTACATTTCCAAACCAGAATGGGGTGTCTAACTCCAGATTTATATATATATCTATGTATATGTATCTTTATGTATGTATATGGAGAGAATTGTCCATATACAGTGTGTGACACAATCAGTGTTTGTAAGTAGCCTTTATAATATCACAACATGTAACATCACATATTGTTAATTTTCTGCAGAGGGATGCAATATCCAAGCTTTTTGGGCCAACTATTGTACGTACTGTAAGTAGTGACAGTGGGAGCATTGAACCTCTGACCTGGGACCTGCCCCATAACACCCACGAGTTGTCACCATGGTAACCTATGCTTCATGGCTAACCTGCTCTGTTTAGAGGACAGCAGATGCCTAACCAGCAAAAAAGCAGTGCATTCACATGAAAATGAATGAGTTAAAAGGCTGGTAGAATTTGTTTTTGTAGGAATTATTCCAATTCATAATTCAATAATAATTCACATAATGATCCCTGGGTTTTCCCCTCTGTCTTTAAAACACAGATAATAGAAAATAGAAGTCACTGATCATAATCTACTTATGAAATTTATGCTGCTTACAGTCAATTCACCTCACATTCACATTAAATGCACTGAATAAATTTCATTGCATTTCTGACAGTGTTGCCTATTGCTGTGAAACATACATATACTTATAAACAGAAAATCTCTTCTATAGACTCAGTGTGATTGCTTTTATAATCTGCCTCTGTTTTTAATATGGTGTTTTCTGCTCTAATACTCTGCCATATCAACAACCTATTATATGGATAAAAGTTTAAATAAAAGTCTAAATAACATAAGGGCCTGTTCTGTATTTCAAAAAGATGTATTCAGTTACTGACATATGGCACAAGTGCATAAATAATGACTATATAATTCAATCAGGCTGCTGAAATTCAATTTATCCAGTCATACATAATCTGTTTAGAATATTGATTATTAATTATCACCCAGCCGCTGTTTTTGTATGCATGTTGTTGTGTCCTGTGTTATAAACTGAAATTTCCTAATGCCTTTAAAGAGATAAACAGTGGATTTACAGTTGTGTGTGTTTAATATACTGCACAGCATTTACAAATTCACTCTTACTATCCTTTTTTACAAGATGTTACCATTAGTTTTAAAATTCAGTGACCTCAGCTGCAGAGAGAAACTTTTATTTAAAACTAGCTTGTAGACAGACCTTACTTATGATTACCCCAGTTTCATGAGACTTTTTTATTGTCAGTAGGAAGCCTCTCCCATTTTAATTTGATGCCTTGTTGATGTCCTTTGCTGTTAATGCAAACTCAACAATTACCTGTTGTCTTGATAAATTCAGCACACTGCTCTACACTCCCACAGCACTAATTCCAACTTGCCAACAACAACGTTTGTTCAGACCAATCTGTAGCTTGTGGTTCCCAGTCATTTCTACTGTTTTCGTTTCCCATTTACTGTTGAGGAAAAAAGATTACTGAATGAAAACAGTATTTCTGTTGGAAAAAAAACAGAATAATGTAGTGATGAGCATGACATGACCCTGCCATGATTTGATTGATTTATCAGGCTTGTCTAGCTAAAAGTTGTACTCACTGACTTTTTAATCTAAAAAAATATCTCTTTTGCTATACCACAACAGTGATTCCACTTATGGCCAGCTCATTGCCTCTCCTGCCTCACTACCACCTCTCTCCTGAAATTTGGAGAAAGTGAGGAAGAAGAGAGGAATGTAGGACAAGAGAGGAGGGAAGAACATGTATGTTTACCTTGGACCTTTGGAGTCTTTGAGAGAAGACAAGAAGATTATCTTGCTTGAGCTTTTTCTGACACTGTCATATCTGCTATCAACCACTAGGTGAAGACAGATGAATGTAAGAATAAATGCGAGAGAAATACTTCAAAAGGACCACAGCACAGAGAGCTTAACACCGGTGATGAGAACAGAAAAAGGGGGAAGTCAGTGATAAGCATTTCAGATATAACTGGTTATAAGACTGCAGGAGTAGTTTGTCACAACTGTATGCATGTATGAATGTAATTTAAGTACAACCTCCACTACGTGTTCCCTTTATTCATCAACATTGTCAGTGTTTCACAGGAGAGAAAGCTGCCTCCAAAATGATGTCACGCTCTGTCACACTACAAAATACAAATCATCAGATAGAGGAGACTTTTCCTTTGTTCACATTCTCACTCAGATTCACTCTCACCCCCGTTTCTCCTTGCTCCCTCTTTCTTTCTGCCACGGATGACCTTGACTGACGGGCTTGTTGCTACAGGAACCGCACTACACCTATTGTGTTCTGTTGAGGCAGGAAGGTGTGAAATCCACAATAAAATGGCTCTGATTAGATCTAAACCAGAGCTGATTTCCAAGCCACAGCAGACAGCAATCAGTTAAAACCATAAAAACTGCAGAGATGATTATTTGCATTTTAACAGGATTTAACCCTGTCAACAGCACACACACACACACACACACAGTTTAGATGTGTGTATGCATGGTACAGAGTAGTGCGCCATGTAATAGTAGTGGGGGGGGGGCTGTAGGTCATACATTATTCAGTGTTACACACATAACGCTCTGCCAACTCTGGTCTAGAAGCAGATAAAATGCAACCACACACACATACTGTATACAGGCCACTGGGCTGACTGGAGGATCCATCGGGGGATAAGAGGTGAGACAGGGCTGAGAGACAATACTCACCATGCCTGGATGTGTGATGAGCAGAGAATAACAACAAACTAGACAGAGAGGTTATGGTACATACAGAGGCAGACCAGGGTCTGCAGTACACCTTTTAGCTCATCTGCAGAATAAAACTGAACTAAAAATGTGTGCCTGTCAAGAATGCATTTGTCCAAAATCTCATATATTAGTCCCCTTACTTAGAATTAAAGAAGATGCTGTAGCATACATACAATGTGTTTATGCAACACTTTCAGCATGACACAACAGAGCCATGATCTCATCCAACACCTTTGGGATGAACTGGAACTCTGACTGTGATCCAGGTCTTATCACCCAACATCAGTGTTGGATTAATGCTGGGCCAGGCAAGAAATGGCCAAGCACACAGCACCTGTACTGTAAATGGTGAATCATCATCTTTACATTATGTATGGATTAAAGAAGTTTTAAACATCCAGACTTCATCACAATTTTCTTGTTCCACTTGAGATTTTAGCCTGAAGGAAAGCGTGGTTTCTATGGAATCACAGGGCCTGAGTGCAATGGCTTCTTTCTTTCAGCTGCAATCAGACCTACACCAGCCTGATAATAGGATTCATTCAGCTAAGTCACATGATCACGGAAGCTAACTCCTGATCCACATCCATGACCTCAAATAACTGATGAATTCTGCTGACCTGGATATACCATTATTATTACTGTAGTCTGTCAAATCCACCTGTGGGTCTGAACATATGCTACACAGCCAGAGGTCCAAACAGAACCATTCTTTGTTTTTACAAGTGGAGATTCGAAACATTCTCAAAACACTAGACATGTTAGACTGAATTACAGGACAAACTGGATCATTTGTTCCATTTAATGCAGTCATGTAGACAAATAAAATGAGGCACTCTGTACTCCAGTTTGTGATTTTATTTTACTGATACAAGCTTAAGATCATATTATAATTGATGTTTTAACAGTCAGTTATAGCTGAGTTTAGGTAACTCTTTGCAATGAATTCTTTTGTGATAATTACACCAGCAGATCATACAGCATAAAATTATAAATCATGCTAAAATCATAAAATTATTCATTTAGTGGAATCAACTAATCTTTTCACTTAAATAAATAAGTTTTCTTAATATCAGGTAATTTCAACTTGGAATTTTCAGACCGCTTGATTTACACTGTAATAATTTCTCAATAACCTGCATTTTCTCATCTAAAATCCTGATTATATCAACATTATTTTATAATAAACAAGTGTGACATTTGTATCTGAAGATTCATTCATGTGTGCTGGTTCACCCAAAAATGTCTTGGCCATGATGTAGCTAATTTTTGCAGGTATGGGCTTAAGGTCTTGTTGCTCTGACAACAGTTCCTCATGAATTTTAAAACAGCTTCACAGAGCAAAAAACCCAGACTTGAGTTAAACTGTCAACATTCTAATCTGTAGAACTCAGTTATCCACATGCACTCTGAAAACAAATGTTTAGGCTCAACAAAGAAAACTATTGCACCAGTTTGCATTAGGTTCTAACTTCGGATGAAATTATGTTGAACCAAGTAAGGACATTAAGAAAGGTGAATTGTCTATATTATTTCTTATTATTGATTAACATATACATAATAATTGGCAGCATAAACTCAAGATTTTAAATTGACTACACTTAAGAGTGAAGTTGTTTCAACCATCTTTTAAAAAATATTATTCAAAATGAAGTGCCATGTTCTTATAGTGACTATAACTTCACTGCAAATCATTTCAAGCTGATTCAACTTAAAAACATAAGTTCCATCTTAAAAAACGGGAGTTAACCTGGGTTGTATCACAAATTCAAAGTCACTTCATATGTTTTGAAAATATAAAACTAACTAAGTTTATTAAACTTGGGAAAACAGTAATAATAAATAATATTGGAGTTTGGTAACATTCATGTGACTTCCAGTTTAACTCTGGCAATTTGGTGAGATTGTGGAACAAGCACAAATGTTTTTCATAACCTGTCAAAATGCAGCTGTATCTGGGAAGTGAGATGTAAACAGAGACCAAATAAATACAAGAGCAAAACATCTTGTCTTAGCTAGAGTGGCACTGCACAGTATTTGTATGTGCAGAGGACTCCATGTATTCAGCACTATCATCTCACAGATACCACTCCTCTTACTGTGAATTCAGAACCAACTCAATACTAGATAATTCAATGATATCAATGATAAAATTAAATTATAAATTAAATTTTCTCCTTGAAATATGTTTTTCATTACAGAACCACTTTGTGTTTAGACAACAAGGTCAGATGCTGAAACTCCCAGAGAAGTTGGATATCATTACAGGAGTTAAATGTGAACTGGAAAAGTCCATAGAGAGCAGAGAGGCAGGATCTGCCTCAGGTGGCTATTAAAATGAGCCCAGTGTTTTCACACTCAGAGCTGAATCATACCTCACGCTGCCTGCATGGTATAATTGGCTGTACACCCTGCATGGCCGCCGACCACCCATTTTGCCAGATTCTTTGTAGTGTTTAACAGAAGCTACATAGAACACATAGGAGTGTGTTTCAGCCTGTTGATGACCTTGACTCCTCCTTGTTCGTTTGAAAAAAAGCCCAGAGACAACAAACTGACACCTACCTCTCGAAGAAAAGCACCAATCGATTGACAAGGACAGAAGCGAATAATGCCGCAGAAGCACCATATCCACTTAACGCTGGCCATGACAGAGAACTGAATGACCTAGAGAGGATGAAGCGCACAGCTGCTGTTCTTAGTGCTCCAGCTGTTTATATGGGTTTCTGTGCCTGTGTGTGTTTATGTGCGCATGTGTATGTGGACAAATGTTCAGTGATATTCACACCCCTGCCTGGCCTAAATTCCCCTTGAACTCAAACAGCACATCTGTGCACTGTGCTTCCCACCCACTGTCTGTATTAGGACGTAGGAACCTGCTGATGCCTATGGCTTCTCTCCAGAAGAAAGAGAGCCTCCATGTTGCCCCTCCATCACTCTATCACTGTTATTCTGCAGTGCTCTACAAATTTCCCGCCACCTCCGGGCCCTCCGGATCAATAGCTGAGGAGAATAAAATCACACACACACACTGAATCTGAAATAAAACCTCTTATTGGAAAACATTTGGTCTCACTAGCTCAGCGTTGCAATTAATTTAGGACTAACTACTTATAGAACAGGTCAGCAGAAGGGGATGAGCCTTCAGACAATCAGTTCTTCATAGCGGTGGTCAAACAGCTCATCAGTCTGCTGTTTGCTTGCCGTAAGGGATAAACTGCAGCTTTGTGCTGCTGACGAGCATCAGAATGCAAATCAGCAGGATGATACAACACACGCACATGAAACAGACAGGGCTGCTGCAGAATTTAAAGAAGCACTATAATCCCTATTCATCACTAAGCACACTGCTCCAGGCCCTCAGATTAGCTCTTACATTTTACTGTAGAGAACCTGCACAAAGTGCCAAAGTCTCAAAGCGCATAGTGCTGTAGAAGCATGACTTCTAAAGCTGGATTGACCTTGGCTTGATTCTTAACTTCACATAGTCTTGCAGCTTTAAGTAGTAAAGCAAAGGAGAATACTTGGCTCTGGAGGCACTGATGCCAATGAAATGGCAAGAGCTGCTCTGGATGAGATGAATGTAAAGAGGTGCTGTGTGTTTTCTGGCTGGTTGTCACTGCTGTAAATGATGACACACTGACAGACAGGATTAGGGCTTAGCTTGGCCAGCAGATGGCCATGAGTCTCCAAAAGGATAGTACAATGAGCCTTCAAAGACCACACTGATGCATCAATACTGTAAAGTTCAAGACTGGTGAGGTGGTGAGGTGAAGCCATATTTTTGTGGGGTTGTTTGCATGTATTCTTCCCCAAGACAAACTGTCAGTGACCATAAAACCCTCATCAACATTTGGTGGATCTTACCACACAAACCAAGCAGTGGTCTACAAGTGGACTCATAGGGAGACAGTGAGTGAATAGAAGACTTAATAAATGTATATAGCATGGCATAATTCAAACTCATTATGACTATATATACACACACTACACTATAGTATACACCACTGGTGGGCTGTCAGGGCCAGCAAGGCCTTCTCTGCTGGCCTAAACACTGTCACAGTCACTGAATTACAGTTATATATATATCAGATTTCAAGTTGGCGAGACCAGGGGCCATCTAGCAGGCCTACGATAATGTCGACACGATGGCTGAAGGAGGAGGAAGAGTTCAGTAACTCTGTTGTAGAGGTTATCTGTGCGTCTCAGTTCCCACTATAAGTCCTTTTCTATCACCATGGAGACTAATGCTGAAAGTCGAGTCTGCCCCGTCGTAGTTTTAATTCACTTTAGAGCTGAGAGTGTCCACTCGACAGAAGCAGTTTGATTTATCTACAAATAATCAGCAGTTTTGGTGAGTAAAATGCATTTCATCTACATGTTATTGTTTACGTCTTCTGCTGGAGATGATGTGTGCAGCTCAGCTGTGGCTGCAGTGTCACTGCAAATACACCACCCTTTTTCCTCATTTCAGTGACAGGAGGAGAATCTAAAAACAGTTCAGGTTTGACTGGGATTGTGTTGCTATAAATGTGATGCGCTGCATCTCAAATAACTCTCTATTTGGGAAGAAGCCTTGAATCCTCAGGCTTTGGTAGTGGTAAACTGTTGAATGACAAAGTGCTTCATCTGGAGCTTGATAAGGGAAGGTTGCAGCCTCCTGCAGATAGCAATGCAGCCACTGAGGATGAAAGACATCCTTTGTTGCCAACCCAGATTCAGCAAGGGAGTCTGTCAACAAAGCAGCTTTTGCTAGCTTTCTCCAGCAGAAGAAAAAAAGTGATTGTCATATGGCCGCCTCACTCTTCTGTGGGCTTATTGTGCTGTTGTATGATATGCAGAAGTTGATTTCATTGGGCATATGAGAAGTATTTAACAGGCAGAGTGAGTTAAGTGGAGCCATGCAGCAGTTTCTCTGACAACACAGTATGTGTCAGTTAGAAACTATTATATTGGTTAATACAGATTCTTTAATGAAATTATTATTAAAATGTGAGACCAAAGTTAACATATTTATTGGCCTAAAATCAGTGGTGGTTATTTATTATAACATGTCTTAGCTGGTATATTTACATGTGCTATCTCATCAAACACACACATTACCTAAACACATTTTTGGTTGTAGCTTTATTTGTGCTTGACTAACACTGAGAACAACTCTCTGAAGCCCTTGATTTTGACAACAGAAAATGCCTGTAAGTTGAGGTTGCCAGTAGCTTTAGTTGTTTCTTTAGCGTGAAGTAGAAGATGACAGGAAAGCTGAAATACTACATACCCATGACTTTATTACAGATGACAGGTGGAGCATTTCTATCTCAGTTTTGTATAACATAATAAAAACATGTACCATTGACAATAGATGTCCATGGGCTTCTATTCTGTCATTATAATGGCAAAAAAAAACATACAATACATACCACGAGACCAAGTGCTACATTGCATGATATTTTTGTATTGAGATATATCACATTTCAATACATTGTCCAATCTCTAATTCTGTACATCTCCTAAAAGGAGTAGATCAATATTTTTGGGAAATACACTTATAATAGCGGAGAATTAAATGTGTGGCCTGATGCCACCCCAGAATTGTCCATTAAATATGATGCTACAGCCAGCAGCCAGTTAGCTTAGCTTAGCACAAAGACTGAAAACAGGAAACTGCTAGCCTGGTGCACTTCAACTATCTCCTTTTTATCAATAGAAAAACAAAAGTGTTTATGACGGGTTATGTGCTGGGCTATTTCTTGGCTGGGAGCAGGAACTTCCTGGAGTGTCCACTGGTTGCCTGGCAACTGCTTCTTGCTAAGAAACAGACTTACATGTAATCCCACGTAAAACGGCAAATGCTGTTGAGGTTGATGAGAGCAGTGACAATGAACAGTAACACTGTAGGTTGTAAAATCAAAATAGTGAGCTGAAAGACACTGAGCTGCAGAGTTGTAATTCACTCACTAATAGCAGCAGATACTCTTTACATTGTTGAGTTCTCTTGCTGTGGCTCAACTTTCATGTATAAATGCATCTTTGCACAACTGTACAACATCCATTTAAATCTGTGACATACTGTAAATCTTTACTTATTGTACTCTTATTTTTATCCTTTCCCTAATTTAATGTTTTAATAGTCTGTGTACTTGTCTGGTCTATTTAGTATAACATGTTGTACAGGTGTGTACGCACCAAGACAGATTACTCATGTGTGACATGCTTGGCGAGATAAAGGGACTCTGATTCTCATTCCAGATGAATTTGTTTTGAGTTGAGTTTCAAAGGTTTCTTAGTTCCTGGGCCTTTTTGATCAAAGTAGTTCATATAAAACTTTCAGAATCAACAAACTAAAGACAATCAAAAGGCCTATTAAAGGGCCACAGTCTTTGGCGGAAGACCATTTTAGACCAGATTTTAAGTCTGGCTACGTGACACCGGGTAGACCATTTTCTCATGTTCTTATTTTCTTTTATTACAGTTGTGTTTCAAATGAATGTAGCAATGATTTATTTAACTCAAAATGGTACTGACTGCACCTTTATAATCCACAGTGGTATGCCTATACAGTATGCAAGCTAATACACATATATCATGTTTATATGTTTGATTTAACAAGCTGTTTAATTAGCAGTCCATTTATTCAGCACTCTGCAGTCATGTCAGCATGTGTTGCAGTGCTGATTAAATATTCAGACTTTGACTTGTTTCTGTTGTGTGTCTGGCACATTTCTGGAGTGCAGTGGTCCGGGGCCATCAATGCTTACTGTATCATCCATGTTTATGCTTGTTGCTTTGATTTAAATGAGGTTTGAATGAGGAGACAGAGTGTGCCGCCACCATCATTCAGGGGTGATTAGATGCTTTAATATAGGCACCAGCTGCTGCAAACCATTTATTCATTAGTATCAACATGAGAGCTGAGTGCCTCCAGCACTGTACAGCTACCCGCCACCTACTCACACATTCAACACTCTGTGCATCATGGTTTCACTTCTTTGGCGACATCACAATCCATGTTGTTGTTGGACCAGGTTTCAATAATTGAACTTGAAAGTCAAACAGCCAGCATAGTCTTTAAATTGTATTACTTTTTAGACCACACAACTTCATTTGATTTCATCATATGAATTCACACAACAGGCCAGAAACAACTTACCAATGAAAGTATTCAGTATCTTTAAATATGGCTATTTTCAAGTCAAGCTATTGATGACTGCGCTTGGGGAGGTGGGGCTGGGAGGTTGTTGGCTTCTCTTTTTGTATGCGTAATAATAAAAACTAAATACTACCCATTTGTTCTCCATTTACACCAGATTGTATGGAGTTGAATTACGTTTTTATTTACTTTTGCATCTAACTTTACCAATATTGGTCTTGTAGTGTCAGGAGGACAGCCAGGATGGGTCAGAGCCTGTCGGGAGGTGCAGCTGTAACAGCAGGAGAGCTGCTGCTGCTCTGGCCTGGATGAGTTTTCCTGCTATCAGCAGAAGAGCTGCTAACATTCTTGCCACTGTCGCTCGTATTTTGGCCTGACTTCCAGATGTTTGGGGTCAACGTCTGTCCATCTTTGGTTTTATAGGCATTTACACTAACTTCGTTAAGGTATTGCCAAAGTTATTACAATTCATCCTATGGGGGGCATAAATGTGTGTACCAAATTCCATCCAATAGTTGGTGTGATATATGTTTAAACTGATGACCTGAGTAAATTCTGATGTGAAATGCACTTGGAAACTCAAAAATATTTTTGAGTTGAACTCATTAAATACTTGGCACATTAGAACATTTTAATATCAGACATTTTCAAAAATATTGAAATGTTTTGACCAGATTGGTGTTCTTGGCAGAGTGTGGAAGTCCTGTTTACAAAATAAGACATTAATAATATAAAAGTCCGGCATCATACTTGGTACCATATGATGTCTCATTATACTCAGATCAGATTAAGGGCTTGCTATAGCCAATTTGTATAATGAAGGATGGTCATTTCTACTAATAACAATATAAACTGTATTATATCATTTTATATCCTCAAGTGAACAGTACCCAGTTCATACTAAAAGGCCAGTACCAGCCCTGTTCATCAGCAGTGTCTAACCTTAACCCCGACCCACCTGAACCCAAAATACAATGTTCCCATTTCTATCTTCCGTTTCTGGCCCAAAATGCCATGCTCCCTCTAGGGGCCTCCTTAGTCTATGGATTGGGGTGAGCTAGAGGAGCATAAACACATTCACACATAGCCCAGCTCTCAGGTACACACTGTGATCAAACCATGACCTCTTTTTCTGATGGCTGTGGTGAGACACAGCATCAAAATTTAGACAAGGAAAAAACAATTTTCTGTCAAAGAGAAGAACTGGTATTTATTTTACTCCAAAGGTCAGAAAGCATGATTTTATTTCTCCTTTCTCCTCACACACACAGGCGATATTTCAGACTGACATCAATTCTTTTGGCCCAGTGCAAGACAAGCAGCAATAGATAGATAGACAGACTGATCTCTACCTTATAATAAAAGGGTATAAGCTGCCAACACCTTTGACAATGCCTGTTCAACTATGCTTGTGCACCTGTGTGAGTGCTGGAGATGTGTATATATTACATATAAATGTTGCAAGACCTGAATGTCATGTTTTATTGATGAATAGATTTACCGTTTGACCTGTTGGACCTTCCATTTATTCTACTTTGGACCACCAGGGATATTAGAGAGATGTTTCATGGTCAGGTGTAGTATTCCTAGTAACTAGGTCAGACAATGAGTATTCAAACGATCCATGGTAAGGTACCTTAAAAAGGGAACAACTGGATTTCCCACAAGAGAGAATGAATCCTGATGATTTGGGTGACCAACCCGACCTTCCCAACCAACTAAATGACAGAGATCCTTTGTCACTCCCTTAAAAAGAAAACATGGTGACCTTTGGGTTTAAGAAGCTGACCACCTAATCACAACGACTCCACTTTGTATCCCCCCATTGATTTGTTGCCTGTCAATCACCATCTCACCCTCATTTCCTGTCAGCTCTCCACTGTCTACTACTACTACTACTTAACAGAGGCAAAAATGCCTGAAAAAACTACTGGGCTATGGTTAGAAAAATATAATTGATTAGCTTCACAAAACTCATTTGGTTAAAGTTGCAGTAATCACCATTTCCATGTTGATTATGTGTAATACAGATGGAGTTTCTTGTAGTGACAAGCCCACAAAGAATTACCACCAAACTATGCAGTCCACCTCAGCTTTACTGAGTATGTTAGCATTTGGCTCATTGTTAGTCTCACTGCGCTCATCCACCTCATTTAAAGTAGCAGGCAGCTGTTTTTAGTGAAAAGGTCCAAAAGCCCATTACACACTACCTGCTCAGCAACAACCGGCAGGCAAAGTTAGTGAATAGCTAGTGAATATAGTGGAGCATTTAGATAGACAGCCAGATATTTTTTTATTTATTATTTTTCAGGAGTTAGCAGAGACCAAAAACAGGTAAAAGAGAGTGAACATTGGATTTACATTCATCAGGTGACCAGAAACATGACTCCAAAGGAATGTTAATGTTGCTCTGTATCTGCTGAATGTGTACATAAGCAAGTGTGCTAACCTGTTTACAATATCAACTATAACTAAGTGTCTATATGTCAGTGTTTTGTTTATAGCCTCTCGCACTGCCCCAAAGTGGCCAGAAAATGCAGGTTTAATATTAGGGATGGTTTATAGTCCCAGATACAAAAAAAACTACTTTGTTAAGATTAGAGAGGATCATAGTCATGGGTAAGTGATATTAATGACTGTTGGTAGGAAACTAGATGGAAAGAGAAGGCTTCTATGTCAAAGCCACAAGCTATCTTCACTCAGCTATCAACCTAATCCTGAAGAGGTTTTATGATGTCTTATCAGTATCCTGGTCCTGATGTCTTTGCTCCTAAGAGACATCACCACTCATACTTTACAACAACAAGTCCTTGTCAGGAAAATATAAACATAGGTCATCTGAGGTCTATTTGAACAAAAGACTTATGCTGCTGTTTCTCGGATGCCCTTACTCTTCTCTAGCACTATAGCTGGACTATACAATCAGAGAATTGTGGCTCTTTCTTTTGGTTGAGTGTAATGAACATTATAGGCCAGCAGGAGTTTGGACATTTAGTCTTACTTCACCTAAAATGTGGAAGGGTAATGAGCAATCTGAATGACTGCCAGCCTAACCCACTAAACTCACAACATAACCAGCAGGCTGATTCACAGTTATATCCTATTCCATTACCCTTCTTACGTCTCATTTCCTAGAATCACCTTACTCTATCACCTCTACTGGTGAACAGTCAGGGAGAACTATGGAGCATATGGGGAAGCTCCACAGCCTTCAACATGATGGATGTGACATCACATCCAACACCATCATCGCTGCATGCTTCACGACAGAGGCCACCAGGCCAGCTTCTCATCTCCATTTGCATTTTAATATCTCAGCAATATTCAATCCATTAGGTTTACTCCCAGGCCGATTAGTGGAGGGTTAATTAAAGATGCGATTAGACCACTCAAAATGATGCGATGAGATGCTATACCTGCTCCTGTGCTAATACTCAGGGCCTCATGCTGACCACAATGAGGACTGATGACCAGAGAGGACTCATCTATAAATACAGTAAATACAACACCTCTCAGGATTACCTCTTCAGGATCCTGAGGCTGGTGTGAGTGATGGCAGAAGAAACCTTGCTAATTTACACAGATAGTGCTAATCCTCAGATTCAGGGGAAAAGAAAGTTATACTGAGTAAAATTAAATTGCTCCTCAATATGGACTCCTCCAGAGAGAGGTGAGAGCTGAGTGAGTGAGTACATGGACGGTTTTCTCTTTCAGTTCACTTTCACCTCAGCCATCTTCCTCAGATTGGGGGAATTTCTCACCCGTGCCCTCGCAGGCTAACACACGCAGATTAGCCAGCAGCTGTCACAAATCAGACTGACAGAGGCAAATAAACATGGCTAGTAGCGACAACTTAAACTGTGACAGTCAGTCAGTCAGGATTAGCTGCTACAGTGAGTGTCATATGGTGGCAAACACATGTGCAGCACTCAAAGTTAATGAGTTCACTGAAGCTAAAAGGCTACACGCTAAAATTGGGCTCATGGAATGGGACAGCAGGATATCACATATTTTTAACCTCCATTTAGTATATTCATTTATTCATTTCTAAGTCCCTAATCTTAACTTAACCCTCACCACTCTGTTCCTGACCTCAGCTGAAGGCTGTAGAAGGAATGGATGTATGGTCAGTGATGGATGAGTTGGAGCTTAGATTTAGATTTTGTCACTTATTAGAGACAGAAAATTCAAATTAGGTCACAGGGAAGAAAGCATTGCTGGACAAGCAAGCAGCAACCACTATGACTTACTGTAATAGGAGACATGTCAATCACATCGGCATGTACCAAAACCAACTCCTCTTTAAGCCTCAGTGGTGCATCCAAGCAGTCCCTGTCAACTTGTTAAGTCAGAAATTTCCAAGTAATAAATACTAATGGCAAGTGGCCACAGTGTCTTTTTTGATGCTCTCACTGAATTTTTAAGATGTACAAATAGTGGCTACCAAATAGAATAAAAACATACTTTTATACAATTACATCATTTTGTCACATTTATTATTTTGATATCCATGTTCATTTTGTTCTAAAAAATAAATGGTGGTCTGAAAGAGCCACATCCCCTCATATCTCCTCACAGCAGCTGAGTGGCTGGCCTATAGTTGGAAATTCAGACTGAACACTTTCAGCCTCTTACATCAATCACATGCTTTATTTTATAATGCCGACATTTAAGTGTGTGGTGGTATTAAGCATTAAACTAGGAATACACACTAATGCTGCAGTAGACAAAGAGGTTAGTTACTAATTACTAGTAACTAGTTTCTTGAAGGTAATACTACTATCAGTTATGGCAGCCAGAAATAACTGACTTATTTAAGAGTTAGGAGTTTCTTGAGAAGTTACTCACTACTCAAGTATTCTTTTCACTTCGTGCCATCTTTCCTTTAGTTATTTTGATGACTGCTCTAGAACTTGTTACAGTACTTAGAGGGGGGCTGCAGCAATTTAACACATGTGTGTTTCCAAGTGTTGGGAAGAACTAATGTATAAATGAAAAAAAGTTGTATAAAGCCTTTTGTGCCTCCAGAGGGAGCTGAGTGAAGTCTGATAAATGCCCTCAAGTGATGTCACACGAGTCAATGTCAGCTGGGTCTGAAGGGTACAAGTTTGAAAATGAAAATAAAAATCAGGTGGTATGGAGTTAGAAAGTATTGAGCTTGCCAGACCTCTGTAGCCTGCTCCTCATTTCTGATTGAGGCTAGAGGCTTGATCCACCTGTGTCACACTGCCTACCTTACCTGTGCATGATGGCTACACCTTGCTGAACTGATGTAACTCACAAACATGTGTATGCGCACTGCCACTGTTGCTGCTGCAGCGCTGCTACTGCCAGCCCACTCTTTCTACACACTGAATTGCCTTCGTGGCCCAGGCCATGGCAACACATTCAAATCTCTGAGCAAACTGTCAGGAGCTGAGTTATGTTTTGGATAATGTAGGTTTTGCTGAGGAAGAAAATTAATTTAAAAAAGATTTAAAAATCATTAAAAAGACAATAGATCTGGCTCTGCTATACTGATTTTAAATCTTAGTTTTTTTACGGTCCAGAGTCCAGCAAGGTTACAGGAGTGCATTACATTGGTGGAGTACTCTTTAAAAGCTGCAGTAATCAATCATTTGAATCAAATTTCAAATAACTATTTGTAACGTGAAAGGAGCAACCAGCTGGTGAACTAGCGCAGCATTTAGCAGCTTAAGAGACAGATATTTTTCTTAGGGGTTGGTGAAGAGCTAAAAAGAGAGTTGATATTGGACAGAAAATTCATTAGATGGCCATCCATCCATCATCTATACCGCTATATCCGTTAAGGGTCGCAGGGGGGCTGGAGCCTATCCGAGCTGACATTGGGTGAGAGACGGGGTACACCCTGTACAGATCGGCAGTCCATCGCAGGGCCAACACATATAGAGAAACAACCATTCACACTCACATTCACACCTACAATTTAGAATCACTAGTTAATCTAACCTGCATGTCTTGGGACTATGGGAGGAAGCCAGAGTACCAAGAGAGAACCCATGCAGGCACAGGAAGAACATGCAAACTCGCTTTTCATTGAGTCAGTTATCTTCTGTGGTCTTATCTTTACTCACAACTAAACCTAATTCTAGTTTTAACCTTAGAACATGTCCTAATGCTATATAGGCAGCTCCTAAAGAAATGAAAACTGGAAACACATCGTCAAGTAGAGTACAAGCATGCATGCATGCATACACACAAACACACACACACACACAGTCATACAAAAATAAATGAGTAATCTTGGCTGTATGTTCCTCTCCACCCTGGTGTGCTCAGCCACAGAGGGTAGTTTGCAGTTGCTGTTCCTTTGGCAGCAGCATGAGGTGGTGCACCCCTACACACTCACACACCACACCCACATTGACGCAGACAACCAGCAGTGAGGAGCATTCAAGGGTATCTATCAATGTCTTCTGAACCTCAGGAAAAAGAGAAAAGAAGAGCTCAGAGGTCGAACAAGAAGGAGCACAGAGCATCTTGATTTTCAAACACAGACCTAAAATACTGATCTGGCCCTGCAGTGGAATCTGGTGACTACCATTAAACTAATAAACACTAATGTCACCTTGGTGTATAACTAAAACTCTGATCTCCAGTATAGTCCATCTCTGACATGACAGAGGTTCCTGCCTGAGGGCCAATGTAAAAACATTTGATTTTCTTTGCCAATTTATTTACTGATTACATACAAGGTGAGCTTGTTGGGAGGGTGAACCCTGACTTAGAGAGCTGCTATCGCTATAAGAATTTTAAGTCAGCCGAGAATTGCTTAATGGTAAAAATCCAAGTTTATTAACCTTTTTAAAAGTGTTCATCACAGACCTGAGTAGGTCTACCCTGACCAGTTTCATGCTGTGTGTGCCTAAATATAACCATAAATAAGTGTAACACTGCTGTCAGCAGCAATGATTTTATGAATTTCTTTAATAAAATCTCTACCATTAGAGATAAAATCAATCACATCCTGCCTTCAACCAGCACTGATTTATGTCAAAACACAGGATCCATAGACTCAACTGCAAAACCTAACCTTGACTCCTTTTCTCCCATCGACCTCCCCCAGTTCACATAAATTATCTCAGCATCTAAACCTTCAACTTGTCTCCTAGACCCCATCCCAACTAGGCTGCTTAAGGAAGCTCTGCCCTTAATTTGCAGTCCTGTATTAGATATGTTAAATCTGTCCTTGGTAACAGGTTATGTGCTGCAGTCATATAAAACAGCTGTAATCAAACCTCTCCTAAAAAAGCCCACTCTAGATCCAGACGTATTAGCCAATTACAGACCTATATCTAACCTCCCCTTTCTTTCCAAAATCCTAGAGAAAGCAGTTGCAAAACAGTTGTGCGACTTTCTACAGGATAATAGTTTATTTGAGGATTTTCAGTCAGGATTTAGGTTGTATCACAGCACAGAGACAGCACTTGTAAAAGTTACGAATGACCTCCTGATCACATCAGACAACGGACTTGTTTCTGTACTTGTTAGATCTCAGTGCTGCTTTTGATACGATTGACCATCACATCCTTTTACAGAGACTGGAGCACTTTATTGGTATTAAAGGAACTGCACTAAACTGGTTTAAGTCCTATCTATCTGATAGGCTTCAGTTTGTACATGTTAACAACTACTCCTCCATGTACACAAAAGTTAGACATGGAGTTCCACAAGGGTCAGTGCTTGGACCAATCCTCTTCACTTTGTATATGCTTCCCTTGGGCAATATTATCAGGAAACACTCCATAAATTTCCATTGTTATGCGGATGATACACAGCTTTATCTGTCAATGGAGCCTAATGAAACCTATCACCTAGCCAAACTCCAGGTTTGTCTTTGGGACATTAAAAATTGGATGACAAGCAACTTTTTACTACTGAACTCAGATAAAACTGAAGTCATTATAATTGGTCCTGAACACATCAGAAATAAACTTTCTAATGATGTAGTTACATTAGATGGCATTGCCCTGGCTCCCAGCTCCACTGTAAAGAATCTGGGAGTCATCTTTGATCAGGATATGTCCTTTAACTCACATATAAAACAAACTTCTAGGACTGCCTTCTTTCACCTGCGTAATATCACCAAAATTAGACATTTTCTGTCTCAAAAGGATGCAGAAAAACTAGTCCATGCATTTGTTACTTCTAGGCTGGACTACTGTAATTCATTATTATCAGGCTGCCCCAGCAAGTCTCTAAAGACTCTGCAGCTGATTCAAAATGCTGCAGCACGATTACTGACAGGAACTAGGAAAAGAGACCATATTTCTCCTGTGTTAGCCTCTCTACATTGGCTCCCAGTCAAATCCAGAGTAGAATTTAAAATCCTCCTCCTCACTTACAAAGCCCTTAATAGTCAGGTACCATCTTACCTTAAAGATCTCATAGTCCCCTACAATCCCACTAGGACTCTGCGCTCCCAGAATGCTGGTTTACTGGTGGTTCCCAGAGTTTCTAAGAGTCGAATGGGAGGCAGAGCCTTCAGTTATCAGGCTCCTCTACTGTGGAACCTTCTCCCAGTTTCGGTCCGGGAGGCAGACACCCTCTGTACCTTTAAGAGTTGGCTTAAAACCTTCGTCTTTGATGAAGCTTATAGTTAGGGTTGGCTCAGGCTTGAACCGTCCCTTAGTTATGCTGCTATAGGCCTAGACTGCCGGGAGATCTCCCATGATGCACTGAGCTTCTCTCTCTCTCTCTCTCTCTCTCTCCATCAGTATGGATACATTTCCCATAAATACATGTTATTAACTCAATATCTTCCCTTTCCCATAGTATTGTGCTCTTCCGTCTCTCTCTCCTCTTCTGTCTCTTTCTGCAGGTATTTCTGCCTCTGGAGCTGTAGAGTCTGATCTGTGATGACAAGTCACCTGCTGCTCCTACAACTCCACTCAACACCTGCTGCTAGAATTACAAATTACTTATACTGCTATTAGTTGTATTGCTATGTTAGCAGTTAATACTTTAATTATCACTACTATCATTACTACTGCTGTATTACTGGCATCACCTTACATCTTATATGGAACCCGTGTTATGCTATGTTCTTCTCTCGCTATTCTCTACCCTTTTGTTGTGATATGGCGCTATATAAATAAAATTGAATTGAATTGAATTGAATAGTCACTACAAGTCAGTAACTTACTGTCGCAAACAAAAAGACTCAGTGAAAATGGACAATTCCTGTCCATGTGGACTGAATGAATCAATACATTAAATGTCATGACTGTTTGATTAACTGCAAGTCCTGCTGGCCGCACAAAAACAGTTGTGTCCGAGTACACAGAATCAATACATTACAATTTGTGACTATTTCATGAACTGCCACAAGACTGGGTTATATCACAACATTTACGAGTCACTGAGTGGCAGAAATATCAAATCATGATAGTATGGAATACTGGATCAGGGTTGGGATGATCTGAAAAGTATACTATTTGAGGAATATAAGAATGCTTTAGGACTGCACTCTATTTCCCAGAGCACAGAAGCAGATCCAAAGGGAATAATGATGAATGAATGAAAATCTATTATTTTCTCAGTTCATCAATTAATCTTGTGTTTTATCAGACATCAGAAATCTGTAAAAAACATCCATCCCAATTTCTTAAAACCTCAGGTGACATCTACAAATTGCCAGTTTTGGCTGACCAATGCTCTTAAACCAAAAGATATTGAGTTTACTGGCACATAAGACAAATCAAATCCCCACAATTGAGGAGATGTTGCCACTTTTACTTGAAAGATTACTGAAGCAGGTAATCAAAATAATAACAAAATAGTCTGTAAAATCAATACAGCAAAAAATGGTTGATCAGATATAAAACAAACAGTTTCATCTCAGTATATTTCAAACCTGTTTAATTTCTATTGTTGATTTTTATTGATGGCATGTGCTCATTTGATACCATTGTCAGTTTGTTACAATATTGCAGCTGGTGACACACTCATCATGGTGCTCTAATGAAGGCTTGTTTGTGAAAAAGCATAAAAACTCTCATGCTTATATGCTCCATATTAAATTACCACAGGGCTGAGAAAGTTGTGAAGTGATTTTGTCAAACTGCATGAACAGAATATTCTGGAAGAGCCAAAACAAAAATGGCCACATTAAAAATGGCAAATATTGTGTCTAATACATATTGCTGGCAGAGTACAGAGGCATCAGAATCACATGTTAGTTGAACCCTGCTGCTTACACTTAACATACACACATACAGAAAGAAACATAGCCCACACAGAGATGCTGCCTGCTTGGCTGCTTCAGCTGCTAACACTCAGAGGAGCCCCTACACAGCTTACTGCAATAACATTAAAGTATCTTATAATAGGACAAAGCAATTTACTTTATTGTATATGCACATTCACCGCTGATTCCCAACAGATATGCACTGCAGTTCTTGGAATACATTTCAAAGGTGTAAATGAGATGAGTCTTCACATATCCTACACACTGTCTAAACTCCATTAGGCATTCAACACTGCTATATTCAGGTGATCACTACCTCTAAGCAAGCACAGGAGGCTGCTACTGACAGCACAGGGCTCCCTCAGGCCTGCTGCATGATAAATTCTCCTGCACAGTAATGCTGCTACAATCAATCAGACACTGATTGTCTCCCCATAGTCCTGATAGAAGAGAGCCAGGTATCAGTTAAATGCTATAGAGACGGGCACAGGATCGAGCATGCAGTTTAGGCAGTAATACACTGACAACAAAGTTGGAGTGTGATTTATGCATAAAACAAATAAATAAATACAGATCCTTACTTTTTTAAAGTAATAAACCTATAATCAGACACAAGGCAAATATTTCATTCTCTTGACACTTTCTCTGACCAAGTCAAGACTAATCTCATTCTGACTGAAGGCATTTATTTTTAGTACAGCTGACATTTTTAAAATGGTAGTGACTGACAGTGTGTAAAGAGGCTTATGTTAGAAGCACAACATAAGGAAATGTGTGAATTCCTGGCTGTGATTACTGCCAGATAACTCTGAGAGCAATACTCAGTATGCTAGTCAGAGTGTGACCTCACACAATCACGCTCCCCAGGAGTATAAAAGGAGCGGGTGGGAAAAAAAAGGAGAGAAATGAATAAGACATCAAGTGTTTTCTGCTGTAGAAGCTGATCTCTCTTATTGTAAGGTATAGGCTGCAGCTTGTTGTAATCCACCACTAGTTAGCAGGCTGACGTGCCACCGGCTGGAAATGTTGTGTCTGAGATATAACAAAGACAATGAGTGTCTGACAATAGCTATCAGATATGTATTGTGTCCGCAATTACAGACTGTGCACAGGCTGCCTGTCCTTCAAAAGATACAAACTGTGATACTGAACTGGTGCTGGTGGTGATTGAGGATGAACACTGCAGTCATGTGAAGTCCTCCACAATGCAATCACATTAAAGGACTTTTGGTTAAGCAACACTTATCTTCCTTCACTGGTAGACATTAGGGGTTCTACAGAGCCCCCCTGGGATTAGCAGAGAAAAAAAAGAGCCATGTGCAAATCCATACCCATGGATTAACAATCCATGCACACAGATTTGCAGTCTGTGTCCACCAGCCCAGTCTCATGGCAGTTTGTGTTCATGTACATGAAATGTAATGTAATCTATTGACTTTGTGACAAACAGTTCAGGAAATAGTCATGAAATGTAATGTACTGATTCTGTGTACTTGGACACAAATTTCCCCTTTTTTGTGACAGCCAGCAGGACTGCAGTTCATCAAATAGTCATGATATTTAATATATTGATTCATTCAGCCTTTTTTTTTTTTTGTAACAGCAAAATATCGACTTGTAGTGACTACAGCAACATAACACTTAGAACACACTTTTAACACAACATGTTGATTAAATTTAACCAAAAGCACAGTCTTTTACTAATCTTAACCACAAAACCAACAGATTTGCATCAATGGCAGCAGTTTTGATTGCAAATCCATGGGCACGGATTTCAAAACAGGGGCTCCGTAGAGTTCAACCAGCACCTATTCATATTTTATGACACCGAAAGTGGACTGATTGCAAAACCTCCTTGACAGAGGTAATAAAATATGTTACATGAATCAGAAAATTGAAACTGAATGCAGGCAATATGTAAAACAATATAGTTGTGAAACACTTGACACCCAGTGGCTGACCCTGACCAATTAATTCACAACTGATTCTGCATTTGATTCCAAAGGAAAGGAAATATTGTTTTCAATCTTTTGTGGCCCTGAACAATTTTTAGGCCACAGAAATTTTCATGACAAGTTCCTAGAACTTAAGTCAATGTCTTCAGATCACTTGTTTTGCCCTGCAGTGGTCCAGATAGCCGAAGCATTCGATTTACCAAACCACTCCTCACTTTTGATTGGCTTTTACCAGAAACTACCATTGCTTTAACTGTAATTTTAGGCAAGTCACCATACAGGCAGAGCTTTAACTTCAGGGATTGCATTGTCATCAGTCCACCAATCTGGCCCAGACTGAAAAACTGTGTGGATGACTATAAAACCTGCTAAAGACATTCATGGTGCCCAGAGGACGAATCCTAATGACTTTAGTGATGCACTGACAAAGAGGTTAACATTTTTGGTTCGCAGTAAAATGTCTCAAATTTGGTACAAATTTCAACATGTCCAATACTTTGGTTTATGAACAAATACCTACAAAACTAATGACATTCCTGGTCATTTGCAGTAGTACTCTCAAACAACTTTGGTTGTATAAACACTTTTTAAGTAATGCTTAGTATTCTATATTATCAAGAGAATTTTTAGCATATCAAACAAATACTATGTCACTATGTCAGTCTTAGAAATCTCTCATGAACATGGGGTCCATCCCTAATATAAGAAACAAAAAGTCATAATTGACATTTACCTTATTTTGTCTGAAAATCACTCCCAAACCCAGGCCTTTAATTTCTAATCACCATCCCATTACTGTTTCTGATTTCTTATTGTGATGTGACTTTTGAGCATTAGTCTTTTATGGAGGATGCAGTTAAAAGACGTGAGCTGAGGGTCTGATATTGTGGACAGACTGGAAATGTTTCAGCCAATAGCCAGGCATGTTTCTGACCTTGCTCTTAAAGAGTGATGTTGTAAACCAAAGAGATGTACAAAAAGGGGAATCCACATACACGTTCCCCTCACTGTAAATAGACAGTATAGCTTGTTAAAACTGTCAGAGCAGATGCTGGTAGCATTTCTAAATCCATCAGGGCTTAATGGCCTGAGAGAAATGTTTGCTAAATGTGATCAAAACTGTCATTCAAACTGAGATGCAGTCACTCCAGGGAGAACACGTCAAAAATTATGTCAGCCATTTTGTCCACTGTGATTTTTCCTCAGCTTCAATTTTCAGATCAGAACAAGTTTTCAATTTCAAGCTGGTAAAACATGCAAAATGAACACAGTTACATTTTTTAGGTTGACTTTAATCCTGCTCTGAATGCCAACAGAGCATTATAATTCCAGTCTCATATTATGACAAAAACAGATGAGAGCAGCACGAACCGTGACATGGAAGCACAGATTAAAAAACAAACAAAAAAACAACAGAATTCACAAAGATTCATGCTCCCTGGAACTAATGATAGCATTTTGCTTTTAATGGATTCTCCAAGGGCTTCCAGTTATTAAGGAACACATTTGTTGCATTAATTCTGATTCTGACAACAAACACATGGAATTATTCAGCTCAAATTGGACTGAGAATAGATAATGAATATCATGTGTGACAAAGAAAAAATGGAGAGTGACAAGGAGTCGAAGAGTACAAGAGAAAGAGAACAAAGATTCAAAGATGGCTAAAGGAAAAATCATTAAGTAACAATCATGACATGTCAACTAAACAACAAATCCTGACAGTTTGGTGAAGTTGAATGTTATAGACAATACTGTGACAGCAAATTGGTTCATGACAATCACACAACAACACACACAAAGCAGATAAGCAGAGAGACCACCCTAAATAATCAAAGCCTTCCACAGGCTCTTTCTGTTGAGTGCAGCACTTTTACCACAGATTTACATCAAGTCAGTCAGGTTACAGTATCTTTTTCAATTAGAGACAAAGGCAGACAGAGGGACAGAGAGGGACAAGAGCTTATGATGTTACCTTTTTCTCTCTCCTCTTTCTTCCTCTTTTCTTTCTGTCTCTGCTCCTTGCCTCACCACTGTCCCACCACTGTCTCCACTTCCTGCAACCATTGTTTCACATTAAAAGCCCCAGTGGCTGCAATTATTTTCCCGTGGCAGCCCGCCACCACAAAATGTTTACAGTGGAAACACTGCAGATATAGTTGGCGACTCAATCATAGGCCAGTTATGAAATCCTACCGCAGTGTCTCTCCTGCTGGGCTGCTGACACTGTCAGCCGAGTTTAACTCACCATAACACCAGTGGTTTTCACCAGCTGTGTGTATTCCTGTGATGATCGTGCAGCGCTCAGCACAGAATTTACCTGACACCAGACACACTTTCCGGTGTCGCTCTGCCCTGTTTCCATCACGCCTCTACTTCCATCACAGCTAGTTTTGTGGTTTGGTCATATTAAGACAAGACTCAGTTGTAATGTTTACAGCCTGACACACTGTTGCTCCTGTTCCTATGTTGTTCTGTTTGTGAACTATGAGGCAGCCAAAAAAAAATAGTAATGCGCCATCAACTGATATTTTGTGAGTTGAATCAGGGTCTTTCCCAATGCACCAAACTGTCAACTTTTAGGGGGCAGCCCTAGAAAAGTCCCTGTGAGTGTGGAGATTTTCACTGACCACTGCTGATTGATGAGCCATTCACGTAAGAAGTGCTGCAGGTAAAGTTCAAGTTATATTCCTGTGTTGACGACGCAGTAGATGCTAGATGTGCATCTCCGTAGAAATGAAACTACATGTCACAGTGACACAGAGCCAGACAGCGGCGACTGGTCCACTTGGTCAGCTCATACATGTTTCTCAGTAGCCGGACACAGAAAACTCATCCTTCCTCTGCCTCACTCAGCTCAGTGGTCGTACACACCATCTCCTGCAACGTTTTCTCTCCTCTCTGTGTCACAGTAATTTTAGTAAAAGAACCTGTTATTCACCATTTATTAGCTCCAACTCAACAGAGTGCCATTAAAACCCCACCACCCGCTAGTGTGGTGGCAGTATAATTGCAACACAGACACAGACACACCAACGCAGAAGTATAAATGCACACAAAGGCATAGGCCACTTAAGTAGGCCATGACATAGGCTCTACATTGTTCCTACGCAGAAGTATAAACCAAGCTCAACCCTCACCCCCAGGGTGAGGCGTATTTGTTTTTCTGTTTTTTTTAATGTAACATTACATTACACTGTATTAATTACATTAAATTACATTTTATCTATATAGCGCCGAATCACAACAGAAGACATCTCAAGGCACTTTTCATATAGTGCAGGACTAGACCGTACTCTTTAGATTATTATAATTACAGAGAGAGACTCAATAGAAGTACTGTCATTTTTTAATGATTGATGGAAAAAGAAAAACATTGAAAATCAAGATCCAAGAGGTTTTCCTTTTTGAAGCCAAAGACCAGACCTTTTGTTGTTTAGACTGGAGGATCTATTGACCTATTGTGATGTAATTTGCCAGCTGCATATTTTTATGTCATAATATTGAACCTGGGAGAGAAGAGAGAAACTTTGCTTCTCCTTCTTAGTTTGATCAGCCATCTTTATGGTTTAAACAGACACATAGTTTCCTATTCACTATGATAAATGATAAGCAGTTCAACAGGCACCAGTGGCAAACAGGCTCTGTGTCTCTGTCTGCTTCTGTCAGACACAGACAGGGTATGAATGCCTCCATATACACCATCACACTCTGCTGTTTCAAAACAAACTCCTGTATGTTCACATACTGTAGCTGTACATCATCATTCAGTTTCTTACAAACATCATGTTACAGGACAGGAAGGAGTCTTTTTCCCTCTCAGATTCTTTACATTCTTTCTTAGCAGAGGCCCATTTATAGCAAATGGCCCAAGCTAATTCCCATGGCACTGACTTCTACAAATGGTCTGCTTCATGTTGTTTCATCACAAAAGTCCCGTCCTGAACAAGAACACTGGCTATATCTTCTTATCTAAATAAGTACAGGAAACTTGACAAACAGCCCTGTTGCCAAATATATGTGACGTCTGATATCTGAGCTCTCATGTCTCTTTGCCAACAAAAATAAAAACTTCTCTAAGGTCCTCTCAGTGGGAAAATCTCACAATGCAGCATTCCTCATTGCCCCCTTTACACACCTCCACACTACAGCTGAGGCTGCAGTAGAAGAGCAAACAGTTTCTCTTCATCATGGTGAATATGGGACACAAGAAATCACAAGCTTAAAAAAAAAAGTGCTGCGTATGTCAGGCTTGTTGAGGTTTAAGCACATAATGCTGAAAGGCCTTCTTGTATTTCACAGATGTCATTAACATTGTTTCTTCATCTAATAAGAACATCTAGAATCCTAAAACCAGGGAGGTTAGAAAGTGGCTTCCTTCAGCACCCAGACAATGACAACAGCCCACTGTCCAAACAGAACTACAACTTTTTCAGAGGGTCCATTCACATCTGCTGCCTTGATTTCCTGACATTCGCTTCATTTGTTCTGGGTATAGGTTTGTATGTTTTTACTATCATTGCCAATATAGTACAGAACTGCTGCCCAACCAATAAACTGCCTAAAGCAACACATCTGCCAATATTAGCTTATCACAATACAATACTGCTACAGACATGTTCAAGGTCATTCAAAGTCTAGAAATGTTTGTTTTCATATATTCCCAATCTCTCACAATTCATTAATAACCACATTTGAGAGATCTTTATCAAAAACCTTAGAAATAAATAAGAGCAAAAAATAATAAATATTGATATCAGTGTATTGGTATCAGCCTCAAAATGTCAGTATCTGCCTGGCTTAGTTGTTTAATAAAGAACACAAATAAAATAAACTGTAGTAGTAGTTAGAAAGGTTTCTTGAATTAGATCAGTAAATATCTGATTAAGGAATAAATGAGCTGATTGATACAATCTATAGTTTGAGTCTTTTTCCAGAAAAGATCCCAAACATTCTCTTGTTCCAGCTTTTCCAGTGTGAGTATTTGCTGCTTTCTTTCTCCTGTGAGACAGCAATCTGAATATCTCAGACTGATGTTTTCTTAAGCAATCTGACGACATTTCATTATGACAGGAATTTTTCACAATCTTCCACCATTTTCCAGCCCTAACCATGAATGTCAGTACAGGAAAGCAGCAAATGAATCAACAGTGAAAGTAATTGTTAGTTGCAGTCCAAAAATAGAACAGAGAACACACCATTAACAACAGTATTTCTCTTTTTCAGTCTATTTCAAAATCATACCTTCCTACCAATACCTTCCGCCTTTTTGTTGCTGCTCTGTTTTCCGAGTCATCCTGAGAAATCCTGGTTTCACAGCTCTTACCTGCTGCCAATATAAAAACACATTTGCACAGTCACAAACTAAAGTTACCCAATACTGACTGTAAGTTGATTTACAGAAATAACAACTCTTAAATCAGCATTTATAGAACAGATAGTTCTGCTCCTTGATTATGATTGGTCAACCCACACTGTAACATACTCACTATTACTACACCATTCATTTGATCATTCAGTGAATGCACAAAAACCAGAAAGATGCTGGCCAAAGAAACAAAGAAAGCCTGCAAGGATTTCTGTTTGAGCAGTCAGGGATCCCAGGGTTGCTTCGCTGGAAAAATACTGTACCTCTTATTGCTGCTGTGAAGGGCCATACATGTGGATCCCCCCGGCAATCTTACTAGCTCCCTGCAATGAGAGTTGGAGCAACATCCTTCTGGCATCGCACAATTAAAACGCACCTGTCCAGAGTAAAACACCCCGGAACCAGCAAAGAGGAGAGCTGACACAACTGAAACTACCTCAACAGTTGCACATTAATATTAATAATTACCTCAATCCTTAAGTATGCTTTCCACTGTGTCTGTGTGTTGCTGCATCTGTGTGTTGCTTGGCAACCATTCCGCTAAATGTCGCTGAAGAAACTACTTTGTTTGACAGAAGAATGATTATTTCTTATCAATAAATAATGTTTTTTTTTTGTTTGTTTAGTTTATGAAATCTTTTCATACTTTCGCACTAAGGCACTAACTACAATCACTGTCAACAACAACCTCTCTGAGCTTATTGCTTTAATTTATTTGAAAAATAGTAAGTTCATGCTCCTGCAGACTCTACTGCAGCAGTTTCAGTCAGAGTTCTCCTGGAGAACAGCACTGGATTTCAGCAGATCTAGAGAGCATGTAAGAGAAATCAATATGTTATCCAGTGTTCCCAGGACAACACAAATAATCTACAGGATCAACTGAAAACTGTAACAAAAACAGAAGCATCTTGGTTTGTGCAATGTAACAACATGTACTGTACTGTGATGCAATATAAATTTGGCAAGCATCAGAGATTTTGTCTTAAGATTTATATCGAGTTGTATCACTTTAATGTTTCTGGTTGTTTTATATCATTGTAGAAAATGTTGCAAATCAATGAGCAAGACTGTTTTATGGATTTCAATATGATTTATGCATCAATGTGACAACTTGAATTGTCAGATTTGCTACATTAGTCAAGAACTGACAACTATGCCTGATTATTTTACCCATGAACAACTGATTGATTTTCTCAGATTTTACTGCCCACACCTACAAGCATCATCAATAATTTGTTGATTCCACATGGAGTCTCGCCATCTACAGCTACAAGATACAGGATACTGGTGTTTTGGTAAATTCCAATCTTGGCTTTATTACAGATTTAACCTGGTGTTTCTCAGACCTCAAAGCTCCATTAATCCATATTTTTATATTAACAATGGTACATATGACTGCATGTAATGAGAAAGGAGTCACACCATGGATGTATTATTAGAGCTGGTGCCCACTCAGTCCTATCAGATTTGCTCGCCTGGCGCATACGCTGAAAAGGTTTCTGGCTTCTGGGTTTACTTCTGCATTATGTGTCCCACTGAATATATGAGTTTAAGCTGTGTTTTGGACATTTTTTAAAATGAGAAAGTGATACTGTATGTGACATTTAACTACGACTTGGCAGATTAAGTTATTACTAAGACTTCACAAATGATTTCTAAACTTTTAATATTGACAGGCATATTCATATGGCAGGAGGATGATATGAGGATTTACTACATTGAGACAGTATAAGCCTTGAATAAAGAAATAGATGTGGTTGTTTTGAACAGATGACAAAATGAACTTAAGTCACCAGAGACTATATAAAAAGATAAGACACTACACAGATCACATAAACTATCACATGTAAGGTAAGTGAACTAATTTAAAATACCCTAAAGAAAACTGTTACAGTGGGAGTTATGAAAAATCACCTACAGTGTATCACAGAGTTTTTAGGAGGCTGCTATATTGGTAAAAAACAAACAAAAAAACAATTAAGTTTGAGAACAAAGGCAGAGAAGTGACCTGTGACCACAAAATCTAAATATCATGCTGTGTGAAAATGAAGGCTCGGCTTTGAGTCATTTATTAAGTTTTACCTTTAATTTTACACATCACACAGTGTCCGCTGTGAGCTAGCAAGAATTCTCGTTCCCGAGACACAACATGACCATGCGTTGAGTGCCCGCACACAGCCGGGACGTCACTCAGAGAAACATGACTTTTCTGGGCTTTTGAAAAGTTTTACAAAGATTAAAACTCCATGACTTAAAAATATAAAATGCAAAGAGTAATAATTGATTCTGCTTATAGCTGGAGGTGTCCTGTCAGCAGTTTAATGGTGGCCTATGGTTAACTACCTGCTCAGCACCAAACAGCAGACAGACACAGTTAGCACTTAGCTGGTGAACATTGTGAAACATCTAGCAGCTAAAGGGCTAAATATTTTTCTCAAGAGTTGGTGGACTCAAACAGGACTCAAATGTAAAATACATATTGCATGCATACTGTCTGATTTCAAATTCAAATCACTGGTGAAACCCTATAGCAACTGAACACAAATGCAACCATATTCATTTGCAACCAAAACACAGCAGCTGCAATATCCATAGCAAATCATTGCTATGATGTGGATGCACTGCCATGAGTAAAATGGTTTCCTACTAGAAACACATCAATGTAGTGTTATTTAAATGTTAAACTGTTCTATTTTTCCTACTTATACTATGGTAGTGACTGTAGAGAGAGGCAAGAAAGGCAGGAGGTAGAGAGAGAGAGAAAGAGAGAGAGAGAATGGCATGCAGCACAGGGTCCAGGCTGGATTTGAACCCAGGCCACTGAAGTAAGGACCCAGCTTTAATAAATGATGAGCTACCAGCATGCCCCCCTGCTAAACTGTTCTTAATGTCCACCTGGCACCTTTACACAGCACACCATCCACTTAATTTGAATTATACAGTCAGAATGTGGCAGGGGAATGGGGGTGATTTGGAGAATGTGCCTCTATCATACAGCACCGTGTAGAGCAGCAGAGACATGGGGACTCAATTCACCACAACACTGTGGCTGCTCAAAGACCCAAAGAGAACACGAGGAAGCCTTTTTAACAAAAATTTACTAGAAATGTAAAAAAGGAGATTCAGTCAATTTTCACATTAGGGCAGTGGGTACAATGTGACACAAGAACAGAGTCATGGGTATACTCATACAGAAAGAATGTGGCTGGTGCATTTGATGATGTCTCATTTGGCAGGCCAGAGGAGCCCTGTGATGGTGACTGACCCTGAGGGACATCTCTGAGACGAGAGGGAAAACCACCATGCTCCACACATGAATATATTACACACCATATGCACTGAGTTACAGCAGAATCCACATCCAAAAAAATGAACTGCAATGCAGAGTCTTCTGACAACATCTGGCCAACAAGACCTTGATAAATAATTTCAGTGAAAAATACAGCCACAACACTGTGGTGGTGGAACCCTGAAACTGGGCCAGTGATGTCACAAGCTCCCAAAAAATTCACTTGTTTTCGACCTACCTCATCAAAGCCGCTGTCCTCTTTCTTGAAAGCTGCAAAAAGAAGAAAGGAAGAGATATTCAGACACTGACTGTACTGACATCCTTTGAAGAATGAACAAAATAAAGTCTAATAGTGGAGATGCAGCACGGCACACAACCTTGTCTCTGTGCCAGGATTTGTCAGGAATTCATTCTGTATGTGTGCTCATTAAAGCCATGTGAGTGCTGGTTTGGTTTGAGCTTAAGAGGAGTTCACTAGTCCTGGTCACAAGTCACTGTTCTCATTAGGGCAGAGAACTGGACCAGCAGGGATGGAAAGATTCTAACATACACTAATATATTCTACCCAAGCAGAAATCTTTGTGAAAAAGAACCTGTGATTAAAATAGAAAAAACGTCAGACCAAGACTGACTGCCCCCACTGATACAATTCATGTTTTACTGTAATGTCACAATTAGTTAATTCTAACCAGGATACATTCATTCATGTAGTATTTACAATATGACATCATACCTTTGCATTAGGTCTGCCTGAAACACTGACTACATGCAGTATACAACAGAGGCCTTTTCAACATTATGATATCACAGCCTTAACACACAGTGGTTGTGAAAAGTCTTTCACATGAATGCATCGATTAATCAACTATGACAATAATCATTAGTTGCAGCCCTAATGTATATCAGTATTTTAGTACCTTGCAATAAGGAAGTAGTGTGCTTTGGTGGGTATATGATGCAGAAATGTGAAAACACTGATTCTAGAATATTTAAAGATGTGATACAGTGGTCCCATTTTCACAACATGTGATCAGTATCTGAATAATAACATCTGAAGGTGAGGGTCACGTGACACACGGAGACAGCCAATGGCACCCATGGGTTACTTTGGGTAGTCTTACTAACTAGCCTGATGTTACTTATACTGGTTATCAAAGCCAGTGGAGAAGCTTGCTAGCACTAGTCTTATCACATCTACCCCTGTCCATTACGTGACCCTTGTCTTGCCCACCTTTCCAGAGGGAGGGCTTGTTTATAGCTTTTTGGCAGGCAGTTTGAGATACTTTGGAGGGGTGGAGTTAGGTGACTGATGTTACAACAGTTAGACATATTTTTTTCTTACGAAAGTTGTCACACTGTACAGATGTCATTCACACCTGGCTGAGATCTGATCACAATGTACGTCAAACCACCACCATTCTGATAACATTCAGCTTGGGTAATGGCCAAATGCAAACAGCAAACAGGGGTAGAGGTCCTGCTGAAAGTGGATGCTAAAATCTAGCAATATTAGGTCATTTACACAGCGATTCCAAAACCATGTCCCTTACAATCATCTCCATTAAACCTGGTTTCCATATAAAGATGTGTAATGAATTTAATTATTTGTTACTTCAAAATCCACACTGACAATCCACTGCATTCTTCATATTAACTGCAAGGAATGGCAATATTGCATTGGACATCAATATTCTTCACATTGAGAAGGAGGAGGAGGAGACAACACTGCGTCCTGCTTGACAGTTTGTTTGTATCTACAGCTTTGATTTCTAAATCACTCTCACAGTCCCAGAAGCTTATGGAAAGTATTATTAATAGCTAAACAATGATTTTTTCCAGCTATTAACTCCTCATGATGATTACACTGTCTAATGAGAAAGGCACTACAGATGGCTAAAAGACAGAGTGCTCTGGGGGCTGCATCCCAGTAAAATGACTTATTTATGTCAGAGCGAGTGTTCGGAAGCATTGTCAGCCCAGTCACTGAGCCGTTAAACCGCTGCTTCCTTGTCCTCAGACGGTCAGTACACACACATTCCCCAAAGACTAGTCAGACACTCCAGACAGCATCATCACAGCCACAAATCCACACTCAATACAATAGATTAGACAGCAGGTAGACCATAAAGCCTCTGCTCTGGCTGACAGGGAAGATGTAGTGTATGCGTCAGGAAACAGATATTGCTAGTCAAGTATTTTACATTAAATTTGAATATTAACAAAAACAATTGTTACAATGGGGAACATACATTTCTAGGAAATTTATTTGTATTCAATATGATGTTTGTATTGTTAATAAATATTTATACCGAAGATTACTGGTGCAGAACAACCTGAGAAAAGATTTTACAAAATGGCTTTTTAAAATATAAATTAAACTCCAGGCCTATATTTGTTGTGAACATATATTTTCAAATAAAGCAAGATCACAAATGTATCTTCTTTTTATTTCACTGTTGCATATTATCCATTAATGCATATGTTTCATATCAGACTAGAACTGATTTTGACAACTCTGTCCACCAGCTGTACTTTCTTTACTCTCAAAAACTGCAAACCTCCCTACATCATTTATCCACAGCAAGATTGATGTTTTTATACATGAGGACACATCTACTGTGTCTCTTTCAAACATCAATATTACACTTACTTACTAATTCAAACTTATTCATCCTCTCACTAGTTAAACATTATATCCCATTTGTTTAACCTGTAGACAAACTTTTCTGCTGGAACTATTTCTTAGCAGGGCACTGTAACATCACAGGGAGACTTATTACACATATTCATATCCAAACAGATTTGGTGCATGCCTTGTGATTATTATGTATGTGATGTATTGCAACATGAGCTTGACTACAGTATAGTAAATACATGTGACTTTTTGCATGTGATACAAATTCAGAGATGTTTTGAAAACATTTAGGAAAAAAACATCAGATGAAGCTCTGTCCTTGTGCTCCAGAACAGTCTTTGGAGGATTCAGTGAAGAATACGTATTGATCAAAACATTCAGATTGTGACGCTGGTGAGATGCTATCACTGCAAATAAACTTGAAATAAACGTTATACTATATTTATTTCCAGGGAGCATACAAAAAAGAACAGAATCACTTTCTGAGGGAGATGATGAGAGGGAGACAAAGTAAGACGCAGGGGGTAAAGAAGACTGTTTTGTCCAAATTCACAGCAGATAAACAAAATGAAACAAAAAACACACTTCTGCCTTGAAAGCCATGACACCTCATTACTGCCTCTACAGCCTCTCATACCGCATCCCTCACTTTTGATGAAGGTTGTGAGAAAAACATGAAGAAGCCAAAGCCTTGTCTTATACAGAGAAGGTGTTTTCATTGCTAATTTAACATCAATGTGCTAAGGGGTGAATCCACCCAACAAAAGTTTATCCAACGTGTCATCTGCAGAGTAGAGAAGAACATAAATGAGGTGTATTTATAGCTGTCATGATATTAGATGTTTTTAAACTTTATTTATCCAGGGAAGTTTCACTGAAATCTCTTCTCCAGGAACACATTGCTTCAGTGGGTAGACTCCACTCTAGTTCTAAAAAAAACTCATTCAAAGGAAAACACTATCATTGCCTTTGTTAATATTAAAGCTAATATAGTTGTTATTTTTATAGTTTGTGAGTAAATTAGAGGACCTGTCCTCCTCTGTGTCGACATGTTTTTGCTACGAGTGGGACCGCACACACACACACACACACACAGAGCTGGCCATATGTTTGTGGACATATTTTACTGACGTGTATGTTACCTTTGAAGTAACGTTAAAAACAAACAAAAAAATCATTTAGCAGAGGCAGTTCACTGGTCAAATCTCACTGCTGAGTCCATTTGACATTAGTTAATTCAATAACAGTTAAGTGCTTCATGTTTGAGGTTGAGCGTTACGTAATTTATGCCGTTTCCATCAAGACCAAAGCCGTTTTCTGTGTCCTGTAGACTTCTGTTTTTAAATCTAGATTTTCTGCTTTGCTACTAAGGATACCTTACTTTATATGGTGACTTTACTCTTTTTATCCTTTTAGATATGATCTAAACTAGTAACTGTTAACTACTACTAACTAACTGCTGCTTATTTTAAAGGTTTAAAGGGTGTTGCTGAAGTCATGAGACTATTCAAGCACGACTCCTAGCTTCCTTGGACAAGCACCACAGCAAGCTCATCAGAAACAAGGGAGAATTTATCAGAGTGAAGACTTGGAATATACTCAGAGTTCTTGCTCAGGTATGTACTTGCTCAGTACATCTAAGTTTGCCTCATATCACAAAAATAGTAACATTGTGTTTGCTCTCTCACCTAGAGCCTCAAGATGAATCATCAGGAGTACTAGTGCAGGAACGTAAGCAATGTACTGCAGTGGACAGGGTTAACACCAAAATGTAATTTAGGCACCTAAAAAATCTGTATCAGTTTAAATGTACACTGAATTCAGCATACTTTTACCACTTTACCTTGCCGTCAGACTTGACCAGTTTGGTTTTTTGTGTTATTTTGTGACTTTGGTGAATCCGAACTGACCCTTTAAAACACTGAAATCACACAACAACAACACAGAAGACCAGCAACTCAGGTGTTCCATAATGACTCATATAACGGTGGTTTCCTGTCAGAAAGGGCTGTCTGATGGCAGGGTAAAGAGGTGAAAATATTCTAAATATAGCATACACTGAAAATGAGACAGATTTTTTTGAATACATACTTTTGGCTGCTGACCACAGTAGTTCATTGCTTAACTTCCTACGCCTGTGTTCCCGCTGCTTCTCCAAACTGGGGGCATGCTGATCACTGTGATCATTGTAAGAAATACACTGACCATGGATAAGTACCTGAATACCCCAAGAACTACAGATTTTGTAGCAGGAGGACTCATGTTTCGATGTCAGCATAGCAGCACTGAAGAATTTATTGCGTCAACATGACTGGATATCCACATGGAAAGTGCCAAAGTTTCCCTTAAACTATCTGCTGGACTTAGAAAGTCATTACATTTTTTCATCACTAGAACCCTAATTTAGGTTTTTATTGAGATTTTATTCAAAGCAGTGTTTGTGTAGATATTTTTTATATCGGTACATCAGACACTGGTTTCAGCAGAATAACTTTCTAATAAATGTCTTGTCTTTTATTAGATCAGCTCAGAAGGAGGAAGCTAAAACAGAGCCTGAGAGGTGTACAATGGCTGTGTCTTTCGTCAGGGAGGAGGAGGATCCTCTCCAGCCACCACATGACGTTGGGATTGTCACTGAAGGTGTGGAAGTCCTTAATGAGTTGCCATCAGTTGCACATGCATGTGCCATGCTGTTTGGCCTCATCTTGTATTTGTTTATTTTTTGCACATAATAGAAAATGTGATGCATTTTTAAAAGACTTCATGTTATTCTAATTAACATTTAGGCATGTGATTTTAAAAAATGCTTAAGATTACATTTTTGTACTGAATCAAAAGTTTAACTTGAGAAAAGTTAATAATATTGCTTGTAACAAAATTACAGCAATTTAATTATTTTTTTCTAAAGTAAAAACTAGACTCAGATGTAATAATAAATACTGCAGCAGCTTGCAGTCCTGCTCCTGGGATGACTGGCTGGTCACTGTGCACCATCGTCAAAGGGAGAACAGTTTTATCTCAACTTTTTTGGAGAAAAAAAAAACCTTATTGACTGTAAGTGTAGTAAAATATACACCTGTTATTCAACCTGTAATGTACATTAAAAAACAAAGTTATGGTAAATAGACTTGTACTTATATAGCTTTTCTCTAGTCCTATCGACCACTCAATGCGCTTTACACTACACTTCACATTCACCCTTTCACACATTCATACAGCGCTTGCTCTGCACATGAAGCACTCTAACACATTCACACTCATTCACACACCGATGACACACATCGGGGGCAACATGGGGTTCAGTATCTTGCCCAAGGATACTTCGGCATGGACTGGAGAAAGCAGGGAGTGAACCGCTGACCCTCTGCTCAGTGGGCGACCCACTCTACCTCCTGAGCCACGGCATCCCCAAGTTGAACTTTATACAGATATACACACTTGCTCTGTTCATTTTCATATGTTTATTTTTATGGAAATGTGGTGATAAACTGTATCTGTATATATAAGGAGTCCAAAGTCGACAGAGGCAGTGCTGTTGTTCAACTGTCCAATTAAACATGTATTTATCATGTATTCAGCTTTACCTTCAGACAAACTGGCATCAATAAATATTATATTTCAACTCTCAAAAACTTCCAAAAGGAATTATAACATACTTCATATGCTACAGACAATAGAGTGAGCAGTAAATTACCAAAGGGTTTGCTGAGATACCATACTAGACTCGCTGTTAGTCTTTTTTCCCTCTGCCCTCACCAGGATTATGGCACACACCAACCAGCAGTCATGTCAGTAGCGGGACTGTGAGATACCAGTCGGTCTGCCCATTTCCAAACATATCAAAGCAAAACACATCAGGTGTACAAATTATCACTATGTGTACCTGTTTTGGTGTTTGGTGTTTCCCTTAATGTTTGTGCTTTCACTCTTGTATGTGCTTTGTCCATAGGGGCCAACATACAAAAGAGGGAGGGGAAAAACACAGGCTTTCTACTTCCACTGACTTTTCATCAAATTTTATACATGGGATAAAGGTGGAAGTAGAGTGATTTAATGGCTATGTTAAGCCACACAATTAGTGAAAACTACCCTTCAGTCCACAGTTATTTAATCTCTGGGTTGAGGGCCCACATGTCCTTCACTGGGGCCCCAGGAGATTTATTTGATATTTAATACACTTTAAATAAAAATGTATTAAAGGGGTTTGAGATGTTCTATCATCATACAGTCTATCCAGCGTCTTAAAAACACTTCAGTTCTGTGACTGCTCAGCTCATGAGGACCAAACCTTAGTTCACAGTCCAGAATAGGCTGAGAAACCCTGTCCATCAGTCCATTAAACAGGTTAGAAAAGAATCAAAATGAAAATATCCACCACTCATTATGTTGCACAGTGCCATAATTTGACATGTGGCACAGACCTGTCCACTGGGACCTGTTGGATCAACATTGTCACAAGGACATAAACAATAAAGCTGCTTCTTGAATGTGCTTTGTTAAAGCATCCGTAGAGCAGTGCGAGAGCCGATCGATTCTCAGATGTGTTGATTTAGATGGGAGGAAAGATGGCCAATAGGAGATGAGCATCAGCACGGCAGAAAAGTCAATGCCAATCTTTCTTCTCCCACAACATCGACCCAAGCTCACTTCTGTTCATCTCTCATCTTTTCTTATATGGTGCATCCAGCTATTCATTCTCTACACAAGCTGCTTCAACCCTGAACCCTGTGAGGACGTCTGCCAAGGCACTCAATGTGTGTGTGTGTGTGTGTGTGTGTGTGTCTGTCTGTCTGTCTGTCTGTCTGCAGCAAGATGTGAGTGCATGAGCATGGAAGAGAAAAAAGGGAGGAGAGGGAGAGATAGATGAAATGAGATATGATGGGTGCACCTTGACAACCAGTGATGTGATTGTGTGTGTGATGACTGTTGTTCACAGAGCCACACAGGAGGTTCCTTTAGCAGCACAGCATCCATTACTGGATAATAATTGTTATATATTTAAAGGGTGAGTGTGGTGAAGATGATGATGACAGTGATGCAGGAATCTTACTGTTTGCACATACCTGCACCAAAGCATACCCCATATTCTTCATTAGATTACTATGAATCAGAAGTTGGACAGTTTATCAGCACAGTCCAGTTTTAATGCTGCTTGATGATCAGACAGACCAAACACTCTGAATAAGTCAACTTGGACTTTTTACTATTTCCTGATATTCATGGGCAAATAATTCCCCAAGTAATAACAAAAAGTATTATTATGTGATATGTTGACTGACAACTACAAAACATTTACAATGTCACTGTTACAGAGTTTGCCCACCAGAGAGCACAGATAAGTGGATTTTTACACTGTAAGCCTAAAGTACATGTCTATGTCCAAATTCTTCTGTGTTAATGCTATACAGCACATATGGTCAAAAAGAATGAGGGGAACAAGAAATCACAGCTGAAATGTTTTATCTGGCAACACATTTTGTAATTATCATTTACAGTTGATCTACGGCAAATTAACCGACAGCCGTCATTTTTACTGTTTGTTTGTTACGTGATAGTGGATTGATTAGTCGATTAATCGAATGAACTAATCGAATTTCGTATATATTACAACCAAAAATTGAATTACAATTTTCCCACTGATAATTTTGATTTTTTGCTGAGGTCAAGCACATCCTATATGTGATTGGGCCTGAACAGATAATAGATGATGATGATGATGATTACAGTGCAGACCTATAATTATGATATTTACGGCAAACTGTGTGACCTGGGGATCAGATGTGAGCCACAAATTCAAGTTTGATAATATTTGCAGGAACATATTCCATCAGTGTTTCTCTCCGGACTCTCTGTCCTCATAACTGTTAATAAACTCACTTTCTACTTCATCAATCTGTCTCTTAAACAATCTGCCAGCCCCCAGAAAAGAGTTAACTGCATTCTGCAAACGGAAATATGGACAGGCCAAGTTGATGTGGGTTTTCCATGGCTGTTAACCTCAAACTGTGTCCAGACATCATGTCAGTAAGAAGCAGTGGTCTGTTCTGCTGCTGCTGCTGCTGGAGACATCTCTCAACTCACATTTTGCACAAAGGGGCTGGAAAATGGCTTAGAAAATGGAAAAGACGTCCCGTTACTCACCAATACTCCTGAAACTCTCGGACAAAGTTCTCCTCAACTTTTTCATTTTGCCGATTTTCTCCGCGGGCTGGGAGGCTGGCATCAGGTCGCACATTTTTTTTCCACCGACTTTCAGAGCGGACTGGCGGCGGACTGGATGTGGTTTGAAGCGGGGAAGGAGGACCGGTGTTCAGTCAGCCCAGCGGGGCTTCTTCAGCCCAGCTGCAGCGCGCTGGCAGACACAGGAAACGGAGCCTCAACGGCTCTCACTTCTCTCATCAACTACTTAGAACAAATGCCTTCTTGAGATTTTCTCAAGAATACAACTACATTTCCAAAGAGGCAAGAAAAGCAGAAGCATCCAAATTGGAGACCGTGCGTAATTTGCTGCGCCTTTCTGCTGCGTCTGTTTTTGGTTCAGATCCTAAAAATGAGACCTAGCTCCGACTTCTTTCTTCCTTCCTTTCTTTCTTTCTTTCCTCAGAGTCCCAGTCGCTCCCTGCTCCACCGCAATCTAGATGTCATTTTTGGGATTCTCTCTCTGGTTTCGGCCCCCAGACCCCGCCCTGGATGCGGGGATTGGAGGACTCCTCGGGAGAGCCGCGTTTCTATTTGTTCCGGCGGCTGGCCGTCAAAGAGCCAGCACCACCCTGTAATGTGTTGCAGGAGGAGGAATATTTTCATGGGAGCCAGTGTGTTGTCAGTGCTCTTTCATGAAACTACTGCCCCCTGCAAGACCCGGTCACTGTGTCCCCAAACATCAGCTTCACTACTGTTATTCCTTCAGTTTTGAATATCATAGCTGATCTTTACACTGAAATAAATCAAATGATTAAGTAGACAGTTGTTTATCACAGATGAATTATTTAGAAAAACAAATTAAATGATGTCCACTAACAGATGGAGCTGTCCTGCTCTATGTCCTTCTTGTGCATTAAGTGAAAATATTTAGGTTTTATAGTGATGCAAATAACTTATCATATGAAATCATCCTTATGACACCTCAGAGGGCTGAAATGTTTTCATACTGCCTCCTAATTACTTTGACCAAACCCTGGGGATAATTAAGACAAATGTACAGCTTCATTAGTTTGAATTGGTCCTTCATTATAGTGCATTTGTTAATGATGCATGCACACATTTTACACTAATTGAACAGCATACCCCTACAGTACAAGAAAGAGTATGTGTATGTTGTGGAACATAGTATTATCTAATCTTGTATTAAAAAGCCAATAAAATCCAGACTTATGTTAGGGAGAATTTAAAAAAAGGAGATGAACATTCACGTCGCTATGCAAGTTGAAGTAAATGTGCACAGTGGTGGTACCAGATGGCAGTGAGGTAACTGCATTTAAAAGATACCCCAGGACCCAGGAATCAGGCAATGTGAGTAGAGAAAGCTCCTCTGGTACAATAACTACCCCCAAGAGGCTGATTGTAGACATTAAGAGGAATCAGTGAGAAGAGCATGTTGACTGGTTAGACACAAAGGAGGAAGACATCATGTATGAATGAATGAACTGTTTGACCAGACAGATTTATGTATAGACTGTTCATCTCAGCAATTACTAGTAAGATCATTTCAGTAAGATCAATAATAGTCTGTGAACGACGAATTGGTAAACTAAAGGGATATATATAAATATAAACATGAAAGGAAATACTGTCTCCTTCATCAAATGTGTGAGCCCAGTTTGTGTTACAGGGAAGAGTTACCACTTCACTACTGGATCTGAGCAAAACAAACAAACATTATTATTATTTTTTTGTTTTTTTACACATACAGCAGTACACTCAAGTACATTACTTAAGTATCATTTTGAGGCATTTTACACTGCTTTATACTTCTACACCTCTATATTTCAGAGACAAATACTGTAGAAGTAGCAAGATCATATTGCAGTAGTACAACACACAAGTGTATACACATAGTAACACTCCACCCTATATATGGTAAATGGACTGTACTTATATAGCGCTTTTCTAGTCTTTTTGACCACTCAAAGTGCTTCACACTACAGATCACATTCACCCCATTCACACACACATTCATACAGCACTTGTCTGTACAATAGTGCTTTCTAGCACAGACATTGGGGTTCAGTATCTTGCCCAAGGATACTTCAGCATGCAGACTGGAGGAGCCGGGAATCGAACCACCGACCTTCTGATTGGTGGGTGACTGCTCTACCTCCTGAGCCACAGCCGCTATATAACAATAGCAATTGCTGACTACTCCAATATCCATCAATCCAGTCCACTAAATGCAGTCGTCTCCTGGCTCTACTCTGTCTGATGTTTTAAAAACTTAAGTCGACCCAAATGATGGATTCTAAGATATGGGAATGTAATTGGCCTCATGTCGATTTTTCTCCTTCCCTGGAGCACTAGTGCTCAGAATCAGAATCAGCAGGATAAGAGTCTGTGACAGTCTGTGTGTGTGGGTGGGTGGGGGGACTTAGATCTTGTTGAAGAGCCCAGTTACAGATGGGAAGAAAATGTTCTTGTGGCAAATATTGTTCAGGAAACAATAGATGTAAACGTGAGTGACTGATAAGTTTGTGGCCTACAGTAGAAGGAGAGGAGTTAAACGGCTCTCATTGGGTGCATGTACAGTTCAACTCTTTGAGTGATTAATGCAGGAAGTCAGAAGTTAATAACTTTTTTTTCTGTTAGTCAGACCTGTCTGAGAAAATGGACGACATCAGCATTAGTGCTGCTGAATGTAGATTGGAACTTGTCGAACACCCGACCTGGTCACCTGATTTGGCCCCTCAGACCAATACCTCTTCTGCACTGCACGGGCACTTGACTCATCTCCTTCTACCTCAGGCCACAGACAATCTCCCCTTTTCTTTCTTGGCACAGCTACCTACACTTCTAAAGTTCCATAACAGCAGAGTTCAGATGCTGCACAGTAAGTATATCAGATGTGTTGAATCATCACAAAGACAGGTGAGGTGGTCAGTAGGTCCATGGGACTGAGGGGAAAGGCTGATGAACTGTGCTATTTGTCTTACACTGTGCCCTCTGGGTGCTGCTGTCGTTATTAGTCTATGACCCTGCACACTGCCACACCGCAGCAATCAGTGTTTTTTCTCTTCCAAAGGTTCTGCACTGAAACATTTCAAGGCTCCTCAAGTGCCCTGCCTGCAGAAAACACACCAGGTTTATCTATAAATGAACAAAACCTCATTGTTAAAAGAGCAGATTTTTATTCATTTGTCAGCACACATCTGCGTACAATCATTATTGTGTATCTTCATAAATCAATACTGTATGTACAAAGTGCAAAGATCTGAAACTACAAAATTTAAGAGTTAACTCATGTAATGACATTTCAGAACACAAAAGAAATTTGCAGAAAGTTTAAAAACAAGCTTCAACATCCACCCAACACAAATCACTGTATCCTCATCATGAATCACACAGCGAAATAAATTCAACATTTTTTTCAATCAGGTTTGTTATTTGAAAAGTGTGTAATGGTGATTTTTGTCTGAATTTAATCATTGTGGACGGCACTCTGCGGTATTTGTCTTGTCTGTGGTTTATGTGGGGAAAGGGCATCACTCCAAGCTAAAAAAGAAGCTCAAGATGCTGTCTCTGGAGCTCCTCCAGTACAGCTGTTTTACTCGTTCTCAAACTTGCTGTATGGGTGGTCCGAGTCACCGATCAGACCTGCAGAGGAAACAGGAGGGCAGAGAAAGTGGAGACAAAATAAAAAACACAGTTCTCATGGTGGGTCAGTGTACATGATGTGCTGTTTTGATTTCCTACATTTCCCATGGATCTCTGAGGCAGTCACTAGTGACCAGTCCCATAATACAGCTCAATTACATCTTTCACTGCACCCATATCTTTCATATGCTACACCTCAGCTTTAATGCACACTTTCTGTTAAAAATCTGAATTCTCAAGCCCACGCAGAGATAACCTTGATGACATCATTAGGGGCATTTTGTCAAGACCTGCAGTGTTTTCACAGGATGAGTAGAAGAAAAAAAGGTGTAAAACGGATTATTTTTCCCATCATCCTAATGCAGAAAACAAGCTGCTGAAATTGATGATACAATCATTATTAATTATTTATTAATAGTTATTCTAATATTCAAACATGAACGTGTATTCCTTTGTTTGCTTCACTGAGCAGTGAAATATGTATTTTTCTTTGAGGTACATAAACAACAAATGCACAGTTATAAAAAAAGACAGTTTAATATGTCAATACACATGTCTATACTTGTGGCTTTATATTATTTGTGGTTTTACAGGGGTGTATGATGATTCAAGAGTTAACTGGAATCCAGCGAAGCAGAAAAACTGCTGACAAAACAACAGCTGGGCTGAAGGACTAACAAAGACAGCTGAGGGAAGTTGAGGATTAGGCTTATTGCAGATGTCGATGGCGGCTGCTGTCTAACTTAATATAAAGAGTGAAAGCAGCAAAAGCATAGGGCCTTCAGAAGGGAAACAGCAAAACATAGTTCCCAGTGCCCCAAACTAACTTTTTCCACGAGTAGCACTGGTGCTTCTTACTCAAAAGCAGTAGCACAAAAGTTAGGATGATGCTGGGTGAGGAGAAATCAGCTGGGTGAGGAGATCAGCTGGGGGGAGGAGAGATCAGCTGGGGGAGGAGAGATCAGCTGGCAGAGGTAGCTGACAAATCCACCATCATAATAGCAATCCACCAAGGTGCAAGCACACCTGGCTTTTGAAGGGAACAGGACATGGGCACTATGATGTTACACCCTCATGATTAATTAGAGACTAACTACTTTTGAACCGTGTGCATGGCGCTAAAACTGTCTTTCTGCCACTGAACTTGCGAAAGTGGATTTGGACAGGCGCTAAATGCTCCATGTTTTTCAGACTGTTAAAATAGAGCCCTGTGTGTTAAGGGCCTGCATACTCCATCAGAAGTACTTGTTGACACCAATGTCAAATAAGGAGGAGCTTTGTCCGGCCTCTTCTGTAACTTTCCAAAACCAACTATCTGTCATTCGCACCTACTTCACTCTGTGACTGAGAGACTGTCTAAAAACTCAACTCTACCTCAAGTGACATCACTTAAAAGCAATTATCAGATTTCATACAGCCCCCTCTGGAGATACTAAAGATACTATGATGGGAATAAAAATGCCTGGAGGGAAACCCTGTGCATCTCATCTGCCATGTCTAGCCTGGACCATTGGTGAGAACCACATTGTTGGAGAGGGTGAATAATCTAACTTACCCATTCATTAGGTGACTATTGCTTCTACACTTTTTACTCTATTTTGACCATAACACATGGTATAGAGTACGTCACCAGTGCTCCATACGGACTCATACAGTGTACGGCACACACTATAATACCAGGAGTGTTCTTTGTTCAAAGGCAAACCTTTGTCTGCAGTTTCAGTGACCTGTAAAATCCTGCTCACAGTCAGAAGGGGACTTACATTTGACATCAGTGTATGATAAATTATGCTTACATTGATTTAAACAGACAGGAGTTAGTGTAACCTATACGTGACCTGAATTGCCTTGCTTGGGGACCAGGCATTTACTGTTGAATAATGCATTGCTGGCACAGGGTATGGAAATGAAAGTCAATGACAATGTCCTGGAAAATCTGAAACCAATTCAACATGCACCTGAGACAAAGCTGACATGAACAGAACAGAGAGGAGGCAGCAGTTTACATCCAGCACCGTGTTGGACTTATTGATCAACCCCAGTACAACAGGTTCACAGGGAGAGATGCCATTTAAGAGGCTGAATGGAGTACCTACAGTAATACAGTGTAGACAAAGGTTCATACATACCATACTTCTTGCGGATCTCGTCGTGCCGCGCCTTTCTCTCCACCTTCCTGTAAAACAAACAAACAGAAAATAGGACGAAAGTTACATTATACCACAAGTCTGAAAAATCTTCAGCTTTTACATCTGCAGTTTGGTTCATTTGGACCAGTGAAGAAAAAGAAGCATTTGTTGCCTTTGAGTTCTGGTCCATTAAGAGTTACCATTGAGTTATGAATAACTCCGAGGTAATGCATTCATTGCAGAGTTTTGGTGATGTCATCCTGTCTCATTAGCACTACATGTACCTAACATCATGGGGTGAGTCTGGGTTTACATGAAGAGTCAAAAGACTGCCTATGAGAATTGATGCTGCTTTAAAAGCTGAGGGTGATCGCTGCAAATACTGATTTTAGTTTAGTTTAGTTTAGCTTTTTTGGTGTGTGTTTACTGCAGTTTTTATGAAATAACTAATAAATAAGAACTATATATGACATTATTTTTGAAAGCATCCTTACACAGCATTATTTTTCTCACAAGTACATAAAACTTAAGCTCCGTTTATACAGAAAATTATAGGGTTGCTTATAAGATCACCTCTTTGACAGTTGATGGTCAAAGGATGGATGTAACAGTAACTTAGCTTTTAAATTTTTTGACTAAAACCACAAATGAACAGGTGAGTTAAACATGCAGTGCCACTGTTAACGTATCACAAAACACCATTTAGCAGCATCTGGGCTTTCAGACTATTTATCTGCTCAGAACCTACAACCACCGCACTGGATTGTGTGTGTTTTTATGGCCATGCTCATAATCCTAGGCCAATGTCCTGGATAACATATTTATAGCCTTATATCACACTATCAATACTGTATTGATATACTATATTACCCAGCTCTACGCAGTCCATTTATTTACTGTGTCAATTGTACGAAACATCATTGAAACACAACAATATACAATATGGACTAAGAATCCAAAAATTAACGACATGAGAAAATATCCTGCACAATTTGTCCATAACAGCAAACCATGTATGAAAATAAACATGCATGTTGTGTAGTGTTAATTCATATTTTCACTCCTTGAAGACTTTGATACACCTGGTAGCAATCCCAAAGTCTTTCAATTCCTTTATGACTTTTAAGAGTTAAGTCCATCTCTGGATCCTTCACCATCTGAGCTCTTATCTAGTTATTGTAGTGCTCTGACATACTCTCAGACCTGGCCTGTTGCTCCACTGTGTCAGCCCCACATTCAGCCTTTTTGAGGAGTAACAAAAGCTTGGGAGGTTTTATGTTCTGAACCTCCACAGGCGTCACTTCACTTCATCTCATCACAAAGAGTTGGTGTAAATCAGTCAGTGTTTTATTGCCAGGTAGTGATCTGTGAGCAATCAGGGTGGCTGAGCTCTGCCTGCCATCTGTCCCCCCGCCCTGCTGCCAGCTTGTATGCAACAAATTGACTGACATGTTCAAACTCCCTCCACATAAATATGGCTGCATTCAACAAGTGTAAAGTGAGGAAAGAGAAAAAAGGGAGGCAGGAAAAAGCAAGGAGAGGAAGGAATCTTTTCCAACACTCATCTGCAGAAATGCTGAGGCAGATCTGAAGGCAGTACACATCCTCACTTCCAGAAGCCATTTAAGGTTCTGCTCTTTGACTTCAGGGTTTAATCAATATATTCAGACACAGCTGTTTCCTCCTTTATTTCTTTCAGGCGTTGCGAGGACACAAAAAAATAAAATAAAATAAATAGCAAGAGGCAGATACTGTAGTGGTGGCAGGAGCCTGGCAAGTTAACAGTGAGTAATTAATTAAAAATAAAGCAAAAACTTGCTGCGAAGGAGCTTCCCAAAATCAGTGAGTGTGGGATTCTTCACTGTGAGAACATTCTGCCCTTGTATGACCCATGAATGTGCCTCTATATATAGTTCTGTTCTGGATTATAACTTTTTGAACTGTCAGCTGGGATAGAGTTTCTGAGTTTATCAGTCCCATTCATCTGGTCAGTACTAGAACCACACTAAGTCAGCATAATGCCACCCTGGTGTGTGATTTTAGATGACATTCGAGCATTGTGGAATCAAAGGTGCGATGTGTAACACAGCAGGGTTGGTGTTGGTCAGTGTCTGTTCCGCTGAGCCAGCTCTCTCTTCTGCACAGACGTCGATTCAGCTCTGTGACTGCCTCCAGTGCTGGCTTAAAGGTGGGACAACAATGACCCCCCCATTCCTCCTTCATACCTTTTATATAGAATAACAGGGTGGAATGTCAACACAGTATTCCTGCCTTGAACAAGGTATATAAAAGGGGCTTATGAAAGCTGTATTTTGCTAATTGTTATACAGTTTCAAACGGTGTTCCTATATTGCCAAAAGCAAACTAATAACAAAAAACACTTAAATGTGTGATTGTTTTTATAGCAATGGGAGCTTAAAAAGTATCAATATCAATTAGCATTCAGAAAGATGAATGGTTCAATCCTTCATTGGAGTTGGTGATGATTCCCCCAGACTGTTCTTCGACCCAGGCACAGTGTTGTGAGCTGGCTCTGTGGAGGCCATGCTGCAGTGTCTAGATGCACTAGTCTCTCCCATGATGGGTCCGATCTATTCTGAACGTCCTCTTCACAACACGAACCTTATCTATGTAGGTCACTGCACTAACTCTGACTTCCGAGATTTGATCATGCTCACCGCAGGAAACCCTGACTAGACTCTGTGGCACGTGAGAGAAAAGCTCATAGAGGTTGGATAATTCAACTTGCAGTCTCTCTCTCAAACACACACGCAGAGAGAACTGGGGCTCTGATGTTCCCAGCACCGCAAGTGATGACGATGAGTTACTGACTATCTTTCTGCATGACCGCCCGGCTTACCAACACATCACCAGGAGGAGGATCCTCCTTGGAGGATGAATGCACTGGGAGTACAGACACAAGTTGAAAGATGAGGCTGAAACATTTATGGAGAGCAGGAAGAGGAGATTTCCAGATCTAATGAGTACTACAACACACACTGCTGTATGATTCAGTGGCTATCACACTGTTTCTTTGACAACTGATGATACTCCACAGGATGTAGCCCACTCTATTTATGACCACATTACCAAAGAGCAGCTGCTCAGCCTTGACAATCCAATTGGTGTTTTGGGATGCGAGTAGGGGAACATTGAGCTCCTCCTCTGGGACATGGACTTGTCGGGGCTGCACACACACACACACACACACACACCAGTTGCTTGAATCTCAAATATACAATGGGCCCTTTTGTTGGGGACTGCAAACTATTCTGTTGTAGGAAATCTCTTCTAGGTTGTGCTGGGATATCTTGAGAGGCAAGAACACCCAAGTTGAACCAAGGACGTTGTAGCTTATGGTTGGCGAGCCCATTAGCTTATTGTGTTTTGGTAGTGGCAGAACCACCACTTATAAAATAACTTGCACTTTAATACAAAGCTCCTGAAGAAGATGAAGAAATAATCAGTCTGAGAAAATATTGTTGCTTAGTCTGCAACAATGGTTAGGTTGGTGGTACATGTCAAGTAACATCCAAATGAATAAGTGGATTGTAGTGATATTTCAAGCAGACTATTGCCAAGTGTCTTCAACTTTATAATGTGTGCATCACACTGAACATGGAGAGAAGTTTGAGCAGAAAAGGAGACCACGCATGGTCAAGATAAAGGCTACAGGACCATCTCCAACTGGCCCCATGTTCCCATGACCACAGTTGCTAATATTATAAGAATATTTAAGGTCCACACAGGCTTTACTGCCTTGAATCTGTGCAGGGCACAATGAAATCAGAAGACTATTAAGATATCCTGAAGTAAAACATACTGCCCAGTAGGAATGGGACAATATACAATTTTATTGCCCATCGTGATAAAAAACACTTACAAAAACTTTACAGTGGTGAATTTCCATCATCGGGATAATCATGAATGGGAATAATCATGTCCTAATGAGTGACTTATAAATGGCTGTCTAGCTTATAGACAATTTATAGCCCTGAATTTATTTATTTTGAATTACCACAAGGGGGAACCTGCATCTTTCCAGTCATTCAAAAAAGCAAAGCCTGTCAACATGGCTGAAGGGTCAGCCTGCCCATTGTATCCCCTGCAAAAGAAAGTTAAATTGGGTCCAACACCTCCAATTTGAGCTCCCATCTTCATGACAACCATACAGCTCTATTCACCAAACTCCAGGTAAAATAAACTAACCTTACTGTCAGTTACTCAATATGGCAAGTGTTGCTTTAGTTATACTAATGCTGAATGTTTATCTAAGTGTTTGTTACGTTATGATGCTGTTTTGATCACCAGTGAATTAAGCTACTATTAACTATGCAGCAAAATAGCACATAGCTCTGGTGTCTCACACCAGAGCGGAGCTGCGGTCTCCAGCAAATTGACTGCAATTTGCTACAGTTTTTCCTTTAATGTTGACCATTTCATTGATTTGTAATATCATTAATCACAATCATTTTGGCCAGGGTAATCATGACATGAAATTTTCATATCGTCTCATGCCTACTGGCCAGTGTCAGGGAGCGCTGTCTCAGCGTAATGACCAAAAACATACATCTACAAGCAGCCAAGAATAGATGATGGGTTTGGATTTCACTCAAAATTATTAACTGCAGAGAAACATACTGCCATGTGAAGCTGTTTTTTAAACAGTTTGTTACCAACAGCTTTAGCCTGGTTTCACTAATGCCTGGAGCGAAGGTCTTACCGTTCTTCAGCACGCTGCTTGATCTCCTCTCTCCTTCTGGCAAATCTCTCCTCATCTCTATCAGGCCTTTAAGATATAAGGAGGCACAGTTATCAGAGTCAATACTTTCAGAATCAGAAAACAATCATACTCATCTGGATGTGATAAATTACATGCATCTACAAACTGCCACATTTGATTGAAAGGTATTCTTTTCAAAAGCAGAATTTAGAAGTTACAGTAATTCAAAAACAGTGCATGCCCATGATTTATATTTAATCCAGGAATTCTCTATGCAGCTTGAGAAACATGAGGATATTGATGTTCAAAAGTTAAGTGAGCCACGCAACAGAAACAAGGTGCATCACTATTGGTAATGGAATGACTTAATTTAATAAACACTGAGCAATCAGGAAAATGAAACTGCTTGTAGGTAAATAAATAAAAAAAACAAAAAAAAAACAAGGAAATGTAACAATGGGGTAAATTTAAGTGAATGCTTAGTGTGTGAATAAGTGTATGTGTGTAGGGTTTTACACATCCTCTTCACCCTATTTTTTTTTTTTAATCAAACATGAATAACACTCCTATACCCACAGGACTGTCGGCGTGTGACAGGCCAACCTGCTGCTGACTGACTAACATGACATTTTCAATTCATTCCAGCATGTTGAAATTGAGTACCACACACACACGCACAGTGGTCTTATAAAGGAAGCTCAAATGATGAAGCTACAAGAACAGTGGACTGAATGTAGCCTAGATTCAACTGTGATTTTTCTTTTTGGTTTTTAAGCTTTACAAGCAGGTTACTTTCATTGATTAGGTTACAACAGGCTCACACAGTATTGCTATTGGTATTGTTTCCAATTCAGAACTGGTCGATTTATAACCCCAAGTGCCAGGCCAGAGATATTTGGCTTTATTAAAATTCAAATCTGATGACGTTTATCACAGAGGCCTTTCACAACAAAAATATCACCATTGTTGGTGCTGAAAATTAACTCAGTTAAAGTGGAAAATGGTATTTATATATAACATTTTTATGGCAGTTTTTTTACCTTGGCATTTTTAAAAAAAAGTTAGATATTAATGAAAACTAACGGGGGCGACGAGTCCAATTAAATACCAAGAGCATGACTTTATTGACATATTGGATTTTTCTCAGTACCCTCCACCAGTATGTAAAAATAATAGGAGTTAATCATTAAACATAAACTGGACTGGATATGAATGAATGGATGAACATATGAATGAACAAATTTAAAAAATAACAAATTCTTTGAAGGTTCATGTGAATTTTACATAAGGTCAGAGGTCTGCAACAATAGTGCTAGAGATTTTATGCTAAAATCACTTTTAAAACATTTTTTAACTACATGCTGTATTTTGACTCAACAGAACACAGCTTAAAGTAACGCTTGCATTGAAACACAGCTTGTCATTTAACCTTACCCTGATTGACGCTTCTTGCAGCAGCAGCAGCAGCAGCATATAGTAATACTGATGAGGATGGTTCCACCCAGCACACCCAAGGCAATGATCAGAGCTTCAAAGTTCACTGAATCACACAAGAAGGCAGAAATTTTATATTCATATTCTTTACAGTAACTGTATTTATTCTGCAGTAATACATTAACTGAAACCTAAAACTTTGGGGCCCTCTTTCACTTCAACAACATTGTACATCTAACTTGTTTGACAATGGTGCCACCTGCTGATTTCTCTGCATCACTACAAGTCATCACACTGAAATGATGAAACTACACACTACACTTTCAGTTCCAGTGAAAACATAACTGAGACACCAAACAAGACTTAACCAGATGGAAACTTTGTGTTGAAGCCAGAAACCACTCCAGTAACAGTATACGTACTGCTTAATGATCAGTTCTGACTGGTAATATATTAAAGTCATCACTTTGTCAAGTCAGTGACACAACACTTGACCTAGCAGCAGTGGTCAGGTTACATAAATCAGTTCCCTGATTCTCTGAGGCACTGTGGATCTTCATTATAGCCATATCATGACCTGAAGGTGGTTACTTTACTGATATTTCACAGGAAGCTGAACATTTTGAGCATTTTTAAAAGAAAGGTTAGTATCTCGGACCATTCTTACAAGGACATTTATGTTCCTTCCATGTAGTGTTCTACCTAGGCAGCCAGGTAGGGGTTTGGGTCAGTCTGTCAACCAGTTCCGACCATGGCCTTAATGACTTTTCCAAAACTTTCCATAACTTGGTTGGAACACAGTCAAGACTTCTCTCTTCTCAAGAATTCTCTCCTTGTATGTGTTATTATAGTTTTTATAGTCTTCTATCCACTACTGTTAAGCTTAATTGTCTAATGCATCAATGTTTAAAACAAGGTGGAGAAGTCCTATTTCTCAAATGCTGATCTTTCTCTGTTAAAAACCATGACTTACCCAATGGACAATCTTTTAACACAGCCTGTGTGAAGTACACCTCTCAAAACTGAACCCTCAATATTACAAAAAGACCAGTATTAGTTAATTCTATAATGGATATCTAAAAGGTACTTAAAATGATGCCCTCTACCACAGAGCACAATTATGAAGTTATTAGTCATTTGAATTGGATTTAATCTTTAAGCTATTTTAGTTCTTTTTGTATGTATACACCTGTAGGTGTTTACACCTCTTCATCTTACTGCTGCTGAATTTGAATTGAGACTGACATATCCACTCATGAAATAACAGTGTATACTATGTGCAATATCAATATTTTCTATGTGCAATCATGTAAATTCAACTGTTGAGCCCATTTAGTCAATTATTTTACTTATGATGTATTTATGTTACTCTTTACATTTATTTTACTTATTTTGTTAATTATTTGTTTGCTTATTTCTTATTTTAATGATGCTCTTGCACTATCCCCTTTGCTGCTGTAACACTGCAAATTTCCCCACTGTGGGACTAATAAAAGATCATCTTGTTGCTTATATCATATCTTTTTAACAACACCAGGGGTCTATTGTCTTCACAGTTTGATATGTTATTCCTTTTATTTTATATTTTTTGTCTGACAGGAATCATGTGCTTAAGAGAGGTTACAGGTTATTTAGTCTTATGCTTCTCAACACTGGAGGACTGTGGGTTCTTTCCCAGCTAATAGCTGTGTATCAGGTTGTAAATTTGACACTGGTGAAAAGACTGATGTTCAAGCCCGGGTTCAACTTTCTTTCCATTCCTTCTGTCATGTAACTATTTTCTGTGCCCAGTGTATTCTGTGAGCTTTACTGTGGACATGCCAGGTAAGTTATTAACTTCACATAGATAGAAGAGTATATTAGACTTAGAATTTTTACTCTTTTGTCTCTGGTGAGCCAAATGCTTAACCAAGTCTAACATTATCTAACAAGAGAAGGAAAATAACATCAGGGCTGCTGAACTATTTTAACATGCAGGCAATGTATGAGGAACTGTGTTTCATTTACTCACGTATACAATTATCTCTCCTACACATCTGGGTCATGTTTTAATTGTTTGAGAGGGGCAACTTTTCTGTATTTATTTACGTGAAATAACTGAGCTTTGAAGCTTTGGTAAAATGTGTAACACATGTTTGAGCTTTGTGTAAAAATTTGGTTGAAAATAATCACACCTGAAGAATTGACCACTACAAAAATCCTTTAGCTGGCTACTTTCTCCATTTGACTGGCTACTCAGAAAGTCAATGGTTCACTTCTATAAAGCAGTTGTAGATCATGGTTTGGTACAGCTACTCAACCACAGAAGAGAGGAAGCCGGCAGAGTGCTGCAGGAGTGACGCCTCCCGTCTGTGACACTGACTTGGTATGAAGTGAGAAGAACAGGAAGTTTTAGCTGACCTTTTTCACACTAGCAGGTATCTTTTCAAATTACTTCCCCCAGCTAAGACATTCCAGTGTTTATCTGGGTAAACCTCCTGCCACTGCACATATCCTACAGCTCTTCACCTCCTAAATTGAAACAAACCTGTATTCTGTAGAGGTGGATAAGGGCTTCCTCTTGTACAGTACATTGGCATGTGACAACAAAGTTACTTTTCTTTTAGTTGATTTCATAGTTGCAATGGTTTGATCTCTATGGATTTCTTTCTTATTTATGTATGTATTTTATACAGTTTATGTACAGTATTTATATATCATCTTTGTTTTGCATATCGAAGCTCATGATCTTGAACTTCCTCATACCCGACAACCCTGAAACTCATAACTACTGTACCATAACTACTGAAAAGATATTTTTGTAGTTTCCTTCTACAATGAAATCCAATAAAACATTTTTTATGTTTACTTTTCCTGCAGGAAACACCTCTTTACAACACCTGTGGGATAACTGGCTGCAGTCTTGTGAAGTGTCAAATCAAAGAGAAAAGCAGACTTAATCACTATCTTTCACATCACAATCAGACTGATCAACTTACACCAACACACTCCCCAACGGGCCTGGGACAAATGGCACACTGACGCTGGAGGCAGCAACCAGCTCACTGGGTAATCTGTACAGTTGTTTGTGGTGAGGCACCACAGACACTGTGCAGAGAAAAAACACAAATATCAACCCTCTGACTGGTTCAGTGTATATACAAATTCAAAGCTGCAATAATTAGTTGAGTAATCAATCAACAGTCAATTAATCTTTTTTAATGATTGTGATTTTTAATGATGGTGATGATTGGCTGATTATTCAACTCATTTGTAAACAAAATAATGCCTAGTTCTCTGGCTCTATCTCTTTATCTCTGACTCAAGTTTGGCTTAAGAAATTACCATGGCCATGTTTTTTGTTTGTTTTGTTTTGTTTTTATACATTTTATGGATCAAACAATTATTCAATTAATCAAGAAGTTATTAGAAGATAAATCACTAAAGAATCTTTAGTTGTAGTCCTACTCAAATCAGAGTTACATGCAAGATGAACAGACTTTGTCATCAAGATCGTGTCCTCAAGATATGTCATTCACAATAGCACAAATAACATCACAACAAAGATCATACAGGATATAGCGATTTTATGGGTTTTTTTTTTACTTATCTGAAAATGCACACTTTAAAAATATCTGATCACTGGAGTGCTCTAATAAACTAGATATCTATCAAGTCAAACAAGCAATGTGTGAGTTAAATAGAACTAAATTAAAAAAGTCGCACAGCTGTCGTAGGCCCGCCTCAGTGCATTTTACTGGAGGACTGGATGGTAGAAGACAAACCAGTAATAAAAACTGACATTTTGTTTAAGTAATTTCTCCTTCGTGTCACCGCTTTACTGAATTTAACAAGACCTGCAGACTAGAGCAGATTATGTTTTCAGTCGTGTTGTGGGAGGTTAATGTGGGGACAAACAAGGGACCATAAATGACCATTTACGACATTATAGGGCAAAGGTCTGATCATACCAATAGAGTTCTACGCCAAAACGTCCTGTTGGCAAACTTACCTTTGCATGTGGAACACAAGTGTCACAATTCTTGTAGGCAGAGCAGGCTGAAAAGAAAAATAAACAGAAACGTAACTACTCCAAAGCAACGAAAAGCCATGATAGCAGTGCTAGTAGGTCAGCAGGAGGCTGTGGCTGCTGTCACATTCCACTGTGACGTATTTTTAAATTTATACGATTTCACTGATGAAACTACTAACCTAACCTACTGGCATTATAGCTTAATGCCAGGCGAAACATTACCTAAACACCAACTGTAAAAATGACAATATTTTTCAAACTTATATTCAACTTACGAGTTGCTGGTGGTGGAGTTGTTTGGCATTCTGCCAGGCTAACAAAGCTAACGCACAGCACAACGGCAGCAAAAAACACCGAAGTGGTTCGTGTTTGCCTCTCGGCTGAAAAAGAGGGCATTATTAAAAGCATGGAACAACCGCTGGGTAGCTTAACTGCATCTAAAAACATAGATATAGTGCTCGTCGAGAGGATACGTCTGCCTTCCTTGCACCCAGCGACTGTCGATAACCACTGTTATTTCTGTTTTGCCTCGATCTACTGCCGTCACTTCCTGGGTGTATAGGGGTAGCGCGTTTTGTAAAAGCCTGACACCCCGGGCGGGAGGAGTTATACTTTTAACGAAAATTATTAATGACCGCCCGCGCAGTTTAAACGCAGCTTCATGTAAAAGTTTATTTTATCTACCACAGAGTTTGTATCTCCGCAATTTGTTCAGTCATACATTTCATGAATAGGTGGAGATGAAATATAGACCTAATTAAAGCCAACTGTTAGCATAGGCTTGGTTGCACTGGGAAGCTGAAGTTGTTCCACTTGAGCTATATGAGGTAACAGAGGATGATGTCAAACATAGGACATGCTCTGTTTGTCTTTGCTTTTCACCCTCACCACCACTCATCTCCAGAAAGAAACATGGACGTGAGAAAAGGTACACAGACAAATGAAAGTGTTGTAGGAGAGTTGCTTTCTTATAGTGTTACAAAAGTATGCATCCGCTACAAATAAAATGGTCCTATAATGATTATCAGTTCAATTATCAGTCACACCCAGGTATAGTGCAGTAAATCTGTAAGTATCTCACAATCTGAATTATGTATAGTAAAAGAGTTTCTTTATAAATCTGAGGCTATAGTGATTAAATGGGTGTACTTAAAAGAAATTAAATGCAAACGTTGTCCAGTGATTTGGACTCAATTGTAATTGGCTCACTTTCAGTTTGACTCCCCAACACATCACACAAGCTCAAAAATGAAAGTCCTAAAACTCAATCAGACCACTTTGGTCCAAACAGAAATATCACAAAAACTATCGGATGGTATACCTTACCTTAAAAGCCTGTACAGACCGTCATCAGGAGATTGCTATGTTTCATTCTTTTCTTTCTTTCTTTCTTTCTTTCTCTTTGATTTATCCTTATATGTTTGGTTTTTCCATTACTTCTCATCTATGTATGTGTCCAGTAATTTAGTTTATGTCGAAATACCTGCTCATCAAATGACGTTCCCATCAGCCTCAGTTGTACTTTGTGTTTCATACTAAGCATGCTAACATGCATAACAAAATTTTTTGAATAAGGTAAACATATTTGCCTGTTAACACTGTCACGTTAGCATTTATCTCACAACACTTTCTCACTGTGTCTTGGGGCACCTTCACCGAGCTGCTAGCATGATTATAGACTACAGCAACAGAAAGAAAAAACAAACAAAGGCCACTAGATAAGGGAGGCCAGAGTGTATAGTGTATGGTGTATAGTGCTCTGACAGCATAAAATATCCAGAATTATTCCTCTGTCATGTTTAGAATGTCTTTTGCTGTTTAGATTCAGTAACCTCCTTAATAAAAATAAATAACCCTGTTTACACCCTATACAAGATGGCAACAGGCTAGAGAGAGAGAGATGTGTTAATTTAGAACTCCGCTGGTGCGCAGGCGCCCCACGTGATAATTCCGTGATACGTTCATTATTCATTACATTTTGTGATAAAAACGTGGAAATTATATTAGCGGACTTCCATATTGAAGCTTGATGTAAACAATGACGACTTCTGGTCGGTCTTTCGACCAATGAGATGCTCCGATTTCTTCTTCTTTTGTTTTTATACTCATATAACTATTGATCCATTCATGTGGCATCATTTTAGAATACATATTATTATTGCCCAGGTTGTCCTGAAAAAAAAGATGTTCATTACTTGACTGTGCATGAAAGGGTTGAGATTATACATGCATTAATAGACAGAGAGGCCAGGCGGACAAAAAAGAGCAATAAATGGCTTGGTTTTTTAAGTTTCGTTGTGTGGTTCCTGAGATATTCTGCAAAACACAGACGCTGTCGCGTGGGGCGCCTGCGCACCAGCGGAGTTCTAAGGGTTAAGCGGCAGCAGAGAGAGGAGACGACACGCGTTACTGTAAGTGCAATAAAACCTTCAGGAGTTGAAAGTCAACAAACATAACCAATAAGGCAATAAGTCCCACAAGCATAAACGTGCATCATATTTCAGCATAAACAGCCACATTTCCACCGGCATGTTTTAGCCTACATGACCGCAGTGCTTGTTAAGCGAACAATTAACAGCTTGTTAAGAACACGCTAAAATGAAAGCTCTGTCTGTGTGTAGTCTGTTCATCTTAGTTTGCCATGAATCTGAAAATTTGGTAATTTCTTGTAAACTTTAGCTGCTGGCTGAGACAAACCAGCCCCCCCCCCCACCCCCCGATTTGTTTCCAGATATTACTGAGTTTATATAGTGACTTTGCTGTTGTAAACTTCACTGTTGCTGCAGTGGAAACAATATGAAGTCATATCCCTGTTCTGAATTTATTCTTTAAAAAAAGACAATTAAAAAAACAAACCCTAACCCTAACCCTTAAATTAAATATATTAATATTATATAATATTGATTATATATTAATCACATATAATAACACATAGCTAATAGCTAATGTGCTAATATGTTATTATTTTTAAAAATCTATTAATATATTTTAATCCATTAGCTATATTGAATTAATTTACATTAATTCACATCTTGTTTCATACATTACAGATGGCAGCTGCAGGATCTAAAGTCCCTGTATGGGAATATTTTGTAGAAATTGCCCCGGGAAAAGCGAAGTGTGGAGTGTGCGACAAAGTAATAAGTATGGGATCAGCAACAGCCAAAACAAAAAATACTTCCAACTTGTGGACTCACCTTAAGCACTGCCATCCAGAGGCCCATTCTGACGCCTTGAGAAAAAAGTTGGCCAGTCAAAAAAAGTCTCAAACACAGGCCACAGTCACTCAACTATTTGATCAACAGGCAAAATGGACATCTTCAGACCCAAGGACCAAGAAGCTGGACAAGGCAATTATAGAGATGATAGCTACAGATAACCAGCCATTCACAGTGGTCTCAGATGTTGGTTTTCAGCGGCTTATGAGATTTGCTGAGCCCCGTTACAATATTAAGCATGAGAAATTCTACCGTACACAGATGCTTGATGAAACTTATGCTGAAGTTTGGGCAAAGGTGAAGACTCTGATCACTCCAGAAGAGGCACCATACATGGCCTTCACCACTGACTGCTGGTCAGGCACTACTGAATCACTGATGAGCCTCACAGGACACTTTATCCAAAAGGACTGGAACAGACAGCAGGTTGTGCTAAATGTAAAGACTATGACTGGATCACATACAGCACAGTACATTCAAGAGACATTTTTGGAAATGCTGGACTCCTGGGAAATCAACCCAGACCGTGTGGTTCTTGTTCTAAGGGATGGTGGAGCCAACATGGTAAAAGGAATGAAGCTAGCTGAGCTTCCAGACTTAAGCTGTACTGCTCACACTCTCCAGCTTGTAATCAACAATGGCCTTTCCAGTCAGAGACATTATTGCCACATTGAAGAGCTGTGCAGGTCACTTTGGTCACTCCGTACTGGCCAAACAAAGGCTGAGAGCAATTCAAGAGGAGCTTGGCCTCCCAACACACAGCATCAACCAAGCTGTTCAGACTCGCTGGAACTCAACATTACACATGTTGCAGAGGATGTTTGAGCAGCGGTGTGCACTAAATGTGTATGCAAGTGACCATGGCCATATCAGCTGTCCATCTGCTGCACAGTGGGATATCGTATCAAACCTGATTGAGACACTGGAACCACTTGAGGAAGTCACACTGGAAATGAGCCACTCAGAGTCTTCTGCCTCATGCGTAATCCCCAGTATATCTGTTCTGAAAATGATGCTGCAACATGAGGGTCCATCTTCAGCAGGCATCAAAACCTTGCGGACGAGCATGCTTGACAGCCTGACAAGACGATTCTCCAAGGCAGAGGACACAAAGTGTTTGGTGTTGGCAACTGTCCTTGATCCCCGTTACAAGGACAAGGCATTCACTTCAGCAGAGACAGTAGAGAAAGCAAAAGACTGGCTGAAAGAAGAAGCTGCACATGACACGGCAAAAACAGTGGAAGAGACTGGTGAAGCAGAGGCTGCAGCAAAAAGACAGAGAGTCCAGACTGATCCCCCTCCAACTCTTGTGGACAGTCTGTATGCTAAACTTCTTGGAACAGCTCACCACACAGATGCAGCCCAGTCCAGCTTCGACACTGAGCTGGAGTGTTACCTGAAATTGCCAGTGGTTGAGAGGAGTAGCCAGCCTTTGGAGTGGTGGAAGAAGAATGAGGAGAGATTTCAAAGACTTGCTGTGCTGGCCAGAAAATATCTCTGTCCGCCACCCTCCACTGTCCCAAGTGAGTGAGTGTTCAGCGAGGTGGGGATCCTGTATGACAAGCGGAGGAGCCGCCTTTCTGGAGAGAATGCAGACAAGCTCTGTTTCCTCCATAACAACATCAGGCTTCTCAACTGGGATTACTGACTTTGAGGGAAAGAAATAGCTCCCACTCCCACTTATTAATCACTTTGAGTTTGATGTTCAGTTCGAGATTTATATATTCATTTAGTTGTTTACTTTGAGACTGATGTTCAGTTATTCAGATTTCTTTATTTATTTAGGTATTTATTACTTTCATGTCCATTTCCAGGATTATATATTTATTTTGTTATTTATTACTTTTGACTGTTCAATAAAACAATTAATAATAAAGTGAGATTGTTCATTGCCAACAGTGTTGAAAATGATGATATGATATCGGCCGATAAATCGGTTATCGGCTTTTTCCTGCTCCAAACTATCGTTATTATATCGGCCTTTAAAAATCCACTATCGGTCGACCTCTACTTCCTACAGTACCTGTAACACTTCTAGATATTACAATAAACTGCCATAGGCTCTCCACCCTCTCACTAATACTGTACTGACCTAAATCACTGGTATAGGGAAGACCAAATCCTCTTTACTCTCGAAGGCTGGATTGAAATAGATGACAGGTTGGCTGCAAATATCGTTGTCCTTGGAGTCTTTTAATTTCACTTTCAACGTGTGCCAGGCCCTGCTCAGAAATGTGGCTATACATTAGACTTTTTACTGTGTGTCTGGGTTTATCATATTGAGATCTAAGGGCTGTTTTTATTTCTGATCATCTAAGTCTAGTTTAAGTGCTTCATGGGAAGTTTACACTCACCTCTTCAATGAAACTAGTGTGTTAAGAGTTGCCTCATTATTTATGGTGTCTGGTTAATCATTAGCTCTGCTCTCAAACTGCTTCATTATGTCCATCCTGTAAAATGCTTATTCAAATTAAAATTAACTAAATGTATCACCTTGGATTACTGAAAGAATGTGAGGCATGAAAAGGGATTGTAGGAACACTGAGAGACAGTGGAAAAAAAGTTTTCAGTGCAATATGGACACATGAAATTCCTGTTAAAATCTTGTAACAGCAAAGTTAAGGATGCAAGAGCAAAACATTTTTGAGAGCTTACCACCTCCAATCAGCACAATCCTAGAATTTTATTTAATACCACTGACCAATTAGTTAACCCTGGTTCTTCTGGTGTCCTTATTTACTCAAGTGCAGACAATAAAATCTTACCTCTTTAATCTTTTTCATAGATAAGATTGAGGACATTCGATTGAAAATTCAACCCCCCCACTTCTGTCTCTGATTTAGCTTGTCATCAGCTGAATACACTATATTCTTTTAAGGAAATCACTATCAAAGAATTAACTGAAAATATTTCACACACGACGCCATCATAAAGCCCACTAGACATAATACCTACCAAACTTTTATTAAAGGTTTTAGATTCTATAGCTCCATGCCTGCTCACAATCATCAACAGCTCTTTACTTACTTTACATACTTTATATACTATTGATTATTATTTTAAGACTGTTAGCATCCAGCCTCTCCTCAAAAAACCTGGTTCTGATCCCTCTGTCTATAGCAACCACAGACCAATTTCTAAGCTTCCCTTTGTATCAAAAATTGGAGAAAATAGTCTTTTTCACTCATTTAAGTCCCATTTAACCCATTTAAATTATTATTATTATTATTCAAAGGTTTAGAAGATGGGTTAGTATCTCTCGCACTGCCCTCCAGCGGCTAAAGACTAGGTCTAGTGTGTGACCATGGTTAAGTTTGGCTAGACACATGCTGATAAAAGATTCAGTAGCAAGGACATTGGATGGCTTATCTGCATGAATATTAGTCACCACAGAGAATAATACTATCAAAATAAAGTTCAGTGTTCTTCGTCAAAAAATACACAGCTGTTTAAGGGGGACAATACATTTTAACCAGTTTAACCAGGTAAAGTTTAGACAGGGGTACTTTAAAATCAAGAAAACTCACTATAATCTAAAGTGTTATATTTAAAATGCTTCTTAGAAACAGTGACAAGGCCACCAGCACAGCCATGGCCCTTAAGTCAGCTGAAACAGTCATAGTCTGAGGGACATAACTAAGCAAGCTTGGACCTCATGTTAAAGAGAGCCAGTTTGGCCAGACCATGCTGGGTTAGGGGGCTAGGGTTTTAGTATGGATGTTAAATTATTAGTATTGCAATGTGGAGTTGTAGGATCATTCTAGTCCTAGTATTTTTCTACAGATGCCTGTTGGTAATCCTGATAAGAATGTTAAAAACGTATTGTCTGAGACCAGTGTGTGCTATGCCAATGTGTATTGTGGAACCACTATAAGGGAATAGAAGCATCAATCACTGTCAGAGTGGTCATTGCTGGAGTGGTGGATGGGCATGTTGTGGCAATTTGATGGGCAGATGAACATGGGGACATGGGGATGGTAAAAACTGAATGCCACGTTGGCAGAAAGCACTCTTGTACGAGCTCTATTCAGGTGGAGACCATCTGCACTAAAAAGATACCGGATATCAGCTGTTCTTGGTAGGGTGGGCGATCAAGTGTGAGCAGGCTGAGGATCATGGTTACCTGAGAGGGAGTGTTTATTCACCCCTTCCCAAACCTCCAGTTCAGCAGGAGCATGTCTGGATGGAGAGCTGCAACTTTGCTGCATGGCGAACCTGCAGTGAAGTTGGCTGGAGACCAAAACCAAGGTTTTGATACTGGAAACGGACAAGGCCCAACCAGTGGAGGAAAATCCTGTAAAATTGAGCATGTTGAATTGATTCTCCAGCTGGATGTTCTGGGCCACAGGAGTATGAGATATTGAAAAGGAGAATATCCCCCTCTTTTAGCAGACTCTGACCACTTTTCAGATTTCTAAGCTCTAGCTCAGTGATCTTCTCTTCTTCCAGCAACCAGATATTGAGGTAAAGTTAAGTGGCATCATGGCTTCTTGAACTTATATTCAACTTGCTACTCTGATGAGTTCAGATCCATGGTTCCAAAGAAGAGTTAATCCAGTTAAATACATAATTAAAATCAACCAGGGTCAAGAATGTGTATTGTGAGAATGGCTAGAAACTAAGAGTTTGTGGGCCTAATTCAAACCACCAGCTTCTCAGTGTGACTTCAGCTAATTCCTTTAATAATTTCCAATCCAGATGACCCATGACTTGATCCATGATCCAGTTTGGAGGTGAAGGCAAAAACTACTCAGTAGTAAGTGACTTAAAACTGGATACAGGATGGATAAAAGTCAGCTTATGACAGAGTATTTTCAGAGCTTGCACCAGGACAAAGTATTAATTGTCAGCTTTTAGCACTTGACTTGTTCTCAATACTTGTTGCTTCCACTGAAAAATCTTATACTTTTCTCCAAACACCAAGACTGGACATACATGCACGCATCCTATATGGGAAGTGAGGCTGGAAAAACATTCATCATATTTAACGGTTTTTCTGTCAGTGAAACACCCACCCTTTTTTACTGTCTGTACTTACAACTGAATATCATGGTGACCTGGAACCCATCCCAGTGATGAAGCACACTGGACAGGTGCCCACTGCAGGGGAAGGTCAAAAATAATTATAATTTAATTGATTTCATAAAATTTTAGAACATTTTCCCTCAGTGAAAAATTAAGGAAAACAAAAGGCAACATAAAATGCCTTGCTAAGGTGTTTGGCTACCAACAGCTCCAGTAAATTAGTAACATTTCAGTGACAGAGCTGCAGTAAGCATTTAGTTTTATCAGGCAATCTTTTATTGTGTAGTTTATAAAGCATCCATTAAATCCACTAAAATAATAATAATATGTTGCAGCTTAGGAAAGAACTTTTTTTTTTCTATTCATCCATTATCTTTGAGGGGGCTGGAGCCAGTTTCAGCTGTCACTGGGCAAGATGCAGGGTACATCCTGGACATGTTTTTTTAAGGTTCTGGAAAACCTTCAAAGCAGCTGAAAGCGTTGTTAAACCACACTCTGGGTTTCAAATGCTAAAGCCTGCTTAGACTGCAACAAAAGGGGAGACACACAGGTATACTATGTAGGTAATTTATTTATGACAAAATTATCAAAGAAACTTTGAAGAGTACATGGGAGATATCTGTAAAGTCAGTAGTGTAGGGATTGTCTGAGTGAAAATGTGCTGTGTGGGTGTTGTGGTGTAAAAACAAAGAAAAGGAAACAAAAACCATAAAACCAGAGTTACATGATGTGAGGAGATCTACCCAGGGACTGACTGCTGTACTGGCTTATATGCATGAGGAACACTGGGCCCAGGTGTTTCCAATGCCACTGATTAGTCTCCTACCTTGGTCTGCTGCCCTGGAGACAGAAAGAGCAGCAAAAGTGAACCAAGCAGAGGGGCCGTCACACAAAGGTTACCATTTATTCATCAGAAAAACTGATCCTTAACAGCTTCAGTGCTTCTTGCCATATATTCTCTGTATGTGTGGGACTCTATGGAAGGATGAACTCACATCCTTTTCTTGCTGATCAGACCATTCAGTGATTCCACAAGACCTCCTGAACTCTTACACAGGTTTCTTCTTTAACTTAAAGTTGATGCCCACATGACACTGTTGCACTGCTCAAGCTGTATACATGCTCCTATTTAAACCCATGGCAGTACCTCCCATTGAGCACAAGGCGGTGGTAGAGGCCTGTGGAAGGCAGCCAGTCTTCAGTAATGATCTCATGGGGACAGAGAGTGATTTAGTTGGAAAAAAGGGAAAGAGTAAGGATTAATTGAAGCATTTATCATGTTCAAACGTGAGAGCATTCTCCCCAAATATGCTCCTGACTACTACATTAACTAGAAGCACTTTACGGATCAAAATTACTGTTTAAAATGTATAGAAACCCTGCTAATCCACCTGTGCAGTGCATTCTCAGGCTTCATTTGTTAAATACATCACATGCAACAAAGCCAGCATTCAATACTGAGGAAATATATCTAAGTGATGGGATCACTATTATAATATTTCTAATTGTGCTGAATTGAGGTATTTAGCTATAAATTATCTTTGAATGATAAATTTGTAAAGGACTGTAAAGGACTCACAAAATCCTTTGTAGAATCTTTACTTTCAAACTAACAATCTAGAGCCAAAGTATTATACAAAGCTACTTTGTGATAAAGCTGTTATTTTGCATCTGTTCAAACTTGTGCTCACTTTCAGACCAGTTCCCATCTGGATTCATTAGTGCTACATCTTGTTCCCTCACTCCCCTGTCTTGGTTTAATTAATTCTCCTTATTACTTTCCCCAGTAGGGTGTCTACTGTCTTTTAAAAGTCTGTTTAACCAATTTCAATTGTGATTTTTTAAAGTAAACAGAAAGTTAAGAATATGGTTAAAATAGGTAGCAGTGAGGAACAGCAGGCTTTCAGCACAGCAGGGGAAATACACACAGACATAATTTCAGGTGCACGAAAAACTTCTCTGGGTATGTGTGTCTATGAGATCCATTGTGTTGTCAACAACCACTCTGTCTGTCAGGGACAACATAATGATCCAGTCCACAATCCATCACAGAATACAAAGCCATATACACCATAACATGGAAACTGTGGATTGTACATGAGGGCCTAACTAGAGTCTCAGAGATCAGGAAATGATCAGCCATCAGCCACCCTGATTAGGCTGTCCCTCTGATCTAGGGCTCTGGGGATAACGTTGTCCTGTTTTAAAGGTTCTTTTAAATATGGCAGAAAAATTGTGGTTTCTTTACCATGATTTCAGAGGACATTTTCACTTGTGAAGTTTTGGTCAAGCCAGGAACAATATTGTATTTTGTGAGAAAACACCACTATCAACTTAGTGCTACTTTTTGTGGTGTAGTGTTGTATGTCCCTGATGAAGTTTTGGACAGCTTAAGCTGTGTTTAAGTCCCCTCCCTGCTCCATCCTCTCCATATTGGGAGTAATTTTTAGTCTCTGAAAACTTTCTTGCACCACTTCTAAATCATTTAATTCATTTTAGTTTCTTGAAGGAGCAACAGTATCAGGTTTTGGTGGAATTATAAACTGGGCTGATCAGAAGAGTATTACAAACTATGCAGCCATCTTCCATCATCAGAAGTCAACAAGCTATCCAACCACATCTAATGTCTAATTGCCACATGTATCTGTCCAGTTACAAATGCAGAGTTATGAAAGAGCAAACTTTAATGTGGTGCAAAATGCATGTTGTCGAAGCCTCCTTCTGGCTACAAAACACTGCTTCGCTTAGATCTCTCACCAAGAACTCTGTGATTTTGCAAGTCTCTGTAGTCTAGATGCAATGAATTGAACAAATGGAGACGGCATACACTTTTGGCCAGTCTCTCCTCAGAGGCATTCGTTGTGATAGCAAAAAGTACTGGACATAGTTTGCGTGAAGAATTAAAAAAAAGCTTGAGAGAGAAGTTCAAACCCTCCCTCTCACACCTCCACACACTGCGCCACTCACTGTGTAAGGTGGGCATAACTGCTGTGGTGGTCAGCTTTGGAAAATTACAAAAATTGTTAGATGAAATTGTAAGTTGGGTTTTAGATGCTGTTGGGCAAACAGCACAAGCATTTTGTTTTAAACATACTGAAGCCTTAAGCAGCACTGAGATACCAAATATATGAAAACTTAAATCACAGAATGTCTACTATTACTGAAAGTCTGTTTAAAACTGGTGACCTTACTTGGAGGATTTCATCATTAAGGTAAAATCCCTGGCAGTTAAGCCAGTGATTTGTCTTTCTCTAAGAAACAAGTGCCCTCTTAAATGGCCCCAAGGGTAGGTTATGTCTAAGAACAAAAAGACCCTAAGAGCATACCAGTGAGCATAGTTTGGGTTAAAAATTAGTACTTCCTCAAGGACAGGGGTTATTCTCTGTAGGTTCAATCACCCTTTCATATTGTCAGAGTTTTTCCACATTGTCATTTGATTGATCAATCATAGTCAACTTTTTAAACAATTTTCCATTCAAAAGCCTGCCTGCAGACGAGACACCATGCACACAACAGGACTCTCTTCAATGCAACAGCAATGCTTTAGCACAGGCTCCTCTAAGTTTGTCTTTGATCATAAATCAACTAGATATTTATATGAAACACACAAAGCTTTTAAACCTCCTTAAACCCTGATCATAGTTTTCTGTTTCACTATCTGTTAGCTCCTTATTTGATCAAAACATACCACGGGTACCAGGCCTGTGATACGACTGTGGTGTGTGAGAGGTTGATCATGGTTCAGCTTCAGACCTCCAGAGTCTGCAGCAGATTCTACAGTCCACAGTCATCAGAATGCACACCACGTGACACTCTCTCTCTCTCTCAATCTTTCTTTCCCTCCCTGCTCTCCTGCTGTGTGTCTCCCTCTCTCGCCTTCTCCTCTGGCTCAATGGTGTGCCCAAGATAAGACCCTGCTCATTTGCATATGAGCAGAGTGGAGCTGTGTGTGTGTGTTCATGGTGTATACCCGTGTTTGTATCTGTGGCGTGCAAGGAGTTTACGCCATGTATATGCATGGGTTAGGAGAAAAGAGGAGGCAGACTTGACTCAAGTTTTCCATCATGCTTCTTTATTTAGCTTTTGAGGTGTTGATCACCCATCTCCTAGAGCCGTCTGATAGAGGGTGGAAAGTAACATTAATATTGGCTGTTAAATTTTCAAGATTAGTAAATGAAATTCGCCGTGTCACAGCCACCCATCACTTACTCTGTTCTACCTACAAACATAGCTTTACTGGGGTTATAAGGTTTTGAGAAAAATACTTTGCAATATACAAAAGTCCTCAGGCCAAACAGCCAGGGGATCATCAAAGTGATTACAATTCACCTTTAGGAGAACATGAATGTGTATACAAATTTCATTGCAATCCATTCAACAACTGTCAAGGCATTTCACTCAAAACCACAAAAGTTAACTTTATGATGGCATCAGAGGAAGTCAATATAAGTCAATAGGATTGCCATGAATGTCCTTACCAAATGTAGTATTTTTTCCATCATGTCAAATGTATTTTGAGATATTTCACAGTATAAGGGAAAACTTTGACGTGGTGCTGATACAAGATGACAAGTCAAAGAATCACAGCATAAGATAAGGATTCATTCTCTGGGCATCATGACAGAGAAGGTTAGAGGACCTTCATCATCATCCTTACAATATTAAGCGTGCAGTTAAGGTAGTGGAACGGTGATGGATAAAAGAACCAACATTCAGTGTCACAAGCAGTTAACCCCAACCTCCTCCTAATAACTTTGTCGCTCTCTGTGCTGCATCATCTGACTTTCTCCTTTGCTCTCGTCATGATCACTACAGCTACTGGAGGTAGTGTAACAGTGAAACATAACTATGGGTTGCAATAAGCTGCTTGCACAAACAACCCATGGAGTTGTCTTTTAGAGGAGGATTGACTCGAATACACAGTGTGCCGAACCATAACAAAGTTTCAGAGCAGGTGTCTCTTTATTTGCGTTTTACTTTTTGAAGGTCAGTCTAGGCTCTGATCCTGTTGCTGTTGGGTCTATATCATGACTTAGTGTTTTCCTCAATGGAAAGTTCCATCTAAGCTGATAAGTCACAGTGAGTTTTCAGTAAAGACCTTCACTTTGTAGACAATCCACATTAATTTAGGGACTAAGCAACAATAATTTGTTTCCACTAAGCCCATAAACAAGTTTTCCTCCCTTGCATTTATCTGTTCCATTAGTTACTGTGTGATTCAGAGTAATAGAGAAAAATGACTTACCTCACAGTTAACCAGTCTCATCAGGAACAGTGAGAGGACACCCAAAGACATGAAGACACATGAAGAGAGTTATCTATGCAAATACGAGCTGATGAAGAGTTTGCTCCATTCTCACAGGAACCCCTTTTTCTGTGCTACTCAAGCTTCCATCAGAGTAGTTTAGCGAGAGGACAGGAGCTCACAACGCTGTTCATTTGCACAGACAGCTGAGTCCCCGGGGACCAAAGAGGAGGCGTCACTGGCGAGGAGCTCTCAGACAGATTTGAGTGGTCTTCTTGGCCTGCACTACAGTTACCTGTCTCATTCTTGGCTCGCATGTATTGTGCCGCATCGACCCTCGCTGTCAAAGCTGGCAGAGGTGTAAATGCCTGTTTCGTGTGGTAGCATCTGGTAGCTTCATTTATTTTCAACCTGTGTGGGTCAAACATATGTCTCATACCACACAATATGTTTTGCATCTTTTCTTGATTGAGCTTTAAAATGAACTTGTTGTTAACTTTTAAAACACTATTAACTAATTAACACTATTAACTATTAATTAATTTTAAGATGAAGAAACTTGACAGTAGATTATGAAAATTAGTGCAATCTTGTATTCAAGGCTGGATTAACAATTATGACAAAGCATGCAACTTCCCCAGTTCTGAAGAATCTGTGTAGTAAGTAGTTTGTGGTCATTTGATTAATTACAAAACAATAAGGGCGCCAAGGTGGCTCCTGCAGTTTTACCTAATCTTGGGGCTTGTGACCCCTTAAAACAAAACTACATCTCCTTGCAATTCCTTGTCAGCAGTTATGTCTGTTTGTGATCAGTTCAACCAAAGTTCAACCAAAAGTTCTTTTTCTCTTCTCTTGAGTGAATAATTTCTGACATCTCAGCTTTATCTTGTGTCCCCCAGATTGAGAATCACTGTTGTGGTGGAGCCCTGGGTCAAAATCTTATTTCTTTAACTCTTTAACTAACTTTAATATTTCAGTTGATGCGAGGTTATGCCTTAAGTCACATATGTCTGAATAAAGTTGTGCTCAATTAAATTACCGCAAATTAACATAGCATACAGCAAAAGTGAGTCCAGACGGCATTAAAAAATGTCCACACAGAAAATCCTGTTTATGCTGATAACTTAATGTAAACTGCATTTGCAATAAAAATAACGCAACTTGCAAAGTGTAAAATGATTGATGGGATATACTTTCTATTTTTAAAAATGCACTTTTCTAATGCTAATATTGACTTATTGGTTACCAAGAGACAGCAAAAGCTAATTGGTCCTAGCTAGTATACTAGGAGGACCGGACCATATGTGAAACTGCTTTCCTTCCTCTTTTTAACAGGGGAATTAAAAAGCCATAAGGGAGGCATACACTGAGGTGGTCATCAATATATAAGAAGTAGCCAGTCCAGCACGGCCCCCTACAGGTTAACGCTTCCAGATAATGCTGTCCCGCCCAGAGTCTGAACCCTGTGCTTAGGTGATGACACAGCAGCTAGACTTGGCAAGCCCTATTTCCTAAAGCAGACATCAAGTCTGAAGCCAATTTGTATGCAACATAAGTGGGATTCAAGTGTGAGCTTCAAACTGGAGCTGCTTTCTCTAGTAGAAGCAGGTAGAGTCGTTGCCAGTGGGTGGACACTGGGTTTCGCCGAGCCGAGACATTTTCCTGACAAACATAAACTTCTCTCGCTTAGGGCTGGAGCAGAAAATAGCAATCCAATCTTGGGTTATATTAAGAAGCCTCGATGCACTTACTACAGGAGTGTCATACTGAGACCTGTCTCCTCTAAGCTTGGGAAGAGGAATATGGTGCATATCAGTGCAATCATACACCCACAGTGAATTATATTAAACCTATGTGGTTAATGTCAAATAGTACTTTTCAGCTGCTCTGCACTAAGTGTTAATGCTGCCTCCTCTCCGGAGAAGACCTTTTATTATCCTTCCATTTGGTAATTATGTCACTTCTATGAAAATCATGCAATAAATCACAATGACTTGATATAAAGGCTTCACTGCATATTCCACATTATAAAGGATCATTATAGCTATTTTCAAATGTGCTCCTTGCAATTATGGCTAACTGCTTAGGGATCTACATCCACAACAGCTTGCCGGCCGACCTGTCTAGTGTATCTTGATTAAAATGTGTAATATTATTAATCTTTCTTTGCTGCTGAGTCACTGAGCTAATTTTCTTTGTTGATGGAGAGCACAGTTAAAAAAAACCCAGAAATATACAGTGGTAAATCAAGGAGAGAGAAGCTTCCAAGTGGTCCTACAAAAAGACATAGTCACTACAATATTCCATTATCAGCAGAAGAATAGCTGTGGGAAATGCACCAATCTGTTGTATTCACAGCAAAGAGAGAGGACAAAACACAAATTTAACTCTAATTGAGCCTCTAAACTTAAAAACCTGTAATTTTCCACTCTTTACAAATGGAAAAGCTGAGCTTGTTACAGTTTCCTCCAAGATAAACTGTGAGCTGCTTATAAAAACACTTTATATTAGGGTACACATATTCCCCATTGACTAGTATATTGGCTAGTATGCATATTGGCTCTTTATTAGTTATTATATAGCACATATTAATCCCTTATTCTGTATGATCATATTCTACAGCTACTAGTCCATTAACTTAGAGTTTTCCCTCAATAATCTCCTAATTACTGCATATTGATAATAAGTAAGGGAGTTGTTGTACATGAATTATGATCTTAACATGCTCTGCTCAGTGAGGACCTTATGAGGTAGTAGTAACACAACAATAATAACTCTCTTATTAACTCTTAATAAATATGGTCTATTCGTGCATAACAAAATGTGTTAATAATCTCCAAATACGTCTAAATTAAGTCTCTATAACTCAGAATATGTTCCCTATTCTAAAGTGAGGTCCTGATCATAACTAACTAAAAACGAACTTGTTTTGTGTTTTGTTATGTAAAAACAGACCATAGTCATATACTCTGAAGTGTAACTCAGTTCATGTCCCTGAGTGCATACATCTGTAGTTGTACAGGATATTAACAGCAGGTCTCTAACCTGAAGCCTTTGGCTTCATGTTGAAATTCATACTGATACTTTGCAGAACAACCAATAAAGACTAATGAAAACCGATTAGCACTATTTCATATGTGATACTATTTGATATGTCATGTAATAATCAAGTCAAGTCAAGTCAAATTTTATTTATAGAGCGCCAATTCACAACACAAGTTATCTCGAGGCACTGTACATATAGAGCAGGTTTAGACCGTACTCTTTATCTTATAAAATTTCCAGAGAGAAACCCACCAGTTCCCACCATGAGCAGCACTAGGTGACTGTGGCAAGGAAAAACTTCCTTTTAAGAGGCAGAAACCTCGAGCAGAACCGGACTCAGGGTGGGCGGCCATCTGCCTCGACCGGTTGGGTTTAGACAGAGAGAGGGGGGTGGGGGAATGGGGTAAGGGAAAGACAACACTGCAGATACACAGACTAAGTCACAATGTAAATGTAGTAGTAGTAATAATAATAATAATAATAATTATAGCTAAAGGAATAATAATGACTAAACAGTGAAACATTATTAGCACTAACACTATCACTAACATTAATAAATGTTTAATTATTGTCGCATCATGGGTTGAGCTGGATCATGGGAGCAGCAGGAGACTCTACAGCTATGGAAGCAGAACCCTGCAGTAAGAGACAGTAGCAGAGAGAGAGAGAGAGAGGAGCACAGCCTGGGCAGTAATGAGCTTGAGGGAAGAAACACACAGTTAGAGTGATGCAGCGATATTAAGATGGTTTATAGTAATCTCGTCGGCAGGACATCATGGACATCATTTACTAACTACTAAGCTTAACTGATGCATTGAGACTGACCCAACCCGCCAAAGGAAAAATGATAACCTGAATTAGGAATCAGAATAATATGCTAGTCGAAAGTTAAGGCATAGAGATGAGTTTTTAGTTTGGATTTAAAGGCCTCAACTGAGTCAGCCTGTCTAATATCAATAGGGAGGTTGTTCCAAAGGAAGGGGGCCCGATAGGAGAAGGCCCTGCAGCCTGCTGACTTCTTTTTGACTCTGGGGACAGATAGCAGCCCTGCGCTCTGAGAACGCAGAGCACAGGAGGGAATATAAGGGTTAAGAAGTTCAGACAGGTATGAGGGGGCTAACCCATTTAGAATTTTATAAGTCATTAGGAGAACTTTAAAGTCTGATCTAACATGAACAGGGAGTCAATGAAGGGAGGCTAAGATTGGCGTAATGTGGTCAAACCTTCTCGATTTGGTTAGCATTCTAGCTGCAGCATTTTGAACCATTTGTAGACTTTTAGTGCTAGCACACTGTAGCCCCGAAAGCAAAACATTACAATAATCCAGTCTAGAGGAAACAAAGGCGTGAACTAGAATTTCAGCATCTGCTATGGAAAGAAAAGACCGAATCCTTGCTATATTGTGTAGGTGAAAAAAGGCGGTCTTTGTAATGTCTTTAATGTGCTGATCGAAGGAAAGAGCAGGATCAAATGTGACACCCAGATTTTTGGCTGATGCACTTTGAGAAATCACACAGTTGTCAAGGGATATAGTTACTTGATCAAACTGGTGTCTATATCGTGCTGGGCCAATAACCAGCATTTCAGTTTTGTCTGAGTTAAGAAGCAGGAAGTTTCGAGACCTCCAGCTTCCAACAGAACCCTGGGGTACTCCATATTTAACATCAGAAAAGGCTGATATGGTGTTATTACAAGAGACACACTGAGTTCTCTCAGATAAGTAAGATTTTAACCAGCTGAGGGCCAGGCCAGAGATTCCAAATCTATTTTCCAGTCGGTCCATGAGTATACAGTGGTCTATAGTATCAAAGGCTGCACTAAGATCAAGCAAGAGGAGCAGAGAGGTGGAATCTGAATCCAGAGAGAGTAGCAGATCATTTACTACTTTAGCAAGTGCTGTTTCAGTTGAGTGAAAGGCCCTAAAGGGAGACTGGTAAGGTTCAAAAAGATTATTATCAGCTAAGTGAGCTGAAAGCTGCTGAGACACAACTTTTTCTAGTATTTTAAAGAATGGAAGATTTGAAACAGGTCGATAGTTACTCAAAGACCCAGGATCAAGGTGTGGTTTCTTAAGTAGAAGTTTAACCACAGCTGTCTTGAAGCTAGAAGGAACAGTGCCAGTTGTCAACGATAGATTCACAATATTCAGCACTGCAGGGCCCAAGACTGGCCAGAGATCTTTGGAGAGTTTACCTGGTAACGGGTCAAGAAGGCAAGTGGTGGGTTTAGAAGCTAAAACCAGCTTAGATAATGAATCAAGACATACAGTGTCAAAATTCATCAGAGCAGAAACTCTCTGAGACTCAATGTGATGCTCAGCTGGTTCTGCAGCAGGTGCTCTAGAAAATGATCTGATTTTTAATCTAATCTCATCAATTTTACTGCAGAAAAAATTCTGAAACTCATAAGCAGTAAAGGGCGAGCAGCTAGGAACCTGCTGCTTTTCAGTGAGTTTAGCTACAGTGTCAAAGAGAAATCTAGGATTATGTTTATTGCTATTGATTAAGTTTGAAAAATATGCTGCTCTGGCAGTAGACAGTGCACGCTTATATTCCATAACACCCTGTTAGGTGTGGAATGTGCGGAATGTGCCTGAGCCCCCTGTTTCTCCCTGCGTGATGCCAGCACCCTAAGATTATCCTCTATGTCGGAAGTTCTGGCCCCAGGTAGGCAGTAAACATTGGCTGGCGAAGCTAATCTGACATTGCGAGTGATGGAGTCCCCTGTGACTAGAGTGCGTTGTTTAGCCCTGACACGCAGGTGAACAGGACTACCAACGGGGCTAGCAGGAGTCGAAAACCGGTTTGCAGTCGGGAGAGGCGACTGCAGACCAGGCCACACAACCGGTTGCTTGCTCTTACGTGCCCCTCTCCGCCAACTGACAGGGACGAACTCCGCACACACTGCAGACGAGGCTAAGCTAGCCCTAACAGGCTCGCTGTCGAGCCTGTGGCTAACGCTATCTGGAGTGCCCATCATATCTAAGGTAATTCTAGGAGAAAGGAGCTGCTCTAGTTGATGGAAACGTCTCTCTAGCAGAGACACCCTGTCTTCAAGAGCAGAACAGCTAACACAAGCCATGGTAGTAGTTAGTTTAAGCTAGGTTAGCTGTAGGAATGAGAAGGTAAGGTTACAATTTAAGATAGGCTAATGAGGCTACAAACGGCTAAGCTAATCTAAACTAACAACGAGCAGGCTAGAGTCAAGGAAAATATCAATAAATAGGTAGCAATAAAAAAAATAAAAAATAGAATAATACAAAGCAGCAGCAGATAATGTGTAACAGAAGACTTCAGGACAGAAAGTGAAGAGAGCAAGAAGAGCAGCGAGTAAGAGTCGGTCTCACAAAATGACGTACGGCATACGGTACAGGTAGCGTCACAGATCTTTTACATATATCATATCTGTCATTTTGGTTCTGTGTTCTTAACTCTCTGAGTTTAACTTTAATTTCATTCTGCCTGTGTTGAGACACTATATTAATATCCCTGCATTTTATGAAAATACCAAAAACCACTGTAAAAACCAGCTGTATCACTATTAACAGAACAACATTGATGGGGCTGAAAGGATGTAATTGCAATGGTAGAATATGAATTATGGTCTCATAAATCATGTTAGTGGGTAGACAATAATGCACACTAGTGAAGTGCCAACAAACAATAGTCTAATTACCGGCCAATTACCTGGTTAATAATGCTTTTCCAGGGCCAGACTGTTGACCTGTCACTGAAATGACACTCACCATAATGGATCTGTTAACCAGAGTGTCAGCATGGAGGATTGCCAGAATGCAGAGGCTGACACTGTCTTACATAATATGACCAATTTGTCTGAAATCATTGTGTTGCTTTTAATCACAGGACAGTTCTATGTGATGTCATTTTTCTGAATGTCATGGACTTTACCTGCAGGATGTAAAACCCCTTTAAGACAATGTGTTACAATGAAGCAAAGGTATCCATTAAATTTAGTGATGGTAAGCTTAATGCTAAAACTTGCGCGTTTATTATATATAGTATACAGCAAAACTGCGCACAGCCCTAATGTGGTGTGGACCTGGCCAGGACTACAAATATGACTTGAGTCTCAAGAGACTTGACAGGAGAGGAACTATCCAACGTGACAATGATTCCTAACTCAATGCAAAAATCAGAATAGTTTTTAAAGAAAAAAAAAAAGGTGAAAACTGTGACCTGGCCTGACTTGAATCCAACACCTTTGGAGTATTTTAAAGTGGAAGGTAAAGCAGCAAAACCCTCCAGCAAAGAGCAGCTGAGAATCATATGTGAGGAATGGCAGAACATCCATCCACAGATTTCTGTAAGACTGGCATCACCCATGCCCAGGAGAATCAAATCTGTCATCAACAATAAAGGTGAGCATAAAGCCATAAAAGACAGGAATCTTTTGACATATAATACTATACAAATGATTCAGGCACTAAAAGTCAAATGAGAATGCTTTAAAAAATAATGTCATGAATGTCTGGGAGAAGTTGCCTTAGTTGTTCTGTGAATTCAGACTCCTTGTTTCTCTTGTCTCTGAAGATGGTTCTTTATGACAGTGGCTGGTTGTCATGTCCTGTCTGCATGATGGATAAGAATCCAAACATCTAAAGTGTCTTAAAGAGTTGCACAGCACTCTATATTGTGTCATGTAATCTGTTTTGGGGTCTGTTGGAAAGCGAGAGAGAATGTCATCCATAATGGAGTCTACTGGAGACACACATGTAACTATAGCGTTACCCATCGCATTTTCTGTTCCTTTAAACCCTGTCTGCTTCCTTTGTGCTGCTCTGCACTCCAAACAGAAGGTGAAAAGAAAATTTTCTACCGGAGTGTGATTATAGATTAAAAACATGCATTCATTATGCTATCATAATATCCTATCATCGCATTCCCTTACACTTCCTCAGTTTTAACACCACCAATCATATCCCCACCACCTTCTCCCTTCCAATGAGTGACCAGCACACACAGGCCTGATCCCACCTCTCCACTGGTCCCTGTGGCCGGAGGAAAAATTGCCTCCTTATTAATTCGTTTTTTAATTGAATTTCTCCCACAATTTCTTCGCTTAGTTAATCCCTGCACTGGCCTATGGGCAGATGATTGGCGTGTAATTACCAGCTGTTGGCATGTGTGCTTTCTCTGGGCTTCTCCTCTCATTCTGCTCACCGCGCTAAGGCAGCAAAATCTTTTTGTTGATCTATCTCTCCTCCCCGCTCTGCCCCTCTTCCCCTCCTCCCATCAGTTTCCCTATCTTCTCCCTCCTATCACATCCCCATTCTTTGAGCCCCAACCATCTCTCTTTTTCCCTCTCATCCCCAGAGGGAGCTTAAAGAGTGGGAGTATAGTGCAAAAAACAAAATAAACAAAAGAGCCATGCTCTATTTTCTTGTCAGGGTGAAGCAAAAAGGAATGGGGCCCTTTCTCCACTTTGTAATCATTTTCTGTACTGGTCTATCGAGTGTGGCATCAGTCAGAGCAGGGGCTAAGTTAAACTCCTTCATTCTTTGAGGACACATGTTAATAAAACAGCCAGCAGATAACAGTAATTACCTCTCAGTGGCTTCTGCTCCTCACTGGGGACACACTGTGAGAGAGAGGTCTGCCTCTTCTCCAGCCTGTGCGTCCAAAAGATTAATTCTGTTTTTAATTAGAGCACACCCTGAGTGATACACCAAATGTAGCCTTCCCTCCATCCTCCTTGCTTCTTTCCTCCTCTGCTTCTCTGCCTCTCTGTCATCACTGTATTAGCATAAGTAATTAGAGATTCCTATTTGCCTGCATGGTCTCGCAGTTTAAATTGAACGTGTTGATCTCTTTTGATTCTTCTGTAGTTTGAGGCTGCCTGTCTTGTACAATTAAGATAACATGCAGGGAGGCTGGTTGATGGTGGGGGGTTGGAAGCCTGCAACCTCGCTCTTAAAGTGTTATCTGTTTTGTTGTAAATTCTCCAGAGCTCTGTTGAGATTTAAGAGGTGAGAAGTGGAGCTTATGCACACTAAAGCTTGAGGGCCAGCTGCAGCACTGTAAGATGAAGACCAAATTTACAAGTTTAAGAAAAAAATGGTGTTGACTTAATCTGAAAAATGATGTGCCTTTTGAATTAAAGCAGATGTGCAGACATCAGCTCATTGTGTAAAACTAGAATTTGAGTTGTCCCAGTCCAATAACATTATCATCCTTTTGTAGTCAGTGTTCTATTGTAGCTGACAAGATTCAGTCCTGGTAAGTCTGTAATTAGAGTGTGCCCACTTTCCCCTCATTTCAGTGTGATTAAAGAATTCATGCATTATGAAATAAAGTGACATGCTAATTCAAAATAAGGGTTAGGCTATTTATTGTAGGTGACTCTTGTACATCAATGACACTTCACTAGTCAAAGTAATAGTTTGACATTTTGGGAAGTATGGCATGGTCGTTCCAGGTTCAAACCCTGGTTCACCCTGGGGAGTGTGGAGTTTACATGTTCACTCAGAAAAGACAAAGCTGCCATTTTGATCTTAAAGTGCCCCAATGAGAAGATTGCATTTCTTCTTGTGCATTAATTTGCATTCTCAATTACGTTTGTGGAGGAACGTATTTTCTCCCCAGTTATGTTTGTTTGTAACATATTACATATCACATTTCCTACAATGTGCTTGACCCTGCACAGGACAGTTATAGATAGGCTATTATTCCAACAATCTTGCTGTAGTCTATACTTTATTATATGAATATGTTTTTTTCTGAGATGAGAGGGGATTTAGAGCAGCTGGTGACAGGCCTAGTGGCCTTTCCACCTAGTGGAACATAATTTTTAGGAGAGAGGGTTGTCTGCTCTGCTTTGGTCTCCACCAATTCCTGGTAGTGTGCCATTGTGTTCAGTAGAGTTATCAGAGCATGAGAGTGAATCCAAGCTGCAAAGGTTTGGATCATAAAATCAAAATAATGAGTGAAAAGATGCTAAAAGCTTCATTGACAGGAGGGGAACTGCTGGTTTAATTCTCTGTAGGTTCATCATGAAGAGTGACCCCTTTCAAATCACCCCTTTTCAAATGTAGTCACTTAAGTTATGGCTAATATAAAAATGTTGATAATAGCAGCTTTAAAGTGTGTTGTCTCAAACAGAGTTCCACCAATGCTGGTTTTGTGAAAATGTACAAACCTTCACTGTTTCTCTCTGGCTCTTAATTCTAATGTGAACTGGGGTGCAGTATCGGCCTAAAGGTTAGAGCAGAGAGGTTGTGACTGATGGCTGAGCTTGCTGGTTCTGTCCCTGGACTGGTAGGATAAATCTGGGTGGGGAAAGTGAAAAAGCAGTGCTTGCTCCACTCCCTCTCCTCCGTCATTATTACCACTGTGGTGCTTTTGAGGAAGGACCTCAACTCCAATTGCTGGAGTGGAGCTACTCAGTGGAGCAGTTGAGGTTGGCCAGCAAACCAGACTGTGGTTGTACTGGGCAATTTCTATGAATGTTCTGTGAATGTCCATCCATCCATTATCTATACCGCTTATCCGTTAAGGGTCGCGGGGGCTGGAGCCTATCCCAGCTGTCATTGGGTGAGAGGTTGGGTACACCCTGTCCGGATCGCCAGTCCATCACAGGGCCAACATATACAGTCAAACAACCACTCACACCTACGGGCAATTTAGAGTCACCAATTAACCTGCATATCTTTGGACTGTGGGAGGAAGCTGGAGTACCCAGAGAGAACCCACACAGGAACAGGGAGAACATGCAGACTCCACACAGAAAAGAACCTGGAACCTTCTTGCTGTGAGGCCACAGTGCTAACCACTGCACCACTGTGTCGCCCAGGTGTGAATGTGTAATGTGAAAATAAAATAAAAATGTATTAAATAATCTGCCAGTTTGCAACCTTCACAGTCTGATTGTTGTGATTTTTAATATTCACCTGCTTTTTCTGGCACTTAGCTACATACTGCATTTTAAGCTACAAACGTCATTCAAACTTTCAAGTACTAGCTGTGCCAGCTGAATGCTCATTTTCACCAGTTTGCTGCTTGTAAGGATGAATATCAACACATCAACACCCAGTCCTTTCAGCATTATAAACAGCTTCAGTTTATTAGAAAATATCATAAATATTTTAATTTATTTTTCAATCCTCTCTAAAATTCTTATTTTCTACAATATCTGCCCATGGTAATGATAAGTTGAGGGAAAGATCATATTACAGATAATTTTTAAAAATTTAGATTTGGATTTGCAGTGCATACCAGATGTTGAGATAACCATACTGATTCTAGAAATCAAACCTCCTCTAGTATGCTGACTTCCAAAACCGGTATTTAAACAGCACCCTTCCAATAATTATTTTATCAGTGAATTTGAACAACAGAACCTTTAGATCTATAATCTATCTATCAAACCATATATTTGGATTGGAAATCATGGGCCAGCTCCAGCTGTACCTGTGTACACAGTGTATATGCTCTGTGTATAAACAGTATAGCTTGACAGCCAGTGTAGCACTGACAGCTTTACTAAAATGCCTACCATCACATGACTTTGCACAACAAACAACTCATGTTTTAAGAGGTGGAGAGGCACAGAACCCATTGCTGTAACCCTTTCCTCCACTCACTTCCACTCTAAAGCAACAGGGGCCAGTGTGCTCTTCAACACAGGCTTTGAACATGCTTCTCCATCTCTTATCTTCTATGACTCTACTTAACATGAATTATGTTGTCATGGCTGGAACAGCGGGACTCATCGCTGAGAGATTACTTTGCGTCTCATGCAGATGAGTTTCCTGCAGGAGTGTTTGAGAGGGATGCTTATAAAATCTGCCTGAACAGGCAAGCAGGAAGGCAGAAGACACTTTTTGAATGGCTGTTCTGACAACATAATTTGCATTCTGTAATTAACTGTCTCTCTCAACTCTCTCAGCCCCCCACCCCCCACCCCAGAAAAGAAAAGGCATTTACGCATACACACACTAATGCACGCACTTAAACACACCCTGAACTGGGGTCACTGGTAAACATTTCTCCTCAAGTAAATTAGCTGTGTGTGTTGCTGTGGTGACAGGTTTTTATCAAAGCCAACCCAGTGAGTGAGGTCAAAGGAAAGCTGATGTCTGACAGTGGTGGGTTTAGTTTTTATGAGTGAGACAGAGAGGAGAGAGAAAACAATGACTATAGAAAATATATGTGAAACTGTTTTGATACAAGACTATGTTTTTTGTAAGAATGTCTACACCAAATTTCACGGCAGTCCACTGAATAGTAAGTGGTCACAAATGTGAATTTCTTGATGTTACCAGATGTGAAACTCAGGGGATCCCCAGTCATCAGGATTCATCATCCCAAACCCACAAAAGTGTGTACAAATTTTGATGGCAATCGATTGAACAATTTGCAGAACCACAAGGCTGAAGTTGTGATAAACTGGAATTGTCTTTTAATGCAAAACATTTTTAGATTGTCATATCTTGTTTAGTCAGTGTTTATGCACCCAAATATGAATCTGTCATTTAAACTTCAATTAGACCTGAAAAAATTGGGATTGCTGCAAACCTTTTATGTTTTATTTCTAAAATGCTTGGTTGCTTCTAAGTCGAGTCCTGTGTGAATCTTCCTTGACACTGTACGTTGCATCACAGTCTATGCAGCACAATCTTCTGTAGTCAAGGCATAGACAGCCACTATTTATAAACTGTGAATTCTGTCTGACTGGTATTCAGTATGTGTGCAGTATGATTGTGTATAAGTGGCTGACATCAGTAAAAGCCTCCAGGAGACCTGAGTCTACAGCTGTCAGCTCAGAGGTGGTGCAGTGGAGCTGTAGACTTTGCTCTGGTGTCACTGCAGACACACAGCTCAACAATGTAAACTCTGTCTTCTCCCAGTGAGGCTACACACACTGCAGAGCAAAACAACTGCTACACATAGAGATTACAGATACTGCAGAAGGCATTTTAAAACCATATGATCTGAGCTCTGAGACTTTGAAGGTGATGTTATTAATAATAAGGACAATCATAACTATAATTCTGGTAGTGGTTTTGTTGGACTTGAGAGGGTGAAATTGGTATGTTAATTCTGAAAATGATTATAACTATGGACGAGGTTTATTCTGAAATAAAATTAAAAGGGAATTTCTTTCATATTTTAGTACCCAGGATAAGTGGACAATAATTAAATGTAAAAAAGAAGGATAGAGGAAGAGAAAAAAATTAATTGAATTTTATAATTACAAGTTGATATTGTCAAATGGAAATTTGAAAAGAGTGAAGTTTACAATCCTGAAATGGAAAACAGAAAAGCTTGAATGTAAGATGTGTAAATTAAAAATGTGATTGCAAAAGCTTAAAGGCAAATGTTCATACTACCAGTGCAATTTTTTTTTAAATTATGCACTATTGTATATATATAATAAATGCAAAGCAGAATTCCTGTATCATGTCTCAGTGTTAAAAATGTATTCATATGCATTAAAATGAAAATAAATGAATTCATATTTAAGTAGTAGTGATTACATTGAAATAGTGTTGTCCTCAGGCACAGACAAGCAGCAGATGAGAAACATCAGAGGATCACAGTCATTGCCTGAACTTGTCACATCAGAAGTTATACTGTATATTTCAATACAGAACAGGCTTAACTGTCAAAACAACAATGAAATGTTTGAATGAATGTAAGCTCAATGAAAGACCCACAAGTAGACGAAATAAAGTCAGAATAACAGTAAAAAGGGTATGTGTATACTGGCTTTACAGTATGCTGGGGCAAAACATTCTGATGGTAACGATACCAGTAACAATTTTTGTTTTTGTCATTGACTATCAATATTGCCATTTTCAATTACCCAAAACAGAAATACAGCAAAAGTTATGAATTTCAAAGTTTCTGCATGGTCACTCAAAGAGTTGAACTGCACATGCATTAACAAGAGCTGTTTAACTTATCTCCATCCACCTTAGGCCATGAACTTTACCTGTTGCATAGGGCACCATAAACACAGCACAGAGCTCCTTTAATGGCAGTTTTATATCATTAGCCACAATGTGGCATCTCTCTACCAGTCAAACAAAGGCAAGGGTTCTTGTTATGCCAGCTGGGACTTGCTATGCTAACAGTTAATTCATGATTTTTACCTGATGAAGGTCTGAAGACTGAAATGTAGTAAAGTGAGTACAAATGATCAAAACTGCAATGAATTTTTTGTTCAACCACAACAAATAACAACCAAAAGAAATCAGAACATTTATGAAAACATGAATGGGTGTACATAGGCACTGAACTGCATTTAAAGTAATTTCCAGTCAATGTCTCTTGTTGTTCACATTAGTGTCTTTAGTGTATGTGATGTTAGTCCAACAAAGCTGCAGTATGCAGTAATCAGCCACAACATTAAAACCAGTTCTGTGCAATGTTGTGACTGACTGGTGTTCAGTTTTTTAACATCCAAGGAAAACAAACAGTGTGATATAATTTGACTGTATTTCAGCTATGATAGTACAGTTTCAGGAAAGGTTGATAATTATTGTCATAATACTGTTATAATATTCAACATAATAAGATGTTAGTCACAAATGACAGTTATGAGTGATCCTAAATGATGAGATATTAGGCCTAAAGTTTGTGTGTGTTATCCTATAACACTGACAACATGTGATTGACACCTGACACAAAAATCTGGTCTCATTCAACCCATAGTGGTTGAACTCTATAAAACTACAGTTAAATAAAACTTGTTTGTCTCTGTTTTTTCTCTCATCCTAGCTGGATAAACATTGCCCTATAAGCTGCTCAATTATAGCTGCAGCCTGCTGTTGTTCTTTTAAAAAAAAAAGCTCTATGTTGAATGAGCGTATGTACTACCCTGTCGATCGATCCACACTGGTCAGAGAAAGGCCCTGAGCAGTGGTGTGCTGAAGCTCAGTCTTTTGTGAGCTTAACAGCAGCAGCAGGTTGGGGTGCAAATGAAAACTGGGCCACTGGGCCATTAAACAGTGACCAGAGGAGTGTCTCCATGTAATGGCTATTGAACAGGCTGCTTCAGACAAGAGGTAATCAAAGCCGAGTGTAATTACACACTCCTCCATGCTTTTCCAAAGCCAGGCCATTGTGTTCTGAGTGCTCCACATCTAATGACACAGGTAAAGGATCAAGTGGAGCTGAGGGTGAAAAGTGGCGGAGCAGGGATGCAATTATGTACCAATTGCAAGGCGGTGTTTGCAATTTAGCATGACGAGGGCAAGAATGATAAATGCAAAGAAAAATGTTTCTAAAAAAGAGCAGGTAGGAAGAGTGTGACAGTGTTGACCAATACAGATGACCTATCTGCATCTTTAATCAGAGCATGTTGTCCCTGGACAGAACTGATGTACATGCCATAAACTGTGCCAAATGTGTGCTCTATGCTCACATTGTTTTAGGCAAATTTTGATACACACAGAAAAGAGGGACACAATAAACTCCTGCTGAATGCTGCTTATGAATGTTTTAACTTTTCTCTGGCTGATAAATCTTCACTCAACACATGCAACATTTATTTCACAGACTCTTAATTATCTCTGACCTCCATTATATGGTTTAATTTGTTCTGCCTTTCTTCTCTCAAGGTGCTTTCAGTACCCTTTCTCTCAATTGTATGTATAAAAATAGCTTTTATTCCATGACAACTGCTTTGCTGCTGTGTCCCCAAAGGTCAGTTATTCAATAACACTTTGTTGCCCATTTCACAACTTAATACAATTTCTAGGATATATAGTTTTCCAGAGTATTTCATTTGTATTAAGGTACAAGTACAAGAATTCAGTACAGAGACACAAACACTAACTGAAATGCATATACTACTGTTGTATACTGTACATAGTGTCCATACATTTAAAAAGAATATTTAAAACCAATAAATGTTGAGCAAAGTGTATTAGATAACATAATAAAATTATTTAACTGATGATGTTAACAAGATAAAAACATGGACACAATAAAGAGTAAATTCATAAAAGCATAGGGTATCTGGACACAGTACTGCACAGAGAAATATAAACAAAGAGTTAAAAAAAACAGTTATGACCAGTCATGTCTTCATGATGACTATTAATAATATGATAAATTATATGACATGAGGTGGGCTTTCAGATACCAATGGTGTGGAATGAAGAGCAGTGATTGGTCGGCAGATCTGAAGGGGGTTCTGGTGGTAGAATGGGGGGGGGGTGTGTCAGTTGCTGAAAACTCAGTTCCTGAGGATGTGGTAGGAGGAGCTTGTTTATTAGTTCACTGTTTGTGGCTGCATACATGGGTCTACCATATGTACAACAAAATCTCTGGGACATTTTACATGTCACGTCCACACATTGTAAGATTTTCACTTGTTATTTAATGCTGTTTTAGTTAGAGTTGAGGTTAGGGGTTAGTAGGTACAGAAATTATGTGGTGTGAAATGACATGCAAAACATGTTCTTGCCCTAAAGCGAGACCTAGCTCAGAACGAGGGATGAGTTCCAAGATAACAACAAGAGTCTTAAAATCAATTCTGTACTTCACTGGTGAATAGAGGCCAGTTACAGGTTTCTTTTCCTGGTACCAGTGAGGAGTCTTTCTGCTGCATTTTGAACCAGCTGCAGGTGAGATGAGGCTGTCTGACTTACATGCAAAGAATCCCAGTAGATAGAAATAAAGGAACTGTGGTCTCCAAAATCTTAAACGGACAAGAATGAGTGATCTAGGTTGGAAGAAGCTAGTGCTGACAAGCAAGTTGACTGATTATCAAAGTTTAAACCAGAATCAAAGATAATACTGATATTTCTCATGGGAATTTACATTCAGTCCCAGGTGTGTTCATTGAGTAGTTGATGATTCAGTTTTACTCTGGTTTTAACAGAAAGCTGCTTTTTGTCATCCAGTATTTCACACAAAAGGGAGTTAAAACAGCATGGATTGTCCAGTTTCAGTGTGAGGTATGACTGGTAGTCGCCTGGATATACTGAGAAAAATATCCTGCTTGACCTAGGCAACTTATGAAGTAGAGCAAGCTAGACTAGTCTCTGTATAAGCTACTTAATTGTTTGTGCATAAAAAATACAATTTGCCTGTTAACTTAATTTCTTCACAAATTTGAGAACTTTCAAGTACCTATTTTTAAGTAAAACCTATTTAAGTTTTTCAAAATTTCCCTACTTTTTACTTAAAGTTGGATTTACTTTCTTTTTCCATTATTTTCCAGATGTGCTAGTATTTTTTTAGTTAGTAACTGAGTATTTCACATGCTGAAAATATAAAATCAAAATGTGTGGGTGCCCTCCACTGCTGGCCCTTGAGTACTTAGATACAGGTAGAGGGGGAAATTGGATTTGTACATTTTGGTCTGGGGGAGGCATTGAAGGAAATGTCATAATGTCACCAAAATTGACAGGGACTATTGTCTAGATATCATGAACGTGGTCACCTATATTGTTCACAAAATTCCATGACAGTCCACTCATTACATGTTGTTGCCATGGAGCTAGGTGTTGACCACATGTAAATGGGCATCCACATCGTAAGACCCTGCCTGCCAGCTGGGTAATAACAGTTTACTTCGAACATGTGTCAAACAACATTAGATATAAAGTACTGTTGAATTTAATTTAATTAAATTTCAAAAAAACTCTCTGAATTGCATCTTAACACAACCTGAACTTCAAAACAACAGGCTCACTAACAGGATCCCAATAAGAAAATATAGGTGTCAGTAATTGGCTTGAGCTGACCAGGACTCATTTATGTGTACCATTAAAGTGCAGAGAGCTGGCAGTGCTTACACTACATAAAAGTAAGAATACACCTGCATCAAAAAATCTAAATGCAATGCAACTTCACAAAGTGCACTGGGAGCACCTGAGAACCTGAGAAACACCAGTACAAAATCAACAACTATAAAATGGAAGGAACTAATTCAATCCCTCTAAAATGATGGAGCTTAGACATGTAATTTGACCAGGAAAGGCATCTGGAGTAAAAACGTGTACGACTGGTGATCCCATGAGCCCGTCATGGGACCAGCCATCATGGACCTTGGAGGACAATTTTTTGTTCATATCCTCCAGCTCTAAAAAGATCTTCTGAAAAACCTAAAATTGTATTAGGGTAGCTTAGTTCCATGGCATAGATAAGGCCTATTAGGTAGATACAAGCACACACTACATCAGGAATACCAAACAGGACCTCTGCTCCCTTGATGGCTGTTCCTGCTTGGTTATTGAGACCTTCATTCCTGGATTTGCTGACCACAAAGATGTTGAGGACAAATGTAGTTAGGGCTTCTTGGATGGCTGCAACATTATCATCATCAAAAACCTGTAAAATACTCCAGAGATAGCTCTCTTTTGTTTCTGTCTGCACAGAAGATCAGATTTGATATTATGTACTTGCTTTGATAGGTTTGAGCAGCGATGTAGCTTAGGAAAGGTGTCTACAGGAGTTGGCAGTTGAGTTAAGGCATTTAAGGCCATTTTAAGTCACGTTAAGATTTATTGGTGGAGAAATCATCTTTTTCTCATTCAATTAAGCGCTGCAACTAAGCATTTAAAATGTAAGTATTATATTAGGTCCAGTAAAAAGGCAAGAATATGGTAGATAATTCTATGAATTATTCTATTATTATTATTATTATTATTGCTGTTGTTGTTATTATTACAGTGAAGATGAGAAAACACAGTGCAACTGTAATAAATATAACAATTTGTTACAGTTGCTTTTTACTTCTATGACAATACAGAAAAAATGTAGCATCTAAGCAACTACTTCGCTAACTCCATTCTTACCTTAAAGTTCACTCTCCTTGGTCAGAGAAAACGGCGTGGTCCTCACCATTCAACAGAAATGTCCTACGGGGCAATTATATCAGGACAGAGAAAATAAAATTAGATCGAAGAAGGTTGTCTGGGATTGCGTAAATACATCTTAAAGAAATGATGCACAATGTCTTGTGTTTTGAACAAAGCAGATTGCTGCAAAGATATTGTACAATGCCAAGATCAGCAGCTGTCTCATCTGAACACTGGTATCACTTAACTGTGTGTTGGTGGGTGGAGTTAATGAGGTTGTTGTTCCTGCAAAATTTGTGCAGAAACATGGTGGTTCTTTGATTAGATCAACAAGCTGGACAGGAAACTGAGTCTGCTGAGGCACATTATAAGTAACTGGAGAATGATACTAGTGGACTGCCTGTAGTTCAGTGTCATTCATCCCCAGACATTGTCTGACCAACAGATCCTGTGCAGTTGCTTTACATTAAGCAGCTGCCGTCCATCATGATGCCTGGTAGTGGTAGCCATTTGTGTGAATTGATTAGTTAACTCCACCCATCTAATGTCAGACTGATTAACTTTCAAAGAAAGTTGAAATGGTTTTCTTTCAGTTCAGTTTATGTAAAGAATTGAAATGCATGTTGAAAAAATGAGGTAATCCAGTATCATTTATTTTCATTGCAAGATTCCCCCAGCAGGAGAATGTTCTCACCATACCACAAAAGCTGCTCAGAAATGTCTCGGGGAACATGACAAAGAGCCACAGCTGTTGACCTGGCCTCCAGACTCCCCAGAACCCAATCCCCCTGACATTGGGGAGTGTTGTTGCCATTGGAGGGGTGGCAAAGGCAAACACATTTTGCACACATGTGCAAACACATGTTTTTGTACTATTTAAATCACATTTCTATAATTCAAATCCCAACTGATGCAAACTCAAACATTAAGATGAAATAAAGAGGGTGTAATCATTTCACTAACTTATTTTAATATACTTTGGCAGGAGAGACAAACGAGGAGTCACAGAGAAAGGAACATGCAGTGAATACAGAGGGAGAGAGAGAAGAAAGAGTAGAAGATGGAAAGAAATTAATATAAAGAATGCAATGTTAAAGACAGAGAAGAGAGAGGGAGCAGTATATGGAAAGTAAAGAGTGAAAGCACAGGAGACACAAAGGGAAAAGACACAAAGAGACAGCTTCACAGATAATTTATTCTACTGCCTACTGATGTGGTTTTAAACCTAATGTTTTCCTATTTTCTGCCCTCCAAACCAGCAGGTGCACCCCCCCTGTTAAAAAATAGCAAATCAACTGCTGGGTAGGAGATATTATATTTTCTAAAAATTGACCCCAGAGGAAGCATATACAGGGGAAATTAAATGGGGCCCTACCAGCTAACAAACAAATTTACAAAAAACAAAACAAAAACAAAAAAACAACCACTTTAACTGAAGAACTATAATTAAGAACATGGTTGTTACTGATTTGTAGGAACTCAAATACACAGCTCTTTGACCCAACTTTGAACAGACAGACAGACAGACAGACAGACAGACAGACAGACAGATCAGTACTACAACAGTTACACCCTCTGTATAGTTGTAGTGTTGCAGTTGCTGGAGCCATTTTCTTTCTGTCACTTTAATGTAAAAGGGAGGTAGTGTCAGTGTAACTTCAGTGTCAGACAGTATGGCTAAATAAAAGTCTGAGAGCCCCTTCTGTGTTACTTTGAGCTGAATACTAACATCAACATGCATAGTTTTAATAATGAATGAATTGCATCCACCATTTTCTTAGCCATTTATCTTTTTCTTTGTTGTTGAGGTTGGAGCTATCCCAGCACGGACTGAACAAGTCCAGTCTACTCCTACAGGCAATATGGTGTTTCTGTTCACGTGTGCATACAGTTTTTGAAGTTTTGGAGGTGACCTAAACACCCACTGAGAAAACAGGAAGAACATGCAACAGCCAACATATTCAGTGGGTATACACATTCTATGCTGCCCATATACAGTATTTCCTTATTTACACACACACACACAGTTTTCTTGCTTCTTTGCAGTCCTCTCAGGTGGCTTTGTCCTCATGCATTAATAATTGCCTCTGGCAAAAGTTGATTGCTGTTCAGTGTCAGTAGAGGTGATTGACAGCTGCTTTGCTCCTGACATTTACAAGCTGTTGAGGGAAGACGCCCTGTCACTGAGCGCTGATTGTCTTGCTGTTTGATTTAAGAGAGAAATTGGGAATCTGGCGAGAGAGGCATCCATTAAGGCCAGTCTTCTAAGAAGTATGTTTTAGTGATTCAGCAGTAGTGATTTACATTCAGTGGCACGCTCAGTGCCGATGTAGAGAGCAATCTGATGTTCACAGACAAAATAAGGTGGATTAATGTTAGCCTTTAACACTGTCACCTTGAGTTTGTGTCCTCTTAAAAACAGTTAGAATTAAAGTTTTTATTATTTAGCCATGACCCCTATAATTACCTCACTTTACCTCCTGGATGATGAAGGCACTGATGCTACTGAGCCCTCACATTCCTGTGACCTAAATCCAATTGAGCACCAATGGGACATCATGTATCGGTGCATCCGATGCTGCCAAGTACCACCACAGACTGTCCAGGAGCTCAGTGATGCCCTGATCCAGATCTGGGAGGACATCACTCAGGACACTCATGCCCAGCTGTTATTGGGAATGTATGTAAGCAAGGGGGGGTCCTTTATTAATTAGTTAGTTATTAAAAACGAATAGCCTATCTATAACTGTCCGCGCAATGTTGAGTGCATTGTAGGAAAGCAAGTAAACAAACAGCAAAAGTTTCAAACATAATATGTGATATGTCACAAACAAACGTAAGGGAGAAAACACTTTCCTTGACAGATGGAACTGAGAATGCAAATTAAGGGAATGTAATTTTTAGGAGACAGGATTGTCACTGTATGCAGGTGTGTCACTAACATGTCTCCAGTGTTTTACAAGTAGCCCCTAGTGAATACATGTAATACATGTCTTCTGGTCTGGTCATAAATATTTTTTTCCTTCAAAACAGATACAGATTTTCTTACTTTGCTCTGAGTACACCTGTGGAGTTAGTCAACTTTTTGGCATCAAGCGAGGTAAAGTTTAAATGATTAAAATATCTCCAGTGTAAAAGTGACTTTAAGGTTCACTTAAAGGCTCATTATTAGCCACATGACTTTGTGTTATTTTACACCGATCAGCCACAACATTAAAACCACTTGCATTATATTGCATAGGCCCCCCCTGTGTTGTTAAAACAACTCTGACCCATCAAGGCATGGAAGCGGGACCTCTGAGGGTGTCCTGTGGTGTCTGGCATTGGGATATTGGCCGCAGATCCTTTCAGGAGATTTGGATCTGGGGGATTTGGAGGCCAAGTCAACACCTTGGGCTCTTTGTCGTGTTCCTTGAGCCATTTCTGAGCAGTTTTTGAAGTGTGGTTGGAGCACTGTCCTGCTGGGGGAGGCCCCTGCCATTGGGGAGTGTGTTTGCCATGGGGAGGTGTGCTTGGTCTACAACAATGTTAAATTGGGTGGCATGTATCAAAGTAACACCCAGATGAATATCAGCCCCAAGGTTTCCCAGAAGAACTTTGTATTGTATTGTATATATTGTAAAGATAAAGAACTTTGCATTTCAGTGATTATTGTTTGGTGGAGCATCTGTTAGAAGTCATATGTTCTTCCTCTGAACTTTTGTAAGTGGCTACCCTTAGTGTACAGTCTTCCTGCTTGCTTCAACACAAGGATGCATTTGTTTTGACCCCCATGTAGCACATGTGTGTGGTGGGTTGACGTTGGTACTGTTTACAGAGAACAATACTGACAACATGGGTATCCAGTGTTCCAGCAGAAAGCAAAGTGAAGACATTTGAATTTCCAGGAGAAACTGAAAGACGCAGCCTGATTTGAGAAGATAAACAGCTGTAGATTTGAGGTGTACATAAATGCTGTGTAAATGCTATTTCAGAATTTCAGCAATAAATAAACAGCATTTACAAGAATTTAACTTCCACTACAGCCCTGGTACCCTGATAGCTCAGACCTGTAAAACCACAGCTAGCTTTTTGTATCTTCATGACAAGTGTAAATAAAACATTTTAGCAGTTGTTGGACATTCATTTTTGACATGGTAACACTTTTTTTCTGCATCCTTGTGCTAAGCTAGGCTAAACACAACCTGGAACTACAATATATCTTTTGTGGATGCACAGAGATGAAATAATCTGCTGAGCAGATTTGTTCAGACACCATGCTGGAATGGAACTGTCAGTTAAGAAACATGATGAAAAAATACTCATGATTAAAGCATATTGATTAGCTGTAGCTGTACCATCCATCGTGACTGAGGTGGACATTTATAAGTGGATAATGTCAAATTATTAATACCAGACCAATACTGGCCTCGTATATTGGCCTAACCCTTGTGTGATACTCAAAAAAAGTCACCATTCACTTGACAGCATGATAACAGCTCTTCACAGTCTGTCACAATAATCCTTTCCACAAAGCGTTAGCATTGGGCAACAAGAGAGAAGCAGAGCAGTCTTAACCATGTAGAAAAGGGCATTTTCCTCGACTAGTGTGTTTCAGCGACTGCGGGCTCTCTTATCTGAGACTGTCAGAGGGAGAGAGAGAAGCTCAGCTAATCCAAAACAGCTCTTCTCAGCTAATCTCAAATGAGATGGAAATCCAGACGATTCACAGGGCCAAAACACATGCTGCCTCCGTCCTGTAAGATCTTGCTTTAGGGGAAATAAACAATAATTTACAAATGTGTTAAGTCACAAAGTAGGGAAGAAAAAAAAAGTCTAATAAGTCAAAGAAGTCACACTCCGCTTTGTTGGATGTTCATAACATTCTGCCTGTCTCCCTGCAGCATTAAACATTCACATATAATATTTGCCAATATTTAATAAACCACACTGGCTCTGTTATTAAAACAGCAGAATATACCCTTCTTTATCACAAAATGCATTATTAAATGTTCTCTTGACATTAGAAGAATATACTGGCCTTGTGGACCAACCAGCAGCAAACTCTTTCAACCTATTTTTTATTGCCCTAAAACTTTGCAATATACACTGATTTTTTTTTTTGTACCTTTTAGTCTCAGTCAAGTAGAGTGGGGGTGGGGGTGAGTCAGGTGCACTCTTGGTAAATTAGGGGCCAGCAGTGTCTGGTGCACCCATTGTGCACCTTGATATGGGCTGGGATCAGAATACATTCTCATGCATGACAGCTGATTGTGTTTGAGGCTGTGACAATCATGGCCAATCACATTCACTACTGTCATCCTCTTTAGAAACATACAACATGTACAATGCATTTATCAATGTATGTGTCAATATTTTATTAATTAATTCAGTCAAATTTGACTGTTCTACAACAATAATTACTGTCAATCTGGGAAAGTGACCAAAAATGATCACACACAAGTGCACTCAGCTGCTAAACTGCTCTGACCAGATGGGCAGTGAACTGTGCTTGACCTACTCATTCTTGCCATGAAATTGCAGTGTACCATTGGATTTACATCATCACACAATTTACTGCACCTCTTCCCCTCGGGTTGGGAGGACCCAGAAAAATAGGGAGTATTTTAAGATGTGCACTAACACACAGTGTTTAGCAGGTAAAATGTTTACTGTGTTAATCTGTTAGCTTGCTAATGCTTGCTGATTTGCACCAAACACAAAGTGCAGCTGAGGCTGATGGGATGCTATGCTGACTGACAGTGGATGGATGATGACAAAATGATTCACGTTTTTGAACAGACAGAGAGCAGAGGATTTAACGGCGGCTCTAGGAAGGAATCACATCTGGGCCAGAATGGGGAGCAGAGATAACACTATTCTGTAAAACGTGCAGCTTTAAATGTCCCATCAAACACTAATAGCAAAGTGGACACTGATATGTCACACGAGAAAAGAAAACCTGAAGATTCTTTTTTGTCAGCATAGTCACCAACACTACCCTCTCCACCAGCCTACCACCAATCTCAGGTAAAGGTCATATTCATCACCATCAAGCTGATAAGACATAAGGACTTATACAGTACCACAGAAATCTGAATAACAACGTGACAAAGGTACAGAGAGGGACAGAGTGACAAATACAAAGACGGACTGACAGACTGACAGACAGACAGAACAGGGGGATGGGAAAACAGATCAGTTTGAGGATGTGATTGGTACCTTTTACACTTCTATCATCCAAAGGTATGACAGCACTACACCAGAGCCTTAATTTCCTATGACAATGTGTGTGTGTGTGTGTGTGTGTGTGTGTGTGTGTGTGTGTGTGTGTGTGTGTGTGTGTGCGCACGCGCATGAAGTTGTGACACAGCCATTCATCTTGCAGGACCTGGCAGAAAACACCCCTGTCTCACTAATGGTGTTATTTGTTATTCAGACGCCGGGCAGATGCATTCTCTAATTTGCCATACCCTTCATCTTTGTACACATTAAAGTGAGTGTTCAGCTCTCACACGGGAATAAAAATAAAAAAGCTCTAGTCTGAAACAAAGCAGGGGGGATGAGACCAAAAAGCATGGGGAAACAACAGTCTTGACCACCATAGGTGCAGATTGCCCAACCTCCAGAGCACCCAAAGGGGAATCATACTGTGGGGTTACCATGTGGATGGTACATGAGAAAAGACACAAAATAACTACTGATCATCACCACGTCACTTGTAGTTGTGTAATTCCGCAATAATATACTTGAGGGTGTGCTTTAACGTCATTTGAGCACGACAGTGATGTGGTCAGGACCGAGGCACTTGCACAAGCATCACTGCTTGATGACCGCATCACTGTTGTGCTCAAATGACGTTAAAGCACAACCTCAAGTATAATATTGCGATTGTACAACTATTACCAACAAAGTAAAATGTATACTCAAAATCTGTTCATGTTGAGGAGCAATTTGCTCTCAAAATTAAAAGGTTTTGGTGAGTGTTTTTCCCGTTTCCATGGAAATACATGGGGTCTGACTAATGACTGGAACACAATCAGTCACGTCAGTGGTCTCCTATGTGTAGTGGAACCGAGTTTACCACTACGGCAAATAATCAGACCCTTAGTAACGACCTAGCAACAGAAATTATTTTCTAGTCCCAGATGAGTGAACTCTGAGCTGACGTTAATGCTTTATCGAGGTCTCGGAATTTACCAAACTAAATCAACAGCCTACTGCACAAATGAATGCTTACTTTTATCAACCATGTTATAACAAAGACGCTGCATTTTTTTACTCACACAGATGTAGCTTCTGCAACCGCAAACTTTTACATAAATTTTAAGTTATAGCGCTGTGTCACCAGCACAGCTGATGGAGAAAGCCGAGGCGCTTTGATCAAATGACGTTAAAGGACACCCTCGAGTGTAATCTTGCGATTATACAACTATTACCAACAAAGTAAAATGTATATGGCGGAGTAATATTTTTAGTGATGAATAAGGTGTGCTGTCATGCTGATTTGAGCACGTTCTAAATGTCTTGTTGACCAATCAGATTGCTTGGTCGGAACTACTTGTTGTATAATGTGTCTTTATGATGTTTCTTTGGGTCTCTAGAGTTTGTTTTCTGTTTGCAGTCCTTTTTCTTGGTGGTTGTTTTGTATTTCTCTGTGGCTGTTTGAGCCTCTTCAATCCAACTGTACTCAACAACTTCTAGCCTATCTCAAAATTCCTGTTCAAGGTCCTGGAAAAAGTTGTCCTCTCACAACCTATCTCTTTCTTAGTAAAAACACAACACTTTGGACTGACACCATTCAGGTTTCAGGACATTCCACACCACTGCCACTAGATTCTGCCATGCCATGCCATTTTAATTTTGTTGGACTTTTCTGCTACTTTTGATACAGTTGACCATACCATACTCTCCTGTTCAGGGTCAGGGCAAGACTCTTGACTGGTTTATTTTGAACTTGTACCAAAAGTAAGAACATATTTAAAAAGTCTCATCCTCATACTGCTACTGTCTGTACCACAAAGCTCCATTAAGGTCCTATTTTATTCTCATATATAATCCCACTAGAGTTTGATTTTAGAAAACACAATATTCCTTACCACACAGTCTCTTTTAATTTGTTTTGAAAATATAAAATGCCAGACAACCAGAAGTTTTCTTCAGCTAATGAGAGCAAGACAGAAGTCTTTATTATTGGTCTTGAGAGGTTCCTTCATGGTTCCATCACTGTCTTCATGTCTGCAGACATCTAGGTATCATTTCTGACCTTTTTTTGATGTTCCATTGTCAGCAGGAGTTTCTCTCTCATAGGTTAATAGTACAGATTAAACCATTTCTTTCTTTTGGAGATTTGGACACATCTGCACATTTTCATTACTTCATGTCTTGACTACTCTCTTTATGTAGGAGTCAGTCAGTCATTCCTAGTTTGCCTGCAGTTAGATCAAAACGCAGCAGTGAGATTCCTGATCGGTACCAGGAGGAGAGGCCACATTTCTCTTGTACTGACTTCTCTTCACTGGTTATCAGTTAAATATAGAGTCTGTTATATCTTTTTAAGTCCCTGCATGGTTTGACTCCAGCTTACAATTCTGAGTTCCTCATCCCATGTTCTACATCCAGATCCTTCTCCTCCTTCTCAGCCACTCCTCTCTGTTACATGCTTGTGGTCCAAACGTAAGGTGACAGAGCCTTTTCCATTGCCACTTTCGGACTGTAGAACTCTTTACTCCTCAGTGTTCATGTTTTCCAATTTGATTTTGTCTGGTTTTCATTTGTGATTTGCATCATAATGTAAAGCACTTTGGTCAGTGCCTGTGCCATGACTCAACATGACTCTTGTTGTTTGTATCTCTGTTGTCATTTTGCATCTCTCTGTAGTCGTTTTGCGTTTGCAGTTGTTTGATATGTGTTTTTTTGTGTCTGTTTCTGGTTGTTTTGTGTCTTTTTGTGGTCATTCTGTATCTATATTTATGCTTAGTTGTGCAATTGAATTTGCAACAAGAATTATTAACATTCATTATAAAACAAATATGCTTTATGATCAATTGCATTTATTTGTTGCTTGTATAAACTGAGAGAGAGAGAGAGAGGTCAGCACATAATTCTTTCTGTCTGCTGTGGCCTCTTTCCTCTGCATTTGTGTGTGTAGCTCTGCCCCACCCACACACGACATGACACAGACAGAGAGTGAGGAGAGAGATGGGGACAGCAACTTAACCTGGTCATTATTTTCCTTCACCTTCACAAGCTGTGTGCTGTTATTGGCTGGGGGCTACACACTCACTGCCCAAAGGTTGCAGTCCAGAAACATCTGGAACACAGCTGAACACAGAGGGCATGGTCCCTGCAGATTCTCACATGCCCACAGGTGTGCCATACATGATGAGAGATTATTTCTCTATAGTCTATACTGCATAGTATACCTTTAAGTCAACCTGAACATGACAGGATTTCTTATTATTCAGCTGCTGCTCTCTTGCCTCATCCCACAAAGAACAAACTGTAGTGGATTTTGTGTTGTAGATTTATTATAAATTTTTGATTGCCATTTTTGGTCATCAGTGATAATTACATATATAGTATATATACATACATTTTTTTCTTTTTTTGGGGGGGGGGGTCCGTTTTATGACCCTGTCCATTACCTGTCTCCATGTGAAGTGAACAAACTAACAAGAAATAAAAGTCATGTGGAAATATGAGAGAAGAATTAAAACAGTTTAATACAGTAACACTCACATTTGTCAGTCAGCAGACAATCACACAGGCTTATGTTTCCAGGCCCAGGCTGAGATTTTCTCAGGCTAGAAACAGCTCCTCCAGAGCCTAAGACAACATTTACACAACTGTTTTTATGGGCTGAATCGTACTAATCATGAATGAATTAACTGAGAAAAGTAACATTTAATTTTGAACTGTATATTTAAAAAAATAAAGTAAACTAAGCTACAGAAGAAGAAGCTTTTCAGCTTTTGCTTTTGTCATTACTAAAGTGTGGATATTCTGTTAAAGCTTTTATTAGGTAAACACTGATGGTGATTTATTTTAATCCTTGGGATTGTTTTTGTTCTTTCAAGTGGCCTCTGTGTCTTGTTTTATCCCTCTAGTTTTACTCCTCCATTGTGACTGTGCAAGACAGAGTAACTGGGCTGTAGTCTCCAGGATGCAGATGTCAGTGGTATTAATACAAATGTGATTTTGTATTTTACAAACACTCAGTTCAGTAATAAACTCAGTAACTCTGTAAGGACATATAAGCTTGACTAGTCACTGCATCTCTAGACAGAAATATCATATAAAGATCAAATGATTCATTTAAGACAGAGAAATTGTGAAAAAAATTCAAGTTGCACAATGAGCAGGTATTTTTTAAAATTACTAAATAAACCAATCCTCACTCTGTAAAGTATCTCTAAACATCTTTTACATTTGTTCTAAAAGGAAAAAAAAGCAATCAATATAACTACATCAGCTTGAGGTCACACAGCTGCCGTCATGTCTGCATCTGTGTGGGGTCACTGGTGAGAGGTCTTGAGAGTTAATGTGCGAGATGTGTTTTAGCTGAATTCCTCTCACATTCTGTGGAATTTAATAAGGCATTGTGCATATTTTGATGTTAGATTGTCTTCCTTCCTGACATATGCTTCATCTTCCCTCCCTCTTAGAGAGCTTTCCACATCCATCACTGCCACACAGCACACATTGTAGATTCTGATCAGTCTCAAATACATGTTTTGTTTGTTTTTTTGTGTCATCACAACTAAAGGAGAGGGATGATGGGATGATGACATACTGCACATACAAGTATGTTGCATTCAGAATTTTCCTTCTCAGAAAATACCACACAGCCTTGTGGTTAATATCAGTCTGAGCCTGACATCCCATTAACATATTCAACAGGATGGTCTTTATCACTGTTAGAGGTTGCAGTCGTCCTCTGGACAAAATCAAATATGCCTCCTGCCTCCTGGCTGCCCTGTCTCTCCTTCCTACCACTGGAGGGCGCCAGTGGTCTGTCCCTCCCAACCAGGAGGGATGACCACTGAAGGGTGTGTGTTTTCGTATGAGCAAGTCTACATGTATGTGTCACATGTCCCTGTGGGAGAGTCATACTGTTGGAAATCCTCTGCTTATGCAACAGCCACTGCACTCTAAAAAAGATTTTTATGGTGAATTCAGTCTGGGTCAACATACATCTGCGTTATTTTTTATACCGTATGACACTTTATGGTGTTGTACGCTTTTTTACTAATGTGGGAATTCATTTTTTGAGAAATACAAACAATTGCTGCTAAATGTTTGATAATTTGAAGTTCTTTTCAGATGTAGAGACTTAACTAACTACCATTAGAGTAGTTTAATTGTTCGACTTGTCTGGGTCAAGTAATTGATTTGTTGACATTGCCTTCTGGAGCCCACTGCTTCATAGTGATTCTTCATCAGATATGTTTTTCTCCTCACTTTACTAAAAAAAGATGGTAAATAGAAAAAATATAGAAGTCATAACCCTCACACTTAATCAGTTAATCACTGTGTCAGATTAGACGATCATGAAGTCATACATTCTTGCTGTGACTTGGTGAGACATTGCAACCTACCAGCAATTCATAGCTTATTTTGAACAACTTGCATTGCATACAGAGGTGAACAGGGAGGAGGTGGTCAGTTTCACTGAGCATATTGTAGAAGTTGTCACACTGGAGAAGGCAAAAAAAAAAAAACTCTGACATGCTAGTCTTTTTGTTGAGAAGTCATAAGACATTCCAGAGGCAGCATCTTCCGCTATGATACACTATACAGTGTAAAAGAATCCAGATGCTTAATTTTGTTCAGTCAGACCATTATCAGGCTGATATGCACTCTGGTCCCTGTATAATTCAATTAAATTCAATTTTATTTATATAGCGCCAAATCACAACAAAAGTAATCTCAAGGCACTTTTCATATAGAGCAGGTCTAGACCATACTCTTTAAAATAGGTATTTACAGAGAGAGACCCAACAAATCCCACCATGAGCAGCACTAGGCGACAGTGGCAAGGAAAAACTTCCTTTTAAGAGGCAGAAACCTCAAGCAGAACCAGACTCAGGGTGAGCAGCCATCTGCCTTGACAGTATAGAGATTCTATAGGTAATTATGTACAAAAATATAAACCAAATTGTTTGAGTTCTGTACTCTAAACAAACTATCTCAGATGTGAGGCACACTTATTAAGAGTACTTCAGTGATTTATTATTATGTATGACGTCACGTTTTTTGGGAGTCTTCAATAAAGGCATAATAAAACAGAGTGGAAACATCAGATAGTTAAAAAAATAAAATCTTTCAAAATGAAACATAAAACAAACAGAAACATCATATTTCCATCATGTCTTCTACCTTGTTTTTAATCATTTGAAGTTTGACTGTCACTCTGATGTTTTTGTCAAAATTTGGTTGAAATTTGCATTAAATTTGAAAGAAAACCTAGCTCCTGTCTGACTAACAAGGGGCAGTTATAAAGTAACAAAATCCAAACAGCAGGACCAGAGATACCATCTTTTTTTTCCAAGATTTCTTCCTCTTTGTGAAAACCTGGTGCTGCTCACAGTTCAGCTGCACATTTGGATGTCTTATACTAGTGATGGCTAATGAAGCCTAGAGCCTGTAGCCACACAGACTTGTAGTCTTCAGACTCAACCAATGCTGACTCAGGTGACATCACTTAAGAACATTTAACAGACTTAACACAGCTTACCCATGGAGACACAGAGGGTTCTATACAACTGTTTTTCACATCTGCAGCAGCACTCCCCAACACCTGCGCACTTTAATATTTTTTTCAAAGTTGCTAGTCACATCCAAGGTGGATCCAAATCGAGGCATTCATTTTTAACATTTGTTACTGCTTCATTTCAGTTTCAAGGCTTTTATGTCCCCTATTGCGCAGAAAAGACATTCAGCCATCACTGAAGTACTGTATGAGGGATCTTGCACAGTGTGCTGTTAAATAGTTACAGTAGTCCCACAGTGTGTATTCAGGCACATGCATAGGAAATGTGTGTGACTACCTCAGGCTACACTCACATAAATCAAGAAAATGCTTCCTTTTTGAGACTAAAAGGTAAATTGCAAGGTTGTCTGACATGCCACACATGTAGAGGCTGTAGCTGCTGTGGGATTGATTTTGCTATCAGAAATGGGCAGGATTTAATGACGCTCTGCTGCTGTCCTCTGGGAGTTTCACAGTGAGAGCTGGTCTCACAGGAAACTGGGTGGATCTCCTGTGGCTTTATCAGGGCCGGTCGTTGGACCGCCACTGGCTCGTCTCTATCTCTGGATCTTCCCTGATGCTGTGCGCCTCTGAGGCTTTCAAGTCTTATCACAGAAAAATACATTAAAGACAAGATTAATTTGAGAGCGAACACTACAGGATGTTCTACAAAGACTGAGTCAGGAATCTTCACCCATGTCCTAGTTGTCTAAAATGGTTGATGGGGCTGGAAATATGGATGGTGGCTGAAAGACAAAGTTGAAAATTTTAAATATATGCAGCAGTCCATCTCATATTATTCTTGAAATAGTGATATACCGTGTGTACTTGAATGTAGGCATTTGTGATTTTTTTTTTTAAGTCTAAAGGTCAAATGATGTCCACAATTGAAATGTTCATCCTTTGGGGAGCATAAATGCTCTCAGCAGATTTCAAAGCAATCAACCAACTACATTTAGATTCTTGTGTTAAGTGGAAATGATGAGCTGAGTGTGGTCCTGAAAAAAATTTCAACCAATTCTCCAGCCTAAAACACAAAATATCAAAAGTGTTTCATGTGAGCATTTTCTGATCTGCCAGCACTATGATTTATTTTTTGATATGTTCTTGATTGAGATTTGGGAAATGTTATCACTCCCAGAGAGGCTCTTATTTTTTTGTATAAAGAGAACAAGAGAAGTCTAAGAACAGGACCCTCAGGTACCCCATAGGTCATCTTCACAGATGAGGATCATGACTTACCAATTGGCTACACTAAGAAATCTATCTTGTAAATAAGAATAAAAGCACTTTAAAACTGATCCAATGATGCCAACCCAGTATTGCAGACATTCCAATAAATTAGATCTAAAAGGACTAAAACAGGATTTTCCAGCATCTGTGGCAACCAACAGATCATTTATCACTTTAAGGAGAGCAGTCTATGTACTGTGGTTTCCCCTAATCCTGGCTTAAATGTCTCAAAGAGTCCATTCTTGTTTAAAAATGCAGTCAATTGTTCAACAACATTTTTTTTTCAAGAACCTTGGAGAGAAAAGGCAATTTGGAAATTGGTCTAAAGTTATCCAGGGAGTTAAGGTCAAAAGAAGGTTTTTGTTTTGTTTTTTCTGAGGGAACTGAACAATTGAGGGACTGAACCAGTCAATAGGGAGATGTTAATTATGAGGAGAATATATGGGCTAACAGATATCCTTTCAGGAATCTCACAGTCAGGATGAGGGCTTCATTTCATTAATCACCACAGTGAAATTAAAAGAAATGATTGAGTCCTGTACATGTGGGGGGATGTTCACTCTGATACTGGAGACTTTGCTGATGAAAGGGGTTAAAGATTCTTCACATTTCTCAGGGGAGGAGTCCATATTAACATTTGGTGTCACAGTTGATAACATTAAACAAAGTGCTAGAGTTGTGTCTGTTCTTTTCTATAAGGTCAGATAAAATATTGTGCTCTAGCATTTTTGGGGTCACTTTGGAGAGTTTTTTCTGCTTAAATGGAGCAATCTGGTCCGAGAATTATTAAAATTACTTGAGACTGTGTCAACATCTTGACTTACTGCAAGAGCACAAAGGGTCAGACTTATTAAAAAGCTTACTTTGGACCACAGAGGTGAACATTTTGCTTTTTCTGAAATCCTGGCATAGTAGATTATCTACTATTAAAATACAGTGCGACAGGACAAGATCAAGGGTGTGGCCCTTATTGTTAGTGGGCCCTGTTAAGTTAAAAGACTCAAAATTATTTAAAATATTGCTATATAAAATATGGCTCTATGGCTAAAAGATTACCTGGTTGTAATTTGCCATGACAATGGAGAGGGGTTCTGAGAAATCACCAAGAAAGCCAGTTAATGTATCATGGGGTCTGTAAATTTAAATGCATGGTTAGATGTAAAGTCATCCAAGGAGATGAGTAAGCAAATAAAGTTGTTATACACAACTGCAAGTCCACCCTGTCTACCAGGTGTCCTGGGGCAGTTTAAACAGGAGTTGGAGGTTGAGGATTCTGTCAGGGGGGCCAAGTCACCAACAATAAGTCAAATTTGTTAGAATCTTGGCAAATAAAAGATTTGTTGCAGAGGGACCTTATATTAAACAGAGAAAAGTTAACAGAGTGGCTAAATGTAAGAGTCTCATTTCTAGTTATGGACTGTGGTTGGCAAGGTACACCAATGTTGTTATTCAGATTTCTGAGACTATTTTGTTTAAGTGATCTTGTCCTGTACTGTGGTCTCTGAGTAATAATTGGAACAATGGGTATTGGCATCTGGGCACAAGGGGGAGCTAGTGAGTCTATGCCAGGATGAGATGTTGGCAGTGAAGTGGGCAGGAGGTCGGGTTGCTGTTGGAGACCGTAGGTGATCAATGTTGCAGGTCCTAAGTGTGCAACAATGTAACAGTTCTGATCAATAAAGGTTAAAATGAGCAGACAGGGTAACATTAGATTGTTGCTGTTCTGACTCTGACTCCGACTGATGTATTTGTGTTTCCACCAAATATTTATACCCATTTTTTTTAACAATAACCATAAAAAATACATTAAATTATCCTTAACTCATCACCTTACCATTGGCAATTTTAGGTTCAGACCAGAAATAACAAATGTAAACATGTGAAATACCATACATTCTTAAGTAAATTCAAGATAAATTTGATGATTAGAACAGCTTTACACAAAATAAACAACTATTAAGCTGGCATGCTAACACCACCTGCAGACAGTATTGTGGTAAAAAATCACTGAGGTAATTTGAGGTGCACTTACAGGGCCACATTATAACCTGACACTGATGTACACAATCATGCCAAAGGCTTTTTGCTGCCACAGCTGACCTGAGTGTGTCCTCTGCTGCCTGCTCCTTCGATAGTCAGCCAGTTGTCATCAGCCTTCAGTCCATGATGCTGGACACATACAAGCTGGATTTGGTGTTGGTGTTTCCAGTCAACATTAACAAAGGTCATGTTAATGAGCTACAGTAATTCATTTGTTTGGCCACTTAGTGGCAGTGCTTGTGAATTTGAATAAACAATTAATGTGGTTGTTTCTCTGATGAGAAATGTTACTGAAAATATTGGGATTCATCCTCAGGGTATCACGAATATTCATACAAAATCTTTACAGAAATAGCAAGGGAAGTTTATTTGTATAGCACCTTTCAAATATAGAGATAGTTCAAAGTGCTAAGGATAAGGTGAATAAGTGCACTAGGGCAAACCTTAAACGCAGTAAAATGATTTTTAAAGAATCTGTTAAACTATAACAAAATTGAAATAAAAGTGAATAGCTGCTGAGATACCAACACACAGATGGACTGACATGTTTGCCCCACCACAAGCAGTTCAAACATGCAAGAAATACAGGCATGTTGACTGATCCAAGTCATCTTGTTTTTATGACTTTCATTCATTCACCTTGAGTGGTACAACAATTTCCAGCATTTATTCGGAACATGTATTTCAGACAAGGTCAACTGAGTGAAGATGCACTCCCATTAATTATCTTTATACATGATGCATGACAAGAGTTCAATCAATCTACTTAATTTCACACCACAAAGCCATAGGTAAAAAGATCAAATTTCAAACATCACCATCACCATCATCATTAATATTACACAGAATGTAACACACGCACACACACATGCACACACAAAACCATAAAAAATACACTCACCCACTCTCAAAATGTACCACATTTACCACAGCCTTTGGCAGGATTGAAAAATGCATCAGTTAGGCTGTTCTCAACAGATTTAAATCTAAACTTTATATTTGTACAATAGTGTGGGAATGCACCATGTCCTGGACATACAGACTTTGAAAACCTGAAAAAAAAAAAAAAAAAAAAAAGATTCAAAAAGTTATTTTGACTTTGGTCAGATAGCATTTTAGTGTCTTCTGGAAGTGGGTGTAAGACGGATAAGTCACCTGGTGTGACTATCAGACTGCATCTGACATATATTTTCATTGTAAATAAATGATCCTTCTTGATTATCAGATTCTTCTTCTCTGCCAGTGTGTTCTTTTATGTCATCCAGTGCTGATACACATATTTTAGGCTACTTTCATACATGCACTGCAAACTTCAACCTTTCTAGACCCAGTGGAACTGTGTGCATGACCACAAATGTCTGAATCAGTTTGCCCAGACAGTGAGCAGACTTTATCCTGCCAGCTCCCTAGCATAAAGTCTGTGTATTGTCTGAATGAGCCAATATGTGAATAGAGTAGGTCATTTTCCAGAGAATGATGGCGTGGTGATTGTGTTTCTCTCCCACAGCACTGTTGAACGACACTTGTTTCCTGCATGCTCTACCCAGGTGTCACCCCTCGTCTAAACCAAATGAAATATTTCCAGTGAGAACTTACTGGAACTGAGATCACACAGTTGGACAATCTCCAACTGTGTGCTGCATGTGTGAAAGGGCAACTCCACAGAATATTTGGACCTAATTCTCATTGTAGGTGAGGCTTTGCTGTAACTCTGCCTAATAATAAAACTACCTTTAGTTACACACTGATAGGATCATCATCTTTGCTGGGGAGTTTAAAAATGTGTGTATGCTTGTAGGCATTAGTGGTAATGTCTACAGCGGTTGTTTTTGTTCCAAAACAGATTATAGACTGAAAAGTGAATTTTGGCCAGCTAGAAATCTCAGCAGATGGCTAAGTAATTGAGTCACTGGTATTGATTATCTCTGTATCAACCCTGCTACATGTAATGCAGCCATTTTGTGCTCTGAGGCAGGGGCGATGAGAATAATCAAAACTGAGGTGATACTGTATCAACAACTTTGTTATCTTGGGCTTCACAGTAGACAGAAATAGAAGAATCATGCTAGGCTACTTTCTACTTTCCTCACCCCAGAGAATACATCCATCCTTCACAACAAGCATGATGGAAGGTTACATTGCTAGAAAGAGTAAGCTGATTTCAGTCTTCAGGTTTTCATTCACTTGAAACAGCTGCTTGTATTCCTGTGGGGAACCTTAATAATCCCTGTTGGACTGCCAGTCACTCAGCGACCTGCTACTGAGAGTCAGCATGCTGCACAGCTTTAACCTTGCTAATAATAACATACTGTACACACTGCTCAGTATTGATGAATGGGAGATGTCAGGGCTGTGTTCTTCTGTCCAGTTCCAGTCTCTCTGTGTTCCTTGGCTGTGTGGCATCTCCTCTTGAATAAATTGTGACTTTGCATCCTGTGCACAGAGTGGCTTTTCTTGTTACCACGGAGGTGGAGGAGGCTAAAAATTTCATGACTGCTAAATTATTCATGCCACTGTTAGATGACAAAAAACAGCAACATCCTGAAAAATATAATCTGTTAGAAGAGGAAGATAAGTGGATTATTGGTGGGGGACAAAGGAATATGAAAATGTCAGAATTATCATAATTTGCTCTGTGGGCCTGGTGTCAGAGGACGGCTTGGTAATTGGCTTTCATACTAAAACACTGGTTAAAATACAGTGACTGCAGCCTCTGGTCACAAAAGGTCTGTACTCCACATCTCTGGGGAAAATGGAAGATTCTAGACTGAAAAGGAAGAACACCACACAAGAAACATTATGAATGAGCAGTATTTTCATGTGTATATGAACTGTACGTCTGGTGTTTCACAGGCTTGTCCCTTTTTTCACCAATTTCTCCAAACTAAACAAAACAAATAAACAAAAAAAAAAAAAAAAGCAACAAAAGCACAAAATAAACAACCCATATTAGAGTTTTCTGATCTGATGGCCTTTCAACAGGAAAACATTTGTCTCCCAATACTATTACAAATGACTGCTACGAAAGCTATTCTTAATCAACTTCAGTCTATACAACTTGGGCTTTATTTTTGTAGTTGTCCATCAATACTATTGAGAGACAAGCAGTCAGACAGTTTGGAAACAAACCCAAGGTTAGCTAGTGTTTGGAAGAGAAAATAAACACAGATGGTGAAATTATCAGCCAACAACCATCACTGTTTGTAGACTGCCTTCCTGAAGCCTGTACTATGAAGCAATTTCAACATACCCAGGATATCTTTTCGTTAAGCGGCTTCACTAATCCTAACAAGCACAATATTGCTAAGTGGTGATATGATGGTGGTCAACCTATGGCAAGTATAAATAGTAGCAAGGGTGATGAGGAAACTGGGTTCAGGTCTTTGACCACATTTAATAATAATCCTCAGGTCTATTTGGGACAGTCTATTTGTGTGTCCCCCTCAGGTTGGGTCTGTCTTTCTTGAAAATTAACTTATGCATGTTGGGTTTGGGTAGGTTTTCTGTGGGTCAAAATGATGGACCCTCCCAGCACCATGATCTGCCTCCCACCTGTACCATCCACCACCCTGACTGCCACACCATCACCTTTTACCTCTACACAACAGAAGAGAACTCTCTGCATTAGCACCAACTGGACAAAAGTTAAAATGTGAGTAAATACCCAATATGAACTTGAGGGCCCTACACATGGTTCCTAACTGTGAAAATTCTTTCCTCAAAAAACAGAATACTAATACCAAATGGATGTAGAAAATGCAGTTACTTTACAAAATATTTTATTGATCAGCACAGACCAATCACTGTCTGAGGCTGCATTAAAATGAATTAGGAACATTTAAAAATCATACATCATAATGTCTTTGTGCCTGCTCAAAGTCAGCTTGTATGGTGTTATGTTACTAAATGCATTGGCAATCAAACCTTGCTTGGGATGGACACAGGATGATTGAGATGTACTCGAGTCTTATTTCATCACGAGAACTCTTCATGCAGTTGTTTTGCTTTAGGCGATGGAACATGTTGATCATGTAAATAATGGAGGATGATTTCTTTTTCTCCACCAAATCACCAACCTCCTCTTTTTCTGCTCACATCCTTTCTGCTGCTCCACTCCTGTGGTCTTCTCCTCACTCATGGGACTGGCTTTACCTGTACACGCAGGGCAGCCGTGAAGAGTTCCTCTTAAAACTCACCTTCACCCATGGGAGCGTATATGCCCCCACATATCATGTTGTCTTTAGAACATCATTGAATAAAACTTAAATACAACAAATGGTAGTTACTAATGAGGACACTATTAGTGCTTTGTCATGCCACATTGTCAAACCATGGTCATACATCCTGTATCCATTAATACAGGTAATAGAACTTTTTTCGGTGGTGTTTCGTAACAGCTCTGACCCTGGAGTACTCTGGTCCTGCTGCCAAACAGGGCCAGTTTGTAGTGTCCCTGCCCTTGGCCATGTGTGGTCATGCTGACAAACATGCCAGAACCTGCCATGTCCAGTTTTTAGAGAAACTGTGACTCAGAGCTATAATTAAGTCTGTCACAGTGTTAACATATGTACTGCTAATGCAACCTGAACACATCTTGCAGCTGCTTTATGAAAAAACAGCAAAGCTTAGAACAGCTTTTATTGAGCAGCAGTGGCAGGAAGTGTCAGCATAGTCACAGAGGTTAATGTCTGGTTACACTACATGAGGGACACAATATTCCCTGCTTTGAATGTTGCTATTTGACATAAATAGTGTGTCACAAAATCCAGTTTATCTAATACATCCTTCTCCACAGCTACGTCATTTAGGTCTTATTGATGGATCCTGAGGCACTCCCAGGGTAGATAGGATATGTAATCTCTCAAGAATATTCTGGGTCTACCCTAAGGTTTCAGACATGTTTAGGAAACCTCCAGAGGACAGGTGGCCAGGAGGCCTTGGGATGAGTCTTGGCTGACCTGGAAAGGACTGTCATTCACTACCCAAAGCTCATCACCATGGGAGGGGGTTGGAACATAGGCTGAATAGTAAAATGAGAACTTTGCCTTTAGATTCAGCTCCTTTGTCACCAAGACAGTTTGTACAAAGCCTGCATCCTTGTCAACACTGCACCAATCCAGTATAGGATGGATCACTTGATCCTTGTTTTCATATGTAAACACACAACCAAACAAACTCCATTGCTACATACTCCTTAAAATCAAATTTCAGACCTTTGAAAACCTTTTTAAGACCCAAAGAAAGGAAAAAAGTAACATTTTCTCAGCAAAACAAATGCACAGGTATAGCATGTGTAACCATTTTTTACTCAAGTAAAGTGATCAAAAATCAAACACACAGTGGTGGAAAAAAGTTTTTGGACACCCCATGCATTTGTGAACTGCATTACCATCTGAGAATGATATATTGACATATTGAAACTGTCAAGAATTTAGTTTTGTTAGTTTTTCTTGTAAACAATAAACAAAAAAATATCATTTGTATTTGTTTGTATCTGTCTAATGCAGCCACACCTTTTGAAACACAAAAAAGATTTTTCCCCAAATATTTCATGATAATATTTGAGATTGTGTAAAATTTAACGGGGTGTCTTTTTTCCACCACTGTATAAGACATCTCAGTACAGAAGATCAGATGTGTCAGATGTCAAACAATAAGAATAGTTACCAAAAGGTTTCTGGAACCCAAAGATATGTCTTCAAACTACTTTGACCAGCAGTCCAAAAACCCAAAGAATAAATGAACATGAAAATGTATCCCACAGAAAAAAAATCAAAAAAATCAAATCTGCATACTGGAGAAACTGCACGTCTACTGTTTTGTCTTGATTATTTTAATAAACCATTCCTTGTCATTCTACTGCCTGTTTCAACACTATCGATGGCATTCTTTACCCCAGGCTGATTCCATCCTTTGTTTTGAGAAGAAGCAATTATTACATGTCTTGCAACTCAGAATTTCCCCATTTTCTCAATTCTTTACAGCCCAACATTACCAGTCTGTATGATGTAGTGACAGCAGACACATAAGACTTCATTGGTGCCCTGTGTTTTTTTTTTAAGTTTTTTTTTTATACTAGCGCAGCATCAGTGCTTCTGATTTCAAATGGGACTCTGCTTTAACTCCCACTGTCCTCAGTTTAAAAGTTTTTAGCTCATCTTGCAGGTTGTCTCAAAATCATTACTTGCAACAGCTAAGCATTTGTGGTCCTTTTCATCTTGGAGCTAAATTTCCTTAAACTTGTATTTCTCCATCTGGCTCGCTGCTTTTTCTGTCTCCTGTTTGTGAATGTTGAGACATTGAGCATAATAAGATACATGACTGTAAGACAAAACAGGCAACAAAAAAAAGAAAAAAGAAAAAAAAAAGACAAGAAATCATATAATGCTAATTAGATTCAGTAATATTGGTAGATTTGATAAACATGTCTAAGTTAGTCTAGGCATTATCCCAAAGACTTCTCACAAGTGAAAATAAGACTTTTTAAGACATTTTATGACTGCAATTTTCAAAATTCAAATTTATTACTTTTGAAGGCATTTTAATGATCCCTATATCCATCATATTTGAGGTAGATGATACTGACTGGACCAGATTTAATAAAAGGCTAATTTTGTTCCCAAGTAGCAAGCACTGCTGGTACACATACACCCAGGGACAGTGTGAACACTCTCCCCAGATGATGTGGCTGTTTGTTTAACTGTGGGAGGAATAATTGAGTTTAAGCATTAGGCTGAGCAGTGGGAGACAGTGTAATATGTAACAGGATAAAGGAAGGGGGAGAGTTTTTTTCCCTGTGGGCTGAATCTCCAGACTCCTCCACTCCTTGAGTCACCATTTTGATGAAATTAACAATCCTCTTCACCCATCTTGCCCTCCATCCTCCAGCTCCCTCTGTCCTAAAGAGATTAGACCACTTCAGGAACATTATTCAGATTGTTTATCATTCTCAGCTCCAATTGAAATTAAGTGGATTCTGTTACACTGAGGGCTTCTGCAGAAATCTGGATCACACTTTTTCTCTGCCTCTCCTCTTACCTCAGAATTATTAACTCCCGTTTCTTCCAGATTTATTTGTGTGTATTTGAGACTCAGTCATTGATAATTTATAGTGTTTTTTCTGCCCAATACAATTCCAAAATGTTGAAAAGAATCCATTTAACATTTATTTATAAAGAAATAACTCCAAATTGGCATAGTGTATTGAGTTTTATTATTATAATATGATTTTTTTGTATCCATTAAATGTGTATACAAGTGAATTAGTAAACAGCCTTTTGTGTATACAAAAGACTCAGTGACCATTATCAAATGGTGAGTTGGTGTCACATGGTGTGAAGCCTTTGTGTGCAGCTTAAAATATTACTATAAGAACCATGAAATGAATTGTCTTTTCTCAAAACACTGATTTATTGTCTAATGACTTAGTGTCTGACTATTCTTATGCCAGAAAGTTGAGATGGTTTCTCATTATATATTAAAGGAAACATGGAAGGACTTTGCCACTTTGTTTACTAAATGACCATACATTAAGCTGTTACATATTCATGTTACTACAGCTAACCCACATATCATTTTGGTTCTACAATGACTGAAAAATGCTACCATGCCTGGTTTTATTCTTGATATCTTCATGTCCATTAGTGGTAAAGACCTCAAGATTGTATATGAAGACAAGATAAAGACTGATATCATATGGGTGCAAATAATTGGTTTATAATACATTCAGTATCACTCTTGCTGAATTTTGCACTTTTTTTTTTCCAAATCTAGGGCCTTATAGGAAGTCAGTGAGCATGCAGTGCCAACTTTAATGCTTTGGTCATACTAAAAACGTGTTTGACTTCCATCACACAAAGTTTGGTGAGATTAGGAACAACACAAGATATTAATGCCAAATGAGGCTTCCCATATAAAGTATTATTGGGGCTATGAAAATTAGCCAGGACTACTCAAGCCTCGGTCATGTGATCCATGGAGTCCATCATGCCCAAAACATCAGCAAATTCTGTGTACCTCATTAATGTGGGGTGTGTTTGTTTTGCTTTCCTGCTTTCTCCAAGATGCCTTACTCTGCTTTTAAGAACTGTCCTCCTCTCTCCTGCTGCTGATGTGGATTCATTGCTGGACAGATACCACTGGTAGAGGGATGAGGCCATCTCAGACAAAATGTCTACAAGAACTTGCTCTGTTTTAAGATATGCAGCAAATTAGGGCTAAATTGTTACATACAGTGAGCTTTCATTTGTGTTTGTTCATAGATATATGCATAACCATGTCACTAGAAGTAACACATTCTAGCATTGGACTGTGGGAAAGGTGAAAATATTGCTCTACTGCAAGTTTATGCTTGTTGAATGGGTGTTTTGATAAATTATTTGTGAAGGTTTTATTACATGTATGGTAACAAGAATAGTTACTGTCAACCTGAGTAATATGTTTTGTTTCACTTAGGTTTATTTTCTCCTCCAGAGAATAGAGAAAGATGAAGACAAAAATGTTTCTGGCCCTTACAAATTTAGAAATGGTGTTATGTCCAAATTCACATTAGATTTACATGAGTACACTCTAATTTGCATATGCTCAAGTCATCAGGGCTTTTGGGGATAATGGCTTGAGTAAAGTATCTAAGAAGTGTTAGATTGTGGCACATCATGGTGTATTTGTCCTACCATACTTCTGACATGTCAATCATTATCACGTTGTTTTGATGTTTTTTGTCAGCTGTCTATAATGTGAGTGTTTGACTTGACTGAACTGTCATTGTGGCCAATGTAAAGAGGAAAACAACAGTCAGCTAACTTGTGGAATGAACATAATGATAATTTTGAAAAATCTACAGTAAAATCCTCGAATGGTTTCAAAGGCTCCCTGTGGTGAGATTTAGCCACCTGCATGTCGGTGTGCTGGGGTTAGATTAGCACACTTTCATGCCACAAAGGCCATGAAATTCGGGAACAAAATCCATTCGTGTTATGCTGATAACACTGATGGATACTCGCAGCCATTCATGTAGATTAATTTTGTCACATCCATTGTTAATTAGCAGAGATTGGGGAGAAGCTGTGATTATCAAATGAGCTTAGTGCATTTAGCTGGGACTAATCCCTGGCTTCCCTTGTTTATGGGATTTGATGAGGAAGACAGCGGTGAGTCAGCTGGAGAGGTGACAGAACAACTGGATTTACACAGCAAACCCACATGCAGGGCACATCTGAAACAGAACTGAAACATGGATTAAACCTGTTTCAGATCTCAATGTGCTCCTTCATTAGCACTGATGGACCCAGTCAAGCAGAACTACATCATATTATGATGTGAGGCCTGTGTTCCTGTGTTTTGAGCCAACACTAAGGTTCTTCAGTATAACACTCAATAATGAGAAGCCATTTTATTTACAGAGAACAAGCAAGAGAAAATGTTTTTGGCCATTCACTTGTCATTAGTGTCACAATTATACAGCACAGAAGCCCATTAACAAAACAGCAAAACTACAAGTGTATCTCTGTTAGGTAGTTACGCACATAGCAAGGCAATCAGATGTTTTCACAATAACCAGTCAACATATAGCACTGGAACATGAAAGATGGTGGTGACTGGTCCACTATAAAATGTATGCAGTCAACAATTTTTACTAATCCGGAGAATCTTTTCACATACAGGATATGAATACATATCAAAACACTGTACATTGAGGAGTGAACAGGGAGAACTTGCTGAACATCTACAAACTTCTAAATGGTCTCTTTTCTCCTTTTTTTTTGTCTTAACACATTAGGCAAAGAGCAGATTATTAAATGATGAATACCCGAGTCTAAAGGCAAAGGTATTCGTCATTCCTCATTATACCACAGGTGTATGATGTTATGGGTCTATACCTATCCTAAAGCATTCAGTTTTTTCAACACATTCCATATTGCTGCTCCTTTAATGATAGAAACTGTTTATTCTTTTGTCTGATCAATTAATCACCACTATTTTGTTAAAGATTTGCAATTGATTTGCTGAGATATGATCCATGTCAATTCATCCATTGTTTCTTTCTTGCCAGTAAAAGCACCATCAAGTTATCCAGATAAACTTATTTTGTCATCAGCTTGCATGGGAGCCACGCAGGCTGCTATCACAGAATGCCTGAGCAGCGGAAGGCCAAAGGACAGTCCATGAAATTCTTTGAGACTAGGCAGCGAGACGCACCAGCAGAACTGTCACCAAGCAACTGTAAGAGGGCTCTGGGACAGTCCACCCAAAGTCTGCCGTATGGAAAGCAGCTGGCCCAACCACTACTGATGCAGATGACAGTTCTGGGTTCCAGCTGCAAAGTCTCTGGCTAAGAAGAAGACAGTTCAAGTAGGCTAAGCATCACTTTATCTGCTCATGACAAGTTTGATGATAAAAAAACTGTAAGTCAGCTTAATCTGCAAATATCACTCATATCATTTCACTCATTTTACCTCCTGTTAGTTAATCACGTTAGTTCAATAATTTTTACATTTTTATTATCTTTATTTTATCAATTATGTATTGCATAATGTATATGCATATTATGTATGTAAGTGACCCTAGTTAATAAACAATATATATGTATTTAGACTCAGTTTTTGTGTGTGTTTCTTTGAAGTTGAGAAGTGGATCCCTTAAATCAGAAGTTACTGCTTCAGATATTAGACTGATTGAATTCATGATTAATATTAATATTAAATCAATATGATAATATATTTGACATGGAAATATTTCTGTCCAGAAGGACAGTGGTGCCCCCAACAACAGTTTGGCATTTGATTCTCTACATTGTATTCATGCATGTTTGCTACACTTACTTTGCATAGCGCAGCATAACATGGCTAAGCATACTTTATCTGTGTATTATATTGTTTTGATTTAATGTATCCCCTGAGCTTTGTTGTTATGTCTGTTAATGTTAGAATGTTAACACATATAATACTGACGGTACATCTGACTGTCTTGGATGCAACCTGCTAACGTCTCCCTTAATCTGGCATCTTCTGACTTGGCCTTAAGCAAGAAACACTTCTTTGTTAACCTCACCCACATGCCATGTGGTCATCCCCAGCAGCCATCTTTGGATCTTTTGATTCCACCATCTTTGCTTAAGACAAAGCAGCGATTTTGAGTCAGTCATCTCGCCTTTGTCTGTTTTCCTACACACACCTACCCACCCACCCACACACCTGTATATAGTATTCCTAGATTTGCTTAGATATTGTGTGTTGTCATTTATATTTATGTATTTATTTATTGGTATTTATTTTTTAATCAAGGTTCCAAATTGATAGTATAATTAATCATTTTTTCTTTTTAGGGATGATGTTCCAGGGTTGGATTTACTATTAATTAAATCCTATTACTTTACGCAATTATATGTTTCTTTCTGTTCTGAAAGCCAGTAACAGAAAAAAACATTACATCTACAAAATCCACTTTAAAAACTGACTTAAGTAAAGGGATTACTGTAAAAAAAAAAAAAAAATAGAAAGAAAGAAAAAAAAAACACTGGTGCAACAGGAAAAATGGATGTCGCTTATCACTAATATCTTCTGGCATGATTAGATTTTTTTTCCCCTGTATGGTCTATGAATTCAATTTATCTAATCTTTTTAACTTCAACCTTAACTTTTTAATTAGATTATTAGATACAACATCTTCTGTCTTGAGTGGTTATTTGAGGAAAGTGCGGGGAATGTCCAAAACTGAAAGGAGTCATCCATTGACAGAATATGAAACAGTGAGCCCCTGAGAACAGACATGAGAGACATGAGAGAGAGCAAGTGTTTGTAGTTATTTTATGTCTCTTTGTTGTTATTTGTCACCGCTCTGTGGCCTTTTTGAACATCTTTGTAGCTGGTCTGTGTGTCTTTTTTACAGTACAAATGTGCTCCAAAGACAGAAATGAATCAAATACAAAAACACTGAAATACAGGGAAAACACATGCAACATCTGAGGCCTGTACTATAATGGGAGTTAAACCTACTCTGATTCAACTGGTTATCAATTGAAGTCAGGGTTGACAACTCTATGATGATGGTTAATCGGAGTATGTGTGTGTGCACTAAGGGGTGTGTTCAGCAATACAAGTAGAGAGTTGTGGTATAATAGCTTGTGTACTGTGTCAGATGAAGCAAACATGTTCATTCTGTCAGTCAGTGAGGAATTTAATGTAACACCATGGCTGCTAACAAATTCATAAGTAAAGTGTTCCTGTCATATGATCTCTAGAATCTCAATTTTTAATAATGAGATGTAAGGACATGTAAGATACATGACAATGATTAGAATTAGAATTTGATGTAATTGGAATACCTGTCTTATGTACAGTTTGGGGGGATTCTGTTGTTTTGCAGCAGTCACCAGTTTGTCCCTCCTAGGTGAGGACTCAACGTCAGCCATGTCTGACACACATCCCGGTCTACACCTTTCATCATTTGTACTTTTATGTGTATTTAATGGAGACTGACACAGTATGAAAGGCTATGTATGGAAAATGTCAAACATCTATTGTATCAGAATGATCCATCAAGACAGCCAAGCTGGTCAGTTGGCATTCACATTATTATTTTTCAGGAGGAGCTAAATCAATCAGTCTCCCCACCTATGGCTCTCTCCCCTCAGGCAGTCAGAGCTTTTTCATTGCTATTAAAAGGATTATTCATACTGATAATATGCAACACTAATGATGCTAAATCCTGTGCGCCATGTTCTTTCTCAGTGTGTTTTGCTGTATAAACACATGGTGATGTAACTCAGGTTACTAGGCCTTTTTCTGAGTAACCCAGTTCATCAGTCTATTGGTGAAATGAATAAATAAATGAATTCATATTTTTATGTGACAGATGAAATGAATAGGGTTGATTTAAAATAATCTTACCTAGAAGGAATAAATAGGATTTAGGATTAAAATCTTAAATATGTCAATAAATAGTAAGATAAATGATGTACATGTTTATTTAGATCTGTTGGAAAGAATATTTTTGTTTCATCTCAAGTGTGGTGAATGTGCCTTTCTGAAAGTGTACAAGATTCAGGTGACATGAGGAGTTCACATGATGTAGCGTAACCGATCAGGTGCCATCAGGGTATACGTGCTGCCGTGTTTTGTTTTTTGCTCTCTCTCTCTCTGCCGGACCGACGTGGAGGCGGCTGCGTGCTACCTTTTCGCTGCACGTGTTACTGTTTTTTGAGCAAAAGAGCAAGATATTCAGACCTCTTTGTCGACATTTTCGTCGGCGTGGAGAGCGAGACCCCCCTGTTTTTTTCTGTTTTTGTCAAGAGGACAGGGGAGAGTGTGAGTTGTGTTTATTAGCAGCCCTGGCGCTAGGTTAGGTCGCTAGTCACATTAGCTTCACTAAATTCATTTTGTGAGAATATATACTGCTGAACTCCTGTGTCCCTGTTTCTTAACAAGTGTAGCCTGGACTGATGAGAGCCCTGTGAACCTGTATTGTGCTGGAGATTGTGTGTATATGGTGATTGAGCCTCTGGTGAGTAAACTTGTTTACCATTAATCTCATACATGGACTAAAAAAATTGTGCATATGCTAGTGGTAATGTAGGATAAAGAGGCATTAAATTCACGTATGTTTTGTTTAAAATTGTTAAATTCATTTTTGTTTAAATGTTAAGGTGGTAAATTGCATTGCTCTCGCCTCATGTGTTTTCTGTGAGTGGCGGTAAAGAAAAGGACAAATGAGCGGAAGAGTGATGGCTCAGCCATTTTGGTTCATGTTAGTATTGAAAATTGTATTCGGTTCATTGATGAACAGTAAACTCAATGGTTGTGAAAATTGTGACTTTGGGATTCAGTTGGTGAATTGTTGTTCAACATCTCAGGTGTTTATTGACACTCATTCATTTATTTTTTTAATTTACCTTTCAATTTTCTTAATCAATACAACATACTACGTAAATACTTACCTGTTGGTTGTGTCAATTCTTTACTCTTCCGCTCAGTGCAAATTGCTAATACCCCCTTCTCCTATAGCGAAACTAGACTTCTGATTTACTGGTCTGCAAGGATATCAACATATTGATGAAACCATATCTGTATTACCTAGCTTTTACCACTAACAGTAGGAGCTGAGGTAGGTTACACTGAGCTTGACTGTGAGAAAAAATATTACAAATTGAAATAACTAAAACTGGAAACTGAAAAACTGGAACATAAAAAAGGTATTGCTATACACACACCATCTCTAACTTTTTAGAGTTACTTTTTTAGGAAAGGGAGAATGCAACTAAATAAATATATAAATAGTAAACAATTATTTCTTTTGTCTTTTTTATTATTGAAACTCACAGTCTCTAAACATCGTCGCCCTGCTGTGTGAGCCTCTCTCAGTCCTTGTGTCAGTGTGGCACCCTGGGCATTTTAGTGCACAAGGTTATGCCCATAATTATTATTGTATTGATTTTTGTAATTAACTGTAATTAGCTCACTATATAATTGTATTGTTCAAATATTTGGTTTAATAGCCAACAGAAAGTAGCTAACATAAAATAAGCAGTTTGTTTGTGAGACACTGCACGTGTTGTGTGTGTATTGATCTTTCACCTAATTTTAGTACATATATGTATGTATATATGTATATGTATGCGTATGTATGTATTTGTTATATTGTATTATTTTTGGTGGTTAATCCGATCAATCAGGAAGTTAGCCCAGTCATAATGACGTGGATTGGGTCTGGGGTCCCAAACCACTGGGCCGCGATCAGAAATCTTCAGCCAGATTCAGGTGTTCAAAGATTACACTGGTCAACACCAAATTTATTGTTTAAGTTTTTTTTAGCTGATTTAGGATAATTTTGATGTGCTGAATCCAAAAATCACATTGGTTTTGCTCAATCAGGTCAACTTTCTGAACTAAGCTACATATTTGTTTTTTGACATTTTTGTTTACATGTACGGGTATTTTCACGTCATATGATGCAAAATTCTTTTATATTTCTCGCAATAAATGAATTCTGAAGATTTTGCATGTGCCAACTTATGACTAATTGTTTTTTTTATATTACAAGTGAATGAAATGGCTTCGACTAGAAGATCTTGCAAAAATAAGCCTGACGTATTCTGCTACATCTGCGGTGAATACATTATTGTTCCTAACAGGAATCTAGTCACAAGTTTCATAAAGCGTGCTTACCATGCTTATTTTGGTATTAAACTCGGTGACCAGGATAAAGCTTGGGCGCCACACATGGTATGCAAGTCATGCACCGAGTATCTGCGTCAGGGGACCAAAGGCAAGAAGAATTGTCTGAAGTTTGGAATTCCCATGGTTTGGAGGGAGCCGACAAACCATGTCACTGACTGCTACTTCTGCGCTATTGATGTGAGTGGGATCAACAGAAAGAACCGAAGCAGCCTCAAGTATCCTGATCTTGAATCAGCACGTCGTCCTGTAGCTCACTGTGATGAAATTCCAGTACCTGTCTTTGGAGAACTTCCTGACATCAGTGACGAAGATTCCTCCAGTGTTCCAGAAGATGAAGAAGAAGAAGAAGTAGTTCTTAATGATGATGCTCCACATCCTTTTTCCCAAAAGGAGCTAAATGATCTAGTTCGCGATCTCAGCTTGTCAAAGTCCTCTGCCGAGCTATTGGCATCCAGATTGAAGGAAAAGAACCTCCTCTCTGACAGTGCTCGCATCACCTTTTACCGCAACAGACATCAAGAGTTCCTCCGTTTTTTCTTTGAAGAGAAGGACTTGGTGTACTGTACAGATATTGCTCAGCTTCTGCACAAGCTTGGAGTGCCACAGTATGAACCCAAAGATTGGAGACTGTTCATTGACAGCAGCAAGCGATCGCTGAAATGTGTTCTGCTTCACAACGGCAACCAGTTTGCCTCTGTACCCCTTGCTCACTCGACTACACTGAAGGAGAAGTATGAAGCGGTGAAGTACGTGCTGGAGAAAATTTGTTATGATCAGCATGAGTGGCTTATTTGTGTTGACCTGAAGATGGTGAATTTTTTGTTGGGACAAACAGTCCGGCTTCACCAAGTACCCATGCTTTCTGTGCATGTGGGATAGTAGGGACACTGCTCAGCATTACACAAAGAAGGACTGGCCTGTGCGGCAGGAATTGGTGCCTTGCAGAGCAAGGAACGTCATCACCAATCCTCTGGTAGACAGAGACAAGATACTCTTCCCACCGCTGCACATCAAGCTCGGCTTGATTAAACAGTTCACCAAAGCTCTAGACAAGGATGGTGGCTGCTTCACTTACTTGTGCCATGCTTTTCCAGGATTAACCATAGAGAAGTTGAAAGCTGGCATCTTTGATGGTCCTCAAATCCGTCAGCTCATCAGAGATCCTGAGTTTGAAAACTCAATGAACGAAGTGGAACTGGAAGCATGGAAGGCTTTTGTTCTGGTCGTGAAGAACTTTCTTGGCAACAACAAGGCCAGGAACTATGCAGAACTTGTCACCAATATGCTGACTGCTTTCAGAAACCTTGGATGCAACATGAGCATCAAAATGTATTACTTATTCTCACATATGGATCGGTTTCCTGAGAATCTGGGATCAATGAGTGATGAGCAGGGGGAGAGATTCCATCAGGACATAAAAGAGATGGAGACCAGGTATCAGGGACGATGGGATGCAGTCATGATGGCTGATTACTGTTGGACTCTGAAGAGAGACATCCCTGCTGCTGAGCATTCGAGGGGTTCGAAGAAACGGAAGTTCATGCCCTGAATTTTGCACAATGACGACGTAACGTTCAATTTACATGTACTTACCTTTATCAGTGTCTATTATTCAATTTACAGAAACTGAAGTTTGTAACATTTAATTAATACATTCTGTTAGAAAACGATTTTTTTTCTCCTAAAACCTTTTTTGGATGAGAAATATTAACGAAAATCAACTGATAATGTCACAAAAATGTAATCAATTTAGTCAGAAGATCGGATTTTTCAAAATCAAATTAGCATAAAAACCTGACCTGATTGAGAAAAATGGATGTCATTTTTGGATTCAGTGGTGCAAAATGGTCCTAATTCAGTTGAAAAAACATAGACAACTTACAAAAAAATTTTTTTTGTAACCCAGTGTTATCAGGAGACGGCAGTTTCCAAGGCAGCAGAGTTTATTTGTCGACAAAGAAACCTGAGAACAGTTCACAGTGCATACAAGATACACCAGAAGAGCTCCAAACTGTACTGGCTCTTGTCCCTCTTTTTATACAGTTTTGGCTGTGACTTTCCACACCTCTTAGGTCATTTTATTGGTTTGTTAAATATACACCATTAAAACATTGGTTTGTCTAAATGTCCATCCTTGGTCCCTTCATTAAAATACACTATTAACTTATCGCCATATGCCGCTATCTCTTGGAAAGCACCTGGGCTTTTCTTCTTGCCAACTTCAGCTTACAGGGTCATGCCAGGGCAGGCCCTGTCCTCTTTTGACCTGTTCACTCTCTGTTTTACACCATTATGTTCTGGCCTGTCCTGATTGTATTTTTTAAAAACTAAGTTATCTTTGATTGTTACACCATTATTTCTTAACTCTTCCTTGTATCATTTTTTTAAAATTATGTCTTTTTCACACTTTAATATGGATTACACAAAGTATGCATTGTATGCAGTGAACACTAACATTTACTCTCACATGGTGACATTTAACACATATCACGTTTTCTTTGAATCATACAGTAAATAATGATAATACCATTTCATCACAATATTTCTTTAAGATCATTAGCTTATTGCAGTATTTTCTCTTTAGTGACACTTCACTCTTTGCACATCACATAGCTGTTGACAAACTTTACACTACAATAAAGAAGAGAGAGTTGATGTAGCAGCACAGAGAGTCAGTACTCATCCAGGACTGTCTTTCTGCTGTATTTACCGGACTGTGCCATCAATAACCTCATCGGTCAACTGGATGGACATTGTCATCATTGTGCATGTGTAACATCAATATTGATTAGGTGTAGCATTACTTACATAAGATGTTAAGTATGAACATAACCTGCTCTGAGCAGTTTAGAGGTAATATGTATTTATTATTTATTCAGCTTTACCTTCAGGCAAACTGGCAACAACAAATATTATAATATTTCAACTCTGAGACCAAAACAGAATTATAACATGGGCATGTAATGTTGCTTCTTATCCAAACCAAGGCCATCACTTCCACCAGCATCCCAGAGTACTTCAGCTGTAACAATTTCTTGTTGTATGTGTCACCATTATTATTATTATTATTATTATTATTATTATTGTTATTATTAGCAGTATTAAATAACACACCATCTTATAAGAATACAAATGTCTAACGATGCATGAGGTCTGCTTTGTGGATGGTCATACTGGATCATGTCTGACTGACATGTATGCCTCATGTATCATGTACTGTAGCATACATGCAACCGTTCTTACTGTATAACCATACCTACACTACTCAGACTGGTGTTGACAGCCCAGACGGGCCAAAATGGAACTGTTGTGTGTTGTCATTCTGCTAAATGTACAGTATGCTGTAGATGAGTGTCATTTCAGTGCCACTTATTTAGGGCTGTTTTCCATCTGCTGCTGAACCCTCCAGGGTGTCACCTCGTCACAGTCAAGCTGCTTGATTGGCTGTTTCTAGGTGATGGACAGTCTTGAAACTGAGCAGGTGGAACCCTACTGCAAAGGCAAGCAACTACAGTTTCTGCAGAATGAGTTTGTCTGGTGTGTTTGTGTGCATTATTCAAGGAGTGTGCCATAACATTGAACAGAAAATATATTTTTTTTCATCCTGTTTAGTTTATTTGATTAATTTCCTCCTCAATTCTGCAGGAACCTTTTCCAGCAAAATATTTTGAAGACAAAAGCATATTCAGGGCCAACAACTCAACAAGATTTGAGAGTTGGTCTCAGTTGTTGACATTCCTTTGAACAGATTTTTAAAGGAACAAGACACTCTTATTTGTTATCTTACTGAGAGTTAAGAAAGGAAATCAATTTCAGTATTGAGTGACAAAATAACCTAAACTCAAGATCCACTTACTAGTTTTCTCAGAGTTTTCAAGCTGTATCTCATGACTTTATGTTGAATTTCTTTTGTCCTACATACTGATCCCAAAGTCAATGCTCAGTTTCTGTATTATTATCTCTGCATTTAATACCATCATACTGACATGTTTTGTTAAGCACAAAACTGTAATTTCTCAAAGGACAGGTTCACATGTATGTTGAAACAATACTTACTGTGTGGTACACACCCTTATCACATTACACAGGTTATTGGTTCCTGTGATTGTTCCTCCAATCCATAGTGGCTACAAAGAAATCCCATCCTAAAACAGTTTTAGCATCAGTTTTAGCATCAGTGATGGGCAGTGGTTTACTGGCCAGCAGGCACATGCTGGTTCTATGTTCCAGGACTGCAGTCACAAGCCAATCACAAACAAATTACTTAATAATTGGTTACACTCTAGACTAACACAAAGTAGCAGGTAGCACTGAGATGGGTAATGAAAGCTATGGACAAGAAAATGTTAAACAGTAAAGGAGAAGCAGGCATTAGAGGCAAAGGCTTAGAAACATCAACATACTGTTTGGGCATCAGCATCTTCAAGTGGCCAGCAATGCTATTTTCAAGGAGTAAACTGAAGCAGAAAGATAAATGTTAGATTATAGGTCAGGGTGTGGTGGAAGACAGCCTGTCAGGAGCACCGGGACATTTCCTGAGGGTCATTGCAGTGTGGCCATCCCCACCGTTGAGGTACTGAGGTGCATACAATAAAAGTTGTGAAATAACTGCCCAAAAATGACTGTAATACAATGCTACAAAGATAACAACACCAAGACAACCAACCAACATATTACTTGTGTAATGGAGTGAACTATCTTCTTGTTACTACAAAATCTTAACACAGTTGAGTACAGTACAAGCTGACTATGTGTGAAACTAGTGGACCGTCTGTAGTTCAGTGTCACTCATCTCCACACATCAGCTCCTGTGCAGTTGTGCTATGTTAAACATTGAGTGTTCATCCAACCTCAGACTGATTAACTTTCAATGAAAGTTGAAATGCATTTCTTTCAATTCTGTTTGTGTAAAAGGTTGAAATGCATGTTAAAATGAGGTACAAGACTGTTCTAGTGGAGACTGGTAACATTAACACATAAATATCAACTGACCCTGTATTTACTTTCTTCACTGACACAGACTAAAATGAAAAGACTGCTCAGCTCTGAGAAGGTAAGAGATACAAGACAAGATGAGGAGACTGAGAGAAAAAAAAGGGGCAAGCTGATGGAGATGAGAGAAGAGCAGGTACTGCCCACTGTGCCCAGGACAGGATCAGCATTATTTCCCTGTGCTGTTCAACACAAACAAAAACTGTCCTGATCACATTCAAACAATGTTGGCCTAATGACCACAGAGATAAGACAAGAACACAAACCAGGTATAATTACAGTTTCATATACAGTGTTGTATTATTGTAAAAATATATTTTTATATATGTCCAATTTTTTGCCACATATACTGTACATATGTAATTGACCCTCAGCTACAGTGTCAGCGCATAACTCCCCCAAAACTACTACTAACTACTAATTGCCGTTTTTATATTTAGAGGTATATACATACATACATACATATATATATATATATATATAATTTTATTTTTTCCCACTTTTTTCCCACTTTGGGCAGAGCGAGGCTAACCGTTTACCCCTGATTGCAGTCTTTATGTCAAGCAAGGCTAACTGTCCAATAACCACATCTGTAAACATGGTCATGCACTTTGACTAGCATCACTGTCAGCAACTACAGGCAGTGAACTAAACAGGCAAATGCACTAGAGTTTGTTCAAAACAGTTCTGACAGATCAGGTGTGCACATACAACCAAAGCTAGCTGTGACTGCAGCTCTGAGTAAAAAGGCTCTGTATTTCCTGGTCTGAGTGCAGAGATGTACAAAAAACAAAATGAATGAAATGTCACACCACATCTAAAAAAACATTTGGGTATTTGTTGTTGCTGAATGTCGTGACCTGCTGCAAATGAGTCACAGCTTTTCAGTTAAATTTTTAAACATAATAGCAACACAGTGTTGCCTGTTTGAGAAAAAAAAGAACCAGTGTGTTTGCAGACAGGAACACACATTGTGAGATGGTAATTTTTTTTTCTTTCTTTCTTTTTTTTAATCTCTTCTAGCTCAACTCGACACATAATAGTTTTCAGGGGACAGGTATGAGGAACAGGGGACGCTAATGAATTCTTGTATCACATCTGCTGAGGAGATCTCCACATGCCAGCTATTTGCAGGAGGTTGATGGAGAGCTGTACCATCCTCACACATTAATTGTTGATTCTGCCAGATGCCAGTTCTGCCTCCTGGTGTGATGGACACTATAGGTTGCTTTTGCCTGAAAGAGGAAAATATAGTATTCTCTATTGGACATTGCAGCGATCGCTTGTTTGTTATCTTACAACTCTCACTATTTTTTATTTCATTTCACACTCTTCACACTCGATTCCTTTCACTTCTTTCTCCTCTCCTTTGTTCCTCTCACCACCCACCATCATCCACTCCCGAACAGTTTGTGTTCTTTTACTGGAAGAAAATATGTCTATTTTACAAGTGTAATTTTTTATAAGACAAGCAAGTCACATCCGCCAAAACTGACACAATGCATAGTATTTTCTATTCTAGTTTGATGAAACTGATTTATCTTTTAACTTGTCAGGAAAAAGTTAGAACCCACTGCAACTACATCAGAATCAAAGTCTTACCTAAAAACTTAGTAGTAATACATTATAGTTGTCTTTAAAATGACACATTTGTGTCTCTGTACCATCCAGACAGCTTTATGTTCTGTGTTACCAGATTCACTCAGTCATTCAGACAGACCATTAGCCCTCATTATCCCCCACCAATCAGCCTCTCAAATGAGCAGCAGAGAGAGAAAAAGGGCCAGAGAGAGCAGATGACAATAAAGGGCAATTAGAAGATGACTCAACTGTTGGAAAATTTGGAGCTGTCACATTGAGTCTGCAGAAGCTGAGACCACGAAAGAGAGAAGAAATATGGTTACAGCTAGCTGAATTTTGTTTTAAAACTTTCTTTGACTTTACTGAACGCCTGATGATGTGTGTGTTTGAACGGGTCACTCCCTGTCAACTATCAAAACACAAAAGAAATGATAAGGAGAGGCAACAATAGACACACCCTAAGTTTTGATACCAGTAAATATATTTCCAGACAGAACTGATTTATATTCTGAGGCCATATGCTAAAGACATAAATGTAGCTCTTTATGAAATTATTCTATTAGTAGAATGAACATAGGAAAATGAATTAATGTGACATTGCATTTATGCACTTGATAATCACACATTTAAGAATACGAGGTATGGAATTAAATAATGAGACTAATACTGTAATACAATTTTATTGAACATAAACATTTTTCAGTGTCTTTCTCCTTCAACACCCTCCCCATCTGCATCAACACACCACTGTATTCAGGTCTTCCACTGATCAAAGCAGTGTAGTGGGTCTTGGGACAGTTGTGTCAGAACCTCTGTTGTTCTTTTCTTAACTTCTGACACCAACTCAAAATGTGTTCCTTTGAGCACAGATTTGATCTTAGAAAAAAGGAAAAAGTCACACGGTGCTAGATCAGGTGAACAGGGAGGGTGATCAAGCACTGATTTGTCTCTGGGGCAGAAACTGCTTTACCGAGAGTGCAGTGTGAACTGGCGTGTTGTCTTCATGAAGAATGAAACCATTTTTCCACAACTGTGGTCTCTTTCTTCAGACTTTCTCAAAACTCTTGCAGTTTTTAGAACCTGTTTGTAATAATGTTGATTCACCTTTGACCCTTCTGGAACCCCTAATGTCAAAGAAAACAATCAACATGGCTTTGAATTTGGACTTGCTTTGTCGTGCTTCCTTCATCCTTAGTGACAATGGTGTTTTCTAATGCATTGACTGCCATTTTGTCTCAGGATCGTATTGGAAGATCCAAGTTTCATCGCATGTAATCACTCCGTCTAAAAAAATTGTGTTTCCTTCAATTTGTTCCAAAATGTCTCCACAAATTTGCTTGCGTTTTTCCTTTTGATCAGGAGTCAGAAGTTTTGGGACAACTTTGGCACACACTTTTGTCTGCCGAACTGTCTCTTTATCAATGGAGACCATTTCCGCTATCATTCTTATAGAGAGTCAATCATTTCCAACGATTTGTTCAATTTGTTGAATGTTTTCAGAAGTTTTTGATGTGCATGGGCGCCCAGAACATTCATCGTCTTGAACATCCTCTCTGCCTTCACAAAATCTTTTGTGTCATTCAAACACACCTGCACGTGACATGCAGTGTTCCCCATACAATGTACAAAAAAATGCTTCACGAGTCTGAGCCAATCACCCGTCAATGATGTTGTTTTGCATTAACAAGCTAATACATCACAAACTATCACACAGACAGACATTGTATTCACTGTATCAATCACGCAGCCTCATATCCATCACATCAGAGTTGAGCCAACTCAGTTTCAATAAAATTAGATTAGTGGTATAATGTACATCTCATTCAAATGGTTTCAAAGGTTTTTTTTGTTTTGTTTTTTCAGAATAGTCACATCAGTGCTGTCACACATTACATGACAAATGACATAGACTTAGACTTAGACTTAGACTAGACTTTATTGATCCCTTTGGGATGACTCCCTCAGGGAAATTAAGTTTCCAGCAGCTTATACAGACAGAAGCAGCACACAGGACAGTTTGCAAACGACAACAACTGCGTGCAAACAGGTATAGTCAGGACTCTTAATAGGATAAAAAAAATGCACAGTAAACTCTTATGCACAGTAAACTCTTAGCTAAGTATACAAAATATAAATAGAATAAAATAAGAATGAAATAAGATAAATATGGAGAACTGTATACATAACACAGTTTATACACGCAAACATGTATACATGCACAACGGCAGTTTCAGATCAAACACACAAGTGATAATCATGTTCCAGATGATCCTCCATAGGATTTTATTGACTACATCAGAATGTTAATCACAATATTCATATTCTAGCCTTGCATACCTGGAATTTGTGCTATTTTCTGCCATGCTTGAGATTTTTTACTCAGTCACAGTAGAATTACAGAATAGAGTTACTAATTTAGAGATGTACAAATTAACATCCACCTCTCTACAGTAAAATTGTTGTTGGCATAACCTCTCATGTCAAACCCAGAATTCCAGAAGAGGCACATTGTGAGGACCGTATGTTTGGGGTCAGTGCAGCTGAACTTTAGCCCCAAGACATGGTGGAAAATCAGCACAATGCCCTCCACATCTTCATGAGAGAATGCACATGCTCTCTCCACTGGCTGTTAATGGTCAGTGTTGAGCTCTAACCACCTTAAACATGAAAAGAAAAAAAAAAAGATGGACAAATTAGTATCGGGTATCTGGTCCGATACCCTGTTCCTGTACTCGTACTCGTACTCGTAAAAGTGTTCCGATACCACTTTACGGCAGTGTGACATTCACTTGGGCGGTCAGGTGCTAATTGAGAGCAAGGAGGAGCAATGTCGGCGGTGTGGAGGTATTTCAAAGTGGATGATGGTGACTAAAGTAATGCGGACTGCAAATTATGCTCTGCAAAGCTGTCAAGAAGAGGGATGAAAGCGATTACTTTCAACACAAGCAATCTGATAAAACATCTAAAAAACCAACACGACACCGAGTTCAAAGAGTTTGCTAATAATGGCAAACAGCAACAACCAACTTTGCAGCAAACTCTGGAGAAGAGTGAGAAGATGTTAAGAGACAACCCGTGCGCAGTGAAAATAACAGCTTGGTGGTTCCATATCGCTTTGGGTTGTCCACTGTCGATGGGCTACAAGTTAACATTATGGAAGTAAAAGATAAGAGGTGAAGCATAGGGAGGATAGAGAGAACTAAATCTCCCATCCAAGAACAATAGAGTGGGTGTACAAAGAAACATGAAGCTGAAGAAGGAAGATGAAGAAGGAAGGGAAGTGTGGAGAGATAAAGGAAGGAACAATAAGGAAATGGAGGAGGAGAGTGGATGGAGAGGAGATGGTGAGAGGTAGGAATGTGAGAGGTGAAGAAAGGAAGATGTAGGATAGAACATATGGAGAGGTAAAAGAGAGAAGAAGGAAAAGTGGAAGAGGCAGGAAGATCAGTAAGAGGAAGAGAAAATGTAGTGTGGAAATGTGAATAAAGAAGATGAAGGATACTGTGTGAAGAGGTAGGAGGATGAAGTAGAGGAAGTATGATTAGGTAAAGGAAGGAAGCAAAAAAGGTGGACAGTGGATGGTAGAGGGGAGGAAGTTGAAAGGTGTAGGAGGTAAGGATAGGAAGTATGGTTAGGTAAAGGAAGAAGAAAAGAAATGTAAAGAAAAAGGTATTGTGGATGGTACAGGGAAGAATGTGAAAGACAGGTGTGCTGTGGAAAAGGTGGAACAGTAAAAGAAGAAAATGAAACACAGAAAGATGGAGAGATAACAGAAGGAAGATGGAATGAGAAGAAATTGAAAAGAAAAGGGAGTTAGCCCCTTGATACCTGAATTATTTACAGTTGTATAAAAAAATTATTTGTGTTTTTGCTTTCAAGCTGATGCTAAATTAAGTAGACATTGTTAATTTGTCTATAGCACATAAAATAGATATACATTCAGGTATGATGCAAATTAGCGACAATAGGCATTTATGGTAACCAATGGTAAATTTTTTATTGAAGCCACAAAATTGTTTACAATTATTTAGACTATTATTTACATTATGATTTACACTATAACTAAGTAACTATAACTACCGGATGTAGGTCACACTCCAAACGGTCCTACGGTAAACCAGTGCTTGCAAAAGGTTCCTAGGCACATATTTAGAATGCACAAACCGGCATTGGGGGAATGCATACGCTATCTCGGCTGCAGTCTGAATGCAAACGGTATGATGCGAATTCGCGACAATCGGCGTTAAGGGGTTAAGATGGAGATGTAAAGAATAAATAGAAAGGTCAGGGAGATAAAATATGGAAAGAATGGATGAGTAAAGGAAGGAGAGGAAAGTTTCAGGGAGGTGAGGTGAGGTTAGGTCACAGGGGGAAGATGAGGGAGAGGAAGGGTGGATGGTAGAAGGAGGGAGATGAAGTAGGAAGTAGCAAAAAATAATTTCCTACTTTCCTGTAAGAGCAGTCAGTAGCATCACTGTCCCTGCTGTCACTGTCTGACTTAACCTTCTCTCTGAGGCTCCACAACCTCCTTTATTTCTTCATCTCTGGGATGAGCTTGTGATAGACGTCTTGTAACGTCACGCATCTGATCTCTTGTCCACCTTCCCAAGATACTAAGAGAAAGTAAATGTCTTACAAAGAAAAACCTCATTGCTGTCGTAAAAAATCAGTCCTGCATTTATTGTGTGTTAATCCAAATATTTCCTAGTTATTTTTCAGTGTGTTGTAGTTGTAAGCAGGCACTTACACAGACTGACTGACTGGATGTGAAATAATATTTTAAACTGTGAAACATTAACTAATCATGTTAAAAAATACAGATTCTAGAAAGAGGAAGGATTTAGTTGATTTGAAGATAAATGTAATGTAAAGCTAAAACAACATGTTTGTTTAGGTGCTTTGGTCAAATTAGAAATTTTACCTAGTTGTTTTCTGTGTCAGCCTCCAAGTCAACAAGGACACTGTAGAGAATGAAGAAACACGGTAGATAATAGATGGATGTACCTCCACTGAAGACAAGTGTTACTGTACAAAGTGTTCTTGTTATGAGTTCTGTGAAGCAGTTAGTTCTAGAATGAATGCATTATAGCAGATGAAGAAGGCTCATTATAATATAACATTTTCCTTCTCTGTGGACGCGCACACACACATATAGTTGTACCTATCTTTGATGCTATCAGACCCAACAAGTACAGTGAGCTCTTAAGCCAGCCCAGTTAGCCCCTCACCCTTCCTCCTAACCTTAACCATTACAGCTGAATCCCTAACATCCTGTCTCATTGTTCGCGCTTTTCTATTTTAAAAAATCTACAAAATTAAAATGAATAAATAATAAAGGTATATAATTATAATAATTATTGTGTACTTTGTAGTAGTTTCCCATAGTTTAAAAATATTAAAAAATGTTGGATGAATTAGATCTGCAGTACATCAGTAAAGGTGCCATGCCCCTTACCTTCATAACATTACACCACAAGAAATATGAAATGTTAGCTAGCTAGTAGTAACATTACCCAGAAGATGTTAAGATAAAATGTGCAGCAGGACATTTTAAGGTCCCAGATTGTATTTTGTACAATACACGGTTACCACAACTTAGAGTATTGATTAAATATGAATTTTGTAACACTTTATATTAGGCTACAATTATTCACCATTAATAAGTTGCTTATTAGCATTCATATTGGGTCTTTATTAGTCACTATTAAGCACTTATTAATGCCTCGAGTTTTCCCTCAATAAGCTCCTAATTACTGCTTACTGATAGTAAGAAAGGAATTTTTACATGAATTATCTTAAAACGCTCTGCTCAGTATGGACCTTATAAGGTAGTAGTAATAGTAATTCTCCCTTATTAACACTTGATAAATATGGTCTATTCTTACACAACATGACACACAACAATTGTTAAGAGTCTCCAAATAAGTCTAAATTAAGTCTCTGTAACTCAAAATATGCTAGCTATCCTGAAGTGAGATCATCAGTTTCGTATTTAGTTATGTAAGAATAGACCATATTTATCAAGTGTTAATAAGGGAGAATTACTTTTCTAGTGTTACTACTACCTCATAAGGTCCATACTGAGCAAAACATAAACATAAGTTAAGATCATAATTCAAATACAACAACTCCCTTACTTACTATCAGTAAGCAGTAATTAGGAGATTATTGAGGGGAAACTCTTATGGACTAATAGCTGTAGAATATGATCATGCAGAATAAGGGATTAGTAAGTGCTTGGGTAATGACTAATAAAGAGCCAATATGCATGTGAATAAGCAACTAGTTAATGGTAAATAAGTTTAGCCTAATATAAAGTGTTCCAAATTTTTAATGCAGGAGTTATACTTGTAATGGAGTATTTTTAAAGTGTAATATTGGTACATTCACTTAAGTAGATGATGTTAATACTTCCATCATTGATATTGCTTGGGTTGAAACTTCAAATTTCAAATGACAGAAAGCCTGTATCAAAAACTGTGGTCATGGAGTTTGAATAACGAGAGCATTTACCAGACAGGCAGGGCCAAGGGAGAATATGTTATCATGTTGCATTATGGAAGCTCCTGCATTATTGCAGCTAGACTCAGATTGGGGACTAAACTCAGTCCCTGCAGCTTAAATTTCAATCTTTTAAAATATCTGCCTCCCGTGAGATTCTGAACTTTATAAATGTGTGATACTAAATTGCAACACAGCTCCTTAATGATTGTGTGGCATGAGTGTAACTTACCCTGTCCTTTCTACATTGTCCTCAATTCATTTAAAAAAATTTCTGGTGATTTAAACAAAATAACACATCAGTTCTTTCCGAGCATATTCCTTTCACTGAGATGAATGTGTAAAAAAATCTTAATAGCTAATTTGTAATCCCTAATTGATAAAAAATTCCCTTGGCTGACAGCATGCATTAGGCTGCTCTGGCTGTGTGTGGCCAGGCTAGTGTGTGTTTATCTGTTGTGTTATAATCTGGCAGGGCAGCATCCTGAGCAGCAGTCTAATGCCTCATAGTAGTGACAAGAGCCAATTTACACACACTGCATCTCCACCATGAAACAGACAGGCAACCAATACACACCTCAGAGTTAATACGGAACTGCCGCTAGTGTGAGGTCTGTGTCTGAGAGAATTGTGATTCTGTGTGAGTTTTACTAAGGAAAGCCTGTAGCTCTGCATTTGCAACTGCAATCTCCGCCACATTGGCTTTGTATGTGTGTGTGTTTGTGTGTGTCAGTGTGGGACAGAAAGGAAGACAGATGTGAAAATGTGTGTGAGTGTGTTTTAAAAGAAAGGTTGACTGAGTGTTAATGGATGTAGTTTATTTTAAGTGTTGTGCATCTTGTGTGTAAACACATGTAACTAGGCTGTGTCAGTGTATGCGAGCACCATGTAATTACCAACACCACTAAACTCTCAGTGGACTGCAGTGAAAATATTGTTAACCTCTGTTGCTGGGCTTCAGCTACTGAGGAAGGGAGGAGAGGAGACGGAGGGGCATGAGATTACAGCTACTGTTGTTAATACTGGGAGCCGCCAAATTACAACTGCAATTATGTACTGTTAATACGGAGCAGCTCCACTTGAGGTTCTTGTGTGTAGTCACAGGATGTCGAAGGGTTGTTACACCTTTCCTCAAACCAGCGAGTTCAGAAGGCGAAATTTCTGCTGTTTCAAAAATAAACAAACAAACATCAGTCCTTCTTGTTATGTACACATTATTGTTCTAATAACCCGCGACCTGCTTGCCACTTGTTCTTCCCTGTGGATTAAGCCTCACTATTGTTGTAATATCACATTTGCATGCAATGCTGCAATATTCTATTCTTGCTCATTTCAGCAAGAAACAATCCAACTTCCCCAGTTACATCAGTAGTGGAAAGATAGATGACATCACCTTGCATAATTAGGCACGTGCTTCAATTTGTTCATGCCCACTATCAAGATGTTAGGCAGAACACGGGCAGCAGCTCCTTAGTGTTCAACCAGAAAAGGATATATTTACTTAAAACATAAACACAGGAAAACAGACTTGGTTGTGTTTTCAGATACAGTGAGTAAAATGTAAATATTATGTACAGTAAACAGTGTGCCTGTGTACCTGTTCATTACCACTAAAAAATGTGATTGAAATGTTTTCTGTGTAGACATGCTGTTAAAGTGCTGTTTATTGAACAGTTTTTAGTAATATAACATTGTACTTAAGCAAAGTATTTGCTAAGATCTGGGGCACATGGAAAATGTTCACAGTTCGACATGGCAAGAAAACAAGCGAACACTTTTTCAACTTAAATGGTTGAGACTTGACTATGCCACAATTTTGCCATCTTGAGCCATACTGCATCTACCATCATTCTGTTGGGACTGGGACATGCTATTATATTGCCTCAAAATTCACTCACACCACAACAAAGTAGGGTTCTATGAGCTATTAAAAAAAACCTGTTGTTTGAGCTTTTAGCAATGAAATTCTCCTGCACAGTATTGAAGGATGGTGAGTGTGAGAACCATTGTTGGTACCATAGAACCTCTATTTTGTGAGTGAGTTAAGAGAAATATAGACATTGTGATTTAGCGATTTTACTCTAACTCTAATGTCTATGATTGCTTTTTGAGTCAAGTTCACCATATGAATTTTTACCTGCAAATCCGCAAACTGACCAATAGCAAACTGTTTCAGAATATATTTCAGAGTGACAAAATAGGGAATATGTCTGAATAAACTGTGAAACTTATTGTACCTTTTAGCAACTGAACTGTTAATGAGCAAACTTGTTAAGTTCAGTAGTCTCTACTCAAGTTCACCATTAGCCTTGTGAATAGATATCAAACTCTCTCGCCACATCTACTCAATTATATTGTCACAATATATAGAAAATAACAATATACATTTTCATGTGACAAAGAGATTCTACAGCACAAGAACTGATTTTGCATTGCCTTTTAAAAAAAAAAACAATTTGTGTTTTATTCATAAAGGTAGCTTCATATTTTACTTAGAATGGAACTGCGGAGTCACACACAATCTTCTGAAAGCATAAGGAAAAAGTTAGTAGGGACTCGAGATGAACAGAATGGAAAAGATGCAATAAAGGGAATACTGATATCAGCTGGGAGAGGAAAGAAAGTGATTTGGAATGTCGGCCCTTGCTCTGGTATCTTTTTGGACAGATATTACTTTCTGCTGTTTGGGAGTATACATTCTTTCATGAGCTCATCTAGAGATTGAGATGCAGAGAACTAGCAGCTTATCTCAGAGAGATAGAATTTTATTCCTTCATCCATGATGGACTTATAAAGTCTCTCCGGTTTTGCACACACACACGGGTTAGCGGCGTTTAATTTCTCACAGCAAGTGTGACATTCTACACTGGTTGCAAATGAGAGCTAAAAATATTCTGTCCACAAATATTAATAGCAGACCCCTTTGTTGCTTCCTTTTACAAACAGCAAGAGGCACCGTGTTGAGTTGGTCACTATAGAGTCCAGAGGTCCTTCTAGATCGCCAGTACAGACTCCATCAAAGCTGGGTCAGAGGGGCTGTAGGGCAGCAAGGCTAAGGAGTCTGAATGGAATCAAGGGTTTCACCCACGCAGGAGTAGGGAGTGATATTACCAGAGGTTACCTTGCATCAAGGGAAATGGAAAAGACAGAAAAGCTTTTCTATTATGTTTCATCATGGTTTAAACAAAATATTAAAAATATTTTCCTGCCTCTGTTCAGAGTCAGTTTTGTTTTAATTTGTTTTCCCACACCATTTAATTCTATGAAATATTTGATGTTGCACACACATAACTGTAGATGATGCAGAGGCTTCATAGTCATGAAGAGGTTCGCACACACCTCTCTGTAAGGAATGTCGAGACACAGGGGCCATATGTGAAGCCCAAAATAAACATTATGCTTCTTCTTCAGTCATGATTGTTCATTGTAAAGAAACTACAGGGAAAAGGAGAAAGGTTACCTTCTGTTTTTCAGTAACACTAGACAATTTTATTTTTGTTATCTATCAACTTCTTCTCACTGTGACTGTTGCTCCATACCGAATATAAATTAACCTTACCATTCATTCATTCATTCATTACACTCATGCCACTTTCATTTCACCTCAAACTCAAATTACCTGAAGTGAGTCTGGGTGAGGCTAACAGCATCAGGTATTCAACACAAAAAAAGCTTTGTTAAAAATCTAATCTTCTCAAATGTCATTACTAACAGTTCTTTAACTTCACGGGTTCTTCTTGAACATAAACTGTCCTGAATAAGAATGGAATATTGAAGAATATGAACGGTTCTTCTGAACATGGCTTTGCTTACTTCATGCTTTTCTTCTCACATATGGAAGCTGGAGCCACATTTGGCTTGAGGGGGAAGGCATTGGAGACCTCAGTATGGCTTGACAATGATCAATCAGTAAGTCTGGATCTGTACTTGGACTTATTGAAGTTCAAAAGTGGAGAAAGACTTTTCACACAAATACAGTTCTCAAAAAAGGCACATGGTCCGCTTGAATATCTGGAAAGCTCAGGCTGGGGTTCACCCTCTCAAAATTGCCCAAGCTTGTCTGCTTTTCCACTCACCTCCCTGAACTTGCTTTTTGAGAAACAGAGCCGCACTACAGGTCAATGAGCTCCAACACCTGCAGTGCAACCCATTTAAAGCACAGAGGAGCATCTTGCAGATACTTCCTGCAACAATAAAGAGTCGAGGATAACGGAACAGCTCGGTAGCAATCGCGAATCTTTTTGTAGTTTGGCGGGTGTCTTTATTGTACGAATATCATGACATTTACTATGGTAGAAAATACTGACAGCGCAACAAAAGGCGACTGCTACCGGACTGTTCATTATCCAAGCCGGGACAGAGACACCATTATGTATTTATTATACAAAAACCCAAAGGGATATAGTTATGTAGTGATATTTAGCAAGTATTTATTTTTTATAATGGATTCAGCGGTATGTCCTAGCCAACAACAATCGATGTTCTGTTGACTTTAACTGAGGTGGTAGGCTCCAGGTTGCTCGACTCAAAGTGGGACCAAGTGATGGGAGTTATAGCTGAGCGGGCCCTGTTGAGGTCCTACCCTCGCAGACATTGTCAATGGAACAAACATTGGTGTTGGTTGTTAATCTGATTGTTAATTTGCAGATTCATCAGGCGATAACAAATCATCCGCATGGATAGTGGCGTATCATAGTCGCCATCAACCTCAAACAAATTGGGCCCATTTCAACTGATGGAAAAACAAAATACAATCCATATGACACCCTAATCCAACACCGTAACATTGATTTCATCCAACTTGTCAAACATGCTTTTTCAAATGTTGCAAGAAGTAGTACTCATGATGGCTATGAGATGTCACAGCACTACGCCCATAGTTGTTGTGAAATGTCATTGCTTGCAAAAAGGAACCTTCCACACACAGCTGTAAAGTGTCATTCGACCGGTAAGTTATTTTCTGAAAGTGGCTTCTAGAAAATTTTTAATTTTACCTCTTTTTTCAGTATTTTTTTACAACGAAAACTCAAAAGGCATTCTTAAGATAGCATTCATTGAATAAAAATTTGTAAATCATATAAAACTCGTAGGCCGCATTAACATTAAACTTTTATATCGCCTCTGCACATGAAATACTATCCCATGGGCTTGAATTCAAAAATATGTGTATGCAACCTGGTGATTTTTGACACAAAACTGAAGCTAAGGTTTTCAAATAAGGGCAGCATGGTGTAGTTAGTTAGTTAAGTTACTAGTTAGCACTGTTACCTCACAGGTTTGAACCCCGTGCACTTTCTGTGTGGAGTTTATCCTCTGCTCCTCTAGCTCCCCACAGTCCAAGGACCCTACTTAGTTCAGCTGTAGGTGTGAATGTGGAGGATGGTTGTTTGTCTCTACATGTCATCCCTGTGATATCAAGATCTGTCCAGGGTGCACCCTGCCACCACCCAACGTCAGCCAAGTTTATAGGCCCAGAATGGATGATGGATGGATAGTTTTCAAGTAGCCTACTTTGAAAACCATCTAAATTACATAAAAGCACACAGAGGCTACAAGGCACACACCTAGTTTTTAGCTGTTTTGGACTGTGTGATTGGATCAAGGTTAATTGCTCAACCACATGCATACAAGCACGCTACCTTGCTACCAAATAAATATGTACAATTTATACAGATCAATTCGGGTAAGATTGCTTCCGAACAGTTTATGATGAGCAGTGGACTTACTGGTAGTAAAGCCTTTGAAACATGCTAAACCACAAAATAACATTCATTAAGCTTTCAGACCACAAACAAACCACATCAGAGAAGTGAGGTCCGGGACCTCCTTTTCAAGCAGTTCTGGCCCAGTTGTTTGGTTCACACCAGAGTTCTAGTGGAGAATCCAGTATGTTTCAAATACAAATGAGTTGATATTTGGGAAATGTATAAAATGATCCACAAAACATGCAGAATATATCCTAAAACCTCAAGCCCTGGGCTTTAAATATTTTATTCAGCTGTGAATATATCATATATAGCTTCAATGAAAAAGAATAAGCTGATAAGAACAGGCTGAATATATATGATACTATCAGACTCATACCTTTAGAAGCCACTTAAGGGGAAAACTGGAATTATTGAAAGAATTGAGTGAATATCAACACTGCATGACAATGCACACAGCCCAAGTTGTGTTGTGTTATTTACTGAGGAGGATAGATACAGAGGAGAAAATGCACAGTGTACAGTAGGGTGTTGTGCAGTGGGTCTCCTGCTGGCATGTAACGGCTGACTTCAGTCTTATTGTCGCAATCCCACAGTCTATGGTAATTCTCAGACAGGTACAACACTTATATGCCAGCATGCTTTTAATGACAAACCAGCAACCTTGGGGGCATGTAAGTGCTCAGAATTGTACCAACTGTCCTCTTGTGAGAAAAAATTTGATATTTTTGATTTGTGGTGAACTTTTTGTGTTATGCTTTCAAATGGAAAGATTACATTCTTCGGGCCAAACATGAACATGGTTTGTGGATTTTATGAATCTCTCCATTCAATTTAATACCATTTCCGTCAAAAGAGCATGTTTGCTCCTGATGGTATGGTGGTGTCATTAAAGGTCAGAGGTCAACTGACAGCACAGTGACTCACTAAAGATTCTGAATATCCAGAGTAACTGTCATGGTTACCTGGCCAGTAATTGGAGAAGATTGCTTTATTAGTAATAGTGAATATATCTTTTATTGTTCATAATGTTAATAGATGAACCAAATGATGGTCCATGGTCCAGCTCTGCTTCAAACCCACAGCAGAGCAATGTCGATCTGAAAGAAAATGTGGTGGCTTGGAGCAGGATTACTGGCTGGTTAATCTGCAAACCAAAACCTCAGTCCAACAGCGCCTGACACCAGGCCAAGTTGCTCAGCAGCCAGCTAACTATTTGACAAAGGGCTTTTGTTAGCTTGTTTTCTGTAAAGCTGTGTGTGTGTGTGTGTGTGTGTGTGTGGCTTGTGTTGTGTTGTTTGGAGCGATTATTTACACCTAAACCTAAAAGAAACTTTAGCACAATATGGAAATGACCTTCCTCTGCTCACTGCAGCGAGATGAATTCCTGATAAGTTGGAAATGGATGAGGCTAAAACACCTGGTAGAGCTGAGGAGTTGGTGGTAATTTATATTTATATGATCCATACCTTCCACTCTTGCATGGCATATGCACTTAATGTGAAAACTAGTGATTAATAAAGCTTCAAGGTGATGAACATCAGATAATGTACTGCCCAATTATTGCCCTATTTTTGGTCATCATTGACATTTGTTTACCAATCCAAGCCCCTATTTGGGCATTTTGGAACTTAACACCAACGTAATTATGTATGTGTATCACAACAACAAAACCAGCTATATATCTGCAATGCACAAGAGGTTAGCCATGCATATACAGAGAGTGGCGTGGTGCTTACCTCAGCCACAGACTGAAATTGCAGGACTGCATCTGAAGCTGGCTGAGGCAAGCTAATCCATGAGCTGTAGGCCTCAGCTGCCTTTCGGGCCAGTCCGCCAGGGCTGAAAAATAATTACATTTAAATGGCTGTGCAAACACAGCCACCACATTAGCGCAGCACCAGGCCAACCAAATGTTAATACTTCTACTAAAGAAAAATTGAAATAATAGGAGGAACACTGCCTTCATTCTGTCCCCACAGACTGATAAATGCACAGAAGTCTTCCATGCCCCTGGTGACCATTTATACCATCGATTATTTATTTACTCAAATCTGGCTAATCATTTTGGCTATAGGTCATAAAGTGCGAACAAGATGGGAGCTCAGAATAGCATGCATTATTCATTATTTGCAGATACAGGTGCCATGAGGTTGCAAAGATATGTGAGTGAGATTTACTAAATTCATCCTTTTCTTTATCGCACAAAAGCTTCTTGACTGGGGAGTACCTAAATTCAGATAGAGCACAAAGTGTAATAAGAAAAATGGTAAAAGATGAAAACCCAGATAATCACAGTCTTGTTCACACTGTATCCTGCTCCAGCCCTGTGTGAACAAGAACGCTTGACTCTTAAAAAATCTCCTTTATGTGAGATGGATTTATTGCCTGTAATGGCAAATGATAATAGATAACTGTGTAATAATAAACCTGTGCTATCTCTTGCTATCTGTTAGCAGGTTGAAAATATGTATGTTCTGTGGTGACTCTTCATGTTGGGAGCAAAAACGCATGGGCAAATCAGTGAGGAACAAGGACTTATTACAAATACAAAATGATTTGGATGAGGTAAACTTTAATGGCAGATATCAAAAGCATGGGTTCAACTATGCTCTTATTGGTAGATGTCCTGACTCATCCTGCTAGTCAGGAGACAAAAGTAGTTGCTTTGTGTGTGTGCAAGTGTGTATGTGTGTCTGGATGGATGGATGGTGTGGGATAGAGAGCCTTAGATCAGAGATAAATTACTCATTAAAAGTGTGTCTCAGAAAGCTGGAAGGAGGCACCACCCCCTCCGTCATGTTATGGCAGATTATGAACCTTATAAATCAAATACATTTCTGTAAACGACATGTCTCCCTCCGCCTGCCAAGCATCCAACCCTCCAACACTGGGGCTGACACAGCTAAGGACCTTTCACATTCCACTGTGATTTCTGGTTGATGTGGGGTACACGTGGTGTTTGGGACTTACAGCTATACCTGGTATTATGTTAACAGTAACATGTGTTTGCATGGTACTAAATGAGATGACTTAAGTTCACCAGAAAGTGAATACATTTATGACTTATCTCGGCACCAAGTCTTGATTTTAGATGGAAAACCAAACTAAATGACAGAGGGTTTCCAACACAAAGACACAAAGACTGGATCTCCAACGTCATCTATCAAAAATAGTAAATATTTGAGAAACACAACACGCCAGTCAAATGTTTAAGTAGTCAAACTAAATGACAGCAAGTGCAAACATGGAGTGCAGAATTAGGTGTTCAGGTATGGAATATGATGCTTGACAGATTGGAACAATTGTTATTGTTGTTAGTCACAAAATCTTGCAAAGAAGTAGTCAATTAAATGTCTTAGGTCATGACATTTGTGGAGGATATACAACACTAACTTGTCTTATACACAAAACACAATGAATGTATGATTGGTGATGTGTAGTTGAGTACACCTTACAAACAGTGTGCTGATTGCAGTTTATATTCAGAGCAATTCGATTTGATTAGAAAATACAACAATGGAGTCCTATCAGGACAAAACTGTTTGAGTGACAGAATGTCAGTAAGCCAGTACTTTGCATGAGGTTAGCAGAAACATTGAGCTAAAATCATAGGTTACCGCCAAATGCCACATACATACAAAAGAAGTGTTTGTAGGATTGTCCACACCTGCAACCCATGTCTGACAGAAAATTATGGAGGTGGGGCTGGCATCTGACCAATGTGACTTCATAATAGAGAACATGACAGTCATACTGCTTAACTGAGTGACTGAGTAGACAGAGTTGACTTCTGTATTCATTATTTAATTACAAGTTATGTTTAGATTGAAGAAGAAGGTTATGTAAATATAAACACATTTGTATAAATCATTTGTACCCCAGTAATAAAGAATTTCATCCCCACCTGACTGAGTGTACTATAATACATAATAACATATAAAACTGTTATTTGTCTGTCCACTTGCTGATATCGCTTCCACGTGTTGATATGTATTGGTCAGCTGCAGCATCCACCAACAACAGATTTCAGTAAAAGGTGTGCCAGCCACTCAAAAATACCTAACACAAAGACTGGTCTCATGTATCCTTGTTTGTAACTTGCAGCGATCCTCCACAGTACTATAACTTCACTCATCAGAGAAATAAGGAACTGAACATCTAACATGATGGCGAACTGAAACGATTTCTGGATCAAGCGGAGATAAAAAACAACATCAGATAAGGGATTGGGATGTAATTAAATCACATCTGTCTCCTTCCTTTTCTACAACCGAGTAACACCACAAATGGCTTTGAGGAAAGACTGCCCAAAGTGTGTGTATGTTATCCCTATTTATACAATTGACTGTAGAGGCTACAAACATACACAGACACAGCACAGGAAAGAGATCAGAGAGGCAGTAATGCAGTTGGGGTAGAGGCTGTAATAGGTTATTCATTCCACCTATGAGTGCAGCCTTTTCATGTTGAAATGTTTCTGCTGTTATACATTATCTAAGGATTGGGGTAGACAACCAAAACACTTGAAGGTTGAGAAAAGATTGTGGATACCTCAATAGAAAGGAAATGATAAAGACAGGTCTATGACCAATTAAACAGTATTCTACATGAAAACCAGATGTTTACACTAGCCCACACCCTTATTTTTATGCATTGCTAAAAGGGCAGAGTAATTTTGCATTACAGCGTTGGCATTGGCTTCAACAGAGGGGCATCAAACCAATTTTTTCTCCTTTAGTTGGAATTTGTATGGAAGGGATACAAACTGCCAAAACTCAGAACATGCAACAGGATTAGAATAATAAATTCCATTGCTTAAAACAGATCTCTTCAAACAACCTCTTCATGCTCATTCTGATTCTGACCACAATCTGTATAGGGAATGTGAAGATCGTCCCACTGCATCAATGTCAACAATGAGAAAATGAGTAAAGAACTCCTGTTTTCAAACCATGAGCTATACAACAGTTCGCAGGATTCTCATTTCTCCAACAGTTATGGTACCACTGTTGGACAAACATTTTAATCGACCAGTGGTTTTTATAGTTTGTCATTTATGTCCTACACAGAAGGGCCAGTGTCTTAGAATTTAGGACAACCACAAAGTTTTATTGACATATGGCTCCAAATAAAATGCCTGACTGATTTTTCACACTATATCTCTCAGCTGCTATGCTAGGAAACTGCTTTTAATAGACACTTCAATAGACAGTGGACAATAAAACTGCAGGATCTGTGTGCTTGAAGCACAGCTTATCTGGTCTGTTTCAATTTAAGAGCCCTCTGCAAGGAAATACAGAATAAGCTATGACATTAGTGGTGACTTGGTAATGAATATTAAAAATCATATCTTGTTTAAAACTGCAGACACCGATTACTTGGTATGGTCATTACACTGTGGTAAACAAAGCTGCTGCTTACCACAGCCCCACATATAGAACTAATATCTGCTAATATGCTTAAGATATCACTAATGCATGCCCAGATTCGCCCCTGAGCAGAAATAGACACTGGTAGTATAATACACCCGGCAAGTGGCAGCTTATGTACTCTAAATAGACATGAATCATATATGAGCATTTTAGCTATTTTAAAACCACTATATAATTACCATACTTTTTTAATTTGTTTGTTTAAATAGTTCACTTGGGCCTATTATGATAAGAAGGCCAAAATCGAATTAAGACTGAACTTCATAAAGATAGTAGAGAGAGTAGTAGATGTAGTAGTAGTCCATATGCAGGAATAGAGTCATTTGTAGAGCTGGTTGACAGTAGAAGTGACAGGGATGAGGACTTTAACTCATTCAAGGCAAAGGTTTGGAGATTTAATAGTACATGTTATTACATGTTTAGCTTGCTTCATTGTCTCTCATCTCCATTAAAATTGCATGAAGTAAAAGCAAGGCTAAAGATCATCTTTCACAGTCTAAATGTGAGTTTAATGTTTTTTCCCAATATGAATGGATAACTTAGTATCTTTAATATTCAATTTGTACATAATAAATATAACCTTAACCTCTTAACTGAAATAAATTAACATTATCATCTACATATAGAATAGTTAACAAAACCAAAATAATAAAATCAGTAGCAGATTTTCTTTAACTAAATATACATACCAACTAAACTTAATGTTTCAAACTGCAAAGCATTCAGTAGACTAAAGCTTGCTTTTGGTTTCATATACTGACTATTGTGTGTGGAAAATATTGTTGAGTGTTTTTAATTTTTATTTAGATTTCGATTTTCTTTTTTCATACACACACACACACACACACACACACACACACACACACACACACACACACATATATATATATATATATATATATAAATTAGTACATTGTAAACTTATTACTCTAGTAATTATGATGGGTTAACACCAATACTGGAAAAGCAAATGTTCTAATAATTTTTTAGGGGTCCTTTTAGTGCTCGTTAGGCCCCTAGAACCCTCCCAAATATTTCACAACTGAACAATCTAATTATCAAAAAGAAATGTAGTTTCGATCTTTCTGTTTTCACATAGGTATGGTCAGGAGGAACATCCACGTCAAAAAGTGGGATGGCTCTAACTGATTTTATCTGATATTTAATAAATGGCAGTTATTGGTCTATTGTATTGGTAATCCAAAACACGTGCCTAATCCAAATCGAATGGTCTGCCTTTCATCCTTCTATTATTTTAACTCTGTAATGAAGAAGAATGAATTGTGTTGGTATAGTCTAGAATTAATAGATGGATCAGGTCGTTACTTGATGACCAACTAATGCAGAAAAGCAACTAATTCCAAAGGGTTCACATGTTTTTCGCCACTGTATTCATCTAGAATCTAAATTAATTTGGTCTTCAGTGCTTTGATGAATATTTACTTCCTCACTAAAACCTGCTCAGCTTTGTGAAAGCTCCCAAGAGTGATGTTTTAGTCTGGTGTTTTAGTGCCATTTAGAGGACTCCTCGCAATCAATAAGCTGATTGCAGATGCTCATTCTCTGTCTGTTCTTCCTTCTAGTCCCAGAGGATGAATTTCTAATACATTGCCGATCCTCTGAATTTTCTCCTGTTGCACCATCACAATTCAGAAGAAGAAGCAGTGTTTATGAAACAATATCATGCATGAGTTCAGTTTGTCTTCTCCCACATTATTCTGTAGATGGAACCAACCTCAAAGTTAAGACTCCAACAGGGCACCAAAGTCAAGGCACCAGGGAAAACAGTGTGGGAAATTATCAAAATAAATGAAAAGCATAGTAGTTACAGATGATGAGGATAAAACATGTAACGACACTAAAGTCTCAAAATCCTACAGTAGATTTTTTGAGTTTGATTTCTTTAAGTCCCAGAATTGTCTTGATTTTCCTGGGCCCCTGTGGATGAATCCTGATGACTTGCTCCCTAACCTTTCCTCTAATGTCGACATAAATGAAAGTTCACATTTAAAACAACAATATCAAACTAACATTTGGTCTATGATTAATTTTGGGCTACTCCTTTGCCTCTACCTAGTAAAAACCAGTCAAAGTCAAAATATCAGTTTGATACAACATATCATATATGATCTAACAAATAAATAACAAGAAATTTGCTGCCAACATTTGTGTTTCCAAGATCCACTTTAAATAAATGACCAACACTGGTTGTAATCAACATTGTAGCTTCCATGAGGCACAACTGGGAGCTTTTATAATAATAGAGTAAAATAGACAAATAAATAGAGAAAAAAAGAGAAAGAGAAAAGAAAAGTCTAGAAAAAGAAATATTGTAGATCATGCGTTTATCAATTTGCTATGTTACTTGTTGTTTGCGGTATCTAAATTGACTTAGCATGAAAATCAATGGCCAGGCTTTTAGAAAATGGCAAGGTCCTCCAAGATCTTAGTTCAGATTATAATTTGGCAATGGCAAATTCATTTAGTAATTCCACTTCTTACCTGAACTCTCCAAGAGAGTCAAACTCTGAGCCCTCCTTTCCTAAACTCCATTCCTTAGGCTCAGCATGTGTGAGCACTTCACCCGTAGCTATCTGCTGATCGAACACAAACTTGTGTAATTGTAGAGCCCTCTCTGCCGACCTTCTTCTGTCAAGAGCGAAATAAATAATTCATCCTGCCATTACCAGCCTGCCTGCCGTGATAATGCACTATCCTCTGGCGGAGTATCCAGAACAACAGCAGGCACTCCAATAAACAAACAGCAGATCGCAGTAGAAATCCACCATAGGGCAGCTTGCAAACGCCACGCCATTAGAAGCCCACTAGGTCCTATCATTTCAGTCCGATAGATCCCTACTATATCTGTTTTAGAGGAGGCCTATGATAATGAGCCTGCCAACTTCACTCTGCTGAAGTGCTGGATCACACACATAAACCTGGGAACACACACGCATGCACACACACGCACACACACACAGTCATGCACTGAGCTGTTCAGTGGAGATTTGTGGTACCTTAAAGTAGAGGTAAAGGTCAGTCTTTGGCCCTTTGTGGGCACCAACAGCTAGTCAGGACTGAAATGGATCAGTCAGGCAGAGGATGAAAAGTGTGTGTGTGTGTGTGTGTGAGATGATGAGATCGGATGTGATGAAAACATGGAGGATATTAGGAGAACACAGCTTACAATGGGAGCAGATGTGTTGTTGCAGTTTTGTCAAACACTGACTTTTAATTAAGAAAAATTAAAATGTACACTTATAGACTTGCTTTTCTGTAAGTGATTTTTTGTTTGTAACCATATTACAATAAACTCTATGCTACTTGGACACACTGGTAAATGCAGTCTTTTGACTGTAATTTGTGGCATGTATGAAATCTGCAATGAACGGTAACGTCTCCTCATCAGCCACAGCCAGTGACTGCTTCTTTCTGCAACAGTGCAGCAAGTTCTTTAACCGCCTTTCGCTGGGCCTGCCCTCTGATTCCCACTTCCCTTAGCAGTCTTGTGGTGGAATTGGCCCTCCGCCACCTTCCAACCTCACTCCTCCCCCTCCTCTGCCTCAGCTGCCAGGTTGGCATACTGCAGATTTGTCCTTTCATAGGCCTCATCAATGGCTCAGCAATGAAGACTTAGGCAGGAGTTGGACCAGAGGACCAGATCTGGACACACACATACCTAAAGTTACACCCAGTGAAATGTTCTGTTTTGAGATATGCCTATCAAACTTAAGCAGATGATCAATTGGACTTTATATTTTCAATGTCAAATGATCTGGCATTGATCTACTAATGACCACCTGAGGCTGTATTTATCATTCTAGCGTTAAACTCAGTGGTGGCTTTGATTGTTTTGTTATGATACACGTGTGGCTTATTTCCATTCTCTGTGTGTATTTGTAAAGCATATAGAAGCTTGCATGATTATTGGTATAGGCCTGTTTCTTTGTTTGCACTTCTCTCTCTCAAACCATTTTCCAACAGCCACTACACACTCCCCCTGCCACAATAAGATAATCCTGCCATGTCCCATAAGATGGCGGCATCTGTCATCTATAATAATCTGCAGGAGCTGGCCAAAGAACAGTCAACAGGAGGCAACAGGGGGAGCAATGAGCCTTGTTCCCAATCCGATAGCCAATTAGAGGGAGTATTATCTCCTCATGTGAAGTGGCTTTTAGCCCCCCTGACCACCCTCTGGCAGGGGACTGGGAATGGCTGCAGGACTGGGAAGCGGAGACAGACAGTGCTGCGTGACACTGCCAGAACAGGAAGTGGAAGTAAAGGCATTATTTCTCTCCTTCATTGGGCACAACATGATAGCTCTTGAAGTGAGCCAAATCTTAGCCCCAGCGGACAGAGATCCACAGCATGGCCTCATTGCCTCACAGTATTTTAAATTCACATCAACTCTTCATAGCTTAGAGCGTGATGGAATTTCTTCACCCCTTATCTGATTGATTTTGCACATAGTGGACTCGAGTAAATCACTGTGCTTTGTGAGGGTTTGCGTATATGTATGCAGACCTTGCATTACTGGGTCTTTTTTGTTTGTCATTCCTACAGCCAAAAAAGCAAATGATATGACAAGATGTAGAGGAATTTCTATCACTCAGTGAGTTTGATTGTAGAAAATGTTTCAACAACCAAAAACAGCTGCCTATTGTGAGGATTTGGTGAGAGTCAATCATAGTGAATAAGAAGGACTTCTTTAGAGGAAAATATTTCCTTAATCTGCTTAATCTATGGAGATTTTCCTGAACACAGTGCTAACTGTCAAATGGTACTCTATGACTACTTGACATGAGAGTTTTTGGTTTTGGTGCAGACCTTTCACCAGAGAAAACTAAGCAGGCCCTATTTTTTCTTTAACAGTAAGACTGAAAAGCATTCATTCCATTAAAACCACATTTGGGTTTTACTGAAACAAGGGCCTGCTGCACCTGTTACAAAAAAAAAAAAAAAAAAAAACTGTACAAGATTCACACTACTTTATCTGTTTTTACTGTCCATACCCAAACAGTTTCTGATATGATTATTAAGCTAACTATTCATATCATGAAGCAAAGAAGCTCTGCATTAAAAAAAATCCTGCAACCCTCATTATCCACAGATTAAATTCCTGCTATGTTGCTGTAAAAAATACACTTGGGAATATTTGACTGTAATGTCCATGTAATGTCCTGTAATGTCAATGTTTTACCCATACTGTTGCTTGTGTGTGAAGTGTGACAGCAAAATTAGGCAATTTTACACTTGTGAGGAAACAGCAAATGATTAAATTAAACCCGCCATCAACATGAACATGCAAGCAGACTGGGTTGCATCACCTTGAACCTGGTAATTTGTTCTCCCCTTTTTCTGCACAAAAACCTCCACATTATTAAAATCCAAGGCTTAGCCAGTTTCTATGTGACATCTGCATGTTTTCCTGGTTACCTTTGGTTCTCTGTTCACTCTTGGCTCATTGTGACCCAATTTTAAAAACTCAGTGGAGTTGAAAGCCTGCTGACCTTTCCTCCACACTGCTTCTTTATGCCATGTTTTGTAGAAAAACAGCTGAATCCCTGCATTTTGTCATTACACACAGACTGATCTAACTTAATTCATGCATAGAAATACAAATTGTTAAAAGTTTACATCCTGTATTAAAAAAATATATGACTTTCACTTTGGGGGGCACAGCAAATTCATTGTTTTACAACTTTTGACTTGATGATTTTAAAAAGCTGCTGCTAGCATGCCTAAAAAAAGTTTAGTTTTACATTAGTCATTAAATGCTTTGCAACTGAAACCACCAAATTATATATTGTACAGCAATTATTTCACAAATACACACAAATTAACATTGGTGTGCTAGTTTCTGGTGTGACCAGGCACTACAGAATCTGATGACAATTGGTGTGTTTTCTGGATTCCCAGGATGAAGCCATTGTCTTCTCCACCCTTAAGCACAGGGCTATGTCCTTCTCTATGCCCTGTACACTCATGACTGTGTCCCCTCCCATCCCACCAACACCATCATCAAGTTTATGGATGACAAAACTGTGGTTGGACTCATCTCAGGAGAGGACAACACAGGCTACAGGGATTAAGTCAGAAGACCGGCAGTGTGTTGTCCAGCAAATTATCTCTTCCTGAACTCCTCAAAAACCAAAGAACTCATAATAGACTTCCAGAAGAACAGTACAAACCCTGAATCCTCTGTATGTCAGTGAAGTATGTGTGGAAAGGGTCGCTGTTTTCAGGTTCTTGAGCACACATCAGTAAGGATTTCTCCAGCACTACCAACATAACATATGGTAGTAAAAAAGGCACGGCAGAGATTCAACTTCTTGAGGATCCTCAGGAAAAATGACAACAGAAGAAGCTGCTGTTGTCCTACTACCTCTGGTCCTTAGAGAGTGTGCTGATGTACTATATTTCTGTGGGTTTGCCAGGTGCTCAGTGGAGCACAACAGAGCCCTTCAGAGGGTCATCATTTAAGAACAGCTTCCACCCCAGAACCATATGAGAACTGACACTGCCAAACACCAACACTGACAGATGGGGACCTGTGTATCTTCAAGTACTACAATACATATAACCTTCTAATTGCAACAGACAACAGACTTGTCTCTGTACTTGTCTTGTTAGATCTCAGTGCTGTATTCGATACCATTGCTCTTACAGAGACTGGGGCATTTCATTGGCATTGAAGGAACTACAATAGACTGGTTTAAGACATATATATTAAATAGGTTTCATTTTGTACATTTTCATGACAAGGTTCTGTTCTTGGACCAGGCACCTTGTATATGCCTCCTGTAGGCAATGTTATATGGAGTCACTCCATAAACCCCCCTTGTTACGCAGATGATACTAAACTATACCTATCAATGAGGCCTGATGAAAGCAACCAATATCTAGACTTCAAACATGTCTTAGGGGCATTAAGACCTGGATGACCAGCAACTTTCTGCTATTAAACTCAGACAAAACTGAAGTTATTGTCCTTGGTCCTGAACACCACAGAAACACATTTTCCAATGATATAGTTAAGCTAGATGCCATCATCCTGGCCTCCACCAAAAGGAATCTCAGAATTATCTTTAATCATGATGTGTCCTTTAACACCCGTATAAAACAAACTTCAACGACAGCCTTTTTCCACCTGCGTAATATTGCTAAAATCAGGTCTCAAAAAGATGTAGAAAAACTAGTCCATGCATTTGTTTCTTCTTGGCTGAACTATTGCAATTCATTTTTGTTTGGTTGCCCCAACAAATTCTCAAAGACTCTCCAACTGATCCAAAACACTGCCGCACAATTACTGAGAGAGAGCTGTTAGCTTCTCTACATTGGCAAAGTAAAATCCTACTCGTCACCTACAAAGCCCTTAATGGTCAGACACCATCTAATATCCCATAATCTCATAAAGTGCTTATGGTACCCTATTATCCCACGAGAACACTGCATTGCAAACCACCCATTCTTTAATTTCAAACCTGAACTGCTGCTCTCTCTCAGCTTCCAGCAACATCTCTCTGCCAACCAGGTGGACATTCTGAAGGAGATGGGCCAGCAGCTGGACACTGGGTCACCTAACCCAGCCCTCTTCTTTGGTTGGCTGATGGGGCTTACAGTCACAGGTGAGAGGGCTCTTTGGTTGGACCATACATCCCCACCAAAGATCTTTTTCAGTCCAGATCTGGAAAAAGATGAGGGGGACCAGCAACCTCAGGAAGCAAGAAGGTGAAGCCTCTGTTTACCCAAACACACCCCTTGCCCCCTCAGGGAACTAGAAATGGCTTTGCTGCTGCTGCTGCAGCAGTACGGAGGAGGCAGGGGGGTCCCAGACCACAGATGCAGGCAACTGGTCAACAGACAAAACAGCATCTCAGGTCAGGGAACCCAGAGCCACCGGGCAAGCACTCATTTGCCACTGTGGCAGTGAGAAGTGTGTGACCTAGCACTCCCAGCTTTCCCCTCTCCCTTCCCACAGAAAAGAGAGGTGGAGCAGAGCCCCAAAGTTCATGGCTAAGAGACCCTGGTGATTTCCTGTTTCCCAGATGTCCTTTCCTAGCTTCTTTCCCCTCATGTTTCAATATGTGGCTCATATGTGGCTTCCAGAAAGGTTTATGGTGTTTCATAAACTCTTTCAATATCATTTAAATTCAGTTTTATATCACAATTTGCAATGACACCACCAAAGACCATAAATGTTGTTTTGTTTTCATTTAGAGATAACGTATTAACATCAAACCATTTCTTTATGATGATCAACTCTCTTTCTACTGTGTTTAATAACTGTTTCATGGTATCACCTGAACAAAGTAAGTTTGTATTATCTGCAAACATTATACATTTCAATACATTATATTTCTTTGCAGGAAAACACTAACTGTCCATTGTTTTTCTCCCTGTCAGATGAAAATGAACCTATCCTATCCCACCCATGGTCAAATATGCTGCTCTATGCATTCCCCCCTCTCACCCTGATCTTCCCCACACTAGCCAGGGTGAGAAAGTGGGGCTTGTCACTACTCCTGATAGAGCTGCAGTGGTCATCCAAGCATTGGGTGGCGGAAATCTCTGGGAGAAGACCTGTGGCCTCTATCCATATGCAGAGATTTTCTGTCCCAGGTGTGTGGAGAAATCTACCACCATCACCATTCCCTCATGGGAAGGCCTTTTCAACAATCAAAGTATACTTAGTGGCAATCTCAGTGTGTCATGTGGGCTTTGGGGATAAGCTGGTGGGGCAGCATTCTTTGGTCTGTCATTTCATGAAGGGTGCATGAAGCAAGCTTCCAGTTTCCAGGACCCTAGTTCCTCTGTGGGATCTATCACTCTCTCTCATCACTTGAGCCTATGGAGCTGGTGTGGATGAAGTTTGTTTCCCTGAAGAGGGTATTGCTCTTCACCAAGGCAAAGTGTGTAAGTGGCTTTTTCCATCTGTCCTTCCTGCTTGCAATTTGCCCCCGGGCACACCAAAGTCTGCCTACAACCCAACCCACCCTTTGATGGGTAAAGTGGGTGGAGACCACCTACAGATGTCCCACTGGGGAGTTTTTGACTTTTCACCCAGCCACCCCCACCCCACAAGCTTTCAGGTTCTGTGATATACCCTGTAGTCATTAGTAGTCAATAGAGCAAAGACACAAAGGTTGAAGCTGCAATGCATTGGTTTCTCGACTTTGTTATCACTACTCCTGAAGATTTTGGAAACTTTCTTTATAATACTGTGCTTTGACATATTGCATATACTAAGTCATTTTCTTTATAAAAATTGAGTGCTGTCAACCATGTGTCCCACAGCTTCTTCAATCAATCCAGAGCACGTTTCATTATTAAAGGACGTTTTTCTGCACACAGCATTCTATCCTTTGCTATTTCATTTTTCATGCATCCTCTAGACTTTGTAATATCCCTCCCTCCCCCAACATACTGCTCAACCTCAATCCCTTTGGCTTTCTTCATTCTAAAATGGTCACTCCAGACCTTCCTCTGCCCTCACACAGGTCAATTCAAAAGCCTTTACAGCATAGCTCCTCTTATCACACATCACACACACATCACCCTGCCTTCCTGCTTCCCCCCACCATTTCTCTCAGTTTTCAATTTTCCTTTGCCCCCGTTCGTTTTTATTCCCTGTGACCCACCCAATCTCACTGTGTGTCCAGAGCAGCCTGCCCTCCATGTGTAAATGCTGCCTCCAACAACCCATCATTGTGTGTGTTTGTCTGTTTCTCTCCCTCTCTCTGTGTGTGTCTTGGGCACAGATAGCAGTGAGATGGGTTTCTGGACTTCACCATTATCTCTGCAAAACAGACACAGGCAGACTTTCAAGTTCTCAAAAAATCTTCTCCCAGCATCACCTTGTAGTCTATAATGTGCAAAAGGGAAACCACAAAAGCTTTGAGTTGATTTGTCACTTATTTCTAATTAAAAATAGCAGTCTGAAAGTCAGATGAATGTGTGTATAATTAGCGGCAATGTGACTGATTTCACAGGAGGGCTAATTGTGCCGGGGCTTTACACTGCTGATATACTGATGTGTTATGTAACTGCATTAGCAAAATTAGAAGTTCCTCCTGAAGAAATTCACAGTTCTTTAAATGGAAGGAGCTTTGGTCTCTGCTCATCTCTCTCTCTCGCTCTCTGTCATTACATCTCACTCTGTCTTAAATTTCTATACAGATCAGTCTCAATCTGAAAGTGCAAGGCTATAAGGAAATTAATGAGTGTCCCATCCTCTTCAATCAGAGTGTAGTAAAATCTTAGAACTTTCCTCTAACTTCTGCCACCATCATACTTTTCTGACTCTAAGATGGATGAAGCAGTTTGGAAAACTCCTTTTAGTAAGTGTTGTCTGAGGAAGCGCCTGAGGAGTATCTTATCAGAAAGTGTGTAACACTGCTTAAAACACACAAGTGTATAACAAATCAAAATGACTACCTTCAACTGAGAGCCCTTGTGGGGAACCCAGAGCTGTGCCAGATTTTCTGCTAGGTACTGCAGCCAAAGTTCAATTAAACTAAACTTTGCCCCAAATATGCTGACCTTTATAATAATAACTTTATTTGTAGAGATGTTTTCTTACCAATGTACACAATGATTAAATGTTATCCCACACCATCTCACCTTCTCCTCCATGCTTCACAGTGGGAACCACACATGTAGAAACCATCCGCTCACCTTTTCTGTGTCTCACATGTTGAGTGTGAGTGGAACCAAAAATCTCAAATTTGGACTCATAAGACCAAAGGACAGGTTTCCACTGGTCTTATGTCCATTCCTTGTGTTTTTGGCCCAAACAATTCTCTTATTGTTGTTTTTCCTCAGTAATGCCGACCATGAAGCCCCAATTCATGCAGTCTCCTCTGAACAGCTGTACCAACCAATAAACCTGCATTCTGCGAGTGCTGTGTTCTATTGGGATAATAGGGTACCATGAGCTCTTTAAGATATGATGGTGCCTGACCATTAAGGAGGATTTTAAATTCTGCTGTTGATTTTACAGAGAGCCAATGCAGAGTAGCTAATATAGGAGAAATATGATCCCTTTTCCATCTCTTGTAGGTGATTGTGCTGGCTGGAGAGTCTGCAGAGACTTGTTGGGGCAGACTAATAATAATGAATTGCAGTAGTTCAGTCTAGAAGTACCAAATGCATGGACTAGTTTTTCAGCATGCTTTTGACACAGAATGTGCCTTTTTACATAGGTAAAATAGACAGTGCTTGAAATTGTTTTATGTGGGAGTAAAATGACATATCCTGATCAGAGATAACTCAGAGATTCCTTATGGTGGAGCTCAAGGCCAGGGCAATGTCATCTAGAGTATTTATATCACTAGAAATTATGCTCCTGGGGTGTCTGGGGCTGAGTACAATAACTTCAGTTTTGTTTAATAGCAGAAAATTGCAGGTCATCCAGGTCTTAATGTCCCTAAGTTTAACTAACTGATTGGTTTCATCAGGCTTCACTGACGAGTACAAACAAGAGTTGATTATCATCTACATAACAATGAAAGTTCATGGAGTTGTAGTTAATTTTATTTGATTGGAATTAGAAATGATGTCCTACACACAATTTGAACATTTTCATTACATTTTGGGTGTTTTATTAAATTTTGTCCATTTGTGGTGGTCACAGTAAAAATACAGGAAATAAATGGATGAGACTCCAATTGAGATCAAAGTGTATAAACCTAAAAAGTTTACCATCCATCATTATAAAACTTACATACTTGCATATTTGCATGCACACACATACACACACACTCATCATCCCATGAGAACCATGCCTTCCAGACAAAATATTATACCTCCAGCCTCCTAAGACCTGGCAATTCATTTTTGGCTTCTTTGGGGGACATGAGTCTGAGACCTCTAAGTCAAACACCATTTATACAAACTATCTGAGTCTTACTACACTGTCAAGAGGACATTCTTGTAACAGTTGTGGGGGTGTGGCGAATAGAACACATTGACTTTCTTTTCCAAATGGCAGGCGTTTCATGTTCCACATTTTATGGCAACAAGGGAAGTGATCAGTTTTTTTGCAGATATTATGTTTCTGTGGCAAATAATCAAATTGTTTTTTCAATATTAGTGTCTTAACTTCAACTTCAAAAATGTACAGTAATTTTACACAACTTTTACCCAATATCCTTTGTAGTGGACAGCAGGACTTACTACCTCCTGTTTTTAACCAATGTCCACACCTCAGGAAACAGAGGTCTGAGTGAGGCAGAAAGGATTTTACTCAGAATTATGGAAGGGGAGTCAGACTTAGAGCTGTTAGGAGATAAGGTGGATGAGGGCCAGACAGGAGAGCAGGAAGCTCAGATGAGGACATATCAGCTTCTGAGGAGCCTGTGCAGCAACAATGTGATGACACCCACCATCCATTATGAATAAGAAGCAATGTGTAGCTAGGGCTCCTACAGGCCTTTTTAAGTTAATTGAGGTTAAAACACTCATTACTTACTATGTACATAACAGTACATAGACAACCAGGTTTTTGAGAAATATGTCAGAGCACACAAACCAGCTGGAGGTGCTCATCTCTGGAGGCAGCTTTAAAACCACTTCAGAGGAGCTGAAAACCATCTTTGGCATATCTATGTACATGGCATGTCTCTGATACCCTAGGATCGAGATGTGCTGGGTAGCGAAGACAAGGGTCCCAGTCACAGCCAATTCAATGAGTCTAGACAGATTCTTCAAGATCCGGCAGTCTATCAAAGTCACAAAAGACCTTGATGTCTCTGATGAGGAGAAAAAGAGTGATGCCCTCTGGAAGGTGAGACCTCTCAAACAGTAACAAGGCAGCCTCAAGCTGCGGAGACCAGGGAAGGCATGTGTAGATGAGGGGATGATTCCCTTGACAGGCTGGTGTCCTGTATGGTAGTTTGTGCCTGGGAAACCAAATCCCAGCATTTGTGCTTGCCGGTCCCAATGATCTGGTGCTGGATTTTGAAGTTTACAAGGGCCAGAATATGTTCACTGCCCAGTCAAAGATGTCAGATGGCACCAAGCTACAGAAACAAGGAAGAGGTATATTCGAAATGGTTGTCAGAAAACCACCAGAGGTTACTGTGACGAAGTGGCAGGACAATAAGGCAGTTCTGATGGCCTCAGTGATAGAGCCCCAGGACAGCTGCATGAGATGGTCAGTGAAATTGAAGTGCCATGATACTGTGCCTAGACCCACTGTTGAGGCTGAGTACAACAAAAACATGGGTGGAGTTGTTTTGTGTGACCGCATGACCAGCTTTTACCCAAAGTCAAATCACATAAGAAAATGGACCGTCCGTAGAGTCCTGCATTTCTTTTACCTGGCTGCCACAAACAGCTGGATCGAGTACAGGTCAGACTACCAGGTCTCTGGTAGACCAGAGAGGGAGAGGATGCAGTATTCTGACTTCAAGCTGCTGCTGGCTGAAGAAATAATTGCTCAGGCACAGGATGGTTAAGGTCAACAGGTTGACAAGGTGACCAGTGATCATGATGAGATGAGCGCTGATGATGAAGAGTACATTCCAACAAAGAAGAGGAGGCCCATTGAACCACAGCCCAATGATGAAATCAAAAAATGCGGACCACTCCATTTGCAGAAGATGGTTGAGGCAGTACATGCATCACAGTGACGTGATGCATGTGTGAGTGTGAGGGAGGGATGCAAGGGGAAAACATTTGTCAAGTATATTAAATGTAACATGCTTTTGTGTGTTTTAAAGACAAGAAACTTAAATTACTTATAGAAAACCTAAATATCAAAAACTTTTTTTTTCTGAATCTCAGGAGGATAGGTTATGGGAATACTGTAAACAATCTCAGTATTGTTTCAATCATATAGAGCACCTTTCTTGCAGCTTGGCGATATAAAGCTGCTTTAGGGCATTGCCGTGGAGGAAGTGGAAGACAGCACACAATATGATCCAGACCGTGAGACAACTGATGAACAATCAAGTGATGAGGAGGAGAGGGCCTTGTATGTCACCTCCCAGTCAAAGCATGGGAATTTGTTCATGTTTTCATCTTCATCAGAGAGGAGAGGCAGGTATGTCATATCCCAGACTGATGACATCAAAGTCTGTGTTGAAGTGTCCCTAACAGAACAGATTGAAAGCATAGTCCAAAATCTAACAAATGTGGATGAGAGAAAGGTGTTCCAAGAAAAGTGGAAGGAGGTCGGCTGGACAAACGTCAGTCACAAGGTTTTCATTTTTATTTATATATCTCAACAACTATTGGATAGATTGTTATGTAATTTTATACAGGCATTTATTATTTACAAAAATGATAGATATATTGGCATGTCACTGTCAGCTTGTTACACTACCCTTAGTTTCCAGGAAAAATAAAACAATGCAGGTTTAGACAGAACACAAGAGACAGCAATAAAATTGAAAAGTAAGAAATAAAAATACAGCAAATAAGTATAATATGATTTAAAAAAAATAATAATAATAATGCAAGTCAATTACAAGCCAGTAGCTGACGTTTGGCTGACATACAATTATCTTGATTTCTAATATTGTCTCCATCCAACTATTCATTTCCTGGAAACTGTACTGCAAGTATCATGAGGGTTGCAGACAGATGCAATTGCCTGTCATTTGCTTATATCATCTCATTATGTGACTCAAAGAAAGAATGTAAATGTTTGAATCGACAGAGGTTGGAGCCACTGAGGAACCTAGTCACTTATTCCAAATTGATTACTGATTCGAAAAAGGAATACCAGATTTGGAAATTAATATTGTGATTATCTCCATTCAGATTTAATCTCTGAGTGTTTTATGTGAAAGACAGAAGATAGACCTACTGCTTAATGTATTCTGGGGTAGTGTCCAGCCCACAGCAATGCTAAAGAGGACAGTTGAGTGGTGATGATCGATGGATGGAAAAATAAAATACACTACACACAACACACTGGCACACATCTGCAGAAGATGAAAACCTGCATTTGCTTTTACAGCAGCATATTTCTACACGGAAATTTATGAAGAAAATGATTTGATTTTGCACCTCATTGTTTATCCATACTGAGCATCTTGCCCCTGTGGGCCTTTGAACAGGTGTGAAGGAGCGCATGACGATGGTTGGGAGGAAGACGAACTCAGTGATGCAGTGCTAAATGAAAAGGAAGAAAACTATAGTATTCAGTTTCTGATCATCATAATGTAATAATAGTAATAACAAGTAGCAACATCGAATAAACATCACAGAGGTATTTCAAAATGATTGCTTGGGCAGGAGTTTTATTTTGGTAACTTTTGCTTATTACCATGAAACAAGATCAAATAGATGCCGGTTATAGGACTTAATGGAAAATTTGTACTTAATTTATCACTTAGAAAAGGTTATATACTTAGAAACAGGGAATAAATATTGTGAAATATAGGAATAAAAAAATGCAGTAGTTTCATGAGCTCTTTCATTCTGTTTTCACTTTCTAAATCAGTCTGTTGAAAATATGTATATATGTATCCATCCATCCATCCATTATCTATACCGCTTATCTGTGAATTGTTTGTGGGGGGTTGGAGCCTATCCCAGCTGTCAATGGGCGAGAGGCAGGGTACACCCTGTGCGAATGTACACACACACTACATTAAATATACAGTGACTGGTTTTAATGTTGTGCCTGATAGGTGTATGTAGTACCTCATAATCGCTGGATGTGTTGTTTGCTTTAGTTGTTTTCTAGAGATATGGTACAGTTGGAGGGTGGTAAAAAATGATTGATGACCCAGGCCCATCACGTTACAAGGTACATTAAAGGTGTATGTCACATTATGAGTGAATGTGATAAACAGCTGCGCATTTGCCATAAACCATTTCTGTTGGAACATTCTTTCACAAAAAGTATGTTAACTCAGTTTAGCTTAATTATTTCTATTTGCTGTAGGGCCACTGCCTGATCTGACTGTTAGGAAACTCTTTGATTGGTTTTATAACTGGTGTCCAAATGATCCACCTGTTCAGACTGACTGCACATGTAGTAGTAGTACTAGTGTGAAAACAGCAAAAAGTAAAAAAAGAAATACAATTCAGTAAAATCTGTTTGAAAATAATTTCCATGGCATTTCAGATTCATCAGAAGCCACAACATTGCACACACACTATTCTTCTCTGGAAGCTTGTCATTATCACAATAATTTCCCATAGTAAACTGTGGAAATACCCCATGATGTTACCAAGTTATCAGGGATGTATGCTTTCACACATCTGATATAACAGTGCAGTGAATTGTAAGATGACTTTGCATTTTGCTGTAGTAATAGTTGAGTCAGATTAAAAACTTTTTTGTAGACTACCCTACATTCTTTTTTTTTTTGCCACAGTTTTGGACACAGTGATACTGTTAGCCTGACAATAGCTTCAAAAGGGTGGACGTTCATGGATGTAACATGTTATCACCCATATGTTGCCATAGACAGGAAATCCAATTCATGAAATGTCCAATGATTGTGTTGAGCTTACACGCCACAACTGCTGACTGTTACAGGTCCAGAACACACCTCTTTTTAAAGGGCCACCCCAGGTATTTATTATTATACTAAAAAAGAATGGTTAGTCAGTAGTAGGGGTCAGTCTCCAAAAACATGGATTCCTCACCTCCCAATAAGCAATTTGATCTTTATGGAGGACTCTGCCTGGTAAACACCCATGGTTCCAACTCCACATCCTCAGTTTGTTTGAAGAATTGAGCAAAAAACTGCATGTTTGACATCTCGATCTGTGCAGTGTGTCATTGCTGTTGTAAAAGCAGAGGCGATTTCTTCTGCATTGTGTCATGCAATGCCCTCATGCAATGCCCTCATGACAGCGTCTTTTTCTTTGCTTTGCTAGTCTGTTGTGTCCTCTTTTTTGGTTGTGTGTCAACTGTAGCAAAAGCCACCAGGCATTTCGTGAAATGAGACATTTTGTTGCCAGGCATTCTTGGTAGTGTCACTACCTTCAGCAAATCAGGACAGTGAACAGACCAGACATCTAACCAGTCTTACCTGGTCGTGACATCTCTCACTGTTAACTGCTTTCCTATGTGTGATCCACTCTATTCTTTCAGGGAAGTTAGGGTTTGCTTTTTTTTTGCTCGTCTGTAGTGGCTAACAGATGGGCCAAATGATTCTATGTGTGCTTTCACTGGGTTGGTGCCCAGTTTCTTTGAGGGGACATACTTACCAGGTCTGTCCTTGGCAACACAACCGACTCAAGTAATGTTAACCGCAGAGCCGTCATGATGAAACAAAACATTTTTGGGGTGGTAACTAAAGGTTGCTAAGAAAAAAGTCTTGAAGACTTCATGGATGCATGAGTATGTCACACTCTGACAACTGATGTGACTCCAGCTAGTTGTATCCCTGTCTTTTAAGCCTCTGGAGACACTGTTGAAAACCTATGATTTCTGTTCATGTTGGGTCATGGTTGGTCCATCAAATACTCTGCACAGTAACTATTAATTTGTAAAAGTTGTAATTAAGTTATCCGCTTACTCTCTCACTTTAGATAGTCTTGGTTCTATGTAAAAATTTTTGTCCATGAAACTACCATTGAATTAACTCCAATAATGTCCTCATTTTAAGAGATGGTCTTAAGGAAATACATGTTTCATATAGTAAACTTGTTGTCTTCTTTCCCCTTGTCTCTTTCCTGTTTTAATTGGACTGTGCTCCCCTGTCCATCATAGTGCAGAAGAGCAGAAAGGAGAGGAAGAGAGTAAGCACTGTGTCTAGTTGCTACTAATGGACCATTAGCTTAAATAATTCCCATTTAATACTTGATTAATCAAGCTCAGAGTGTGTTGTATTTTGGGGGAGGTTTGCACATAGTTTTTCTATACTGAGCTGAAGAGAGTGCAAGAAGGGGACTTTTTTTTTTCTTTTTTTCTTCTTGTCTTGTTAATAGATTCAAGCCTGCACAATCCATGGCTTATTGATTTAATGTTGCCTAACATTAGTACAAACTGCATCAAGCCAAAAAGTAGTGAGTCTGCTTTCCTGTTGTGTGCAAATTCACTTCAATTCAGTTTTATCTATATTACTATTTACAGAAACCCATTTCATTTATGAGGCAAAAACCTTGAGCAGAACTGGGCTCAGGGTGGGCACCTATCTGCCTCAACCAGTTGGGTTGAGAGAGAGCTAAAGAGAGCAGCAGGGGGGATGATAAAACGTATCAAAATAATGTTAGTACTAGATAGTGGCAGCCAGAAGCTGTGATATTCTTTAGACAAGACAATACAAAAGAGCTGCCAAAAGTATTATCATTTTAATAATTTAACAATTTAGAATTAGACTTTTTTTTTTTAAATTGCAGCAAGAAAAGGCCAAGGTATAATCACATTTTTTTATTGCAGTTGGAGTTTTTCTTTTTGCAAATCAAGAGTCTACGGCTAGAGGGTGACTTATGCTGTACAGATTATAATGTATAAATTAATTTGTCTAGACCAGAAATTCAGAATTTAAAGATCCATTTCACTCTCAGTTTAAATATTTGCTGGTTCAGTCATACGTGCAGTAAACAGTTATGGGTGAATTCAACAGCAAGAACACATTTGAAAGGAACATCCCAATAGATTAAATGTAATTGCAATGCAAAACAATAAAATTCTGATCCCACTCCCAGGCTACTCTACAAAGCTTCCATTTCACAAAGTGTGTTTGTAGAGGTTACTTTCATTGGTCCTTCTAAAGGGTTAGGCTATTGTTTGGTCTTGAATTGTTTGAATAAATGTACCACTTTCACCAAATTTACCTAGCAATTTTCATCCCCACTATTTGCTTCATTCTTAAATATTATCTTCAAATGAAAACAAGCCAGGTGTTTGACAGCATTCACCAAACGGGCTTTGTATGTGCAGTACATTTCAGGACATTCATTTTCAGCCCTTTATCATTAATCTGTTCTGGTTTAATACTCTGCAGTACTATCTTAGGGGATATTTTGCAAATACAGATTAGTGATGCCAGTTACAGTATGTGAATACCCCAGAAGCTCTTCTATATAGTCAATATTCCCAGTTGTTAAGTTATTGTTTTCTTTTTATTCTTATTGCTTCCTTCTCTTTTCTCTTCCATGTTGAACTTATCACCAACTGTTTCTCTGTCAGGGACTCTCGCACATTTGTCCTTATTTCTTTATCAAATACAGTTTCAGCACCTTTTCACTCTTTGCTGGCTAGCTTTGGCTGCATCCTACACAGAAACCGCTGTGTAATGCAGAACACTTTTAGAGGAGCAACTACTAATTTTATCTGTATTTTACAACTGGCATCCTCTAGACTCAACCAATACTTAACTGTGACATATGTATACAATAAGGATAACTAATCCCATCATTTTATTTAGTGCCCATCAGTGTTTGTGGGAACTTTCAATTGGATTGATTTTAAATCTAAATTTGTAACTTGCTCATAAAATCTGCCATGGTGGCAGCTAGGTTGTAAGGTGTTATTTGAAAAACTAAACTTGTAGTATTTTGTTGGATGTTAGCCTTTTTTTGACCCATGGCTTGAGGTCATGAGTTCCCCATTTGAGAGGTAGACACCTACACAAACAGGCACTAACCTTGCTCTAAAATTAAAGAGTCTGGTTGGCACAGTTGTCTGCAAGGTGCAGTGGGAGTGTGGGACAGGATAAAGCAGGATTGGAAGTGACAGTAACATTTTCTGCAGCACATTCAAACACACTGCAGCTCGTTAAAAATGCATCTTGTTGTGGACCAACAGTGGGGCTTTACAAAGCTCCTCATCAGGCTATTTAATGGAGACCATGGGACATTACACATACACACCAGAGGGCAATGCTTATTTCATTTAACAGGTTCTCTGAATACACCTTTCTCTCTCACACACACACACACACACACACACACACACACAAACCCACGCGCATACACACACACTTAAAGCACAAGGAAAGTCACAGATCAGATTTTACAGAGGAAATGAATGAGTGGGAACTAGAAAGTGTAGTGGAATACTTATGCATTGTGTTTGAACAAATGAACATACAGTATACTCTAAATTATTCAGTATAACAGTTTTTAAACAAAGACCTCACAATCCCATGGTGCATTATTATACATTTAGACAGGGGGAACAAACAGTTAGTTTCAGAGAAAAATGTTTTGTTGAATATGATTACAAAATGGTGACTTTAATTATTTTGTTGTTTAGTTTATTTGGAGTTTTTAATTTGTGCTGATACAGTAGCCATCAAAGTGAATCTGTCTGTCTATTGTCAACTATTTTTTTTATTGTCAACAAAACCTAACAATGAACATATCCTGCAAAGTACTCTGAAAAGCCTGATATCTTATTCCTCTGTGTCATACAGCTCCATTGTTGTCCATTAATTATAAGTACATCAGTGAGCAGTGTTGCACAGGGTGACATGTTCCTTCATTACCATGAACATACACACTGTAGTTTATTTTAACTCAACCCCATATAAATGATCCTACTGCTGGAGAAATTGCAATAAACAATAGTCCTCAGCAAATGTTCTATTTCCTGAGTACTGTTTCCTAAAACTGCAGTGACCAGTATTTACATGTTTGAAATTAAAGAAGCGCATTTTTTGATTTTTTTTAAAGATTACTTGCTCAGGAGAGACCAGGACAGTTAATGGAAGTCAGAAGGTACTGTGAGACAAACACATTGTTTTTGTCTTCTCAGATTCAGTGGATGCTTTCCTTCTTAGTCAATTATGCTTTCTTGCATCTTTGCTCCTCTTGACTGTTACCCAAGGTCTGCCACCACTAAGATTATCCCAATCACCTAAATGCCTCTGGGAGGGGATAAGCAAGGATAAACTTAGAGAGTAGCTTGGAGAGAGGAAACACAAGTGTATCAATGCAGAAATCCCTCAGTGGGAATTTGGAACACCTTCACTGGTTGTATTCATTGAGTGGTCACTGTAGCTGATCTGTAAAAGGAGCAGATTGTAATGGAAAGTACTGCAATAATTCTTTATATATATATATATATATATATAGTCTGCTGTTTATTTACTAGGCCAAAAGATCCTTCTGTTCATCTCAGCTCATTTAGGTGAAAAGAGTCAGTTACTACTACACTGTACATGCTGGGTATCAGTTGCAGGCCGTGCATTTCTCACCTAGGCCTTCTCTGATGTCCTACCTGAATTAACCCACCTCTTTATACCGTCATTATAATGTCACAGCTATAGAAACACAGTATAACAGAACTCTGCATCACAGACAGGCATGTAGCCAGAATAAATGTCATCACTAAAGCAATGCTATAAAAACCCAATTACCACAATTCAATAGGTCTCCAAACACTGCAGCCACAGCTGAGCTGCACACATCATCTCCAGCAGAAGACGTAAACAATAACATGTAGGTGAAATGCATTTTACTCACCAAAACTGCTGATTATTTGTAGATAAATCAAACTGCTTCTGTTGAGTGGACACTCTCAGCTCTAAAGTGAATTAAAACTACGACGGGGCAGACTCGACTTTCAGCATTAGTCTCCATGGTGATAGAAAAGGACTTATAGTGGGAACTGAGACGCACAGATAACCTCTACAACAGAGTTACTGAACTCTTCCTCCTCCTCCAGCCATCGTGGGTTAAATAAAACAGCTATTAAATCTATACTAACATGTTTTAGCTTGTGCCAGTAGCTACAGATGCAGGTTGCTAGCTCTGACCAGTATGCTATCTGACCATCCAATCAATTGACATGGAAATACTTACATCATGGTAGGCCTGCTAGATGGCCCCTGGTCTCGCCAACTTGAAATCTGATTGTTTAAAGGATCTGCGAGGCAACAGTTTCATTACCATTTATTTTAAATTACAGGGCCCTGCACTGTTAATTCTGAAGGCCTCAAGGAAGATTTCTTTTGACTTGGCAACACAGCGCTGAAATCTGATTGGATAAAAGCTCTGACATAAACAGACTGTATTGGAAGCAGCGCAACCAAGAGGAAATTAGATGAGATGAAGAGAAAAGACTATTGGGAACAATTTAATACTAGTATTAATGGAAAAAACATATATAAAAATATAATTCAGTGATTGTGACTGTGTTTAGGCCAGCAGAGAAGGCCTTGCTGGCCCTGACAGCCCACCACTGCTGGGTATGAAGACACAAAGTATTGATATATAGTGTTGTGATGTACATGCATGGGAAGCGAGAGAAAGTGACAGAGAGAAGAGAGAAATGCTCAGTGTGTCATGGGAGTTCTCCCAGCAGCCTTGGCCTACAGCAGGATAACTAAGGGTTGGTTAAGGGTTCACCAGAGCCAGCCCTAACCATAAGCTTTATTAAATTGGAAAGTTTTAAGCCTAATGTTAAATGTGGAAAGGCATAATATCATAATGTAATTCAAATAAAGAGCTTTAGCTCCATCTACACACACAGTTTGGTATCATTAATAGTCATGGTTGTGAAAATGATGATTATTAAGTCTGTGACTTACAGCTTGGGAGGAGGGTGGATTGCCTGTTCCCCATCTATTATGTCCACCCAACTGAAACAATCTGAATTGTAGTGTCACTCCTTGTAAACCCAAACCCAATTATAGTGATGTGTGTTATCAGACTATTAGAGGGAGGACCGCTGTCTGCGGTCCTCATCCTTCCCCTGAACTGCAACCAAATGGCACCAACAGCCCATGGTGCAGAAAAGAACCTTGGTATGACCTAAACTGTATGATCTAAATGTATGTTTTGTGTGCTTGGCTTATGTTCTATCAGTTATGCTTGCCTGCCAGTGTCTCTGAGTGTACACAGTTGGTCAGGGGAAGTTAAGAGCTGTCTTTTCTCCTGTTACATGCTCACAGAGGAAAGACAACAGATGGTTACAGAGTCACTGTGTGGAAAACCCACACACTGCACCAAATTTGGCCCAAATAGCCTACTTTTTCTTTGAATAAATTAATGGTAGAAACAGCAGTGTTGCACAAGTTACTTGAAAATTGGAATTATTTAATGGAGTAGAGCACAGAGATGTCCTTGATGAAAACCTGGTCCAAAGCACTCAGGAACCCATACAAGATGATGGTTTTTGCTTCGTCATTATGGGGTATTGAGTGTAGAATGATGAGGGGAAAAACTAATGTAACAATTGTAGCATAAGGTTGCAACATAACAAAATGTGAAAAAAGTGAAGGGGTCTGAATACTTTCTAAAGGCACTGTAAATTAGTTTCCATTCTCTCATCTGAGTAGCTTGATGGAGGTTGAGAGGTCTGAGTGCATTCGGTCCAGATCAACATGCAGTGACTGATGACCATAGAAACCAAATGTTATTTCATATTTTATTATTACAACTAAGCTGAATTATGTTTCCTATTGTAATTATTAATTAACAATCATACAGATGGGGCGGCTGTGGCTCAGGTAGAGCAGTCGCCCACCAATCAGAAGGTCGGTGGTTCGATTCCCGGCTCCTCCAGTCCGCATGCCGAAGTATCCTTGGGCAAGATACTGAACCCCAAATTGCCTCCGATGTGTGTCATCGGTGTGTGAATGTGTGTGAATGCATAGAAAAAAGCACTTTGTATATACATGTGCTGTATGAATGTGTGTGAATGGGGTGAATGTGATCTGTAGTGTGAAGCGCTTTGAGTGGTCGAAAAGACTAGAAAAGCGCTATATAAGTACAGTCCATTTACAGATACACAAAAGCAGATTCTGTTAATGTTCACATCAAACATCAGAATCTGGAAAAATGTGAATTTGACTGTGGCATGATTGTTTCTGCCAGACAGGCTAGTTTAAGTGTTCCAGAAAGTGCTGATCTCCTTGATTTTCATGCACAATAGCCTTTAGAGTCAACTCAGACTGGTGTTGAAAATTAAAAAACAAACAAACAAACAAAAAGCCTGGTGAGTTCCAGTTCTGCTGATAGAAATGCCTCCTTGATACCAAAGGTCTGAGGATATAGACGAGGACTACAACAGCTGAAGACTACATTGGGTTCTACTCCTGTCAGACACAAACAGAAATCTGAGGCTGCAGTTGGCGGGGATTCACCAAAACTGGTCTAAAGAATCTTGATTTCTGCTGAGGCCTGCAGATGGTCTGAATTTGGCATCAGCCACTTAAATTCATGGACCCAACCTGATTTGTGTCAAGAGTCCAGGTAGGTGGTGGTGGTATAATGGTGTGGGGGATGTTTTTTGCAGACTTTGGGCCCTTAATATTGATCGTGGTTTGAATACTACAGCCTATTTGAGTATTGTTGTTGCCCTTTATGGCCACAGTTTACCGTATTCTAATGGATAATATGGCTACTTCCAGCATGCTAGGGCACCATGTCACAAAGCAAAAATTGTCATTTAATTCATCGTCGTTCATTTCATAAACATGACAGTGAGATCAGGGAACTGTTTTAGAAGCAGAGACACTTCTAAGGGACTTGTGTGTTGAGGTAAACCAGGACCCTGTGGCTGTGGTCTGAGATGGCTCACCTTCTCCATCTGAAGTATTTATTTGTAGCCAGATGTGTGTGGCTGCAGAAGACACACATCTTAGTCCCTCCCATGTACAGTAAAACCTGAGGATAAGACACAAAAGAAAGAAACAAGAAGAAACAAATGTGAAGCATGCACGGTTTCCACTGTTCCCTCCTATCTTTTCTTTTCCTGGTTTGTAAGCAGGCATAGAAGACTCGTTTCATATCACCATGGTCTCCAAATGCAGGGCACTCCAACAACTTTGGCACTATGGCATGAGGGTGTTTCTGGGTTGAAAATCCCATAGTCATATTCTAGCTGTCAGAGTGGATAGTTGTTCAAATGATCTAGCAATGTGTTGTGTTTACTCAACCATGAGGAGAAACTTGTGGGGGAGACTTGAGCATGATCATGTATAATACAAAATGTATAACTGACAGGGCCATGATCCATAGTTCTTGTGGAACCTTCTGTGTCCAAAGACATTGACCCACGTGGTGGTTTTTAAAACACCTGCTAAGATATTTTTTTCACTTGCTGAAATGTAGGTGAGTCAAATACAAGCATAACCTGTTCTGAAACTCTCTACTATATCCCCTATGTTCTTCTACATCATATTATATTATCTTGGCCTGGAGTCCAACAACAATGGTTTAGGTGGTAACAGTGTGTTATGGGCTTATAGGCCTCGCTTAGATTACTGCCACTGACAACTCTTTTAATGAGAGAGCCTCAAGGGAGCCTCATTAAAAAGTGAAACAATAAGCAGCATCCACTGATAAGTCTACAGTCCCAAAGGCTCACTATGTTTTACCATCCAAATGAAACCATTACTCACATTGTGTTGGGATGAATGGTTGCGTAATAGACTGTTTTCACATCACAGTCAAATTAATCAGGAATCTATGGAAGCCCACAGCAATTACCAAGGAAAACAAATTCAAAGATGTTTTCTTCATCATCACATTGTTTCACATGTCATATTTCTGAATTATAAACACATTAAATCTGTCACAATTGTGAAATTGAGATTTTTATTTAGGTAGTATTGAACATTTTTCCCACAGGTAACTTACACATAGGCCCTAAAAGTAATAGTTTGTTGTCTGTATTTAGGAGAGTTGTGAAGATGGCTGGCCCAATTCCCAGTGGTATTTGCCATAGCAACCAAATTCATAAAGATATCATAGACTGTCAGACAGTATATAAGTATTTATATACACTCAGTTGTCGGTTATTGGGAACACTTAAAACTAATGCAGACTATATTCCATTACATAGCATGACTGAGGTTAACAATTCATTGGTTAGGATTTGTTACCCAATAGAATCCTCACAAATGTATGAATAAATGTTTAACTCTTTATAGCCGAGGCTCCTTGCATCATTTTAATGAGAGACTTGATGTCCCAGCACTCAGACTGATGCTCATGTCAGCCCCAGGGACCTGTGCTAGGAGGGATGCATGTGAGGCTAAAGCACAATCTCATTCTCACCTGATTAGCCAGCTGTTTAGCCTCCCTGTTGCCTCTTCGTTCTTGCTAGAGCTAGAGAGAATGGAGACAACAGCTATTGTGCTATAACATTGTTTGTTTCACATTTCACAAGTGGTTATAGGCCCTCTAGATGTAAAATTAACCGACGGGGTTACGACGGAGCGCCCGCGCTCCCATTTTCGTGCGTCAGTCTCATTACTGCATCTCTTGAACTATATGTGCTATCGAAAAAATTCCAACAGTTCCTGAAAGTAGAGATAGAGATGACAGTTAGTGTGTGTAAAAAAACACTGATATGTTGGTCTGACTTTCAGACGTCTGGGATCAACGTCTGCATGATTTTACAGAGACCTACAGCGCTTACAGGAGCTTTTCTTGCACTGAATATAGCGACTCGTCAACCTGTCTCCTCTGCGGCTCCTCCGCTCCGTGTGTGTGTGTCGCGGAGAGCACGTAACCAGGAGGCGCGGGAGAGGAATGTTCCGCACGCACAGAATTACGTCATCAACTAGGTTATCAGTATCATTGCGAGATGCTTACCATGGGGAACCTTTTTCGGGTATATCACAAACAATACTATATTGCCCATCCTTATTACACACAGAAAATCTTTTAGCCTCAAGTACTTATTTAAGCAATATTAACCGAGAGGGTGTATAATATTGCAATTGTACAACTATTACCAACAAAGTAAAATGTATAATCAAAATCTGTTCATGTTGAGGAGCAATTTACTCTCAAAAGGTTTTGGTGAGTGTTTTTCCCCTTTCCATGGAAATACATGGGGTCTGACTAATAACTGGAACACAATCAGTCACGTCAGTGGACTCCTATGTGTAATGGAACCGAGTTTACCACTACAGCAAATAATCAGACCCTTAGTAACGACCTAGCAACAGAAATGATTTTCTAGTCCCAGATGAGTGAACTCATCTGAGCTGATGTTAATGCTTTATCGAGGTCTCGGACTTTACCGAACTAAATCAACAGCCTACTGCACAAATGAATGCTTACTTTTATCAACCACGTTATAACAAAGACGCTGCATTTATTTACTCACACAGATGTAGCTTCTGCAACCGCAAACATTTACATACATTTTAAGTTATAGCGCCGTGTCACCGACACAGCTGATGGAGAAAGCCGAGGCGCTTTGCTCAAATGACGTTAAAGGACACCCTCGAGTGTAATGTTGCGATTATACAACTATGACCAACAAAGTAAAATGTACATGGCGGAGTAATATTTTTAGTGATGAGTAAGGCGTGCTGTCATGCTGATTTGAGCACATTCTAAATGTCTTGTGGACCAATCAGATTGCTCGGTTGGAACTACTTGTTGTATAATAACTCATAACATACATGAGTTGTATTTAAGGAGCCAAACTTTGTAAACACAATGGTAACTTCTGGAAAAATATGTAAAGAAACATCTTTTGAGTGGCCCAGTCTCCTTAAATGTCTATTTATATACAACAATTTTGCAATAGTCAAAACATTTCTTAGGAAATATTATACTATTATACTATAAATATATACAAAATCTACCATTTGTACTTGTTCTGTTCTCTGAAAATGGAAAATGCTTATATTGACTGTATTCACTGTCAGTGTGCCTCATTCGTTTTTCTGCCACATCCACCCCTGGGAACTACAACATGATTGACTCAAAAACGATTCATATTAGCCTGGTGGTCTGGGTTAAATACTGTAGTCACCACTGACTTGAAGGACAGATAAATTCACTTTTTAAATTAGGAGGGCCAATTTTAAAGTCAAATTGAATTTGAAATTTGTCTCACTTTATATGTAAAGAATTGTTATGCTGAGTTTTTCTAAATTTTCAAAACAGGATAAAACTTGTTAATCACTGAGCTGCTCAGAGATGTTAAGTTGCTCAGGGAAAAACACACAAGGTGTCAGTCACCAGAAGAGCTTTAGCTGCTTACTTGATGAACAAATTATCTTTTTCCAGTAATTCTAAGATATATTTTTTTCTCATTATTACAAAATGAACATCTCATAATTTAGGAAGGGTGAGGTTATAAATCTAAATAAGCTATAAACAGCAGCCGTATGCTAATTCCTTTTAACTGCTTTAAAAGAAGATGATCAATGTAATTTCAGACTTAACAAAACACCACTGAAACCCTCTGTCTCCAGCAACCATGCCCTTGCAGAGCAGCAGTCTTCCTGCCAGTTCTTATACCTTGACTTGAAAGAGCAGCATTATACAAAGAATCCTCCTCAGACTTTGTTGAGCTACAACAAAGAAAAGCCATTAATCGCAGTCAAAGTTTCCTGTAAGATTAAACTTTCTCTTTGAGAAGACTACATCTCCTGCATCCCCAGTCATCGTGGTCCCACCATTATAAAACATTTATTTGTAGAGATACTGCATAAGAGCCAGTGTATAAAAATAATTACAGAGTCAGAGCAGTGGCAGTGAAGGAGTGCAGGCCCTCACAGAGGACTTTTCCAATTAACTGACTTTAATGCAGCATAATGTGGTATTTTCCTCTCCCACTCTTCATAATGGCTGCCACCTGACTGCTGTACAGTCAATTAAAACATAATACAAATTGACTTAAGCAGTCAGCACTCAGTGATTAGGTTTCCTCAAGACAATTAAATTTGAGAGAGAAAGCAGAGAATGGTAAGTCATCATAATTTTTCCTTCATTTCTTGCTGCCACATTAATTTTCTTATATTTAATGGCATGTCACTTGTTATGGTGAGTAGCTTTCAGATGTTCATAATCATCTAGGTGTCTTGATTGTCCCACATATATACACTATGGAGGCTATTTTGTCTGCAATGCAAATGTGAAATGTCTTTGGCTGTGTAGCACCACAACTGATGGGTGTAATAACGCCACACTCATATGCACATTTCCACACACACTCTGCTGGAGTTTTGTCTGTATTATCTGTTTGGCAGTGATTGAGTGTGGCAGTAAAAAGGCAGTGAGAAAGACACAGGGATGTGGGATGATTGCTGGGTGGCTTTGCAGAGAGCCGAGGTAATTTCCCTCGCCGCCAACTCAACTCTGTCGTTTGTCAGCCACCACTTGCGCCGCTGGCAGCTATTGTGCCAACAGCAGTCAATCACGCAGCTTATGAATCCGAGCCGCAGTCAATCGCCCTGCTTATGAAACCGAACAGCAGTCAATCGCTCAGCATAGGAATCTATTGACACATCTGGTAGTTCCAGCTGGTCACATGAATACCTAGTGGCAGGACATCCTGTAGGCAGGCAGAGATTAATCGCAACAAATACCTCACAGGAAAAAGATGACTCTATTTGACAAAAATGTTTTCTATAACCAGCCCATCTTAATTTACATAATTCACAGAGAAAAATGTACAAATTTGCAACTATAGAATTGAAATCCTAACAAAATGTAAATATAAGTCACAAGATGAGGTAAAAAAAAAAGTCGAGAAAATAACTTAAGTAAAAATGTCTTCTTTAATTGTAGATTCAATTAAAAGCAAATTAATACTCAGACAATTTCTTAAAATATGTTATTCTCATCTAAAGGTGTGAAGTACTGATGTCAAGACCTAAACGGCAGGGATTTGAACCTTTTACCATCATATAGGAGGGTGGTCACTGAGCCTCTCTGTGTTCAGTAGTAATACTCTTAAGTTGATGAACATTGTAAAAATAACGTGCTTTGTCATTCTGAGCATGTTAGCATGCTGACATTGGTGTTTAGCTCAAAGCATTGCTGTGCCAATGTACAGCCTCACAAAATTGCTAGCAAGTTCATTAACAGTAGACATTTGAACTGTTGGAGTCACCTTGGAGTCTGTGACCAGCAAATCTGTGATCATTACTGTAGATGTACGATATGTGCTGCTCCAGCTGATATTATTTTCATAACCTTTGTATCTAGGTAGACATAACCCCAAATAAAAGACTGCCATCAACCCTAGAACACTAACGTCGCCATGCGATTGTGGTCACATGATTTTCATTGTGTTGCTGCTGTCTGAGTTGCGTAGGTTCTTGGGTATCTTCAGGGTGCTCACTGACGTCATCGAAGGTAGGTGTGTTTCCCTGCTCCCATCCCTGGTTTTTTCTACAGGCACGCGTTTGGGTGATTTTCACCCGACGTTAGTGATTGAGAGTAGAATATTTTTTGGGTGGATTTTACCCAACATTAGTGTTTGTGTATTAAAATGAGGGTAACAACGTTCAGGCCTGCCATATTTATTTCCCCATATCATGCACAGCTATCATCCTGTCACAGGCTTGGTGACTGGCATGCTAACAAATAATAAATATAAATAAATTATGTTGGCAGATTTCTTCTTTGATACTAGAGCTAAGTTATCTAGCTAGCTACAGGTGAAGTTGTGGTGATATCAACATAACTTGAAACAGCTAACTTTACTTATGGGTATGAATAAATATCACTTAGTCATAATTTCCAAGGGAAAAAATTACATTTTTTGTTAATCTCTCCCACAGTTATCAGTGATGCAGGGAGACTGTAACTTTACAGGACAAGGCTCACATGTCCCAAGAAGAGTTTGACCAAAGAACATGTTTCGTGCTCCATTTTTTTTTTTTTTTAGAATTTTTTTAACAACTGCCATTTATTGTTGTACTTTAATTTTTTTCAGCTATATTACATCATTAGTGAAGGTGTTATAGAAGTGAACATTAGTGTTCTAGGGTTAAGATAAGCCAAGTGCCACCAACTTGAATTTAGTTAAACCCTGCTTTTTCTTATGGCTACAAATTTTATCACACATTTACAATCCAGTCACTTCACCAGAAAGGAGGCAGATAAGTAAATAAGCAAAGTTTATGTGTAGTGAGACCAGTGGTGGCTAAAAAGCTCAGCATAGCAAAGTTCCAACATACCCAGGATATCTTTTTGTTATCTGGCTTCACCAAGCCAAGCAACCTACTATCAGCAGAGCAGCCTGTTTCACAAATGATGAGCAAATATATTATATATTAATATTTGTCTGATATAGATTATTAGAGAAATATAAATAAGTTAAACAGATGATCCAGGCTAACAGCTGCAGCTGTCAAATGCAGGAAGGACAGCTGGTGAAAAATTGCCAGCTGTGTGAATGCAGTTAAGTTAAAAGGCTTGTAATAGCACTGCCCCAGCATTACGGCATGAGCAAGTCTCACTATAATTACTTTTGTGTATTCCATTAAATCAGTGTTTTGCCTAGATGTATTCTTCTGGTGTATATGATAATTTTAGCCTTATTCTTTCAGCTGCAACCACGGCGGTGTCCTACACAGGAGTACAGTCCTGTTGAGAAGCTAGCTTTCTGCAATAATGAGGGTTGCCCCTCAATTCCAAATCCAGCTTCATAGTACAAGTCTCAGCTTAGCTCTCTTTTTGCACCAAGTGACATCTCAGTCAAAGACACGTGTGTCAAGGAATTGACCGTTTACTACTCTGCTCTTTAAGGGAGCTCTGCAAGAATCTAAGCAGCAACTAAGATCATACTAAGAGGACTATTCTAATTCTTAACATGCTCATATATAAACATGAGATCTGAAACACCAGTTTTTAACACTATTTAGGGTTGCAATACTTTCATTTATATGGCTGGCATTAGTTTGGTAATATCTCAAAGGTGAGGTATTGTGCCATTGTGCTGTTTCCTGTACATAGCAGTGTAAACTGGGTTTGTGCCAAACTCACAGAAATACCAGTAAAAACTGTTTGGTCATTCATTTTGGGCCAGCACTAATGAGTACATAAGGAGGAGGTGGGCGTGGAGGAGTAAGCTGTAGCTACAAATGTTGTTGCAGTAAACTATCACCAAAGTGATACAAGTGTCATGTTATGTTAAGGCTGTGGTATAATGAATTGTGTAGTATAGTGAGGTGAGACAAGGTCAATGAGAATTTGGGCACGTGTAGGAATGTGAGGGCAGAAGTAAATAGACATTACTATCCAACAGACATCTGTATGGCCAGAAAGACTGCAGTAGGGACACAGTTATCCACTGTTAGCCAAAGATGATGGTATAAGTACTAGAATGATGTCTTTGTCTGTGGTGTCACCACACAGCAAGAAGGTTCCGAGTTCAAAGATTCCAAGTTTCTGTGTAGAGTTTGCATGTTCTCCCTGTGCCTGTGTGGGTTCTCTCCAGGTTATCCAGCTTCCTCCCACAGTCCAAAGACATGCATTAGGTTAATTGGTGACTCTAAATTGCCTGTAGGTGTGAATGAGAGTATGAATGGTTGTTTGTCTCTGTATGTTGGCCCTGCGATGTATTGGTCTCTTACCCAATGTCAGCTGGGCTGTAGCCCCCCTGTGACCCTTAACAGATAAGCAGTATAGATAATGAATGGATGAATGAAATATAATTGGATGTTACATGTCAGTAACTTGAAATCTATCAGCTGGTGAATGAACTAACATTAGTGAAACATCAATAAAGCAGATGATATCAACCAACAAATGAAAGTGAAGCTTCAGTGCTCTGCCCAAACTAACACAACACTCCATATGGGAAAATAAATTTTCTGAACTCTTTTGGATTTCCATCCAAAAGGAGCATACATTTTAAAATATGAATTAATGTGTGTTTCTATCCACTGCCATTACGTCAGTATCAGGGTTGTTAAGATAAATAGCTGCAACAAGCTGATGTAATCAAATAAGCTCCAGTTAAACTTCAAATAGTGGAAAACAATGTAGGAAACTCCCCACACACCCTATAGATCTGATGTTTTTCTGGAGCTATTTTTCACCTCTCCAGAGTAGATGCTTCAGTGGATGTTTGGGTTTGCTTTTTTAAAACTCAATTAATTCATTTATTTTTGCCAAAATAAAAATGTGCATACAAACAGGTGGATAGAAATCCACCAAGTTAAATTGATGAAATAGACATTTCCATTACAGTATGTACAATTTTACTGCATTAACTTACTGCATTGAGAGTTACATACATAGATTTTATCAGATTTGTAACCCCATTTCTTTACATTTTGACAAGTTATAGCATCTATTAGCTATTATTAATTTATTAATTCTAAATAAGCCACTGATGACTATTTAGCCTAGTTCCAGTTATTTTTTCAGCAATGCAAATAGGTGTGGTGTTGTGCTCACTGACAGATGCTTACTACAACAGATGAAACTACATTTTGTATTAGGTCAACTTACACAACAGGATAAATCAGAACTGAAACTGCACAAAGCAATAATCACCACATTTGGTGTCAAATAACAATGACATTGGTGGGACTGATACATCACTTGCTGGTGGATTTAAATGGACGAGTGTACAGCCTTACTGTGTGCTGGACACCTCCTCCTGTGACTCTGCTATTACTGCAGTTGTGGAGTGAGGTTAATGATTTTGAAACTGGGGTGATGAGTTGGACTAGTTCCCTGGTCTGGGAAAACTCCCCTCCACCACCTGTTACCTCTGTCTTGGCCTTCTCTCCTGCAGCCTGCCTGTGGAGGATAACACTGGCCTGGCTGGCCTCCCTCTGCAGTGGTTGGAGGTTAAATGGATTCCACCCTGCCGCTCTCTTATCATAACTGTCTGCCATTCTGTCAGAGCAGACCGCAAATGCAATTCCCTAACCCTGGGGTAGACCTACCAAGGCATCTGTTGCATTCAATAAAGTGCTGACCTAAATTTAACTCTACACTCTGCTACTTATGTGGTCCAGGGGGACCGGGGAACCAGGGAGAGAGGCTTTCTTTTGTTTATGAGTGCTGTCTCAAGTGCTTGTAAATTCATCTAAAAGTCTCTTTTTGTAGCAGTGTCACACAGATGCTGAGATAGAGGCAAACACAGACACTAAAAATCATTTATTTACAGGTTGTTGCTTGTAAATCAAACGTAAACATAGGTCCCTTATGGCATTTGTTGGTCTCCTGTCTTTGCATTTAGTGTCATCAATATGTTACATTTTAGGTTCAAAGTGAAATATGTTGAAATCTATTGGATTGATCATTGCTACACACATTCATGTTCCTCAGAACTGATGAATTGAATTATAACAACTCTGTTGAGCAGTCACATACAAAATACTGTATGAAACTGCCAAATATACCTCAACACGTTCACGTTCAAGATGTTACCCATTTTACAATATGGTTTTCTTCACAACCACACAGATGAGTGATGGAAGATGGAACCCTTATAGAATAACAACAGTGTTTCAAATATTTAAGTTCAATCTTGACCTACTGAAGCTCTATACTTAAGAAAATAATATTAGATAAATATCTATTTGCTGAATGAGGACTGTGAGACGGCAGACTTTCTATAGCTATGGAAAGTGTAATTATTATTATCAAATACTTACTTCACTCAGAGGAAAAAAAAAAATATATATATATATATACAAAAGTAATAATAACTTGTCAGCTGCAGTTTTACATCATTTTGTACCTTTCAAGGTTGATAGATAATAACTGTACAGTCCATGGTGTGTATTTAGCACATCTCTGGTCACCTCAGAGAATGGCTATTCTTTGCTACAGTTCACAATTAACTCAAAGCCTGATCCAGGCATTTACCCTTCATGTGCTCTTGACTGCAAAGAAAGGAGAAAGTGGAGAGAAACCTGCAGAGGAGAAAGAGCAGGGGCAAAGAGCTCCTACTCTCCTGTGTAGATTTACTGATCTGTCACGACTTTATGTGGTTGAAATGGAAAAGAGAATTGGGCTATGTTTACAGCACCATAAACCTTTCTTTTAAACCCAAGGACTTGGCCACCCTGAAACTGTAGCGTAGCACCCATAAAACTGAGGCTAACACTGTCTTTTAAATCTGATGAAACATTTATCGATTCTTTTTAGATCTTGTTTTATTTGCTCCCCTTCTCTCACCTCTGGGTTAATAGAAGCGAATCAGAGGACAAGATACTGAGGTTGGTGCAGGTTTGCATGCTAACAGAATGGAAGACAGCAAAGATGGAGATAGGGAGGTGCTGGAAGGAAGGAAACTTCAGTTTGATGGCTTGATTTTTGTCAACCTCTTTCTACAATTCAGCTAGAAACTGTTGTTTTGATTAACAACTTCCTTGATATAATGGGATTGACTGACATTTAAAACAGCACTGTGAGCATTTGTCAGGGACTATTTTCAGTTGTGAATTAATACACAATAATTGGTGCACTAAAGAGTGTTGATGGCAGCAGAGGCCAGGTGTTTTATGGGAAAGAGTGTGGCAGAGGTCTGGACTGGAGTACGACTAGAGTGACTGTGGAAAAAACCAGGGACCTGAGGCACAGGAAAAAAGAGGATTAGGAAAAGTCAAAACACCAGAATTGAAGTTCAAAAAATTGACTAAATGCTAAGAAGCCGGTGTGCATCTACTGTAATGACTGACAGAACGATCTGTGGAGAGAGTGGAGTGAAGGCCAAGGTTCAAACACTGTTGGTTATGAGGTGTGTAGGTGAGCTCCTCCAACAGGAGAGGGTGAATGCCACGCCCACAGCCACAAACGGGGGGGGGGGGGGGGGTAAGATCAGTTCTTTGTTAGAATATCACCAGAATTACCCTTTAATCTGTTTGGTAGAAGCACCATGAGCAGGTTCTATAGAAAGCCTAATCCCAAATCCCAAATCTTGCTCTTTCCCTTCAGTTTGTGTTACTGAGAACAATGCTGCATCTATCTCTTGCATCATTCCTCCTTCCTCTGATTTTGCATGCACTGCACGCTGCTTTTTTTCACTCATTCTGTCTGAATAGAAGAGAAGACAAAATAGATCTGTCTGAAGAGGTTTGTTATGAGACGGAGACAGACAGGATCACGCTGTTAATTTCAAGAACTTCAGAATGAAGTTTACTGCTTCAGACAATTTACATCCCCAGGTCTTCTTAGCCTCATTCTCATTTTATTGTTACATCTTCACAGACGTAAATTTCATGTTGCAGACACTAATAGCAGAGCTGTGGCTGTGGTTTTAAAAGTTTAGCCATTTTATGGATGATTGTTCTACTCAGCTTGTATTTGGGTATTTGGAATATATAATTAAATAAAGATAAAGCTTAAAAACATGTATATCATTATGTACAGTATAAATCATTTTCTTGAAATATGATATTTTCTGCTGCTCTGCATTGATAAGGAATAAAACAAGGTGCCCTTTTTCCTCAAGTCACCTTTTATGAAGTCTTCCCTTCAAGAGACTGATGGCATCTTTCATTAAGTCTCAGTCATGTAATTTAGAGTAGTACTCAAGTACATCAGGGATGCAGGCAATGCTTCATTATTTGCTGAGACTGATTTATTTATGACATAGATTACATTTTTGTTGTGTTGATATTGTATCTCCATCTTTGGTGCTTAGTGCTAATCGTTTTGGTGCTATTTGCTGAGTGTTCTGGAGTGGTAAACAGACACATTCATCTTGTACATCAAGTCTTGATGAGGCTGTATGTAAAATTAGATGTTGTGAGTGTTTAAGCTTACTTTTAATCAGACTGTACATAATAACAATGCTACTTCCAGATGGAATTGGATTGTTTTCTTGGAGCCCCTTCTATACACCCTGTTGAAGGTGGAAATGTTGCGCCTTTATTCCCCCTGTTCTGTATAAGTCTTTAAGATGGCAGCGGAGGTAGGCACAGAGCTGAATTGATGTCTGTGTGAAAAGGAGCGCCAAAATAGCAGGACAGGCACAGACATTGTTGTTTTACACTTCACGCCTCTGATTCTTGGACAGCAGTATTCTGTCTAAAAGCCTGCATGGTGATGGCATTATGCTGATATTGTTTGGTTCAGTGTAAATAAGTACTATTTGATAAGCAAAGCAAATATCAAATAGCAAGATCTCTGTTTAAAAGAGGCTACAGAGACTACTTAATGGGCTGAAATGCTGCAAAGCTTCAAATCTGAACACAAAGGGAATTAAGTCGAAAGATGTTCACCTGCAGATCAACTCTGAGTCACCTGATAAACATTGTTCCCAACTGAATCAGTGCCAAAACATCAACTGATAGAGACAGACAGTGATGGCAATCTCTTAACATATCCCACAGGCCACTGTGCTCTTGCGAACCTTCAATGCGGCAGAAAGTTTTTTGTAGCCTTCCATAGATCTGAACCTTGACGAAATCTTGTCCCTGAGCTCTACAAACAGTCTTTTCTTCCTCGTGGCCTGGTTTTTGCTGTGGGACCTTATACAGACAGGCATGTGTCTTTCCAAATCATGTCCAGTCAATTGAATTTACCACAGGTGCACTCCAATCAAGGTGTAGAAACAGCTCAAAGATGATGAAGTGAAATGAGAGGAACTTGAGCAAAATTTTACACAAAGGGTCTGAATACTTACGTCAATGTGATATTTCAGTTTTTCCTTTTTAATAAATTTGCAAAAAATTTCTGTTTTTGTTTTGTCATTATGGAGAGTGTAGACTGATAAAGGAAAAGAAAAAGAAAAGGAGGTCTGAATACTTTCCAAATGCACTATATCCAAACTCTCTCTCCAGGTAAGGCTCCAGCTCTCTTGTTGTAGTGTTGTTTGTGATGGGAGGCTGTCTTACCCATTTCTTGTTTATATTATACTATAGCCATACTATATGCCAGTGAAAGTCTTTGCTGATGGTCTTGTACCCACCCATCTAGTTCACGCCATGGTTGCTGACCTGTCTACAGACAATCACAAATGGCTAACTGTTGTGTGTCTCTCTCTCAAGGCAGAGAAGTATGTTTAACAAGGTCTGATTAAAACATGCTGCTTTTAGTTCACAAAGCTGCTTCATTAGCGTTGACTCAGTATTGGGTACACGGTCCAAATGGAACTGGGGTGGACAGCCAAAAAGGTGTATTACAGATTTATTTGATAACAATGAAAGTAAATACAAGACTGCAGTAACCTGGTCCTGCCTTAAAATTAAGTTGTCAATACTGAAAATACAATAAAGGTGAAAGCTTAATTTCATTGTGGTTCTCTCAAAGGGGCAGCTGGTAAAATGGCAGTTCAAATCAGGCAAGAAGAGGTTAAAACATATGCAATAACACAAACACACAGAAAAGGCTTAGTTATACAAACAAGAAAAACAAGCTTATTAAAACAGATAAAACAGATTTATGACAATGCATCAACCATATCTTTACAGTTTAAATACTTTGTTTGCTGTTGCTTCATACTAATAATGAAACTACCTCTTGTTCCATAATGATGATGCCTGATGAGACTAAAATAGGTAGATAACCAGTAACTGTATTCTTTGAGACTAGATTTCATTGTTTTTTTTCAGTGTCCAGGGAGAAAGTTTAGACATCATCCTATTAAGTTTATTTTAAGCACTGCAGCTTGTTTTAACGAGTGGTGGAGCACTGCTGCGCCAGAAAGTGGCAGCACTGAACTAATGCCCCAGACAGAATACTATAATGTTTCACTATTAAGCTGGGCTGTTTTTCCTGGCTAAGAATTTAGTCTTTTGACAAATTTTGCTCAGTTAAATACAAAATACAGGTCTCAGTGGAATGGACTTCTAAATCCTGACTGTAACTTGTATAATATATTTGGACTTACTACATATATTCTTCAATGTGTTCATGACTGATTCTTTCTTTAGATAACACACAGAGTGAGACTGGCCTACAGTTAGAGAAGAAGAAGGACTGTGGAGCGCACAACATGACAACCTAAAGGGCCACTGGCTCTGTCTGGTAGGAGAGGCACTGTACCAGCCTGACAAGGTTTGTGTACTCTCTAGCCATTATACACCAGAGGGACTAAATGTATGTGATTGCAAAACAACAATGATGTAATTTGGTTTAGGTATTCTACATCGTCAAAGCATCAAGGGAGCTGCAATGATAATATTCCCACAAGGAATGCACAGACTTAAGTTTTATTTTTTGAGAAACAAGGGAAACCATTTCTTGCAATGTAGAATTAAGTTGTTTTAAATTTCTTCTCTCATGCCAGAAACACTGGTTGGTCAGTATCACTGGCTGTCGTCCTACAAATCTCTGGGCTGGTGGAGGAGGAATTAATGTTTTTCAGTTTTGTGAATGTGATTAATAACGATGCTCCCTCAACCTGTGAAAATCTGACCACCTTTCATTGTTCCTACTACCCAAATACATGCCACTAATCAACCATCAGTAAAAAGTACAGCCAAAGGGAGTAGACTCTTTACCCAGCAGCAGTGGAAAGATCCGGACAAAGGGGTCCACTTCCTGAAGGTGTGCAATGCCACTTTAACCCTCATAAACCCGCGCTCCCATTTTCGTGCGTCAGTCTCATTACGTATCTCTTGAACTATATGTGCTATCGAAAAAATTCCAACAGTTCCTGAAAGTAGAGAAGTTGCGCTTTCTACTCTCTCTACTCTATCTCTACCGTCGGTTAATTTTACAGCTAGAGGGCCTATAACCACTCGTGAAATGTGAAACAAACAATGTTATAGCACAATAGCTGTTGTCTCCATTCTCTCTAGCTCTAGCAAGAACAAAAGGGGCAAAAGGGAGGCTAAACAGCTGGCTAATCAGGTGAGAATGAGATTGTGCTATCTAGTGCAATAATTTCTGTTCTTAAGTACACCTGTGCTTTCATGCTGTGACAAGTCAAAATATCTACTGTGAGGAATGCCCATAGGAAGATAGTTAGAAACTGTTAAATGTTTAGAAAAGAAATACAAACACTGTCATTTGCCATCAGATTATAAAACATAATTGAACAGAGTGTCACAAACTCAAAAAAAAAGAAATGTTAAAATGCATTCAGTATATCATTGAATAAGGATGTGTGACTAACCTATCACAAAATAAATATCCTACATTTGCTTTTGTTTTTAATTACCCTCATTACAATTTTTGCTGGTAAGTATTCTGTCCCTGTAAACGGTATGCAAATGTGACAGCAATTCAAAGTGAAGTAATATAATTTGCTCCAGAAAGGTTGATTAGGACATTAATTATTGTCCGTTGTACAAAATAAAACAGTCTAAATCAGGATGTAATTATGAGCAGTCCCATAATAGACTGTTTTAATGACACAAGGTATATTTTGTTAAGGGGCTGTGAATGTACAACATAATTACACCATGGAAATACCAAGAAGCGGCCTGTTCTGTTTGTGCTAAACACAAACTCAAGATAACTTGCTTTTTATTTTATTTAATATTGACTAGGAAAGCAAAGATGATGGGGGATATTTAAGCACTGTCAGACTGGTTGTAATAATAATAATAATAATGACAGTAAGAAGCAGAAGAAAAAGAACAACTGTTGAGGTGTAGAGGCAGATCCAGATCCCGCAGAGTAGGAGATATAAGAGATATCTGCAGAGTGAAGACAGGGAGAACCACCACTAAACCATTTTAGTGACCTTTCATCTAGCAAAACTACTATCTCAATGTTTTATTTTGTCCAGTACTTGGTTTATGACTACTTACCACATAACATTCTAAACTGAGATAGTGAACATGGCAAGCATTATACCTGCTTAACATCAGCATGTTAGCATCATCATTTTCAGCATGTCAGCATTCTGATATTAGCATTTAGCTTTAGTACTACTGTGTCTAAGTACATCCTCACAGGCTGTAGACTCAAAGTCTAGATATGCCATGACTTAAAAACTGTGAAATTTTGTGGTGAAATAACATCATTCCAATGGAATCACTGTGATCAGGAGAATGTTTTCATGAGGGCCACATTAAGGTGCTTAGAGTTAGATTTTGTGAACTTTTAAATGGATTTTTGCCGTTGAGATAAAGGGCTGGGCATCACAGTGCTGTAGTGGTTAGCACTGTTCCCTCATAGCAAGAAGGTTCCAGGGCTTTTTTGTGTGGAGTTTGCATGTTCTCCCTGTACCAGTGTGGGTTCTCTCCAGCTTCCTCTAATGCAGGTTAATTAGTGACTCTAAATGGCCCGTAGGTGTGAATATGAGTGTGAGTGGTTGTTTGTCTATATATGGACTATAGATGGACTGGCGATCTGTCCAGGATGTACCCCGCCCCTCGTCAATAGTTGATATATTTCGGCATCTCTCTTGTTAGTGACCAAGGGAAAATCCATACATCAATTATCTTTAGTAGACAGTAATAAAGAGAAGCTCCTGTGGCACTAGCCTTGACAAATTAACAATTAGCTCACCAGACACAATAGTCACCAGCCTGTGAGTAGTCAGTATGTCACCAACCTGTTTCATGTGGCTGTTAATGTTTGTTATGTTATGTGAGTGTCGCTTTAGACTTCTTTATGTAGCAGAATGTAACAAATTACAGTGGTGGTTGTTTTTTAGTCAGAAAATAATTCCTGAAATTTTAAAGATGATTGAATACATTTTGTGTCAAAACAATTCTCATGTTCTACACAGTTTAGTTCACGGTGACTGCTGCTGTGTTGACTGTGCGAGAAGCTGTGAAAAAAAGTCAAGTCTGTATTGAACCTCACCTGACTTCCTCTTGAGTTACATCATAAACATTCAGTCTGAATTTAAAATAAGAAAGTTCAGTATCTACCTTTTGCAGTTTGTGAGCTCTTGTTATGTTTTCTCTGTTGATTTGTCATTTGAAATGTCATTCTGCTTTCTATCATGTAGATTAGTCTTCTAAAATGTTATTGTGTTGTCTGTTTTTTTCAGTCTGTTTTGTGAAATGTCATCACATTTCTTGTTTGAGTTGTTTTTCTAAAATACATGTTTTCTGTGATATATTTAATTTTCTGTTTGTTAATGCTCTCTGTGAAATGTCAGTGTTTTTTTTTTTTTTTTTTTTTTTTTTTTTTTTGCTTTACAGCATTTTAAAAAATGTTGTGATTTGTGATTTTAAAATTTAAACAACAGCAAAGTTAAATGTAGAACACATAATGTGAGATACTTACAGTGCTGTCTGATAACAGAAAATCTTGTCAAATATGTTTAGGTAAGCCCCATCACAATGACAGTGAGCAATGGCTTCTTTATGGGGTATTTACAGGGTTTAAGGCAACACTATAATCAAGTGTTAAACTTATGTAATGTGTGTGTAATTACTATTTATAGTGTCATTTCTTCCTCAGTAAATTTTGTTTGCCAAAAACATGGATTATCTTAGAAGCAACCAGATAATTAACTAATTAATGCTCTGCCACAATTCCAGCCTGCAAGCAGGAGATGTCATCATACATATAAGGCATGACCAATCATGGAAGCTCCACTACCATTATGTTAGAGTTGCATTGGTTGACCTGTTCCCCTTAATTACTATGCAAGCAAGCAAGGCAGTGCTGTGAGATACATACGTTATGACCATTTCACATACAGCATGACAGAAATACAGAATGCGAAAAGTGTGACATACTCACCTGCAAATATACAGGAGCTGAAGCTCCACTGTGGCCAGTTGCGGACATCTTTTGTAGGATGCTGGTGGGACAGTTTGAGGTCCTGCTGGGGAAGCGACCGCTGCATTTGAGGAGACAGAGACCAACTACCAGGATCTTTTGACCCAGAGCAGCCTCTGGCAGCTTGTGTCATTGTGATGCCTTTATTTGCGGTGTGAAAGCTCAGAGAAATCAACCTCCTTTAAAAAAAAAAGTCACTTTTCTGCCATGTAGTACAAAATTTGCGTTCTGTGTGAAAGTAGTCAAAACAAAAACAACAGCTCAAAAAATAAATTGATGTGCACATTAACTGCACACAAAAAAGGCCTTTACTCAGTTTTCACATAACCATGTTGGTAACCAAACTTTCTCTTTACTCAGTATCTCAGTAAAGGAGACATTGCCCATGCCCAAGTGACATGCTCTGAAGCCCAGAGGACCTTGACCCAGGAAGCCCTCTCCATGGGTTATCACACAGTTTAAATGAACCAACTCTATGGACAGAGTGCACTAATGAAGGCACTGTTACGTCCTGATGGTAAAACTGAATAAATGTGTGTGGATATGCCGTGTGGATAAGTAGCAGCACAGATCACTGACAGAAATGCATCGGAACAGGGCCCAAGAGGTGACCATATTCCCCATAGAATGAGCCCAAAGGCTCTCCTGGGCCTGTGGCCTCCAATCCAAGATTATTGCGTCTACTACCAAATCTGACAAACACTGGTGAGAGCCTTCCATCTGTGAGAAGGGACTCAGCATACAAATAGTTAGTTACACCTCCTAAACCCCTTAGTTCTGTCCAAATACTACAGATGCATAAGACCCAAACAGGACAGACTGCATTAAGATGCCTTTTGGATGGGCAGTAAAAAGTAAGCAGCTCCAGTGTAGGGCAGTTACAAGATGAATTGTTAACTTTAGTCACAAATCGAGGTTAGATCCAAAGTCACTTTCTCAGGGGAAAACTGCAAGCAAGATGTGGGAACATACAAAGAGCGAGTGCCTCTAAAACACTGGGCAAATCCCGCACAGGAACTGAGGGTTTACATGTAGGTCGCAGCTGATGGGTCTACATGAACCGCTTTATTAGGAAATGCTGACCAATCAGCAAGCTACCAAAACCCACATAGCAGGCTGAAATCACAGCCAAATAAACCATTGGAAAAAGGTTTTACCTTTGTCCACTAAATCCTGCAGGAGGCATAACACAGCAGACCACTGAAAAGAAATGATGTCCCTAGCTACACAGCATCTCTCGAACACACACCACTTGGCATCATACAATGAGCTTGTGTATGGTGCTCTTGTGCCCTAAATAGTCTCAGTCAACCTCAGAGGCAGGTCCTGCTCATTCAAGCCAAACTCTATGTGCCGGGCCCAAAGACACAGACACTGGATGAAAAATCTGTGACTAAACCAGGGTTGGCTGTGAGGAAGTTGCAGCAGTTCTGCCATTAATGGTCTGCTGAGCCAGTTTTGGGGCTACCAGAATTGCACAATGCAAAGAAATCTACGGATACCCAGTCAAATCTCTCCCTCACCAGGTGAAGCACTTTGAGGTTGGGCCTCCACTTGCCATAAAGAGATTTCCACTGAGGAGCTGACACAGCCACAGACACATCATCCACCTGCTCCACATTATCATAGATAGTTTGGAGGCTGGTTTGCGTAATGTTTCAGAACAAGTGCCTGCTGTCAGTTAATATATGGCACCACTGTCTGAGCAATCAGGTGTGGCAGTGACCAGGTGCATGGTCATGGTCCTTCCTTTGAACACAGCCTCTGATCTTGGTCTCTGAGGATGAACAGCCCGCAGGTGTTTTGAGAGAACCTTAACCACTCAACTGAGATGAAACTGTATGTCCAGGTATAGGTATAGGCACATCCAGCAGTGGAAATCGTCCTCAGCAACCCCTGAAGAGCAAGAGAAATTACTGAGGCCATCAGCCCTGTCAGGCACAGACTATCACAGACTGAGTTTCCCATGACAAATGGAGTGAGATGTTCCATCCGATCTCGTGACCGTAAAACTTGAAACGAAACGGAGTTTGAGTCTCAAATACAACCCTAGGTCCAAAAAACTGGCATGCTGTGCAAGATGTGAATAAAAACAGAATGCAATAACACTACAAAGACAAGATATGTAATGTTCAAAATAATGAACTATCACTTTTTTTTGGTAAATAAACACTAACTGCAATATGTTCCAAAATACTGGGACAAGAACAGGTTTACCAATGTGTTAAACAACAGTAGTACCTACTCTCTTTTACTATTAAGCCATGCTGTTTTATACAACAGTCACTTCTGACCATGTAATTTGATTGGACAAGACAGGGTGGCTGTGGCTCAGGAATTAGAGCGGTCACCCACCAATCAGAAGGTTGGTGGTTCAATCCCTGGTTCCCCCAGGCTGCATGCTGAAGTACCCCTGGGAAAGATACCGAACCCTAATTTAATTGTGGATGTGGATTTAATTGTGGATGTGTATGAATGTGTTAGAAAGCACTTTGTGTGTATAGAACAAGTGCTGTATAAATGTGTGTGTGCATGGGTGAATGTGATCTGTAGTGTGAAGCACTTCGAGTGGTCAATAGGACTAGAAAAGAGCTATATAAGTGCAGTCCACTTACCATTTACAAGAAGCAAACCCTGAGTACTTATATAGAGTTTAACAACGTGTACATGCTTTACGGGTGTTCTAATAACCATTAATTCCATTAACAGTCTTTGGACTATCTATCTTTGATTATAACAAAGTTTTGCACTGTAAAGAGGAACATATTACCACAAATAACATTTGATTTGAGTTATGAATGGTTGTCAGGAGAGGATGAAGGGAGGAAAGAAGCCTGGATAATTCAATGCAAACCTCCAGGTGTGCTCATATGACATCAGCCAGCCTAGACAAATTAGAGACAAAAATGAAGTGAACACTGTAAGGCAAACAACATGGGCTTTGAACTGCTTTCAAACTTGGCTAAGTCTCAAAATTAAAAAAAAACTGACTTTTGTTCTGTTAAGAAGACAGACCTGGATATACAGTCTTGAGGGAGTTTTGTGGATCCATCTGGACAACTAAAAGGGGGGTTCTACAGGTTGCTGGTATGTGTCAAAGTAAAATCCAGATGAATACCGGGACCCAAGGTATCCCAGTAGAACACTGCATTGTAACGAGGCAATCAATGTTATTCACTTCATCTGTCAGTGGTTTTAATGTTGTGGCTGTAGACCATTAGCCAGCATGCTAGTGTGCGAGAAGATGTTTACGCTCTCAGTCCCAGTGCAGTTATCGAACTATTTGTGTTGGTGGAGCCAAATCAATGATGAAATAAACTAACCAATCATAATCTGCTGTCACTTATTGCTGTCAACAACAGTTCTGCAAGCTCTCTATTCCACAATTTAGCTACAGTTCAACTGTATATGCATTTTTACACAGGGATAAAGTCCAGTTAAAGATGCAGGTGTGTTTAGACTGTTCTAGTTGGACCCTGGCTAGTCAGACCTGTCCTAAACTGCAGCAACTTGTACTCCGGGAAGAAAGAAAAACAACAAAACAAACAAACAGAGAAACAAAAAATAAATAAGACTTTTACTTTCAAGATACAAAAAGAAATCACCAAAGAGCATTATAAAAGTTGAAGGGATCACTGGAGAGGAGGTAGGCAGACTGAGGGAAATTACATTAATTAACCAACTTCATAACAGAGAGTACAGTATACATAAATAATGAATATATGAATAATCTACTGATGCTAAATCCATAAAACTGCACATGCAAATAACGGCAGAAAACGCACAGCACAAAACCCTCCATCACAGCAGCATCTTGACAAATTGTGGGAATAATAATCAGGAGAAAACATGGAAATCAGAGCATATCCATTCCTGGTTTGTGCCATAATGAAATATGACAAATGATTTATGTTTGGCATTTATTATGCTATGGGAGGTAATTTGTTAGACTGCAAACACACAGACATCCCCTTTTGTAATTGAATCACACAAAATAATGAATATCCTACTTTGTTTAGTCTGGTTGTTTGTCTTTGTTCTCCATTGTTTTGTTTGCTCCAGGAAATGAATTATGCCATACATTATGCTAGTCCCTTTGATTAAACCTGGCCGATAATTTTGCTAGACATTTCACTCAAGAACTTTTTGAGCTGTAAAACTGCAGGGAAAAAACTTCCTGGCTCCAAGTCGAGTTCAGCTGATATTTCTCTTCCCGCCACCCACCCTCCCACCCCCCCTTTTTGATTTGATGGTGCTGATGGCTAAAAGTCAGTGTTGTTAGTGTTTTTAATTCTCACAGTTGTTATGTATAGCCGTAAAACACATTCATAATGCTTTGCCCTGTGAACTGTTTGTGAAGCACCTACTTCAATTGTAGCCTGGGTCAACATAAAAACTTTAAAGACACAGTCTCTCTCTGACACAATATTTCTGTGGAGTTCATTAAATATTTCACCAGATAAACTGGCATCATAAAGATTTCTGACATGACAGTACACACAAAACTAATAGCTGAATCAACCATTAATATATCTGATCTTAGTCAGCTGTGGGTTATATTTGGCTACACTCATCTATTACATTAATGCATATTAAAAAAACATATCACACATGGTAAATGCAACGAATATTGAAAATGTATGTGCATAGAGGTTCATTCCTGACGGCAGGAGCACTTATCTGTCATTAAATATTCCAAATTCAAGGTTCACTTACAATCTTTTCCCAGAGCTTTTTGACTATACAGCCCCCTTCAGCAAATATGAGCAAGTTTTCCTTCCTTAGGGTAGCACAGCAAAAGCAAGGTGTGCCATGTGTTACTTAATGTCACCAACATCCACTACAAAGCAGGAAAGCACAGTTGTTTACTGTGTGTCTGTTCACAAACCTGGCAGCCTTGTTTGACTGCTGACATCCTGTTACACTGTAGTCCTTCTACCAAGGACCTGGTACAATTTTGAAAGGCAAATTGCCTCATCAGAGATGTCGAAGGTGACTTCTGGATAAATATAGCAGGGAAAATGAAGGTACCTTATTAACAGTGCTGGGTCAGATACAATCTGCTCATGCTACCAGAAAGATTGACAAAAGAACATAGCGAATACAGGGTATATATAGGTTAAGAAGTAAATTAGATAACACAAGTTAGTATTCACAAGGGACTTAATTGCATAAGAAAGGTATTTTATACCTGAATCACATCTGGAAAAAAGTAAACTTGTCTTAGCATATAGATCATTTAGGACAGCCAGGGCCCCAACCATTGATCAATAAATGACCATATGATTCCCCCTTTTACCACTGGTCAATGGCACAGCAGAGAGAGATTTTTTTTCTGTTTAAATCAATATGACTGTGGGTTTTATTGATAAAATTGCAACATGGGTCAGTGGGTTACCATGCCAGTGACTGTAAATGCTGAATCTACAGGTTGAGTTCAGGGAGGAAGTTGATAAGCGGATGAATGTGAAGCCCCCACAGCTTTTCGTCCCTTGTGGGCTGCTTTCAAGTAACATTGTGGACAGCTGTCATCTCACTTTTTGCACACTAAAAAAGGTCACAACAAACAACAGTTGACTATGATTGAACTTTGAGTCCTTGAGGAGGCATAAAATCCAAGTGACATAATGCCCAAGTTAACTCGTTGTTGCTCTAAGGTTTGGTATCTTTTCTTGTGCACAGTTGGAAGTTTTGGCCTTGTATGGGCAGTGGATAAAAGGTACTTCCACCCAGGACAATGATTATCTAGAAGAAATTTGATGAAAATTCTCCTATTAGTTTTATTAAATATATTGTCTTGAATGAAAATACTGGTCACATCGAAAAAGTACTAGAACAAAATTTTCACTTTAGGAATCCTTAATTCCTCTGTTTACCATGAATACCCATATCAGAATTCATTGTACTCACATGGCCAGTTGTTGATCTTTTGCTCTGAGTCAACATTTTGGATAGACAAGAAGAACCCATACAATTTACTGTTGGCCAATTACTAAAGGAACTCCAATTCAAACATTTTAACTGGAATTGAATTTTGAAACTTTTCAAAACACATTTAAAACACTACCTCCTCATGGATGTGAGCACATTACATCAATACACTGAGCAGCATTATAAAAGCTTTACATGCAGTTGTTGCTCTGTAACCAATTTACCAGAATTGGATTAGACAGAGAAAACTCCTCTGTGGATAGTTTGAGATGCTATCAGCATTCAGCTGCTGTACAACATCACTCTGTTAGCTCCACTGTGATTACTTTAATGCTATCAAAGCCCTGCTCCTTTTGAGCACAGTCTTAATTAGTACAACTTTAATTAAGAACTGATTCATCCAGCACTGACTGAGTGTTCAGTGTAGGGATGTCCACTTTCCATCAAGACTGTACATTTCAAACCAAGGATACCAGCAGACACCCTGCAGAGCATGGCTGTCTGTCTGTTGGAAACGATTATATTCACTGACAGTTAGTGTGTGCCGCAGCTTTAGCCATCTTTCGGTCAAATGACTGTACTCGTGTCAGGATTGGTTGTCAGAACCCCAGCAAGGCCTGTGATGGGTGTATCACAAGGTCCAAGGAGGGAGAAAAAAAATCTCATTAAAAATGACAGAGATTATTAAAGCATTTTCAACATTTACTGTGATCATTAATCTATTTTTGGAAAATTTGGGAAAAGACACTTCATGTCCAACACAGATTTAAACACTGCAAAGAATTACAATGACTGTATTTTGTGTGTAAAAAATGCATCTATAACAATATCTCATGTTTGGCCACATGAGCAGCAGGGATTGCAATGTCAGTCAGTCGGTCCGCTGCTTTGGCCCAGACTGAAATATCTTTGTAGCGATGCTATGGAGTGATATTGCTACAGTATATCTATAGTGACAGTACAGCTAGCAGATCCACAGATTTAGTCTTGAGGGAAATGCATCAGTAACCACTGGATGGATTGCCATGAAATTTCTGTTTGTGTTGTTTTTACAGCAATTTTGCCTTTACTTGACAGTCAGTGGGGAGAGACAGGAAATGAGGGAATGCCATGCGCCAAAGGACCCAGGTCGGATTTGAACCTGGGCTGCTGTAGCAAAGACTCAGCCTTGATATATGGAATGTGAACTCCCAGTGTACCCAGTTGCCATGAAATTTAGATCTTCCCCTCTGGTTGAATTTAAACCACTTTGCTGATTCTGTATCCTGTAACTGTGCACCATCATAAGGTTAAAAAGTGATTTGTTGAACGACTTTATCTCCAAATACTAATGATGTTCAACTGTCTTAACTCAATATTGTATTTGCAGGGATGAGGTTGTTGTGGCAGGCATACCACTGTCACAGAGACTGGGTTTGCATCCACAGTCCTGTCTAGTAATAGTTACTACCCAAAGTTATTGCACAAAGTCCAGCCTGTCAGGACACTAAGTTCATTTTTTTCCTGACAGAAAAAGAAACTGCACTAGCTTTCGTGCTTAGGTGTGTTTTGTGCAGGTGAGGAGACTTCACTGCTGCATCTGTGACTAAAAACACAGTTGTTTCAGACAGGAGGATTATGTGCAATGTGATAAAGATGGGATGTAGAGCCCAGAACCGTGTGAACTGGAGCGGTTCCTGTGATCCACTCAGATGCCGCACCAGGCCACTGTTAGCAGCTTCTGGTTCTGCCGTCAGCAGACACTCTGTTCAATGAGAACATGAGAAGAGTCCTGTTTTCTAATGTCTGCTAGCTGCCAAATTAGCCAGCATCGCAATTTCAACAACGGGAAGCAAAGTGTCAAATAAAGTGTCAACCTGCCTCCCTCTCCCTCTCTCTCTCTCTCTCTCTCTCTCTCTCTCTGTGTGGCGGTACAACACCATAAAGGTAATGAGGAGTTATATTATGCAGAACGAGACATGACTGATAGAAGCAGATACTCACTAAACAGTGTCTGTAACAGGTAACTAACGGGTAACTAACTGCATGTAATTGTAATGGACGCTATAGGAGAGTGGAATAACATTGTGGGAAAGACAAAAAGTGAGTTAAAAAACACCCTAAATATGTTTAGATCTAGAAATTAACTAACTAACTAAGTAACAAAACTATTTATTTATAACAAAATATATCAAAATAAATGCAAAAGTTTACAAGGGAGATTTATGTATAGTCAGTAGTGTAGGGAGCAGTGCAGTCCTGGGTACATGTTCATGTTTTTCTTTTCTATGAACTCTGTGATACCCTGATCATAGTTTACTAGGCTGATGTCAGGCTGATGCCAGATGTCGCTACTATCTTTAAAATATGTTGGACCCAGGATCCCAGAGGCTGGTTTGGGTACACATTCTACTGGTTGACTGGGTTCACTAGGTTCAGGACGGAGATTGGTGACAGCAGATTGTTTTAAAGAGCACTAGCCCACACAAAACACACATGACCACTGACTTGTGAAAATAGAAGGAAAAAAATATATATATATGCAAAGAATTCCCCTGTTTTGTTTCTCTGTGCACATTTTCTTAAAGCATATTTCTAAAGCATATTTCTTCCTAACCAAATAAAATTAAAATACAATTTAAATAAATCATTCCTCTTTTAAGGTTTGCCCTTTAATATTCCTTAAGGTTATGAGTTTATCCAGTTTCCAAAACACCAACTAAATGTATATTGTCACAGCATCCTGCATACATATGTCATCCTTTTCCTTTTCCTGTTTTAATGAGTCGAGTTACCCTTTCCTCCTATGGTTTGTATCCGTTTTCCAGTGTGGAGATGTGAGTTATGGCCTTAGTAATTATGCGGCCGAGCTGCTGAACTGTAATCTGAATAGAATCAAATGCCCCTTTTTATTCCACCTACGTTGGCTGTGATTCCCTGCAGTATGGTCTTGCTGCAAGCTAGCTCAATGACTTTGTCAGACTAGGTCTCCCAAGTTTGCTCTCTCGTCCTTCCTTTTCCCTCTTGTGGATTGTCTCATCTATTCAGTTGGCATGTTATGAAGTTGTCCCTATTAATTGTAGGCTTACAAATGGGGTATTTATAAATGTTCTGTTTTTTTCAAAGGTGTGTATAGTGTTCATCTCTGCAGAGTAATTAACTTTTCAAGCCATTTCAGACTTCATCCCACATGACTCCTTTGTGCTTCAGCTTCCTTCAATTTAAAAGCAGTCTGAGTGGAGGAATGCACCGTTCAGATCATAATATTATGTCCTTTATGGCCAAAAAAGTGTAGATAATGTTTACAAAATTACAGCATGTAGTGATATTGATACTAGGGATAAACCGATTATCGGCCAGGCCGATTATTGGCGCCGATATTCGGCATATTGACGCATATCAGCATCTGCCTTTTTTTAAAATTCGACAGCAGATAAGAGATCAATTTAAAACTGGGTTATTTTGGCTCTCGTGCAGCCGTGCCTCTCTGTCTGCAGTCACTACTCTGTCTCCAGCATTGTCCCACCCACAGCACCATCTGATTGGTTACACGGCAACAGCCAATCAGCAGTGAAAGCTGTGCATGCACAGTGCTCACACACACGGCGGAGAGGAGAAAAAGTTTTGCCGGGTGGAGAAGCTCTGAGCTAAGAGATGCTGCTGACCCTGGGAACTCCCTGCACTTTTTGTTTTTGTTTGAACTTAAAGGCATTTAAACAAAGTTAAGTGTTGGAGTTTGTATTATTCAAAATTTTGATGCCAATATTTTCACTTTTACTGCAAATGAATATCGCCTCCAAATATCGGTTATCGGCCTCCTTGACTACTAATAATCGGTATTGGTATTGGCCCTGAAAAAACCATATCGGTCTATCTCTAATTGATACACATACAGTGTGTATAAAAGTACCATGTAATATACAATAATGTGAACATGAGTCCTAATGTGGACGTTGTATGTTTTTAACTGTAAACAGCACACAGGACACAGAAGTAATTTTTTTTTTTTTTTTAAGTTTTTTTTTTTTGGGCTTTTTCACCTTTATTGATAGGACAGATCCAGCCAGACCGGGAGTCGATCCGGGGACCAGCTGCTCAGGGTGCTTAGGGCCCATGTGGTACGCGCCCCAACCATTCGGCTATGGAGGCGCCCTGGGACACAGGAGTAAATTTAAGATCTGGGAAGAATAATTTAATTGATCTACATTGTCAAGCAATATCTGTCATGACATTTTTTGTGTTATGTTTTCATTACAGGGTTATTACCTCACAGTTGCTAGGCAGAAGTCTACAGTCTTTAGCCACATTAGCAGCAAGGCTCTAAAGATGGAAATGTGGGTCCACTGGTCCAGCACTTTGATCCAGAATGACTGATGAATTACTGGGTTGGTTGCACAGGGTGAGTTACACCAGCTGTGGGGATCAACTGACCTTCCATCTAGCTCCACCATCAGGTCAGGTTTGCCCAATACTTTGTAACCAAGTGCCTGCCAAGCTAAAAACATTCCCATCAGCCTCAGCTGTATTAATCAGAAAATGTTGGCATGCCAATGTGCCAGACTAAGCTGGTGATCTTTGTAAATACAACCTGCTGAACATCAGTATGGTTACACTGATATACATTGTGGGCAGGTTAGTGTGCCATTTTTGTGACGTCTCCAGTGTCAGTCTCCCACACCTAACTGAAACAAGGTGACTTGAGCGTACATAGATGCTTCTGCAGCCGCTCATTACGCCTTTCTGTATGTCTATGTTTCAGATCACTTCTCCTCATCAGACCTTCTTTCTGTCATCCCCCCCTGGTTGTCAGGGGGGACATCTTTATTAAAATGGATGGCAGTGTTTGCTCAGGGGTAGGTGGGACTCTCTGTCTTGTAGACTTGAATGGTTATTCCCAGCCGCTGTTGACTTATAGCTGGCTGCCTGGTAATTAGGCTGGGTAATAGCCTGCTGTGAGCGACCAGTGTGCTATCACAGCCAGATTGTGTTGTGTGTTGCAGCGTACAGGTGTTAAATGTAGGGGCTGTAGCCACAGTCAGTGTGAACAGGTCAATAGCATGATGTGATGGGTGCTACTTCAAGCAACCACTGCATGGTGGTACTGGAGTGCAGCAAAGGAGTGTGTGCTTGTGTGTGAGAGCTTGTGATTGAAAGGTGAGCGGGTAGCATGACTGCATTTGTCAAGTCATAACCATGTGCTGTAAAATGACTTCAGGTGAAATACCTTGAGAAAAGTACAGAAAATTATGCTATGAAACATCAACATTTTTTAATCTGTTATGAAATGTGCGAGCTCAGTGATGTACACTGACTTAATTACTCAGTGTACATGACTCACTTGGCTGAGGGACAGGAGAGGTACAAAATTATCCAAAATAGAGACACAAGAGCTATGATTCTTTTAGAGGAACCATATGCATTATAATTTTGATTAACTATTCTCTGTTGAGTACTCAACCAAAATCCATTAACAACTTGGCAAGTCTTACCATGCCAGGTCCAAAAACTTGTGTTTTGCACTTCTTTCAATAAATTAAAAACACTTTGCAGCCAAAAAAGCCTTAAACAGCTATTATTTGTGAACCACTCTGTAACTGTGAGGCTTTTGTCCTTAGCAGGCTTATAAGAGGACAGGTTGTAAGATTTATTATTTACTGTTATTATACTTGCTATTATACTGTAATTCATTCTTTTGGGAATATGACTGTGTCTGCACAAAATGTTGCAGTAATCCATTCAAAAGTTCAAAATTTCATATATAAACTCAGATATTTCAGACCAAAGTGATTGGCTGACCAACACCGCATTCTCTAGAGTCATACTGCCATGACTAAAATTGCAGACCATGTTGACTCAATTGACTTTTTATGGCAGTTAACGGGGAGCAAACCCCTGAGCAAAACCTCAAGCAAAACTTAATCAATCAGTCTGAATATCTTCAACCCCAAAAAAGAGCCAATAGATAAACTCTTCAAAGAAATTAGAACTAGTGAAAAATATATTTTTTTAAATCATCACATTTTTGTATGTTGTACATGTTATTTCATGGGATATATATCAGTCAAGACAATGGCTTATTTTTCTTTTCTTTTTGAATGATCAATTTAACTCATTTATTTATTAATGAATTGTTTAAGGTGTTCCTGACTAGGTAGCATGTGATCAGAGAATAGCCTCCATTAATACTACACACTAATAACTTATAAGACTGCATGAGACCAGTACATTTGTTATACAGAATGCTGGGCTATTGTGTGTAAGGACATAACCCCATTGAAAACCATGTACAACGTAACTTAAGTTGAACTTAATATTTGAACTCTTTCCTTGTGTGTGGTTGAACGCAGCCTTCATTAGCAGTCTGACAGCTTGGTGTTAATGTCTAATTGGTTTACTGTGGGCTTTAGGTCACAATAATTGACCTCACACCAAGTCTCTCTCAGAAAGCAGTGACTTCTGGCTTCATTAGTTCTCCCTTTGAAGCACAAAGAGGACAACTTTCCTGACCCGAGAGCATTGGCTGCTTGATTCATACAAATTGATGTTTGGCTCGCTGTCTGTTTCATGGTCCTCACTAGCTTGCAGCACTTTGATCATTTTTCAAAGCAATAGGCTACACAGAGACATGAGTCAAAGCTTTTACGCTGCCTCTGGGATTCAGTAAATGGGGAAACACTCAGCAGAGGCAGTGGCAGTTAAAGGCCAGTGACTCTACCTGTTCACTGCAGCAGTATCGCACTCATCAGAGAGCAGATGCTAACTATACAGCAGGGAGCTTCTGCTCCAGCCGAACCATACTGATGTCTACTGACAATGTTAGAGACAGCAGTAAATATCTGACCAAACAGTCTTTGTGATGGATTGTGTGTCTTATGGCTATGAAGTTGTACTGCATGGTTTCACATGTATTAATTTAATGATCAATGCCACTTAGTCATTATGGGTACTATGACAACAGCTTCCTCTTCTGGACACTTGCAGACATAGCTAATCAATCAGAGATAACATCTCCTAACGTGTGTTAGGTATATTTAGATGATGCTTCTTTTTTTTCTTGGTCACATGATTTTATTTTTCCACTAAAATTATTTCCTTCTTTCTTAAGCCATCTGTTTTTGACAATAAATAAATAAATGGATTTAAAAAATGAATTGTTCCCACTTCTCAGTGATAGTTACATATAATATTTTAACCAGTATTATTTATAGCAGAGATAAATCATCACTGCTAACTCTAGATTACTGTCTTAGCATTAAATGAATTTCAATCCATCACAATGACCTCCAGTGGTTTCACTTCTCACCTGCAGTGATGTAGAAGTGTACTGCAGGGTGTGTCAGTACACTGTGACATTACTGGTTGTGGTTACAAGTGCGATGGACCAAATAGGGTGATGTGATGAAACACTGCTTTTTGTCTTAATATTAAGTTTTTCAAAAACATTTCTCACTTAAAATCAGTTTCAACAAAAAACACACAAAAAAGTAAAAGTGTTAACCTTTATACAATATGAATATGATAATAATTTTATTACTGCTATATTTAATAGGTAATGAAATAATGCGCACCTATTGTCTTTACACTTGTAAATGTATAAACGCACTTACACATTTCTAGTTGTCCTTTGTTAGTCTTGTTAGTTGCAGTCCTATGTAAACATTTATTCATTGATCAATCAAAAAAAATAACCATTTAGTCTGAAATTTTAGAAGACTGAAAAATGACCATCACAGTCCAAGATTACGTTTTTAAATTGCTCACTGGAAACTGAAAAGAAAACCAAAGAATCCCACACAGTGTCACTTGAACTGACTTAACATGACATTTCCGTCCTCAGACCTTGATCAGACTGTATGAATTTTGCCTGATGGTCTGACAGTGTGCAGGATTCTTTGGTTTCTTCTCATGACAACATTCTGAAAGGACTAAAATGATTGAACAATCCAGAAAAATAATTAATATATTAATCCCTTTTATAACCAATGTGAACAAATTGTAATAACTTTTAAAATGACACCTTCTCTGACTTTCTCAATTGCCTATAGTAGTATATATAGTCTAAACACTTAAGTAAGACTATAATAACACATTCACGTATGTCACGTCACTGTTTTGCCTGTGTAGTGCAAACAACCACCAGGTTTTGATCAATGTTACATAGAGAACCTTTAATAAATTTCAGCTTTCATTTTAAGGATGGCCTCCTGAATTTAAGCTTTGAGAACTCCCTGATAGATATGTGAAATATCTTTTGCTGGTGGGTGAATAGTGTGACCGAGGACATTGTCTGCGCACCACCCATATGAATTAAGGAAATAGACAACTATGCCAAGAGTTTGTGAGTATGTGAAGCATAATGTTGAAAGACAAAGATCTTCTTTTTTTTACATCTGTGCCTGATAATAAACTTATTATAACAATTATGACTAATATGGAAACTAATCTAGACATCATGTATTTCTAATTCTTAATTTCCCTAATTATTGCTATTGTTTCAAATGCCATAAGCTGAATACTCTTTCTTACAATAAATCTTTTCAAAAGACCTGCTGTAACTTCAGTAGAAGGCTAATCATGAAACTTACTTACACTCTGCTGACTGTTAGCAGACCTGTCAATAATCTGAGTACAGTCTCAATGGCCCTCTGCTGGAAATCACTTGCAGCTTCTCTTTTGCAATGGAAATCAGACTGGAGTAGAACTTAGTCACCTAGCTCTTCCCAATAAATGCATTCAAATGGGAACTATCTACAAATCGTGTTTGCTTTATCCCTTCAGGGTTTTAGAAGAGTGTAGAAAATGTGATAAAATCTGTTTCTTTGTGTATAGGTAAGAAAGGCTTGCTCTATTACTTCTGCAGTTAAGCAGGGGCAAAAGAAACTGGGAGGGCAACCCGGGAAGAGGTGCTAGCCAGGGGATTTACAGTTCAGAAAAGACAGAGCTGCTTCAAAAAGCAAAGCAGTGCCATTGTCAGAGTAATTTCATTTCATGAATAAAGCGCTTGACTGCTTACAGTGACAGCCCTGATCCTCATCCCTGTCTGCCCTGGCATACAGCTCCTTCACCAACCAATGACAGAGTGTCATTCCTGCTTCCCCAAACGCACAGGCAGGGGAGGATGGGGCTTATGTGCTGTACCACAAGCAAGTCTGTACCACCCCTGACAGATGTTAAAACAAAATGTGAAAGGAAGGGGACATGCAGTCGATTTTTCCTTCTCTCTCAGTAGAACCATTTTGACCTTGCTCAAGGAGTAGAATTAGTGTAGGTTTGCTTTCTCTGGTGACTATCATCTCTGGTGGGACTCTTTTCTGTATATATATATATATATATATATAGATGTAGTTACTATAATGTGTCATAATTACTGGTTAAGTGAGTAACTATTTTAAACCAGGATGTAAATTATCTACATCAACACTACAGAAACACAAAAGATTGTCACCAAGTCACACTGGGAACCCTGCTGTGTGTATACTATGGACAAACTCATTTCTACAGCTACTGCATTGCCTCTGTGTCCATTATTAGCCCTGCCATTGTGTGCTCTCATCCCTTTGTCGCACAATTATTTCTCTCAAATGTCTGAGCAGAGGCCAAGTGGCACAGCATTTATAGTAAAAGCAGACATGTTAATGTGCAGATGGGCCAGGGTGAGGCTGAGTGGGACTTAGTGTAATATGGTTTGAGGCTAAGTCCTGGCCTGGAATGACAGTTTACTGTTTCAACAAGAGCTGGAAGACCAATACATATGCATGTGACGACCATGCCACTAAAGGTCCTACCATTGCTTTGCACTGTGAACCACTATTACCCTTTACACACTCGACTAACACATATTTCTTCAGTCTCTCTGTTGTGCTGCATGAATGCTAATATATGTAGAGAGTTACACAGATATATACAGCTGCTTTAAATGAGGGAGCTTAAAAAATGTGTGTAATTCTGAAAAAAGATCATTAAAGTAATGACAATCCAAAACATTTTAAACTTAATTAATCTCATAAAATACTGTGTTATGATATTCGGTATCAAGCAGCTAACTAGTTGAGTGATTGCTAGAATGATATTAAGTTTAGAGGTTTTAGAAAAACTACAAACATGCCCCTACTGATTCTTTATGTGGTTTTATTTGGTTATTGGTTTCTTTCTAGAAGCTATTACTAAACTAGTATAGTAACAAAACTAGAGAACTGAGAGGTAAATGTAGACTTTTGGCAACCTGAAATCCTGTTCTGATGTGGATGAAAATTATTAAATTGTTTACATTTGCGATTTTGCATTTCTGTGTTTGTTAGCTATATTTCCTGTAAAAAGTCTATATCTGATTGTCATACATTGCATGATCATATGAGTGATGCAGCAGGTTTGTATCATGTTAATATAATACATACATAATAATACATAAAACATTATGTGTAACATGTTAAAACGGTACAGCTGTTAGTATCCAGTTGTCCACAATCAAGTTTGCATGTTTGTGATTTTGCCTGTGTTTTTCATGATGGGGTATAGAGACTTTTGCATTATTGAATGTATTGGAAATGATAATTAAGTCCATATTTAGTGCCTTTTAGTTTCTCTTTTTACTCTTAATCAGTTCTTGAAATATTCCAGCCATGTGGTTGTTGGATGGGGTGTTTGGGAATACTGGAGAGGATAAGGTTGTCACACCTGCTTCAGCCCTCTAATGTCCAACGTGGTGCCTTTCACGGTTTTCCTTCATGACCAAGTCCTTTTTTTTTTTTTTTGTTGAGTGGTTAGTGATTTAGTGAGTTAATGGTGGTTTGGAGGGAACTGTTGGACTGTTATAACTTTTTGATGTTTCTTTTGTGTTGTAGGTGGATTCAACTAGTGAACAGGGTTTGTCCCTAGGTCTGATAGTTTAGGTCTTAGACATGATATAATTGATACAAACATCCAGAAAAAATCCAAACATAAATTGAAATAAATTTCAAATTCAAATTCAGCAACAAACCATGTTCTTGCTGAGTTTTAACCTATATTTTTAACTCATGTATGGCCAGTGTGGCCATGAGTTGGCCTGTCTGCTCTATATATAAAAGCTAAAATATTATAATGTGGCACAGTGGTTAGTTTCCCTTCAGAGTAGAATTGCAAACCACAGGGAGTCAAGGGACATTCTTGCCCTGTTTTCAACAGCTGCCATCACAATGACCAACAACAAACAAATTCAACTTAAAGGACCAGTCACTACTATGAATTAACTCTTATATGAGAATAGTATAAGAAAAAGTGACAGTAAATTGATTTCCATGCTGTACACAAAAGGAATTTTTAGTATAGGTCTTTTTTTTCTCCTCTGCTAGATGTGATATATATATATATATATGTATATATATGTGTGTGTGTATATATATATACACACATATATATACATATATATGTGTGTGTGTGTGTATATATATATATATATATATATATATATATGCACAGCTTTCACTGCTGATTGGCAGTTACCCGTGCCGTGGCTCTGCGTGTAACCAATCAGATGGTGCCGTGGGTGGGACAATGCTGGAGACAGAGTAGTGACTGCAGACAGAGAGGCGCGGCTGCATCAGAGCCAAAGTAACCCAGTTTTAAATTGATCTCTTATCTACTGTCGAATTTTTAAAAAAGGCAGATGCCGATATGCGTCAAAATGCCGAATATCGGCGCCCGATAATCGGCGTATATCGTAATATATATATACAATTCACTGCAAACATATAAACATTTCTAACATATTTTAACCGTATAACCATGTACGTGTGATTTGTATTCGACCCCCACCTTGAAGTAATGAAATAAAGAAAAAAAAAGTAAAATGTCTAAACTGAGTCAAACAACAGCTGTGTAACTGTTAATGAAAATGAATGAAAATGAATAGGGAAAATAAAGCAGTAGGTTTAGCATGCACTTTAGACATGGTCCCTAACTTAAGCTTGTCAATTTCTAACTACTGTCCAGTCACCAAAATGGTATCAGGCTTCAATATATAATCATGAGGTGAAAATGACACCTGTAAACATCAATCAAGCTTTATCTTGCACTGCACAACTAATTTGTAAAAACTGCAAAAAATGTATTGAAGGTGAACTTTGCTGATTATATACCTCTTTTTTTGTTTGTTTTTTGAGCATGTAGCCTATTTGTCCCCATTTTGACAAGATTGCGGAGAGTGGTACCGCTTTGGCTGCTAGCAGTTAGTCTTTCAACAATCACTTGAATTTATTTCATATAGAAGAAAAAGTCTGAATTTGATGAATACAAGGAAAGATCTGAAGTTATGAGTTATGAGTGAGAGGAAGAGCTGTGATGTTTGTGTCAGTCTGACAGTATACTTGTATTCTTTCACATTATGGATAGATTTTAAAAATATCATTTTATAGATCATTTCACAGACACACACACAGTGTAAAACAAGGCAGTGGCAGAGAACCCTGTTAGCTGAAGTCACACACAGGGTCAGTAACAGAAATCCAGGGAAACCACAAGGCAGATGAAAAGAATTCTAAATGAAGGACATACACACAGGGCAATTTTCCCCTGATCCCTGTTAAATATGACATGAAACTGGAATGCTCCATCTTTGATGTTGTGAGTAACAGTAATATCTTTGTTTGGAACCAATTCCATTTCCTTTAAAAGTCTGACCCTGGTGCTCAGTAGCTGGGAGCTCTATCGTAATGATGTAGCCTTGTGTGGAGGAACCTGATTGAAGAAAAGACCTGGACAGCCTATTAATGCTGACCGCTGAACCACAGAGACCTTTAATGTGCTGTCGCCAACTATCTGCACAGCTTTGTCTTGCCAGCAGTTTCTCTGGAAAGATATGGCTCTGATTTGTAAAGCAGATCGATGTGCAATGATATGGTTGAATTAAGTGGCAATCCATCATATGTTTGTACATATAGACAGGTCTCCTACAGCTGTAATTCCTGCTTTCTTTCAGTTTTATTTTGCCTCCATAGTCAGTTCTGTGTTAACAAAGTTTGAATTTCTGCAGGTGGCACTCTTGGTTCTGCTCATGCTCACATGGACACTTCTTTTCATGCTTATTCCAAACTCACTGGATACAAACAGTGGCTCATTTCCGCTGTTGTTTCTTTAGAAAGATATCCTTTTCTGTGCTGCCAAATTGTTGCACTTTTTTTTTCCTATGTTAAATGAAGTTTTGTGTGTGCTCTTCCAGTAATTCTCAGTAATTCTCACTGATGGGTGTTTGGAACACTGTGATGTTTACATACAGTACATCTCTACTCTGTAGGAGTTTTCATCCCTTCAAACACAAGCATTAAGTATTTTGCTAAAGGGTTTGCACTACTGGGAGGAAATATTGCTTAGCCAGAGAAATGTTGCCAACGAGTGTTAGGTTTTTGCAGCAGCAAATGACTTTTTGCTGTATGTTTCAGTCCTGGTCTTTATTGAATTATTACATTGTACAAAGTTATCATGTATGTAGCTATCAAATGCATTTTAAAGACCCTTTAGGAGGTTTCTCATTGTTAGCAGAATCGGCCACAAACTTTCAAAAGTCAACTGACTCATGTTGTTAATGTTAATTAATGTCAGCTGGGAAAATCAAAAGTTGCTTTATTTTTAATTAGAAGCCTCTATCTGAGGTCAACTAGCCATAGTTTCAAAAATGACTATATAGTTTTGAGTAGTCAGTATGCATACCGTGCTATATTGCAAAGGCTGACAGTTGTTTCTATTTTAGAAATGTGTCGATTAAACTGTATGGTCATTATGGATGATGTACTTTGCGGTGCTGTTGCGTTGTGTTATATGGACAGGTTTCTCTTATTTTTGTCCACCCCTATTATTTTGATGAGGGAAAATCACTATTATTACAGGGCTGTTGGATTAGACAGCATTAATGTTGACATGCCATGTGAACCAAACAAACTTGAAACTGAGTGTATACAGTATACCTCACTAGTGTTTAGTGTTTCTTGCTTAAGTTTCGAGTTTGGTCTCCTTTTCTGACTTTCCTAGATCAAAGGGGGTCTTTGTAAGATCTAGAAAGCAACCTTTCCTTTTGCCTACCATCAGTTCAAAAATTGTCTTGTGGCCAACAACTCTCTGGTAGATAGTTTCATGCTCCCCAGAGGATTAACCCTTTCTATTTTTTTCCTCAAGCAACACCTACATGATGAAACATCCAAGGACACAAGATCTTTCTGATATATATTTAAGCGCACAAATGGTAAGCTTACAAAAATAGCAAATAGTTTGTAAAATGCCCATTTTGTTTATTAGTGTAATAAACATTGCAGCCTCTTGGGGGTGGTAGTGGCACTTAAGAGTTTTAGTCCTGTTACCTCAATTGTGGTATCAGAGACACCAGTGGTGTGATTGTGAAGGAACCTGGAAGGATGATAAATGTTGTTACTGTCTGGCACAGAGCGCACATGATGTACAACATTCGTTTATAGAGATTAATATCAGACTAAAGAGGTATGTATTCCACATAAAAAAGCTAGAACAATATAATACTGTATTATGGGTTTATTCTCCTCTGTATCTCTGTTTTGCAGACGTTGGTAACTTTACATTTGTCTGTAGGAGTCAGTGAAGCATCACAGTGTTGTTCTGACAACAGAACTCAAGCTTCTGTTTGTCCATATGATGATATAAGAGGAAGCCATTGTGTGTGTGATACAGTAATATGTTTCAGCTGTACGGCCCATTAGGATGCCTTTAATTTCTCACTGCAGAGCTCAGTCTGATCCACGGTGCCCCTAGGAGCTATAAAATGTTGATTTATTTCCCTCTCCTACAGCTCTGCACATTGAGCCTGGAGAGGAGCTAATGATGTACTACTGCAGCTATTTAAACCACTGTTTGAACACTGGCTTAAATATGGAGGGGAAGTAAGAAATTAGCATCAGTTTTGCCACTGTGATTTCAGCCTGCCGTTCTCATCCCAGGCACACTGACTTGCATTTTCTTCAGTCCTCTTTTAAAAGAGCAAAGGCGGTACAGACAAAGAGAAAAGTCAAGTTTGGAAGGAATGTTAAATGAATTAAAAAGTAATGACTTCACCAGCAAAACATCTGAAAATTAGTTTTTACAAGTATTTCTTAACATTTATCAGTTTAAGACAGTGAAAGAGGCTTTTAGCTTCAATCAAAAATAAAAGAAATTGTTCCGTTGACAAATTGAATAACATTTTCCTAAGATGAAATGTTATCTTTTTAGGCAATTTGTAAGGAAAGAAAAAAAAAAGATCCTCTCCATGTCCCATTACAAATGTAACTAGTTCTTCCAGTATGCAGGAAACTTCTCTCCAGAGCCTAGACACTGGAGGTAGTGATGAGGGATGGAGCTTGAGGTTGGGACATCTTTATGAGAGGGAAGCTTCTGATCAGGACGAGATAGAAGATGGCCAGGCATCTGTGGATGAGGTGGTGAAGGGGGTGGAGGTGGGTTACTAGCTATTAAGGGGAAAAAGGCTAGTCAAGATGAAGGGGTTGTAGGTCACAAACGCAGGGAAAATGCTGCCTGGTGCAGAGGAACATTTATTTGATGGAGAAGTGAATTCCCTGATTCTTAGAAAGCCAAAGAAGGCTAATGAAAATACACTGATGAAAAAGTGAATCAACATAGGGTGAAAATATCTCTAAGAGCAGATATCAAGTTATGAAGGGAGTGTGATGGGGTTTCAAGGCCAGTGGTTTGTCAGTAACTGGCCTCTACTCTGTATAAGATTTACCTTATTGCAGTTGTTTGCCATTTGGAGCCATCATTGGCATCACAAAGAATAACTGTACATGCAACAACAAAGCAGTGACAATATTACAAGAAAAGGATGCTCCTCTTGATGTTCTATCGTACCCTTTCTGATACACATCCTTAGGTTAGCTGTTACACATATTTTCATCATCACCAGCTGTCACGTGCTTGGTTATTTCAGCATCACTGAAATATCATCCATATCATCACCTGTATCCTGTCTTTATTTTTTAGAGTCATTGTCTTGATGCCAGCCAAAATCCCATGCCTGTCCCTCTTCTCAAGGAGCTAACTCATTAGACAGGAAACCATTAGGAAACTAGCTAGATTCAGCCAGGTTTTATATGAAGAAAAGTTTAGCACCTTCCACTCCAAAATCAAATGTTTTCTGTTGGTTCACCCTTGCAATGTTTTGTGTTTCAATTAATATTCCTCTAAAACCTGTCCAAATTGATACTGTATGGCCTTCCATCTGATACTGTATTGATATTTCAAGCCTCAGCACATTCATGGCTTGCTCACTGTGATTCAATTCTGTTAGATGTTTTGATCCCTCTTTTCACAGATTTTTACCAACCCAGCAATAAAATTGCTACTTAAAGGAATCTCAAAATGCTTCCCTTCTGTGCCTGATAATAGAAACCCCATCACACTCCCTTCATAACTTTCTTGCTTTGCTTTCTAAGAATCAGGGAATTCACTTCTCCATCAAATTAATTTTCCTCTGCACTAGGCAGCATTTTCCCTGCATTTGTGACCTACAACCCCTTCATCTTGACTAGCCTTTTTCCCCTTTATAGCTGGCCTTATTCCCCGGCATCGCTACGAGTCTTTTCTCATTCAGTATACTAATTCTTAACTGCTTCACATGTTGACCTAATTTTCTGTTAATTCCTGTTTTCATCTAATCACAACCTGACATGCTTGTCTTGATCACTCGTAAGCTATCAAAGTTTTAAAATGTTTTCTGTCTCTGTTGTCATTTCAGCATTGTGACATCAAGTAACCCACCTCCACCCCCTTCACCACCTCATCCACAGATGCCTGGCCATCGTCTATCTCCTCCTGATCAGACGTTTCCCTCTCATAAAGATGTCCCAACCTCAGGCTCCATCCCTCATCACTACCTCCAGTGTCTAGGCTCTGGAGAGAAGTTTCCTGCATACTGGAAGCACCAGTTACATTTGACTGCTGCCCACGGTGATCTACTCGGTGACTTAAGCACCAACGTCTATTTCTCTTGTGCACAATGAATTTTACTCTACTTCAGATTGTCTCATTCTCTTTTGTTCTTCCTATACGTATCTCCTGATTGAACTGTAGCACACAAGAAACCCATCCATTACCTATACCACTTATCCTTAAGGGTCACAGGGGGCAGGCGCCAATCCCAGCTGACATTGGGTGAAAGGCAGGGTGCACCCTGGACAGATCGCCCATCTATCAGAGGGCTGACATATGGAGACAAACAACCATTCACACTAACATTCACACCTACAGACAATTTAGAGTCACCAGTTAACCTGAATGTCTTTGGACTGTGGGAGGAAGCCGGAGAACCCAGAGAGAACCCACGCAGGCACAAGGAGAACAGCCTGGTACCTTCTTGCTGCGAGGTGACAGTGCTAACCACTGCACCACTGTGCTGCCCGATACAAGAAATCTCCTATGTGAAATGTCTGTTCAAATTATTATTCAAGCAGAGTATTTGTGTATGTTATGAAACATATCTGGAGGTGATCTTCAATGTTTTGCAGGAAAAGAGAAGGATTTTGATGGTGGATGGTGGATGGTAACGTTCAGTGATACCTGCTGACCAACTGAGAAAGAATTAGAAAGCAAGTGATAAGAGAGGAAATAGTTTTCAAAGACTCCAGTAATGTCTTGGGAATATATAGCAGTGAGGATATCAAATGTTGTCTTTGTTTCCCTGGGGGAAGATGAATTTGGACATCTATGTGAAGTCTGACTGTTAGTTTGATCTAAAACATACAGTCAACATATCTTTGTGAAAGCAGCCCTTGATCTTAAGTTAGGGTGGGATTATTCTCACCTGTTATCATGTGATAGTGATGCCAACTGATCTATCTCCATGACCAAACTGCATCCACTGATAAAGATCATGAAATGTCACTGATAGCTCAGTAAGAAGAGCCTATAAATTAAGATTGCCTCATCCAACACAAAAAACATACATTAGAATTATCTAATTCTCTAGCCAGGAGCCTTCCACTGACACACATATTATGAATCAGAGCGAGAACATGCAATACAGCAAAAATCCATTATAAAGAAAAAAAACCATATGTGGATTATAATTAAAGACACCTCTTTCTACAGTTGAGGGCTTCTCTTTATCAAGCCTTTCTTATGAAAACACCAGTGTAGCCCAGTAATGATGCTGGAGACAAGCCTGTCCCCTGTTATAATACATTCTTCCTCTGAGTCTTTCCCCTGATGTAAACCTTTGTTAACATTCCAGACATTGACCAGAGGTGATAACTGCTCCACCTGCTATTGAAATTCCCCTCAGCCCACATTTCCTGGGAGATTTATCCTCTTGTTCATGTTGTATTTACAGAGGCAGCAGGCCATCAGACAGTAAACTGCTGTAAGCAATCAAGACCACGTTAAGTTTGTCCAACAATCTGCACAGAATTAAATCTAAATACATAGCCTCAAGCTAGGGAAAATCTGACTTTGATTGCTTTTTCAAATGTTTGAACAGCTTTTTAAAGTGCTATTTTCCCATTATTATTGCTAGATATTCAATGAATTGAAAAAAGAAAAAAGGGATATAGCCTTATAAAGAAACTTTCCTCTGGCCTTTCTCAACAATAACAGACACAAAAAAGAATGAATTTGCCAATCTTATGTTATTACATTATGTCTGAGACAAAAGGACAACTACAATCTTTCCCTTTTTTCATGTCTTTGTTTCTTCCTTGTCTATTAAAAACTCATCATCAAAAATGAAAAGCTCCAGCACCAGTGAGTCTTTGTGGTTTGAGGAAAATATTACTGAAGTGTGTTAATACTGTCAGAGCTCGATAATTCCAAAACATCAAAAAAGAGATCAGCAATGATGGACAAACTTTAGAGAAAAGCTAACATTTTCAGCTCCACTGATTAGAAGTAAAAGATGATGGATTGTGGGACTTGACCCTGCAGCTGCACAGCATCACATCATACTCTCTGTGCTGCCTTAGGAGACAACACACAGCAACATAATCACCCCTCTTACAGATCAAATTAAGCCTATTACTAACTCTAAATAAGACTGCCTGCTAGAAATGTGAAGCAATGAAGACAGGAGAAAAACTGTCTGCTGTGTGATTAACCTATGCTCCAGGCCAACAAAAATGTAATATATGGGTCACATGCTCCCTACTTTGGTGTGAATGTGCGTGCATATATGTAGATGTGATAATGTTCCACTAGGAATTGTAATGACCTGTATTTTAACATGTAGCCATTGTCATGAGTTCTGCTTTTGTTTCTACTGTTCTTACCCCACTGGGGGAAAGTTCCTGAATATACATTTTGTCTTTTGCAGTATCATTACCCCTGCAATGGTTAACATAGATGATGCCATCCTGTCAGGTATCATTTCACTTTTGGAAGGTTTTAAGGAAAAGAGTCAAATGTTGAGAGATGCAGTTCAAACAGATGTTGGGGAAACATGCATTAGGTTAATTAGTGACTCTAAATTGCTCATAATAAGTGTGTGAGTGTGAAAGGTTGTTTGTCTATATATGTTGGGCTGACATTGCTGACAATTAAGACATTGTTAGCTGATAAAGGATTTCTAGCTCTGTTAGGCCAGTTTCAGAATTCTTTTGACTGAAATTTTGTGACCTGAATTGATGATTTGAGTAGATGCCCATTAGCAGACATAGTTTGAGGGTTACAGTACAGAGATGCATCTTTCTTTTAGTTTGGTGAAAAAAATCCATGATGGAAACAAGATGTGTCTTGTATGTTTAATCATAGTTTATTTTTTCTGATAATAATAAAACCAATTCAAACCATGAAGAAGGTCATTATACACAAGCTCAAAGGGAGCAGTCTCACATTGTCTTTGTATGAGTTCCATTTTAAAAGTAGCCACACCCCCCACAAAGGGTCTTTGTGACAAATGAAGAACTACATCTAAACTGTGAAGGTAGACTTGACACAGGGGTTTAGGGGGACAGTTTTGCCATAGACAACTACAGCACTGGGTATGAATTATAGCTTAGTGTAGGATTTAACCCCTTGATAGCACCACCACAACACTATATAGATGTAATGTCTATGATCAGGCTGTACTGTGATTTAATAATGTTTCCCAGAGTAACTGTTTGTTTACACCATTTAATTTTCTTCATAATATGAATCATGATGGGTTGGACCTGTCTCATAACGGAATAGAAGCCTTACACTGTTCAATCATATGCTAACTTTTTTTTTTCCACTGTGATAAAGGGTGACATTTTTGGGTGATATGAAGGTTTACAGTGGAGATGGCTTTGCTGATATTGTCTCTTAATCTCCACCTGCACTTGCAGGAGAAAACACAAGCAGTCCAGGCTGACCAATCACAGTTCTTGTGGTCTCCACATGGTATTTCTATAGCAGCTCCAACATAGCATCACATTTTTGAGGAGGCATGGCATAGTTCAGGCTTCATTAAGTACCCCTTTAATGCTCAGCTAGAAATCTGTCTGCTGGTCTCCTAGTTTCCATTACTTATATACTGTCCCTCTAATATAATGCTAGCACTGGCCTCTAAATTGACTATGTTCCCTTCCTTGCATAAGGCATGATCCAAATGTATTAATATGAATAATCTAGTCCTTAATGACTGAAAGGGACAATCAACCCGTAAACCATCAGAACGGTGAACAAAATCATCGACGACGACAATGTTTAGTCGTTGGTTCTGATGAATGGCTCGCGGATCATGATAATAAATATTGGTTTGAAACAGAAAAAAAACAGCAGTCTCCTGGTGAAATCCTGTTAACGTGCCCCGTCATCAAGGCCTCTCTGCTGTTTCTTCTGTCCTGGCCGGGTTTTGTGACGAACATGCGGTGATGATATCATGACAGCGATCTCCGTCGTAGCTAATATTGGTGATGCTGGCGCACAGGTTGTTTTGCGGAGGATGATCGGCGTGACCAGCGCCATAAAAGCGAATCGTGATGCGTTCCGGGACCGCAGTCAGACCCTCATATTGCTGTTGAACTTGACTTTTATTTTGGAAGATATATTTGGTCAAACAATATTTAATAATGTCGATGTGCTGGGTTGGAGTACACTTTAAGCTGATAAATATAGGTTCATCTCAGTAAAAATACATAAGGAAATACATAGAAGACATTTGGGTGAGACGGTGGCTCAGCGCATGCCTGGGCTCATGTTAAAGTGGTTTGGAGTGAGCATGGTGGGAGCTGGTGCATCCAGGGAACACTGACGCGCCACGGTGTGTGACTCAGATTCAAATTTGTGTAACTTCTTGCTAGTGATAACTGTTGCATCACAGAAAACAGCCATGAGCAAGGGAAAAGTAGGCTGATGATGATTACATGAGGCTGGAGACTGGGAGGCTACCTCTGCTGACAAGGGTGGTGTCTTTGAAAATACTCCATCCCCAGACTGAAGCACATGCTCAGCCAGAGATGATGGAGTAGAGATGTTTAGCCATGGGCAGCTCCTCCTACTAGAGCCAACTGCTCCAGGTCAGGATCAGACAGACAAATCATGGCCTTCAGCATAGTGCGGATCCTCAGACGTTTTATTCCTTTCCGTTCCTAATTAATAGATGGTGAAAACGTTGTTCTTTTTATTCTAAAAAGTGTGCGGGTTGTGGGAAGTGTTGTGATTGGTGATCAGCAGTTTAATTGATCCAGTTGCAGTGTGAGATAAGGTGGTGTCGCCAACTGCGCAGACCTGGTGCGAAGGCCGCGCATCACGCGTCTTGGTACAGTTAATAGTTGGCTAACAGAAACATGGTTGATTGGCTGAGGACGCTGATTAGAGATAGTGAGGTGAATAGGTTTAATTCCTGATCTAAATGGATTTTGAATACGATAGGTTGTGATCATGATGGTCAGAAATTTGATTATATTTAACAGTAAGTTGGCTTTGGCATCAGTTTGATCCAAACTATCTGCGAGAGCTTTAGATGAGAATTAGAGGTGGTTCTGTTTGAAAATTTTATTGTCCAGTTTTTTTCAAGTTGAAGGATTACTGGATGGGTCAGTCAGTTTCAGTGTTTGGGGATACATCTCTACTAAATTCATGTCTAGTAAGGTTTGAGAGGTTATACATCGTCCCAGGTCTTTTAATGGGTGCAGTCAGTGACCTTTCTTAGATATTCATCGACTAAACCGCTACAGATCTACTGTATCATGGTGAAACATTGATCCTTTGCAGTATGTAATAACGTTGCGCCAGGTGTATAACCTCCAGTTGGACATGCAGATAATCATTGGATAGGCTGCCTGCAGCAGCGATCTCATCTTTATCACTGCTGCTGGGTTGGCGGGCTGCCTGTGCACGTATGAGCAAAGTTCAGTGGTGACGGAACTTCAAGAGGTATCAGATCGTTTCTTGAACAACCATTTAATTTCAACATGTGATGGTGGTTGTTTTTGTCGCTTTGTTGGTTTTGTTTGTGCGATGGTTAAATGAATAGAACCATTGAGGAGAAAAAAGTGAATGTGTGTTTCCTTAAGTTTTGATGGACTTAAGGCTACGGCGGGTGACAAAAGTTACGGTGTATTTGGGTGATAGAAGTTAGTATTAAAATCGTGTTTATCTGGCAGCTTATCCGTTAAGGGTTGTGGGGGAGCTGGAGCCTATCAGCTGTCTGACTGGCGGGACAGATTGCAGTCCTCCAAGGGCCCAAAGAGGTTCACATTTGTGGTTTTGCATGTTTTATTCCGAGGTGAACGGCGGAACAATAACAGATGTCAGGCTGATGGCTTTAAACTGGAACAGAGCCAGCAAATTAGTGATGGGGACAGTGTTAAATAAGTAGATCATTTGCAAGATTCTCTCTAAATATCGACGTGCCTTTCATTCTCGTCCTAGATGGATGGGAAATTTGAAAGCACAGGTAAAGGTGAGGAGATGCTGGTGATGCAGGAAAAATAAGCATCAGGAGAATGGGCAGAGGAGAATAGAAAGCCTTGCAGGGGAAAGGAAGAGTGATGGAAGGGCAGTAAGTTTGACGGGAGAGGTGAACAGACTGCTGGGTGCTTGGTCGAAAGGACGCAGGCGTGGGTCAGTTGTAATTTGTGCCCCATCTGCACAATGTTTTAATCCGGACCCAATGGAGGATGCTGGTTTAAGGAGAGGGTGGTTGACAGATTTATAATAAGTGTGTTTACCAGGATTCTGAGTTGTGAGAGAGTTAATAGAGACATATAGTGGATCAGGAGTCCATAGGGTGTAACTCTGCTTGGCCACGGTGGGCTTTTGATCATAACCATCAAAAACATGGGCCTGCTTACCACAAGCGCTCCCACCTCCAGATACAGTGCACGCACATGTAATATATTCAGGTCCCTTATAATCGCTACTTGTCTGTCTTTTTACCTTGTTTTGGACATATTTCATTTCTTGCATTTCTTTGCTGACTAACATCACGCTCTCCTTAGATGCTTCTACAGACAGACTATTTCTGAAAATTTAAATAGTTTTATGATATTTGAAGTATTTTCTTTGATAGACTAGAAGTTAATATTATAGACAATAATAAGTGTACAATGTATGATTAGTGCGTAACATGTGTTGTCATTTAGTTTTTTGTTTTGTTTGTTTCTTAATTTGAAATGTTTCATGCAATCCTGAGTGCCGCTATGTCAGTTAATTACCGTTGTTTTTTAGGATGATTGCATTGTTGAATCGGGATGTTAATATGGAATATGATGGGTTTTGTTGGTTCGTTTCTGTTCATTAATTGCGATAGATCCGGGATGTAATATTTGTTTGTGAGTCTTGCATTGCCTCCTGAATACAGTGACATGGTGATCTGCAGGCTGGGCTGGTTTTGGTGGTGGACTTGGATGTGACAGGTTGCTGTTTTGCTGAGTGATTTATGAACAAAGCTAAAGTCTTTTAAAGATTGCCAAGTACATTTTTATAACTTTCCCTTATCTTTTGATGAATTATAATGAGCACCTGCCAGCTACAGGTGTGTGACATCCCATGAATCTACACACACATTAGACTGTGCTGGTCTTAGCATGACTTTCACTGGTTCCTTGCTGAGAGGAAATTTAGTCACTGACTAATTTTAGTTGTACAAAGCTCTTAAAAATGTACTGACAAACATCTCTGTCTGTCTCTGCTCATTCTAAATGTCAGTATAGCTGATCTCAGAGCTGCTGTAATTAACCTGCATTTTTCTCATTTGACCCAACACTGAGTGATCATAAAATTATGACTTCATCTCAGGCCCAGTAGCCTCGTAATGGCCGCTGGTTAAGGTAGTATTTATGAGTTGAGATCAAATGGCAAAGTATTGGTGAGCAGGAATATGGAGAATTTCCTTTCTGTAATCAGCAGACAATGATGATGATATGGTGAAAATAAAAATAGTGTTGCATTATGTTTATTCTACATTCAGTGCAACTCCTTAGCAGCAAAGCCGCTGTGTTCATGGGACAACACACTACCTATAGTGGTTCATATAAAGGAGCTTTGAGAAGTGGAGTCACATCATCATTCAACACTGCCCCTCTTTCATTGAGTTCAAGTGAGTTCTTCAGACTTAAAGTCAGCTTCGCCAAACAAACAGCAAAAAGTCCTATACTAAACAACAATGTTGTCTATATCTGAGAGAAGTAGTTACAGTGGTTTCTCCACAATGGTAAAAGATTTAGAGGTTTCAGACCGTTCTAGATCAATACAGACTGATTGGGTGGGTTGGTGCTGTCCTCACCCATTTCCAAAACAGTGTCCAGATGCAGGAACCTAATAGGTTGTATCAATCACAGCCAAAAGTGGTTAAATGGCACCACCATTGATTGTCAGTCGGCAGCTGGATGAATGGCATCCCCTGCAATGCTGTTGAGTCCAAGCCTACAGGGTTTGTGTGAATGAAATGTCCAGGAGTCCTCACAAGACTGAAATTATTACAAAATGTATCCTCAATCACTCACACTGGAGTGTGTACAAAAAACACAAAACCCTCGCAAACAACTTTAAACCTGAAGTAATTAAATCATGTTTACAAAGGCACAAGTCACAGGCTACACTACAGTGGCTTTGATTGTTTTATTGATTTACTGTACATCATTTACACTTCATTACAAAACCTTGAAGCTTACTTGAGTTCATTCAACAATTTATTTGTATTTGTAACAGTTACATTGCAACTAATGATAGGATTGTTTTGAAAAGTTTACATTCCCTCTCAGGCCTAATCTGTCTTGGTTGATTCCTGTTTACGGTATCACCATTTAAGGGTACATTGAACAACTGACCATTGGGGGACAAAAAGAGTTCAAAACAATGTCATAGAAGATGTAATACAATCATGCTCTAACTGCTCGTGGCTAACGTGTTATTCAAAAAAAAAAGAAAGATAGAAAGAAAAGGCTAGACTAGGTAAGGGTAAGGCCTTGTTTTGTTGTTTTGTAGCAGATGCTAAATGGGAACTTGCTGGACAGGAGACAAAGAGACAGACCTCATTAAGGATGTGGTATATCTGCAGATAACTGCTTCTAAGCAGCTGTTTATTAAGAACAATCAGCCTCAGCATCACTTGTGAGAGTCATATGCTACCCAGAGTTAGCAAAACTCACTGCAGCAACAAAGTACTGCAGGGGTTAGCATGTAAGTTGTCTGCCAGTGTCTGGGTTTTGTGCTGCACTGCAAGGTATACAACAGTAGTGACACATAATCTGGCTAGTGTCTTAATTCACCAACAAAATAAAAGAAGATATGGATAGGCCCATTACTGAGACCAAACTCTTTTATTTCCCCTTCCAAATTGTGAATAACAAATGTGCATCATTGTAATTGTGAGATTGTCTGACTGCCTCTCTGTTATGCAAAGCTTTTCTAACAATTATTTGACATCAGTCAGCATCAGTGAGCCAGCTTCTCACATAGAACATAACATTTTTTTTTATTGTTTGCTTGCTGGAGGTATACTATTACGCTGTGTGCAGAATGAAGTTAGCTTAGCTAACATTTAAACTAGCTAGCAAGATAAAAATAAAGTCCAAAGAGGAAAGCTGACAGCAGAAAGCAGGGCATACGAAGAAGAACAGAAGGGCAACTATGTGTTCATCCTACCTGGTTTCATGAATGCAAAGCTGATGTGTCTTGCCTGCAATGAAGTTGTTGCTGTTTGCAAAGAATATGATATTAGACAGCACCATGAGATGAAGCATGACACCTTTAAAGGTGCCTTTCCACTCCAGACATACGCACAAAAGCACAAAATTGAAGCAATGGCAGCAAGCTATGCACACATCAGCAGGATCTTAGTGCAAGGCCTAACAGCTGAACAGAAAGCGATAAGTATGTCCCTTGTGGTGACAGTTTTGGGGGAGCTGGCCTCTGATAAGTCGATGGATGGTATCATTGCCTCAGTGAAACGCTGAAGCTTTCTGCGAGGTCTGCTACCCACCACATAGCATCTGACACAGTGTTATTATCTGTGCTTTTGGTCGGGCCAATCACTGTTCCCCATTGATAAGTGCAGTTACAGCACAGATGAAGCCCAGATGTTTGACTATGTTAGATATGTTGATGGAAAGGAGTTAAGGGATTAGCTGCTCTCTCTTACTCCATTAGAAGGGCACACCACTGTGGACACTGTATTTATAAAACTGGAAGAGTTGTTCAAGTTGCATTCATTGTCATTTGAGAAGGTTAACCTAATCATGACAGATGGGGCTCCTGCTATGGTGGGAAAGCACAGAGGTACGCTGAGCAGATTGAAGAAGCTCACCCCCAGATTCATGGACTGCATTGCCTCATCCGCCAGGGTGACCTGGACTAAACAAGATTAGGGCAGCAGCTGACCATCCTGCCCTTCTGGAAGACAAAAAGTCCATTGTCCAATGTAACATTTTTAGCAGATATATTTGGCCACCTACAGGTGAGACGTAAAGCCATAGTGGACATGGATGAAAAGCTGGAATCATTCACAAGGAAGCTGGAGTCAGACATGTCAACTGGCAGGAACCTACTTTTCAGTGTACTAAAAATACAGGCTCTGGGACAAGTGATAGAGCTGATGGTGAACTTTCTAAAGCAGCTATGGGGCAACTCCACTTCCAGGTTTGAGGACTATTCTATCCAAAAGGACATCATTGCTTTTGTATGTGACCCTCTCACAGTCCAACCAATTGGAAACTTCTCTTCCATATCAAAAAACAAAAACAGCAACAACAACAAAAACTCTCTTCCATGAGCCTATGCACCACCACACCTTCGAAGCCATTGTGCATCATGATCAAGTAGATTGTTTTTTGCACCAATTTCTCCACCGCAGCAGGCTGTGGACATATTTTTTAGGATGTTGGTGGAACAGTTTGAGGTCCTGCTGGGGAAGCCTGTGTGATTGTGATGCCTTTATTTGCGGTGTGAAAGCTCAGAAAAATCAACCTTTTCGTAGCTTTTTCACAAAATATGCTTTGTTATTGTTCATGGCGTATTTAAAGCAAGCAACAGAATCTTTTGAACTTCAGTCTGAACTTTCAGAATAATAGCTCAAACTATAGCATTGCTGCACAAAATTAATTTTCTCATGTTAATATTTTGTGGGCAAACTTGCTAAAGAGATAGTGTCTCTGTTAGTAGGCCCCAACTGTTGCTGCCAATGACTGTATATAAAGATGACGGAGATCTATTGCAGCTCCAGGCACTGTCCACTGACTGCTGCAGACCAGAGCAGCTGCGGCCTGATTCGTGAATGTTTGTGTCATTCCCTCTGAAGATAGATAAAAGTATAATTATCTTTCTTAACATGAGGTTAGATTCTATATTTGGACATTACAGTTAAATGTGGGATTGTAAGTCCATTATTGTAAAGTAATACATTTTAATTAAAAAAGAAAATAATCTGACAGGCTTCCTGTTGCTGACCACAGAGGTACAGAATTATTTTTAAGATCAGGGGCAAATTATGAATTTTCAAAGTTGTTGGTCACTAATCAAAGTATGGTGCTTTAGAATGATAAAATCTATCATAATCATATCATTATGCACCAAACTTGTGTAGAGATAAATCACAATTTGCCAGAAGTGATTTTAAGCTCAAGTTGCACAGGGAAAAAGTCCCAAAAGTGAGAACGAAAGTTGTACTGTACTGTGGGGGAACTTCAAGATGTTTTGAGAAGCTGCAACTCACCGGCTGCTTGTATGTTTCTAACTTTAAGGAGCAATTTGTGATATATTTCATAGAGGTAAACATCTCTTTTTACTAGAAGATAAAACACAATTACTTTTCCCAGTCTGTAAAAGGTTTATGTTGCTGTTCCAAACCAAGGTATGTTAAGTCTTCTTCTTCTTGTCATTTATTAGTCTCTATTAGTCTTTATATCAGTTTAGAATGTTAATAGGGGCTCTTTCTCCTAACTGTTTTCAAGTCTCAGGTAGGAAAGTAAGGCATTACAACATCTAGACTAACTTGACAGATGTTTGAAAATTATTGAAATAGCTTAAAAAAAGAAAGAAAAAAAAGACCATCATCAGACCATATTCATCAGAACATTACATGGTTGTGTCATTAAATGTGCAACCATGCAAAAAGATTATATCTCTTTGCCACAGAGCTGATTCTTCCCTTCTGTGAAAGTAGGTATAACTAATGATGCACAAAAGAAGCCAGTTTATTAGTCTTGGATGACCATCAGGTCAACATTTGTTTGTGTGTTTGTGCAGTAATTTTGTTTATGACCAAATACCTTCAAAATTAATCACATTCCCATCAGCTTCAACTGTACCTTGTCATTAGAACTAAATTAGCTATTAGGGTTCATCTGTCTGTGACAGAAGGGAGAGAGAAGGGCGAGCTGTGTAACATGATATAGGAGAGAGAGCACTATGTAATGTTATCTTCACTGGACAGTTTTAATAATATTGAATCAGAATGTATCACCATTTTTCTTCTTGAGATTGCTTGTAATGAGTGATTTTTTTCTTTCCTGGTTTTAAAATTTAAGATTAATGTTATAAAACTTCCCACTGAGCTGTGCAGACCCCTTCCTGTTGAACACAACCTAGAAACACAAACAACCGAAACTCTGGGGCTCAGGAACCACATTTTCTGATGTTTAAAATAGGGAAGCTAGATTGTTGGGAAGTGGACTTTGTATAAGCAGAATAATGTTCTCCAAGTTGTACATGGATGACACAGAGGAACCAGAAAACCAGAGGCAAAGCAGAGGGTGGTTTTTAGGGGCAGGGGTCGTGAGTGTAATTTCTCAACAACTATTAAGTGGATTGACATAAAATTTGGTCCATACAAGATGTAATAACTTGTAATGCGTTGTTGATCCTCTAATTTATAATACAGTGCCATCATCAGGTAAAATTTAGAGTCCTGAGTTACTGTGTTGTTTGGAAAGGCGCTTTATAAAGAAAGTTTACTCACTTGCGTACTGCAACCAAACACATGCTAAATGAATGACATTCTCACCATCTTCAGCCACACATTGTGTTTACAACTAATTGGCAAATATTGGGATGCTAGAATTCATTCATTTCTCATTGTAAACCAACTCTATGGTGGCAAATAATGACAAAATGGAGCAAGCAGAGGTTTTAGAGGGAAATGAATGACAACATTCAGGAGTCTCTGGTATTTTTTCTCACATGGTCTGTACTATTGACTGTTGTTGTTGTGACTTGCCAAGTCACTCGGTACAGCCAGTAAAAAGCACATTAAAACTGTTTCAAACAACTGAACACCTTCAATATGTCACTCTAAGCTGTCCCAGTCTCATGGCAGTTCTCATATGATGCGATTCAGTATTAAGCCCTCCACTTGAGGATGACACTCATTTCACCTGTTTAGGTAATCAGTCAGCTTTGGGTAATCTCAGATCTCCTGAAAAGCTGTTAGCAGCACATGTTGGGAGCTGAGCAGGCACACAGGCTTTGGAGTGTTTGCTTGTGTTCTGCAGCAGAGGGAAGGGTAGCATTTTGATTTGACTGGGGATTAAAGGTCACGAGGAAGTATTTTAATGCTCCTGTTCAACTTTTGGCTAATCACTCCTCCTCAGCTGTGAGTTGGAGGAGTCGGCAGTGCTCTCAGATCACCGTTGTCACAGTGTGTTGTCTCCCACTTTGCAGTGACAGAGCCTTACCCATCCAGCCAGTAATCCCCTGCAGCAAAGTTTGGAGTAAGCTGACGGCATGGAAAAAGATAAATAAGGATTTTCATTTTTCACCCTGCAATGAAAAATTGCAGAGCACTTTCTGTCCTTGCTGCATTTATCTCTAATACAGTTTCAGATATGACCATGTTGTAATTTACCACAATGAACAAAAATGTTGCTCCTTGGTTTTTTTAAGAGGCCAAACAACTGAAACATATTTAAAAAAAAAAAATATATATATATATATATATTTATTTTTTTTTTACTTCCAGACTGAGTATATACACATTTAACATCTGTAAGGCTCCCCCACTGTTTCATCAATGCCAAGCTGAATAAGTAACACATCTGAACGCACAAGAAACTTCTCCCACTTAGAGAAGAGAGATTGAGGATGTCAGTGACAAATGTCTTGCATTAACTTTGTTGTTTATTTTTCCCCGGAAGATGTGAAATAACCCTATTAAATCAAGTAGTCACTTGGCCATTAATCTCAATGCAGCTGACTAGTCCCTCAAAGCTAATGGGGTTTAGAATTTGCATGAGGCGAGTTTACCCACAAAGCTTTGCCTAAGAGGATTGCTGTTCAGACAGAGAGCTTATTGTCACACTTGTTCATAGACATGGATTAACGATACTAGGCCCAAAGAACTCCACTAACTGTGGCAGAAACTCACAATTCCCCCTCACTGGCTCAGATCACTGTTTTAGAGGGACCGTTTGCAGCATGCATGGCAAAATGCCTAATTTGGTTAATACATACAAATACTTGTCCATTGCTGGATTGTTAAGCATCCATCAAAATCATGTCCTCAAGCATATATCACTTGTTTAAGCTATAAAAGTGGAAAAGCCAAATATGATGGTTGTTTTTGCACTCTTGTTTGATTCCCCGAAACTTCCCTTCCCATTTCCTAAATATCAATTTCTCTTTCAATATTTATTTTGTGTCATATCATCGCATTGCTCCTGAATTCCCGCTCTGTGTTGTCAACTTAGCTTTTTCCATCATTTGAATAAGCCTCTTTCAGTACGAGTGTGTCTGCTGTGTTTCATAGTGACTAAAGCAGCTTTAGAGGCTAAATATAACATGTATCCACTGCATTAATTCTTTAATATTTATCAGTGGGAAAAGGTGCTCAAAATGTGGCTTATATCCGTGTTTAAAATTCAGTAGGAAACAACACAAAATGCACAAATACAGCTCAAGTTCTGACACAGTTTGATCAACAAACACACATATGCACACACATTCAGACTGCACCTCCAGTAGAGCATAAATCCCTCATTATCCCTTGGAAAACCTATATCTTGTCTACCACTGCCCACATTGTGTTACCAGTCCACAAGTGAATTACAATAGCAGTCTAAGCTTTCACTCTCACTTGTCTGATAGCTGCTCAAAAAGGACAGCAGGCTGTTCTGATACAGCATCAGAGCTATAGTTTATTCCCTTTAAGTGGTGTGTTAAGGGTGTATAAAGTATTCTCATTGTAAACCAACTCTATGGTGGCAAATAATGGCAAAATGGAGCAAGCAGAGGTTTTAGAGGGAAAATAGATAGATATTCTTTGTTTTCTAGTGAACCGTCTATTCATCTATATATACTCACTTACATCTATTCAGGGTCTCATGAACACATCCTGTGTTCCTGTGCCCTAAACAATATCAGGCATGTCCCACAGATGCTCTACAACAAATCCTACTTCGGTGGGGTTTGAAAGAGGCCACGGTTTGAGTTATAAACACACAGTAGCTGTGTCCCAACTCTATACTACTCTCTATAGTATACTACTCTCTATACAACTCTAAAAAGTACATACTATAATGGGAAATTATACAAGTGTGACCTTGGGTAAACACATTTGATTGTTTTATAGTTGTGAGTAGATCTTCTTTTTCTTTTGTGCGTTGCACTGTGGGAAAATAGTATGTGCCAGCAACACACTAAAAAATCTACCACATTTATTATGCATTCTCTTTGCTTTGAGTATATTTTAAAGTGCGGTCACACTACATTCTCAAAACCAGCTTAGAAACGTAGTATGGATTTGGGACATGTTGCACAATCTTTGGTTGAACTCAGTAGCTAAAAAATTTTTAGTGTCCATGCATTTGGTCAAAGTTGGAGAAGGATGACAGTCATAGGCACATACCAGCATGACAGACCTCCGTTGGCATGATGGCAAGTATGCAACCCGTAGAAGCATGCCAGTAGCAGGTGTTGTCATGGTAACAATAATGGTAATGCAACAATCTCAGCAATCAACAATGAAAAAATTTGATTTGGTTAGGTTTAGGCACAAAAACTGCTTGGTTAGGTTTAGGAAAAGATCATGGTTTAGGTTCAGATAAGTACTTCCGTGAGATTAAATGACCTTCATCATCCTGGTTACAGTAATAAAGACATGTCAAATGATCATTGATAAAAGAAACTATTGTAAGTATTGAATTCACACAAAAATAAACATTTCTTTCTTGTGTGAAAGGCCTGTGTTTTGTCAACCCATCCATCAACTCCAGCCTCCATTTAACACAGACTTTCGCTCTTTACACTGCATCATCAAACTTCCTGCTTTGCTCCCATCATAAATAGAGGTCTTGTAATAATAATATAATTATGTGTTATCAAAAGCTGCTTGAACAGATGACCTAGGAGCTCATTTTTCACAGAAGACTGTCTCGATTGTTGGTAGGAAACAGGAAATGAACAAGTCTCACACTTTGTTGACTGAACCAGCTATTAGAACTTCACACTACTTCCACTTGTGCTTTTGAGAGACAAAAGATCCCCCACAGTTTTACACAAACACAAGCTTTGTAATGTCAAAGGTAATTCCTATACCATTATATAACATATTTGACCCTAAATATGTGTTGTTGTGTATTTATATTATTTGTGGTTCATACAAATATTTACATGATATCAAGCTGGATTTGTGTCTATGGGCTCTTAGAATATTGTTGCTGTCCAACATATTGTGTCATGTTATGTCATATTCCGATGGATTGGTTTGTAGATATGAATCGTAGCAGCATCCACAATGTGAGTATTTCATCTCAAATTACACTGTCAGAATTATTGGAGTTATTATTGGAGTTTCACAGGATGATCTAAGACCACCATTTTGGTCTGACAACCAAAGATTTAACAAAATTACTCCATTGAAGCTGTTCTGGAGACACTTAATCTTGACAACTGGCCAGACTGCCATGCAGTTTCATACAAATATTTATGCTATCCGAATGAAGATTCCTCATGATTTGAGTCAGAATGTCCACTTGTTCAAATTAAATGCAAATGTAATATGCACATTGTACACAAGTACATTTATACAGCAAAAGAAAATGCAAATTAATGAATCTTTCCATTCATTGCTCTTATGCAAATATTAGAGGTTTCTTGTACTAGTTTTAGGAAGTTTGCAGGTTGCTAAATACAGATCTGATGTTTTCAAATAAAACCATCGTTCATCTGGAGTGGAGTACACTCCAGGACATTTAAGTCACAAGATTTCTGTATGTCATGATTTTTTCACAAAGTCTGTTTCCAATACATTTTGTTGCATTTTGTTTTTATACATCTTTCTAACTCAGCCAAGCATGAAAACGTTTTAGTGATATTTCAACCTTTTTTAGAGTTTCCAGTGTTTCCACTCACTTTCATTACAGTATGATAACATTTAGTCAAGTTATATTTTAGTAATAATTATTTACTATTTGCTATTTGCCTGACTAGTAAAACATAATGAGGTAGTGTAGTTTCAGTTTATTTTAATATATTCAATTCATTGATCATTAGAAGAATTTAAGACTTAACTAGAAAAGCAGAGTATGATGACTATTTGGTGTATTATATAGTTTATGTTCTGTATAAAGCTACAGGGTATGTGTGTACCAAATTTGAAGGCATAGTCCCTTTTATTATGGATTGAGGAGTTCTTCAGGAGTCCTCCCATTATCCTCTTAGCCTCTAATACTTGTGTGAAGTCAGGTATGTGCCCAGTCAAATCTCCCTGTTTAAGTAGACCAAACACAGAACTCTCTGATTTCTGTGTTTAATAGATGCTCATGCTATTGGAAAGCAAACTCTTAATCTGATGAAAAGGCATTAGTGCTCAGAGGAGCTTTTCATATTCTGTTAATCTCTGAGATTAATAATTGTCTGGTCAGAGAAACAACAGGTCGTCTGAATGCCATCCAAATGAGGGGCATAAGTTGTTTTAAGTGTATCTCTTCCCATGCTAACAAACCCTGTTCTTCATCTGGTAATACTGTGCACCGCAGACTGTATTTGTCAACAATGTACAATGAGGTTAAAAATAATCAATAATAATGGAAATATAACAATATAAATAAATACATAAGACAATTCACATGCTTTGTGAGCATGTGTATCACTGACCTCACTTACATCATATTTAACAGAGACCTGATATTTATGAGATAATGCTGCATTTGCATCTTCACAATGAAGCACACTGTGCTTTACTGATACCTTCAGTAAACATCCTTTTATTTAAAAAAAGATATCTCAATTCTTTCTTTCACTGGTTAAGAGCATGCATGTCTAAGACTTTGGATGAAAATTTTAATCACACACCTCTTTCCAGACAGATTGAGTTTGTAAAAAAAAAAAAAGAAAAAAAAAGAAAACCTTTGCTGCCACAGTTCCTAAATCAGTTCACTGCCCACCTCTGTCCCTGGTGGCTTAGCATACAGCCCCAACAACCTCCTCCAATTAGCTAGGACACTCTGTATGTAGCCTTAGAGGCAAAATCTCCAGCAAGCAAGTCTGTGAAGCATTAGCTGCTGCTCGCAAAGCTTATTGCTATGAGTACACAGAAATAATTCAAGGCAATGCTAATGAACATATCAACATTTTTATCTGCTTCTCTCATCTGGGTTTTGGCAGTTGGATAGTGAGCACTAGGGATTTTAGTGTGGAAACTAGCATGAAACTATAAGAGTGAGGGGAACAAAAAGAGGATTTTGAAGAGTGAGCAAGACATGTCCCTGCCATCCTCAGTGGAACTTACATCCAAAACATCTGAAAAGGATTTAAGGTCTTTTCATATTAGAAAGTAGAGGGGAGAAAGTTTCATGATTGCTTGACTGAAGTTCAAAGAAGCTTTTATTATATAACAACAATTTCTGATATAACAGTCTTTACAGTTCCTCTGATCTGAAAATATATTGTTTTCTCTGCAAGCTCGAGTTAAATCAAAGGTATTCACCTCAAAATACTATTTTCAATTGTTTGGCATTTACAAACACTTTTTCAAGTGATGCACCAATCTCAGGCAAGACATCTGTGAAAAGGCTAGAGATTAAAGGGTCACTTCATCCAAATCACAGAAAAACAAACATATTTTCCCAATTACTCCTAGTGGTATCCAGTCATGCAGATAATTTGGATATTGCAGAGTTTAAGGCAATTAAAAATGACATTTGAACAAGAAGCAGGTCTTTACAGAAACGTGTAAAAATGTCTGTTTCTCTGGGGAGTAGAACTGTTGCTTCTACCCGTACTAATTGTACTAAACAAGGCAACTGGTTCATTTTTTTTCATAATGCTACCACTAATACTAACCGCACATATTGACAAACACATCCCAGTTCCTTTCATTTTTAGCTGTTAGCAACTACATTTTATCACACAACTCTGGGGCTTCTGATGTTTTCAGTAAACAGATAAGGCATATGCATTAGAAGAGATGTGACAACACAAACATCTTTTCACCTCAGTGGAAGATGTTTCCTCTCTGTCCTGGTCTTAAGCCTGTTCCCTTTTGAATAGTGTTTCCCTCCTTTTAGAACAGTGCAGTACCCTTCATGGTTTACAGTAGATATCAACAGAATTAAACGCATCCTATAATTGTGGCTGACATGACTGTTACTGCTGCAGTTAGAGATCAGCTTTTCCTATAAGATGCTTCAAAAGTTAAATTCTGTTTTGATTCATGTCAGTGATTTTCAGACCTTTGATTCACTGCCCAGTTATTTAAACCTTAATATGTGCTTATATATAATAACAGGCCTACACCATTCTCCTCTGGCCCAGTCAAGTCTATAGTAGCTGGGGTTGGGACTGGGATGACTCAAGATGGAGGATTGCAGAAAATTTCTACCTCATAACTATCCATATGTGAATGAAAATAGCAAAATCCAAATATACTTCTCATAAAATGTCATGGCTGATTATCTTAATGCTTACATGGGAGAGTCTTTTTTTGCCTATAGCGAATAGGAAACCTCACTTTCAGCAACCCTGACACAATTCACAAGTGTAGATTTAGCACGTGGCACTGACGTGCATATAGAGAAATCCCCAAATGACTCTGTAAACAAGATGCAAGGGCAGTGCCAGTAACATAATTCGTATAGGAATAAGTGTCAGGGTGCAGTTATTGCATTATTTAGAGTGTCATAAAGAGCCAGGCTATTGATTTGAGAGCAGAAGCAGCTCCCCAGTTATTTCTGTCACCGTCATCCTCATTAAACTGATGTATGGTACTTGCTTCTCTCCTTTCTGCTTCTCCTGCTTCTGTTCTCCATCACTCTTTCACTCACTTTTTATACACTCTGTCTCGCTGTCTATTCAGAGAACAAAATACATCACACTTGTTGCCATTAACAGCTTTTTGAACTGTGTGTGTTTGGGTCATTGGTGAATGATATGTGAACAATTTTCGCAGTTCTTCATATCCCCTTCATGCCAGTTTAAACATACCGTACAGTATGTGGTCACCTCTACTATTGCGCAGCTTATTTATAACATGTTATGAAATAATAAGAGTCCACAGCCATGCTAGCAGCTTTGTTTTGCTTTGAAGTAAAGACTAATGTTTACAATGACAGTGCTTACATGATAATGTTTAGTGAGTGTGATGTTTACCATGTTAATTTAATGGATTAGCATGCTAACATTTGCAAATAGCATTTAACAATTTGGAGGTGTTTAGTTGTTAAAGTATTGGACAAATTAAGTTTTAAATGAAAAGTCAGGGGATTATCAGGAATGAACCTGATGGCTTAAATATATGTAACAAATATCCTGACAAACCATCCAATACTTGATGACATATTTCACTCTGGACAGGAGCAGTGGACCAACCACACTGAATAACTGACTAACCCACATTGCCACTCCACTATCATGGCTAAAACCTATTGCAGAGTTTGAACTGCTTGATACGAGAGGGTTTATAACAGCATGCTTTCATAATTTTTAGGCTGAAGCTGAGCATGTTGCCTAGAGGCAACATGACACTATGGAGTCAATGTTAGTGCAGCAGTAGTAAATCTTAAGTTCAATCTGATTCAACAAAGTCCAGCATTAAAGATGCAGGCCAATGCACAGTCTGACTGTACCTTGGGCCTGCAATAATTTATTTTTATTTTTTATTTTTGGCCATTTGGAGGCAGTGGGAGCGAGTAGTGAAAACTTTTAAGCTGATATGATGAACCTGCTTGCAATCATTCAATTCATTTGGAGTCACATTCCTGTCCACCTAATGAATGTGAGTCCAATATTCACTTTTTTCCAGTTCTGTTTTTGGTCTCCATCAACTCCTGAGGGAAATATGCCTCTTTAGCTGCTAAACCACTATGTTCACCATATCACCATTTCTAGCTGTGTCAGTCTACTGTTTGCAGCCATGTAGGTACTGTGCCGTGGGATTTTAGAGCTGATTGCTGAAAACAACTGCCTGCTGCGACTAAAACAGTGCTATGAAAGCAGTGGGTGAGCCAGAATTTTAACGTTGAGGGGTAAACAGACACAAACAGTGAGCTGAAACAGTAAATCCTAGAGGAACTTCATATTCCGTTGATAGTTTGGTTTTCACACTGTCACTGTATTTTTACATTGTCATTTGATATACATTTTTTATAAAAATATAATTTACAGCTGTTTTAAAGGTGCAAGTAAAGCCAGTTCATCTGTCACTGCACAATTGATGAAGTGACTATTCCATCTGTCTGCACCTATTTGTAGACAGGTTGTGATGTTAGCTTTTTGCAACACAGGTGAAGTCCTCAGACATCACTGAAATTCAAAGAACCACCACAGAGAAGACACAGAAATCACTGCTCATTTGATTGGCTTTGTATCTAAGATTGTGTTTGGTGGCACCAGGTAATGAAGGATTAGCTAAATGAAGAAGACTCATAATGTCTCTCCAGCATGCTATCCTGTTTCCAATAATGTTTTACATTTTTTCATCCTTTTACTATTTTATTTTGTCATATAATGTGTTTTCTGCTCTTTATACTTATCATCATTCTATTCTGCCTGTTTATATATTGACACTGAGTTTTATTGGCTGGCACTGGATAACGGGAGCATGTTGTATCAATGATGATTCCTTTCAATCAAGGCTTCAGTCAGTTTTAAAATTCTGCCACTGATTTAGAAATTGTTGCTTAAGATGACCTCTAGATACAATGCACGTCTCCTAGGTGACCAAGCCGTTGTTGTAAAAGCTTCAACTCCATTAAGTTCCCAGCCTCCTCTGACATATGTTTGGAGTAGTTTTAAAATCAAACCTTTTCTCAAAGATTTTTGTTTGTTTGTGATCCTTCCTACATTGTGCTGTGCTTCTGTGTTTACCTCAGAGGTTGTATATTTGCTCTCTCTTTTCATTCTCTTTGATTTTCTTCAACTCTGTTTTTATTCTCTGCCTTTTGAAGCACACAAGTCAAACTTCTTTCGGTTTTAAAGTACCATCAATACGTCGACAGTGATGTGAACTCTGACAGAGGGCCTACAGAAAAATGGTTGAGGGGGTATAAATGTGCTCTGAGCTATGAAGTGGTCAGTCACATATTGGAGCAGATTTTCAGCCAGAGTTATGGATGTCATGATGACATCAATCATCTTAATAATGAATTGGAGAGAGAATGTCAGGTCAGTCATTTTAATTAGCAGCCACTAAAAGGAAGTCAGTAAAGTTGGCTATGAAGATCTGCTAAGCAGAACAAAGACATTACATTATCCACAAAGTAGTAGATAAACATTAAAAGCTAAACAACTTTTGTTGGATTTAATAGGAAAGAGGATGATTAAAAGAGGTTAGCAGAAATTTTGCTGAAAAATACATCTAAAAATAACACACAAAAAGTGTTTTTACAGAAAATTAACAATGGATCAAATAATGTGAAAGGGTCCCCAATTTACAGACATTACTTACCACATTTATGCTGTGTCCTTAGCATTTAGAGATTTCATTTAGCATGCATTCACACTCGAGGTAAAATAATGTGCCAAGATAGTAATCTGAAAGCAATGTGCGCTGCGAGAGCGCTGTAGCGCGCGCAATAAAAATGACGTTCACAAAGGATACGGCCGTCAATGTGCAGCTCTGCCGCGAAAACGACCCGGGAGAAACCAAGGGAGTTTTTAGAGATTATGAATATAGAGGTTTTGGAGACAGCAGTGACCATATTTTGAACAGTTTTGTGCTCTGGGAGTGCGGTGTGTGCGTGATGTAGCCCTCTGCCTGATCCTGGGTCAGAAACAATGGGGCAGAATGGCCCAAGTGAAAAAAACAAGTGGACACACAGACATAAATGTAAATATCTCTGCCTGTGTGTGGACTTTTGTTTGTAACTTGAGGCTTTGGGCTACATGGATTTAGACTCCAAACACTGGTACATGTTTTTTTTTTTCTGTTGAAAAATGAATAAAATGTTATACATTTTAGTTCCATTTTATTTTCTCTTTTGGGTTTATGGTCTTAGAACTACTTATAATGTCATGTGGCATTATAGAAATTTACATATTCAAATAGCCCAGGTTGTGCTGAAAAAAATGATATCACTTTCTTTCTTGTATCTTGCAGTATTGGATTTATACAGTTCTTTAAATAGTAAGAGGTCCGAGGCACAAGTACACTGACAAAAGTGGCCAATAATATTTGAGTTACCCAGATATGAGTCATATTGCTGAAAATATATCTCGAACATATGGCGCATGCCAAATGAGCAAAGAATATTTCTGAACTCGCAGATAGACTGTCGTCTAGCTACAAAAGTTTGAAGTGATCTCTGACAGAGGGTTTTATCTACTGGTCTAATTATATCTGGGAAACCAATCAAAAGTAACTGTGAAAGAAGTCACAGATAGTGTTGACATAGAAAATTTCCAGAACACAGTTTTACCAAGGATGACATATAATGACATGGATAATCACAGGTCATTGTGCATGGTTTGACTTGCAGTTAATCAAAATTGCTCATCACAAACAAAATCTGCACACACATACAGTATATACAATAATCACCTATCACCTTCACGTTTGCTTCTTGATTTCTTGTCTCCATGCATCTGTCCATGTTTCAGTGCTGTGGATGGTAAAGTCCTATCTTAAAGAAAACTGACTGAACATTGACAGTCTGTATTTTACTGCTATGCTTGCAGCTGTTTCAGAAACGGTTTTAGGGGCCTCGCTGTAAAATACTTCATACTTTAAAATGTTTATTTGTGCCAATATCAGTTTAATCGAAAAGGACAAGTTGTTTACACTTAGATTTTACCTAAATAATAATAAAACAGTTGGGCAGTCATTGCAGTAAAACTGAGTTGTTTCTGCATCTATCACAATGTCTGATGGAACTGAAGCCAAGTGTGTTCATCTGGTTCTTTAATACAAGAACTTTACCAGGCTTATGACAGGGTCTGCTTTGGCAGTAAACCCAGTTGCCTCTGCTAAACTCAAATACTGGGTTATAATATTAATTAAGATATTCTCTCTCTTTCTCTCTCTCTCACACACACAGACACAGACAGACACACACACACACACTGGTAATCCTGCCTCATCTGCTAAAGCAGAGATCTTGTTCTATTTTCATAAACATGAAGAGCTACTAATCTGAGATCTGAGTAAATACAGTAGAGGCAGATTTCTGCTGGAAACACATGTATGTGCCAAAAAGAAATCTAGCACAAAGGTATCCCATGATTAATTTTTGTTCATCAACCTCATGCGAACTGCAGTATTTCCTATGACATCCCCTCCTGCCCCCCAGCTTCAGTTCTCTTCAGCACACCTGTACTTAGGTAGTTTGTGCCAGCATCTTGGAGAAGTTGCCTCAGTTCCTCTGTAGATTCAGGTGGAACCACTGTTGTGTGACAGACTAGCATCTCCCCTTTGTTTTCTATTGGCATTTGTTTATTAAAGTTTCAACTTGAAGCACTTGGAGCAGCCACACAATTATAGTGCTGCTGGGTAAATAACTTTGTTATTTTCTGTTTTTAACTTCATTACTGTTTTTATTGCACAGCACCTTGTAACTCTTGTTTTGCTTTGAAATAAAGTTTACTTGCTAAACACAAAGTATATCTGTGGCTGAGGAGGGTGTCAGTAATCTGATGAAGGGCCCACAGTTCAGTGCCTAATAGAGTCACATTCAGCCTCTTTAGAAACACAGTTCACCATCTCACCAACAGGTGGTAACAGGTGCTCAGACAAACAGACAACAAACAGTGAGGCAGAGAAGTCAATGTCCTGGACCTGCTTACAGGCCAGAGTTCTGACCAAAACACTGACTGCAAACACATCTGGATGACTCGGTCTCACAAAAGAAAGCATCAACAACCTCAGGAACAGGATAAACTTTACCTCTGTTTCCCATGATGAAATCAACACAATCACTGATAAAACAGGACTGGACAGCTGAAGAGACCAATGACCAGACTGGAGTGGTCTGGTCCTGCCTCTGGGTGTTCAATCCAGAGACAACAATTTGGATCCACCAGTCTCATAACACTGTAACTGGGCACTGAGCCCTTCCTGTAAGAGACACAGAACCATTAAAGATGAAAGGTTTCAGACAGTCATTTGGCAGTGGACTGGCCACTGTTAGAGGCTGACACCTGCTGCTTACATCTCAGTTTTTCACAGTCAGTGATTCCATGTCCAGGCTTGTGGCAAAAGAAACATTGTTTCTCCACACGAGGACCTGACGAGGAAGCAGCGGCATGTGTGGCATGCGTCTTATCCAGATCTGGGAAGAATCACGGTGGAGAGAGTCACGCTTGGCAAATCATCTAGAGTAGCGGCCTGCTGCAGGGCAGTTACCTTCTGCTCATTTGAATAAATGACAGTATACAACATCTGCTCACACATGGAGGCCTCTGGCACCAACTCATATGCTTGCAAAAAAGCACCTTTAAGCCTCCTGTTGTGTTCTGGTAGAATTTGACCGATTTATAAGTTTTCTCTCAAAAAAATGCAGTTAATTTCATCTGATTGTCATGAGGTTCCATGACTTTGTTCACACATGTAATCTGAACACACAAGATACATTCTGAGAATTTTTATACATTTTTCTGTGTTTTATTGAGCCTGTATATACACTTGGTGTTCCCGGTCAAAAATGACCTGTCATTAGAAATGAAGTAAGACTACAATCAGTGTATAAAATAGAGTTCAAGCACATTCCCACACTCCTTTCCCACTCCCCCATATGCAGGTGTCTTTGAGCAGAGACACACACACACACACATAAACACACACACCTTATGCCCCTTTTTGGCCTCCATGGCAACCCCCATGGGAACCTATCCCCAGTAGAATTTTTACCCTATGGGAACCACACCTGTTTGCAATTCACAAAAAAACAACTGCAACATTGTTTCAATGATACATCCAACTTTATCGCCAGCTCTGGTTTATAAAGCTTTTTTGAGGCATTGCACAGTTCATTCTGTGGCAGCACGATGGTTAAGAGATATACTGTACGTGAGGCTCTGGATTACATCTTTGACCATGACACTGATGAGGAGGACAGAAGCTGACAGACAGAGATACAGAGGTTAAGAGCAAAGATGAATAATGATGCAACACTAAGGAACACTATGGCACCATCTGTGGTTGTTTTCAAGAGTAGTTAATGTGTTCAGACATTACTTTTGTAATATGGTGACGTTTTCCTGTGTAGATTTGGGCTTCTTCTCTTTACTAAATCAATCATACCGGTCAGTTTTGATGGGGAACACCAAAGATATTTTGAGCCACTATTTAGAAAATTTTAATGGTTTCAAAACAATGTCTGTGATAAATAGCACAATATGATTAATCTGAGTATTTGTTATACTTAATATTTATATAATGCTTTTTTCCCCTAAAAAAAGAGTTGTATGACCACAGGCCAATGAGGCCTACAGGCCAAAAATAGCAAATGGAAGTTCAAAACTTGTAATGTTCACATTAACTTGAGTTGATAAAAAAAAGATGTAGCGCAACGTTGGGTAACAAGATATGTATTATTATGGATTTATAATAATCGTGTTAGTCGAAATGAACACAATAGGAGAGTTAAGCATCTCATACACCAGACTGTCCTCAATAAAAGAGAAGAACAAGCCTCCTGAGCCTTATCAGGTAACGTGCATTGCAAAAGTATTTCCCACATATCTGTGTTCAAAAGTCCCTATGTAAGACTCAGACTCACAAAACACAGCAACTATAGGAATATTTTATCTTAATCGAATGCAGCAGCTGAACCTGATGATAATCGCGCTCCACGAGGAGTAGTAACTGCAGCCCGTGTGCCAAAATCTGTCTGCAGCTGTAACTGTCGCATCTTAATAAGTGTCTCTGACTCCAGTTTTGTCACCTCTCCCTCTTATCATTCCTACTGAAAACAAGCTAAACGCACCTTTAACTGGACATCTAGATCAGCGAGGTGACTCTACAGACAACAGGTCAAACTGCGGCAAAGACCAGGTTTTCCTCTGCCCCACTGTTCTTGACACTGAGAGTAACAGGCTGCAGCCAGTTGCCTCGTCCACCTGAGGATCAGAGCAGCCTTCGCCACACACACACACACACACACACACACACAGCACAATGTGCAAACACTTTCTACACTGTGCAGACAGTACAACAGTCATTAATGGTCTTCACAATGGCCAGTTTCCTTTTTTAGCTCTGAGACTATCTTGGTGTGGTGGAAGTGTCTAGCCACTTGAGCGTCGACCGCCAACTGCTGAGCCTCAACATGGGCCAGTCGCCACGGGAGCATTGATTCAGCCTGCTGTTTTATGAATAGAATGCTTTGTTCCACAGGATTTCCATTTTTCCTCCCCACAGAAAAAAACAGGTGACAATCAATACTTTATGTAAGCAGAGACATCTTGTATTGAACGTCAAGTGAGAAAATAAAAAATACAATGTTTGTCAAGAAAGCTTTTTCCACCATGAGAAATATCAAACTCAGATGTGTTAGGTGCAGCTTCAATGTCATATGGCAGCTTTGGAGCAATGTACAAGATGGTTAATCCACGTAATTTAAAATAAACTAAAATAAATATCTAACCAAGATCTTCAGGTCTTGGATTGCCCATCTCTTAGTTTATCTTATTTAATGACTGTAACTAAATATTAAAAAAATAAATAAATAAATCCAACTAAGTCATTAGACAGTTACAAATGGCTATGAGCAACAAGTATGACCATTCCAACCTTAATTTTCACCACCAGCATCTTATATAAAGCAAACAGTTAGTTTTGTTTAGAGATTGGAGGAAAACATGGATGTAGCATCTGTGATTTTACTCATAGCATAAAATACCTTGTTTACTGAGACAATGATTCTATAAGATTCTACCAAAGCACACAATTACTAAGATTAAGAAATCAATAGAATTTCGAAGCTTCTGAATGATTTGCTGCTCTGTAGCTGAGAGAACTGGTAGCTGTAGCTGGTAGCTGTGGTAATGATGCTAGGTGAACTGGAGCAAAGGAGAGGTTCTGTTCAAACAGCTAGAGTTTATAATGATAACTGGGTTTACTGAGAGGAGCAGTGTCACATAGCTATTGTGTGTGTGCCTTTTTCACAAACCTCACAATGGAGAAGAACAACACCTGTAGCCATGGTAACTGTGCATAACAAAGATGGTGACAGCTGTAGCCTCAGTGCATACATGATAAAAAAAATTAAAATGCATGACAAACCATGTCACTGATGAAAACTGGACTAAAATGTAACAAAAATCAAATGAATTTGGTGAAAATACTAAGACTACAACTAAATTAAAATTAGCTGCCAAAATTTACAGTGCAAGCAAGATGACTACACAACAACACTACACTATAGTAATGTGAATGTGCAGAGGGCCCAGATGCACAACAGATACATATATCTAACACTACTCAGTACAATCAGCTAATTGTTGTTTTTTGTTATAATCATCAAGATCATTTTATTGCCCAGCCTTGTTTCAAGGCTAGGCAACCAAAACAGCAATGTGGAAATCTCAGTCTTAAAAAAACCTGAGCGAGAGGCAAAGATTCCTATAAAGATTTAATAACTGTGGGTACTTAGCTTTTATAAATGTAAGAAACTGCCTTAAATTACCATTGGGTAACCATAATGCATACCATTACTGTGAGTATGTAGGATTTACTTTGTATGCTGAAAACATATTTCATTGGTAAATTGTTGGAATATACAGTACAATGCTCCTGCAGCTTTTTTCTTTGGGAAATACTCTCTGACAAGATTGTTTCTTCAATTAGACAGTTTGGATTGTGGGGAAATCATCTGCTCGCCATTTTAATGTCTGTATTTTAGTCACACTCATACTTTACTTTTGCCTACACACTGGAATCATCATTTTGGGGTAGAACTAATGAACTCTCCAGCCAGGGGGGCTACAAGACCCTTTTTGGGCCAAGGAACAAGGACGTCACGAAAATAAAGTGTTAGTGACACATTTTATGACAGAATGGGCCTCCATAATCTGAAAAACTATAATAATCCCACATTTGGTGCGAGTGTGGCTGGAGAGTCCACAGCACAACCTGAAAGGTGGGGCCATATGGAATGAAATGTAGATTAACTGTTATGATATGCTTTCTTGGAAGTAAACATAAACTCTTTATTTAACATTTATGGTACAGGAACTGTAATAACTGGACTAACAAGAATGGGTTACATATACCCGCTAATCCAGAAAGAAGATTTAAGTTGAGATGCCACTCCGCCTGACTGGGGGTTACAGTGTTGTATTGTGGATGATAGATCTTACCACAGTGGCCAGTCTTATTTTCTTGCTGAAACAGCAATGATGATGATGAGGATGGTGAGGATGATGGCTCCTGCCACCAGGATATAGCACTTCCTCTTCCTCAGCTGCCTCTGTGGGGAGAAAGAATTCAGGTTGGAGTTCAAACATTAGACAGTTCCTACCTGGACACTTTACACTGTCTGCTGTGTCCTCCAAAAGGAAACCTACATCAGGAAGAAAAGACAATAATAATGATGGTGTATCTTTGTATAACTGGTTTGCCATTAAATCATCATATTTGTTTGTTTTTCCACCCTCTGTTGGTGGTTTACATAAGACAGCAGTGGTTTAACCAGTGATTCTCCACAAAGCTAAAATATTCAGCTCTAAACCTCTCGTTTTGCCTACATGAAAGCCACTGCCATAGTGCATTAGCGCTGTAAATGTCAAGCTCTAGTTTAATAACCACACACAATTGCCCAACTGCCCTGTTTCTGCCCTCATGTTGTTTTGGAAATAATTCAATGCAACCCCACAGCACACGTTTACATGCAGTCACAATTTACACAAACAAAAAGGCATTTTGAAAGTGAACGTGAACAGGGAAAGTGGCATTTCAGCTGGATGAGATTAATACAATGGTCGAGGAGCTAGAGGATTCAAGGTCATGCTGACAAATACAAATAAACTGCGGGAATGGGATGACTGTCCAAAAACTCCAGTGGTTGCCTACACTTCCTTCCAGTGAAGTGCTGTGCAGTCATCACAGTGATGGCTCTGCTGCACATTATTCTTGTCCCTGTGATGGCACCCTTACATGACTGAGAGGAGGAAGTGGAGGAGGGAGGCAACAGACTAGCAGATGTAAAGCACTGAAATACAAGCTTTTTCACCTCTCCTCAGCTTATTCAGTCAGCCCATGTAGGGGCTGACTGCATTAGCTTGTTTAGTGCCACATGTTATTGCTAAACTTTAAAAATTCAAATTAAGGAAAACAAAACAAAGAAAAATGAGATGAAATGGTGACTTCTGCAGGTTTACCATGGTATTACAAAGCTTTCAGTCCTCATCAGAATAAAAAGCACTCATTAATCGACAATTTTTATCAAATTTTGGATAATGCTCAAGATTGCTTTCAACCCACAATGCTTTTATCAAATTGGGCTAAGAACCGTTAACTGCATTATTTGTGACTGTGTCTCCTACAACAGAGTTTCTGAAGACACAGAGACAGTTTGGATTGTTTATGTGGTGTATTTGCTTTTTTAATCTACAACATGGTGTACAGCAGAACAAGTTTCCCCTGCTGAATGAGAAAGCTTTTTCAGAATCAGATATTCACTTGATATGTTACATATGCACTTTTTTTCCCTTTTTTAAAAAAAATGCTGTTGTATTTAATCTAAAAGCAGTTTTTCCAATGGGACAATTAACTATGTAAGAATTAGAATTTTATCTTAATGTTGTATATTGTTTGTTATTGATGGTTTTGTATTTACAAGTTGTACATCATACATTTTTATGGTATTTATCAGTCTGTAATTAATGCTATGTTGCTCATAACATGTTTTCCCACATGAACTAGTAGTATTTGTCCAGTAAAACACTAATTCATAATCAACATTTACTGTTCATTACTTTGCAAGAGATTTGTATTTATTGTTAGTTTAGAACTCACGTTACCTTTATAAATTTTTAGAGAGGTGGTTTTCATTAGTTGTATAAAATGTGTTAGGGAGGTCCCAGGCAAGAGGTATGTTACTCAGGCAGCCAGTCTGTACAGAGGAATGAAGCATACATCAAAAGCTGCTTGATTATAGAATATAAAACTTAGAAACATGTAAAACCTCACATTTTCATAGTCACTTGCATTCAGTATGTTGTTTTTGTTTTAAGTGCTTATAGCTCTTGAATGGTCTTCAGAACTATTTTCTATTTCATTTCTAATATTGCCTGTGGAATAATTTAGATAAATGCTTTCACCACACAATGCATGAGCTTTATTCATTCGTGTCAATTCGTTCCCATGTTTTTTTTGTTGTTGTTGTTTGTTTTGTTTTTTTTAAGGGAAACTGTATGTGTTAAGCAAAACATTAAAGTAAATAGAGTGAAGAGCAGGGGTTAGGGAATATTTATTTATTTTTTCCTCGTCTCCTCAGGCGGTGACGATGTATTGGAGCACAGAATCTATGTTGTTCTGAAATGCTTTTTCTTCCATTTTTTTCCAGCCTGTTTTCTGCTACAAAGGCAGCGAGAGCAGTGGCGTTAGACCAGAGTCGAGGCTGGAGTCTTTAAATCCTGACGCGCTTCAAAGCACGGAGAGAGCAATTCATCTTCTTATCTGAGACTCGAAACAGGCTTTCTGTGTGGAAGAGAGAAGGAGAGAAGGAGAGGGGGAGAGGGAGGAAAAAAAAACGCTGTCGAGTAATTTTCCGTTTAAACGTTCCACTCCACAACAATTTGCATAAGCAGCCCTGCGTCTGTGATAAGAAGATTGGTAATTTTCAAAGGCTCTGTGGGGATTGAGAATTAAAAGCCTTTCTCCGCTATCTCCCCTCTTGCAGCTGGCCACCACAGATTCCCCAGCTTCTCTCACGCATTTCCTCCTAAACTACGCCTTATAAACTTTCTCTGCCATCCTCTCCTTCTCTCTGCTCGCTCTGACAGTGTTGAGTTGTTCCCTCTCTCTATATACTGTATTCCCTCCCTCCCTCTCTCATCCCTTCTTTCTCTATTTCTCTTGCTCGCTCAACTCAGCACTGCTGTTATTTAGGGAGAACAAGAAAATAAATAAGGTAGAGGGGGAACAAAAAAGGGCTTAGAATAACAAAGGAAGTGTTGCAGTATTTTAAACCAGAATTTTCCAGATTGCAGGGCAGGCTGAGAGGCGAGACAGAGAGACTTGCAGAGGGAGAGACAGAGGAGGATAGAGAAGGGAAGCTCTTATCACCACTGACTTAATCTGCCAGAGAATGTGTCCTTAGCGCCAGCACTTCAGGGCCAATGGGTGCTGGAATCCCTCAGGGAAAGACAGCGTCACCCCTCACATCATTTTTACTCGCTTTTAATGTCTAATATGGGGGGAATAGTTCATATTTAAGCTAGGATATGATATTTGATATTTTCCAAAATATGCCTCCAAAAGCTATAGTCACTATCTTAATGCATGATGTTGCTGGTGAAATTTAAATTTAATTGATAATTTTTTTGTTAGTATGGAAAATCCTCACACAGTGGTACAAACTTTATTGCTAACTCTAATCAACTGTAACTTTCTACTGAAACCCAACAAGTGTTTCCATCCACCTGTAAAAAACCTAAGTGCGAGCACCAGGAATTCATCAAAAAGTCAATACATCACAAAAAAGGTTTTTACACTTGGCACAAGTGAAAAGGTTGGTGTATTAATAAAAGCAAAATGCAACCAGGTACAATGAAAATAGACTAATAAATCATGATATCCACAAAGCATGACTTAAGGTCAAGTGTCACTGAAGGGCTAAAAAATACATAAATGTCATATTTCCATCACATTATCCACATAGCTTTCATTTGTTTGAGGTTTGACTGGTGCTCTCTTAATTTTGCCATCATGTTGTTTCTATGTCTGCAGTGATTTAAAGGAAAATGACTGCTACCAAATCGCATAAAAGTAGTGGAGGGAAATGTATGTTAAATGGTCTTTTCAGATTTTATGATTTTTTTTTAAATTTGTGCTACAGTTAGATGGAAACTACTAATACCAACAAATTTGTGCTGTTTGCTCAGAATATGATTATAATGTTTTCCTGGCTCACCTAAAGTTGTTTGTCTAGACATTGTAGGAAAAAGTATATTGTATATAACTTAAAAAAAAGTTTGATTGACGCTGGGGCAGCATGGTGGTGCAGTGGTTAGCACTGGCACGTCACAGCAAGAAGGTTCCGAGTTTACATGTTCTGCCTGTGCCTGGATGGGTTCTCTCTTGGTACTCCAGCTTCCTCCCACAGTCTAAAGACATGCAGGTTAGATTAATTGGTGACTCTAAACACATTGCGATGCGGATGTAGACGATTCTAAATTGAGTCACAAATGTCATAAAGAGAAGTGTTAACGCAACTCTAATGCGAGGGTCAGCAACCTGTGGCTCACAGGGCTCACAGGGGCTAACCCTGTGCAGTGGTTCCCTGTAGCTTTGCCTTATTTTGGAGTACAGAGCGAGGCAGGGCAGAGTGACTGTCGTCTGCTCTGATACTCTCAGCTCCGGTGTCAGGTGAGTTCTGTCTGCTGAGAGCTGCATGCCCGTTGCAGGAATGCACACAGCTGAAGTAGAAAGTACCGGTGTTTTGGTGAGTTACAACAGGCTCACGACGGCAGCACTCCGGCAGGAGAAACACTATTTGGAGTTCACACTCTTTCTACAAGTCTTGCACTCTTGCTACGAGTAGAAATACATCTATTCTTTTCTTGGCCGTAATTATCTGAATTAATGCAATGATAAATATTTATTGTTGCTGAAAATTAATCATTAACACCATGTGTTAGCTACACATTACACAGATTTATCTCAAGTTAATTCAGCTTAGAATTTCTAGAATTAATCTTCAGACCATTTCAAAGCTAAACATGAGCTGTTCTGTCTTTAAGTCTTGTGATTTGAAATGATAAGCTGAATGACTGAGAGTTCACTCAACGCATTATATTTAATTTCTAAAGGAACATCATCATCATAGTAGCAGTTAGACAGAGGGAGTCCAAGGACAAAACCTGATCAGAATCATGTCAAATGGCTGTTTTAAGAAAGAAGGAGCTGAGTCTTTCAAGGCTCTTGGAAATTATCCTTCAGAGTGAGCCCAGAAAACATGTCATGGCTGCTTATCCTTTAGGCAGTACTCAAAGCTTATAACTATATCTGAGGGTGGAAGTACTAATTGGGCTCAACCCCAACTCCTCACAACAACATACCAAGACAAAGGTACAACATAATTATAGCTGCTGCATCAACTTCCATTTTTTAATTTGTGAGCAAAACCCTGAGATACTCCAAATCCTTCTACAGGGGCAGTAGCTTCCTTCAACCCCGTACGGCACAATAAATCTTTTTCTGACAGAGAATACTGGCCTCAGACTTGGAGGTGTTAACTCTCATCTTGACTGTTTCACACTTGGCTGCCAACCGAAGTCAATGCACAGTGGAGGACGCAGGCTGACAAAGCCAGCAGAATCACATCATCGGCAAAAAGCTGAGCTGTAAGCCTGAGGTCATCAAAGTAGATGCTCCAGCCCTTTGCTGTGCCTCAAAATTCTGTCCATTAAAATCACAGATAGAATAGAATCAAAAATATAAAAAACCTCCAAAATGAACTAGAGAGAATGGCTTGTTTGAAACAGACCTTTACAACAGACAAGAGTACTCAATAAAAGACCTTAAGAGACACAGTCATAAACCAACCAAGACCACAAAACAGCCATGAGCCCTTGAGTATTTGACAAGAAGTTAAAGAACAAGTCCACTGTCTTTGATCAGGACAGATTCTGCGGTGCACCAGCTGAATATAAGATTTGGCACCTAGATCTAGCACAAGCTCTCTGATCATGGGAACTGTACCCAGCTCCCCACAAGATACAGAAGAAATACTGCCAGCCAAAACAGAATTCAGAATTCAGAGCCTTATGCAGCTTATGGTGAAACTCTTCCACCTTGCCTCTGTTGAGCTTTTTGACAGACAATAATGGAGTCCCCTTGAGTCTATCTATTATTACCTTGTACAATTTGCCTCATACAAAGTCAACATTTTTTCTTCTTCTGTTTGAACTCTTGTTGTTTAGAGCACTGAGGATGTCAATAACCTGTTACCAGTGCTCCATTCAATTTGATACCTATACCAAAGGTTGTCAAGGGAGCAAGGAAAACCCTCTGCAAACAAGTTTTGTTGTTATGTTATTCAGGCACTTCAGGTTCAGTCTTAAGTTATTATTTCCATGGAGATAAATTCTCCATATGACCGTACCAAACCATCTGCACAAATAGGATACATATAGGCATCTTTATTTAGAAGGATAGTGTGGTCTTCTCTCATGAAGTATCACTTTTTTTACATGGAAATCTTGTTTTTCATAGCTTCAAGACAAGTCATTGTTTTTGCCACTTTTCTTCAATAAATCCCACTGCAAATGTAGGTCAGCAGTGCAGGTCAAAAGCAAGGAGAGATGAGTTAAAGAAATGATGAGACAGAGAAGGGGAGAACTTAAATGGCTTGTTCACCTTTCCATTTTTCAATATTTCTGAGGCCACCTCAGACTTTCCACAACCATAAACCATTTCAAAAACACCTTTTTCTCCAGGGGAGAAAAACTGCATTATAACCATTAAAGCTGATAGCACTGTCACACAAACCAACTATCTATCTCATCTCTACCTCTCTTACATGGAAGACAAACTTGCTGTGTCTGTGGGAGAAAAACCACTTACCTTGTGTGACATGAGAAATATCCTCATAATACAACAATAATGCAATGCAATGATAATGGCCATAATATTATTCTCCCTTTATCGCATCTGGTCGGAAAATTGGAAGTCCATAAAATAAATAATGTTTACAGCAGAACTGCCTCACTTGTAATCGGCTTATATGTAATTTACATAAAACTCAGAGTCCCATGCAGTCACCCTGATTATGATATTTAAGAGGACCAGCAAATAACACAGACTTCATGGACAATCCTGGCATCCTGGGAGGAAGCCCTGTGACAACAATTGTCAATAATGGAACAAAATCACTAACTGGCATCAGCATATTTAGCCTGTTATTACAGATAGATTGGCCTTTTGTTTAACATAGCTCATTGGTCAGTCATGCTGTCTACCTCTGAGATGGTGGAGACTCCCCTGATCTCAGCATCACACTGACAGAACACTGGTTAGCTCGGACTGAACGGTTGTATCAGAATTTGTAACTTGTACATCTTTTCATCATCATATTATTCATGATTCCATACTGTGGAGTATGTGAATTTAGAGACACCAGTAAGGAAAGATGGAGGATAAGTTGAGGTGTTTAGGAGCGATACAATGAGTGCTTTGATCTAAGTATTATACTTGTTTTTAGCAGAAAAAAGAGATTGGACAAAACGATCAAGATAATCTGCTCAAATTGTTTGTACTGTTAGCACAATTTTATTTTTGTCATCAAAATTTCATCTGCATCACAGTCTTTATCATCATCCATCAATGCCTTTATACAACCCCATGTTAAAGGAGCTATTTGATAGTTTTGCTATTGCTACAACCAATGTTATCATTACCAGTCTAGAAGAAAAGTTGGGAATTAAGCATCAATCTTCAATCCTTTACTCACCAAGTGCTGTCTCCAGCAGTGGAACACTAATGTTTTGCCTTTAGTTCTATCATCTATCATTCTTTTCTTCTACTGGAGCTAGCAAACGAATCTGCAAGCCCCCACCTAGCTAGCCCATTTCATTATTGTGTGATAGCGACTTACTGTAGTGTCCACACTGCCCTGAAGAAATACTGCTGCTCAGAGAGTGTATGCTAACCTCTTGTATCATACACAGAATGATAGCTTATGCTTGTTACAAGTGACCATCACCACCAACAAGCGGAGAAAACTTAAAATTGCCCCTTTAAAATGTGACCAGAGTTCTTAGGTCAGACAACTGTGCCAACAACATTAGCAGATAAAGAACATGACACAGTGGACAGCTTTGGGAAGAAATTGTACATGGATGTGCTAATATTACCTGGTAAAACTTATGAGAGTTGCCACTTTGACAGTGTTTTCAGAATTGTAGAGATATTCACTGCAAGCACACTAAAAAGCCTCCCTAGAAACAATGTAAACCAGCAGACTCTTTTGTACAATCCTGATCTTTGGTGCTGTTTAAATGAATAATAAAATTTTGAAATGTAGTCTACACATATGTTGATATGGAGGGAACCATAACACTTTAACCATGACAGCATACATGTAGCATCTATCATACATCTTGATATTTGTTACATATATTAAGTAGACATTTAAATTGTCACCCGTTGAGTAGCAAAGAAAGCAATGTCAAGATTGTGCTCCCATGTCAATTGGACAAAAGGTCTGTGTGAACAGTTAGTTAAAAGTGTTGGCAAAAAGGACCAGAGTCAGTCATCAGCAAGGAGGCAATCATAGACCATGATATTTGCCAACTTCAAGAGACACCCACCAGGCAAACTGGAATTATCTAATTGTGATATCTTGTGCTGGCTGATGTGCTCTAGTGCCTGTCAGTTCAAAAGACATGCAGTAGTCCTAGAGCTATGTTAAAAACAAAACACAACAAAACAAAACAGACAAACAAAAAAACTATAGACTTCATGACTGAAATAGTGCTCCCACAGTGGCAGACATAAAAGACCTTTGCTATTATGGCTACAATGATAAACACATGGTTAAGCTACTGGGATGCTCACGGTTTGAATTTAGACACAAAGACTTGGTTGGATCGTGGGAAAGATAGAACAGGATTCTCCCTTGTCAAAGTCTTGTGACGTTATATCCATGCACCCCAGCTTCCTCCAAACCTGACTTCCTCTTTTCTCCTGTCATCATAACTTCTATGGCTGCCAAAGGTCACCTAACAATAAAATGTACTTATGGGTCATATTAAGCTGCTTACACAGATTCCCTATAGTAATATACTTTGGATTGCTGTTTTTGTGGCCTTACTTCTGTTAACAGATAGCAGCTAGCTAGGTAGCTACAATGGACCTATTTAAACTGGTGAACAAATTAGAGATGTTGGCACTGATTCAGATGTCTTTAACCAGGCTACAGTGCAGTGCCAGATACAATATTTGTCACAATGCAAATATAATGTGAAGAGCCTGCCAAAATTACAGATCTTGGCAATACATTTAACAATATTGTTTCTGAATTTCTGTGCCAATCATGCAAAATTAGCTAAAATCCTGTGTCATACTTTCTTGTGTAACTAGTTATAAGTTTGTGACACATAAATGGTCAAATAATGGTTACTGATAATTTTCTTGTTAAATCATCCATAAAGAAAACAAGCTTTTATAAATATAAATGAGGTTGTAGGGCCACGCATAAAGCTGCCTCACCTCTGACAGCTACTTAAGATCTCTTTGTTCAAAGAGACAAAAAGGCCATTTGTACTGATGGGACTCATTCATCCAAGCTCTTAGATACTACAGTAAAGACAGATTAAAGATTTTTTGACTCACAAAGGCATCTTCATTGCTGCTGTTGAGGGTTAACCTTCAGCAAGAAAGGTGAGCTGAGCTCAGAGCGAAGTGTGGTGTGTACAATCACGCTGGATTCAATAAGGGAAGCTGTGCTTCATAGTGCCTTTCACATCATGTCTCTGTATGTGTGTGAGTGTGTGAGGGAGTCAAACAGAGTGAAGCACCAGCAGTGTGGCATGACCTGCTGCTCTCACAAAGTCACTCTGCTGGGGTTTTCAACCCGACAGACATTTGCTTCCAGATTTACCAATAACAAAGTCAGGATATAAGGTAGAAATATATTTTTGGGGTTGCAAGGTGGGGTTTTGAAGCACATACTGAAATTCAAGTAAGACACATTTTTTTTCTTTTTACTTGCTGTGTTTGTCCTCAGACTTTGTTGCTTAGACCTGATTTCTGCTCTGCTGCACTTTCTACAGATCACTTGTCAATCAAACAGCACGACCGCTTCTGTAATTCCTTTTTTCTTGCGTTTCTGATTTGGGATTTTCCATTAATCAGGTTTCTGTAGGTGGCACTTTGTCAACAGTGCTGTGCAGTGTAGTGTGAGGGGTTTTCCACATCTATCAGATATTTAAAACAACACATGGAATTTACCTATATGACAATGTCAGATTTTATCAATGTAAAGGAGCAAAATGCATTTTTTGGTTCATGACAAAATGACTAAATACCAATAAACAGTACTGGTAATGAGTTGTTAGGATTGTACCAGCTCCAACTGATGGCAACAGTACATGTGATATGTTGCAAGAATCGAGATATTCTAGATATTCTGAGGTTAAATGGTCACTGTGCCATGAAAAAACATCTACACACAATCTTCATCGACTAGGTTGCCTTATACAAACTCATAAAATTAGAAGTATTTTAGTTGTTTAAACACTGCTTTTACCACTTTCTTCTATAGTGGTTATTTATTTGGAACACACATGTTAGAATTCTGTTACCAGAGTTAAATATATTTTCTCTCCTAAAATTTTACTTTGAAGACCATGCTCCAGACTAATGTTTGAATAATAGAATAATGCTGTCTAACTGACTTCACTAATGCAATTAGGTGCTGTCCTAAGAAATGCAAAAAAAGCAAATTCCCAACAATGTCACATATTTACATTCAAATGGGGAAGAAGTAATGTGATGTTACTATATAAATGCTATAAAATCCTCAGACTTTAACACAGGAAACATGTGTTTCCCATTTCCTGCTGGTTAAGTAAGTTAAGTTTTTATTTTATTTTATTTTATCATGACCACAGTTGTTCCCTAACTGTAACCAAATTGTTATTATTGTATTCATGACAACAAGGATCCCCAAGCCATAATCAAGTACTAATTTTTACCCAAACCACAGTGAACAATAACCCATGTTATGGACCATCAACGCATTTCGTCATTTAATTTGGAGGACTTGTTAGACAATTAGAGCCCTCAGTTTTCCCAAAAAAACTTCAGTTATCAGTGAGTATCACCAACAGCCACAGCTGACAAACACTAAGATAGCACCATTCTGCTAATGTCACACTACCTTATTCTTGGTCCCTTTCAACATTTGTTACACCTTTGTTACTTTTGTATGCTAATTCAAAAATGCGTAAAGGAACTGACAGGGACATAATTAGCCTCTTATTAACATTTTGTCTCATAGCAAGATGGCTCAAAACCAACTGGTATCCATACAGTTACTCTAGATAAACATTTATCGTGCCCATAGGGTGAATTATAGGGTCTGTTCTAATTCCTTCATTTATGGTCTTGAGTACCTCATATTTTACCAGGCAGAAAGCAAGTGCATCCCATGTTGAAACAATTCCAACACACAGTCCACTTAATCCAAGTTTTATGCTCACTTTTCAGGACACTGCTTTAAAGCAGTATTCAATCCCACAATTCACCACAGTCTAACACACAAATCAGTCCAGGTTCTGGCAGTAGTGTAAGTAGCAAGTATAGGCTGGTTTTAGGACCAACATAAATCATTAAAACATGGAAAGGTTTATGACATGTTAGATCCCATGTGAATATTATTATTCATCTCCAATTGCCACAAAGTTATGGTAGAAGCTCCACATGTGGTTATCGCATAATACTTATGATCTGTGCTTCTTGATGGGACTAATAAGAGTACTGCATGTCTGACATTCAAGATAAACAGTGAATATCATGTTTTTGTCAGACACCATTCAAAATGATATCAGAAGTATTTCTCCAGCTACTTAATGTGTGTGTGTGTGTGTGTGTGTGTGTGTGTGTGTGTGTGTGTGTGTGTTAGTATGATGTCCCACACTGTGATCTCTGACAAACTTATGGTGTTAACAGGTATTTGGGCAGTGTAACTATGTCACTTATATGTCACAAATATGTCACTAGCCACTTACAACTACCACAAGTGTGAGTATTAGGGTGAATCCCTAATCTTTATGGTGATCTCACGGCCTTTATTTCCAACTGCATGCTCAGGCCAAAATACCAACTATGTACACATTTCAATTTAATGTGAAGATTACTTATTACATTTTTCTTTCCCCTAATGTTAAGGCTCTAAAAATACCAAAATAGTTTCTATGGTGATCGTTTCATCTAACACATCTCCATTATTGGTTGTATTGAATACCAGCCTTAAGACATTTTATATTGTTTTTAATCAAAGTAAAAGGTTGAATGTAAGTAAATGTATTCATGTATTATTTGAAATCAGGGCTCCTCTCTCCTTTTCAAAAAGCTCAGCCCAGCTGTGGCTGATGGGGGCACAGCCAGAGGAGTGTCACTGACATCAACCTGGGTAACTTCAAACATTGTTATTTCCACTCCATATCCTTCAAAGTAGCATAAAGTCCAGAGGGTCTTGGGGAAGAGTGATTGAACAGAAAGTCAGTTTCCCTGCAATTTGTTAGCATTAGCCCACCCCCCCCAGTCCAAGTGCAGTGATCATTCAGAGCGTTACCACTGTGATTAGGTTATTCTTTTTCATTATCTTATTTGTCAAAAAGCAACAATTTGTATGTGTCTGTGTGTGGATGGGTCCATTCATCCGTCTACCCATTAATTTACAAGCCATATTCCTTTTTTGTCTTCTATTTGTTCCCCTCCCTCTTCTTTTGTTCCTTCCACAATCACAATAGCCAGCACTTCATATTATCCTCAATTTAGTCAGAGAAGAACTGTGTTAAATTGATTTTTTCATGACTCAGAAGGATGTAGTCGCTCACTAGGAGATCAATTTTCAGTTCTGAAGACGGATGGACTTTTAAGTCTTAACAATGACATCAGCATGGAAAAACCACCCAACCCACCCTTCCCCCACCCCAGTCGTACCTTGTCAAATCAATAATTAATTGAGTTATTTCATAGTTTTTTGCTACATTTGAGAAGGCTACAGTTTCTCATCACTAAATTCCTACAACATCTCTGTTTTATTCGTAATTATAAACCACCTTGTGCAGCAATCAACTATCAGAGTTCATTGTGGTCCACTGAACACAGATGAGGTGATAAAACATCACGCAACTAAAGAAACTTGCAGGAGGGAGAATAATCTGCCTTGGGTAATGGATTATAGATTCAATTTATTTTCAATGTAAAGCGAGTAGACAAGGCAGGGTACGCGTAGAAAATGACATCCGCTCTTAATTGACCATTGGGGGAGATGCAGTGGTGCATGTAGACCAGTTTTCGAGGCTACATCAGTGCTTAGATTTGCTGCAAAGTGTTTAATCTCTTTCTTTAAAGCCCCCCCCCCGTCACAGTTCTGTTGAATTTTTATGTGATCACAATGGTGCCATTAACTTCACGCTACATTCACTTTATATTGGGTAAATACAAGCTACTGACTGGTAAAAACTGTTCACATCAATTCCTGGTGGAAATTAAAGGAGATTTATAGGTCTTAAGGAAGATCCAGCACCTAAAAAAACGACAGCAGACAGAACCTGAGCCAGATCTAGGGTCTAGGCTTTAAAGTTTCAGATTAACGTTGACTTGAAATCGATATAGCCCTCAGGTGTGTATCATTTTGTCTGCACATGACATCATCACAAAAAGTCTCTCAAACCCGCAGAACATTGTTCAAAAACACAGTAAATGGGTTTTATTTTGTGTAATACCTAAAAGCAGATGAATTCTCAATTCATAAGAGATTGAAACTGAGATTGGAACTGTCACATGACATGTTAGTGCTAGAAGAAGCTGAAAGTACAGTTCAGGTGTTGAAGTGCACTTTCAGCAGTGCTGAGTGTTACTTTGTTATGTAAACAGTCAGCATCAGAAATATTAGAATTAAAAGTAGATTAATTATCTGCTTAACACTAAAACTCAGGTCGTTCAGTGTCAGTTTACGTTCAAGCAGTGGAAGAAAAATAAAATTAGCTTTTATTTCAAAGTTGAATAAATTAGAATATTTGAAATTTAAAATTAAAATAGATCAAATAGATAAAAATGTTCAAGTTAAAGTGATGGAATTACATGAAATTTCAGCTGAAATGGAAGCCAGAACAAGAGATGTTTCAGTTGAAGTACAGTAATGTAAGGTCAGTGAAAGTGAAACCAACCAAAGCAATTGGAATGTAAGCAGTGTAAATCGTCAAATATAAGTTGAAGAGTAAAAGATGAAAACAGTTGAAATGTCGGCTGACATGTAGACACAGAAAGCTGATTAATTCTAGTCGAAGTGTGTGTGTGATAAAAGCAGTTGAAATTTCAGTTGAAATGGAGGCGATAGAGACAGTTCAAGTGTAGTGTCAGTTAGCTTTGTTGATGTGCAGACACTGAAAATAGGTGAAAGCATCACTTTAAGTGTAAGCACTGAAAACAGTTCAACTCTCATTTAAAAAGCATGAACGAGAATAGATGCAACCAGTTGGTAAGTAACAGGTGAAAGCAGCTTCGTAGGTTGTGGGATGGAAGTAATAAATCACCTTTACTCTTGTTTTTGTGTACTTGTACTTACTTGAGGATTTTTAAATATCAGTTATTTAACCTTTACATGTGTATTTTTTCATCTTGTTATATTTAGCTGCATTTCAAGTAGCTGCTTATGCTGTAATATGCATGTTCATTGGCAGCAGCTGCTGTTCTTCCTTCCTATTTGATTTATGTAGTTTAATATTGCCACATGAAGCCTGCGGATACTCACCATGGTGGTTCTTCCTTTTTTTTCTGGAAAATTCTAGTAAGGTTATACTGAGAAAGGCAACTGTATATTTAGCTGCAAAGTGCCTGTTTATAGAGAAGGAATGGTTTAGACATTACAGCTCTGTGATGTTTCCAACTGGGAGTGGTGTGATTATGTTTTGCTAGAATATAAATTGATATGTTGATTCACTTTACTTTGTAGCTCAAATGCGTTCTTTAAATTAATAGCTGTTATATGACATTACTATCATATAACTTTTTTTTCTTTTAAGAAGGGCCAAATCGCTATGGTCAGATGACTGAGACCCAACATTTCTGAAACAGCAAGACTCCTAGTCGGCAGCAGTGAGTACCTACTGACCATGATCTGTCCCTCCTAGGACCATTAAGTGATGAGAGGGTGTTGGGGGATGTGCTGGAACAGGTCTGATCTGAGGAGACTCTACTTCACATCATACAGGAATTAAAGGATCTGCTGCTAATGTCTTGGTGCCAGGTACCACAGGACACCTTCAGAAGTCATACAGAATTGATTTTAGTATCAGTAGTTTGGTACATATACTATATGTAAAAACTGTAAAGTCTCTAACTTTTACAATGTTCTGCACAGTTCAGAATGATCTGGTTTGATGTTAACATAAGACTGTGTAGAATCTGGACTTGCCTCTCTCCTTGTCCATCATTCTGCCTGTGTGTCTGTCTGACTTTGTGCCTGTCAGTCTGTCTTCTCCTTTGTTGTTTTTGTTCCATTCAGCTGCTCTGCCTCTGCAATGACAGCGGCTGTCTGGATTGGCGGAGAGCTAAATTGCTCACTGTGAGCTTGGTCACGGCTCAGCTCTCCTCGAGATAATGAAATGACAATTAATGGGAAAGCTGTTGCCATTCGCTCATTTGTTCGCTCACTAGTAGAGCAGCAGCATGTGGGGACAGACAGAAACCACTGCAGTCATGACAGACTCTGGAAACTGCCCAGCAATCATTTTCACAATGAATAGCTGCTGCTGAAAATCCATGTAAATATAGAAAAATTAAAGTTGAGTGTATGACTCTCTGGCCCTGATTCAAAGAAAATATGATTTTATTATCAAATTTCCAGGACCAAAATCACTTTCTCCCTTCTATTGGCAGCATATTCAATAGACAGAAATCAGTAAATGTCTAGTGTCAAAAATCACAAAACATGTCTTTTCCATGGCTGTCAAAAGGCATTGCAGGTTAAGAGTAAGATACAGCTTCTAAGTTATGTAAACCCATACAAAAAGTGTATATCCTTTATTAAGACAGTGACACTTAAATCAATACAGGCCTACACAGCACAGAGCCACATTGACTTCTGGCCTACTGAGATATTCCCAGGCAGAACAGCAGGAGACACAAGGGAGATATACATTTTCTTGAAAAGAAAGAGCAAAAGCAGACCCTTGGGCGTCTCATAAAACGTCTCTCCAATATGTGCTGTGAAGTGGAAATTCTAGCCATCCCAAAAACCACAAAGATCTACAATTTCTGGCTGCAGTTGTCCTTTAATGTATTCCCCTCTAAGTCAATACACTTGTTGGATGAAATTGCAAATTTATAACTATTATCTCAGTAGAAATAACACTTGCCCATAGAATGGGAATTATATATGTGGTTTTGTGTTTTTATAAGACTCCAGGCAAGCATTTTATGTTTTCTCTCTCTAAATACAATTAATTTAACTGAAGGCAAAAGCTAGTAAAGTATGACACGAAATTACATCATCTCTGTTATTATGCTAGTGGGGGATGTGATAAAGCTGTGTAATCTAGTTAGCAAAGTCCCTGTTTGCATGGCTGATCAAGCTAAGCTTCTTGTGAGTGCATTATAATGCAAAAGCTCAGTTAAGTACACAAAATTAAAACAGAGCAAAGTTGGTGCAAACTGTGGAGCACACTGCAGTACAGGAAGGTTCAGTATACCTGGTATTGGTTGGCCTTTGCGAGCTCCTGATTGGCTGATTCCACATTGGATGATGCTGTCTGGATGTAATCTTCAATGCTGTCTGAGAAAACAAAGCAAATTTGTTCAGGGGTCACTTTAATTCCAGAAATATACAACAATATTCTTAAAATATTGGTTGAATTTGAAGAGAAAAAAAAAAGATTAAATATTTTCCTTTATGTTGGGAGTATTCATACGTTTAGAAGAAGCAGAGTATGGTATATCCTGATTTTGAGTATCTAGTTTGAGTCAAGCTTGCAAAACATTAACACAACCTAAACTTCCCATAATGCAACTTGACTGTGTCTTTCATTAGACGTGCACTGTTTGGTAAACTCTCACATCTTTCAAAGTTTATGCTTCCAGGTTGTAATGCTGACATTCTGTTATAAGAAATGTTAGAACTGTAGTCTCCAATTCCAGGCTAAGAACCTGCTTTAACCATTTCCTGCTGTAACCTTTTGCCCAGCACTTTGCTAGGTGAGCGCAGGTGGTATAGGTCTTTGTTCAGGCACAGTGTTACCAAACCTGGCATCCTCAGCTTTTGATTGATAGGAAATTATTCCAGTATATAACTCCCCCCATTTTTATATTTCTGTATATGCACAGGTTCAACAACAACTGGGTTACAATGTGTTAATCAATTTATATTAGTGGTGTTGGTAGCATATGCATTGCCCCGGGTGGGCCTAGGTGGGCCTGTGCCCTTCTTAAAGCTCACCACTCAGCCTATTTTTAAATGTTCTCTAGATTATGTGTGACTACTGAAAATAAAATATGTATGTATTTTTTGTCTCTTATCACTCAATGATAACTGTGTCTGAATGGCAGCAGCAACATTTTTTGTAAAACTATCAGGATCTTATCTGTCCATCATCCTGCTCTGCCCCTTGTACAGCGGCCACACTGCTCAGAGCTGAGGAACAGAGGCTCAAGTTTAGATAGCAGCAAAAATCATATTAAGTTTGTCACAACACAGAAAAACTTTCAGCTGTCATTCTCAAAGCTATTGTCATCCCTGTCAGACAGTGAGTACATGTATATGGATGCTAATTCATTTAATTCCCTAAGTAGCCTACTGGACATAAAGTTAAGCCCTAGTGACATACTTTTGAAGATGAATGGTGTTTTACAGGCCCTGGTCACACTACATGACAAAGTTTACATCACTCTTTACATCAGAACATCGGTGGTGACACACAGAAACTTGAAACAGAACTGAATGAAGTGGACTACAGTGAAATAATGTCAGTGCTGACAGTGCAGGTATCACAGGTAAGTCGTTTATATTATTTGTCCCTGCTGTGTTGCCTCTTTTAGTTAAGAGCATATGGGCACAGTTTTTATGCCACTGTGTCTACAACCAGGTAGAGGTAGATGTGCCACTACAGCTGTGTGACTGTGTGTGTTTATTTAGCCAACACACTACACTATTATTCTGCTGAATCTGGTGGATTTTTTTTGTTGTAGTTTAACACTGACCCTACTGTGGCTGTGTTTGCTGACTGTGACTGGTTGTAAACATGTATGTATGTTCATCATGGAGTAGCAGGCTATATTGCCATGCTCTCTCAGGTATTATGATTTTGTTTCAGTCCAATCACACTGGTGCCTCTAATATAATTGCCTGTAAGATCATTCCTGACTACACTATAGGTTGGTAAACATGCTCGGTGAACTTTGGACAGAGCCAGGCTAGTTGTTTACCCCCCTGCTTCCAGTCTTTATGCAACGCTAGGCTAACCACATCCTGACTATACTATATACTTAACACACAGAAATGAGATTGGTTGAAATTTTACAATTCTGTTATCTGACAGACTCTCATTGTTACTTAAAATCACAAAAAATAAGAAATTATATTTTAACCAATCAGGAAATCATTTACACCCTTATACACGAGAAAGAGAACGCTAAATGTACTCATTTACTATAGTTGTTTATCTCATTTTTAAAAATGGAAGGACTGACTTATGTTCATACTAGTTCAAGGTACTCTGCACACAGCACACTACCTGACAACCCACTAACCCACCCCTCTGTGTTACAAAGACTACTGGTCTAATAGTTTACACCAATAAAACAGCAGGGCCCCCTTTAAAGGTTGTCAATACACTGGATTTAATGGGATGAAACAGAATGTGCTTAATGAACTGGATGGTCCAAAATATTTGATATCACCACATACTTATGCACATATTTATGACTAATAACAGTGAGAGTGCTATTGATTGTTTGGGTGTTGGGAGAATGAAAAGGCTGCAAACAGTTCAAAGATGTAGGCAAAGACTTCTCACTGTTTCATGCTGTGATGGCCTCTGATAATTACTGCACTGTTTGAGCTTGTAGAGAATTAACTTTTGGACTTGACTAGAGCAGGAGGTTGGGTGAATGAATTGTGCTCACTGACAAAATAAATTGGCTCCTTTTGGTGAGCTAGAGAAGATGAGAATACATGTTAAGACTCACAAGCTAATGACATAAGGTTGACTTATTTGGTCATAGGAAGAACACGCCAGTTTGCAAGTCATTTCGTGTGCCATCACATGCACTTTTGCTTTTTGTGTGTCATGCTCATTTGTCTTCTGGGTAGCCATTAACCCTCCCCCAACCCTAACCAAAACAGAAAGAAACAACAGAAATCCAAGATTAGATTTTCCATGAAATTCATGCCACAGTTAATGCGGCTATATATCTTTTATGAACATTTGAACAAATCTAAATGTTTCATTCATAGCTTTGTTTATGTATTGTGATCTGTCCCTGGACATCAGGTAATATTAGTGAGGACCCACTGTGCTATAGGTTTGTATAAAAAGCATCATGGGTCACTAAAAGTCAGTGGGGAAGGACATGTTTTCTTGTCGTACTTGTGCCCTGGCTCTTAGGTTGGCAGTGTTGTTTGGTTGTCAGCGAATGAATTGCCATGAAACTGTGTACAGAAAATCATCATCCCCAGGGGATGAATTCTACTGACTCTGGCGATCCGCTGACTTTTCATCTAGCACCATCATCCCATCTTTTTTTTTTTCCTGACACTTTGGTATAGGATCAATTACCTAAACAGGCATGTCTTCTTGTTTAAAACATTCCAACAGAGAGACATTCCTAGGCCTAGGCTGTACTTTGTGTTTAGTACTATTTAGAAAGGTTATAAGCCCAAATTGGAAAACAATGTTGAAAATTTTTGAAATAACATCTGCTAAACATATGCATGTTAACATTAACATTATGACCATGGTAGCCTGCTGACTTTGGTATTTAGCTTAAAGAACCACCATGCCTAAGCACAGCTTCATAAACAGCTAGAGTGGCTCTAGATTCTTATGAACAAACAAGAGTTTTCTTGTTAATAGTTTTGTTTCACCACACTGTGTGTATTCTTAAACTCTAACAAATGAACTGAATTAATTTCCATCCTCATACAACATTTGCAAAGCTGACTGTTTTAACATTTGGAAACCTACATTATCAAACCAAAAGTATTTCACTCCACAAACTTCACTCTAGCACCACCCTCAGGCCAAACTGTCAGTGTTGTTCCAAACAACTCACAACACATAACCTTATTCATAAGTCTGAGTTTGATTCATTCAAACCCCAAAGGGGAGATACCCTTTTAAGGCCTCCAGCATGTACAGTCACAGAAGATTTTAATCACCTCGAAAAACAAAAGAATGTACACTTTTGATGTGAACAAATGAATATGTTTTTAACACCTCTTTTGTGTGGTGTGCCAGAGCTTGTGTCTGCCTGCTAAACCAACCTTGATGATTGTGTATCTCGACTCACAGGCTTTAATATAGTGTGTCCTTAGCCAGCAATGAATAAGCCATAAAAGCACTAATCCCTCCTTCTTGAGCCTATTCATTTCTTTGTATTACCTGCTGCTTTTGCGACAAACGCCTCCACAGCACAATCACATATTATTCATATCCGCCACTACACCAAGAAAGCCTTGTTCAAAAAACGCCAAAAGCAATTTCAGTGCATCTCTTTTTAATGGGGAGAGGTCCATTATTGCATGGCTCTGTAATGATCAGATTGGACTTATGCTGTGGTATAATGCCGTGAACTCTGCAGTCTTCCACAGAGTTCTCCTCTAGCTCTCTGTTCATTCATTTGGGTGGAAGCACACTGTGTTCCTCCACCTTCCATGTCCAAAGTACCATATCAACAGCCTTTCACATGCAAATGATAAAATGGCTGAAAAACTCAGTGCAGTTCATGCATGTCTGATGATCCTGAACAGCATGAAATGTAGCAGAATTCACACATAAAAGAAACAAAGATTCTTATATGTGATTGATGAAGGAGTTCACTATATTCTATATCTGACTGAGGAAGTGGCATGAGGAATGTGTTGAAGAGCACAACATAAACACTGGGTTACCTCAAGTTTAACTTTTTTTTCATTCATGAATGCAAACTCATCTCCAGTAGTTCCCTGGATTTTTGATTCAGTGCCCCCACTGTTTCTCTCTCTACCTTGAATTTTGTGCTGCACAATAGTATGTTTTTACCTCTTTGAACTTACTCTTTGAACTTATTTTAAGGTGCAAATATTTTATTTGAAAAAAAGAAAATGTGACCATTGTTTTTATTTAGTAGGGGTATATGTTGTGATTGAAATAACATGCTGTGAGGGAAAAAAAATCAAAAATCAAAAAGTGAATTCACTTTACAATGATTCTGAGCTTTGGAAAACAAACAAACAAACAAATAAACAAACAACAATATCAACAGAAATGTATTTGTAAAAGCCAAAATGAAAATTTATACTAAATCATGAGGGTTGATGAGCTTGTGTACTGCTCTCTTTGGGTAACACATTCAAGCATGATGCAATTCAAAATAGGTGTTAGGTCTCAGCAGTTTTATCTTTAGCAGCTGATGGAAAACACCTGCTGTAGTGTTACATCATTGATTTAGGTGTGGCTGGAGGCAGAACATACTTGGAAGTTTGAGAGTGGTCTGAGTCAGCCTGACTCTAAAGGGTATTTAAAGGGCATCTACATTAGTCTGATTGAAGGCAGCAGACAAAAGAACACTCTACAACAAAAAAGGCAGCAATTAGCAGAAGTTATTGCTCCCCGTTCCTTCCAGAAAACGTCACTACACACACACACACACACACACACACATACACATACACATCTGCACTTAGTCTTCATGCCTAACACCATAAAGCTGAAATGGACATAAAGGATTTAACTCTCGCTATTGTTTTTGTGTTTTGTGCCCCAACCTTTGCCAGTGTCAGTCTTAATTGTTAGAATTACACACACAGTTCTATAAATGGCAAACAGACTGCACTTATATAGTGCTTTTCTGGTCATGTTGACCACTCAAAACTCTCACATTCAAGCTCACATTCACTCTTTCACACACACACACACACTCATACAGCTCTTGTTCTATTTAAATGTATATAGAGCACTCTATCACATTCATGCACTGATGGTTTTGAGTATCTTGCCCAGGGATACTTCAGCAAACAGACTGAAGGAGCCAGGGATCAAACCACTGACCCTCTGATTAGTGGACAACCCGCTCTACCTCCTGAGCCACAGTTGCCCCAGTTCTATGAGTAGTCTTGCCCTGTCTTCACAGGACAGCTAAGTAATCTCTTTTGTATTTACAATTTCTTATGGACAAGGATGATGTTAACTAGAAAACACCTTAGTAGCATACAACACTGTACATGAGGCTTGTGTGTTAAATTTAGTTAAGAACTTGAGTAAAAAACACATCTTATCAAAGCAAAGATGCCAATTAGAATTAGCACAGTAATTGCTAGTTCGTGTCCCACTGGCTGGTTATTACACAGACATTCTGAATGTCAGTATTGCTCTGACCTGCAGAAGAGATTTAAAGATCATAAAGTAACCAAACTCAAAACAAAGTGAAGACTTAGATATACAAGGTGATACAGAAAGACTTCTTTAAATATCTTGAGTTTAAACTCTATGTAAATTGAATGATGCATCAGTGAATCATGTAGCATTATCACGCATTAAGGAAAAAGGGGTATGTCTATATTTAAAGTTCACAGTTGACACTTGGAGTTGCTATTGGAAGATACAGCAAAGCTGTGGTCGATATTTTACAGTTAACCAACCCCAGGAAAAGACCAAAATCGATTCCTACCATCCATGTGTTTTATGTGTATCAAAGCCTGATGTATCTTATTTCTCTGTGCTATAGTGCTGCAAACACATCAATGGCCCACAGTTACTGAGTGACATGTTCCTTTGTTAAGATGAGCATGGGCAGTGTAGCATGAAGGTTGACTGTTAACCTTAGAAATAGTAGCATGACAAAATAAATAAAATAAATACTTATTCACTGTTCTGTTCTTACCTTTCTTTTAAAGGAGTCATTGTCCACACATATGGTTAAAGGTTCAAATTAGCCTCTTAGTGATTTACAAAATGAGATGTAGATGAACTCACTCTCCTCTAGCCACCAACAGAAGTGGTTTGCAGCAGATGCCACAGCTAAAGATTAAGTAATCTGCCTTATCACACCTTTCACTTCTTCTCATAATTGATCCACAAACCCATCACAGCAGTAGTTTTCTGCTGTTTTCTGTTTATCTGTCTATGTCATTGTTTGACATTATTAGTAAAAGCCAGTTCTCCAGTGAATGTTCATGATGGAGCTAGACATAGCTGATGGCAGATTTGTGACCCACCAGCAAAACCTCCATATCTGTCCTATATCTGTGTGCTAAGTTTCATTCTTTTTACCAAGTCTGTATCACTGCAGGGTGCTGAGAGCCATTTACAGATATCAGGGTGTCTAAATGGATTTTCTCTAACTGGCTACTGTCTCCGTAAACCCACAGCATTTTGCTTCTCATCAAAGAATCTGCCGGTTTGGCAGCAAGGTGGAGGTTAAAAGGTTAGTATTTTGGCAGAATTTTTGAGTTCATGTTATTAATCAGGCACATCAAATTAAAACATGACCACAAAGGTTACTGATGCTAATTGATTTGGGGACAACGATGTTCAACATACGCACACACACATTAACCTTAATCATCACAAATTAATACCAAACCCTATCCAATTCTAATCTGAAACCTAAAACCAAAATAAAAACAAAAAACAAAAATGTCCTAATAATGATGTTTTCAAATCATAGACCCATACAAAATACATGTAGACAAACACACACACACACACAAAAAAAAAAAGAAAAAGAAAAAACTTACCTATGGCATCTCCTTGTTCATGGACCATACTGGCCAGATCCTTCATGATTTGACTGACGTCCAGCATGTCTCTCTATGGAGAAAACATACAGTATATACTAATGTTACACTGCTATTCATCACAGGTGCAAGAAAAATAAAATGACTTTGAAACTAAACTGGCTTTAATTTAAATGCGTCAGGGCTTGCCCAAACTAAAGCTTTGGACAAACCTAAAGACCAGCTGAAACCTACAGAGTGAATAAACCACACATAAAGGTTGTTTCCACCAACCTGTACACAGTTTTTAGTCTTTGACAGTCAGGAAGGAGCAGAAAACTTTGGATGTCACTAGACATCACAACAAACCACTGCTCAGTAAACACTGGAAGTAGCCGACTCAGATCCAACAAGACTACCAACCATCATGGACATGGACATCCAGCAGCTTGTACAGTATATATGCAACATTTAAGCTGAAAAGGCCAAAAAAAGTAAGAAAAAAGCTCAAAGTTTTAATGAGAACTTGGATGGAGAGTTGTCTAAGACTGTGTAGCCTACAGAGGGAAATGGGAGTAAATGAACTTTGTAAAACAAAGCTAACTGAAGGTAAAGAATTTACCAGGAGATTTTCCTTGGGTGATACAATGGACACCATTGGAAATGAAATATTAAATATGTTTAAAAAGTCTTTATCAGAATGACAGTGACAGGATTTATTTATTTATTTCAACTGCAAACTGTCAACACCAACAGACCCAGTAATTCATAACTGGCTTAACAGTCAAAATGTGTATTCCCACCTTAAGATGAAGATGCCTCAGCTGAGTTGAATAGGTTTAACTTTGGGCAAAACCTGTTTGCTACAGTAGTACATTGTACAGCTGTTAGTTGTAAGCTAGCTAGCAGTCAGTACTTTGGCTATATGGGATGATTTAACAAAGACTGCAGAAGTCCAGTGTTCACATTGGTGTAAATAACTCAAGATAAAAATTAGACAATAAGAGAATAAATTTGTATTTGGAGCAGATGTCACTATGAACCAAACTGAGCTCATAAAGTTTTTGTGTACAACATGGTGTGGGGGCTCCAGGTGAATTCTTCCAAATCACTTATGAATTGGCATCAATGTCTTTATTATTTCATTTCATTTATTTATTTATTTCGAACACAAAATAAAACAAGACAGATACAAAACAAAGTGTCAGAAAAGAAGTAGGTAGAAGTAAAAAACTTATTTTCACCACCCCTTTTAACAATACATAACCATCATCTTCAATATACAAATATCAATTATTTACATTTTTGTTTATAATTCAGATTACATCAACTGCTACCAAAACACTTTATGACCCTGCTCCAAATCTACACCACCACCTAGATTACTACAGACCACTTTGCCACCCAGTGTCTAAGATTAATTTAAAAGTCAATCAACATCTAGCAACTGTTTCATACATTTCTTTTTTATATTGTTTTGTGCATTTGTTTATATTTGTGCTTTGCTTCAACCCCTCATTCAATCCATTCCATAAATCCAGCCCACAAATTGATATACACTATATTCCTCTGTGTGGTACGAACACAATGTTTTTTAAATTAAATTGACCTCTTAAACTGTAACCCCCCTCCCTGTCACCAAACATATTTTGAATGTTTCCTGGAAGTAAATTGTTTCTTGCTTTGAACATGATAAGTGCTGTTTTAAGTTTAACCAGATCCTCTAATTTTAGTGTATTTGCTTTGTGTTCCCTAAAACCCACATTGTGTACTATTCTGATTGCTCTCTTTTGTAGTATGTATAATGGTTTTAAGTTACTTTTATAAGTGTTACCCCAGACTTCCACACATTATGTTTGTGGTTGTGCTTCGGTTGTGGATCAGAGTTGTCTTCATTGTCAGTTATTCTGAAAATTGTTTTCTTGATCCATCAATGTATTATGTTGTTCATAAAATGTAAGTAAATAGTGATCTTAAAGAATAATAAAAATATAAAAAACGAAATACCAAAATATGGATTACATTTTCTACTTCCGTATTATTTCTAAGTGCCTTCAAGTCTTAATTGTAAAAAATGTCATTTTTATCCACATTTATCTTTACAAAGATGCCATGCCATGTGTGACGTGTAAATATGTGGATTTGTAAAAAAAAAAAAAAAAAAAAAAAAATCCTGTCCCTTTAAATTGACCAGTTCAGTGGATTTGTGTTTAATCCTAAATGTTGTAACTAAAAGTTAAAAATTTTTGTTCAGTTATTTCTCTGTCAGGGTACAGAACAAACTACTGCAGCTATGGTTGACCGCAGCTAATTCTCCACAGTCCCCCGGCTTTGAATCTGCTCTCAATGTTTCAACTTAAAGCAATATGAAAGCTTATAAAACCTCTGTCTATCTCCTGCTCACAGGTCCCCCCTTTCCTCCATTATGGCTCTGTGCAATCACAGCTGCGTTTGTGTAGCCTAACCCACTGGGCCATCCATCACAGGTGGCGGAGATTGCTGTGGAAAACTGGCAGCCATCCTGCCACTTGGCAAAAACCATTTGAATGGAGCCAAAATGGCCCCTGGCAAACCTCGTGATGCTAAAGACTTTTTTGCATTTATCTTTGGGCAACCCTGTCTATCATGCTGTAATAGAATAACAAATTTATTTTACCTGGCAAAGCATTGGGCAATCAGGGCTCATTTCATCATAATGACAGAACAGTGTGTAACCAATTTAGCAAATAATGTGTGGAAGTGAATTTGAATAGGCAAAGAGAGAGACACACACACTGGGAAAAGGCAAAGATGTGATGGGTTGGGACCCCTGCCTGAGGGCTGAGTGGGTGGTCAGGCTTTAGGCCAACACTGTGCCCTTTTCCATATTTCATGGGCTTTAAATTCTGCTCATGGCCAGTCGAGCAGCCACTGGATAGTGGCACTGGGCTGGTACCCAGGACTGGAGATTGTTGTCCAGGTTTCTCTCCAGGTTTACTACAGGAGGTTTCCTCATAACCAAGGGCACTGCTTGGATATAGTCTCTGCTTTAGTTACTATGTGTATGTGTATCTTTTGTGGGGAAATGAAATTCCTGAATAAGGCTCAATTTACATTTGTCTAATTGCCCAGATAACAAATGTGATTGCAATCTGTCTTTTCCTGGGCTGTATATAAATCAGGGTCAGCACCTGAAGCTGTTTATTAAATACCAGCAACATCAGAAGGTGGCCAGAATGCATCTCAAATCAGAAGTGGTTTAAGTAATCACATGTCAGTGTTGCTTCAAAGCTTCTTGGATACATTACACTTACCTTTTTTGAGATCTGCCTAAGACACATGAACTGACTAAATGTAATTTGGGTCTTACAGCAAGATTTGCTGAACATTACTAATCATATTTGGTAATAAGTGGTTTGAGCATTATATTATCTAGACTGAAACTGGACATCAATTGTCATAATGATGGACAGCTACAACATTAAATTAGGTGAAGTTATGGGAGATTAATTACTGTGTGGCAGCTACATGTATGTAATACTGCATAAGGCCTCCCAACAGTTGTAAAGAGTGGTTATCTGAGTTACCATGGCTTTTTCTGACTTCTCTCATTAACAAGTCATTTGCATTGTAGAGCTGCCGCTCACTGGATGTTTTTTGTTTTTCACTCCATTCTGAGTAAACTGTTGAGACTGTTGTGCATGAAAATCCCGGGAGATCAAATACCAACCAATAATTATACCATGGTCACATTTTTCCCCTGTTCTGATTTTCACATGGGCACAACTGAAGCTCCTAACTTGAATCTCACACTGATGTCACATGATTAGCTGATTGGATAATTGCATGAATACGCAACTGTTCCTAATAAAATGATCTGTTAATATACCTGTTACCCTGGATCTTTCATAATTATACGGACAATTACTTCCTTGACTAAACAAACCAAACCTAATGGGTAAACACACAAGAGTTTGTTTAAAGTGTACCCTAAGGTCAGGTGTCAAAGAAACTGTTCACCAGTGCCAGCAGCTTATTACAAATGGTAATGTTTTGTTGTTAGGTGACCTCTAGCAGCCAAAGTAATTATGACAGGAGCAAAGGAGGAGGTCAGGTGACATACTATAAAAGGCTACAAAGTCCACATTAGGAGGAAGTTGGGGTGGATGGATGGATCAATAAAACATAGGACTTTGACACAGAAGATTGCGGTTTGTTTCCTTCCAGTTGTTGTTCCTTTCTATGACAATGTTAACTGTGTGTTTATCATTGAAAACATGACAACAAAGGTCATCTAACATTAAGGAAGTACTTATTTGAACCCAAACCAAAATCTTTTCCCCAACCTAAGAAAGATGTTTTTGTGACTAAAACTGACCAAACTGTGACCATTCTATAAGCTACCAGAGGACTACCAAGGACCTGGTTGAGCCCTCCTTATTCTTTATGTTACAAAAGGAAATACTACTGCACCATTTCTCCTGGCTCCAGCAACAGACAACTTACAATTTGAGTTTCCAAATGGCAGTAAATGTTCTGGTTTCTAATTCTATGTCACATGGTAAATACAAGCAGCATTGGGGAAAACCATTCACATCAGCCTCCTAGTTGTGATTCTGAGTTGCAGATGTCAGAAATTTTTGACAGCCATACTATCACTTACTTGGTAAAATGAACTACATACTGTATGTACAAAACCATTTTGTAACTGACAATTACATCTAAGCAAAATGTTAACTGTTAACTCTAACACAATCATTTCTGCTAATGTAGAAATAGCTATACATAGACTGTGTCTGGTTCCACTTCTTAACAAACTGTTACAAATATGTAACATGATATAAAACAACACTAGGTAAAACCTGGACAAACCTAATATATGGCTGTGTAAAATTGAAGATGTAGTTGAGAACTGTTGTGAAACTGTAAACAACTACTTTAAGTGGAAAACAGATAAAGATGCTAAATTATTATATTCATGACATTATTGTGTCATATTTGCATTCTGCTTAGTGTCAGTCTGTTTCAGCCCTTTATCTTCTATCTATCCCTTTGCTTCTCTCCTGCTCTCACATTTTCAGTATTTTTAAACAAATCCTGAATGAAGTTTTTCCTGTTTCTGTTGTCAGACAACAAAACAAATATGAAATAGTGATGGAAACACTGCCCATTAAGTCTACATTTTAACCAGCTGACCCAAGCCATTTTCAAGCTGCTGCTCTGCACTGATAAAATCATCTGACAAAATCACCATACACTTAAGGTAAGTCAACAGCTGTGCTGTGATTTTGAGTATGTTTATGTATAAAATGATCATTCAGAAAGTTAGAAGCCGGGTCAACTGAGTGAAACACATAGGTATTGCCCTCATGCTCATGGGGTAATACTGGCAACTCAGGTTCAAAAGTTTTTTTTTTTTTTTTTTGGTAAAACAAACAAAAAAAAAGTCAGAAACTCTAGTGACAAAAGCACAAAGTTAGCAACACTGCCTGCAAACATCCCTCTGATGACCTGGTGATGTAACAGCTTATTCAGGTTTAAGACTAGCAACAAGAGAAGCCATCTTGGAATTTTTTTTCACGTCTTTCCTTTAACACACCATGTTTATCCCAAAAGTCAAGGGAGAGTGACAAGAAAAAGTAAAAAGGCATTATTTTTGAGTGATTCACCCTGAATCAGCAGCTGCCTCAGGGGCAGCACTCTATAGCTGACCCTTACCTCACCTGTCAGGCACACATGCAAAAAATGAACTTCCTGTATTGGGATCACTAAAGTGTCACAATTTGTTGCAGTCCACAAATTTGTATGATGTAGCCAATGAGTCAGACTTGTCTTTCTGTCTTTCAATTACTCTCACCTCTGCTGGTCCTCTGATGCTTCCCATCATCCTGCCACTGTTATTATTGTATGTGACTGATGAAAAGAACATACCTGAACAAATGAAAGGCTCCAAGGTTCTGTATATTTTCATGAGACTAAAATGTCAGACTGTGATTCAGACATCTGTTCCATCTGACACTGAGCCACTGCAGAGACATCAAAAATACAATTAAACTTGAGGCCAAGATAAAAAAAAGTCACAAAAACAAGCCTGTTGGCAGCATCTGACACCTCAGTCACATACTGCATGCCTCGCATTTCTCCGGTCATAAGGATCTGTCTGATACTAGCTGATAGGAACACTTGTGGGAGAGACTGCGGCTTGATCCAAAGATTTGCAACCTGCAGATCATGAAAGATGAGGAAAAAAGGGTAAAACTCCTCTTTCCCTGTTACTTTCATGCTTCATGCTCATATTTCCTCAATACTGTTCTATTTATCTACACAGATACTCAGTTAGCGTCCCATATGTGATTACCTTATTATGTTGTGTCTTGAAAATCACCCTGTCTTTATTAACAGTAAAATTTGCAAGGCACAGTTTGATACCCTACAAGGTATCAGCACAATAAAGATGATTTATATTCCAGCATATGACGGAGAGCAGCAGGGATTAGAGGCAGTGCCGCATACAGCACATGATTCTCGCAGCATGGGTTTCATGCAAAGATTGCAGTTTATAGAGGCCAGCAGCACACATGCTAATATGTCATTCAGTCTTACGCTGCAGACCAGTGATGAGACAAATGGCCCAGAGTGGAGCTTTCCTCTTGTGCCTGCAGAGGGAAGTGTGGCACAGCAGAGCACTCCTATCCGCCTCTTTAAGGTGAATCAGCTTGAGTAATAAGAGCTGATTAAATATGCAAGTCAGCAACAAGGAGGTAAAGCGCTGATAGACAGCAAGACCCTGAAGAGGCATCTAGGAGATTTAAGGCGTTTTCACACCTTGTTTGCTCTGAGAAGTTACTTGGAACTCTGAAGTGCTCTCTCCCACTTAGTTTGCTTCTTTTGGCCAAATGAGTGCACAGCAATCAGAGTGAGACCTCACTGAGAGAAAAGTCTCTCAACACATTCCAAAACCAAACTGACTACTCCTCTGGACTGTGAATGTGATCTGACTGTGATCAAACAACATCAAGTTTGTTCGTGTGATCACATTCATTCACATAAAAGAAGGGTGATGTGAGCTATGTGAGAAATTTCAAACTTTGCCCTGTAACCTTGTTTAGATTGAAGCTAGCAGTTTAATTCTGAACAAGGCTCTAGCACCACTTAAATCACTACAATACTTTATATGTTGTGCTTTGCATTTCAGCCCGTCTGTTGTAATTCTCTAGGCAATTAAGGCTGATAAGCACTTGACGTTTGCAGGACTCATGATAATGGTCATGTAAATTGATGGAATATTTAACATTTAATTCAAATTAATTAACAGATATCAAAACCACTACTATAAATCTCAAATTAAAGAGGTGGATCTCAACTTTAAGAAATGGAAACTTAATTATGAGTAGAGAGTATATTCAAGTACCAAAGCTTCCTGAATTAGGAATGGGGTGGGGATTTAAAGGGACGTTCCTCTAATTTTCAACATAATGGTCAGTCTAGTCATGGGCCTGTGAAAACAGTTGTATGTTTTCTGTTCATGGCTCTGAAGCTCTGAAAATAACCCTGATGATGTTGCTGTTTGCATTATGAGAAATGTGGAACCCATTGTATTGGATCTTTGATCATACTACTGATTTAACCTATTACCTTTTGTTGTTAGCCTATTACTATATTATTACTTTGCTTTTTCAACCCAGATATTTTCTACTATTACTACAGAAAATAATATATTCTTATTGTTATCAACAAGATATTATCTGTGTATTACCTCTGGTTTACTTCAAGTTGTAGATCATATTACCATAATCTCTGTGAAATAATTATGCTCCAAGATGAAGGAACAAAGAACTGAGAACAGTGGAACATGTGCTGTATTGTGTTTTAGGGGGTAAGTTGGTGTGCATCTCAGGTGTAGTCTGGATTAGGAAGCATGTTAACTGACTGTCATGACAGTTGTTCTTTGGCAGTGTTCAGTGACGTATCCACTCTCCACAGGCACATTAGTCATCATTCGCTGTCAACACTTGTCATTTCAAGTCCCTTCTGTTCCTGCTGTATTCTGACAAATCCATAGCCTGCAAGGGTGGAAAGAATTTCTTTACTATGTGCCAAGCAGCTCAGTGCAACACTGTGCTCCCAATCAACCCTGAATATAGATCAGTGTTCGGCCTTAGATGAACTCAAGCTGAACAAAACAACATTTTTATGTAAATATCCAGACATCTTATCAGTTTAGATCACACTGTGGGGCTGTAACAGAGATGAGTGTTCCAGTTACACTAATTTAGATGTAGATACATATGAGCACACTATACTTGTGTTCAGATTGTTACTGACAAGAAATTCTCTCAACATAGAGAGGTGTTGAGTTAAAACAAGAGACTCACCCTCTCCTTAACAACAGCAGTGGGCACTCCATCCTGACAGAGATGAACCTCTTCATCACCTCCACCCCCACAAACATGTAGGCCTGAGATATAACGTATGACTTCTTGGCATCTGTGTTATGAAACCACCCAGCATATATGATATAAAAGTAATATCCAGTATATCCATTCATTCTTTTTTTTTTTCCATGGCCTTTGATGGTATCTGGTCATTCATATAGTTTTGGTTTTATTTTCCCTGATTTTGAGACTCCCATCTCCAAGATTTATTCAGTCACTTCTATACATTGCAAATTACTACGTAATAGCCTAACATTATAGGCAAAAAGTTATGTTCTCAACATTTTTTAATTTTACATCATCCATCTCCCAATCATTATTATTACATACTCATTTCATAAAACAAAATATTTTAATCATATTTCCTTTACCTATAAATCCAGACTCCAACATCAACATCAATAACATTATTTATAGAACATTACAGTACGTACATCATAGATTTTGATGGATGTGTGTGTTAGGAAAACTGGTAATTAGTTAGGGTTATCTAGAAGTATTAAGAGATGGAAAAAACATCAGTATACTGTGTTTTGAAAATGAGTTTGAAATATATATAAATATAAATGCATACAAGGCAGCACAGTGGTGCAGTGGTTAGCACTGTCGCCTCACAGCAAGAAGGTTCCAGGTTCTTTTCTGTGTGGAGTCTGCATGTTCTCCCTGTGCCTGCGTGGGTTCTCTCTGGGTACTCCTCCCACAGTCCAAAGAAATGCAGGTTAACTGGTGACTCTAAATTGCCAGTAGGTGTGAATGTGAGTATGAATGGACACCCTTAAAATTTTACACAATCTCAAATATTATCATGAAATATTTGAAATCTTTTTTGTGTTTCAAAAGGTGTGGCTGCATTAGACAGACACAAACAAATACAAATGATATTTTTTTTGTTTATTGTTTACAAGAAAAACTAACAAAACTCAATTCTTGACAGTTTCAATATGTCAGTTCTCAACATTATCGGTATCAAAGTCAACAAATAACAGAGAATGTGTTCAAAACTGAACAAAAAATAAATAAACCATCACATCATCAAATTAATATTTAGTAGTCCTGCCATTAGCACGCAGCAGAGCTCTAATCCTGGCTGGCGTGTTCCCCACGAGCCTTTCACACTGTTGAGGGGTAATCTTGTCCCATTCTTCTTGAATTACTGCTTTTCATTCTTCTAAATTCTTTGGTTTACGCTTTGAAACAGACCTTTTGATAATCCACCACAGATTTTCAATGGGGCTCATGTCCGGGGATTGAGCTGGCCATTCTAAGACCTGGATACAGTGCTCCTGCAGCTGAGTTCTACTGGCCCTGGATGTGTGGCGAGGGGCATTATCTTGTTGAAACATCCAGTTTTGACCTCGACGGAACAGTGCACATGCAGACACATACAGACAGTGAGATGACCAACACCTGCAGCACTCATGCATCCCCAAACCATGTTACTGCCTCCACCATGCTTGACAGTAGGTACTGTACATGCTGGAGATAATGCTTGGCCTGGCCTTCTGCGTACCCTCACATTATCAGGAGGAGGATAAAGCTGGAAACTGGACTTATCTGACCACAGAATCTTCTTCCAATTCCTGGCTGTCCAGTCCTTGTGTGCTTGGGCCCAACGATGTTGGGCTAACCTCTGTCTGTCATTGATCAATGGCTCCTTGTAGGACCTTAAGCCATGATCTAAAGTCGGCCACATACAGTGTGGGTGGAACACTGGACACCAGTTTGGTTTGACCACTGCTAATGAAGCGCCTGTGATGTCATTCGGCGGTTTTCCCTGCACATGTGGATCAGGATGCGGTCATTTCTTGCTGAAGAAACCCTTGGACACCCAGATCTTGGTTTGTCTTCCAAGCTGTTGGTTCGTCTGTATTTCTGCAGAGTGTATCCAACTGCTGAAGGACTGCATCTGCACTTCCTGGCTATCTGGCGGCCGCTATACCCTTCCTGGCTGAGAATCTGTATCTTCAGGCGTGTTTCCTGCGTTAGATTCCTTGTTTTAGCCATTTTTGTCTCTGAAGAACTTTCAAATGTGCTGACTTTATATAAACACGAAGCACAGCAACAAAAATTGTGTCCTTTAATAAAAAGCACGACCTTCATTAGTGGATCACCGGTACCAAAATGACCCAATATTCAAAATTTCTTATGTATTTTTATGGAACCAATCAATTTTAAGTTTTTAATGGCTTTTTTAGGATTTGTTTATTATTTTGGCTGTGACTGTACTAAAAGAAATTGCACTTGAAGACCTAAGAGTGATTCTTAATGCAATATTTCACAAATGCATGGGGTGTCCAAAAACTTTTTTCCACCACTGTATATGTTGGCCCTGCGATGGACTGGCGATCCATACAGGGTGTACCCCGCCTCTTGCCCAATGTCATCTGGGACAGGCTACAACACCCTTAATGGATAAGCGGTATAGATAATGGATGGATGGATAAATGCGGACATATTTGCTACTTTCAAACTTATAATTGATGAGTGCAGATGAAATATTGTAATTGGGTAACTGGAGTTTGGACACATTCATTGTAATGTTGTATGTTTTGTATGTATGGTCACTTCTATTTCTCATTGAAAGTTTAGATCCAAAACGAGTATTTTCTTAGAAAAAAGACCTTTAGAGTGACAATAGTTCCTTGCACAGTCTACAGTTTACGGCACAATGGAAGTGCACCTGCCACTGTGCAACCAAAACAGAAGGACAGTACTTTTTTTTTTTTTTTTTTGCTGTTGTTTGTTCAAAGAGGGTATAGAGGGAACCTCAGATGGGCATTCAGTCAATGGGTTGAACTGAGACAAGAATTCAGCCCTGGATTTATCTTCTCTCTTACCTAATGGATTTTTGTATGGTCCAACAGCCCACAGAGATTTGTCCCAGCAGTTCTTAACGAGAGAGCTCTGGGACTTGAGAGGGTTGAAAACCAACAGTTAGCTATCAGTATTTCTACTATATTAGTAAGTAACAAAACCTACCTTCTTATTTATACAACTAGGTGTTTTAATCTGCCTCTGTCACTGTACTGAGATCAGGGTTTCTGTTTAAAATTAGGATTCTTACAGTGGTTTCTTGATTTGGACAGTAGCCAGGCTAATAGCAGATAGCTATGCTGCTAATACTACCACAAGCAGCCAGAAACAAATGTATGATTTGTTGTCCATTTGATAATCTAAACAGATAAAATGTTCCCTGGCAGTGACCTTCTAGAACAAGCAGTGGTGAAACTTATATTCTTATTTGCAACAGTGGCATTAAAGGAGCAGTCTCTCCTCCTTGTCTTCTACATCTTCTATGTATAAGCTGTGGTGTCAATGTAAAAATACAAAAGACCCTGCGCAGAGCCACTGTTACTGTAGAAACATGGCTGCACAACATGGCGGACTCTGTGGAAGAGGACCTGCTGCCTGTGTAGATATAAACGGCTCATTCTAAGTGAACGAAAATATAACAATTATTAGTTTTAGGTGATTATACACTAAAAAACATTCTTATGTATATTATATTCCATATCTGCCGATAGATCCCTATAAATGTTACACACTGGTCCTTTAATATCACTTGGAAATGCTGTGGAGAAAAGTCATCTATTGTTGCTTTAAGAAGATGATGATGAAGATGATGATAATGTTTTTGTTTTAATATTAGAAATTGTTAAAACACGTACCTACATACAAACATATATCCTGCCATTAACAGATACTGTACTAAATGAACTTATTATTTATTGCTTTCTTTAACATATTTGTAAAACAGCAATCATCTTTTTGGTTGTTGGTCACTGTCTTCTGTTGTGTGTCTGTTAATGTCACTTTTTATTTTATATTTCACATTCTTATTAGAGCATAGAGCAGAGTCTGAGAAACATAAAGTGAGAATCAATTTAGCCCATCAGCTGGAAGTAACACCAATCAGCATACTATGGGGACTGTTTTGATGATGTTTGTTTGTTGATGTGTGATGGCTGTTTAAGAGCAACCATCAAGAATACACAAATATTTTAACAGTAAATTAAACTGAGAACAAACATTATTCTGAAAATGCTGTGTTTACTTATGCAAATCTGACAGGGTTAAAGGACTTTAGGAAAATGGAAATTGGGGACACTGTTTCATGATCAGTGACCTTCCAGTGACTGGCATGTTTGGTCCAATCATGAGGAGGTGCTGTTGACGTCTACATAAATTAATAATACCAATAAAAACTTGTAATCTAATCTTGGTACAGATTATAAAAACACGATTATGTAAAATTACAGATGATCAAAGTGGCTTGGACAAAGGACAAATAAGTTTATCTGCTGTTTTCTCTGATGCTCAGTCATCTCTCCTCCCCCTCCCTGCTCTCACTCTCTTTGATAAGTGTGCTTAATGCTGATATGAAATTCTCCCCGCATCTCCCACCCGAGCCCAAAGGCATCGGGCAACAGGACACAGTGTCACTGCCACAGCAGAAAAACCGTTAAGCAGATTTACTCGCACGCTTACTGGTGAGAAAAGGGGGGAGGAAAAAAAAAACAGGAAATTTTTCCCACACCAAGTGCATGAGAGACATCTCTTTCTTGCCCTTACTGAATAAATGGTTTATAAATGTAAAATCTTGTTTCCTCTCTGGCAGTAGCTGAAAGACCTAACACCCCTGAATATGATAACACGATGCCAGCAGCAGGGCCTGAAGGCCAGTGAGGACACCCAGCTGAAAATATTAGAGACAGAGGTTATAGTCTGCTGAGGCTCAACCTGCTTTCTCTTCTGTGTTTTCAAAATAACAAGCATGGAGGCAAATGACATTCACTCCTGTTAGTGAATAGCTTTTTGAACTTGTATATTTTGTCACCCTAGTGGTGGGCTTTAGGGTCTGTGCATTTGTCCATTTGATGCAGAGAAAGATACAGCATCATGTCAACTGCTGGCTATGTTCCTGTGGAATTTCCTACTCACATCCTTGATCCACAGAGGATGATTCCTAACATTTTTATTGACTCCAGTCCAATTAGGTTGGACAACTGACAAATGTTAGCAGATTAGCATAAAAATTACTGTTGACATTCATGTCCTACAGAAGACAAACGCTTTCTATTTTCAATTGGTCTCAAATTATTAAAGACGACTAATTTGAGTGAAGAAAGTGTCACAAATTTGTACAACATCAAGTTGTGCACAACACTTTAACACCAGAAACTGAGGTTCATGTGGGCTTCAAATCACTGTTAGGTATTAAACCAAAAGCTCTATTTTTTCCCTGACTTTAACAAAGTGCCATGAGTGCAAGAACAGTACAATAAATAAAACAACTAAATATGTTGATAGTCTGTGCCCTTTAAAATGTCGTACTGAAGTGTCTTCTGATCTAACACCACTATCAGCAGGATGGCATCATTCCTCTGTCTTCTGAAACTGTTACTAGTCACTGTGGTGTGATTAACAGTATGACAACATTATGGTCAGATTGGTTAGATTGAGGGAAACATTTTTGCTTTGTATTAAAATGACCACTTCATCAAGGTTAGGAGACCCTGGTTGTTGTGGTTACAATAATAAAGACGTGGGTATGGTTAGGAAACAATGGTGGAAATGCCAAAAAAAGAAAAAAAAACAAAAAACAAGTTGACTGGCAGTTGGAACCATGCTATTAAATAGACATGCTAGCAGCAAGGCTGTCTGAATGGCAATGCTAGCACTAAATCTAGCACTGCTTTGATCCTGCCTGAAATGTCGCAATACTTGATGGACTGCCATGAAATTTTGTACAGACATTCTTGGTCCCCAGGAGGTGACTTTTCAGCCAGTGTCATCATGAGGTTGATGTTTTCATTTGACTTCTTTCCAACTATTGAATGAATTTCTAAATTTAGGTCACATTCATGTTCCCTTTGGAATTAATTGTACTTTGTTGATTCTCTGACTTTCCCTCTCACACCATCATCAGGTCAAACTTTGGCAAGTTTGGATCATGATCAAATGCCTTCACAACAAATGACACTGCCATCACAGTCGCAGCTGTGCTGTTGCATTTAGTATCAAGTACCAACTGTTGTACCAAGCATGACTGAATTGAACTGAAACTGAACTAAGTTTGGACATGTTTACATGTTGGACATGGCAAACATTAGTATTAAGTTAACTTAGCACCAGAAAGATTTAGAATTGTTGCAACTACGGCATTACACTGTTGTTAGCATTGCTGTGGGGGGTTTTTTTGGTTTGTTTTTCTTTCTTTCTTTGTTTCTTTTGTTTCTTTGTTTCTTTTCTTTTTTTTTTCTAAAGAATCTAAACTGTATTTTACTTTAAGCATCAAATAGAAAAGAAAATGGATGAATGTGAGGAGGCCACTTGTAGTGTGTTTAGCAGTGACAGCCAGGCAGAAACAGAAAAAAAGTCACTTCCTTTAATTTCATTATTTGATTTATTATAATTTAATTAAAATTTAATTAAATCTCAGTCCTTTCAATCTATTTTCCAATGTGTGGGAAATAAAGGTTATGTTGTTGTTGAATTAAAACTGTAACTCTGAATTATCTTTCATTTAAACAGTTTTTAACACCAATACTTTTGCCTCTCCTTCAATTAAATTTCAGCGCAAGTGTCAGAGCTTGTTAGCAGAATATTTTAATACTGTCTGCATGACTGCACCTACAGCAATTTCACTGTACATTAGAAATACTTTAATTTACCTGCTGTGCCAATTATTTTCTTGTCTGTGTCTTACTTTTGCAGTAATAACAAAATACAACTGAAAATTTACCTTGTGAATAGTGTAAGCAGGAACCTGAAGCCTGTATTAGTCAGCTTTAGAGAAATAATCAACATTGAGTGGAATTTAAGCATTTGGATTTCTGATATTCTCATTATCTCGAGGGAGCCAGCCAACAGTACCTGATCTGCCATCATACCATTAGCTTCAGTGAGTAAAGAGAGGAAAATCAATAGTCTTTTGATTGCCAGAGTTAATAACAAATGCTTTTGCTAATAAACCACTTCCTGTGAGATATGTTTTCTGCTGAGGGTTCAAAAGTCTTATTATTTGTCTACGGAATGATTTGTCTTGTGGTGTTTCCCACTATACCTGTCTTCACTGAAGGGTAAACTCTAGAGATACATTGTCCTGAGAATACATTGGCAGGACAGGCACGCTTTGCTATGGGCTGTTTTTTTCTCCCTTTTTCTTTCTACTGGGCCAGGTGTTGTATTCAGATTCTCCTTGAAAGCTGTCCTCTGTTATGCCCTGAGCTTTTTTTATGAATTCATTTTTGATGAAATGATCTCCTGTGCCAAAGCACATAAAGTGCAGCTGGGAGGTGACAGTCTAAAGGGGGACTGGAATGTGCAGTGGAAAGTGCTGCACAGGCTGGATACTCGTATTCTGACTTATATCTCTTGTCAAAATATGTGGAATAATACAATACTCAGCGAAATTCAATTACCTGTCCCTTGGGTGACTCAAAGCTGTCCATGGCCACAGTCTTTAAACATAGTTAAACGAATACAGCTTAACATGATGTTCTGTGATCTCCTTAATTCTAATTCTGATAATAACTAAACTAACTAATAACTAAACAAGGATACATTTGTTGATTCTCTTTGATGAAGTTATCTTGAGCAACAGTGCACTCTTATTTTGAAATTAAGGCAACACAGATACCCAACCAATCAAGGTGCTGATCATATGACTGTATTTATGCTGGCACGGCCCTATGCCTGCACACAGCACAATTTTACTACAGTTGAACAGTAGTTTATGTGAAGCTGAGGAACGTCCCATATTTTGATTACTATCATTGTCCAGTAAAAACATGTATGTCCATGTTTTGTAATTTAGATTTTTTCTAACGAGCAGAAAATATAGTGTTCGCTCACTAAAATTGGAGAGATATATGATTTTCAGTGAACACACCATCCAGTATAACCCACCAAAAGCTGATGTGTCTTGCTTCAGTAATTTTCACACAATTTTCACTGACTCAATTCAATTCAGTGAAACATTCAATGAAAACTAATTGACTGCTACAGTGTTGAGTGATCAGTCCCTGCCATAATAAATAGGGTTCATATGGTTGGATTCCTTTAGATCTTGGGCCCTCTTTAAGTGTTTAATTAAGCAATATTAACCGAGAGGGTGTGCTTTAACGTCATCTGAGCACACAAGCATCACTGAAGTGCTCAAATGACATTAAAGCACACCCTTGAGTGTAATATTACAATTATGCAACTATTACCAACAAAGTAAAATGTATAATCAAAATCTGTTCATGTTGAGGAGCAATTTGCTCTCAAAATGTGTGAGTGTTTTTCCCATTTCCATGGAAATACAAAGGGGTCTGACTAATAACTGGAATACAATCAGTCATGTCAGTGGACTCCTATGTGTAATGGAACCGAGTTTACCACTACAGCAAATAACCAGACCCTTAGTAATGACCTAGCAACAGAAATGATTTTCTAGTCCCAGATGAGTGAACTCTGAGCTGACGTTAATGCTTTATCGAGGTCTCGGACTTTACTGAACTAAATCAATAGCCTACTGCACAGAGAAATGCTTACTTTTTTTTACTCACACAGATGTAGCTTCTGCAACCGCAAACTTTGACATGAATTTTAAGTTATAGCGCCATGTCACCGACAAAGCTGATGGACAAAGCCGAGGCGTTTGCGCCGAGGTCAGCAAGCATCACTGAAGTGCTCAAATGACATTAAAGTACACCCTCGAGTGTAACATTGCGATTATACAACTATTACCAACAAAGTAAAATGTATATGGCGGAGTAATATTTTTAGTGATGAGTAAGGCGTGCTGTCATGCTGATTTGAGCACGTTCTAAATGCTTGGTCGGAACTACTTGTAGTATAACAGACATTTTTTGTTTGATCAGCTTGCAACATCATGCCATTTTCTCATTTTCATAGAATAGGGCAATGTCTTTGATTTTGACACACATATACTGCCACAGTTAATATGTTTTGTTGGAAATGTAATTGCGACTGGATTACATTTTTGTATTGCAGCCTATGATTTATAGTTTTAGAGATTCTATCAATCTATGTGATTTATAATGTGATTTCCCAACAGTTACCATGTAATTCTTATGAACTTATGATGTAATGTTGTCGTACAAATATGTACATTTAAAAGGAGCAGTAGAGAAAGAGTAGGAAAGAGTAGGCTATTCTACCCATACTGAGTAACAAATCAATTTATTTTTTGAATATTCAGAGCTCTATGCACAGCTCTCCTCTGAGCTCACACACCTCTAGCTGCTATGGGAGACCACGCAACGTGGCGCACAGGTGATAGGGGAGAAGGTGCTGATCTCACCGGCTTACTGCCTGCATCTGCGGGACATCACTCCCCGCAAGATCGTGAATTTGATAAACAAAACTGCTCTTTATGGCATTTCAAACATTCTAGTCTCATTCACCACTATAGCTATTGTTGATTTCATATCACCCAGATTTCAGCCAAAACCTTGTTAAATGTGTGATTTAAATTAATTTTACACTCTACCAGCTATATTTTCATAATGAGGGATTAAACCTGCAGTGTTAATCGGGACCTTGCAACTCCACACAACACCCATCAGGTTGCTGGCGGGATGCCGGACGATGCAGCCCTGCACTTTCGCGATTGACTGATTGATGTAGTCTTGATGTGTGTACGTTTAACTAATATGTTAATACACCAGTGAAGCCACACACGTAAGCTTGGCTAGTTGTGTGAAATGACAAACTTTGCTTTGGGCACAAGGGACTCTGGTCTGTAAAGGCTAACCTGCTGTAATCCTAAATATTTTTAATGCGCAACAACGCTTCTTTCAAACACCATGTATCGTTGTGACCTGCACACCTCAGTCATTGCTCAGTGCCACTAACAGAGCTAGGGAGTTAAGGGGCCACTGTATTTATTTGTATTTTTTTTAAATACATTTTATTTTTATTTTTATTTATTAAAGTGATGATGAGCTCCCTCTCATACTTCATATAAATTGTAATTGTAACAATAATTGCTGGGACTATGTGACTACAACAACTTAGGAGAACTTCTTCAGGGTGGGAAGCAGTTTAATACCTATATCCAGCTATTGTATGAGTCGCTGGGCTGGAGTATATCCTTATTATACTTCAGATAATCAGGGTACTCTTACCCTTATTTCTTAAAGAGCAACGTGCAGGTTGGAGACCACAGTGAATAAAGGTGAAGGTAAATGATGTAGGAACTAAAATTTCAAAAAATATATACTAGCCATTTATGTGAGAGAATTTTCCCTCCGCATCTAAAAACGAAAAACCGGAAGTGACGTAACACAGGGGAGCTCGGCCAAGTTAGAGCAAGTTTAACATTAGTAAATATGGATCCAAATGCGAGATTTGAAACTGAAGAGGTTGAAAATATATATTCATACGACGGAGCACAGTTGTATAATTATGAGCCTGCTCAGATATCCAAGAGACCAGGAACAGACCAGACTCAGGAGAAATAACAGCCATAGGAGAGAGACTAAGCTGTGGTGTGAGGAGAACGAGTGGAGGACTGGGCAGGTGTCTCGGTGACTGCTTGGCATTAGCTAACGACAGCTAATGATGGCTAACGTTGCATCCACATCACAACATTATAAAGTTTACTATCACATATCAGCATATAACAAAACTATTACTGGTCGTGTGCTACCAGCAGCAGTATTGATAGTTACCTGTGACACTGTTTAGTGAGTATCTGCTTCATCAGTCATGTCTCGTTCTGCATAATATAACTCCTCATTACCTTTATGGTGGTGTACCGCCACAGAGAGAGAGAGAGAGAGAGAGAGAGAGAGAGGGAGAGGGAGGCAGGTTGACACTTTATTTGACACTTTGTTTCCCGTTGTTGAAATTGCGATGCTGGCTAATTTGGCAGCTAGCAGACATTAGAAAACAGGACTCTTCTCATGTTCTCATTGAACAGAGTGTCTGCTGACGGCAGTTCACACGGTTCTGGGCTCTACATCCCATCTTTATCACATTGCCGGAAACATAATCGTCCTGTCTGAAACAACTGTGTTTTTAGTCACAGATGCAGCAGTGAAGTCTCCTCACCTGCACAAAACACACCTAAGCACGAAAGCTAGTGCAGTTTCTTTTTCTGTCAGGAAAATAGTAGAGTTGCTGCCTGCACCACACACAGACATGGATATTACACTAAAACTACCGAAAAAACACCACACTGCTGCTCAAACTTACTAACACCTAATACAGCACACTCTGTTGGAGTCAATGACACTGACTCCCCTATGTGACGTACTATGACCATATACTGTATGACTATGACGTGATGTTGATGGTGGAGCTTTGCTAACAGACACATTTTCCTCAGAATTTTTGCCTTTATCTCTTGTAAAACATATAAACTCTAACCTGTAAGTTGCTCTTTAAGTACATCATAGGCATGAAATTAAGGGAGTCAAATTCTTTAAATGGTTAAATATAAATGTATATTAAATTGAACCTTGGTTTGGTAACAAGTATCCCCTTTGTATAAAAGATATTAACGTCCGTTAGACAGGCAACACATTACCAGAAAACGGCAACCTTACACATATTAAATGAGGTTTAGTGAAATTTCAGACAGTTTTCTCGCTATCTCTAAGCCCCACCTACTCATTTCTGTTTCTACCAATTGCAACCTGACACACACACTTTGAGCCGATCATTTTCAAACCATCAAAGTTTAAAAATGCTCTCTTTCTCTCTCTCTCTCTCTCAGCTGTCATTTCAGCACCATGATGTCTCATCTCTGCTTTACCTTTTGCATGGCATTTGCCCTCATCCTCTCCACTCATCAAAGCATGTCAGATTACTCTGATCCTCTCTTGGAGGATTTCAATCTGGCTGGCAAGTTCCAGCTGGAAGGAGCTCAGTCTCCCACAGCTCAGCGCAGAAGTGCCCACATCGCCTCCACTAGTTTGACTCTCAGAGACAGTATGAGTGACTAGATTTCCAGTTAAGGGCCCAAGGCATGTCTCCATCCCCAGGTCTCCAGCTGTCTCAGCTCTGCAAACTGGCAAGCCTTATTGCAGCCAACTATTCAACAGAGGCCTCTCCACCTCCCCCTGAAGAGACCACAAGACCCAGCACTGCCATAAATGCACCAGGAAATCAGCCACTCCTCAACTCAGAAAAGGCTGTCATTCTACCTGACCTTCGCCTTCTTCTGCATGGGCCGCCGTTCCTCCAGTTACCACCACACCTGCTGCTCTAGACCCTCAAAAATGCCTCAGCTTTGGTTTCCAAACCCCATACCTCACGTTTCAGCCCGTAAGCACCTCAGAGGCCTGTCCTTACTCTCATGGCCTTATATTCCATCAGCAGCAAACAACTCCTGCCGCATCACTGGTTTCTCTTGGGGTTTCCAGACAGGTTTCATCCCCAGATTCAATATAATTATCTGGTTGCAGTCACCTGCCACTGACATATCACAAAAGAATAACCATGTACGCAACAACAACGCAGTGTTGATATTATAAGTAAAGGGTGGTCTTCTTTAAGTGCTATCATGCTCATTATGAGACGCATCACTTGGTTAGCATTGTGTGTAACTTCATCATCAGCAGCTGTCAATTGCCTGGTCAATTTCCTGACTTTGTATTTTGTTTTAAATTCAGTTCGTTGTCTGGATCAGATGCCAGCCCATGCCTCTCCCTCCTCTCGATAAGGTAGTTTATTAGACAGGGAACTGCTATGACAGTACCTAGATTCAGTCAGGTCTTACATCAGGAAAGGTTTAGCAGCTTCCACTAACATTATATGATCTCGCTTGGGTCACTTCTGCAATGTTTTGTGTTTGAATTAATATTCATCTGAAAGCTGTCCACACTAATATTGTATGTGCTTTCATCTGTAATTGTATTGATGTTCACCATTTCAAGCCTCAGTACGTTTATGGCCTGCTTGCTGGGGTTTAATTCCAACAGTCTCCTGGCGAATCCGTTACCATTAATAAATGTAATATTTCATTTGCTGTCGGAGTTTAGTTGTATATAAACTTAATTTCTAGGAGACAGGTTGTATCCACATGCAAAGAACAGAGCCCATTTTAGGAAAACATGACAGTGGGTAAAGGCTTTGTGAAGCAAATCCCACAGAGACTAACAGCGCTTACAGTCAGCACACTATGACTTGCCACCTCAGCTGTAGCCAGGAATCCTCAGTAGAGTTCACACATACATCCAGTCTCTGAGGAGGGCAGAATTAACCTCAGAACCACATCAAGCCTTTTCCAGAGAGAGAGGGGCTGATAACGATGACAGACAGTGGGCTCCCTGGGTCCTCTGGGAGGAGGGCAGTGAAGAAAAGTGAGGTGTGTTGGGATTCACAGCAAACACTGCTAATTTAGTGGTATGGGGGGATGGGGGGTGGGGGTGTATGGAAAGAACAGAGGCGAAGAGGGTGGTATGGAGATGAAAAAGCACATTGTCAGATACTATCACTCTCCCCAAAGGAACAACGTCAAGCCCCTCAGCACCTGCCTGAGCACTGACTATGACATTTATCTATGCTGCTATGACTAAAGCACAGACCAGACGACCCTGTCTGAACACCAATCATCTGACTGGCCCATCTTGGCGCCTGCGCTGAAATGAAGCTGTCATTCGTGCTGTGGCTCTTTCACTGCGTGTCACTCTGCGGGGAGAGATTGATGCTCTTCCTTTTTTCGCTCCTATTCAGCACGGCCCCTGTGGTGGGATTAACTGATTTGAAACGTTGATGAAGTTCAGACTGCTCCAACCGGGCACAGAGATACATCTTCATTATGCTGCAAAGTGCTCCTAAAACATTATCATTAGTCTTCAAACCACTGGATGGCAAACTGCAGTCCAAAGCTGGACAGTCACATAGAAGCTTGTCATTTTAAAAGCAGACTGCAGCACCATGTGTCAGGCTTCTATCTGCTTTGATTCAGCCATATGCTTCTGAGACGGCTGATGAAGTTTTACAATATGTCTTCAAGAGTTTCATCAGCAGATTTTGCAGAAGTGGAGAGGTATATTCAATAAACCTCAGACAGCAGGGAGAGTTGTCAAGACAAGACAGGGGGATGGATTATACAAACTTTTAAAAAAGCCTTTATTATCATTTCAACAGCACTTACCATCACACAGTGACACAGTGTGTCATAGGGAGCAGGTCTACATGGATGGTGGGCATACAGGACTTTAGTTTAGAACTTTGACCAGAGACCAGAGTTCATGTTCATCCTTAGGTTTAGCCAACACTATAGTAAGGCTGTGGTTTCATCCATCCATCCATTATCTATACCACTTATCCGCAAGAGTTCAGGTGATGGGGTGGAGCCTATCCCAGCTGACACTGGGCGAGAGGTGGGGTATACCGTGGACAGTTCTGACCACTGTGCCACCTGCTGTGGTTTCAGCTAAATGTATCTTGTGCTTCAAAATAGAGCTAAAAGAGAGAGAATATCCAATTGTGTGGACAGAAACACAATTCCTAATAAATGATAAGTGAATGTGTTGCAATTAACAGCTCCATGAGCGAGACAGACTTTGTCAGAAAAATTGCCTTTGTAAGACTGAAAGATATAAAACAATAATTTATGTTGGAACAGGTCTGATCCTGTGGTCGACAGGTTGACATAGACTCTAGAGATATTTTTGAAATGATTTTACAGTATTTAACAGAATGATGTGCTCTTTAACACCAGCTTCAAAAGTTAAGTCTGGAAACATTATGATTCCAAACACACTTTGCCCAGGTAAAGGAACAAACAAGTCTATATAAGCACCTTAGTAATTGGGTAGCATTCAATATCCTGCAGCAGCATGGGGGTACTGTGACAAAATACTAATAAGCTTTTGGAGGTGGCAGAAGAAGACAGAGCCTGTCTTAAATTCTCGTTACTAACTTGGCATGTGTTGGCCTCCTGGGAGGCAATATTTGAAAAAAACAAAAAAAACAAATACCTAGTTTGTTTTCTTTCTTTCTTTCTTTTTTGAAGAGTGTGTTGTAAATTCTGGTGGTTTCTATCTCAGATACCCGCCTTAAAGGTAAATGGCCAGGGCTTTTTACTTGTTGCATATAAGACTATGGGACAGATTTATGCACATGAAAATACAGGTTTTCATTTCTCATCTGACATCAGGTGCGTAGCAGCTTAGTAAATGTGGCCCTGGGAGAATAACAGTAAACAGGCTTACAATCACAGTGTTGCTGGTTTGGATTTTGGAGGCAGGCTGGGAATACATGGGTGGGGAAAGTGAACCATGAGTAGCAAAGATTTGGCTTCTGGGACATGTGTGAAATATTATATCTTCAGAGGGACAACATTTTATGCTAAATTCAACACAAGAAGTATTACTGTCTGGCTCTTGGGCACAGATCCAGGTACCCAAAAGAAACAGGAGGCCTGACTGCACTGTCTTTGTGTGTACTGACTGTTATTAAAGGATAAGGTGAGGGAGTTTAGGAGTAGGAATTTTGTTATTTTCAAAAGAATGAAATGAAAAGACCCAAACCAACAATGTGTTCATCCATTTCTTTATAGTCTCTGATTTCCCTGCCCTGTCTGTGCCTCTCTGCTCCAAGCCCATTAGTTCCTATGGATTATGTGAAAGTTTAGACACAGCGCACAAATATTAAGGTTCAGGTATTATCATTATTAGAATTTACACTTCAACACATATGCTTGACATGCATACAGGGAAATTAAATGTTATGAACATCAGTGCAACATAAAGCAGATATTAAAATATCACACAGTCTTAATGGTCAGAGTGAGCACTCTGAGCAGCAACTAGGATGTACACAAGGTTCGTTGTATTTTCTGTTTGCTGATTGCTGATGACACTGTGAGGCTCTTGCAGGTAGGTTTTTTGTGCACCATTCCTAGTGGACATTAACACAGTCCACTGCCACATGTTCTACCAGACAGTGATGATTCCCTGTTGTCTCACTAGCTTGTTAGCCTGTCCAGGTCAACAACCATGTCCTGAATGTTGCTGTGTGGCCACGTTTCAATGAAAACAATATATATATTTTTTTAATATATTTTTTTTCTTTTTTTTTTTTCCATGAGAGGCCATTGTGTCTGCATCTGCTGCCATGGCAATCCATATATATATATACATATATGTGTGTGTGTGTGTGTGTGTGTGTGTGTATTCAAAAAGGTTCAGAAATTTCCTAAAACAGCTGGTCACTGTAGTTTTTAATAAACATCACTCCAAAAGGAGTAACTTGTGTATTTGTTGGGGACTATTTTTGGCGGCAGTATAATCCAAATTTGGTGCTCCAGTGAGTATTTGGGGCAGGAGGATGGTGTATATGGGACTGAGTCAAAATAAACTACCATGGATGTGTTCATGGTAATGAAGGAGCATGTCACCCAGTGCAGCAGTGTGGCCCACTGACGTGCTTTTAAAAGTTTGTGGACAAAAGACACACACGAGGCACACAAGAATAAGACATATCAGCATTTGAATACAAGCTCAATACTAATACTTTCATCACTGGTGTTGGTCTTATTCTGCTGTGTCTTGTTGGAAAGACAGAAAGCTCAGTCAAAAGTAGTAATATCCAAGTCCTTTCATATTTGGTTTGACCTGATAATAATTTTTATTAAGTTTCTTCTTCTACATAATACATCTGCACACTACACACCAAGGCGACAGTAAGCTTACATTCAGTTTGTAAGGGAATTTAATGACCACAGGTTTCCTTTAATGGTTTCCTGGAATTTTGTCTATGGTGGCTTAAAATAGTTGCCAATATAGAGTGTGGACATGAGTGTCAGTGTGGATCTGCTGTGGCATGGAACCTCTGTTTTTCTCTAGCATAAACAAAGAGTTTAGGTGCATTTTTCAAGTCATACCCCAAAATGTTGCTGAAAAGATGAAATACAGAGTGCTGCTGCTACATGCTAACATGAGATATTAATATGTCAGTGCCCCTGGGCTCACTGTCCCACATCCATAATCATTATTATATAAATGATATAAATGAAGCACAACCTGAACTGACTGTGGCAACTCTTAAGGTCTCTACAAAGCTTAATTTTTTTGTAATTCTGCATGTTTTTTGTGTGTGAAGCAATTACAAACAAGATGCTCTGAAGCAAGGCTTCTAATCTCCAGCTGCTCCTGTGGAAGCACTCATTGTCTACCAACAGTACACTGGAGTTGATCTAGTCAGTGATTGTATTGGGCAACTGTGTGATCTCTGTTTTTATTATTAATTAAGTTATTCAAATAATGTCAGATGTATAAAAAATAAGTGTATAGAGCTGAACTGCTCTGATGCCAGCATTCTTACCTCGATCTGCAGCAGAGCCTCCTCTCTTTGGCGAAGCACCTCCACATCCTCCTCACTGATCTCAGACAAGAAAGCCTGAGCTCTTCCCTCTGAGTCTACTGCCTCTCCAAACAGTGGACCCTCATCCATCTGCTCACTGGATGGAGTCAGCACATTCTGTTGGACACACACACACACACACACACACACATTAGCTTAGATATTAGATCAATAGCTATTACATACAGCAATAACAGTAACAACAGTAACAGTAACAGACATGGCTTACACACTCACATATACTGTACTGTATACTGTATAACTTTTATACCACTGTAATGGTTGGCAATGTGAAAGGAGTCACTTGGTGATGAATCATAGAGTTATCGCCTGAACCAACTTCACTGCGCTGTATAGTCAGTCTCATATAGTCAGTTTCAGCTCACTGGTTCACTCTCATCATTTTCAAATGTAGCAGTTTTCAGAAGAAAAGTCACTAAAAACCCCACTGTGCACTATACTCCTGAGCACAGCTGACTGACACAGTTAGAGACTGGTGAGCATAGTGTAGAGTATTTAGCAGCTAAGGAGCCAGACATTTCCCTTGGGAGTTGCTAGAGACCAAAATAGAAGTAAAATAGAGTGAATTTTTCAGGTGGCCAGAAACACAACTCTAAATGAATAATAGCGATGCTCCATAACTGCAGGATATGAACATAAACAACTAACTGCTTAACAACTTCAGCTGTCAGCTTTGTGTTTACAACTGCCCCAACATGGTCATAATATCAGTTATTGCAGGTTTAAGGATATTTTGTTGGTAATACCTTGTTGCTTTCACTTAAATTAATTTTAACTGGAGTACTTTTACCTGTAATGGAGTATTTGATGTTGTGGTTTTACTACTTCACATTCACATTTACAATTCAAGAGTGGAACACAATAGTGCCCATTTATCTCATGAAAATCTGCATATGCACACACTTTGTTACATGTGCAGAGGAAAGGGAAGAGGCTTATAGTCACAGAGAGGCCTGGTTGAGTTTTTTGCATAGCTAATGTGTTCCACCTTTGTGTGGCTGACTGCACAGCTAATCCACGGTAGAGAGGCCAGTGCGGGTCAGAGCACAGGAACCAACCCAGGCTGAGTCACAGTGCTCTGTCTACTGGCCATGATCTGACTCACCACTCTTCAAAAAAACTCTGCAACGTTGTGCTCACTCCTCCACATGCATGCCCACCGCCAGTGCTCCAGAATACATTTGTACATTACACAGATGGGAACGACAATCAAGACAATCACTCTGACACTGTATTGCAAAAGTTCACAGACTATGAAAGAGTACACAACATTTCCAGAATTTCCCGCTTCCAGTCCACTCAGATGACGTGAATTTAAAGATGTGGGTGGGAAGCAATCAATAACAGTTGAAATGATAAATGCATATGTATGACATTCCAAACGTCAGACTGCTTCTCTCATTTGATATCCATGAACTGAAAAAGCCTGCCACTTCATCCATTACAATACAGACCATTCCTACAGTTACTGATTATACCAGATGTATATAGTGTACCCTTCAGCTTGCCGCCCCCAAAGCCCTTTACCTCTAATTGTAGGAGTATGAAAGACCTTCATAATATGCCTTTTGAGGGACATAAAACCTTAATACATATGACTTTCCCCTCTGTAAAAAAGATGGATTTTTAGAGGCTCTTTGTGAGCAAAATGGTTCTTCACAGAATTGTTACTGTACAGCCAGATGAAGCTGTAAATGATTTTTTTTTTCCAGTTCAGCAGCAGGGTGTTGTTTAATTTGGTGTCCTTGAATCAAAGGGCTTCCTACCTCCAACCAGCTGCAGCACTGTTACTGAGCTTAACTCAGTACAACTTTCAATAACAAAAAACTACTACATACTTCATATGGTTTCTAATTTTGCACCATGTGTCTCTATTTGGTTGTATTCAGTATTTAGCTATGTTGTCTGAATTTGCATTTCTGTACTTGGTTTGATTTTCTTTACAGCGTGTTTTTTGAAATGCTGTGCAAATTTATCTCACTGAGACAGCTGAGTTTGCCAAAAATCAACAGTGAACTGTAAGAAACGCTTGGGATTTGGAGGACCTTGGGCAGTGTAACATAATCAAGGAATGTAAGTACTAAAGTGAGTTTTTTATTTTATTTTATTTTTTATTTTGTAATGCAAGAGAACTCAGTACACTGAAACTTCTTCAGAATAAAGGCTAATTAAAAAAGATCTATGGCAACACAAGGATAAATGACAATGTGAAAAGTTTCAGCCAAATTCATGTTTAGTCATTTGCACAGATCAATAATATTATCCCAACAGATATTGAACATTATGGTCAATCTGTGATGCAGAACAGAAAAAACATATTTTTTAACCACTGGATATATTTTCTAATTGTGCATTTTGTCCCTGTTATTACTGTATACACCCTCTCGCTTTGCTAATATCAGTATTATTCCAAATCAATATTCAGATTCATATTATTAATTAGACAGATTTTGATATTTCTATTTTATTTTGGAATCACATTAATCCACAGTCAAATACTGTAACTGTCAGTGTACAGTCTTCTGTACCCACTGTTCCTACAGTATAATCTAACTTCATATATATGTTGCATTCTTCCTGCAGTATTTTGTTACTCCTACTGCAGCAATCACCTCATATATAAACATAGATCAATAATTTTCATTTTATTTTATCTTGTTTTAGTAATCAACAATTTACTCAAAGTTCATTCATTCCCATTCAGACTGTCTGTAATAGGGATTGACTTTCATTTATTCAGCACAATTACTGATTACCAGCCTCTATCTCAGGGTTCTCACTGGGCTACACAGTGAAAATAAACTTCTGCTAGTAACTGATTTAGATTCAGATAAAAAAGAAAGAAATTTAGCAGAGCATAAGAGTTGGATGTGATGAATGGAGTCCACTGTAATATAACAGAGTGAAAGAGATGAGACAGAACTTCAGAGGAGCCCTTGTGAGGATGCAATCGAGCAGAGAAATGCCATCTCATCATCGTGCTCTTTTATGAATGACAGTGAAACAAAGGGCAGATTTTCACCCTCTGTATTAGCTCACCTTCTTCTTGTCTTTCTGTGCTGGAGGGAGCAAGGCCCTTGAGCGTTCAGCAATTTTCTGAAAGAGGAACAAATGAAGAGACAGAGTCAAGAAGACACTTTTTTTTTCTTCTTAAAGAGGTCAGATTTTTCTGTGCCTGGATGAACCACATGTAGCACACAAGATACCATTTATTTTATCAGTAAGAATTCCATATAGCAACTAATTAATACTGTACCTTCTGCAGATCCCCATAGCGCTGCACTGACTCTGACAGCTCAGTCTTTAGTCTGGTCAGACGCAGACGGTCTTGCTGTGTAACAAAACAAGATTAGCTTTAATTATCTCAAATGTTGTTTAATCCACTGTTTATTCTTCAAAATGACAATGAATGAGGAAGGAATTGGAGCATAAAATACCCGTGAAGAGCCACTGATTATATCAGAGAGCTGTTTGATCAGTTGGCTTGTGCTGGTGATGACTTTGTTGGTTTGCTGCTGCGTGGAGTGTCTAGAAAAAGAGATTGGAAGATAGACAGAAAGAGTGAGAGAGCATTTACTGAATTATGAGAATTACAGTGAAATGGGACTTCATATGGGACTTTGTACTCCCTTTTTTCTCAGTGTTGTTTTCAGAATTGTATTGTCACCCAGTTGGAAAAGTGTCTGAGAATGCACACAGACAATCATGGAATAGAAAATGTCTCATTTGAAATTCTGTTACAAGTGCCTTTTTAAAATAAGAACCCATTCTAAAATACACTGTAAAAAATCAGCTATTTAATACAAGTTAACCAGAATTTTACTAACACTTAAAGACTTGTTTCATTTCCAAGAATTATGTTTGTCAGGGCTTTAAGTGCAAGGTTTGAATCACAACATGGTTAGCCTAGCTTAGCTAAAGACTAGAAGTAATGAGGAACAGCTAGCGTAGCTCTGCCCAAAGTTCAAAAGTACACCAACATAAATCTGCAAAAGTTCACTAACTAGCAGGTTGTTATCTGGTTTATTTAATCTGTACATGAGCAGAAATGTAAACATGGAAAAATGTAGTTTAAAGGCAGGTGCAAGTGTATGGGTTGGTCAGTACTGGCTGATTGTGGATTTACTGCTTTGGTGTGTACAGTATGTTAGGAGAAATTGTAATACAAAGATGCCAAATGTAGGACTGAGAAACAATTTTAATTAAAAGTTTAAAGTTCATTTTACAACTGTAAAAAGTCCTGCTCAGTATCTTGTCAAGAAAAATGAATCATTATCAAAAATGTTTATGTATACAATCTATAAAAGTTAAAAAAAATAAAAATAAAAAAAGGTCCACAACCTTAACTGTCTATTGTAACCATGATATCAAAGGTCTTCTATCTTTAAGGAACTACTTATCGAGTAGGATAGGTATGGACAACATCTGGTCGTTCAGCTTGGAGGACTTGTGGTACAATCAAATTAAGGTTCTCGTTGTGACTTGCAGCTATTCCCCACAGGCTAGATATGGCAGAGACATAAGCAGTGGGATGACCAGACAGGTTTCAACCACTGTAAATTTATTATTGAAACATCTGTGACAGACCAACTTTCTGCTACAATTTCGCTGTAGTTGTACATACTTTCTTTGTAGACTGATTTTCCTGTGCCAGGAGGGATTAGTACATTACAGCTGCACTCACTTTCAGTTTTACTTCCAAATTAAGTGGAGGCTAATCTGACTAATCTGGCTAAATTGTTGGCTTATTCACAACCTGTCTGAGAGCTCCATGATCCATGATCACAGTAGTTTGAACTACTACAAAAATAACCCCCCCAAGCCTAAATAACACTCCCTTGCAGACATGCACACAGACACAGACAGCTGTGGACACCAAGGATGCGTAGTTGTTCTTTCTAGTCTGCTTGAGTCCACTAGGATGATGCATGCACAGTTGGTATGGGGACCATATGTGGACAAAATAAATTGGTACATAAATGTCCACACAGAGCCTCGCTTATTCTCACTCATGATGAAATGTACATCACCCTAGCAAACTCATGGATACTTAAAGTATAACACTGGCCTTTTGCTGATGGGCAGGTAAGGAAACATAGGAAATGACAAACAGCAGACTATATGTTTCAACACTCTCCACCCTCTTAAGGAAGGAAAACAAACAAAAACTGCTCTTAGGCGTGTGACTGAATATTAACTGGTAGAGATGGACAGTGTAAAACTGACACATCCTCTGTTCCTTCATGTTATTCCTGAGAAGTTCCACTGGGGTGAAAGGTTGAAGGTGCAGCCATATTCATAACTCTCCAATCTGCTAGAAGTGTGGGTTATGACATTTATCAAATATTTCTGCTGTCAGGCTTACAGTTCCCCCTCAGCCTGCTGCAATACTCCCAAAGGCCAACTCCCATCCTCTAGATTTGACACTATAACAATGCTGCCCCACAGAAATAGATGGTCACACAAACACACATCTGCTGCTGCATAACTTAATCAAATATTGATCTATATGTAACAAGTGGCAGGGGGAGCAGATGGACCATAGTGCACTGGGGAGAGGAGGAGCATGTCACAATAATTCTGTATCTGTTGTGAGAAAATCCAAAGTGTCATGGTGGGAAAATACCTGAAAAGCATCAGCCATCATATCAGTTCAGAGCAGGGTTAAAGAGAGTTGAAGAGTCAGGGAAGCAGACGGGGTAGAAGTTAATTTTGCTGCTAGAAATAAAAGTTTAACCATGAGGAAATAATTAAATTGGACTGCAGCCAGTTTCTCCTCCCTGACCAAAGTCATAATAGACAGAAATAGTGTCTTCTATGTGAAGAAGTTTTACACTTATAATCTAATCAGGATTTAAGGGTTTAAATAGCCAGAATGCTGTCATATATTGCAGCTGTAAGACTGTAAATCTGTACATGCCTGAGCTAAGTTAATATGGTAATGTACACTGAATATTCTGAAGAATGGTATATGTAATGTAACAGTAGTGTATAATAAAAAACAAACAAACAAACATCTTACTCACATTGCTTACTTGTTGCACTTACTAATCAGCCATTACAATACATGATTAGGAATGCATTCTGCTCACAGACACATCAGTCTCAGCCAGAATCTGGGTGCAAACACACACACACATAAACATAGCCACAACAGAAAGATTAACAAATGCTAGACCTCAGCCTGATGCGTCATCGTTTAGCTGTAAAGCAGCAACAGACATGTGAAGGATTATTTTGAAATCACAGCCAGCTAATGCTCCATCACGTTACCCACCAAAATTACACAGCAGAGTAGAGACTGTATGGCTGGCACCCTGCATTAGGGATCTGGAGGAATGACAAATAAACCTCAGCATGATGCACCATGTGAAACGTGGAGAGTCATTTTACGAACACCTGCAACGGATCAAACAATTTACAACATGACATTCACTAGTGACATAATCCCTCTCACCAATCAGTGAGGAATATGTAACTGTTGACTGTTGCACACAACTTAAATGGATGTTCTATAGATTTCATAGATTTCACACAAAATCTGAGGACTTGGGAGACTGGTATGAAAAGAATGGTCAAAGGTTACGCTCCAAAAATACTGGATGTTACATTTCCCATGATGCAACTCAATAGCATTTTTCATTGTAGCCTTCCTGCCTGTTACATGCCCATGTCTTGCAAAGTCTGCATGTCCAGTTTGTAATGCAGATGTAGAATTCTTGGTCTCAAGCCAAACTCGAGGCCTCCCTTATGACATCACTATGATAACCTCAGTGTTATCTTCTCCAACTCGACAATGCTCCCACAGAGCCACAAAAGACATTTTACAATAGTTTTTAGAGGCCTTTTAAATAATTGTGGCTGGGGAAATAAGTTGTGTTGGCTGGTGAATGTCATGGGACCTTCACCTCTTACTGTGGGCAGTATGCCTCACAGCCTATAGTGCTGGTCCTTGCAACTCATTTACTGTTGTCAGCTGCTTAACTGCTTAATTATGGTTTCTACATCAACATTTAATGAGTTACCTGTGAGGAACATAATGGAGCCAATAATTTGTTTTCCTAACACCTTATTACAGACCAAAGTGTTGGTGTGCGGCATACCAAAATGTCGTTGCCAGTTGTTCTTGAGACCAAGCATCACTGCTTTTCCTTAAAGTTGGAAAATTCCGCAGAAAATGATTAGTTGTCGACTGAGGATAAGGCCAGATTCTACTCACTAACCAGACCATAAGTGACTCAATCAACAGAAACTTTTTATAAACTGATGGATAAGTGTATTTATTTCACAGGTAGAAGTAGAGGGAAGCAAAGGGAATCCTATGAAACTGCAGCCCACCAGCTAAAAATACAATCTGAGCTGTGTTTCAGTGCTGATGAGCTCTGATGGATCATCCATGAGTCATTGGAAGCCCCACCCACCATTGACATGCTGTTACCAAACAATCAGAGCTCGCCCACTACTGAGGACCCCCGAGAAGACCTCTGCAGTATCTCTGTACAGTGATACATCTGCTAGTCACACTCTTCTCCCACAACAAGCTCGAGAGCCAGGCGGGCAGAAACAGCATGCATAAGATTGGAATTGCTCACACTGTGAATTTCAATCAGTCACCTCTGTTGTGTGTTTCTCCTGCGTGCGCAGTGTTTGGTATTCCTTTGAGGTCTGGCTGGCCCTGGTGAAGGACTGAGGAGTCTGGGAGCAGCTGGCTGCAGGGGGAGGTGTGAAGCATGGGTGGGGTAGGGTGTTGGGGAGCAGAAGTGGTGATGGTGATGGTCGGTGGTGGTGTGGGCTATTTTCTGGCTGCAATCATAGTTTCAGGATTTCACAAGGGCTCTGATATGAACTAAATTTGAGTTGCTTCATACAAAGCCCTGACCTCTCACTGGCTCAGATGACAATGCAGAACGATTTGTAAAACTCAGCACTGACTTAAGTCCAACATACATCTGTATTATGTGACAACTACTTCTCCACACTGACCAGGTAGTGGATACAGATCATCAGCTGCCTCAGTGTCTACACAGCTTCAACTGCAGTACTGATGTGTGCTCAGTTCTGGCAGCACTTACGTCCCAACACCCCACTGATGGATTAAGTTATTCCTGGGAGTTAATATTAGTTTAATCTCTGTGCTTTTCATAAACAGACTGGTCCAGGATGTGTTAGTCTGGCACATAGTCTGCAGGCGTAAGCACGGGGTTAGGGCTGGGTTACGCTAGAGAAGAACTAGTTTGTACGACATGTTGGAAGGCATCTGTGCTTATAGCTCTTCCCTGTGGTCACACAGGAAGGGGAAGTGAAAAGCTGGATGCCATATAGGGGGAGAGATGTGACATTGTGGGGATAACAGTTGTGAAGGAGCACATTTTCAGACAGATGATCCTGGAAGGCATTTGTAGAGTTGCACTTGGTTGTAAAGAATAAAAAAAGAGGATGAGAGAGAAGTACAAACCCTGGTTTCTTTCTCACCTGTACATGACTGACCAATCATGGCATGAAGTGAGTGTGAGTAGTTACACAACTGTAAGACACAGCCCCCTAAATTCTGATGTTGGAAAGCTGTGGGAGGAGGCGGTTTCCAAAGCTTATCAACCATTCAACAAGCAGTTCAGACAGGCAGCTGTAACCTCTAACAAAGGAGAAAAAATCCGCCACAGTTGACTTATTTTCATTCTGTTAGTCACCAGTTAGGAGGTGGTATATGTGACATGTGAGGTTTGGATTCTTTTTTTTAATTTTAAATATATATATATATATATATTTCATTTTCACTTTATTTAACAGTTGACACTTGACAATCAAGAAAACCAAGGCAGAGAGAGGGTATGACATGCACCAAATTCAGCCCATAATCAAACAACTATATGTCTTAGGTCACCAAGATGCATTACTAAATATTCTTAAAACTAACTAATTAGTGAACATGTGAAAGTTCCTTTTTAATGAATATTATTTAATAAGTAATTGAGTAGGTTTTTCAAGTAACTTGGCCAACATGTGTACAGCCTAAATGCACTCTGGGTTGCAGTAATGCATATAAAGCATGAACCATTTTGCAGCCTTTTCTGCATGCACATCTGTACCGTGAGGCACACAAGACATGTTAACACAGAGTTCAGAGACCATCAGAGACCATCTCTGTACAGACACAGGGGTTAACGTCTCCCCTGATATACTGAACATGTTCTCAGACAGGCGTTCCCTACTTTACTGCATAAAGACTGCGTGGTGTAGCTGAAAACTCTGAACAATGGGTGAGTAAGTCTTCAAGATTAGATTCTCTTCACCATACTGTATTGTTCCTAAAGGTCGAGAATGATTCAAAGAATCAGCTTTGCAAATGTTTTATGGGGAAGGAGATACATTCAACATTTTTGTTAGGCTTCTATGTTTGAGCTCAATAATTCTTCAACTTGTCAGATCTGGAACAAAGTGGACCATTTGGGACAGTGGCTCCTTATATTCCATGTAGTGGCAATTGACAGAGCATCTGTGGCCTTCTCTCACCTAATTCTCTCTCACCCAACTTCTTCTACAATGTGCACTGTAACATTGATCTAAAGATCTACAGAGCACACTCCCATTCACAACTGTAAATATGGCAAAGGGACAGAAGACTATTTGACCTCACCTTTGGGTTAGAGACATTATACCATATCAGTCACATATTTGGATGCACTGTCATCCTTTCCACACACATTTCAGATTTGACCATCTGTAGCCAGGGAAGAATAAATGACTCATGAATCATCAGCTAATCTGAGACATTGTGTGGTGTGATCTCAGCACAAAACACATCCTGTGTTGAAAACCTGAGTGTCAAGACAGCTGTGACAAAATACATGTGGTGGAGAGGGTATACAGAACCACTGACTTCTTCTCTTCTCTGTTGCCTTGTAGCTGTTCCAGTGACAGGACAGAGTTATTGTTGGGGTTGGAGAGGGGTTGGGGAGATTGGCTCTTTATGTGAGAAATTCTGTAAAGTAACTATTGATATCAAAGCAGCATCCCACTTTATATTCTCAGTACAATAATGTATAGTTAATGTGCTGCGTGGACCTATTGATGTGCCACTGTACTGTACCAGTAGTGTGTATCTCAGTCTGAGGACCATCAAAATTCTGTCCTCATTTATATAAGTGGTGTTGAACAGGTATTAGAGAGATATTTCAGTACAACATAGTACAGTTCAACTGAACTACAGTCTCCAAAAAACCATAAAGTTGCACAATACCTCTCTAAAACTTTAACAACCCTTCACTCATGACTTTGGTGAAGGGTTGTGAATGATTAATGAATGGTTATACAGACGAGTATTATTTATATTTGAATATATAATGATCTCTCACTGCTCAGTGATTGTGAAGAGAGGAAGATGAATAGCTGGAGCAAACTTCAGAGGGGGACCATGGGTCCAATATAATTCCCTGATTATTACTGTTAGTAAGTGGTGAAAGTGTCTCTGCCACCCTGAGCACTGTGTCACCCTTAACCTGACCAGACTGCAGAGGTCTGTCTGTGCCCAGTTGAGATGCGGTATATTGCCTCTGGCAGGTGAAACTGGACACTTCCATGCAGTTCCAGAGGAGAACAGAAAGCATCACCTGTGTGATCTGGGAAAAACAAAATCCACTTTTTGTGCTATTGTCTATTATATCATAATTTTAGATATAGGTTTTTCATAAAATGTCTGCAGAATGTCCTAATTTATTTTTGATGTCTGATAAATGCAGACTTCAGTACCTGTTTTCAGACAGTGTTTCACCAAGCTCAGTATGTGGTGAGATACTTATCATCTCTGTGTAGAGCTTTATGTTTGATGTGTTTAAAGCACAAAGTTCTGTTTCATTGCTGCAATGTCCAATGAGCAGGGTTGAGTTCGTATTTGGTTTGATATTGAGCGACATGTATGGAGGGGCATTATATTTGTTCCTTTGCTCTCATTATGTTATTGCTCTGACTTGTTATGTTTATAGTGTCTTGTAAGTCCATGTGAGCTAAGCTCCATTTGGTGTGTGACACTTTAAAATAAAACCAACCTAACTACTACTTATCAGGTATATTTACTTTCCAAATGTTTACATTCACAGTGAGAAATATAAGCACTATAGTGCATTCCAAAATTTCCACAATGGAATGAAAAAAGTCTCTTTGCTGGAAATCCCACAATGTATTGGTATTCCTTTGATAGATGTGTAAGTTATGCAACACTACACCTGTAAGCAATGATACTAAATGATGATTTATGTCCAGGATCTCCATTAAGTCCCACTTAATTATTGAGGGTCTATTATGGAGGAATATATGTGAAAGTGACCTTTATCATTAATGTAGGCCATCTACCTGTTTATGCACATTTTCAATTTGCACATAAAAATACCCACAGTGGAAATTCATGAAATTCTGAAAAAAAAACGAAAAAAAAAAGAGAGAGACTTTGGGAATAAATCATGATGTATGTGATGCATGTGACCCAAATGTCCACTGACACTTCCACTCCACCAGAGAGATTAAAAACTGCTGCAGACAAAAATATCAGATCTATGTGGAGGGATGAGGAGATGTATCCTGAAACTAATACATGACACAAACAGAAAGGTTATATTGCCATCATGTTTTCTAAATTTTCTTCCCCACAATCTTAGGTTTGACTTGCACCCTCCTCTTCCGCAATGGCTCAGAGGCACCCGACTGGAGAATTAGCACAACCAACTGTTCTTCTAATGTTCACGTAACAGTAGGAGATCAGTGGACATTTTGTTTTACTGCTTTTCTGGAAGTTTGATTAAGATTTAAATTAAAAATGTGATGGAAACTTAATGACTCTAATATGAAACTGTGTGACAGCTTTGTTAGGCTTCAGTGTATCTGGGTGAGAAACTCCACAGGGTTCCTCCTCCTCTTTTAGAAAAAAAGTTTCAAAATACCAGACATGCTGACTACGCATGCATGCAGTGCCTGTCCCCCCCAAAAAAACACTTGACATTTTACATTTACATTTATAGAGATGTATTTCAGGTGCTTATCTAAAGAGATCTGCGGTGAGAGCATCAGGAAAGTAGAGTTCAATTCTCCAATCACCACCACTGTAAAGTTTTACCCATATCAACACATACAGAGAGAGAGAGAGTTACAGTTTTGCAATCCATCTGACATTTAAATGTGCATCTCCAACAGAACATACACCTACTGTTGGTTCACACGTACACATGGTTGTATGAGAGTGGTGCATAAACGTGGGTTTGAGAGGCAGAGTGATGCCTGCTTGTTGTGTAAGAGTGGAGGAGGACGAGATGGAGAGGTGCATCCACACAGTCATGATCTGAGTCTGAAAAGATGGCTATGACATTTGTGCTTGTTTCCTTCATGTTACCAGCTGAGTTAGTAATGGATGTTGATTTCCCTGCTCTCTAGGAATTGCTTAAACAGACATGATGTATTTATAGTATTTTACAGTATTTGCTAGCTCTATAATTCTGACGCCTTCAGTGACATGGAGGTAAAGTGGTGGTAACAGCCAACAATGCTGTTTTTCTTTGGTCTCTAACATAAATTTACAGATGGCACAGCCTTACATTAGCAAATATCCACTAAGATCCAGAACAGCTGACAATATAAACAAGTAATATTATCATGGAGCTATCTTCCCATCTATCTTATGTAGTGAACTAACAGTTAGCTCCACTGTTGGGCACAGGAAAACTGTTTGTTGTTGTCACTGGCTCTGATGCTGTTGCCTCAAAAGACTGCAGCAAAAATTATTGCACTTGTCACAAGGAGCTAAGCTTCCTCAAGAAGTAGCGTCTGCTCCTTTTCAAGTCCAGTCTGTTGACCAGGTGGACTCCAGTGTATTTGATTCCTTCCAGTGCTGCCACCTCCTCTCCATGGAAACGGTGTTTAACATAGTCCTGGTCCTCCTGAAGTCCACAACCATCGTTTTAGTCTCGTTACATTCAAGAGCAAGTGGTTGTTCCCACGCCATCCACAAAGAGGTCCACCAGGTTTGTGTCCTCTGCCTCTTGTCCACTGCTGACACACCCCACAACTGTAGAGTCATCTGGAAACTTGTGTACAGGGTGAGGAAGAAAGGTGAGTGTAGGGAGTGTAGAAAGGTGAAAGGTGAGTCCCTCGCAGTGCTCCTGTGTTCCTGACCGCCCATTCAGACACACACCTCCACAGTCGCACAAACTGTGGTCTATCTGTCAGGTAGTCAGTAACTCAGAGGGTTGTGGAGGCTCCATATTGCCTGACTTATTGATGAAAGGGGAGGGTAATGGCAGGGCTGTGATGTAAGCCATTGGTATCATTCACTGGAGAGGTGTGTGAAGGTTCACATCGCTCCACCTGTCAGCAGCTTTGTTCTCCCTCAGTTCCCTCTGCACGCTCTTCAGTAGGCCTCTATCACTGTCCATGAAGGCTCTCCTCCTCCTGCTCAGCAGCTCCTTCAGGGTCAAAGCTGATCCCAGGGCTTGTTGCTGGGGAAACATTGCACTGTCCTGATGGAGACAATGTTGACATCCCCATCTGTGCCCTCCAAATATCCCTGCTCAGTCCCATTAGGTTCCTGTTACCACCTCCTCACAGTACTAATGGTCACTGGCTGCTGCTGGATGATGAGTGTGTATGTTGAAGTGAGAAGCACCAGGTTGTGATCTTATGTCACACGAGGCATAGGGCAGTGGTAGTGTATACATGTTTCACATTTGCATACAGTAAATCTAAAGGTTTATTTTCTCTGGTGGGGCAGCTGAAGTGTGGTTGAAGTCTTCTGAGATGACAGTGAAAGCATTTGGGTGTTGAGTTTGAAATCTAGTGGTGATAGAGTTGATGACATCACATGCTATGTTGGCAGCAGCTGATGGAGGGATGTAAGCAGCAGCAACAATGGCACTTGTGAACACACTAGACAGATGATATGGATGGAGACTCGTGGCTAATAGTTAAACGTCCAGGCCACAGAGTTGCTCTTCCACAGTAACATGTCTGGGATTATACCATCTGTTGTTCTCAAACACTGCAGTCCCCCCTCCTTCATCCCCACTCTGCCTGCAGTCTCTGTCAGCCTGTACAGTTTGAAAGCCGATGAGGTTGAATCTGGTGTATGCTCCTGCAGCCAGGTCTCAGTAAAGCACATACCGCTGCATTACCAATATTCACATTGGGCCTTAGTCAGCACATAAACTTGTCTTTCTTATTCTGCAGGGACCTCACATTTCCCATCATGACAAAAGGAAGAAAGGATTTAAACTTTCTCTTCCTTGCTCTCTGTTTGGCTTCAGCCCTACATCCAAAGCATCTCCTCAACTCACTGGGAATCTGGGTGCTTGCTCTGAGCAGAGTGGGTTTGGAGAGCAAGATCAGCTGATCGTGAAGGTAAACAATAAGCCCATTCCCTGTAGCATGGCTACTCAGCACAAAGAATGTAAAAAACACCAGAAAAACCAAAACCAAGTCCTGTCAGCCACCCAATATCTACAGGGTGAAAAAGCAGAGTAAAATGTAGTGCAAAAATACACAGAAATGAGACCTGCACATTGATGACTTCAGTATTCATTTAGCATTTGCAAGATTTAATTCAATATATCCAGACTTTCATTCCATATTCTCAAGATTTCATTCAATGATAATCTGAAATGATTATCTAAGTGAACTAATGCTATTTTTTGCTGGCTATAACAAGAGAAAAGAGAAAGAAAACATGTAAAAATAAAAAAAAATTGCACTGCAGCATCCCATCACTGCAGGTTCACCAACTGCTATCAGTTCACTACATGAATCAGGCTATATGCACGTGACATGTTTTTTGTTTGTATGTTTTTTTCATAGCCTTTCTCCATTGTGTTTCACATTGTGTTTCACTCCATGGTACATTTTTGAGAAATAAACACTGGCTTATTTAGCATGTTGTCTTAATAAATAATAAACTCCACACCTCATCAGCTTTGTGTTTTTAATAAGGATATGAAATTAGCTGATATTTCTGGCACCACACACGACAAAGTAATCATATTCTGAGTTTGTTTACTGGCACTTTCATCTGTCTGATGACACAACATTTTGTTCTTCATCAAAAGAAACACACAGTGAAATAAATAATGGGCTGCACATTGAGGATTAGGACTGGAATTCATCAGTGACATAATAAAGCAGTGCAGGGTTTATGAATCAATAGAACCATGTCAACATGCAATCCTGATATGAAAGAAGAGGAAAGTAGACTTCACAGAGTTCTGTTCATAATTTAACACCCCCATACCCCACACATCTGTCATGAGTATACAACACAATACAACTCTTACATGACATGAAAATAACTACTGACAATTCAATACATTTTCCAAAATGAATGAAAATGTCCCTCTGCATCAGTCAAAACATGTCAGAACTGTGAGCAATAGAAAAATGCTAGTTTGTTATTCAGCTATGAGTCTTACGTTTGTGTCTTATTTAAAGTCTTCATCCATTATCAGTTCCCTAAATTTATTAAGTTCCATCCTAACAAGAGCAAAAGTTTCACTTAAAGTGTTGTCCTATCATATCATTATTAGACTATTATTACCTACATGTAAGTAGCATATGATTTTTAAAAATCAGTCTTAGTAATTATTTAATGGTTATTAAGTCCTTTCCTAACATAACTGGCAAAATCTGCCCGTCCTATGAATAATAAACTGATGCTCATTCCTTCTTGCTGTAGAGTCTATCTGGCATTATAATGTATTGTAGCATAATGTGTCTGCAGGGAGGCTGTCAGTCAGTCGGGGGCGCTCTCCTCTAAACACAGCCCTGTGTCCTCTGGCATGTTGTAGCCAGAACACCACTGAATGTCTAATGTGCTAACAAAGACAATGACACTCAGAGGGTGCCGGCCATTAATCCACTTAGACTTTTTGCCGTGTGCATTTCCACGATTACAGGGGTGGGTCAAATTCTATTAACCGTGAGATTTGAGTTTTTGCCTGAAGACAGGCATGCAGATGGCGGGTTACCATTCTAACCACGGGCACAAACAAGACTTGCTTTTATTTCACAAAACTCAAGAGTGTTTCCTCTTGCAAGGGAACATGTGTGTGATGATCTGCTGTTTGTGAGATTAGAACAGCATATGTGTGTATGTGGCCTTTTTGAGTGTGACTGGATGGAGATCTGAAAGCTGTAGTCCTCCATATGGTACTGCAGTAATGAAGAGGGGGACAAGGCACAGGGGGATGGAAGCAGACAGTGTAGGAGGGTGTCAGTGGGTATCAAAACACCCACTGAGCGGGGGTCAACAATGTGATTTCCACTGGCTGATATGACATTCTCTGTTTTCCAACTTGTTTTTCAAAAGTTTTAGATCCCAACAACTCCCCCCCACTGAGAAGTCAGCATTGGAGTGAATTCCTGCAGTCTTTGGCTGCTGCTTAGCCATCATCCTCCTTCTGAGAGAATCATCTGTCATGATTCAAATCCACCTATCTATCATACACTGACATGAGGTTCATCCACAACAAATGTTATGATGGGCTCACGTGAAAAACCCAGTAAGTGGACTGGGAAAGATATGGCCAAAAGAAGTCTATCAGCACTTCCTCTATGGCTGCATATACCTTATATCCAGCTTCTCATGCAAGACTTAACAGACTTTATCCACAACCACAGCAATCCTAACCTTAACCATCCACAACAACCAAAACTGGAGCTTGTTGGGATATCACAGATAAGGCATTAAGGATAAGACTGTAGATATTCTACATTTGTCTTGTTTTCAACAAATCCAATCAAAGGACACAAACCAACAATGAATGTACACTTCTATCAAATATTGTGTGTGTATCCAAAGCCTGAGATTTATTTCTCTGTGCCAAAGAGTTCACAAACTATTAAAATACATCACTGAGCCACACTGTTCTATATGAGGACATGTTTCTTTATCACCATAAACATACACACCATAGTTTATTTCAACTCAGTCAGTCCCACATACACCGTCCTGCTGCTCACAGGATAACAAGAGCTCCAAATGTGGTTTAGTCCACCACTGAAAATAGTCCCCCAAAAATTACACTTGCCAGCTGTTTTAGGAAATTACTTCTGAAAAAAGAATATATGTCAGTATGTCAGTTCAGTATGTCCTCAGTAGGAACCAGGTGGGTTAATGCTGTGACACAGCATTAACACAACACAACTGGTACTGGAAGTTTTTAGTTTATATTGTTGATAATAACAAAAAAGGCATAATAATTCCAGTCTTATTATTTACTTAATAATGCACAGAAATCCCTCTGTTCTAGTGCTCAAAAAAACAACACTGAATGTGAAAACATTTGGTATTAAGGCAAAGTTGTCTTTTTACAGTGGAGAGAAAGTTAATAAACCCTAAGGAATTTCATGCATTTATGTATACATTTGCTGTTGTTCTTCTTCCTAGAAGTGGGCACCCAGCTAAGATGACTCCAAAGACAATGAGCAGTGAAAATTAAATTCTTATTCTCAATAATCAATTAGAGGAATCATTTGACCTGTTTAACATCTGAGGAGTTCATGAGGCGCCGTGATTTGTGGCTGCTTTGCTGCTTCTGGGCCTTGACAGCTCAACATCAGAGGTAAATTGAGTTTTGAGTTTATCAAGGTATCTTACAAGATAATGTCTGGGTGGTTGCCTGCCAGCCAGCCTGAAGTAAATCTGCAAGAATGAAGAATCTACAGAATGATTTAAAGCAAAGAAATTCTGCCTTTTGGAATGGCCCAATCAGAGCCCAGACCACCACCCCATAGAAATGCTGGGGAATGAGCTCACAAAGCTGTTCTCATCAGACAACATAAGAATATGACTGAGCTGAAGCAGGTCTGTGAGGAAGAATTGTCCAAAATTCCCCCTGGATGTTGTGCAGGTCTGATCCACAGCTACTGATATTGCTGCCACAGAAGATTTTACTAGTTATTAAAACAAAGTGTTCACTCGCTTTTTCTACCAGCACTGTGAACATTCAATAAAGACATGAAACATTATAATTGTGTCTGTTATTAGCCGAAGCACATTATGTGTATCTATACTTGTGAGCTAGATGAAGATCAGGTTAATGAAGAACACCGGGTCATTTCATATAATGTTTTCTTGTCACAGTATATCTTTGTTGCCTTCTTGTACAGTATAACACAGCATTTCTTATGTTAAGCTAATGTTATAAGGGGAGTTCTTTATTAATCCCAAAGGGAAATTGCAAGCCAAAGGATTGTTAGCTGCAAGGTTGTTAGAATTTTGTATCAAAGTCTTCTTCTTCTCCTCAAACTAAATCTGACCCATACCCTTGGTGGAGTGTACAAATCTTATAAATCAGTGATTCATTTATGGGCTTAACTTGCATGACACTAAAAGATAATATAATGTTTAAGGTTAAGGCAGAAGTTTTATCAGCCTAAATTTAATGATGTACATTGATTTGAAGGCACATTTGATTTGTAAGTTAGTAAATGGAGGCAGTTGTTTTTGGTTTCTATGTCCTTTAATGTAAAAGTCCCATCCATATGTATTTTTTTCTTGCCACAGTATATTTTCTGCATGTTAAATGACTGAAGGTTGGAGCATTTCTGAGGCTTAGATAGACATAACATTCTCATGGTTGAATCATCACCACAAATAATCGATAAAAAATAAGGCTGACTGATGAAATGAAACAGAAATTCTTTAAATGCCCTGAAAAAATGGAAATTTGCAATTCCATGACAAGTAGGCAACCATCTCCTGATGGAACCAGCATCTCCTCCCACTTCATTATCTCAGTATTCCATATTCTTTTATGACCATTTCTACTACTTGTTTGGTTTTCTTAATTGTGGTTTATCATTTGTGTGCTAATAAATAAAACTCAAAAAGTCAATTCAATTCAACTGAACTGGCTGATATACAATGTAGCCACCATGTTGTGCAAATCCTCTTTAAAACTGAACAATTTCATACAGGTACTCACTTTATTCAAACAGCATTTCAGTCAATAGACTCTCCCATAGGAAACAAGAGCTCAGTCAATAGACATTCACAAAGAAAATGACAGTTCAGTCAATAGACCATCAGTGACAAAGCTTGAGGTTGGCCTTTTGTTGCCAAAACTAGGTCCTAAAACAAAGGTACTAGAGACTGTTATTGTTTTAAGTGCTATTTTATTGCTAAAACAATTTTAAGAATCACTCTTTGTCTTTGGCACTTGAGTTTTATTCTTGTCTGGGTAGAAAAGCCTTGGAATCAGCATACACCATATTGAATAAACTAAACAGTTCACCTAAATCCTGGATAACGTTGTAATTAATCATTGTCACTTTTGTATATGCGTGTTGAATGTGATAAGAATATGTCATCAGAGTCAGTTCACATTTAAGTCAGTGGCAACAAGAGAAAACTGTAAACCACAGAAACTACTGATCAAAACAAAAGCTTCTAATTAATGAGCTCCAAAAGTCACCATTAAATTCTTGGAGAACCAGGAAGCCTCCTGACTGTTTTCTGAAACAATCTTTCAAAACACTGAGAGCTGCAGAATAACACAAAGCATCATACTGGATGTAATTTGCATCAGTCGGAGGCACTGGATGTGTTTTTTCCATCCAGCATCAATACTGCTGAAGGAAAATGGGAAGTTAAAAATAAAAGCAGCCAAGCATTGTCAAAGTTTCCAAGGCGATCATAAAAAATGTTCGATACAATTGATGACATGCCAGCCAACACAGTGGGATGTAATGCATTTTAAACAGATGCAATCATCTTAGATTGGCCACTTTGTCATCAACACTGAATCTGGTAATTGCTGGCAGCTCAACTAAAAAAGAATAATCAATATGAAAGAGGGCCGTGAAACAAAGAGAAAATAAGCACTTTTCTGGAAAGCAGAGATAAATGTAACCTGTGTACAAAATGTAACACTTGTACTGAGCTGGATGACCAAGTATGTAGACTGTGTACGTGTGCGTGTCACTCACAGACTCTGTCGCAGCTCTGCTGTATCCCTAGATGTTCCCAGGGACTGAAGATTCTTCTCTAGTGTGACAACTGGGGGAACAATTGAACAATACAAACATCAAATATATGCACTGAACTCACAAATACACGAACACTCATGCACTTGGGTGAACTTTATATTCTTTCTACAACCTCACTGTGAGACTTAGTCAAGAAAGAACAGCATTACTGGCACTCATGAAAAGCCAGAGACAAGGTTTAGAAGTGCCTTTAGATTTCCTATAAACCTAATCCTAAACCAAATGTATGGAATCCTGAAACAAATTTGGAACCTCTTGTAAACTTAAACCAAAGCAATATTTTTCATCCCAAATTTAAACATAGTAATAAAAGTAATATAAATCCAAAAATCAAAATGTAATCCTCAAATTACCTTAACCCTAATTTAAATTTAGTGTTAATTTAAATCCTGACTTTAACCCCTTGATGCCTGAATTATTTACAATTGTATAAAAAAAATAATTATTTGTGTTTTTGCTTTCAAGCTGATGCTAAATTAAGTAGAGATTGTTAATTTGTCTATAGCACATAAAATAGATATACATTCAGGTATGATGCAAATTAGCGACAATAGGCATTAATGGTAACCAACGGTAAATTTTTTATTGAAGCCACAAAATTGTTTACAATTATTTAGACTATTATTTACATTATGATTTACACTATTACTACGTAACTATAACTACTGGATGTAGGTCACACTCCAAACGGTCCTACAGTAAACCAGTGCTTGCAAAAGGTTCCTAGGCACATATTTAGAATGCACAAACCGGCATTGGGGGAATGCATACGCTATCTTGGCTGCAGTCTGAATGCAAATGGTATGATGCGAATTCGCGACAATCGGCGTTAAGGGGTTAAGTCCATGACAAAATGTATAATTCACCTTAATTCAAATTTATAGCCAGTATTAACAACAATCTAAACAGCAAACTTAAACTAAACTCAGACCCATTTTTTTTTTAAATCATGGCCTTAATCCAAATTTATAATCTGAACTAAACCTCTTGCCAAATTGTCTGAATCCAAAACTATCACTTTGATTGTAAATTAAACATAAGCACAGTCTAATTTTAGATCTTGCACTACTTAGACCTAGTACCACTACCTCAACTAGAGCTAACTTTGTCCTAATCTGAACCCTGCATTAACACTAATCTCAATGCTAAAATCAAGCTTTAACTCTAACCTCACTGTTTATCCTCTTAAATCCAAAACATACAGTAAGACTGAACTAACCTTAACTTGTATGTACATGAACATAAACATGTGTCAGGTCCCGCAGATTGATGAATGAGACCTTATGTGCTTCATCTGCTTATAAGATGCAATGTCTGTTACGTAGAAAACCTTTTGAATACTGTAGAGTATACATCCATTCATTATTGCTAACGCTTATCCGTTAAGGGTCGTGGGGGTGCTGGAGCCTATTCCAGCTGTCATTGGGTACACCCTGGACTGATCACCAGTCCATCCGTCACAAAACATATAGACAAACAACCATTCACACTCACATTCACACCTACGGGCAATCTTAAATAAATTTATTAAGCTTAACCCTGTTTAAAACTAGTGCTAACACTGAAAAACATATACACCATCTTATCCAAAACTAAAAATAAGTCGCTGATGTTTTGTAATACCATTTACATTTACTATTCTTAATCTTAAACCTAAACCCTGACTTTTGACATTTAATCTGTTACTAATAATCTGATACTGAAGTCTGACCTGATCTGAAATTCAACCTTAAATCTCCACCTAAATATAACCCTTCTTTAAACTTACTCTAATTTTAAACTAGCTCTAGTACTGATTTCAATCATAACCATCAACCATCAATCTAATCTAAATTTTAATCCTAAAGTTATCTAAACCTTACTTTAATCCCAGCACTACTTCTAATGTTATACCAAATTTGCAGCCCTAATCCTAAAACTACCCTAACCCTGACCAACTTTCATCCCTAAGCTCAGATACTAATCTTAGAATCTATCTGAGGAGAAAAGGACTGGCCAAAATGTCCTTGGACAAAGGTCTCAAAGTATTTATGTTGTGTATAGGAGCAGAAGGACAAATGCATGCACACGCACACACAGCACATATACACTTGGTTTTTAATGATGAATGGTCTTTTACCATTGGCGTTGATCTGGAAGATATTGGAGGAGGTCTCCTGAAACACATCTTGCAGTTCTGAGGGGCTGACCTGTGTTGCTTTGGAGAAAACATGGTATCAGCAAACACTTCTCAGCCCAGTGGAGCGTGACACTGCAGCAGACAGAGAGCTGACCACACAGTGGCAGCATGTAGGGACTACTGTGATGAAACAAAAAAACATGTAAATATCCAGATTTTAACATTTGCATAAGTGTCTGGTTGTCTGTATTTTTCTTGTTTGTCCATCACACTCACATCTCAAAGGGTAGTTTTCAGGTGTGGTTGCCCAATTTAAAGTAAGTTAGTTAGTTGTTGTAGTTGTTCTGTGTTCTTTGTTAGTTTGGATAGAGATCATGTCATTAAAAAACGTGTCATATCTCTGTGCTGTCTGTGGTTATCTCTCACTGCCACTAACTGAAGCAGAATTTCAAAGCAGCCATAAATATATATTTATTTACTTTATATTACTTAAAGGTGTCAGGTCATCATTGTTGTGGTGTTTTTGCTCTTCATTTCCTATAGTTCTCTTTTGTCTTCTAGTACATGGGGTAAGAGCCCGGGCAAAGTGAGGTAAATATGAATATGTCATCTGAATAATTAATTAACACAAAAAGAACATAAACATGTGTCAGGTCCCACAGATTGATGAATGAGACCTTATGTGCTTCATCTGCTTATAAGATGCAATGTCTGTTACGTAGAAAACCTTTTGAATACTGTAGAGTATACATCCATTCATTATTGCTAACGCTTATCCGTTAAGGGTCGCGGGGGTGCTGGAGCCTATTCCGGCTGTCATTGGGTACACCCTGGACTGATCACCAGTCCATCTGTCACAAAACATATAGACAAACAACCATTCACACTCACATTCACACCTACGGGCAATTTAGAATCAGTATTTAACCTAACCTGCATGTCTTTGGACTGTGGGAGGAAGCCGGAGTATCCGGAGAGAACCACACAGGCACAGGGAGAACATATATATGAAAATATACAGCGATTTGATATTCAACCATTTGATCAAAAACATTACAAAATCCCAGTTTACAGGTTGGTTAAACAAGAAATATTTTTCACACCACCTAAGAACTGGCTGAATACCATGAAACGTGGCACATATTCATGTTCCCCACTGGAAGAACTGTAATAATCATATAAAGCCATCATTAACTACATGTGCTCAGTACTCAGCTACATCAGTATTTTAACATTGTCTGTGTAAGCATGTTAACATGCTCACATTAGCATTTAGTGCAAGTACAGGCTCACAGCATTAGCATTGCTGTCCACACTAAACAGTAGGAGGCCCATTTCTGTCATTGTGATGAAAAAAAAACATACAAGTCATTATAATAAGAACCTTTCTCAAAATAATGAGTTAGTGTTTCAAAATAACACAGTACAGTTATTATTTTGAGGTTTCTTATTACTTCAAGAAAGTTTGTCATCATACTGACTTACAGGATCTTCTTCTTTTTCCATCACAGTTGTGGAAACAGGATTCCATAGACTGGTACTTAAAATTTTCATAGTACAATAAAATTAAGTCATACACAAACAGCCCTTAGAATCATTTTTGCCATAACAGAATTTGCTTGGTCACCAGTTGGTCTGGATACGTTATTTATACGTGACAGGTGACTGTACATGGATAACCATGGATAAGAAGCCAGTTAGTGGTGATGTGGATTCTGTGTGCTGATGTTTTTTAAAAATAAAAAATATATATTTTCTCTTCATGCAGTTTTTGTTAAGTGAGGTTCTGGTGGTGGCAGCATGTAATTTAAATTCTGCTTTAAATTTTACATGCAGGGAAAAACTTTCTTGAATGGCACCATTTTATTTGGCTCATCATTAATGGCGACTATTGCTGCTAATTCTATATGCTTTAATTTGCTTTAAAAAAAAATCAAACAATCATTTAACGTACTCACAGCTGACAGAGGGAGTTTTAAACAATAAATGTGGACACTTTGAAGAGCTGGCACTTCAAAGTTACATTAATCTGTGATAGGAGATGGTGGGAAAATTAACATTTACATTAATTATACTGAAAAAAAACTTTGTATTATTATTGTAATGAATAGATGTGGAAACTGAATGGACATCAAAGGCTGTGGGAGCCTCTAATGTGGGATCTAACTGCAGCAATGATGATAGACTGGACGGGGAAAATGGCATGGCACTAAGCCACAGGCTGGCAGCAGGAGTGGTGAGTCTGCTCTATAAGTTATGTGGGCAGGACCATTTTCCTTGTTCAAAAGCACATGTCATTGCAAATGACAGGGGGTTTAATGGCTTGGAGCCATTACAGCAGGCTGAGATCAACATCACGACCTGTATAAACTGCACACACAGGCCATCTCACCCACCCTTTTGTCAAATACTGCACCCAGAGATGACTGCTATCTACATTTATTTTTCTGGTTCTAGATAACATGGAGAGGTGTGAAAATGCTCAAAAGCACCAATATTAGAGGAATGGGAGATCAAATATTGGCATGGAGTAAAGAGCGACAGAGAAGCAGAGGTGAAGTCAAAGACAAAGCAGAGCTGGACAATGAAATACTTATTAACAGCGTTAAGGAAGAACTGAGAGACCCCCACTGTACATCACAAGTCATTAACTCTACTCACTGAGCTATACTGACAAATCGTCCAGGTAATAACATGATTGCACGCAGTCATTCGAGCAGCACTACAAGATTTTGATACATTTGGAAATGGGTCATTTTTCAACTGAAAGACCTTTAGTGCATTTTAATGTTATCTCAGCATACACACATTTTTAACACGTGCTTTGTACACCTTTCATTTACTGTGATGGATGGCTATCCAGTGTTCATGCTACAGTGGAGGTAGATGGGCCTATCACTGGACTGGCTTACAGGATGGGTGTATGACTTAAGTTTATGTTTGTGTATGTCTTCAGTGCCAGGAGCCCACATTCCTACTCTGCACAGACAGATGGAAATAAAACAAAATTGACCATATCACAACATGAAAGCTGTTATTTATTTCTATAGCATCTCTATTGCAGTGACTCTAGGTGAGTGTTAACAAGTATCCTGGGAGAAATCCAGCCTAATGTCTGCAATGCTAATAGCATGCTGCTTGCAGGGCAAGTGAAATAAATGTCTCCTCACCAAGAAAGGATTATATGTGGATACAATTACTAGAAACACGTGGCAGATTGGTTAAACCGTTAAATAGCACTGTGGAAAATTAGTTGTTGTGTGAGTAAGGACTGGGTTGTTGGATGGACAGATTTTCCTGTAGGTTCATATGCAACTTGCTCTTTAACAAGCAACTTAACTCTAAAGCCCCTATTTTGAGTTGATAATTACATGTGCAGACAGTTTATTACACATTAATTGATCCTGGTCCCAGTCTGCAGCATTCATTATGAACAGAGGTTATTTTGCATTTTCCACAGAGGACCCAGTAATTTTGTCCTCTAGACCCTCCAACAGTCTACGAGAAATCATACCCTGTGACTGTGTGTGTTAGGGTTTGAATGCTGTTTTTTTTTTTTTTTTTTAAATTTCAGAAGGGGGTGTGTTTAAGCTGGAATAAGTTGTTGAGTGTTGATTTACGCTTGAAGTTTTTCTATAGAGACTGCACTGATTATTGTCAGGGAGAGATTTTTACTTAATAAGACTTGCTAAACCTTAAGATAGACCATTTATCAAATTATTTGGGGTATGACCCCTGAATCTTGCCAGCATCAGGTGAAAATTTCCCTTTGTTTTAATGGTATGATCAGACACAGGACTACATAAAGGAAAGAAGCAGGATGTCAATGGATTTCCAATGAAAACTAACACAAGGAGTTACAAGTGCAACTGCAATTCATTGTAATCAAAGTGAATCCAAGGTGAAGACAATCACCCCTGTTTGCAAAGTGGTCATCTTTCAGTTCTACTGTGGATAAGTATTTGATTGTAAAAGTATTATCACGTCAGTACCTCTGCCTATCTGTGAAATTTGCAACCATCTGCGCCATCTGTCTACTGTAGGATGAAGCTCAGTGATGAGGGCTGGGTTCAGGGTTAAGTCATTAAACTCATGGAAAGAGGAGAAGAGGGAGAAACTGTGACTTACTGCACTTTAAACTAAAGGTACTCACTTGCATAAATCTGATGATGCTGACTCTGACTTCAAGTAAAGATCTCTGTTTTACATGCAATTCATCCTTTTCACAAATGGAGGAAAATAACATGAACTGTGTGTCCAGTTCATGCTATTGCCACACAATCCTTTCACAGGCGAGGAATGTAATTTTCACATTAAAGTCCACAACACATAATCTACACTTTTGATTTCACGCTCATTTCACAAACTCCACTGTTCCCTGGAAGGTTCGGAGTCCATAGAGGGTTATTTCACAATCAGTGTTTGGTAAATGGTTTGGATCAATTCAGCAGCTTTTTATCTTTTCACACTTGAAACTGTTCTCTCACATTAACATGCCCATATCAGCATGGGACTTCAAAGCTATACTGATATGCATTTCCCTCACAAAATCACTCTAGACAAATTTAGTCTCTCTGTGGTTTGAGCACTGTGTCTGATACAGTCATAACTTTAATTTTGTCCTATTTTACATCCCTACAAAGACATTTTGGAAATGCTTAAGAGGAGTGTAAGAAATAGGAATCATATAATAAAATGGCAACAAGTCTAAGAGGTGCCTGTAGTTTGTAGGCATTGTAGGATTTTGAGTTTGCTGTTAATGCCAACATGCTACCATGCTCATAATAACAATGATGATGTTAAGCAGGTATAATGTTTACCACGGTCACTATCTTACTTTACTTCATAACAGAATCCTGATAATCATCCTTGTTAATGGTTAATAACTTGTTTGAACACAGTTGTTTGAATTATAGTTTCTTTAATCTATTTAATTTGTTGATTTTTAATAATTATACAATTTTAATTAATATTAATTGGAATTTCTTACCAGTATATTTTGCTAATTTTACTTTCACTCATGTATGTCATGTCACTTGTATTCAGTCAGTTATAAATTGTCTCTTTGACTGATCAAATATTAGTCTACCAGTGATGTTTGGCATTTCTGAGATTGAGAGAATTATTTCATTTGATTGTGAGAAATAAGGTTTCTCACACTAATGGCTTAACGCAATTACGTTTGATTTTCTCTTCAATGGTTTTTGTTGAATTAGTTGTAATTGACAGAAAATAATTATCTTTATCAAATAACATTTTCAAAAGAAAAGAATGTGACTATTTCAGTTGATTTTACCAATCTCGAGTCTAAGCCTGCACAGAGACAATATTTGTATGACTTCATATGTCCTTGGTGGGATTTGTTTTACAAACAGCAGCAGTGTAAAAAAAAAAAAAAGTGTCTGAAATGGAATGAAAAAAAGAGAAAGCTGTAGGGCAGAATCTCACTTTGTGTATTTCCAGTTGCTAATGATATACCCTAGTGAACTGATTATAGATGATGATCAGTTTGGCTGTGGTTGATTTTTTCTTTCTTTATTTAAGCGCTGAATAATCAATAGAGTGTGCCCTGATTTCTCCTACTGTAATGAGTGAAGAGTCCTGAGCATGCAGGGGATGAATATCATCATGCCCTCACAGAGTAGCTTGTCGATAGCACAAATGTGCTATCTGCAACATGTTCAATTACACTCTCAAATCAGAGACAAACTTAATCAAGAGCTCCCATCTCATTATGCTTGAGGTCAGTGGCTGCCTCTCCTCACTGAGGAGGGACAGATTTTACTCTTTTCAAAAATCTGCAATTTAGCCACTGAGCAGCTGATTGAGAGAATGAGAACCTGGCTCGCTCCCAACAGCTGGCACTGCAGGTGGAGCCGACAAGGTTTTTTTTTAGTTTGCATGATTTGACCAACACACACAGGCTGCTTCTGAAAATGCTTTGGTAGATGATAGGGATATTGAAAACTGTATATCCCTTTTATTGAAAGTATTTTAATTTTTTCATTTTGTTGGTTTACATTCCTTTGTCAAAAGGACAAGGACCTGGTAATCACCAGGTGTCATAAAACCCAGCTCTAAGTTATTGCCAAAGGACAGAGAAGCATATAGAAGCAAAGCATACATGATTATCAATGACCCCTGTAATGTCTTTTGTAACTACTTGAAGATAATGGCATCAGGAATGTGTTTGTCTGCATGTAAAACAAATAGATGGAAATTCCAGAAGCCATTAGACTTGTGAACAGCTGTGGGCCAAGAGATGATTGTTTTTCCTTTAAGTTATTTTTGACATAATGTGTCCATGTGACCTCTAGGGACACCAAGTAAGCAACTACAATGCCTGATTGTTGTTGTTGTGTTTTTGGTGCAGAACAAACTCTATTTTAAGTATTTTAAAGCCATCATACCTTTTGCCTCACCTGTTAAACAATCAGCCTGAAAAAAAAAAAAAAAAAAAAAAAAAAACTGAAAACACAATCTGCAGCCTCAGTTATTTACAGGGTCATGTTTTGTTTAACTGCAACAATAAAACTTTTTTTGTTCACTACAGCACTGATTCACACCTCTGACTGGCTGCTTGTCCATGGCAATGTTTATTGAAGTTGGTGGAGTATTTAGAGCCACCTCCCTCAATGCTTTCTCAGAAGCAATTAAACCTGAAACAATTAAACCTTGTGGCCATAACATAAAACTATCTGATCGTTGCGTGATTAAGGACAGGCCTTTGTTTCCATATTAATTAGCATTGAGGATATGATTTTTTTTTGGGGGGGGGGGGGCTTTTTCACCTTTATTTTGACAGGATAGTGGAGAGGAGACAGGAAACAGGGAGAGAGTGGGGGAATGACACGCAGGAAAGGTCCAGCCAGACCGGGAGTCGATCTGGGGACCAGCTGCTCAGAGCACTTAGGTCCATGTGGTACGCGCCCCAACCATTCAGCTATGGGGGCGCCCCAGCATTGAGGATATGATTACAGGATGGGGATTCTGAAAACAGCAGCTCCTCCCTCATAACTACTGTGTGCTAAGATAACCTGTAATAGCAGTGCTAAATGAAATGCTAGCATGATAACAGACAATAGTCTGATGTTTAATAGGTAGGCTTTATTTTCAAAGCATATCTGAAGAAGACATTTCACCAATGCTGATTTTTTAAATGTATCTATTTTAAGCATTTTTTGTAGCATTTCATTTAGTGCATAATCATGTACTGATATTCACATATTATGTACATTATGCAAGTGTTAAACTATGCCAAGACTTCAAAACAGTTGAATAGTCAACATCATTATGAGGGAAACTAAATAAAATGAGACTGTTCTTTAGATAGGTAGTTTTTAGTTTGTTGCTAATTTTACCTAGGGCTCTGAAAGACTTGGTGCACTGGTAATACAGCTTTAATAAGCCTGACACACTTGTCGTACTTTAACTGAAGCTATACACTGAGCTCAAATTCAGATGTGAATATATGTCCGGATCCTAAGTTCTTAAATTACTGATGCTGGAATCTAGTACATCAGCTTCATCGTGGACAAATGGGGATATTTTAAACAGATGACTGAATCAAGCTTGGAGAACCTGGAGAGAAGAGTGAACAAGCTGCAGGAATTCATAAAAGATTCACCTTGACTGCAGAGGGAGGAGGTGTACTTACCCCCCACTGTCCAAACACAAACACACACACACACACACATACTGTACAGCATTGCCCCCACATGAAGCCGTCTGGAGGCGTTCTGCTCTGTTTAGTGTGCTATCACGTCCCTTGCGGCCAGAACGTGCAGAAAATGCAGACCAACATTAAATGATTATCATGGAAAGCTTTGCTCTGGTCTGACTGAACACCATGCTGTTCAGATGCTGCAATTTGGCTGGATATTTTTGTGTCTTTGATGAAAGCTTCCTCATAATTTTGCCTCACTCCTCTGCTCAGCGGGAGACAGACCATTTGCAAACAATGTGAGGAAAAGTTTGCAAGGATAAAGAACAGTGCGCTACCAAATTGATCTAGCTTAAATATTTAGAAAAATGCATCAATTAAGTGATTCTCAATAAAAATGTAAGTTTGCATCTGAGTTGATACAACTTTTTTCCCCTCATGATTTCCCAGTAATGCAAATTGAGACTCTACATTATTGTTAACATAAAAAGAAAGCAGTTATCACTGTCATACACAGAGGAGAGATATTTTTCCATTGCAGCACATTTACTTTCTGTTTAAACCTGATGGATCATTCTCATCGTCACAGTGCTGTCAGGCCAGTGTAATTACTTTCATGATTCTTCATCCTTACTGTAGGCATCTAAAAATAACAAATTGTTCAGGTCAGAATTTGAAATAAAACATGACCTTTCCACAAAACAATTATAGCTGCATGCAAGACAAATGAAGCTATTATGAGTGGTTTAATGTGGAGAAAACTGCAAAAGATAAAAACACATTTGATGTTATGCATTCTTTAACATCAACAGCTAAATCAGGCAAAAGCACTTGTATAACTTCCTTTACAGTCACACTTCGGGCTAAATTCTGTATTCTGTATTTTTTGGTCTTCACACACGTGAAACAGTTGTTTGCTTTTCTGCTGTAAATTTGCTGTACATTGCTGAACATTCATCTGTCTGGTGGTGAGAAAAGCTCAGAATATGCTTTTGCTGACAGAGGGTTAGGGGAAACATGATGATCAAATTTGAAATTCAATTAGAGCTGCAGTTTATGCTGTGGATCAGCTACTCTTCAAATTAGATTAATAATTACAATTTTATGATCTAATTTTCACCCATATTTTTGTATTATTGATTGGTTTTATCCAGTAAGATTTCTACATTTGTGTGAATATTCAAAAATATGGCACATTACATTAAAGACATCCAAAATTTGAAAGTGTTGGATGAAACAAATATTTCATTATTCTTGATGATGATGCATGAATATGGCAGCATCAGTGTGCTTGGAAAACTTAAGACCACAAACCTTGTGTTTTTGTCATTCATTTTTCAAGTGGAACAGTAAATGCTTGGAATAGGTATCAGCACATTTAAAAATCTACATAATGTTCACTGACCTTCAATACCATATTTGCTAATTCCTTGATGTGACATTCAAACTGTACATATACACGCACATACTCACACATATACATATATTCACTGAGCACTTTATTAGGAACACTATTAACACTGGGTAGGGCCTCACTTTGCTCTCAAAACACTTTGTGGCATGGATTCAGATAATAGAAACTTTCCTCTGAGATTCTGCTCCATGTTGACATGACTGCATCACATCATTTCTGCTGATTTGTCAGCTTCACATTCACGCTGTCAATCTCCTGTTCTACCACATCCCAAAGGTGTTCTACTGGATTCAGACCTGGAGACTGAAGAGGTCACTGAAGTTCACTGAACTCACTGTCATGTTCATGAAACCAGTCTGAGATGACTTTTTCTTTGTCACATGTTGCATTATGCTGGAAGGAGCTGTTTGAAGATGGATATAAAGGAATGCACATGGTCAGCAACAACACTCAGGCTGTGGCGTTCAACTGAAGCTCCTGACCTCTGTCTGTATGATTGTATGCATTGCACTGCTGCCATGTGATTGGCTGATTGGATAATTGCGTACATGAGCAGGTATACAGGTATTCTTAATAAAGAACTCAGTGACTGTATGTACATATACTACACATACATCCCACAGTGATCAACTCAAAGACAGTTAACTGTGCAGTCCAGAGGCTGAGGCTTCTCTATTTTAATAACTAGACATACCTCAAAACGTGTTCACAAAACATTTTACCAAATATCAACAAAATAATAATAATAATAATAATAATAATAACATTAGCAGAGCTTGTCAGAATTGTTATCTTTAGAAAATGTCTTAATCCTGCAATTTATTGTGGTATTGTTACGGCAAATAACGAGCTAATTCCACAGTCACCAAAATGCTGCAGTCTACAGGCTTCAGAGCTACTCAGAGAGACAGTGTATAGGGTACAATGAAGCCTTAGTCAACAAAAGTCCTGATATGAGGATGCAGGGTCACTGAAGGTTGGACTTGAGATCAATGGCGTCTCAGTTGTTCCATTAATGCATGCGTGGCTATCTAACACATGGCCCACTTTGGCCACTTACTGCCCATCAGCAGTGCATGGAGCTGGAGGAGCAAGTGCTCATCACAGAGCTGTCACGCCCAGTCCACCCTCTCGCTTCATTCAAACGTAATAAGCAGGGCTCTGTCTCCAGAGAGCTCATCACAGGGAACTAACAATGTGGACACATCCATGGGTCAGGTCTAACCCCCCAGCACTCTGCTGTGTGCTGCGGAGAACCAGGTCGGACTCCTTAAACTTTGATCATATATCTGTCTCTCTGTCATCATGTCTTTACTGTCCAGAAAAGGAACTAAGTGCCCAAATGACTAATGCTTGACCTAGCTCTGAAATGGGGTGGAGGTGGAGGGGTAGAGGAGGTGGTGGTGGTGGTGGTGGTGGTGTGTGTGTGGTTGGTGGGGTGGGTGGAAATTAACTGATTAGTTGATGAACAGAAAAGTAAATGGCAACTATTTTAATAACTAAGCAACTGTTTTAGTTATTTCTTTTGCATAAATATTGAATAAAAATGCCAGAGTCTCAGATTCCAGCTTTTCAAATGGCAGGATTTACTGCTTTTCTTTGTCATATATATAAACGTAAACTGAATACCTTTGGATTTTGGACCTTTGGTCATTAAAAAATAAGACATCTGAAGACATTATCATATAAAATAACAGACATAATCTGGATCCAAGTAACCCTGGGAACCAAATAAAGTACTCGCTCACAATGGGCTTTTGGACTTTTAGGAACTAATTGGTCATTTTATTATCATGAAACAGTAAAAATCAGAGCAAACACAATATATCAAATAACTGACCACACATAGCAAATGAGACATCAGGTTATAATGGTCGTACTGTAAAACTACATGAATATTCAGTGTTACTGTTCAACTGGGCCATTGTGAAGCATGAATCAAGGAGGTGAGGCCAATCAGCTAATGCAGGTTCTGCCTGAATTAACTCTATGCTTCCTTAAAACTGTACAGTCTGAAAAATGCCCTCCATCTATTTTTTTTAATACTGAGTATCCAAGTCTCAAACCACCCCTCTGAATTCTCTTGCTGTTCCCACTGCAAGTTTTTCTTTTGCTGACTCTTGTATCTGTTTCAACAACTCAAGTTCATTTTCATTAAAGCCTGTTTTCTGAAATTCTGTTGACTTTTAAACAATTTAAAACTTGTGTCAGGCCAGGATTTTCTAACTTATACTCTTAGTTATTTATGTAGCCTTTATTTCTTCCCTTCTCATCGACAACAATGGATTTCTCAGAAGAATTCAAAAGACACAGTTTTGCCACTGCATCTGGTATTATATTTAGGTCGTTTTTTGCAAGAATCACTGTGTCTCATCAGACAACCATACAGATGTTTGCTCACCACAGCAACTTGATATGGTACAAGCTACTGAGTTAGTAGATAGCTGTTAATTTTAACAAATTTTAAACAAGACCATAAACCCTTGAAGTATAAAGCACACTTTGCTTTGAAAAACAAATATCCCTCCCAACATAACACCAAGAGTTTAAAGTGGGCCAGTATTGTTCCACATTGCTAATATACTCTGGGTCACAGTGTTCACATATTACATATATATTTCCATTCAGCACAACCACAGAGCATGTCTTCCTGCATTTCAGCCAGGCTCTCTCAGCTGTCTTCAAATGTGGTGGCAAGTAAAAGTATAGAAACAGTGACACATAAGTATAAAACTGTAAATGAATATTCTTAGTTTGGCTCCAAGATTACCCAGTCTCATCTGTAAACAGAATTCAGGGTGTCACCAGTGCCATAAGTACCTCGCCCCCAAACACATACAGTTGTCCTTTGAGCACCACCACCATCTCCACTGGCTCTGACATTTCTCCTAGCCTTCTCCAGTCTATGGTCTTTTTTATTCCTGACTGCAGTGCAGTCTCTTTAGAGCAGAAATCCTCAAAAACTGCTTTGTAGAGTTCGACTAGGCTGTGACGAGACCACATATTCAGAGACTGGACTTCTTTGAATTCCTTGAACGTCATAAGGGGAAGTGAATGGTTTCTTATCAGTTCCTTTAGCAAGTGTAAACCTTTTCATGGGCTTAGCTTAAATCCATCCCATCATTGCTTTGAAAACAAAAATCTCAGGTGGAACACCGTCTGAGCAACTGTTCAGATACTTAAGGAGGTGTTTGGCTGGCAGGTCCCGAAACTTTCAGATGCATAATAACTGCAACTTGGAGAAGCTACTTCTGAGTGTGCCAGCTGACTCTAAACATGGTCATGGTTGATGGCAAGTTGTCTTCCTATGATGAACAATTAACATGATCAAGATGTGTTCACAGAATGGTCCAAATAGTATACAGCAATAACACTGGTCTTTTCAAACAACTTCAGTGGCATAGTTAATGACTTCAGTGCATTCACTGAACATTGTTGCTTGATCTGTGTTAATACATATCTGTACTCACTACTGCTATGGTTTAATCCAGTTCTCACTATAATATGTTGAGAGTCTATAATGTTGTCATCCTGATTGTCCATACTGTAAATCTACGATGTTTCTCTATACTGTACACATGACATCTATGGCATGTCTGTCCATCCCAGATCCATCCTCAGCTCTTCCTGAGGTTTCTTCTATTTTTTTTCCCTATGAGAGGTTTTTTGGGAGTTTTTCTTTGTCCAATTTGGGGATATAATGACAAAAAGTGTGGTATGCTGTACATGTCAGGCTCTACCATGTCAACAATTTCTTAGCAAAATACATAAACATTTTCTATCCATCCATCCATTATCTGTACCGCTTATCCGTTAAGGGTCACGGGGGCGCTGCAGCCTACCCCAGCTGACATTGGGTGAGAGGCAGGATACACCCTGTACAGATCGCCAGTCCATCGCAGGGCTGACATATACAGACAAACAACCATTCAGAGTCACCAATTAACCTAACCTGCATGTCTTTGGACTGTGGGAGGAAGCTGAAGTACCCAGAGAGAACCCACACAGGCACAGGGAGAACATGCAAACTCCACACAGAAAAGGCCTGGGCTTGAACCGGGGCTCGAACCCAGTGACAGTGTTAACCACTGCACCACCATGCTGCCCATAAACATTTTCTAATTTAGAAAATAATTTTATATGGTACGTTACCTTCCTTAGAGAAGTAATTTTACTGTTTTGAAACTCAACACAGTTCACTGTTGAATTTTAAAGGAGGAATTTAAAACTGGAAGGGAATTTTGGTACTTCAGCAATTGGGTGTCAAAAAGAGTGAGTGCTACTTTTAAAATGCACTTGCATACTTTAAGCAAGTTTGTTTAAACTATTTTTAAAAATATGTACATATAATAGTAATTATGTGACAATTATGACCGCTGTTGTAAACTGTCAAGAAAAGCAACAACATATGGTGCGTCAATGTGTGATGGTATTAAAACCATGTTGTCCTATTGTCCTGAATGAGACGCTTGGCTGTGTTGGAACTGACACTCCACCTCTCAGACAGCAGGGTGGAGGGTTGAGAGCTTTTGCCGGGAGAGGGAGGAGAGAGATTAGCCTAAACGACAGCTCTATTAGAGACTTAACCTGGGCTTTGATCATTTCCTGAGCTCCCCTTCAGATCAGCCAAAGTAACAAATGGCAAATCTGACAGGCTCCTGCCCTACCCCCACCACCACCATCACCACCACCACCACCACTCATATCCCTCATAATGTACCCAGGCTTCACTGTGATCAAAGACCTCCTTTCTGATGACTGAGGCTCCCATCTGTCTACCCACAATAGAGAAGACTGGGAGAGAGAAGTTGACTGTCAGACTGAGTGAAAGTATTTCACAGCACACATATGAGTACAGTATGCTGGAGTACAGAGGCAATGTTTGTTTTTCTCTGTCACATCCTCCATTTTCCCCTCATGGTGTATCTGAGTGTCAAACATGATTGGTACAAATATACATTTGTGTACAGATAAAGACATATTCCTTTGGCGCTGACTACCAAAATGACTTGCACTACATTTTCTGCTTGGTAATTTGAACATTTTCATAAATTGTCTGAGGGTGTGATTGCCTGAACCACACTGCTGCATGCATGCTCTCAGTAATTACCTCAGTGACAAACAGTAAACATCACCATGTTAATCAGGGTTTACATAGTTAGAGGGCATGCTCATAAAACAACCTGCATGAGTAGCTTGAAATAACATCTAACACCTAAACAAGGGCAAGTCATTCCATTGTAGGAAGAACAACAATCATTTAGATTACATTTAGATTTAGATTACTACTTTAGATCACCACAGTCTGTGAAACTATAATAAAATGACACAATGACCATGATAACATGCTGACCTTAAGCAGGTTTAATGTGAACCCTGTTCACCATCTTAGTTTAGTAGGTTAGCATGCTAACATTAAACATGGAGTACAGATGAGGCTGGTGTGAATGGCATTAAATTCTCAAGTACTTTGTCATGATCAAGGTATTGGGCAAACTGAAATTTTCACCTGATGATGGTGTTGAAAAGTTAAGTGATTCATCCTGAGAGGAACATAAATGTACCAAATACCAAATTTCAGCACAAGAGATATTTTTGATACTTTAATCTAAACCAAAGGGATGGGCTGACTGGCTGACACTGCCATCTACTGAGTTGCAAAGTGGGGGGAGCAATTTTGGGAGCCCCTGGTAAAAGAAGTCTCTACATGAGGAGGCCATGCCTCTGGTGTTTTCCCTGTCTCTCCCTGTGTGTGTGTGTGTGTGTGTGTGTGTGTGTGTGTGTGTGTGTGCATGTGTGTGTATGAGCACAGCTTCCTCACCAGGCTGTTGGCTCAATCTCCACACCTGCTCTCAATCATATCATCAACTCCTGCTCAAGTACCCTGTCTCACCTTCCTCTTGTCACCAGATTGTTATAGCTCCTCAGTGGTAGGTCTGCTCTCGGCCATGTCATTCTTTTGTGCTACTTGTTGCAAGTTTCTTGCGTGTATTCTTGCACTTTTTGTTATTTAGTGTCCACTCCTGCTCACCTCTGCCTGCAACCATTAACCCTCCTCCAGCCTTCACAAGCCAAACTCCACCATTCCCACACATCTTCACACGCCTGTCCCCTGTCACTCCATCACCCATCTCATTCCCACATCACTCCAATGTTACAGTCAGAGTCATTTTAAACTCTTCTATCCTGTGTCTGTGTCTGTATTCAAGTCCTGTTAAAAGCCAAAGCCTTAACATATCAGCTCCTTTGATAAAAAGTCAAAGGTACAACCTGGTGTATATAGAAACGTAGAGGTTGTCATTAAATGTATAATATGCAGGTTGTTGGTTCAATTCAATTCAATTCAATTCAATTTATTTATATAGTGCCATATCACAACAACAGTCATCTCAAGGCACTTTTCATATAGAGCAGGTCTAGACCATACTCTTTAAAATAGGTATTTACAGAGAGAGACCCAACAAATCCCACCAAGAGAGAGAGCGGCGTTAACAAGAACAAAACAATGAATCAGAGAATTAAAACGTCATTGTCCACTTGTTTCACACTGTGGCCTCTCTGCTCTGCATGTGTGTAGCTCAGCCCCTTGGTCAAACAGTCAGACAGACCTGCAGCTCTTCATACATCCATGATACAGACAGAGAACAGAGAGAGATGGAGATGGTGATATGACCTGGTCACCACTACATTTTTAGCAGAGACTATTGTATCATAGTATTTTGACTCACCATGCCAAAATCACAGAAAGAAACACGATTTCTCAGAACTGAAATAACTAAATTGCAGCAGAGGAGGTGGCAGTAGGTGGGTTAGGAAATGTGCCAGTATGCAGTTATAGACATGAATTTAGTCAGCTCTGAATGTCCAGAGAAGCTCAGAAAATATTGATTATCAGTTAATCTTTTGGCATATATTTACTGAAGGCTGTGATGGTTGGCAAACATCACCAGTCATGAGACTAAACTAACTTAAAACCAGAGGCCTTATAACCATGGTTGAGAGCCATGATACCAGTCAGAGTAGAATTCATAAAATAAGAGTGTTATCATGATCTTGAAAAGGCACTGACCACACCTTTACAATAAGCATGCTTTTTTTCCTTTTTTTCTTTCCTCTTTCTTGATGTTGTAGCTTAGCCCAATCATTCTTGTACATGCAGTCATCTCAAATTACCCAGCTACAATGTGACCAGCCATTAATGTTAAACAGTCAGTTGTTTTTTTTTAAGCATTAAAAACATTGAAACATTGTTTAGTGATCACAGTTGTAAAGAGGCTAACAAAATACTTACAGATCAATGTTAAAATTTTAATAAAATCTGTACATTGAATCAATATGTCTGCAATAGCGTCTGACGTTTCAACCACGTCATTGGAACAAATGTGGCTGAAATGATGTCAGCTGAAACATTTACTGCTAATGGTTGCTAATGGTCTGTATTTTCACATTATTAAAACACATTTGGGTAATGTTCTTAAATATAATTAATCACTGTTATTTTACCTTACTGTTCTTTTTGAACTTACATCAATATGTGTTGGTGTGTATCTTAAAATTCAGTTATAGTGGTATTAGAAAGGTCTTAAAAAGGCTTAAACTTAACTTGTTTATATATGTAGACACTCTCATATAACAACTGTATCAAGATCATGGGATATGTACAGTAAATCATTGTTTCAGTCAGTATTAGTTGTGTACAGTGTAGTGTGAAAGGGAAACTCAATTAACAGTATATAGGCAATCATGGCCTGGTGGTGGACCTGAGAGGTTGATGGTTTGAATCCTGGGATGGGCAAGAAGAAAGATGGGACGGGAGAGGATTGCATTGCAACAACTACTTCACATGGGCAGCAGTGTGGCTGCCCACGCCGTGTGTGCTTTTTTCTTTGTGTGTGTAAAGACATACTAAATAAAGATTTGCTTTTCTTCTAGTGTATTCAGTGTTGAGGACTTTGAATCAAAGTTGATTAGATTTTCAAAATCAAAACCTAATTCGACAGTGATTAATCTCTGATTGATTACTTTGATTCACCCATGAATAAATGCTGATTCCCCTACGCTACTTATTACTACTTTGGTGTAGTAGAGTGCATGAATAGGGTCACTTGTAGGGTCAGATCCACTGAGAACTGACACCCAGCTCCACATAGCACCTAGCAGTGTGTACACTGTGTACAAGACTAATGAATATTAGATCAACTTTCATTAGGTGGCCAGAAACACCACTGCAATTGTTTTCCATCACTATCATCAGCCAATGGTTTCTTTGAGTTCATTTTGGAGTCTCAATCTCAATCACTTCAGTGCAGTATAAATTCAGTTGAATAATCTATACCATCATTTGTATGCCCAAGAGATACAAAGATATATCAAATATTGACTCGATGACAGAAAACAGTGTTTACGTAGAATATAATCATATAATCATCTAAGGCCTTGCTTTCATGTGTCATCTTGCATATGGACCATAGGAAATGTGGTTCACAATATTTCACTTTAAATAATAAGCTCTAAAAGGAATACAATACTCTATTATATGTTCAGTAGACATCCTTTGAAATGATCCAGAATTCATTTGGCAAATTTCTTTGTGTATACTGAGGTGAGGTGGCCCGTATGTGTTATTTCAGTTTTTTTTTTTTTTTTTTTTTTTTTTGATGCAGTACAAAAAAACAAAATAAATAAATAAATACATCTCATCAGCTGTACAACTGCTCTCTGTCCTGCTAAAACATCATGGCACATTAGTTCATTGTCCTTGCCATCTATTCATCTCAGACTGTATCCCTACTAAATTCATCTGTCCATCTTCTGCTCTCTCAAACACACACACAAACACACACACACACACATACACAAACACAACACCTCCAGTTTGGCTGGGAACATGGCTGGTTTTGCCTCAGGCATTCTGTCTTGCTCCTACCCCATTACAGGGCTAATGAAAGCAGTGTGAGGATCAAATCCAATGAAGCTGCTTTTCTCACTGCTTAACCCTTATGGAAACCTGTGACCTCTGGTCAAGAACACACACACACTCACACATGCAGACAAACAAACAGAGTTTTGGATAAACACAGATTTATAGAATCGGAAGAAAATGAAAATTCATACAAATGTGTGTATGAAAATTAGAAAGCTGTCACAGACACATGGAAACTGTGGTTTGTGCAACATTTACTTGTGCACTTTTCTGCATGTAATTGTAATATTTGTATGTGTATTTTTACTCATGTACATGTGGTGTTGATTGCTTGAATAATTCATTTCTTTATGAATAATAAATGTGTTGTGATGACTGGAAAACCTGACTCTGATTACTTGCTTATAAATGGGAAAGTGGATGACTAAAATTTATGCAAACTTTCATTTTTATTTCCATCTTTCAAAAACAGTGTGGCAGTATGAAAGGAGATTGTGATTGTGTCATCATTTATAAATCTACAGAGAATTGTCACCAGAATGTACAGCTCCCTTCGGCTTTATGGAGCTTTATAGTGGGTATCAGCTTATTGTTTAGCTGTCTAGCCCACAACTTTACTGGTTCACTCTCACCATTCTCATAGAGTTGATTGAGTTGATTTTGACAGACACAGTCAGAGACCAACTGGTGAACATAGTGGAACATTTAGAAGCTAAAGAGCCTGATTCACTCCAATCGACTTGAATTTTCATCACAATTAATCTGCAATTGCTCATGCATTTTGATTATGATTACCAAAATAACAAGAAATGTTAATATTGAATGTATTTTCAAACTGTCTGCCAATGCAAAGTGTTCATACAGAACATAAAGTATCTGCAAAACAGCAACTAGAGTGTAATTCATTTTTGTATTGATAAAGGTTCCCTGTGGAGTCTAGTAGTGCTATGGAGCTGTTTTATTTATTTTTTGTTTTGTTTTGTTTTGTTTTGTTTTTGGATGCTGTCCCACCAATCAACAGTTGGTTGTAGCATGCCAAGATATTCAGCAATGAATCAACAGAGGTGAGAAAGACGATGGTTGTTAGTTATTAATACTGGGTTGGGCCTTTGTTCAGTCTCAAAACAGCCTCAATTCTTTGTGGCATGGATTACCCTATATGTTGGAAACATCATCTCAGATTCTGCTCCATGTTGACTGCATCATATAATTTCTGCAGATTTATCAGCTGCACATGCATGCTGCAAATCTACCACTCTCACATTCCAAATGAGTTCTATAGGATTCAGACTGGAGAGGCTATTGAAGTAACCCTGAACTCATGTTCATGAAACCAGTCTGAGATGATGTTTGCTTTGTGACATGAAGCATTATCCTGCTGGAAGTAGCCATTAGATGGTACAGCCACAGAGGGATGCACATAGTCAGTCAATACTCAGTTAGGTAGTGGCAATCAAGCAATGGCTGATTTGTATTAAGGGCCCAGAGTGAGTCAAGAAAACATTCCTCGCACAATTACATCACCACCAGCAGCCTGGACTGTTGACACAAGGCAGGTTGGGTCCATTGATTTATATTGTTGACGCCAAATTCAGACCATCTGTGTGCTTCAACAGAAATCCAGATTCATCAGACCAGGCCATGTTTTTTCTGGTCTTCAATTGCTCAGTTTTGGTGGTTTGGGATTTCTCAGAAATACTCAAACCAGCCTGTTTGGTATCTGCAATCATGCCACAGTCACTCAGGTCACATTTTCTCCCCATTCTGATGTTTGATGTGATTATTAATGGAAGCTCCTGACCTGTAACTGCATGACTGCATCGCACTGCTGCCACATGATTGGATAATTGCATGTTAGCACTCAGTAAGAGTACATTCAATACAATTGTTAGAGCTCAAGGATACATACAATGCATTCTCATTAGTAACTCTGAAAGTAAACACAATGCCATTGTTCTGGTTTTATTGCCCAGAACTTTCCTCTTTTTGTTCAGTGTTACAGCGCAACCTGGTTTCCAGGAGCAGTTAGGCAGCTGTTCTCAGAGAAAAAAAGCTCTAAACCCTGAACCACCTGCCCTGCACCAAGCAGCTGACAGAAAAAGTTCATCATTTTGCAAAAAACACAATTCCAAATGAATACTTGAGCTGTTCCATATCTGCTGGACATGTGAAATGGCAAATGTTTGCCTTGTTCACCATATCCTTATTGGGTTTGGGATAATAACCTGATGAGTTTAATCGACAAGTAGTGTGTCAGTGAGAGTAGTGAGAGAGGATCATAATGTCGTAATCTTAACAAATTAACAAATAATCTTTGGTGAAGGATTCTTCTCTGTTCCTGTCATTCACAATATTTGTCTGCTTATTTGCTATTGCAAATCCCTTTGCTTCACTCAAGTCGTAATTTACAATGTGCAGATTTCATTTGTCAAATATTCAGTGCTGGCAGCAAAATTTCAGTTTCAGTTTTTTCTACCTGTCAACTACCTGTTTGCATCTGTATGAACATCTTGCATGGAAATTTTGTACTTTGGTGTGGACAAAGCTTTTTTTCTGCAGGTTATAGAAAATCACTAAAATGTGCTTACTGATGATGAAGATACAATTGATAGAGATTGTACAATTATCAACAAAAAGTACAAATACAAGAACACAACAAGATTCAATGGTCACCGCCCAGTGTTTATGTGCTCTTCTCTTTTGTGGGGTCCCACAGGGGTCTATTCTCAGCCTCCTACTACATAAATGCTGCAGTGTGTTTTTTGAAATGTGTTCCATAAATAAAGTTATTATTATTAATTATTGTTATTGTTATTGTTATTATTGCATGTGTAAATATGATTGGGATTCTAATTATTTCAGTGTCATCACTGAGGCGGTAGCTACAGACGATATTATATTCAGATTTCTTTTCAAAATGAAACAATATGAACAATATGAACAGGACTATATACATTTTATCAAATTGGATTTGAATACTGATATTGCACAGTTTGAAATGATAATTGCACAGTATGTGTGATAGCAGCTGTAGTAGTGCTGATATGTTCACTGTTGAGGGTGGTAGAGGATAATCATCTTAGCAATGATTTCATTTTTTTGCGGTGATTGTATGGTAATTATACCAGTGTATTAAGTTTGTTTAAGTTATAACCTTTAATTGTTGTAAAAACTGAATATAGCACCTCTCAAATGGCAACATAAAATAGCATTTTAATGAATCCATGAGAAAATTAATACTTATCCTTACCTACTGGCTGGTAGCCCTGTCTCACAGGACCTCCAAATGGGTTGCGACTGCCAAAGGAGCCTCCATCAATAGACCCATATGACATTCTGCTTGATGGTTGATGATGTGTCAGCTACAGGTGCCTTGGGGAAGAGAAATTAGCACAATAAAACACAATTTACTTTCACTTTGTATGATGTCTTCATAGACATAAGCCCTGTATAGACGGCATTACTAAAGGAAGGCTGATAATGGAGGTAATGTGATTTCAGTCCAGTGTAGATCAACAGTGTGATTATTGCTACAGACTGTTACTGATTACATAAGCCTGACTGTGATAAACTCACCAACCACTTTACTGGGAACACCAATGAGCAGCAGTGCAATGCATAAAATCATGCAAACATGGGTCAGAAGCTTCAGTTAATTTTCACATCAAACTTAATGGTGAAAGAATGTGATCTCAGTGACTTTGACCGTGGCATGATTCTCAGCCAGATGGGCTGAGTATTTCTGAAACTGCTGATCTCCTGGGATTTTTATGCAGAACAGTTTCTAGAGTTTATTCAGTATGGTGCCAAGAATACTAAGTGAGCAGCAGTTTTGTGGACACAAATGCCTTGTTGATCAGAGAGGTCAGAGGAGAATGGCAGAAGGGTTTGAGCTGATAGAAAGGCAACCATAACTCAGATAACCTCTCTGAGCAAAAAAGAATCTCAGAATGCAAACAAACTTTGAGGCAACAGAAGAACAACAGTCCAGTTCCACTCCTGTCAGCTGAGAACAGAAATCTGAGGCTGCAGTGGACACAGGCTCACCAAAACTGGACTGTTGAAGACTGGAAACACGTAGCCTGGTCTAAGGTAATCTACCTGCCCAGCGCCAAACAGCAACCACCAAGCAACATCTATCTGGTAAGAAAAATAGAAACTGGCAGCAACTAAAGAGGAGTATACTTTCTCACAGTTTGGTGGAAACCAAACAAGATGTAAGGAGAGTGAATACTGGACTTACATCAGATTAACTGCTGCAGCTGAAGGTATGTGAAAGTACATTGCAAATGAAAAGATTCCACCAGACACCAGGTACTAATATACATACCATTTGTAATTTGTCCTATCAAGTGCGACTAGTGCAGACTAATCCTACAGTTGGTTAAGTGTTAGGAAGTGTGAGGAAGATGTCAAAGAAGCACATTCTGTACACATCCAAACAGTGCTAAGAGGTCTAATCAGTCAAAAGCAGTGGGATCACCGGTGTGAATGTGTCATGTTTGTACAGGACCTACAGACCTTTTTCACAGTAGACAGTAAAGGCTCTGGTGTAATTAATAACATAAGGCTGTATTCCATTTAGGTAAGCCGTGTCCAGTGTCCTGTGCTTTTCCTGCTAAGATAAATGAAAATGTCTGCTGTGAAAAAGGTCTATGATAAGCAGAGAATATGGTGGTGGTGTATCATATTGTCATTGTTGTCTGTTTCTGTGAGCAAGAAATTGTTTGCAAACACATTATAATAGCTTAACAGGGTGGCATATTAAGGGATGATGGAGCTTTCGCCAACAACAACTTCCACATCGTTTGTCATTTCTAGTACCCTTCAGATTGTTGCTAAGTTTAAGTTGTTGTAAATTGTATATCAGATAAAATTTGTTTACCCAGAAAGCCGAAGCACATACACACACACACACACACAGATCATCGGATATTAGTGTCAGCATGGTACCAACTCTACACCTACTAATTTATGTTAAAAGTAAAACTAAAGAAAACAAAGGAGAAAACAAAACCTAACAGGAAAGTGATCACCCATACTTTCTGTTGTAAACATGCATCATACTTTATAGACCCAAGTATTGGTTCAACTTTGATATAGGTACTTGTTATTTTTGTGTGCACAGTTTTCCTATGCAATAAGACATTTTTGTATGTTCACTTTTGGTTTTACTTCTCAGTTGCTGCAGTCACTGCAGCTAATCTGGCTAAACAGTCAGTTTGTTCACAACCTGTGTGATTGCTGGTGTAACTGCTTATATCACGTCAGCTGTTGAACCTATTTTCATTGATTTTGCTACGAGATCGCAGCAATTTCTTTGGGGAGGTACGTTATCACAGCCAAGGAAAATGGTGGCCAGAGCTATGTGCAAGTTGTTGTACCAATGGAATGACCCTTTAGATTTTAATGACATGGTGGTCTTTCCTCAAGACAGACATTAGTTTACCACTTTTGGAAAGATGCTCTTTCATTTAATTTAAGAGAGTGTCATAAACATCAATATTAATCCCATGTCTGCTGCTTAGTTTTTGACCTCTATTAGCACTGTGGAACAGTTTTTGATGAGTGCTTTGACAGTTTTTTTTTGTGGAAGGATATGCTTTTACAGGGAGTACTGTGCTGTAACTCTTTGTTGGCAAACAACAGTTTATCCATATGCCCAATACTTTTCTGCTGGGTATGTTCCTGAATCTGATTAAGTTATCTGGGAAAGCACAAATAATGCAATGGCAACAGATATAGAAACAGTTCCAAGACATAACTTCATCTACATTCAGAAATATAAAATTTTACTTAATTTAATTAATTTGTTTGCCTATATGTAAAAAACAAAACAAAACAAACAAAGATTAAACATAACACAACATCTTAATTAGTGGGCTTTAGAGATCTTGGTAGATGCCATATTTTTCTTTGGACAGATGCAGGCTAGCTGTTTCCCCTTGCTCCCAGTATTTATGATGCTAAGATAAGCTAATCGTGTCCTGAACCCAGCTCTGCACTCAATATGCAGACATAAAATTGCCATAGATATTTTCATTTCACTCTCAAAAAATACCTGATAAGGCTTCAGGTATAAGGCAACAAAATCATTAGTATGCTGTTCTTCGCTTCTTTGTACTGCAATGTAATGAACATAACAGCCTCTGAGATCTGCTATAGGGGCTTAAACTTTTAGTAAGTTTAAATGTTTGAGTATGATTAAGGCTTTGTTCAGACTGTAGACAAATCAAATTTGCTTCTCAAGTCAGATATTTAGGACAGACTGTATGCATAGTTGCTTTGAGTAATCAGATCAGATTTTTATATTCAGACATCACCAACCTATCTGCACAGGTTGCTGTGGTAGCAAGACAGTTGTGGCTGCCATCATTCTGGATTCAACGTTGTTGTTGCGTTGTGAGTGACAGAAATCTGGTTTGAGCAGCCAGAGCATCCAGACTGAGACACATCTAACCACCTCTGAATGTGGTTTGGATCTGATTTTCAAAAATGGCATTCCATGGGGATTTTGCTGTCCATATCTGGATATGCCAAAAATGGCTTTGGGCTAGCAGTCTGAACAAAGCCTTAGTCTCAGTCATGACAAGTATATTAGTAATAATCAGAGCCTTACTATGTAACATGTATTTGTATTCCTGCAAGAGCACTGCTATGCACGCTGTGTGTGTGGGTGTGTGTCAGATGAAAGGAATCAGAGTAGTTTAAGCAATCAAGCATGCAGGAACTAAACTAACCAGTGAATATTTAGAAGTTAGCCTTTTTCAGATGTTAACTCATAACCCACTTACATGTAGAGATTAGAGGGGGGCACAGAAGAGTCTTCTGAATACTGCTTAAAAGGTCAAACATGTGTTTAACCCGCGGCCAGAGAGACACAGATGACACTCAAATCAACAAATCTCTCTCGGCGCCTGAGCATCAGAACTCAGAATGTGATACTGGTAAAGTGGCCAATGCTCTCTCCCCACCGTGAAAGACAAGCATTCAGACAAGCAGGAGAATGTGATTACACAGAGTCACTGTGCTGTCCATTGTTGTGGTGAAGCCAGTGACTCCAGCCTATAGGACTGGCATTATGGGTACAAAGTGGGACAGAGAAGCACCCAGAGATTCAGTGTCCACACATAACACAGAGACAGATTCACTGGGCCAAAAGAACGTTTAATCCGATTAATTTTCATAGAGAGGGGAGATTAATTACTTTTGGCAGTCCATAAACAATCTTCACTCTGCTTGATCTCAAGCCCAGTGACTGTGCCTCACATCCCTCTGAAGTGTGGACACATGCTGCCTCTATCTGCATATGAGATGCACACTCATGGATGCACATTCATGTCTGCACACACAGACACACACATATTTGGACAATCCTATCCTCCACCACTGTGCAGAATTATAAATCCCTGAACTTGTTCACTTAGTCGTTCATACAAGTAAAACTGCGCTCATTAGAGTGATGATGAAACACTAACACAATACTTACAATACAATACCAAAATATGTATATTGCTGTTGGTATCATCCTCAGTGATGTTGTCAGAGCTTGCCCTATCCTCTGAATTCTTTCCCTCTGACGACAACCCTGTATCCTAGAGGTTATGTTTATATACAACCAAACTTCAACAGCAAATACATTTTGTAGGAAACATAATTTCATTCATATAATGTTTCTATTCATATAATGAGGATATGTTGTACATTTACATGTTTTTCATGTTGCAAATATGTTGATACGGAACAACATATTTGTTTACAATGATAATATCAAATCTTGCAGTACAATATCCAGTTGTAGTGACAACAGTCTTGTTTATTTATTTTTATGGTTATGGTATAAGATGGAAAAAATAACAGTGACTTAGAACAAAACCATAACAAAAACCATAATCTTTCCCCAATCTTAAAATAAGTGTTTTTCCTGTCTAAAGCTGTTTGGGGGGGGGGGGTGAGGGGAGCTGTTTTAAACCTTATTTCAGGGCAAAGTAAACCAAACTTTGTGAGCAGATTTGACTGGTGACTCTATACATGCAGTTTTATGTCACTGAAAGTGAACTTACAGCTCTCTCCCTATTCGTTTAGATAGGAGCATGACCCTATTAGCCAGAAATAACTGCTTGAGGGCACTACAAAGATGGCTGAAGAGTGGCAAGACTTGCCTAAAGACTTTGGTTATAGATAAATAAAATTTCCAGGGGACAGGGTTGCTGTCAATGCATCACTACCACGGCTGTAAATGCACCACAATTAGTCAAGAACTTGCTGACTGGAACATAAGTAGTATTTCTATTCAAGTGCAATTGGACCAAGTATGACATAAAGGTATTTTCATCAGATTTTACAGTTTAATGATATAGATGCTCCTCCAACATGGCCTTTATGTCCTCTGTTTTCACCTCTGTATTCACATCTCCATCCATCCATCCATTATCTATACCGCTTTTCTGTAAGCGTCGCAGTGGGGCTGGAGCCTGCAGCTGACATTGGGCGAGAGGTGGGGTACACCCTGGCCAATCACCAGTAAAATGTGGCACATGCAAAAATAATTGGTCATATGCAGTTTGACACACTGACAGCTTTGAATTGCATCTTATGATTATTTTCAGTCAGTTTTTTCACTGGCAGACATGGGGATGATCAGTTTAAGTGGTGACATGCATAATCTTCCTCTCTGGCTGGAAAAATCCTTCTTTTAAACATAAACATGTGGAAGAACTTAAACTGTGTTGTAAAACATTAACTGCACAAACCAAAGATTGGAATTGATGAGAATTAGAATATAGATTTTAAAACAATAGCTATAATAAAGAATAAGGACATTTGTCCAATGAATGGGGTTGGAAACAAATTTTGTACAAGGGAAACTGAAGTACTACAAACTGTACAGATATTTTGTATATATTGATATTTATTTATAATCCTGTATCCTTCATAATGAGCCACAAATATAAATATAGTTAAATCCATGCCATTTAAGTCAAATGCTGGTATTCTTTCAAAATATTCATGTGTTAATGCAACAGCTGCTATTGCACAGGCAACCATTTCATCTGTCGTCTGCTTGAGTTTGGACTAATGTCCAGACATTAGTTTGTGTAAAAATGTTTACTGTCTTTTATCTGTTAAATTGGTTTTAGTATTGCACATTTATCTTCTCTGTTTCTCATATTATGTATAAGTCTTATACTGCTTTACTGTTTTATTTGTATTATTTGTGCTGTCAGCATATTATCAGTTATCTGTAAAGCACTTTCAATTCCACCAACCACCACAATCATATATCTACCTATCATCTTTTCAGGGATGTGGTCTTTAGCTTACATAGGCTAATCTAAAGAACCTATTATTTGCAGCCCAAGGCCTATGCAGACTTAGACTTGACTAGATTTTTTTTATTTATTTTTGTTTGTTGATGTATCTGACTTGTTTTACTGTGGACTTATTTCCTATTTCTACTTTTATGAAGGTTCTATATTTGCATTCACAGTCATAGCATTGCCTGTGTGCCTGTGTGGTTATCACTGTTAGCTGACCAGTTGAATAAATTATGAACAGGTCACATTTTAGCAACACACTTTTAACACTCACTAATTGTACTAATTAAGGGAGGAAAATCCGAAGAACTAAATATTATCAACTCATGTTCACTGAAAAAAATCACCTCTATAACTGGTAAGTCTTATACTGCTGATATTTCCAAGTAATGAGAGGAAAGGGACCTAACTTTTTTTTTTTTTTTTGTAAGTTAAGCTCTCTTGTGATTCTCTTCATAAGGCCCGTGTCTTTGGACTGCTGCATCAGTCATCTCAGACTGTATCAGCATTTCTTTGCACTTAACATTGCTTCCTCTAACAGCAATTATTTCTGTCTGCTACACACCTACAAAACTTCCAAGCCACAAAGTGTGCCACATTACTATGGCAACTATAAGCTGTCATGTCCTTAGCAGGGGCATAATTATATATTAACAGGATTATTAATACAATTTTTGACATGTTTCCAGTCTACATTGCATCTACAAGATAATATAATACAATATTAGATAAAAAGGGAGATTGTTTACATTAGTTTGCATGTTCTCCCTGTGCCTGCCTGAGTTGTCTCTGGGCTCTCTGGCTTCCCCCCACAGTCCAAAGACACACAGGTTAGCTGGTGACTCTAAACTGCCCATAGGTGTGAATGTGAGTGTGAATGATTGTTTGTCTCTATATATCAGCCCTGTGATAGGCTGGAGATCTGTCCAAGGTGTATCTCGCCTCTTACCCAATGTCAGCTGGGATAGGCTCCAGCCCCCTCTATAACCCAAAAGGATAAGTGATAGATGGATGATAGATAGATGGATGGATGGATAAAAAACAGCACCCAAAGAACTTGAAATTTCACATATAATAGTGATAATAGTGTAAATATATGCCAAAGTGGCTCATTACTGATAGTGTACTAGTTTACAGAAGAACACACATTCATCACAAAAGACAAAGAGTTGAAAGCCCATTATCACAACCCAGAAATGTAAGATTTCAGCATTTTTCCTGTGAACTGCTATGTGGAAGAAAAATATTTCCTTGAAGTAATACATGTCTTTCTAAGCAATTTTACAGCACACAAAAATATATTAAAAATGTGGGTGGTGAAAGATTTTTCTGACACATGAAATGACACTTTTAAGCGAAGACAGTCCTCACTTATAGAGAAAAATAGGCCCTTGCGCTGGTAAACAGAGTAAAAGTGAGGTAGAGCGGTGAGCGCCCCTGTGTGACACTGCAGGACACAGAAGGATGGTAAATACAGGCCTGGCAGGGCAGAGTGACTGGATCCACAGATACTCACCACCCCCACTGGTTTTCATTCAGTCCCCCACTCCTTTCACAGCTGTCATTATCAGCAACACAAGGCTTAGCTTAGCCAGAGCAGGCAACTGAGCAGAAATAAGCCTACACCCCGGACACAAATGCTGCATTTATCACAAACAACCAAGGGCCAAACTGAGGTGGGACTGTGTGTGAGCGTGTGTGTGACAGAGGGATCAAATGATATGGATTTTTTCAAGGCTGATGTCATTATTTCAGTGTGGAAATGACCAATAATATTCAATGTAGTCAATATGCCCTGCAATCGACTGGTGACCGTCCAATGTCAGGGATAGGCTCCAGCGATGGGCGATTCCTTTGGTTTTGACTATGTGGCAAAGCCTTTAAAACAGCCTTAAAGTCAAACTGAAATTCAATTTATCTCTTATATGATAATTCTACAGCTATTGACCATATTTTCACCCTATCTAAAATACACTGCATTATTTGATGACCGTAGCACTAAGACCAGATATGGTATAGTAACAAAATAAATGGTTAATGTTCAGCCAGAATGTGCCAGTCCAGAAAACAAATGTGGTCACATTGCTGTTTTTCTGGAGATAGCACGTGTGTCAGGACACCACTGGTGTGTAGGCTTACATAGAAAACAATGGGATCTGGTGTTTAGACATATATTGTGTGTGTTATCCTTAAGCCTGGAGCCTCTGAGTGGGCGTTTCCCATGGCATCAGTTCAGTGACAACTGAGAGCTGGCATTGCAAGGAGATGTGCTGTCAACTATGGTGGTGTACTACCGCATGAAGAATATGACACAAGTCCTCATGGCATTATTAAGCATTAGGGATTAAAGCTGTCTGAGCCTTTATGTTCCATTCATGTAATGTCAGCAGGGACAGGAAAACACCCCTTTTTTCCTTTTTTCCTTTGACCTGAGAGCATTCCCTAACGTTTTATATTAAAGCTTTACATTTTTGCTATCACTACACAGCCAATGTTAGCATTAACAGCTGTTTACTTACCAGTCTAGAAGAAACATTGCATGTTCAACCCCTCACCTGCTAAGAGATGTCTCCAGTGGTGGAAAGCAACATCAGTGTTACCTCTTGTTTTGCTTGTATTTCTATCACTTCTTTTCCTCTTCTTAACCAAACAGTTTTCTTAATCTAAATCACTAGCCCCAGCTCAATATACCATATAATAAGACTACACAAGGGTTAATAATAGCATCATGAACATGTTTATTGTTAGACAAATCATAACCACTTATAAAAAAATTCTTAAGAATTCACAGTGTGTATAATAAAGGATTTATTAACCTTAATAAGGTATTGTTCCTACTTAAAATCAGGTTGCTGCAAAAAGCATAGTTAACTGTTAATGAGAGCATAATAAACTGTGTTTTAATCTTAAGAAAGGGACAAAAAAGGCTTTGTAAAGTTTACCAATGACATTGTAGATACCTCTGATAAACTCAATAAATGTACATGTTTCTAAACAATTATAAAAAGCTCTGTTTAGGAACATGTTATAATCTAACAATGCATGTGTTTATACTATAATTAACACTTATATATTTTTCTCAATACACTATAATGGTAATTAGCATTAGGGCATTATGACATATTACATAACACTTATTGTATTAACCTTACAGTACAAGTGTTACCCTCCAAAGTAATGAAAAACTCAGACTCTTGGCTGAATGACTGCAAACGCACCACTACTGTCAGTTCCATCAAAATAAAATCCAATATTAACTCAATGCAATACAGTCCGCTCATTTTACAGGAGACCCTAAATACCGTTTGTTTGAGCCTCATTTCACTTGGTAATGAAATGCTAAAAATACGTAACACAACAAAAGAAGCTAATTTCAGCTGTTTATCTGGTGTGAATACATGATTAGAACTACTAACAATTTGGAGTAATGCCTAAACACTCCATGTCAGAATAAAGGCTGTTCTTCCTGTTCTTCACATTTTGCTAACATTATGTGAATACAGCATTAGCATCAGCATTAACCCACTAATAAATAGCCTAACTTAGGTTCACTTGTACTGATGTATACCTGAGTCCTCTTCTTTACAGTGAGTTTCAGCTCATTGTTTAGCTGTCTGACCCACAACTTTACTGTTTTTGGTTCACTCTCACCGTTCTTGTAGCACCAAACAGCAGCCAGACAGTGAGATACAAGCTAGTGAACACAATCAACCTTTTAATGGCTCAAGAGCCAGATATTTCCTTCAGGAGTTGGTAGAGACCAAAAATAGAGCTAAAAGAGAGAAAATATTAGACTTATATTCATCAGGTGGTCACAAACACCAAATCAACGCTGTTGTTGCTTGGAACTACTGGATTAAATTAACTGTTTGCTTACAAGGTTGCCATATCAACTTAAATGGTAATGATGTGTCAGTGTAGTGTTCATAACTTTGTTTGCGCTGGGCACAAGTGGCCCAAAGGTATTATTTTTGTCCCTTTAAGGAACCTGCAAATAAATAAAAATAACCTACCTCAGCAGGTTAACAGTGCAAGATTGCAGCAACACCTGACCAGATCTGACCGAGCAACCACATCATTACAGTGCATTGCCATTACCATACCATACTATTAATGCTGTTTTTTAATATATAATACTGCAATCATAATATTATCTTGTGTACTCAAATGTACCTGTTTGAATTGATGAAAAAAAAAAATCTTAAATAGTGCAAACAACAAAAATGATATATTTTGTTATTTATTTATTGTCCTATAAATTACTTATAATAATATAATATAATATAATATAATAACCAATTTGTTACACTATTTCTGACAATTGTCCAAAGTACTCTCTAGAATTTAGATTATTATCTACCTTCCTGGCAGCCTTTGGTTTTCTATGCTTTTCCATATGAAAATCAACTTGCAGGTGCATCTGTCTCACGATAATTTCCAAGACAGGAAGAGATATTTTGGTACTTTTCTGTATGTTTCCTGCAGATGATTGTACAATTATATTCTAATTACAGTGAAAAAAGAATAGTTGGCACAGTTGATAAGTACCCCTGATTTATTTGAGTTTCGAAGAAAGCCTTGAAATCATACTCACAAAGAAAATGGATGGGGTCATGTTGTGTCAAGTTAATCAAATTATGAGTACAGAATTTTTCAGTTCTCTCAGGTGAAATATTTTAGAAATTAACAGCTTCTCATTAGTGTAACTAACCTGACCTATTCCATTTCCATATTATCTGATGACTTTTTTCTTGGAAACCTTTCACGAGTTTTGCTATAATGAGTGCACAATTATATGGTTCTTTGCAGAAACTCTCCTGCTAACCCCACATTACCAAAAATCATGGGAAAACTAAGGGACCTGAACTGTATAGAACAACCAAAAGTAATCAGTGACTGTAACAATAAATTTCAAACTGCTGAATTAGTGTCCTCCACAATACAGCAATACATGTAACAATGTATACTGTGAATTTTATTGTTCAATGTGATGGATTACTTATTTAATGGAAATTTCACTGAAGTTCAAGTTCATTTTTATAACATGACACACATTATGACACACATAAATGGTATGGTCTTATTATTTTTTTGTACTAAAAAGTAGACAGAAAACTGCATAAAATAAAATAGCCTCTGTCTCACATCAGTCTAGGTAAGTGATATAAAGAGAAGTTCAAAGCTCATTCATAACATTGGAAATAATAGTTGAGAAAATAATGTTACAACAAGGTCTACTTAGAAGTTATGATATTTTATACTTATCATATCACATGATCTTTCTCAGGAGGTGGAGATGGAAATGCAATAGATTTGTGCCTTTCATGGTCTAATTCTTTTTACATTTTACAATACATAAGATCATCTGGCTGCTACAAGCAAATACTGTGTGTGTGTGTGTGTGTGTGTGTGTGTGTGTGTGTGTGTGTGATTACATTTCTCTCAAAGAAATTAATAGTAGAAATAGTATTAAATAGATATAGTTTCTACAGCAGAATTAGCCATGACATGCTTGTATTTCCTCTTAAAGCTGCAAATATTTTCCAACAGTGTATACATTTAGCTTTCTATTAATCTGAAATCTTGTGATTGAAGCCAGGTTGTGACGGTCCCTGGCTTCAAATTCTTCAACATTTGAGTGGTTTCTCTAACCTGTGGTGACTCACAAAAACACAAAAAGACTCATGCACAAGCTGACTGACTGTGATTTGTTGTTACTTTGTACTATGCAGTTCGTTGCTGTGTGCATCAAAGGGATAAGCTACAGACAGCCTGCCTCTAATTTACAGCACATATCAACATGGCTCAAATTAGGATAGTGAGAGATTCATAATATTTAGTTAAAATTGTGATTTATTGCTCATCCCTACCTAAATGAATTGACCTTAAATGACTGTTAAAAGGTATGAAATCAATCTTAACATGTAGACAACCAGTTTGGTGTTTTAATTAAGGCAGGGAAAAGGACCACAAAACTCTAGGATACATGGCTGCTTTTAAATGAGAGTGGGGACTGATCAGTCAATAAATGATATTAATAAAAGACCATGGCATAACCATATATCAGCCCATTCCTACTGTGTGTAATATATATCAGTACAGTTTGTCTGCTCATTCAAAAGATTTAGAAGGTGAAAAAAGAGAAGAATAATCTAAGGCTTATTTCACTGTTGCCTCATTACTGTCAGTGGTCTGGAATCAAGTCAGTGAGACATGATGACCATTAACACTTTGATGTTGTTTCTTCAAGACAGGACTGATCCTAATCAGCCAGGCTCCTTTTGACCAGTTTGCTGATTCTGACATCCAAGACATCCTGATTCTGAGTTCTGATGGAAGCTCCCTGTCTAATTATCTCTCACACACAATTCGATTAAGTGACTCTATTAGGCCAATGGATATATAAATGTGTTAGATATGATTCATTTACCAACCCAGAAATGTCTGTTGGAATTATTCCACATTCCACAGTGTGCAGTAATGGTTCTCATTTAACCCTAATGTTTATCTGTAGCCTCTGGCAAGTCGGACAGCTCTGTAACAGTGGTGTGAAGAAGAAGAGATAACCAAGAAGTTAACATCTTATGTCAAGATAATAGAAACTGCCAATCAGAGGGAAACATTGCTGGCACTAAAAACATATCGAAGGACAGACAATTTACTGGATTGTACTTTAAGACCATTGATTATTTTTTACTGCTATGTATTTGACTAACAACACAGAATGATAAATCTGTATTGAAACATGAAATGTACTCTCAGAGAGCTGGAGTGAAAGATAATTCAAAAAACCTGAACACAGGGCTTATGAAAAAGGGCTTATTACAGTGTAACTAATGGATTTATTGATGATTAACAAACCATTAACGCAGACAATTGTTTTATTTTAGCTTTAGATAGCTTCTTCAATTCATCAGGTAGGCCAGTGGACCATTAGGTCACGTACCTTGACAAATGCTGCAGTATGCAGACTATGTGGACCAAAATCCATTCTTTAACACCTTTAACATTTACAAACCACAGACTTAATTGGAAAAAAAACAAAAAAAACTGTGTAAATAATTTATTAACATGTATAACTAGGGACTTGACAGATATTGAACAAGTCTTTCTTAATGACTTGACATAGATTTAAGCTATAAATATGGACACATGGCCTATTAGAAAGTGACAAGTAATTTTAGTACTTTTTTGACTTACTGGTATTTATAACTGGAGACTTTGTTAATAAGTGAGAAACATGTAACAATTACCTACATTTATGATAAATTATTACCAAATAAAAAGGATAAACACCAGCCAGATTGTCACATCCTGTTAATCCAAAACTTGTTGTTATTAATGGCTTCTAACTGATCTATAAAATGTTGGTAAATGGTTTATTAACCTTTAGGAAATACATTACTTTCAATAACCATTTACAGAATTTGGTATTGCACTGTCTTTGATGGGGGAAATTATTATTTTTTTACTCACAGTGTTTAAATGATTAGGATTTACTTCATAAATCAAACAAAAGAGTTTTTTTTTTAATTTATTTTTACTTATTTTATACTTAACTTGTAATGCTAATAATTTAACAGCTAATTTCCATTAGAGCTCTTAATGCTTATTGTCAAGAAAAACCATCACAATTTAGTTGTTTCATTCCTCTTCATATTTTGTTCCTTATGTCCACTTCTCTTTCTCAACTACTCAATGCTAATCATTTGCACTTTTTTTCAATTTGTTCAAGAATTTTACCCCCTCCTGTGATTGCTCATCGTACATTCTTCAGTCTGAAAAAAAAACATTTTGTGAAATTTGCCACAAAAGTAGGATCTGCTATGGATAAATAACAACACAAGTCGCTCACATCTTTGGCAGATTAGGTCCTGAAATACACTGAGCACAGCTCACTGTGGACATTAATTTCAAAACCCTATAGCTATATATTACAGGCCACATGCCTGCTTGTAATTTGAGATTACAATGAAAGGATATTTTGCGAATACAATGAAGTGGTATTGCTGGTTTGATTGGAAGCTTTTTGATGTGCACACTCAGAAGTACAGATATGCAGCCACATGGCAGATTTATGACAGGATCAAAGGGAAGGATTGAAATCAAAAGGCAGTGTGTTTTGAAGCTCAGCCCTCAACCGTAACTTCTTCAGAAAAGAAAAGAAAGATAAACTTAGAACCAGTCTCTCTCTATCACTCTCCTTCTCCTGGTTCTGCATCATCCCCTCTTCTTATTGTCACCTCTTCAGCTGACACAGCCAAACTTAAGGATTGCTCATGTGTGTTTACTAAAGCCTCCTCTCTCGTCCCCAGTCTGAGCTCAGGCCATTCCATCAGCACTGCCTCCCTTTGAAAACAACCTTCAGCCTGGGGAGGAGGAGAGAAAAAAAGGAGAAAAGAAAAAGAGAGAAAAAAACACCTCTGGGCAGTGAAATTGCCTTGTCACACAAAAAGCCGTCATTATTGAGATAAATCACCCCATTCTATTCCATAACTAAACTCTGCCTCAGCTTACCTTCCAGTGGCACCTGCCATCCAGGCTGAGCCATCACATGTACTCTCGAGACTGAAGCTTTGTCTGCTAGGAGGATTCAGTGCTGCTTCTAGTTGGTTTGGTTTGACAGTGTGATCTCCATGAAAAACTTTCATTAAATCAATAAGGCCCAAAGCTAAAACTATTTAGAGCAAGACAGTAAAATATGCTTCAGAAATAACTGTCTAAATGTTATGATATAAAAGCCACAATGCTCACTGAAAGCTTTTTATATCTGCAAAGCCAGAAAGATGTATAAACTTTTTTGTTGATTTATAAAATGGTGTTTTTATATGGTTCTTTTTTTACTGGTTTCATCATGAAATTATGCACAATCGTAATTGTATTGACCATGGATTCCCATGGAATCTGTGCATTCAGCTAATTCTACAATGGCCCTAAAATCTCAACATTCAAAAACTTAAGACATCACATGCATATAGACAAAACAAAAACAATAACTTAATCAATTTGACAACATATGCACAGCATTGTGAAAAAAGTAATTAACCACTACCAAATATGCAAATGTGAAGCAAATAATAATAATGGCTGCTATCTGTCCCCAGAGTTAAAAAGAAGTATCATTTTGGCGGGTTGGGTCAGTCTCAATGCATCAGTTAAGCTTAGTAGTTAGTAAATGATGTCCATGATGTCCTGCCGACGAGATTACTATAAACCGTCTTAATATCGCTGCATCACTCTAACTGTGTGTTTCTTCCCTCAAGCACATTAGTGCCCAGGCTGTGCTTCTCTCTCTCTCTCTTCTACTGTCTCTTACTTCTGCCTCCGGAGCTGTAGAGTCTCCTGCTGCTCCCATGATCCAGCTCAACCCATGATGCGACAATAATTAAACATTTATTAGTGTTAGTGATAGTGTTAGTGCTAATAATGTTTCACTGTTTAGTCATTATTATTCCTTTAGCTATATTAATAATAATAATAATTATTACTACTACTATTTACATTGTGACTTAGTCTGTGTATCTGCAATGTTGTCTTTCTCTTACCCCATCCCCCACCCCCCTCTCTCTGTCTAAACCCAACCGGTCGAGGCAGATGGCCGCCCACCCTGAGTCCGGTTCTGCTCGAGGTTTCTGCCTCTTAAAAGGAAGTTTTTCCTTGACACTGTCGCCTAGTGTTGCTCATGGTGGGATCTGTTGGGTTTCTCTCTGTAAATTTTATAAGATAAAGACTATGGTCTAAACCTGCTCTATATGTACAGTGCCACGGGATAACTTCTGTTGTGAATTGGTGCTATATAAATAAAATTTGACTTGGCTTGACCCAGTGCCATAGGGATTACATCCATATTGGGAGATCTCACACCTCACAATTTACAACCAGTACCAACTTCCAGTGGAAATGCAGGAAATAGCCGATCCCTTGTGTAGAAAGACAGAAGACAGAAGACAGAAAAGTTTGCGGAGGTTGGAGTGGTAGTTATAGTAATCATCTGTGCAACAATAAGTACATCATTCTTATCTGTGCCAACAGCAAACACTGCTGACTGGTAAACATACCCAAGCAGGTTTGTTTTTAGGCACAAGCCATATTCTTCTATAGGGTATGTCCCTATCTGGGATGCAAATTGCTCCTGAAATTCTCTCATTGTAGGTCTTATAATTCTAGCAAAAAATTATTCAGTCTGAGGAAATTATGAAGACGCACTGACCCTTTATAGGAAATGGATATGCAGTCAGTCTCCCTGTCTGTATAGGTCTCACAGCTGACAATAATATCAGGAATAAAAATAAGACATGAGGTCAAAGGAACTGTCTGCAGAGCTCAGAGACAGGGTTGACTCTTCCTAGAGCTGTCATTATATATATATTACATATAATGTAATATATAAAGTGGCACATTTACTGCCCAATCTGAGCTGAGTATTTATTTTTTTCATAAAAAGGAAATGTACTGCATGATGATGCAACACTGTCCCATGGTAGGCTCCCTAATGAAAGGTTAGTCAAATTTTTGACGTCACATCACTGCTCCTATTCATTGTTTTCAACAAATATGCAGTTAATGTTGTGTCAACACTAAATGTCTCTGAAAAGCCAGAGTACATCAGCATTTTTTCTAGTGATTACAAATAATGACACCACTGCTGCTCCAAAGCAAACTTGCGAATGGTAACATACAGTAATAATGCGGAGCAGTTAGCAGCCTGACTGTCTTTATCTTCATCACCCTGCAGAACACTTCATGTCATCAACAAACAAGATCTGGTCTATCTACGACAGCCCTTTTTCTTCTTCAGTCACATGTGTGGATTGGCAGGGATAAAGTAAACGGTTAGAGGGGAGGCTTGATGGAACACAAAGGATGTCTTATCTGTGTTTGTTCTCTGTCACAGCTTTGGCCTTAGGAAGCCAAACACAAGCAGCAGTCTGGCTCAATACATAATGCTGTGTAAGGAGGGAGGCGGAACACAATGCTCTGCTTTCATTAGCTCACACATGTTGATGTGAGCATCTGTGAAAATGTGTCACTGATGCTATATTGATTGCATATAGATTTCATCCCAAGTGTGTGGTAAATTAAACCATGTGCATTATCATATCATCAACACTACAATAATAATATAAACTACAAGCATTTTATCACATATTCACAGTCTGTATCTCTGGAATGTCAATTTGGCAGTAACTCTGACATGTGGGCAAAATAAAACACTGTTAAGCTCATACAGCTGTCTGCTGTGTAGATGACTGTCTAGACATGGTGAATTAAGAGACAAAAGTACAGTGCTCTGACAATTTAGGGACTGGAGGGAGTTGCTAACCCTATTCGGCAAGGCCAGGGTCTCGGTGCTCTTACGCATCACACCCAAGCTCTCTCCACTCTCTAATTGGAACAGCCTCTTTAATTGGGTTTGGAAACCATGGAGACGGCCAATCAGTTGGGGAGCTGATGAGCTGAAAGAGACACCTTCAACAGAGGAGATGACGGCGAGTAAGGTGGCCTTGGCTTTGCAGTGACTGAGATGTCTCAGCCACTAGAAAGGACTGAAGCGAATATGACTGAAAGGAATGTGTTCCATCACTGCCACAAAACATCTCCCACATTCCTGTGCTACACCTGGTCAATAACACAATTTTAAGAGGGGACAGTGAAATATATCGATACAGCCGTGTGACTGAGTTAAACCAAAGAGCCACAGTTTTTAAAGCTGTTCTTGTACGGTTGGGAGATTGATTCATTTGTTCTGTGTGACAGTAGTGAATCAATTCCATATACTTGCTGTTTAAAGTAATAGTTCAGTCTTGAAGTTCAGTTTTAAAAGTTAGATATTTATTTCAGCATTTTGACCAACCTAAATTTTGGACTGTTTGCAACTGGACATTTCAGCTAAAACATACTCCCTGGAACGACAGGGGATGTTAAAGATATCAAGTTAAAACAGCAAGGTTTTTAAAATGACCATAGAATAAGGAATGCCATTGAACACAGTATCCCAAAGTCCTTCACCTTTTCACACCAAGGTGTAAAATCCTTCCAACTTCAGCTACAAATGGTCATTGTATGCCCAAGGACCCATGATTTCATCAGGTCAACAAAAGGAGATGTTCTCCACTCTTCTTTCTCTCTGCCCTGCTTGTCAACAGGAGCTGCTGCACTCTGACCTCCATGAGGCCTAACTGAAGCAGAAGCCTGCACTGGACTGAACTTTTGAAGTGAACACTAAGCACAGCAGGTATGACACAAGGTCTGCTGGCTGAGTTGATCAGCAAAAAGAGCTACAAAGCAGAGTTAGTATGAAGTGGCTAACTCTGCAAGGAGAACAAAGAAAGTCACTGAACTCTTTAACAAGACTAAGGCCCCACAGCCAGGACAACAACAAGACTTTGGACAGCAGCACAACAAAAAGGGATCTTATTTTCCCTTCACTGAACTTGGTAATGTAACTGGGCCTAGTTTAACTTAACTTACATAGCACCGCTTCTCTAAGCAAAGGACTGTTAAACTTTTATCAATGTATTGTATTGATTTGTATTGATTTCCCACCTGTTTTCAGTCCCACCTGTGTTTCATTAGCTAATCAGTCCCTAACTGTACGTAATCCTGTCTTTCCCCCTTGACTTTGTCAGTGTACTGAGTTAGCTGAGTGAGTTCTGTTGCATGCTTCATGTTGTTCCTTGTAGATTCTCTCTTGTGTTCTCCTGGTTTTTGGATTTGCTTCTGATTGGACTTTTCACCCTTTGTCTCCTTTTTTGAATTTCTTTTCCTTCACCACCACCCAGTAAGCTATTTGTTCTCCTTTTATGTTATCACTCAACTGCTTGAGTCTCAGCTCTGTGTCTGCATTTGGTCCTCGCTCCTGTGTCCTTAGAGCCCACCATGACAATGTTTATTTATTCTATTCTATTCCAGTTTAGCAGTGGTAGAAAAATCTGTCAGAAGTACAGAGGTAGCATCATCTTCAGTGGCAGCAACAACATGTACTTAAAATGTCAAAGCAATAGCATTTGTTTAATTTCAGTTACTAATATTTTATTATTAATATTATTATTATTATTATTATTAGATTGTTAATACTGTTGCATCAATATATTAAGCAGCATTTACTGTAGTAGCTGGTTGAGGTGGATTTTGACTATTCTTTTTTCAAGTTGTCTCTCACAAGTCTCATCTTATGTAGTCCACCATAGCACTCATAATTGCTGATTTCGGTACATCTTAGTGATGTTTTGTAAAAGGGATGTGATGACATTTTACTTTGGGTTTAGCACATCCCTGCAAAGATAAAGACTGTTTTGAGCTATGAATCCAAACTCCAAGCTTTAAAATAACCCTTTAGACACCTTTGCAAGTTTTTGTTTTTTGCTAGGCTAGCTAGGCAAGCTGATAGTGTTCATGACATTTATCTGGTTAATAAATTCAGATTTTTTGCCTTATTTCCCAGCGTTTTCCCCATGGCCCTATAGGCTGTTTTCATTGCAAACATTTTGACTTATGCATGACAATCATGGCTGTGATTAATAATACAAATGATTGCTGCATTCATTTTGCTGCATTCATTTCAGGTGTGCTAGTTCCAGAATGCTGGTTCCCTATAATGGCTTATTGAGACACTTCAATAGAATACTTATTGAATAATTGAATAGTTAATGTTACTATTTGCATTTATGCTCCTTAAAAATAGTCAAAATGCCATTCATAAAAGAAGGGCTTATCTAACTTATATAGTGAGAAAAACTATAGCTCTTTGTCTTCACCCACTAAGATTTAACTTAAAAACAACAGAAATGTTTCTACTTCCACAGTAGCTTTGTTTTTTGAAAATCAGGCCTTCTCTTGGGAAACAAGGAAAAAAGTTTGAGTAGTCAAACAACAGTTACAATGCACATGGCACATCTGACATTCCCCCAGGGAATAAAAACTGTCAGACCCTCATGTTTGTTCTCTTGAGCATTATTTCCACTTAACTTCCAACTCCTTTAGTGCTTTGTATTTCGTTTTCCCTGTTTAGTAGTACTTTATTTTTGCTCCCCACATAGTTTTAGTGATTGTGAATGCCCACTTTCTGCAATTTGCCCATTTTGCAAGCCATTTTATAATTAGGCACTTCAGGAGACCAGAAGTGCTTCTGACATCATTTTCTTTTCTTTATCTTTCCAGTTTGTTTGAAGATTTTTAAGATTTTTTTATTATTATTAAGTTCACGTGACATTTGTCCAACTCCAAAATTATTGAGTGGAGAATAGTAAATCTTTAAATCTGCTACTATTCCTCATCGACCTGAAAGAGCCATCGGCTGACAGGTACGTCTGCCCTGCCACCTACAAGCCAAATAAACAGCTGTACCAAAAGAAGGAGTGCTGGCAGACAGAAAAACATCAGCCGAACCGGTTGCCTGAGTAACCATGGCATGTCAGGGATCATCCACCTGGATCCTACCGTGATAAGCTGACAACAGTGTCTACTGATTGGGCTCTGGCCTTGAACCTCCAGACTGCCAAGTCAAAATAGGCCCCAACCATCACTATTTGTTTGTGACTGTATTGATGTCCTGTAATGATTAATATTTAAATATTACTTATATATCACTTAGGACCCAATAATTACATAGTCTTACACGACGTACACAGCATATTCTACTCCATCACTACCGTACCACAGTACTCAGTACCTCAGCTACAGGTGTTTTTTTTTTTTTACTGCATTGTTTAGTGTTTCATTTAATCACTACATTTATTCCAATGTTAGCATAGAAAGTATTTTATAAAATTATATAATTTTAGACCCAGTCATTGAGTGTGTTCCTTTGCAATAGAGAACCAGATCTCTTGAGTCATGGTTCCAGATATTAGACTGATTATATCTGTGATATGGATATTAATATTGAAAATTAATATTCAAATGATTTCTTTTCAACTTGGTGCCCTACTACGAGAGCGTCTTAGAACTTCTAACATCATATTTATACATATTTCTCACATCTGTCTCATGCGGATGAAGTTTTTTTGATGTAGAAAATGCAAACTAGTCTCAGAACTACAGCAAACCTTGTGAAGATGCTGAATGAAACACATTTAAAAGTATTGATAATCACAGTAAAACTAGTCAACATAATCTGAAAGGCTGCTCAGCAAGGAAGAAGCAGCTGTTCCATCCGTCCATTATCTATTTCACTTATCCTTTTCAGGTCGCATGAGACTGGAGCCAATCCCAGCTGACATTCAGCACTAGGCAGGGTACATTGTAGACAGATCTTCAGTCTATCATAGCACTGACATATATAGACAAACAACCCTGATTAACCTAACTGCATGTCTTTGGACTGTGGGAGGAAGCCACAGTACCTAGAGGAAACCCACACATGCTCATGGGGGTTCGTACCGGGAACCCTCTTGCTGTGAGGCGACAGTGCTAACAACTGCACCACCGTGCTGCCCAGCCACTGCTCCAAACCTCCATAATAATAAAATAATCCATAATAAAAACTACAAACTACAAAGATTTACTTTCTGATAACTGTCCTTTGGTCTGATGCGACAAAAAATTAACTGTTTGGCCATAATGGCCAGTGTTATGTTTGGAGGAAAAGGGTGAGGCTTGCAAGCCAAAGACCACCATCCTAACCATGAAGCAGGTGGCAGCATCATGTTGTGAGGGTGACTTGCTGCAGCAAGGACTGGTGCACTTCACAAAATCATTTATAAATAATTAGAAATCATGTGGATACTTAAAGCAACACCACGAGACAACACCCAGGAAGTCAAAAATGAAAGACCCCAAGCATACTTTCAAAGTTGTGCCCAACAAGGTCAAGGTATTGGAATGGCCATCACAAGTCTCTGACTCAGTCTAATAAAAAAAAAATTATGAGCAGAGCTGAAAAAGTGCAAGCAAACAAGGAGGGTGACAAATCTGACTCAGTTACACCAGCTCTGTCAGGAGAAATGGGCCAGAATTCTTCAATTTATTCTGAGAAGCTTATGGAAGGCTACCATAAATGGTTGACTCAAGCTTAACAATGTAAAAGTAATAATTAAATACCAACAAATACTAACAAAGTGTATGTAAACGTCTGACACACTGGGAAAGTGATGAAAAAATAAGAACTGGAATAAATAATTCTCTATTATTCTGACATAAAGTAGTGATCTTAACTGACCTGAGACAGGGAATGTTTGCTCGAATTAAATGTTAGCAACTGTACAAAGCTTCAACTGTACATGTAGAAACAACAGAGCACTTATTTCATGGCTGTGACACAATCCAAAAATTTATGGAAATCCTTTCATGATTGGCTGAGCTCCAAATCCATGAATATAGATTACCTCTCTTTCAAATCCAGTTAGGACTCATCATGAAGAAAAAATACATAGAATTTTTAGTTAACAAATTAATCATCATGAGAAAATATTATTTTCCATGTGTTATAAATAAAGTTAATTTTAAAAAAGCCTTGTGCTTTGTAAGTGCAGTTGGATTATCTAAATACTGTGGTTCTCTTTTCCTTTTCTTTGACATTGTCTATCAAGGGAAAGTGGTTGGGAAAAAGTTTATTTTTATTTATTTATTTATTTTACTTTTTGACTGCAGCCTATATCTCTGATTGGCTATTCCTTCTCTGAATAAATCATGTGATCATTTGAGAGTTGCTCACACCTGGCTGTAAGTGGAGTAAGTGACTTGATAAATGTGTCTTATTCCTCACATTTAACCAAGAACTTTCTTACTTTCAAACTGGTACTTTAAAACATTGTAAATATGAGTATTTTGATAGATACTACAATTTAAGCTCAGGGTTTTCATTTGATACCAATGTCAACCCATTTGTGGCAATATTAGACACCCAGAGAAACTGTACTGCAATAGCAGTAGCAATATTGGACACTGTGAGCTTTGGCATGTCCACTGGAAAATTGAGATGACACATATTTTCTGCCCAAATACAGTATTCAGTGGGAGGACCTGCCATCCATAAGTATTATTTCCCAATTAAAAATTCCACAGTCAAGGTTTCTTTTAATGACATGCACAATATTCCTCAACAGAAAAACATGGGAATCTCTTTGATAATTTTAATACATGATGGGTTTATGTGATATAATTTTAGCTTCCCTCCTGAAAAATACTTGTTTTGGGTTTTTTGGTAGATGAAGGCACCAGTGTTACCATGGTAATTAAAGCCATGACCACTTTTTCAGATAAATTGTGCCTATTGATCTTACATATTAGTGTATTTATATTTAATTAACATTGATAGGTGTAGTCACACCTGAATCAGAGGGTGGAAGAAACCCCTGAAATTTCCAAGGTAAACAAACAGTGAATGTCTGTTTTTCTACAAAAAACATGTTGTCATTAAACCTGATCCAGGATTTTGCAGAATTGTCCAATATCAACATCCTGCAGCAGTAGGATTGGCTTGCCAGTGCCTTCTGAAGCTATCACAAATAACAATCTCAAAAGCGATGAATATGACAGTGCTACCCCTGTGGTTATGGTTTGATTATGTTTAGGCAGCTAAAACCTCTTGGTTGAGGTTAGGGAAGGATTGTGGTGTTGTTTATTTTGAGCCTGTCTGATCATCTGACTGCTGGTGTTTCTTAACCTTTCAGACTTCTTAGTGCTATCACCATGTTCCCAGATTTCACCAATAATCCTAATTACCAAGAGGAATAATGGTTAAAACTACAAAAAGTTGCAATAACCCAGAAATATCCTTGTGAAATAAAATCTGACCATTAGCAGGATTTCTGAATGCTTTTTGTTTCTGAAAGGAATCAGCTGTGTCTCTATTACTGAGGAAGGTGTCTGCACACAGCACTCACAGTTCAGCCAGATGATTATCAGTAACACTTTACAGAAAGGGGAACTCACATGTCCCACAGCGAGACAGGAATGCTTTAGTGAAAGGTGACCTTGAGTCAGAGGGCTACAGCACCATGCAGCTTTCATTTGTTTGAAAGGACCAAAAAGGTTGTCCTCTATGCACTTATTTGATTGGATTGTCAATGGCAGGATGAGAGTTTTCTGCCGCATGTTGCTGCCTTGCATGCATACGAATGTAGCACAGAGCAGGTGATGGTCCTAAGGGGAAACTGTTCATTATTCCACAAACTCCTCTCACTAATCTGTGCTTAAGAACTGTTCTGCTCTCTTTTTCTTCAGTCTCTCCCCCTCTCATTCCCAATCTGGCTGTGGCCTTTCTCTAAAGGACAGTCGAGCGTGCGGGAGTCTTCATCTGGCCTCCTTTTCATCTGACCTTTGAAAAAAGTTGCAATTATGTTACCTCAGGGTTGTGTAATGTGCACCCAAATACCTACAGTAATGTCTTAAGTCTGGCTATTCAACAGCTATCTCAGCTGATTATATTTTTAGAAAGAGAAAAAGGAACCAGGAGGTGCATGTTGGATTATATTTAAGGCTGAGGCATAACAGCACATCTCACATGTCAGATGGACATACGGTATTTTTGGTACAACAGACGTACAAAGACTTCAGACACAGAATGTTAAGCCATGTTACAACAACTACAGGGCAACGCTGGACAAGTCTGACCTTCCTTTTCAGAGCCATTACTATCCTAGATAAAAGTAAAAATAAGTTGTGTTTTTTTTTTTTTTTACATGACTGGGAAATGTTTGCTGGCAGAAACCACACCCATTTCACATTCAAGTGATTTCAGACTGTGCAACACATTACCAGATACCCTGACTTTTAGTTCACAGAGTTGATCAAGTCCCAAAAACTGGATCCTTAAAAGTGTCATGTCCTGCTTGGTAAATGTCCTTGACTCTCAATCCAACATGCCCCAGTTTATAACACAGGTTTCCTGTTTAAAATCCAAACCAAAGATAATGAAGCTAATGTGAGACTTTGCATTCTTAGTTTCAAGTGGATATATTCCAAAATTAAAGCATAAATTTTCCTCTTCATGTTTCCTCGGACAGTGTTTTTTTGTTAACCCTCGCATTGTCCTCTGGGTCAAAGTGACCCGGTGGCCGACAATGTGCCTTCGCGTGTGTGTGTGTAGTAGGGTTTAATGTTGTGCATGACATTCATGATTCTGAAGCGGTTATTTTTTGTTTTTGAATAATAGTAAGAAGAAAAAAGTATACGGAATACGACGGGAGGGTTAAGCTACAGTGGAAAGATAGCAACATAAAGTGGGAATTTCACACTAAAAAGACCAAACTAACTTTGAAAGATATCTACTCAGTTTGTCTAATTCAGACTACTGAGGCTTCATATTACCTTCAGATAACCTTTGTAATTCATGTTTGTAACATCTCTTAATGGCCAGAATGAAGAGGAAGCAATAATTGTCTTGATGTCCATAAGACTTGAAAATTGTGAAATTATTCTCTAACAAGTGAAGGGAAAAGATGGGAACAGATCGAGAACGGTAAGGTGGGTGATGTTGGCAACATGGTATTAAAACATGTGATAACACATTGAATCACGTTAACCATCTTAATCTATCATGTTAGCATGCTAAAATTTTCTAATTATGTACAAAATACATCCAGGGCTGTTGGACAAATCATTCGTTTTGCAGGTATTTTGTCTTGAACCAAAATACTGGACAAATTGCAGGCCATAGATGCTGAGATATTTCAGTGTGGACATAAATGACCAAACGACCAACAAACCCACTGCCCTGCTGACACTGCCATCCCATTCCATTTAGGTTTAGCCACACTAGGCTAAACCTAAATGTTTACATGTGTAACCTCGAATGCTACACAAAGCATTTAAAGAAAGACACTAATAATTAAATGTCATAATTCATCTCCCTGGTTTACAAATTATCAAGAAATCATAGAATATGTGATTTAGTGGCAATGTGGCAATTCAGTTATGCACAACAACCACAGCAATCTGTAGCATCAGGGTGTGCTGTCATGTGTAACTATAAAACAATTAATGATGTTTGCAGGGATCACCAACTGAGAAGTTTACACTTCAAACATGAGAAACTAAAGCCACCAAATTCCACTTTCCCTCGTTGGTGTCGTGATCACACAGCCATTTACATGGGAGACAAAATGAAACATACAAAATTATGGCTCCAAAGGTATCCTACAATATTTTTATTCATCCTGCACATCATGCCAACTGTTTGATGCCTCCAGACTGAATCCTCTGTCTCTCACATCATAACATCTATGTCACAAGAAATCCAACAACACGCTCAGTGTTGTATTTCATTTACTGTATTTTAGATCTAATGGAGGTACAGATATGTCCTAACTGTAACATCACACCAGCAGTGGAATGTCAATGTGTCTCCGCGGGCCTTGTGGACAGGCCCACAGTCTGGTAATGGGCTCCCTGTTTGGAGCGGGGTGGAGCAGCCTGAGGACTTGGCCCGAGATAAGGAAGAGTAATGATCTTTGGCCGATGAGTGAGCCATGCTGTGGCTGCTTCCACTCTAGCGGTCTCATTCTGCAAACCAACAAAGGCACTGCACGGAGTCATCGCTCCAGTCGAGGATGTTTTCTGGAAGTCCCACTGAGAGCGTCTGAAGCTCAGTGTCTGGGATGTGCCAAGGAATTCCCGGGGGAAATGAGCGCTGTCCTGGGCCCTGGCATTTTGAAAATGCCGTTCTTCCTGCGTGGTTTCTGGGGGGCTTCCTGGCCCTGGCTGCAGGACTACAACAGATGGCCAACTGGACATCCATGACGCGGCCTTCTGGTGCCATCCTCATGCCACATATGCTTCACCCTGCGGCTATGACTTCCTGGAGATTGCTTTCTCACAGACCCTCACAGCCATCACCATGACTACACAATCCCAATTGTGGTGAACAGACCTCAGCATGCACAAACACACACACATACACACACAAACACACAAGCGTTAAAATCCTCTTGAAGCCCTAAATCACCACATGAGAGACATTCCAAAGCCACTGTTGGGTATTCTTTTATCAGCCTAACACATACTGGTCATGCTGGTCAGTGGGTAACTGCCATCACTTTCTTTTAATGTTCCTTAATATTCAAATTTCACATCATGATGCCAATTTGTTGGAACTGGATGATAAGATGAGTCTCAGTCAAACCTCAACAAAAGCTGACTCTTGAGTGAATGGATTTCACTCCCCGGTTATGACAAGATAATCAGAGGCATTTCCAAAAACAATGCTGAGCACTCATCTGGTGAAACAATTGGGCTGCTTTGGCTCACTGATAAACTCAGGGTAATCTGTGGAATACCTTGAAAGCAAACACGATTGATTATTTTGCTATCAAACTGGCTCTGCAGTGTGGTAGATGATGTACACAGGCAGGTGGACAAAATAGGGGAAAGTACACATGAAAGAAGACTTTGAAGAAATGAAATCACAATTACAAAGGGAGCTATGCAGGCCAGTTGTATTGGGTTGAATGGTAATTAGTAGATTATAAACTTAAAAAGCAACAGTCAAGTATTTTGGGAAATATAGATCAAATGATGAAACAAGGATATCAGTTCCATCCTCCAATCTTTTTTTTTCTTCATCAGCATTCACATTAGAGCGGGAAAAAGAGGGTATCATGCTACAGTGTAGTGTTTGTACAGTGCAGCATTGTTGGGGAGTCTATGGAAGATAAGTTATTGGAAAACAGCTAGATGTTTCACAGTTTCAGTTTTAAACCTGCTTTCAGTCATTACACAGAGCAATGCATCCTCAGCTTAAAATAATCAGAATGAAACTCAAATTACCACAAAGTCATCTGTAGGAGTCAAACTATCTTTCAAATGCTTAACATTTGACTATGTATTAAACTGAGACATATTCATCTATCCTCCTCTCTACTGCAAAACAGACGTGCACAAAACAAAACAAAAACAAACAAAAAAAATGTATACATAGCTCCACAATAAGTGGGTTACTACAGTGCATGTACTATGTATACACACAACCTGGTCTGTCTGAGGAATCTGTTTACTTAAATTCATGTAAATTGCCTGAATGTGTTAATAATAATAATAAGAAGAAGAATAAGAATAATAAGAATAATAAACGTTTAACAACCAGATATTTTCTACAGGACAGAGGGAGGGTTAAAATTTAAATGACATTCCTCAGACACATGACTCCAAGCAATTTCTAATGTTACTTTCTGTTTGTTTGAACAGATAATAGTTTGCTTAGCCATATCAATTTTGCAAAGCCAAAAATATCAAAAGTGTGTTTTTCAGCTGGTTGATCATATACTTTGATGTGGCTTTAAGCTAAACTAAGGCTAAACTAAACATATCATAATTCCATACATAATAAAGCGACATGAGCCAACTTTAAGAGTTAGACAGATAACAAAATTGCAATAGTACCAGGTAAATATACAAAATTATATAATATGGTTTTAATAATAGTCTAGAGAGTGAAAAGCACCAACTCAAACTTTAATGTCATTCTTGCAGACATTAAATAAACTGTTGCAAGTACAGATTTTCATGTCCTCATCTTTATATTTTGGTCAGACACATGAGTAATTATAAAGAGACAACACAGACAGAGCAGCTCATTATCTGCATTCTGTTGTTCTATCACTCCATTCTCTGGGGAGAGTAAACCATGGCATCTCTATGCCCTTGCCAATACTTTGTGGAACAAACAAAGTTGTGAGGCAGAACCAGGAACTAATTTCATTAGTGGCTGCCATTTGTGACTGATTACAGGCTGTTCTCAGTGGCTGGCAAGCAGGTCCAAAGTTCTGGGAGGTTAATAACCAGTAACAATCAATTACTTAACCATTCTGATATGATCAATGAGGTTTCCAATCCGGCAGACAGCAAGATGAGTAGCAGAATACGATAAAACCTCAAACATGTTGAATGCTTTCCAGCAGCAATGAGCTGCAGCTGAGCTGTTCCTGAAAGCTGAACTGTTTTGCATCAGCAAAATGGAGAACACACAAATGTCCAACTGAAACCTAAAAACTAAAATCTGTGTGTGTTTTTTTCAAACAGAGTTACTCAAGCAAAATTGTCCAACAGAGCTCCACCACAGCAGAGCACAAACCACACAGGAAAAGTCTAATGAATAAAGAAGTGAAGATGAAGAAGATTTAATGGGCATATTAGGATGAAACAATGAGCAGAAGCATATTAAAACTAAACTCCAGGCAGAGGTTGGATCACAGTACATCTGCATTGTCAAAAGGAGAACAGTGCACCAGCAGCATCTTAATTAGTGTACTATCAGCCATCAGTAGGCCTCCTCTGTATTGTTGTGCATCTTTGTCCACATCAGGACTGATTATTCTAATGATGTCTAAACCTCTGTCCAGCCATTATTCACACATCACAGAACTCGGCCTTGTTATCTTTGACGGCAAGGCCTCTTGTCTCCCTGAATCCACAAATTAAATCCAGAAAAAGTCTCCTTTCCCCTCCCTGCCTGTCCTTACTGGTTGCCATCCAACATTCTAGTCACTTGCTTTAGCTCTGTTAGGTGAGCTACAAAACTCGTTCTCACCATAACTGTCTAACTGGCAGGAGGGAAATGTTTGCATTCTCATGGCATCTTTTGTGTCATAAAAAGACTAAAGGTTTAAGGCCCTGCTAAGGGCTGCAAGGTTTATTAAACGCCACAATATAACACTGTTGTACATAACCGACAACATAATAAGTACCTAAGTACCTGGTTCTACAGGACAGGCCATGAGAACATTATAATGGAAAGGGCTTGTCTTATGGCTAAGATGCCATAAGATGCATGAATGAATGATGAATTTTCATGGCAATCTGCCAATGAGATGTTTTATGTTAAATGTAGATACTGTGGCCTGAGGTCTTAGAGGAAATGTGTCCAGTAAGCATAAATTATGCTCAGTAAATTTGATGGCAATTCATTAAATTTTGATCGTCCTTGTGAAAAAATATCAAAAATAATCTCTCACTGAAAATATTTTCTACTCCCTGCACCTTGCGTTGTTTTCTATAGTCCAAAGTAAGATGGATCAAATTGAACTATAAATATATCTGTCCATTTCTCTCTCTCTATAAATATACAAGTCTACACACACACACACACACACACACACACATACACACATACATAAATACATCATTACATACTGTATATATGCGTGCTCAATGTCTATTGCAAAAGGTTGTTGGAGGTCACTGCACCGAAATATTGCTATTTAACGCTTAGTGTGTGAAGGAGAGGTATCGCAGGTCCGTCCTTCCTGCCTCTGTCAGACTCTACCAGCACTGCTCCTAGTACACCACATACTCACATGGACCATTTTCACTAGGTTCTGCACTTTAATTAATCCATCCTAATCCAAAACAGCTGCTATCAGTCATTCATTGTGTGCATTCATTTTCTGTCTCTGTGTATAAAGTCCTGTGTATATTGCTCTTCTTTTAATATTTTTTATTACATTGTCACGCTTATACTGTTGTGTATATTTTTTATAGCATTATCTTGTTTTTATCTTGTCTTTTACTCGTATTTATATCTTTTTCTATTTTTTCAATCACTTATGCTGCTGCAACAATGTCAGTTTCTCCATTGTGGGACTAATAAAAGATTATCTTATCTTATCTTACATCAAGTTGGCAAAAATAATATCCATTACCTCATGGCTCAAATTATCCTGGACTGCTTAAATACACTCACAAACAAACAATTAGAACAATAATAATCAGCTAAAATTAGGCTCACATGATGAATTGCTGAGATGTGGAAGGTGTGCATGTTAACTCCTCCTCCTGCAAGCCTCTGCAAGTTACAGTTACACACCATTTTCTGCATGGGCTTGCAAAAAACATTTGTGTATAGCTCCAGATAAGCATACAATTTACCAGATTCTGCTGACCTATGTGTCAAGCAAGATGATTGGTTGATCCAACTCCTGTCAGGAGGCAGGTTAAAAAAGAAAAACACATACATGTATTTGACTTGTTTGTTATATAATGTATATGTTTTTTTATTTGTTTGTTTGTTTTTTGTTGTTTTTTTAATGGCCAACATGACCTTCCTTTGTCTATCTGCAGAAGCCTTCAGTCTTTGGGATCTATTTAAGCATCTGCTGTTGCAGTGGCAGTTGGTCATTGGTGTGAGACAGGGTTCCTTTGCAAACCAACCCACTTAGAGGTCAGCTTCAACACATATTAGAATGTATGTCAAAAAAAGGTATGTCAAAGGACTAACACAGATAATCACTTGTTGTGTTTTATAATGACAATACAGAGAACAAAGTAATAATTCCACGGTGTAGTGTAACTTATTGCTCTGTGTGTATGACAGTTAATTGATTAACTTTAATTTAAAATTTTAGAATTAGCTCAAATTTTATTAACAGCATGCTTTGTTGAGACTACAATGTAAAAAAAATGATTTTTTTAAAAATGTGCTTTTAATAAAAATACATGTAAAACACCTGTAACTATTACATCTAAAATAGTAGCCACCTTCAAATAACAGACATATACTGTTAAATTACAGGTTATCATTGAATAAAAACATGGAAATACTGTAAAAAATAACATGGAAATACTGTAAATATGTTATGATTTTTCTTTAAGTTTTAAAGCCAGTCAACTTAAGGTGACAAAATATCTCTAGTACAGATGTGTTAAAGTTAGCATAAAACGCCTGTTAACATTTTGTAAAACATAAATTAAGCACAAATGCTACAGTGGAAATGAAAACCTTTTCCACCTCATTTTTTGCATTAATGTTCAGGAAGGTGAGTCAACTATATGCATGGCACATCAATATACCTGCCACATTGCCATCTAAAGGCATGTATTGGCTCATGATTACCGGGGGTGGGGGGTTACTAATCGTGCACATAACTTCACTCATGGTGCCAAATATGCATTCTTCACCACTGTAACTGTAAACTAGCAAACACATGATGAAAACAATGTAAAGAACAGACATGTGGCAAGTAAAAGCTATGATGACACAATTTAACTTAAACTTATATCTACAACTACTTTGTATCAAAGCATGCTGAGAATCTCTGCTTCCTTAACATGCTATAATATCATTGTGGATCTCCACAAAAAAAGAAAAAAAAAAAAGGAAAGAAAGAAAGAAGCCCAATCTGTTTGCAACATGGGACTTTGATTTCACTAACTGGTTGTTTCATTCATTACATTCATTCATTTGTTCTTTATCTAGTCCACTTATCCACCAAGGGTCACAAAGACAGCTGGAGCCTATCCCAGCTGACACTGGGCAAGAATTGAACGTTTTTAGGGTTTATGATATTTTTTTTTCTTTTCACAAAACAGATTTTTTTAATTGAAATAATTTTACTGTTAAATATTATGAAAAAATATAAAAATATACTTTAAAAATAGATAGAAATACAGATATTTTACTGTTTCACTTTGCTATTTTTTTTTTTTTAATGAGTGGCATGTAAATTAACTTTTTTTTTTTTACATGATTTTACTACTTTAAATTTATATTGGGATTTATATACATTTTTATTAAAATCGCAGTTCCTCATCTCATACTTCTGAGTGGGAGACCTTCCCATTGGTGGAGGCAATGCACTAATATGCTGGATGCCAAACACTGTAAAGCAAGAAGAAGAAGACCTCATCAGGCAGCAGTCTGCCTGCCTGCCTATAGCTCACAATCTAGAAACCATCTTCCCCACTCTGACAAGGACCAGATGAAGTGATCCACACTGTGACATGATATGTCTGACGTGATGTACAAATGAGCGACATAGATAAATGGTTGCAACGTCCTGTGCTGTCCTCTGCAAGGTGCTGACCTGGGCAGCTGTCCATGTCACCCATAACACTGCATCTTCTGCAAAATCTGATGCAGCATTTTAATGTGTGGGACTGGTCAATTTCACCTTGACAGGCCAATCAGAACCAGTCAGCATAAAAAAACAATAACAACAACCACAGATTTTCTATTTTATGTGCAACAATTTACATACACTAAAGTGTCTCTGTCAAAGTGATCCACAACATCATTGTATACAAATGACTGGCAGAGCCAGAGGTTAGCCTGGTTAGCCTCTAATTTTTGCGCCACCCCATAGTGTGTACTGGCCTCAACATAGCCACCATGAAAATTGTCTGGCTTAAGGTTAATCAAGGTAGCCCAGACCAGCTACACCCTACAGCTCATCCTGGGAGAGATCAAGGAATCCCCAGACCAGATACAATATGTAATCCACTCAGTGTGTCCTGGCTCTCTTTCCAGTCCAGAAAACATCTTTATCAGACGTGTGAACTACCTCCAGTGGACCCTTTCAGCACAAAGGAAGCTCATTTCAGTCACTTTTAATCTCAGTCTTTTGGTTACACCCCAAAGCTCATGACTATAGGTGAAGGTTGTAATGTATCGACTGGTGCATTTAAAAGCTTCACTCCCTCTTCAGAACCACAGTCTGGTGCTCACATCACTGCTGATGGGGCACAAATCCAATTTCCGATCTTGCATTCCATCTTAATCTTACCTGTGAATAACACAATGTTTACACAGGCTGTTTAGAGAAAGCAGCATGTTAGGAGAGCAGCTGCTTCGGTCTACAAAGGATGCGTTCAGGCACACAATTGAGTGTAGGTCACCCATGTTAGGACACAGAGCCTAGCACACAATCACTGTAGTTGCACATGTAAAACAGAAGAAAACTGACATAAATCATAAAAATACATGTTGAGTGACATTTATATAAGAAGAGTAAAACACAAAGTCACTATGTGGGCAGTGTAGACAGCTGCAATGATTAAAACAGAAGGGTTTCAGATGTATTTTTTGGTCTTATGCAGGCCTGACAGATGACTTGTGTAGACGAGCACCCATGAGCAAGACCCCCAAGTTACTTGAGATTCTCAACTTGTTTGTATTTTTTAGGATTTTTACTAGTCATTTATTTTGTTATGTACCTGTCTATATACAGGTGTGACAAGATTATTATTGTTTTCATGTGTTAAAGAGACATGTTGGTCTAATGGTGGTGATGGAGGAATGGTCAGTTTCACCAAAATCATCAGGTTCTTGAATGGCATATCAAATTTAATGGTAATCTGGAAAGAACATGTTAGGATATATTACAGAAAAAAAAGACTGGACTTCATTTCTAGCTTTTCCTACTACTTTTGCTTTTCTAGGGTTTTAAACTGATATCTGCCAGCCTTCCTCTCTGCAAAGAGTTTGAGTGGTTGTCATGGAGATGCTTCTACTTAGACATTCATACTCAGGTCATGAGTCAGACTTGTTCTTGGTGTCATCACTGCTGAAATAATAATACCAAGCAAAATCAATTTATGAACACAGTGTGACTGTGACTGTCTGCCAAATGATGATCATTTATTTGTACAAACACCACAACAGATGGCGATGCTGAATGGGAGCCATACGTAAACATCATTCACAAATGCAATGGAGGTTGTGGATCTCATGTTATGCTGACACAGCTAAGTGTCTGGGTGTGCCACTGTGGAGATTTTAATACTCCACTTTTTAAACCAGACCAGGCCTAGCAACAGTCACCTCAGTTCACCTCAGGTGTCCTGTATTCAAATTGATATGAAAACAAGAAATTGCTGTGGTTAGGAGGGTTTGGGGACCTCTGACCCCTAAAGGGTCCACCTTATAAAAAGGTGACGACCTTTTGTTATTAACTGGACATGTAGGGCTGATGAACATTAAGGCTAACCACAAACAGCATGGTCATGACTATGCTGGCACTTCCTGAGACTAGCATCTGTGCAAGATGCTAGTTTGGTAACATTATGTAAACATGATGCCACGACTCACAGACATTTGCATTATATGAAATCCTTTATGCTAAATGTGCAACCTCAAGGGAAAGTTAAGCCTCCAGGGAACACTGATCTGTTTCATTTTGTGGCAACAACGCCACACCATTATTTCTAAGTTTTAATATATTGTCATATATTATCTTGTTTTATATCTTGTCTTGTTTATATTTTTCTATTTGTGCTGCTGCAAATTTCCCAGCTGTGGGACTAATAAAGGATCATCTTACACTTCAAAGGTCATAGTGATATAGTCACAGTTTACCAGTCATAATTACTGGTTCTCTCCAAGCTGCAAATAATTAGGGACACAAAAGAACATATTTAAGATTATTGTTTCTTTGCATTATATGTCTTTTCTGTGACTTTATACATAAAGAATAATAAGCCTTTCGCATGGCAGACATTTTAAAGCAGCAGTGACTGATGTTTTTAGTGACTTAGTCACAGCAAAGCAAACTGTTAACATAATGCTAACATATTATCACCTTACAAATTTGCACGTTGGCTGCTGCTCTAACTTGGCCGAGCCCCCTGTGTTACATCACTTCCGGTTTATCACTTTTAGATGCGGAAGTATATATTTTTTGAAATTTTAGTTCCTACAACGTTTACCTTCACATTTATTCACTGTGGTCTCCAACCTGAAAGTTGCTCTTTAAATATATTTTTTTTATTTCTTTCATGTTTTTATTGCTACTGAGAACATGGTACAACATACATGCTCATTTGTAAATGTTTGTTTATTTTTGGTAAAAGATAATAGAATCAACACAGTTACCTCAATAAGTAAAGCAAACAACTTGATTTCATTTGTTATCACCTTTATCATTACAGTTTCATTGTTTTTATTCCTAAAAATAATTTATTGGATTTCCTCTGTTTTTACTTTTTGTTGATTATTATTATCTGGCTTTGCTTGCCAATCTGGAAATGTTATTCTTATTTTGTATTATTTCCTTACAGAAATCAAAGAGGTATACTCAGTTTTCTTAGAATATCTTAGTGATTCACTGTGCAATAAAGAGTGGCTAAAGTTAAAGGCTACAGTAACCTTATTATGTTGAGACTTTAGTTTATATTAAACAGTATATGGAGGAAAGTCCTCAACCTCTGCAATTAGGAGGGTTTAGGAGGGAGTCAGAATACTCGCTGCTGCTTGCTCAGCATTAAACCAGCCCCTCCTCCAAAGCATGCACCTGTAGGCTGTGAAGAAAGGGGGTGAATGGAGAATGTTATCATCACTCCTCCAATCACCCTTCAGAAATGTATACTGCCGCCGAACATACTACTGAGCTATATTTTCATATCAGTCATCAATTCTACATCAGTCACCTGACTGAGATTTCATTGTTAACACATTTCCACTAGAAGTAACATACTGTACTTGTGATATGTTCTCAAAGTTCATTCTTGACCTCAGAAACACCAGTTGTCAAAAGAAACACCTCCAGGTCCTTAAATTGATTACAAAAACAATGAAAATTCAAACATCTACAATAGAACTGGGTAAACCATCCATATGCTAATGAAGATCACGTGATAAGATCAGCTACTAAGTGGATCTTAGGATCAGATTGTTTATTAGCATATATTATTGATCATTTCAGTCCAAGTATTAGTGCTGTTTTCTGCCGCCTCTGAACAGGACACTGTCTTCCAGACACCCCAAATATTTATACTTATAAAGAAGTCAGTCACATCCAGAAAAAAATTAAATAAATAAATAAAAACAGTTTGACATTTTGGGAAATCTGCTTATTTGTCTCCTTTCCTTTAGAAAGGCTAGCTGCTGTTTCTCCCTGTTTCCAGTCTTCCAGTAGTTAAACTAAGCTAGCCAGCTGCTGGCTGTAGCTTCATATTTACTATACAGACATGGACACAATTTCAAATGGTCAAAATTCTCAATATTTTACACCAGACCTGTATATATTTATTTGTTTATTATTTTATTTTTTATTATTTTGTTCCTAAACCAACTGTCAAACACATGCACACCTGAGCTGTCAGTAGAAACCCTCATTAGAATTCATTTTGATACCAACCTGGTTTTTAAACCCTGCTAGGTGACTAAAAAGATACAAGCAAGATACTAAACTTCATCAGAAAAACATAAAGATAAACCCCAAGGCTTGAGTGGAACAGAAATAGGGAAAATAGAAAACAGGGATCATCCATCCATGTCTGGCCTCTTGCCATATAGCTCCTATATTACAAGAGGAAATACTTGTAACACATACACCTCCCCTCTCTAGATCTCAGATCTATGCATATCTCCAACAATATGGCATCCATCCAAACACATACAATTCCCATGCACAACCTCAGGCTCAATATGTTTACAGGACATAGATTTGCATAGAGCAAACATCTGTGCTTCCTTGTTGTCTATAGAAAGCAACGGAGAGGCATCCCTGATGGCCTCCCATCCCCCTTATCCCTGGCTCCCATCTCCCCCCCTCTCCTCCTCCTCTCTGTATGAGACTGTAACATCTCTCACTAAAGGCAGAAAAACACAGGGTGAAAATGAGGGATTCCTCCAGCTTTACCTTTCAGTGTAGGGCGTATGTGGGCTGTGATTCAGCTCAGATGATGCTTCTTCTCAGCCTCGGCTAACAACATCATATGACCACAAACCACCTGCTCCTGCTGCCTGGTCATATGACCAGATTAGGCCCTGGCAAAGATCTCTGGGATTTGTAGTTGATGGGATGGCCAAGATGGAATTTCATTTCTGTATGTTAATTCAAAAGCACTTCAAAAGTACTACTACTAATAATAATTTATAGAGATCTGTTCAGGATACGCAAAGATACTTTACATGAATTAAATGATAATAAAACATAAAACAGTAAAACATATGACATATAACATTAATTATATATGAAAAGCATATGTGTGTGTGTGTGTGTGTGTGTGTGTGTGTGTGTGTGTGTGTGTGTGTGTGTGTGTGTGTGTGTGTGGAGTTGTGAATATTTCCATCAGGCTTTCAGTCATAACAATTGGGACAAGATGGAGATATAATATTATATATTATATATTACTGACAATTAAATATAATAATATGATATTATAATATTATATGTTGTATATACAGAACAGTAGCAATAATAATATAATAACAATGACAAGGATGCCTCAGTGATGAGGAGAATCTAGTATTTGTCATAACATATAAATATAAAATATATAAGTTTTTTTTTTCTAGGTCTCAGCTTAACTCATTTGATTTATTTATTTATTCATTTATTTATTTAGAAGAACAATAAATATAAATAAACATTCCAATAAATGTGCTAAATGTGTTAGCCATACCACAAATTTTCAACTAGTCCTTCACCAAAGATAAAAGTCAAATTCACATTTCCACATTATCATCCACAATTTAGTATAAGACGCAATGCTTGAAAAGCATGAAGCAATACAAGTTAACAGTGTAGGAAATAAGTAAACAGTAATTTAATTAATTAAATAAATTAATTAAATAAGCAGTACTTAGGATTTTATGTGAAGATATGTTAAGTTTTGTATTTCTGTGATCCAATGGTGAGAGGCTCTACAGCTCTGACAGAGCTGCATTGGCTGCTCTCAGAGCAGACCTTGTTGTTTGATGTTTTTTTGTAAGCGGTGGGGGAGGCCTGCCATTATGATTCTTGCATATCATACAGGAGTCAGTGTTTTTCATGAACACATATTGCAGGTAACAGAAATGTTGGGCACAAACACAGAAAAGAAGACACCTAGGCCAATTTGGCTCAAGGTTTTACCACTGGGCACAGACTCATGCTGGAGCTTGAGATTGATAGTGAGCCCAGCTGGACGGCAGGTCTGAGCCAAGTCTGACCATTCTCACACCAAATCTGAGCCACTCCCTCTCTGCTTCCTGGGGATCTCCATTGTGGTGCTATGCCTGGTTGACAGCAGACATGAAGAGCCTCTGAAATGGAAACTGTTACAGATACAGAAGTCTATACCATAACTAAACTTCTGTATTAATTGTGTAATAATCCCAACAGTTACCCACATTTAAAAATCCACTCTGCTTAGTTGTATGAATCAGTTATACTCAGTGGATAGTAAATAGCAGCAGCTTGTGGTGTACAGGCTGGTAGGACTGACAGGTAGCTGGGAGCCAGGGCCCTACTGCCACCAACATAGAGAATACCACGTCAGTAAGAGCTCACTGTCTGAAAGCAACTTAAGAATTATAGCCAATGTTCATTAGTGGAATTTGTTGGCTCAGTTTATGTAGATATGACCCCACTGTGTTAGATTAGATACTACATAAATATTCTGACATATTACAGTTATATTGTCAAAGTCTGATTGTGAAATTCTTTATTAGCAATATAAATGCCCATCATCTTTAAAAACTGGATTGTATGACTGTAAACGAGAGAGCTGAAAATATTATCACATCATCTACAAATCACAATTTTGACTCCACTTTAAAATGTAGTAGATTTTTTGAGAGAGAGAAAGAAAAAAATAAAAGATTTCCCTTTACATTTATTTCCCCAAAAACGTGTGGGTTTTGTTTTGAAAGGTTGAAGCAGAAGCCTCATGTTTGATTCTGTCTGGTTTAACTCTGGTATTAAAATTCCCCTCAGCTCTGCCCTGCTCTGTGTTGTGCAGTTGAACCCTGCTCTGCCTCTGACTGCTGCAGCTCTTTTAACCACAAACAGGGATCTCTCCAGGGGCATCGTGTCCACAGAGACATCTGCCTCACTGACACCAAAGTGACCTTCACACCCTCCCACTGTCTGATCAGTATGGTGCTTATGAGAGAGAGAAACTACAGAGACTGTGGCCAGCTGTCCTGTCCACAGTGAGACTGATATATCTGGTTATCGAGCCGTTAATGACATCTTTGGATCTCAGCCAGTCAGGGCTGTCCATGTTTGTGATGATGGAGGATCCTCTTGTCTTTACTCAGTCTTCACACTGTCACTTTGGGAAACAGGCACTTCCACTCTCTCTTAAACACATTTTGGTCTGCAATTGTAATTCTGAGATTTTGGTTAATTTTACTACATCTTGGTGAGAGTGGCTTTGTCATTTTGATTTCCAACTTTTTTGTCTACAGTGTATGGTCTCTTTTTCCACATCTGGGTGTCTACAGAGAGCAGCAGGCATTTTTCATGCTCCCTGGAGGTAATTATAATGAAAACCTAATTAGAATAATACATTTTTGAGCTGGAATCTGTCAAACTGAATATACAGGAAAACTTAATTTGGCTAGGACACTTACTGCATGACAGCAGTATCATAGGTTGAAACTATATCTAGCTAAGGATGTTTTTCATATCTTTCTGTCTCTATGTTTTCCTCTCCACTTCCAGTTGCTCATCAGAAGAATAGTGCAACACTCTGGGAAATACACTTGGGGAAGGCAAGGGAGATGGGTGGTGCCACTAAATGGAGCCAGGCCACCCACACCATTGACACACTGTGCCATCTCTAATCCTTTTAATTACTTTGAGAAAAATGCCTTCTCTACCTAATTTTCTAGATGGCATTATGTGTGTTGTCTCAAGGTGATACTTTCACAAACTGACCTAATTTCCTTCTGATTGGATAATTTACCCGCTTACATATATATATGGAATTGTGGGGTTGCTTGTCCATACACATGATGAAGTTTCAAGTTCTGTCCTCTGCAGCATTCAGGTAAGCAGAGTTTTTTTTTTTTCAATTATTAAAGACATTAAAAACTAAATAAATAGGCTACACGTATGTGCTCAGTAAACTAGATGTTATTCTGCTATTCTGTAGTCAAACACTGACATCAGCGCGAGGCCATTCTAAAAAGACTACAGAGCTGGTGCATCCCTTGCACACTGCACAGTTACTTAAAATGGCTACTAGAAGAGTGTGGAGAATCGTGGCAGCATATGCCAAACACAAATTGCATGAACAGAGAGGAGCAGAGGCAGGGAGTGGCAGTACAGGCAGGAACAGACGGACATTTAACAGGACAGATGCTCCAGACATTACCACAGTTCAGCACTGCACAGGATGCCCAAGGAGCTCCAAAGAGGACTCAAGTACAAATACAAATTCAGCACAGCACAAATAATGTAGCTATTTTAAACATATATTTTCCCTCTCTGGATATATTTTTTGCAGCAAAATACAGCTGGAGTCAAATTGTTACCTTTGTCCTACATTTTTGGTTTTTTTAATGTATTTTTTGTTTTGTTTTTTTAAGGACAGGTCTATCTGGTGCAACACTCACACATATCATATATCTTGTAATTAACCCTGTCTCCCAGAAATTACATTTATATATTACTAAATTGTTTTCTCAATTACATTCTGGTGATAAATATAATTGCTGCCTTGGTTTATGTTAATAGCCAACATTTTCCTTCTTTAAATGAATGAAGCACTAGATTTGTTTACTGGAGTGGAGTTGCTGGAAGGTGGCTGTGGTGGATAGTGGGAGTACAAAACTCAGGACTGTGAAAGCCTGGTTTGCATTCCAAGTCTGGTGGTTAGGTTGACAGTGGATCTACATCCCTTTGCCACAACTCACCGGGGAAACACTGATTGTGTTAATACGAAATGAGAGTTTTGCAATAAAATGATGGTAGGTTTTGGAAGACACTTGTTGAGACCAAGACGGATCTTTTCATCCTGTATTTATGTAGGGTCGCTCTACTGAATGGCCAGCTCTCTTTTTTCAGGAATGTCCTGACAATGCTCACACACACATCCACACCTGGAAGCTGCCCAGTACAAACACAGTACAACCATTGAGCACCTCTGCTGAGGCTGATGGGAATGTCATTAGTTTTGAACATACAGTTGGTCATAAACCAAAATACTGAAAAATTTAAAATTTGACTTGATGGTGGTGGTCTTGATGGTGGTGTCCAGTTACAAGTATTGTAATTTGTCCAGTGTGAAAACATGAACATGTGGACCAAATTTTATATCAGTCCATCCAAGAGGACCATTACCTCTGTACAAATGTCACCGCAATCCAATTATTTTACTCCTGCTTAAAATCCAAACCTCTAATTAAACAGACTAAAGCAGTGTTGGACATGTTTTGGACCTACTTATTGTCCACCTATATATCATTCATTACTTGATATTATTAAGCATGACTGTTTTAACTATGTATTTTGATTTTCATGTGCTGGTGAGAGGCTTGGAAATATGAGGTTTGGAAGTTGGCAGGTGAACAGTGGTGCATTTACTGTATATAAAAAAATGTACACAAGCAAATGAAATTCATTAATGTGATGAAAAGTAGAAGGTGAGTTTGACAGCTGCCTGCAACAACTCAGCAATGAGTTGTTATATTATTGTCATATTGCAGTCCTGTAATGTGATAATACAAATACATACAATAACATACACTTCAGTCAATTTGACCTTTCTCTTTTATGTGTGTGTGTGTTTGTGCATATGTGGGTGTCATTTTTGCATGGGGTGAGTGGAGCAGGGGGTGGGTGGGGTGGTGGGGGGTTTGGTGGCGGCAGTGGGGGGTACCAGACAACTGCTGGGCCAGTGAGAGAGTACGACTTGTAGCCCTTGCTTATCCTCTGTAGCCAAATCCTGCTTTGTCTGTCTTTGGGAACAGTGATGAGACAGGAAGAGAAACAGCATGAAACTGCCTCCAGATTGAATTATGCATGCCTCCATCTGCTGACAGAGGACAAGTCTGTCAGGCCTCCTCAGTGTCACCACACACACACAAATACATATACAGCTCACTTTACTCATGCAGATCCATAGTTCATCAGCCCAGTGCGTCTATAATGATCGCAGTCCCTCAGGTTAACTGTACCATTCACTTCACATCCGCACATTCACATTCGCTTCACTAAGAGCAAATACACTGCATGCATCTGTATTCCCAGCAGGACTGTTGTTCCTCAGTAACCACATACAGCAGACTGCACATCTATGGCATTGTGGTAGAAAGCAGATATTTTAAAGCTGCCATTTACCAATATTAAATGCATTTTCTTCTTCTTCAACAATGTTCCAGAAATTCTCTTGTGATTTGAAAGTTGCTGGTTTAATTCCTGGGCTGTCAGAGTAAATCTGTCCCTCACTACCAGGTAAGGAGCTGTATACTGCATGACAAGTCAAGTCAAGTCAAGTCAAGTCAGTTTTATTTATATAGCGCCAATTCACAACAGAAGTTATCCCGAGGCACTGTACATATAGAGCAGGTCTAGACCGTACTCTTTATCTTATAAAATTTACAGAGAGAGACCCAACAGATCCCACCATGAGCAAGCACTAGGTGACTGTGGCAAGGAAAAACTTCCCTTTAAGATATATATATATACATATATATATATATATATATGTATGTATTACTGTACCGGACTGTACTTTTAAAGAAGGATATAAATTCCTGTGCCATGTCCTTGTTTATGTTTACAGTGGAGCGATAGAAAGCATCCTAACTGGAAACATCATAACCTGCCATGAGATGTGCAGAGCCCAGGACAGGAAGGCTCTGCATCAGGTTATTAAAACAGCCCAGACCATGATCCCAGACAATACCCAGCCCAGTCACAGCCTGTTCACCCTGCTGCTGTTTGGTAAGTGATACGGAAGTATCTGCTGTTGTACCACCAGACACTGAAGCAGTTTCCTTCTTCAGTCTGTGAAATTACTGCACACTGAAAACAGTTAATTATCTATTCTTTAATGTACATAACTTTTTATAGCATAAAGGGACTACAGCTGTAATTGTGCTTGTGTTGCATAATCGTAATTACATTGGATCTTGAATTTGAAAGTTGACTTCTTGAAATTTAACTGACTCATTAAGACTTGTCAGGCAGGTTAAGAATTGTCAGAAAAACTGTTACCTTGTGGTAAGAGTGGGGCTCTGAGTGTTATCTACTCCACTTTTTTCAGTGAAGGGACACTAATAACAAACACACGTCTCTGTGTAATACAATACAGTACAACAGAAAACTGCATCATACAGTTGAATCAACATCTCCCCCAAACAAAAACTGAGCAGTATGATCCTCATGAAGGTCAGATTTACTGCAGGACTGTTGTATTAGACTGCATCAGTTTTAGCTGGATATAGCAAATAAACTGGCAACTGACAGTAGTTGTGCAGTGTGACATAATCCCTAGCCCACTGAAACTCATAATCTGTACAGTATTTCAACAATTTCATAGACTGACTGAGAACTGATATCCATGATGATATTTATTCATGATATTTTTGTTAACAGACATTGATCCACAATTTCAGCCATAGTCACAACAACACATTAACCACATTAACTTGTAGCCTGGTGTATAATGTTTAACAAATTATATAATATTATTGTTACATACTATATTACATACTACAAAATAATTTCATTTTCATAATGCCACAAGAAGTCAGAAAGCTGCCCACACGCAGGAGATGAGGGTAGTATGATCCCTTAAACACACACCCACACCCTGGTCTTTAAGGAAAGCTGAGCAAATTGATCTGTCCAGCATGTACCCTGCCTCTCGCCCAATGTCAGCTGGAACAGCTCCAGCCCCTCCTTAAGGATAAACGGTATAGGGTATGGGTATAATGGATGGATGGATGGGTGGATAGATGGACAAGTTGAGGTATTACAACTAAACCCATTCTCTTCCATTTGCAAATAAAAAAAAAGAGAAAATATGACATAAATGTGATATGTATAAATCAGACTATGACAATGGGAATGTAAAGGTAACATGCATCCCATATAGTTTCCAAGCATGTAGACATGTTTTGGCAAATAAATTGAAAAAGAAAAACTGAATAAATAATTGGCAGTCGTGCCTTGTACAGGCTGATAGCATGCCAACCCTCTGTATATAACATGCTCCATGTTATTTACAGTGTGTCGCTCTCAGCTGCTTCTCATGCCTGTGTTATAGCAGCTCATGCACAGCTTGCTGTGTGATTCTGCATGCTGCAGACGGCCTGGCAGTGAGATGGCTGTGTGCTCTGGTCCTCCCACCCAGATGGTAGCAAGTGGAGAAATCACTCACACAGTAATCATCCTGGAGACACCTGGAGAACCAGAGCAAGAGACGGGAAATGTAAACCAAGTGCTAAGTGAACCACTCAGTCAGCCTAATAAGGTCCCAAATTATCTTGTGAATGAAGGGTGCATTCACGATCCCTCCCACTCTACAGAAGGAAGGCTATAAAGTAAAAAGGTTCCACAGTGTTGATTATAGAACTGCATCAAACCACAGCAGTCATTTGATGGACCTTCCACATTTTCTACCCTACCCTATTAAATGATAGATGTCTGTACAGTGCTGTATGCAATTTAGTATGAATACAGTCAATTTGTATCCATCATTAAAATGACTGTGTCTTTATGTGAGCACATGTGCGCTTCATATTTAATGTAGCTAGAAGGAAGCTCCTCAAAAAAAGAAATATTTCTCAAAATGGTTGTCTCTCAGTCTGCCAGTAGCTGCATCTCTCTGCCAGTAACTTGGCACATAAAAACTACCTGAAGACCCAACTTAACACAACTTGTGTGACTGTATGACCTAACACAGTGGAATATAAACTGTTGTCTGATAACATTTTGAACATGTGTCCCGATGGATGACCACAGCTCTCCGAGGGGACTCCAGAAGGTCTGCAGATAAATGGGGAGTCTAGAGGCTTTCTACTTGGGTCATTGATCTCATTCTAGTCTACTGTAGACATTTGTTGTGGGTTGAAATATACATCATGCAGTCTGTGACACATTTGCTACTTCCTTGACAATGCAAAAAATATACAAATTTTATATAGTATGCTACTGTGGTATACTCAAAATATACTGTTTGAGCAGTTAGTATGCAAATAACTAAAGCTTTATGTTAAGACCAATTTGCATCCATCAAGCTGAATTTTTGAAATGTCACTGCCACTTATATATAAACATAATAAAAGTGAGGTGGGGAGAGAGAGACAGGCTGTACAACATGATAAGAGATAATAATCTGTGTTCTCTGTTCTTGAGACTGACAGGAATCAGTGAAATTTCTCTTTTCCAGTTTTAAAATGTAAGACTCATGTTATTAAACTCCTGGTCAAGCTTTGCAGACCTGTTGCTATTCACCAAGATGCTGCTTGCAATGTAAATTCTGAGGTTCAGGAACTATATATTATGATGTTTATAGCAGGAAAGATCTGTATGTTGATCTGTATGAGCTTTATGTTGTATTAGTTGTATGTGTAAATTAACAATCAATATTTTTTGTTATATACTATATGCAGCTTTTTGTTGGCAACTTGTATGTTCCAGGATTGTAAAGACGGTTTACAGATGGTTCTTAGCCTCTGCATCATCCATTACAATCATGGACTGTAGAACTTGTTGGATATTATCCCTTACATACAGAATGTCACCCAGGTTCTGTTCACAGTATAGCTAGGTCAGCTCAGGACAGTGCAGTCTTATAAGATTGTAACATGCTTCAACTTATTCTGATGACAAATCTTTATATTTGTAGAAAAATGAAAGCCTGTGTTGAGGGCTAAACAAACAGGAAAATACATAAACTATATGTATGTGCCTTTCAAATTATATGTATGAAAAGGCTTGGTATTTTTAAGTTATAGTTTTACCTCCATTGGCAGAGGTACATTTATCAAGTTCTATCTTGCTGTAGTCATATAAGCTGACAACAGCAAAGTGCCATCAGTATCTAAAAAATAAAGTAATCTTTCCTGCCTTAGCCAAGCAATCTGTTTTATCATTACACCGTGTTGTCTAACTGACAGTTTACTTTAAGAGTAACAGATGTTGAGTTTTGCAGCTGTCAACCAACATGCTTCTTGGCTGAGAGGATGCAATATGCCATGTTTGATTTCATGGTAACATTGGCTAACATGGCAATGTGCAGCATATGCACAGCATGGTAAAAGTGAACTTGTCTCACTGAACCAAATGTGTATAAATGGAAGTAGCCTCTGTCCTCTTGCAGGTGGTGAATGGAGATGTATCTCAGGGATGTCCTGGGCTCTAAACTGTGTGGAGCCTTGCTAGTTCCTCACTGTAGCTGTCTGTCCATAAATCCTCCCTGTTTGGGAGTCATGTCAGGATAGCATGTTGTTCCCAAGGAGCAAATCAGGAACTAACTGCTACTATTCCCAACTAATGTAAATGCACCTATATTCTCAGACAGGACAGGTACCTTCATTTCATCGCATACCACAGAATATTCCAGCAATATAGTATTGCACTTTCATAAAGCTGGGGGAATCACAACAGACAGATATTAAAAATAGTCAAAGCAGCAGAGCCAAATATGCAATGCCAGTGGCTGATACATAAATTTGTAGTCTCTGGCATGTGTCTAAACATTGACATCTCTGTTTCCTCTGCTTTTTTCCATCATTAGGAGTTATAAGAGTGCGATGCTGAATCAATCTTTTAAAAGTCAAAGTCTTAAGTCCAAGTAAAGTAAAATTCAAGTTGCAAGTCATGTTTGATATTGTCACATCCATAGTCATCAGATTCATTACTTGAGTCAGACTTGAGTCCATGACATGTCTGATATAAAACAATTTCCATAGCAAGATAGCAGAAATCCTCCTTGGTAAATGGGTGAGGAAGGTCTCCACTCAGGGTTACAACTAGACATCTTAGGACACAGTTTTGTCTCATTTAAATGGCTTTAGATAAGGTCTGAGTGATTATGCATGTCTTTTACAATCTTTCATGATCAATCATCATGATTAAACTGTCACATCATCATCACATGAAGATATAACACATGTGAAAAGTGAATAAGGTAAATTATTTTTTCTCTGTCTGATGCAAGGAATGACAGGTAGAGATGCGCAGGGAGAACAAAGCACACGTCCCTTACTGTTTCAGACCATGGTATACACTGGGCCAACAGGACAGTCTGTCATGTCTTGTTTTTGGGAAGGAGGTGAAGGTCAGATTTGTGGCTGACTCCATTCTGCTTGGACACTGGGAATAACAAGGGGGAGAGGACTCCATTACCGGTCTCAGCTCCTTCTCTCACAGGCTCCTCTGGTCTGGTGCATGACAGGAGGCAGCAGCAAATCAATACACAAAACACTGGAATCCTGGTGAGACGAATGGACTGCGAAGACGGACGTAAAGTGGGAAATTGATTTTTAAGTCACCCAGCAAAGCATTTGCAAGTGGCATTTAAAACAGGAGGACAGAGTAGGAGGGAAGGTGCTCAGTCTCTGCTGGTAAAGTGCTGGATGTCTATTAAAATGCCATGAGAGCTTTGTGCTAAACAAGCACTGATGGACTAATATTGCATTGCACAAACATGCTTTTTTTGCGGTACAGGGTTTTACGAAAGCTCATTTTTGGCATGTACTGTCATGATCTCCTATTCCTCTTTCTCCATCTCCACGTTCTTCCCCTCAGGCATGTCATTCTCCTTCTGCCCACAAGATATACCCTGACATTTTTCCCTGTCCCAGCTGCTTATCTGTTGCTTGTATCCAATCACCTGGACCTCCTGACCCACTCCAACACTTGCTTCCAGTTTCCCTCATCACCTCACCCGGCCGCCACCTGTTTTAGCTTCCTAGTGTTTCCCTGTGTTCCTGTTACCCTATGATTGTTTGCCTGTTTGCCTGGCATACTCACTTGGTCTTCATCCAGTTAGGTATGGCTAGGCTCTGCCTGCTAATCACCAACCAGTCTCCCAGTCTGCTAGCCACCCACCAGTTCCACAATCAGGCAGCATCTGGCACGTTTCCAAGAATGTTTCCTAGCCAGCTAATGTTGGGGTCTGCTAGCTTCTTGCCTGCCTCCCAGTCAGCTTGTCTCCAGTCTACACCCCAGTTGGCAAGCCTCCAACCCACAAGCCTCCAGCATGCTAGCCCTCAGTCTGCATTCCAGACTGCAGCCTTCTTGTATTGAGTCAGCTAGTTCACTGTCTGCTCCAGTTCCGTGTGTGATCCTGATCTCAATGATGCAGATTGGTCCCCTTTCTTCAAGACTAATCTGGCTATTGCCCCAAGATACCTAGAGATTGGAACCCCCAGAAGGAAGCAGGGGTCTTAGAGACGTTGATCCCCCAAACTACCCACTTCTGCTCCCCAGCGACCATGAGTCTCTGCTGCCCAGTGCTATGAGCTGGGTCCTCAGTCAGACCTTGAGTTGGCTATCCCCAGCAATGTTCTTCCTGTTCCTGTGTTGGGCATCTCAGCTGGCATTCTGCCTGTTCCTGAACTGGGACTCCTGGCCAATGTCTCATCTGTTCCTGAACCTGTTCCTGGGTCTGTTCCTGCCCTCTCAGTTCTCCTTCTCTTCAGCCACAGTGCCATCAGCCCAAGGTCTCCTGCTCCATCTCTGCTCAGCCCCTAGGCTGTCCGCCTGAGGTCTCCTAATTATTGGACATCCTGTCTCTGGGCAATCCACCTATGGTCTCCTGATTCTTTGGTTTCTTGCCCCATTTGTCTATTTCGTTGCATTGTGTGTATTTGCAACACGTGTCAAACTAATGGAGATGTTTTCTTAATTTGTGGTGCATTGAGCTCTCTGAGGAACTGTGGGTTGCACTGTAAGTGCAAAAGGATTCATTCAAACTGTTCTTCACACTTAACACACTTGACTTAATAGGCCTCAAGTCTTCTTGGGTATGATGAGCCAGTGCACAGCAAATTTCCAGGTCTCACCAGAGATGCTTAATTTCATGCAGGCTTGGCCTTGATTGGCTGGGCCATTCAAGGACATTCACAGACCTGACTCTAAACCACTCCTTTGTTGTCTTGGCTGTGTGCTTAGGGACATTGTCCTGTTGAAAGGCAAACCTTCAGCAGAGTCTGAGGTCTTGAGTGCTCTGGACCAGCTTTTCAGGATATCTCTGTACTTTTCTCCATTCAGCTTTCCGTCAACCCTGACCAGTCTCCCTGCCCCTGCCTCCACCATGCTTCATCATCTGGATGGTATTGGGCAGGTAATTAGCAATGCCTGGTTTTCTCCAGACATGAGAGAACTGAGGCCAATTCAATCAGTTCAGTGTTGGTTTCATCAGAGAAGTATCCTAAGTGTCCAGACTAGATAATTAAATGGATGAGGGCCACTGTGCTCTTAGGAACCTTCAATGCAGCAGAAATACTTCTGTAGCCCTTCCCAGATTTTCACCTTGCCACATCCTGTCTCTGAGTTTTGTGGGCAGTTCCTTTGACCTCATGGCTTGGATTTGCTACAAGACCTTATATAGATAGGTGTGTCTGTTTTTCCAAATCATACCATCAAGAACTAAATTCTTAGCACAGAGGGTCTAATCATGGCAGCACAAGAACAGACCCTAAGCACCAAATCAGTAGAGACTATGGTATACCACAGTGACAGAACCCACGGTGCAGGCTGTGCAAATATGCCTCAGAGAGAGTCCAGCATACAGTAGCAGGGTGTAAGATGGCACAGCATACACTGAGATTCATAACCAAGTGGGTGGGACAGCACTGGAACATCTGTGCTTAGTATGGATTAGAAGTCCCTAAATCCCAGTGGGAGATACCACAGAAAGTGGTTGAGAACAACAGAGCTAAGATCCTGTGGATCAATCAAGTTCCAGACTGACTTCCAGTCTTAACAAACTCAGTCTAGGCCAATAGCAGCATAACTAGGAGATGGTTCAGGCAAGCTTGAGCTAACCCTAACTATTAACTCCATTCATTGTCTGAGTTTAATAGCAGAAAATTGCAGGTCATCCAGGTCTTACTTAAGTGAGTGGTTTCATCCGAATTCATTGATAAGTAGAGTATCACCTGCATAACAGTGAAAGTTTATGGAGTGTTTCCTGATGACATTGCCTAAAGGAAGCATAAAGTGAAAAGAATTGGTCCACATACAGAACCGTGTGGAACTCCATGTCTAATTTTGTGTACATAGAGGATTTGTCATTAACAACTACAAACCAAAATCAGTCTGATAGATGCGACAGACTAAGAACGAGGCTTTCAGATGGTTGATTGATAAACTGGAGCTGGTGCTTTGAGGAATGCAAGTATTAATATAACTGGAGGGAGTCTGAAGAGAGTTTGTTAAGACTAATATACTCATCATTACACAGACAGGTTTCAGTGAGACAAAATAAATCACTATGGTAATTTGATATTAAATTGTTTAATAGTACACCTTTGAATGAGGTGTTTGTGTGTAATGGTGGTTGGGGGGCTGACACAGTTTCTGCAGGATATTGGGTGGGTGACTGCTCTAATGGAGGCACAGAGAAGCATGTAGGACTGGTCTCAACACTGGGTTGTCATGCCTTTGGCTTTCTTATAAAATTAGTCAGATTTCTAAAGATGAGAGCTGCTCCATCCAAAGTGGGATCAGTGTCGTCTCTCATAATCAGACCAGGTCTTCCCCAGAAAGTCTTCCAATTTTTCTACAAAAACTCTGTGCACACAGACTCAGTATTCATTTTGGTGACCTCCTATTAGTGTAATTGCATTTCATTACCACTGATGTGAATAATTTTATTGTATTTACATCTATTTTTATTCAGCGGTTTTACATAGGATTCAGCGTTGCTCTCTTTGGCTTCAGATGCCAAATGTCCCTATGTGCCAGACAAAAAAAATAAATAAATACATACACTAAATTCAGATTTAAAAAAAACTGCACACAACATGTGTGTAAACTTTGTTTTTCACCCTCACGCATCCCTCCCCCAAAAATCCTGTTGGTCACCCCATTTAAAAAGACCCAAAGCTATTAACAGATTAGGAGAAGAAAAAAATACAATATGACAAGAGTCAGCCTTACTTCATCCTCTTAATGTTTAAATTCTAATGTTTAACTCAGAAGTTTCTTCTCCTACACAGAAGTAAAACAGCAGGCAACATGACGTTCACATTTAACTTATTTATTATTAGCAACCTTCTCATGCGTGAAACGCTCATAAAGTTTTCATTTTTGTACATTTAACAAAAGTAGGAAAAGGAGGTTGTTAATTATTAATTAAGGCAGAGTTTCCCATATAAAAAAATTCACAGCAAAAGCACCTCAACAGTAAAACACAGAGATAAAAGCACTTAAACACACATGCGTGCACACATTCACCTATCTAATAAAATATAATTATACACATACATATTTTACCCACATGTGCACATCCAAACATACATGTGCATAGACAAACACATACACAATTTTGTTGCTTTGTTTGTGTATTTTATTTTATTTGTTTGTATTCCTATGTAACCCTGTGCCATATATTCCAACTTCTCATTTCCTTGGACCTTATCCATTATACACACCAACAGGACCTGAATCACATTTAGCAATACTATTACCCTGGCTCTGTCTACTCTAAGCTATCTCCACAAGATGACCATACTCCCAAGTGTTGATCATCTCTCTCTCTCTCTCTCTGTCACACACATGCACACACATGCATCCCTTAAATCAGGTAAATCACAGTATTACTGCTGGCAAAATTATTAATCTAATTTTCTCTGTTCAGCTTGTGTTTGTGTTGTAGAAAGTAAACAAAAAAATAACAAGGAAACTGTATCTGTCCAGTCCCCAAGATTTAGAGGAAAGGTGGAGAGGTTTCAGTAGTGCATACAGCACAGACCTACACATCCCACCATTAGCTTGGGAACAGTCAAATCAGTTTTCTGTCTAAACCACAGCCCATGATTTGACTGCTCAAATAAAACTGAAATCATGGAGTGTAAGTCGATGGCACCTGATGGTCTCACCTTGTTGGTCTGTCTCAGACATGATTACCTGACAAGTGATGTCCCTACAGTTCCTCTTCAGTGTACCTCCAGAAGACTGCACAGCTACAGCTAATGCAATTCAATTACAGGTTGGTCAGCTCTGCTTCAATAATCATTTTTCAGAGCAGACATTTTGACTTGTCATAGCAGCACAGGAAAAGCACAGGTGTAATTAATAACATTAATGACAGTGCCAATCCATTCAAGTGCCCCAGTAAGCAGTGACAGCAATCATAATGCCAGGCCCCTGGATATTGTTAAATAACTATGGTGTTTGAACACTTTATTTTCTACTGACAACACTTAACTGAGATTTTGAACACTTGTTTAAATTATCACTTTGTGTCATCATTGAAAGAATAAAAAGTGCTCATGCCATGGACAGTAATTTTTCATTCCACTGAGCAATTTTTTAAGGCACTGCATATTAGACACATTTACACATTCAGAATTCAGACACTCAAATAAAATGGCACATAGTGAATGCAGTGCACTAAGAAGTAAATAGGGAAAGATTTTGGACACATGGCTCTTGCTAATAAAATTATTAGTTTGATAACAACAACATTCCCAGAATGGGTCTACCAATCTTCCTGATTTTAAGGTTGTTTCAGAAATTGCTAGATGGTTCATTCATTTACTCCCTACACAGTAGACATTAAGTTTATTCTACAGTGAGACAAAAATGTAGTTCACACTGCACCAATTTAAATTATATGGACAGAAATCATAGAGCATTATACAGTAAATAAAATGTGATTTTAGAGATAGTGTAGATTTATACATGGGTAGCTATATGTGTAAATAAAATAAATAAATACATAGAAAAATAATAATAATAAAGAGTGACAAAAAAATGAGCAGAAAAATGTCAACACGTGTGAATAATGTGACTGCATCTGAATGCTGCTGACCAAAAAATAATCCACTAAAATAATAATTCAAAATAATTGGTCATTTCATTACCTTATTATTTGGAGTTGTGAATCTGTAAATATTAGAGTATACAGTATGCATTGTTCAGTCTGAAACACACTATAGCAAATAATTGATTATACATAGCAAAACAGTATAGGTTATCAGGTTATAATGACCATACAGTAAAGCTACATGAATAAGATTCAACATAAGTATTCAGTCCGGGGGCAAAACACTGGTTAGTGAGCCAGCAATTGAAAAAGCATGAATAAAGCTGATGCCAATCAGCTAATGCTGCTAATTCTGCTTGATAAATACTTTCCATCTATTTTAGAGACAAATATTGAGTACCCAGCTGGTCCAGTCTGTATTGTCAAACAAAGTGATTCTATCAGGGGTGAAAACTCTGCATCATGATGTTTATCAGAAGTTGGTTCACCACAGCAAGCCAACATAGCATGAGCTACTGAGTTTGTAGATGGTTGTTAGGCAAATTTTTTACAGGGGTCATACCTACAGATATCGAGATAAATTAGCATCGAAGCAGTGACACAAAACTGTGCATGAATATTTTCTGTTGGGATCCAAGGTTACACTGCGATCTCATTAGAGCAGAAATCCTTAAGAACTGTTTTGTTGAATCTGACCAATAATTAATATGATCAAGATGAGTTCATAGAAAAGTATACAGCAATTTGACTGGTATTTCAAACCACTTAGCATAGTTATTGACTTCAGTACATTCACTTAACATTGTTACGTCCTTTGTTAATACAGAACTATACTCCCTACTGCTACTGTTTAATCCAGTTCTTACTGTAATGTGTTGTGACAATCCTACCATTTTATAGCATTTCCTTTCCAATTCAGATTGCCTTACATTGTAATAAAACATTTATCACTTAATTTGCAGTTTGGTGTTCCATGCCAGTAACTACTTGCAGCCATTTTGGAAAATGGCTGCCATATTCATCAGAATGTCAGTCTGCAATGGCTCAATGCAAATATTTCTTCTAAATATTTTAAACTATGTATGTAGCAAATTTGGTGCTTTTATCAAAAAATGAACAATAGGTTAGCTATGCAGCCCCACTACTAGGAGGCCTCTTTTTTTAGCCAGCCACTGTTGCTTTTAGTTTGCATTTCCAGGTCAGTTGAATATGAATGAATTTCAGACATGTAAAATCTGTTTTGATCATCTGCCAAAACATATGAATTCAGTGTTTTGGTTCTACTCTGCAAAAATAATAATGTGTAACTTGTTTTCTTTTTGTGAAGAGATGGTAAAAATTGCTACCACAAAAGAGTGGTAGTCTAGCTTGTATTGAAAGAGTATGAATCATGCATGAGCCAGATCTTCAGATTCTATCTTAAAGATGATAGATGCATCATAGCAGCCTGGGGCCAAATTGGATGAGCTACAGTCTCACAGGTGCCCCTAAATGGCTTCTGCAGCCATATCACCCCCTGAGAGTAATTTCCTAACAGCACTGGCTACACAGGTTAAAAACTGGGATTTGGGAGGTTGGAGAATATGTTGTTGGATGATACAACAGAGGAGAATGTCTCACCTCAAAATAAGTGTCATCTGAGCTCACACGGTGAGCTCTAATACTATCTGACAGTTCTTTAGCAGGTTAGACAGGCAGCACAGGGTGCTGATCAAATTCTTGGAGGAGAGCTTAGGGAGAATTCAACGCTTTAAAAGATTCATACTGTACCAATCAATCTTTACTGCATAAACTACAATAAATTCTTAGAATCTCATTATGATTTTCCTAAATGAAACATCTAAACATATACAACCTTCATTTAAGTTTAAAGGAGTGATATACACTGATATATATATATATATATTAATGTCTAATGATGCTGACACAGCCCATTGCATCTTGTATATTGGAACAGAATATACATTATTATTATTCCATCCTCATTATATTGTTGTATGCACAGCTCAACACTGGGCTGTACTCTGAGCAGTATAAACTGCACAAATACATATCATACCATAGAAAGACTGCATGCAAACAGCCTGCAAGATGGTAAATAAATATTACTCATAAACCTTATGTTTTATGGTACCACTGTTGTCATGCACCGCAGATGAATAACTGCCTTGATGAACTTGTTAGCAAACAGTTGCTTATGTACACATACAGCAGTTACAGAGCAACATTATAAATCATTTTGAATCATGTTTTGTGTCTGCCTCACATTCATTCTTTTTTGCCTCCGTTTTAGGTCTCTTGGTGTTGACCAGCTAGTCATTAACTGTGCCTGTGTTAGTGTCCAATCAAAGGCCAGTACAGTTAAAGTTGTAGGCCAGCTGTGCAGGAAAAATTGCTTATTGTAAAATCTACATAATTTCATAGTATTAATTAATCAATCAATTGTAGTAAGCATAATCAACACAACAGATGAAATATCACTTCCAGTTCCAGCAGTTAAAAAAGAATAACAAATGTCATATTCAGACATTAAACACAAGACAAGAAGTGGCCTCAAATTCATAAGAGACTGTGAGACCCCAAATATTCACATATTCTCTGAGGCTAATGCATAGTAAACAACAGAAAGACAAAACAAATAAATAAATGAAAATAAAAGCACAGCTCTCTTTGCATTTCTCTCTTGCATGCTCTCCAGGCTGCTGTGCACGATTTTAAAAATCCTGTGAGTCCATGCCTGCACCAGTCAGGGCTGAGAATTGTGGTCTGGCTGACCTAGGGGATGGGTAAGTTTGTTTTCTCCTCTCTGAATGCCTCTCCTTCTGCTGGGGTGGCAACAAGAACAGGGGCATCTACTTTCCTTTGGAAAATTTTACTTCAGTTCTGCAAGAAAGAAACAGCAGTACTACAACTGTATTAAGGTGTTACAGCCAGTGTTAGCTGGGGAGGTTGAGATGTTAGTGAGATTATAGATTAGATAAAATGGAATTATGGGAAATTTGCTTTATTCCTTTTTTGGTTTTTGGATTGTATCTTTATGACAATGGGAGACTTCACTGTTTGTTCAAAAACAATAATATTACATAATAATTAATTACATAAAGTAATAGGATTTAATTCATATTAAATCTACCTCAGGAGCACCATTCTAAAAGGAAAAATGATATCCATGTCTGTGGGAAAACAGACAAAGGCAAGATGGCTGATTCAAAATGGATGTTTTGTTCTAAGGTGCATGGCTTAAAACAAAGAAACTATAACCAAGATGACAGAGTCAAAAATGGCCTCAAGGACCGACCACATGACATGTGGGTGAGGTTAACAAAGTTTGTTAAGGCCAAGTCAGAAGGTGCCAGATTAAGAGGGGGTTAGCAAGTTGCATTCAACACAGTTAGGTGTACCTTCAGACCTATATGTGTGAACATGCTAATGTTAACCAATAATCTATCTATAAAAAGACATAACAACATAGCTCAGTATTCACTGAGCTTCCAATGGCCCACCTTTGTCAGTGGAACAAAAGGAGCCACCTGGTCTCATCTTCCATTTTAAGTGGGTTGATGCCCTACATCATGATGAGTCATTATCTTCTTCTCTACCATGTATGTTTGAATTTTGAGCGTTGCACAACTACATGTGTCAATACATGTAGTAGTTATCTATACTGTGTGTGTGTGTGTGTGTGTGTGTCTGTGCTGCTTTGGAGGCCAGTATTGAGCGCCACCTCAGCTCCTCTATGGCCTTGATGAAATATAAAGCAGTGTTTTCCCCGAATCAGCATGCTGGTAATTGCATGCGACAGAAATTGATTTCCTGTCACTCTTGGGCTTTATGAAGAGGGCTGAGCCACTTTTTTTCTCACAACATGTGTTTTGATTCTCAGCATTGCGAAAGGTGATAAATTGACACTTTTATCAGCCGTCGACACAGACATGACAGAATCAATCACAGTTTTACAATACGACACAGTTCATGAGAGGGATTCTTACTTTGCTTCTTTTGTTCTGTTTTCAGTTGTGTTGGATTTTTTTCACAAAGATAGCCAGCTGTATTAAGTCCAGACAGAGGAATCGACCAGAAGAATCTTGCTGCCATAATTTATTCCCATTTAAGTAATCAAAGTGGAATAAATTACTGATTTGACAAGCGTTCGACTTGGCATTAGAATCTGATGAGAGAAGCATTAATAGAAACACATTAAAAAAGTTGGAATGGAGGAAAAAAAGAGCGCTGCTCCGGATCAATATGGTTCCACCAGAACATTTTTTCATTTTCTAAGTCATAAAACAGCATTTTATATTCAAGCTTTATTTCACATGTTTGTGTAAAAACAGTGGAGATGGAAATGAAGTGCAAGGGACAAGAACGTGAGAGTGATCTCTGTTTGCATGTACAGTATTCTTCCAGCCAACTAATTTCACACACTCAGCCTTGCATGACTGGTCCTTTGAAGGGTCAGTTACTGAACCATAACTTATTGGTTCCCCCAGAGCAGCTGGGCTTCCTTGGATTGGTTTGTCAGGCTGGAGGAAGCTATCAGGCTCTCTGATGATCTGGAGCTGCTAGTTTTCTGCAACTGACAGCATTTTGTGCAGTAATGATGATCACACTCTTCTCAATAACCCTCAAAAAAAAAAAAAAATTAAAGATTAAACTAAAAAAACAAAAACAAAAAGAGAATGGAAATTGCTGTTGCAATAATGGATCAAATGACTATGTTTGATGAAAAGTGTTGGTTGTGGAAGTGAACCCATGAGAAAATCATCACCTTTGACGATTGCCTCTTTCTGCATTTATTCTCAGCTCCAGGACAGGGGAAATTAGTGTCCTTCCGGCCTGCAAACTGCACTCTCATCAAAATGATTGTGTACTTAGTTTTGGATCTGGGGTCTGTACTTGGATTAAAGACCTTAGCATTTGTAACATCCATTGTCAGTGACTGTTCTCTATGGATTGTACAAATTAATCATTTCCACCCAAGCAGTCCTGATACCAGATCAGGCTATGGCTGTTTAAAACATCTTGAAAGGCACAAAAGTTGGCACCTCCGAAAATGTAAACAAAATGTGTGTAGTGTAAAGCATGCAGGTGTAACAACAGTTAGAATTTTAGTGTCCTAAAATATATATATTTTAAACACAGTCACATTTACAACGTCATTGCAAAGTTTTTCACTAATGCCACAAAAATGAATGAATATGAATTTAGAAGTGGCCCTGGCCTGGTGATAGAAACAGGGAGACTGAATTCAAAAATATCCCTTATCCACAGAAGATGTTCACTTTGGTCTTACACTTACGGAGCAATTACTGATTGAATTTGGGTATGTTTTTTTCATGCAAAAATAAATAAACAAATAAATAAATAAAATAGCCTCAGGCTTACACTTTAAACATCTAGCTAGTCAGTTTGTTTCATTACACACGAGGAGCTTGAAACTGCCAATGATTTGCACTTTTATTTGACTCAATTTATGCATTTATCTGGCCACTTGGGGGATGCACAACAACAGAAATATACATATGTAAACACAACATCAGACAGTATTAACACATTGTAAATTTGTTGTGGCAGTTTTTCAAAGAAAAGTAGAAACAAGTCACAACAACAATCATATGGAATAAAAGGGAAAATAGAACTGAGATGGTAAATAATTGCATAAAGAGTGCAGTGTCTTAAAATGAAAAACATAAATTGGTTTACCCAGAATAAAATCTAACAATTCAGTAACGCCCTCCACATTTGACTAAAACTCAAAGTCAAACTGAAAAAGGGACAAAAATCCTGATCCTTCATTTATTTTGTCTATCGGGAAAAACTGTGATAATTGATCGAGCTGTAACATAACCACTGGAGCATTCTCCATCCATGATAACAAAATACAATTCTTTGCTAACTAATCATAATTAATATCCTGGGATTTTATTTATCTAGAAAAGATCAGGTGCTGCATTTACCACAGAATTCTCAGATTTATCCTGTAATGCAGGTGGCAGTCATCACTTTATCCTCTAATTAATTCAAACCATAATTTCCTATCTTGCTCAGCAGTCTTTTTTTATTCTTATTTTATTTCCACATCCAGCAGATGCAGACCAACATTAGCATTCATTTGGAGCTGTGTTTCTGGCCTCTAAGTTAATGTAGATTCACAATTCATTATATGTCTCTTCTGGTTTGGTTTTCAACAACTCCTAACTTGCCTGTCTGCTGTTAAGATAGAGTAATGAGAGGTTCTGCTAAAAACAGCTGCCTGCCTCCTCTGCCGTCAGTCTTAGTGTTTACTTTGTTTTTAAAGTTGTGATCAACAGTTAAAGAGCAAGTGTTAATTCTCTGCGGGTTTGTCAGCACCAGCAACTCCTTTCAAATTACATCAACTTATTTGATTGTTATTAATCAACTAATCATTAATATTCCCTCAGTTAATGAATGAAATAATGACTTCAACATTAAGACCTACTGCTGTGATGGATGGTAAAAATCTGAACTCAAATCTGATCTCCTCATTAAAAAAAAAAGAAAAAAAAAAGATAAATCAGATTGACTTCCAACAACTACAGCTTCTACTAGGACTTGAAACTAGTGTCCCAGTTGCTACGACGACAGTTGTAAATAAATGAGAAATGCTGGAGGTGTCATGCAATTTTGTTTGTTTAAGTAAAGACAAAAACTAAATTGAAAAATGTCACCTTCCTGGTCACCTTCACCTGGTCAATAAAGCTATTACAAAAAATAAAAATGTTTGCCACATTTTATTTTCCAGGTTAGCACCATGTTGTTTCATATTGTGCAAAGAAACATGAATCTAACAAGGTACAAGGTAACCTACTGCCAGACCTGGCAGGCAGGTTTGGCAGAGGGTTCCTCATTTTGCTGAAACTTCGACAAGAATTGATTTTTCATGTCTTAAGAGAAATAACAAATTAGTTTTACACTGTAGTTTTTGGGTTCATTGATTTTTAACACACACACCATATTATAATGACTCAGTAAGCTCAATAAGTTGTGTATCATCCACCAAGTATTTCTGATATGTGCTGTGGTGGTGTATGTGTGGATGTGTTATCTTGAATTGACTTGATGTTTGTGGTTCAAAATGCCTCCCTGATAGTAAGCATGCCCTTAAGCTATCAAAACTATGTGTGCGGCGATGCATTGAGCATAAACACCATTTGACCTGGGTGTGACCCTAAATTGATAGAGGAGTGGACATGCCTGAACGAATATGATTGCTCCGTAATAACTGCTTGTAAAATGGCTACAACATTACATCAACATAAAAGGGAAGGTTTTAAGTGCACCAGCTTTCTGCTGCCAGCCTCATTAAGAGGGGAACATCAAACACTCCACTGGGAGATAATCCCAGACAGTTTTCAGCGCTCAGGCTTTCAGCAATAATCAAAGAATACAGGTAGATGCAGAATAAGTTAATCCTGCAGATTAGTGCGAGTGCATAAAAAGGAAGATGACAGGATCAAAAGGAGGAAGAGAAACACTTCAGAACACACTGGATCAGAGAAAAAAGCAAAGATCTTCAAGACCCAAGAGAGGAGAAGAGTGGGTTTCCTGCTGTTAGAGCTGCCTCAGGTCAGGCCCAGATCAATACCGCTGTAATCCATACCTCAATACACCACTCGATACTCTTCTTATCTGATCGCAGGAGCTATTAAAAAGTATTGATTACATAATGTTTTATGCAGTCATGAGGATCTCACAAATACACTTAAACAGGTTCATGTTTGTGCAAGTGAACAGACGCTGGTAACACTACAATCCCAAAAGCCCACAGCACAAGCCTCCTCCCCCACTCTGCTTTTGTAAGCATGGCAATTGTAAAGAGATCAATTACAGCTGTAACAAACTGAAGGAAAAGCCAACATAAAGTGTCTTAGTAAGGTTTTGGGTCTCCATGAGCAAAGGTGCCAAATGTGGACACAAACATGAACTTCTGTAGTTTTATAGAAGTATTATATGCAGACAGATCTTCAAGATATACACTGAAAAAAGTTAAACATCTGTCTCATTCATTTAAACATAACGTGGAATAACGTGGTTTTCAGTTTAAACCTGTATTGTTTGGTTTGTCCAAAAGCAAATAACACATCCTACAGAGAGAATTAAAAGCAATACTTTTACCCAAGTAGTAGTTTCACCTCAATCCAGAGGATTTCGTATCACGTGACCATGTGACGTCGTATCAAGTGAGGTCGCCCTCTGCTGAGGGCCTACTATCCGCCATTACTCCGCTTCATCGAGTGAAGTCATTTCTTCCTCAGAAACTCATTTAAACAAGGTACGAATTCCAAAGTGTGGTGTTTTAAGGTAATGTGTATTTTTCCATGCACATCCGTGGTTAGCGCTTGCATGGACAAATAGTTTAATGTTACTTTACAGACTCTTTGTGTGTTGGCGCGTTCGCTAACATTAACCGTCGCTAAAGGAGGTTATTTGCCTTCATTCCTCATTTAAAGGAAAACACTATCATTGCCTTTGTTAATATTAAAGCTAATATAGTTGTTATTTTTATAGTTTGTGAGTAAATTAGAGGACCTGTCCTCCTCTGTGTCGACATGTTTTTGCTACGAGTGGGACCGCACACACACACACACACACACAGAGCTGGCCATATGTTTGTGGACATATTTTACTGACGTGTATGTTACCTTTGAAGTAACGTTAAAAACAAACAAAAAAATCATTTAGCAGAGGCAGTTCACTGGTCAAATCTCACTGCTGAGTCCATTTGACATTAGTTAATTCAATAACAGTTAAGTGCTTCATGTTTGAGGTTGAGCGTTACGTAATTTATGCCGTTTCCATCAAGACCAAAGCCGTTTTCTGTGTCCTGTAGACTTCTGTTTTTAAATCTAGATTTTCTGCTTTGCTACTAAGGATACCTTACTTTATATGGTGACTTTACTCTTTTTATCCTTTTAGATATGATCTAAACTAGTAACTGTTAACTACTACTAACTAACTGCTGCTTATTTTAAAGGTTTAAAGGGTGTTGCTGAAGTCATGAGACTATTCAAGCACGACTCCTAGCTTCCTTGGACAAGCACCACAGCAAGCTCATCAGAAACAAGGGAGAATTTATCAGAGTGAAGACTTGGAATATACTCAGAGTTCTTGCTCAGGTATGTACTTGCTCAGTACATCTAAGTTTGCCTCATATCACAAAAATAGTAACATTGTGTTTGCTCTCTCACCTAGAGCCTCAAGATGAATCATCAGGAGTACTAGTGCAGGAACGTAAGCAATGTACTGCAGTGGACAGGGTTAACACCAAAATGTAATTTAGGCACCTAAAAAATCTGTATCAGTTTAAATGTACACTGAATTCAGCATACTTTTACCACTTTACCTTGCCGTCAGACAGCCTTTTCTGACCGCTGCCTTGACCAGTTTGGTTTTTTGTGTTATTTTGTGACTTTGGTGAATCCGAACTGACCCTTTAAAACACTGAAATCACACAACAACAACACAGAAGACCAGCAACTCAGGTGTTCCATAATGACTCATATAACGGTGGTTTCCTGTCAGAAAGGGCTGTCTGATGGCAGGGTAAAGAGGTGAAAATATTCTAAATATAGCATACACTGAAAATGAGACAGATTTTTTTGAATACATACTTTTGGCTGCTGACCACAGTAGTTCATTGCTTAACTTCCTACGCCTGTGTTCCCGCTGCTTCTCCAAACTGGGGGCATGCTGATCACTGTGATCATTGTAAGAAATACACTGACCATGGATAAGTACCTGAATACCCCAAGAACTACAGATTTTGTAGCAGGAGGACTCATGTTTCGATGTCAGCATAGCAGCACTGAAGAATTTATTGCGTCAACATGACTGGATATCCACATGGAAAGTGCCAAAGTTTCCCTTAAACTATTTGCTGGACTTAGAAAGCCATTACATTTTTTCATCACTAGAACCCTAATTTAGGTTTTTATTGAGATTTTATTCAAAGCAGTGTTTGTGTAGATATTTTTTATATCGGTACATCAGACACTGGTTTCAGCAGAATAACTTTCTAATAAATGTCTTGTCTTTTATCAGATCAGCTCAGAAGGAGGAAGCTAAAACAGAGCCTGAGAGGTGTACAATGGCTGTGTCTTTCGTCAGGGAGGAGGAGGATCCTCTCCAGCCACCACATGACGTTGGGATTGTCACTGAAGGTGTGGAAGTCCTTAATGAGTTGCCATCAGTTGCACATGCATGTGCCATGCTGTTCGACCTCATCTTGTATTTGTTTATTTTTTGCACATAATAGAAAATGTGATGCATTTAAAAAAGACTTCACAATAAATATGTAGGTCTTTTGAAGAGAATATTCCTGTCTTTATTTATGTTAATTTAATTAACAAAATGATTTTGGTTTTATATTAAGTGACAGATTTATTTTATTTTATAGCTAATTTAGCTTTAAAGCTGTAAAAGGCATTTTAAAATGTTATTTTAATTAACATTTAGGCATGTGATTTAAAAAAATATATATATTGCTTATGATAAAATTTTTGTACTGAAGTTTAACTTGAGAAAAGTTAATAATATTGCTTGTACCAAAATTACAGCAATTTAATTAGTTTATTCTAAAGTAAAAACTAGACTCAGATGTAATAATAGATATTAGGTTTTCCCAAATGAAAAAAAATTGATTTGTAACAAAATAAAAAAATGTGTATGCTCTTTATAATAAATAATCTTGTTACTTTGTGTGAATGTAAATTTTTGTCTCTGGCTAAATTAAAAGTTTGATATTTAATCAAAATTTACGGTTTGGCCAAATCACAAATATAACTTGAGAAAAACTGATAAATTCAGGTGTAACAAATTACAGCATTTTTTTTAGGTTAATCCAAAGTATCTTTTTTTTTTTTTTCAGTGTAGTATATTTTTATGTATAGGTCAAGGTAAAATGCAAAATCAGCCTTGATATAAATGCCTCATTTTAAGCAAATGAAAACACAATGATTATTAGTTTTAGATTATTATACACCAATAAAAAACATACTTACTTAAATTACAACATACTTATATGTATGTTATATTCCATTCCTGCCAGTAGAGCCCTGTAAATGTTACACACCGGTCCTTTAAACAAGCTACCTGTGTCCTTTTCTCAACTTGTAACATTTTTTCAAAAGGGTCTGTTAATGGGCACTGGTTAACTCTGCAACAGCTTCAGTTTGAAAGCTTGCATGCTTGTGTAACCACACTCAGCTACACTTCCGTGTAACTAGCTGGCTTATGCAGCCCCTCAACTCTGCATTGTGTGGAGAATGATGAGCAGGCGGCTTGTTTATCTTTTATATGCCACCATTTATTATCTGAACAGGAACAGAGCAGGTCAGGCATACAGCTGGCCTGCTAAAGGCAGCTCACACACAGGCTACAAAAGAACAGCAAGTTAACTTAGCACAGAGACTAACTAACTAGAGAGTGAGTTATTATTATTATGTGAACATTATAGCATTTTAAAAAGTACAGCAACCCACTCATTATTATTCCCATTAACATTTACATAAATCATTGTGGACGTATTCATACGATGGACATACAGACATTACTACACAATACTGTAATACAATGCTGTGCTCGACACCTCTCATGATCTGGCAATGTTTCACAGCTACCAGTAGCATTTACTTATTACTACCTCTGAGGGAGAGCACCCTTGGCCACTCTACACAGATACATGCATATAAAATTATGACAATTATGGTAAGTGGAATCATATACTATACAAACTCTGTTACACTTGTTTAATATACGTTATCCTTAAACCAATTAGGTCATACAGACATGACAAAATGGCACGCTTCATAGTATGACACTGCTGAATGCTTGAAACCTATCCTCCTGACTACCAGGAAAAAAAATATTGTCCAATCACATATTTTTTTTAATTCTCTAATCTTTGTAGGGTAATTAGAATACTGAAAACATTTTTTTTCAAAAAAAAGTTTTTATTTTCCAGATATCATGTGTCCACTACAGTGGACATCAGAACGCCATACATGTGAAACTGAACCTTGATGGCAATCAGTTAGTGCCAAAGAAAATACCAAAAAGTCAACATAAGAATGAGTTTAACATCCACATAACTGTCAATTATAACTTTTGTTTGTCTGTTTTATTTTGCTTTGTTGTGCTTATTTGGTATGATACTTCAAAAAGCAATTCCCCTTCTTGGAAACACAAAGGAATACTTTGCACTTCGTGCACATCACATATATTTTGCTCTTGCAGCCGGATCTGCGACACCTTGATGCATGTGTTTCGTCCACCATCTCTGGAAGATGGATGGCGCCATAGTGTCTCAGAGCTGCATTTGGCTGCATTTTTCCTGCTTGAGCCCGGGTAATCAACTCTTCACCAAGGAGCAGTTCGAAGTCAAGGAACTTCAGTGGTTTCTTCCCCAGAAACTGGCAGTCACTCTTATACTGAAGCCATGAGTTGGTGATTGCCAGGTCAAAAAAGTGGAATACTGCACGCACTGTCCATTTCTGAGTGCGAGAGGCCATCCTGTAGAAACTCAACATTCGGTCAACCAAGTCCACGCCACCCATGTTGGTGTTGTACTCAGCGATTGCCAGTGGCCTTGACACCTGGACAAACCTTTTGTCTTTCTTGGACCATCTTCTGTGTGTGTCCTGAGGTTCAATGCCATAGGCAGAGGATGCCATGACAACTGGCTTGTTGTCAAACCACTTTATGACAGCAAGTTCAGGAGGGTTTTGTCTAACTACCATCTCTGATGTCTCTCTTCCTTTCTTTTTGAAGGGCTTATCCCCTATGATCTTGCACTCCTTTGGAATCCTGTTATTCATGAGGGTTCCAGTTCCTGTCAGCCCTTTTGTCATCAGGGTGTCGAGGAGGTTGACCGTTGTAAAGAACCTGTCAACGAACAGGTGGGTTCCTTGGGGAACAGACTCTGCCAAATGAAGAACAGCTTGTTCTCCAATGCCCTTTCCTCCTGTATCTCTGAAAGTAGTCTTGCCTTGGTAGACTACAAAGTCCAAGACCAGACCATTTGGTGCGGCCAAGACACACACACTTCAGTCCAGTTGGGTATGGTTTGCCTGGTACATACTGGCGCACTGGGCAGCGACCAGTAAATGGAACCATTTGCTCATCAATGCACAATTTTCCTGTTCTAGGCAGATTTAGACATCCTTGCCTTACTTTGGTCAAGAGGGGCCTGATTCTCCACAAGAGATCACTTCTTTTTTCATTGTCTGGAACATCAAGGTCGTTGATGATCTTAATGGAATTTCTCAGCTTGTAAAACCGATTTCTGGTCATGGATTCTGCCACAATTTGAACTCTGCTTCTGAGAATGAATCCCTTTCTTGTCATTTGAAAAAACAGAACAAAATGGAGGAAATAACTACAAATGTCCACTACAGAGACAAAGTGATACAATATGAAATAACAAGAAATGTGATTTGCAGAAATGTGATTTACTCAAAACACAGCTTCTCTTTTGTTTTTTTGTTTCTCATTTTTGGTTTGCAAGTGACTTTTTAAAAAAAACATTCTGCTTCTCAATTTGTCTTTGTGCTTCTCAGTTTTTCTGAGTTTGGTTATAAAGGTAAACTGACAAATGTTGCAGGGGCTGAGATTCTCTCTGGTGCACTTTTACTGGTCCAATAAATTGTCCTTTAAATCCTGCAAGGAACTCTAAGATGTAACCGCAGAACCCTGGTACTATTGGCATGAGCCAGTAGCACTCCATAAAAGTTGAAATTATTTTCACCATCAATTTTCATCACTAAGTGATGTAATCTCACTGCTAATGATAGAAAAGTTTCTGGAAGGTAAAGTAAGACCTCGGAAGTACTCAGGTATTTATTATGAACGATTGTTTGCTAGCTTGTTAGCTCGTGTCCATGCAAAGCCAGTGAAAGCTAGAAATGCTGTTTAGCAAGAGATGTTTTTGTGCTGTTTACGTAAATGCCTTTGACCACGCTAAAATACCTAATCAGTGTAAAATGGTTACATCTTTTCATGTTCCTCCTTTGTTCACCAATCAAAGTAACTGTTAATGACAGCCAGCACATACTGAACAGGGCAACGGCTGGATAAACCCCATTCAGTCCTGATCTGATCTTAACCATCACCCATAACGTTATTTTAGACTCTATTTTAACACGCACACAGACATGCAGAGAGAGAGAGGGAGAGAGAGAGAGAGAGAGAGAGAGAGAGAGAGAGAGAGAGAGAGAGTTTAGATGCTCTCATTTAATAATACACTATTCAGCCACAACATTAAAACCACCTAATTTAACTGTGTAGGTCCACCTTGTGCTGCCAAAACAGCTCTGACCTGTCGAGGCATGGACTCCACAAGACCTTTGAAAGTGTCTCATAGTATCAGGCCCCAAAACCTTAACATCATATCCTGTGAGTCCTGTAAGTTGCAAGGTGGGGCCTCCATGGATCTGATGTGTTTTTCCAGCAGATCCCGCAGCTTTCAGTAATGGACAAGGGTCATCTTGGGCACTGGTCTACAGCTACACAGCCTCTTACACAGCAAGCTGGGCTCCACTGTGTGTTCTGTCATAGCCAGCATTAAGGTTTTCAATAATTTGTGGTACAGTAGCTCTTCTGTGGGCTCTGACCAGGCAGGCAAACCTTTGCTCCCCACATGCATCAATGACCCTGTCACAGGTTCACCAGTTGTCCTTCCGTGAACCACTTTTGGTAGGTACTGACCACTACATACTGGGAATATCCTATTCTCTACTCTCTACTGATTATTACATTTCACCTCAGACATACTGTTAAAACTACAGTGCTCAACAAAACCATTCATGTTGTTGTTTTGACATAACAGAAAACCTAAAATCAGTCAGAGCCACTCTGTACCTGCTTTCAGTGTCTGTACTGCATGCGTGTATGCTTTCTAAATAAAGAATTGGATTACTGCTTGTAGAAAGAAATCTGACTCAGGTGTTTACATGGTCCTTAATGACACGGTGGACAAGGTTAATGTTTTCTTTTATTGGAACCTTAGCTTACTTAAGAAAAGCAGGTACAGTAAAGACATTAACATGACAGTTCCAAAAGTCAGGACTATTTACTTAAGCAGGATAGGATTGAATGATTAGTGTCCAAATGTGCTCACTGATCTTCAGCCAAAAAACAAATGCTCCACTCTGCCAGCATTTTCAAGCAAGACAGATGCAATTGGATTAGACACCTACTACATTGGCTGTCTGTCAGCAAAGACTTTTCAGTGTTGTTGTGAGTCCCTCTGGTCATACATAGAGGGTAGTAGTAAACGTCAGATTGGTATGGTTACAGTACATATTCATAGGTACATGGACACCCTCTTAAATGTGTGGGTTCTGCTTTTTCATGCCACTTTGACATAAAGTGGATGGAATGGAGAAATTCCTGTGGTCATACAACTTATGAGCATGCACATTACAGGATAACTCATACCAGTTGCATGACTACAGAGGCAGACATGTGAAAAACAAAATAATGTGCATTAATGATGTAACACATCCATTAAATCTGAGTTTACTTTAACTGAACAGGGCAACCTGGCTGATGTGAAGGATCTATGTTTGCTTGATTTTCATACACTTACGCAAATATTATACAGGGCCCGTTTGGGTATATCAGAGATTTCAGAAAAATCTGACTTTCTCAGACTTTTCTGCACTTGGATGTTGATGTGGACACTATTTACATATTGAAAAAGTGTAGTTATGATAACTCTGCTATTAGCATCAGAATCAGAATCAGAATACTTTATTAATCCCTCATGGGAAATTGTTGTGTTGCAGTACTTCATTTTACATGTACAAATAGAAAAATAGAAAATTTGAAAATAGAAATAAAATAATAAAATAATAATATAACACTCATCTTCAAAGTAATAGTTAATAGTTAATATGTTAACTATATTTCTGTGGTTAACATATTAAATATGCTAATATGTTAACTATACTGAATATGTTAAGTATTATTATGTACATAGTTAATATTTCATATTTACTATGACAGACATGCTTGTTGCTAACAGGTGAAAATCAAGTATATGGCCATGTGGACTCCATTGATCAGCATTAGCATCAGAGTGGTTCATTCAGTTCAAAAACTTCCAACATTGCACTGCTGTTATTGTAAGGGACACATATAGGAGGAACAACAGAACAGCTGCAAAGCTCACACAAAAGCACTGTGCTGAGATGTGTATTGTATAAGAAGTTTGGTTTCAGCTCTCACTACCAAACTTCAGCCTGCCTTAGGTGGCGAGGTCAGCATAACATAGCCTGGTTGAACTGGAACACAACACCAACTGTGATCTAGGCCTTATCACCCACAAACCTCTGGAAATAGCATCCTCCTGCTCAAGACATTGACTTATTTCCTTCAAAGTGGCTGATATTTTTATAATAATAATAATAACAATAATAATAATAATATTACAAATAATGTAACCAAGGCTCAGGAAAGTATCAAAGTGGGTTTGAAATAAAGACAGAAATGAGGAATTTAACTCTTAAAACTGACAGATTTATTAACAACAGCATAAAATAATAACAGTTTTGTGGGTGGGGTCTCTTGGTTCTAACAAAGAGGAGTAATAAAGGCTGTAGGATGGTGATGGTTAAATGGGGCCAGGAGCAGGGCCCAGAAAGAAGCCAAATTGTGCCTGTAGTAGTGCACAAACTCCCCAAAACAAACACACAGCAATCACAGCAAACTTAAACAGATAAATGAGGGTTAAAAAGTGCCATGGTGATTCATAAAAAAATTTTTAAAAAAAAACTGAACTGAAAACTGAAAAACTGAACTTAAAATCTAGAGGTAACTGAAGGAAAATTGTCAATTTAATAAAAGACAATACAGAGATAAAACCCCGCCAGCGGCTTGAAAACAATAATAAAATGATAATTAATCAAAGGAATTACAACAAGAGACCAAATAACAGTAGCTTTACACCAGGTGAAGCAGGAGCAGTCTGGAACTCTTATGTCTAAACAATTACAGCAAACTTCACTCATTAAAATAACAGTAAAATTAAGATGTCACCCAAAACACCTTTTTGTGGCTCAGTGGACACCCAATTAAGGCTGATTAACCTGAAGTGAAAAAAAAAAAGTTCCATAAATAACCCCCAACCCCACCCCCCACCCCAGTGGTCCACCTACACCCCTTGAATAGCATGTGGAAAATAGTCAGGTAGGGCACTTCTCAGCAGGTTATCACAGCATAGTCACTTTAGCCTCCCAGAGCCTGGAGAGTGCATCAGCATTCCTGTTTGCTCAACCTGGATGATATTTTACAGTGTAATTAAAGGCAGACAATTCTCCCACCCAGTGTTGCTCTGTGGTACCCACCACGAGATTCCCGTAATAGCGGGCAAATCCTAGAAATTACTTCATTTCAGACACATTAGTTGGATGTGGCCAACAAGACACAGCAACTATTTTATTAGGCTTTGTGGGGACGTAAGCAACAGAAAGACAGTGGTCAAGGTACTGTACCTCTCTCTTGAAAAACTAACAAAACTCAATTCTTGACAGTTTCAATATGTCAGTTCTCAACATTGTCGGTATTAAAGTCAACAAATAACAGAGAATGTGTTCAAAACTGAACAAAAAATAAATAAACCATCACATCATCAAATTAATATTTAGTAGTCCTGCCATTAGCACGCAGCAGAGCTCTAATCCTGGCTGGCATGTTCCCCACGAGCCTTTCACACTGTTGAGGGGTAATCTTGTCCCATTCTTCTTGAATTACTGCTTTTCATTCTTCTAAATTCTTTGGTTTACGCTTTGAAACAGACCTTTTGATAATCCACCACAGATTTTCAATGGGGCTCATGTCCGGGGATTGAGCTGGCCACTCTAAGACCTGGATACAGTGCTCCTGCAGCCAAGTTCTACTGGCCCTGGATGTGTGGCACAATACTTGGCAGAGTTCAATGTGCCATCACAGACAGTGAGATGACCAACACCAGCAGCACTCATGCATCCCCAAACCATGTTACTGCCTCCACCATGCTTAACAGTAGGTACTGTACATGCTGGAGATAATGCTTGGCCTGGCCTTCTGCGTACCCTCACATTATCAGGAGGAGGATAAAGCTGGAAACTGGACTTATTTGACCACAGAATCTTCTTCCAGTTCCTGGCTGTCCAGTCCTTGTGTGCTTGGGCCCAACAACGCTGGGCTAACCTCTGTCTCTCATTGATCAATGGCTCCTTGTAGGACCTTAAGCCATGATCTAAAAGTCGGCCACGTACAGTGCGGGTGGAACACTGGACATCGGTTTGGTTTGACCACTGCTGCTGAAGCTCCTGTGATGTCATTCGGCGGTTTTCCCTGCACGTGGATCAGGATGCGGTCATTTCTTGCTGAAGAAACCCTTGGACGCCCAGATCTTGGTTTGTCTTCCAAGCTGTTGGTTCGTCTGTATTTCTGCAGAGTGTATCCAACTGCTGAAGGACTGCATCTGCACTTCCTGGCTATCTGGTGGCAGCTGTACCCCTCCTGGCTGAGAATCTGTATCTTCAGGCGTATTTCCTGCGTTAGGTTCCTTGTTTTAGCCATTTTTGTCTCTGAGGAACTTTCAAATGTGCTGACTTTATATAGACACGAAGCACGGCAACAAAAATTGTGTCTTTTAATAAAAAGCACGACCTTCATTAGTGGATCACTGGTACCAAAATGACCCAATACTCAAAATTTCTTATGTATTTTTATGGAACCAATCAATTTTAAGTTTTTAATGGCTTTTTTAGGATTTGTTTGTATTTGTATTTTGGCTGTGACTGTACTAAAAGAAATTGACTTGAAGACCTAAGAGTGATTCTTAATGCAGTATTTCACAAATGCATGGGGTGTCCGAAAACTTTTTTTCCACCACTGTATATTGCTGCTTTATTGGTGGGTCAGTGGAATTTCATGTGAGATTAATTGGTCACCCTCATGGGTTGAAAACACTAGCTCATATGTTAACAGTAGTGACCTTAGTATTTCTTGTTTTGATGGAGAGAGAGAGCAGATAAATCAAGGGCCTATTTTTGCCCCCTGACAGAACTAGTCTGGGCAATTTGGGTTGCTAAGGTTGTGCTTGGATTATTTACCTAAATTTAACATATCTACCTTTTCTGTTTCCTTCAAGATACCTGCTAGGGTTTGGGGGTGAAGGATCACAGCAACTCCCACATTAACAACTAGAATATACACAGTAAATCTAGCAACTTTAACCAATAATGAAAAAATAATAACTTTCAGACAACAACAATAAAAGACAACATTTTAAGATGTATTAAGGCAACTTAATAAAACACGTGTAAAAACATATAGCATCATCTTCAGCAGATGGAGTTTGCCAACTTATCACATAACTGTAGACTTCCATTGTTTCAAAATACTCTAGGTATTTCCCTTTCATGTCAAAGGCTTAGACATTGAGATTGTATTTTCATGCTTGACCTTGAAATTGTTGTATTGTTTTTAATTGTGAAGCTAAAGAAGCCTCTAAATGGACACTGTGGTTAGACTGTTTTAAGTTTTAAGATTGTCTTAAAGTTGTAAAGCTTGTAAAACTTGGTTTTAGCACAGAGGTCATTGTTAACATTTTGGGAAAAACATTTATTCACTTTCTCACCAAAATCTGTTTGAAAAGATTGATAACACTCACATGTCTGTGCATCAAATATAAAATCTCACAAAGAGATTATTTACCTAAGAAATTCTAGCATACTGCTTTTGGATAGGGCCAGGCTAGCTGTTTCCCCCTGTTTTTTTTATCCTACAAGGTAAAGGTAAACTAAGCTAACTCTCTATTGGCTCCAGCTCCATGTTTATGTACAGACACAAGAATGGTATTGGTCTCATTTAATTCTTAGAAAAAAGAATAAATGTTGCTCACAGTTGTTCACTTTTTGCCAAATGTGCCAAAGTATCTTTAATCACATTGTAATCTCAGTTTGTCACTGTGTCACTTCAGCAAGCTAATTGAACAGCTGGGTAATGAAATTAAAGGTTTGATGACAAACAAGTGCATTTACCAAAACATCAGATTGTGTGCTGACAAACAGCTGGAATCAAATGTTTCCTATACACTGTAGCTGTAGGGGAGCAGTATCTAACTGGGTGAGAAAGCACATATGCTGTTTGGGTGTGCATATGTGTGATGTCAGTGTGCATGTGTGTGTGTGTGTGTGTGTGTGTGCGCGCGCAAGCTAATATTTATCAGTGCATCTGTGTGTTCCACTGAATGTGGGTCATTTTGCTGGCATGTTATTTCTGAGTGAGTGTTACCTCCAGGCATCCTGACTTGAACACATGGAGCACATGCTTGGTTTTGAGGGCCATGACCTCCACTGCTGGGAGGGGGGGCATTTGAAGAAAGTCCATGTTTAAGTCTGCTGCTCTGGAGTATAGGGAGGAAAACATCAAATGGGGCACAGCCAGGAGTCACCTGACAGTTTCACAACAACAACAACAAAAGTCTTCTGAGTAATAATGGTATTGTTTATTCTGTCTTCATGAGGACAATATGGATTGCAGTTAATTATGTTTTCATTAAATTCTGGTGTTCCTATGAATTGTGGGAGAACACTGTGAGCTCAGGTGTGAGTCAAAAAAATCCTGATTCTCATTTTGACCAGAATCACATAGCCCTAATATCAGTAGTAGACAACTCTTAGTGACCCATTGCTGGTCTTAAATCAAAGGTGAAGAGGACTATCCCAACATGTTTTTAATGTGTCGGTCTTTATGTTTTGTGTAGATAAACCCTCTGTAACATGCGTAGTAAGTGCATTTAATACATAGGGACGCCATAGAGGCGTGCACAAGCAGGACCATGCTTGAGATGGAGAGCAGGCACCTTGAAATGAGAGCAAATGTCCTTTCACCCCAGAGGACTTTCAAATCACCTTGGAAAATGATCATCTATTCAAAAGTGGTGTTGCAGTATCCAGACTGGAAGCAGACTCTGATGAAAAAAATGTAGAAGTAATAATCAGAAGAGGTAAAGCTCTCAAGGACATAAACAGCCCAACTAATGTGACCCAGCAGGCATTGTGGTGGATAGCAGAGTGCAGCAATTGGCCAAGATTAATCTTTCAGGCGAGATGTGATGCCAGAACCAGTCCAAACTATTATTGTTATCATACATCCATAGGAAATCAGCATTGAAAACTGGTATCAGTGACTTGTGTATTAGCAACTTAAAGGCAACTCTAGGTGTCTTACGCTATTTCTTACTGTCAAAAAATCTTGTGTGCAGACCCCCAAAACAACCATGAATTTTGTGTGTGTATCCACAGCTTGATATATCTTATGCCTATGTACCACAGAGCTCCACTGTTGTCCAAAAGTTATGAAATACATCACATAATGTTTCACTGGGTGACCTGTTCCTTCTTTATCATGAATATACACACTCCAGTTTATTTTGACTCAGTCTCACTTACATTGCCATGCTGCTGCAAACAATCATACCAAATGTGTACTAATCCACTACTGAAAATAGTCTTCAGAATGCACAGCTCCTTCCTGTTTGAGTAACATTTGCTTTAAAAAAAAAAAAAAAAAAAAATATATATATATATATATATATAAAAACATTTTTAAGTGCCACAGATAAGGTTGAGAATTCAGAGTATTAGAAAGTACTGGGATACAGAGAAATTACATTACATTGGTTTTGGTTTTTCAGTGAGACAAATGAGAAGAAAAATATAGTATAACACCTACTGTGTCCTAAGGCATGCTTTATTACCTAATCCTATCCCCTGCCTTAAAGAGTTGTGTTAAAACCTTCCAGACATGCATCATTTAATCTAGTATTGTCCTTAATAATGTCCAAATTACCACAGGGCAAACCTGAGGCCATGTAATATTCCAAAATAGGGATGCCTTTACACAGAGACTGGGAGTAGCGGGGGGTTGATAGTTAATAAGTCAGTTTTGTCCCACGTCCCCCTCGCAGATCATGTCTCCAAGTGTTCCCATTGATTTTCGTGACCCATGACCTTTCATCTAACACTACCATTGGGACAGAATTTACCCTCACCAATTTTACAGTTCATGCTTCTCAAGAACAAATGGCTGGAACTGTGTGGACTTTGCGTCAAATATTTATGTTCATCAGAGGATGAATTTCTTGTGACCCCCTGACCTTCCTTGTTGTGCTATCATAAGACTGAAATTTCCACAGAAATCATAATCTAATGAACAGATTGCCTTATAATCGCTAAACACTTTCATGATCCCTGAGGATTAACCATTTTTTATTTTCATATGCTTTTATTTCATGACACTCTTAGGAGAAAACTTTAATGCTGTACACAGGATATATCATATGTCATTTCGACTGAAACATGCAGTATGTCATGAAATTTGCTGAGCACATTCATGCACATTTCAGTTTCTCTACTTGAAATATTTATATGCTGTTTGCTCAAGCATTCATATAATTGGATGAATGAAAATTGCATGTAGGGGAACCACCTAGGCTTTAGACTTTTAACTTTATAATATATTGGTTGTTACAATGTCTGCCATGAACATTTAGCACAAATGCAAACTTTGCACTAACATCATGGCAAATATCCTCTGCTTTCATCTTGGCTGATGCTATCATGTTGATGGAATTATTAACCTTTAGAGCCACCTGTGAAACCCCACTTTCTGTTCATAAATTGCAGTTGCATCCATGAATAAGCTTGCCCTCATCAGGGTAATTTTTCCACACATACATACACTGGCACAATTATATTATTCACTATACTGTATGATCCATAAGATGACACATATTCACATCTCTGGCACCGTTCTCTTCCTTTCTCGGTAGAAACATGGTTGGGGGATGTGATGCTAGCAATGATGATTTCTCTGGCTTGGATGGTCCCAGCCACCCCCGCACAGTTAACACCCCAGCCACAGTGGAACTGGACCAGGGCCAGATCCCAGCTCAGCACGCTGGGCTCGACAAGGCCTGAATGTATCCAGGCCCAGAGGATGAATGTATCACTTAAAATAAGCTATACAAAAGTCTACCTTTTCGAAAATTGCTCTGTGAGATGTGTGATTAAAGACACAGGGTATGTAGCAGCATCCAAATTTAAAAGGTTATTAGGCTTGTGTAAGGTTTGGACAAGTTGGTGTATACTGGGCAGGGACAAAAGCTAATTTATGAATAGCTACTGAGCAGACTGAGCAGAGAAATCCCTCCAACGAGAGTGGCCGCCTTTCCTTGAGTCTTTTAGATAAAAGCAGCTAAAAAGGTCACACTCAAATTAGGGTTTAATGTCCCTGACAGTGTTATCCAGCATGAGCTGTACAAATCCAAATGACATGGGGCTGCATCCAGAGATTAGATAGCAGCTAGAGTTCACACAAAACAAACAATTTAAGCAAAGCAGCAACAGAAAAAAACAAGAAGATTGCATGTGTACACAGAGGATAGAGGATGATAGGCCACTATGGCTCACATAGTGGCATTTGTCTGTATAAAGTTCACATGCATATATTAAATCCCAGATGACACTTGTCAAATTTGACCAGGGGGCACATCTCAGAGATGACAAGAGCAAGCCCTGAGAGCGACAATGTGTACAGGTAAGTTAGAGTAGGCAAGCTTTCTGCATAAATGTGACACCGAAATGGCTAGTGTGAGGTGGGTGGGTAGTCTGTGGCCTTATTAAATATTTAATTACACATTTAGAGTCTTATGGCCACGTGCTGAATTAGTCATGTCTGATAATGGTGTGCAGTGCAGATGTCAGGGCTCTGCAGTATCCAGAGTCCTGCAGCATAACCTGCTTGTCCACATTAGCGAATTGTAAAGTTCACCATTGTCATTTTATAATAGAAAATGGCTAGAATTGAACATTAAAGCCCGAAGTTTGATTGTGGTTGCATTTAAAGGAAATATGCTTGTTTGCTCTAAAACCTGGTCACAAAAGAAAATCAATATCAATTTTATCTGTGTGTGTCCAGTTCAGAGATAGCTCCAGGATGTGTTTAGTCTGTTGAAGCCTTGCACAAAAGCTAGAGGAAGGGGGAATTGTTTGTCTTGCTAAGCCATTATGTCTTGAGATGACTCAAAGCTGTCTTAGTTACATAATCATATCTTGTTACCAAGAGAGATAGTCATCAATCCATCAGAGAGTTTTGTCCCATAATATGCTGCCCAGTGTCTGTAGGACTTACCGGATGTTCATGTTCGACCATTTTGCTGAGTTTTTATGTACAATTCAAATGCTCAGTGTCAGAGTGTTCTGCACTGATGTGAAACAGGAAGTAATGGTGTTGAGGTAGAGTCGGTGGATTTCTTTCAGTGCGGCTACAATCATAATTCCAAGTTTGATGTTGGAGCCTTGAGTCCATGTCTTGTTGCCGACAGACAATAATAATATTGGCTTTTTAACAATCAGCATCTTTCTCTAAACTGAGAATTAACAGCAGCTCCACCAATCAGTAGATAGTGTAAGTTTTAGTTTATTATTTGTCAGAGTCCTGAACTTCTTCAGTCGACAGTGACAACGATCTCTGTATCGTGATCAGGCCATATGGTGCTTTAATTACATTCACCCCAATAACTAATTAATGTTCTTATATATTTTTACGGGGACAATGCACATTAATAAACATCAATGTAAATGTGCCAGTGTTAGCCAAAAGGAAAAATTTCTATTGTTGTTATTTGGACCTTAATAGTGTTTGTATTCTTTCCTTTACATTGTGACACATTCACAGTGAGAGATAGTAGTGATGATGGTAAGGAGAAGGTTAGATGGCTTCACTGATTCATGATGCTTCTTTCTCTCAGTAATCTCCACTGGCATCAGCAGCCTAAGATGACCAATCATAGCTTCTTATACATGGTATCTTCATAGCTGCCATAGCTCTGATGGCTACATGCACAAACTAACTGGAGTACCCCTTAACACAGAATGATATGCAACTATATATCTGTAATTTATATCTATAATTTATTATTATATTTATGAATTCTTCTTATTTAAATGTTTTTTGTAATGTACTTTATGATGATCCTGATGAAGGCCACAGGCCACAGACTGAAATAGCATTGTTCTTTATGCCAAAAGTTTTGATGGAGTTTTTGCTTCAGACTTTTTCCCTTCTCCATGCAGCTTTGAAGTAGGTGAAGTTGTGCCACAATTCCCTTCGGCTACAATTACACTTCAGCTCTTTGTGTTCCATCCTGATCATAAAGAGCGGACAAAAAAAAATGCATCTTCATAGAGCTTTTGTGCTGTTTATAGACATGACCAGACCAGTCCAGCCCACTGACCCTACCCCCAAAAACACACCTTTTGTTTTCTGTTTCACCGTGGTTGGCATTGCGCATTCATGGCCTAAATTACTGAACAAATTTGATATTAATGCAGTTACACACAATGTACTGACATGCAATGAATCTTGGGCTTTGGGACCCTTGTGGTTGAGGGTGCACAGGGATTCAAAAACACAAGACAAAACAAGTTAAAAACTGAGACACTTTCAACCACAGTGTGAACGCAGCCAATGAAATGTGGGACCACAGCTCTCCACCGAGGTTAAAAAATTTACCGCATCACCACAATGAGGTCCTAACATTATGTCACAACATGAAACATGTTGGCAATTAGAGCCAATGTGGACAAAATTACAGCTTTATATTCTCTGCAAAGATAAGGAGATGGGAAACATTTACATACCAGCTTTTGTACTATTTTAAACAATGTTGAATAGCCATATTCATTCATGCCAAGCATTAATGAATTCCTGGAAACGTAGCAATCGTTAATTCCTCCATGTCAGTGTGAGGCATTAGGAGACAGGGTGTTTCTTTTTAAATGCTCTTTTATTAGTTCAGCTGCTAACACAGCTGCTTTCCCCTCATACTCATCCCCATGCTCTCCCTGTGCTCTTGGACTCTAGCTGAACATAATTCCAACACAAAAGGCCTCAGAAAATGCACTCTCAGCCTCCTGTAAATGCAATTCATGACAAGGCTGCATGAAACTTTGATTGTGCCAAGAATTTGATTGCTTCGTGGGTGCAGCAAAAAGAGGAGATGTTGGCAAGCATTTCAGGATGCACAATGGTATATTCTGCAGCTTGAAGAGAAAATTACCTAAAATATATTTGCAAACATAATCAGCCATCACAATACTGAAGAAAAGGTTTGGAGACATCAATGCTTCAGTCATCCAACATGAAATATTCATATGTGAACGTACCCCTGACAACACTGTTTGCTAAGTGATCCTGAGATGGATTTGTGTGTGTGTGTGTGTGTCACGCGTGTGTTTGTGTGTGTGTGTCCTTATGTGCACTTGGACGTGTATTTGATTGAAGTGGAGACAATGATAGTGAAGGAGGGAAGATGCATTTGTTTGTGCTCTCACCTCTCTGAACCTTTCAGATCTCTCTGGGTTTCACATCAGAAGGGTTTCCCAGCTGTGTGGCCATGCCCAGTGGCAAAGCTAAAAGTGTGCATGTGTGTGTGCGTGTGTGTTTGTAAAGGAAGGGCAGTGCCTGAATGCATATATCATTTGCAGCTTGAAGAGAGAAAGAGCGTGAGACTGACGATGCAGATGCAGATTTAGATGCAGACTGAATATCACTGGTGTTTGTCCGTGAGGATTCTGGGTCAGGGTGCTGCAGTGGGCACTGACTACTGCTACACTAACCCCTGACATAACCCACTTGGACTTAAAGCCATAGCTGAATATTGACTGCATCCCCACACTGCTAAAACTCTGTTCACTGGGAGAAATCAGCCATTAACTGCTTCATATTGTCAAGACTAATGCTCTGTAGCCTAGTGGTGCATTGAGGCTGAATGCAAACATCATCATACTAACATGCTCACAATGATAAAGCTTTCATGGTGATGTTTAACTGATGTTTCCCATGTTCACCATAGTTCACCACCTTAGTTCAGCATGATAGAGTGCTAGCATTTGCTAATTAGCCCTATAAACACAAAGCACAACCATGACTGATGGGAATGTCTGTCTGAATGTTTTCCAGGTATTTGTGGTGAATTAAGTCAATTTATCCTCTGGGGAACATGAATATCTGTAGCAAATTTCTTGACAATCTATCCATTGCCATGGGGTAACTATAGTTACTATAACTGCTGATTGGGTTAACAAAATTCAAGAGTGTGTGTTTAGTTTCAGGGGACAGGGAGTGATTGTGTAGTTAATTTACCAACCCTACAGTTTTGGATACTTTTTTTTTTTTTTTTTTTTAGATCTAGATAACATTGTATTTGCATCTCTAAGAGCCCTGCTTTACTGTCACATCTGCGTTTTGTGTTAAATTCTAATGTCTCTTTATAAAAACTGCAAATAAAAATATGACCAGAAAGCAACACTGGTAATACCTTTTTTCAGCTCTGAATAGTATCTACAGGCATTCACTGGTTAGGTAAGGCAGCCTGTAAATAATCTGAGAGGAGAAAGGGCAAAAACAATGAGATTAGAAAAGGATTTTGAGGGGAAGTGAGGGGAACATGTCATATGCCTCCCCACTGCCATCAACCAAAGTCATTAAAATTCTTTGTCAGGGGACCATGACTGTCTGTTCAAAATTACAAATGACCGAACAACTGCTGAGCCAATATGGTTTCCCCATAGCCCCACCACTAATGTGGCTAAAACTGAGGGCCACATTTAATTAAATGAGCAATTGATGTTCATTTTCCCCAGAAGATACACCCTAATGTTGGTAAATGTGTTACATCACCTAGTTAATTGATCATATTTTAAATCAGCTATTCATTTCACAACTTCTAGGCTGTCACTGGTTTCAGTTCATTTTCAAATGTTATTCTTTAAAAAATCCAACTTGTAGAACCTTTAAATTTAGTATAATATTACTTAGCAAAGTTGTTCTATCTGCAACCACACTTTTACAGTGCTGGCCACCACAAAACTATTTAGGGGGTGATAGGATACTGATAAATAATGATGGGACTTGAGTTGGAAATTTAAGACCCTGTACACCCCTGTAGGTGTTTTCATTCTGTCTGTTTAAACATCTACTCAGGGTGGAATTATGTTACGTTACCAAGTTACATGTGCCAATAAGAGTGCTAAAGGTGTAAGTTGTCCCATCATAAAAGCTGATATGAAATGTCAATCGGGACACACTGCCAGTCAGTCCTGAGAAGGGGCCTAACCATGCAACATAGGTGAAAATACCTGTGTGGGTATGACATGGATTTGAAAGGCCTCATGTGAGGAGTAAGGTATTAAAGAAAGTAAAGTGTGGTTTATCCTTCAGTTGTTCCAACAAAACATTATTTTATTTTATTCGAAGATTTACAATAAATATATAAATACATAGAAAGCAGATGGGATATTCTGCACTTCTATACATAATAGTGGTTTTCTGTTTAAAATCAAACCATCTCTGCTGCACTCTGCTGTTAGTTTCATAACTGCCATAATTCATAACAAACTTTCAGCCACTGACTCAATCTGTTCTCCTGTGAGCTTTTTCTTGAGCTTTCCATTGGAGTTTGGACAGTTGTCATGACATGGATCACATATGACTTTTAGTTCTTGTCTACTGTATGTTGTAAAGGCTCAGCTCAGGTTTGAACCCAAAAGCACAGCTGACAGGCAGAGCAGTAAGTTAAAAGCTGAAGTTTACCTGAGGTCAAAGGCAGGCAGATGAGCAGATGTCTAGTAAGCAAGCTGAGGTCTATAACAGGCACAAACTGGCAGACAGGTGGAAAAATACTGGGAAATACAGGGTTAAGAATGAGGAGAAATGGCCAGTAATAATCCTGAGCTGAAGAGAGAGAATGGGGGAACAGGTGTGCAAGTGGGTGTAAGAGTCCTTGTGAGGAATGGTGGAAACAGTGGAGCTACAGCAGGACAGGTGGGAGTGGCCATGTTTGAACTGACAGGAGAGTTAGTTTTGGACAAGGAACAGCAGACATGGAAAAAGAACTAAGAACTGGCTGACACTGTGTGGCATGTCATCTAAAATGCCAACAAACAGCGTCTGTGGAAATAGTACAGGGATAATGAAAACCAATAAGACAATGAGAATATAGACAGTGATAACAAAGCAGATTCAATGAAGGTGAGATTGATTTGTCAAACTTTCTATCAAACTTTCTTCTATTTCTAACATGGGTTCAGCAATCAACTTTGATGGTTAGTTCAGCTGAAAGCAACTGAGAAACTTGACTTTTGATAAATGGTGTACTGGTGATGGTGTATTATTTTAGCCATATTTCAAAACCATGGCTGAAAAAAAAGATTAAAAACTAGGGGAAAAATTGAAAACAGGGATTCAAAAATGTCTTTTCAGAACTTCTAAAATGAAATTATTTGAATGTTATTATTTAATATACAATGTATTTCTGTAAGATTTACCTAATAGTAAATAATTTCTTGATGGATCTACTCAGTAATTTTCATATGTGGTGTAAAAATAATATTCTGGAAACTCTTCTTTGACAAGTTGAGAGAAATGCATTAAAAAGATTGACTTAAATACCTCTGGCATGTATAAGTGTGTTACTGCACAAAGATAACATTCAGTTGTGTGTGTGTTCACTTTGATGCACTACCCACCTCAAGCACATTCCACGTCCTTGTACTGTGCACTGTGGAGCTACCCATGGTCCTGATCCTGTCATCATCATCAGCCATGGAGTTGTCCTGACTTTTCTCTTCTGTTCACACCAGCAGGATAGTTACCACAAGTGAAGGTTCTAGCCACTCACTTTCCATGCCTAATCATTAACCTCAGTTACTGCCTAGGATATATGTATATTCCTGGTTGTTGTTTTTATACTGTAGAGTGGTGTTTGGGTTGGATTGGTCATAGTGTATTTTTATTTTCTTTTATGTCTTTACTGTAGCTGGGCCCTCACGTTGATTTCCATAAGGTAGTGAAATGACATGAAAAAAGAGGGAGCATGAAAAGTCACTCTAAACTCTTATGGTATGCTTTCAAAGAGTTATGTAAACTACCGTAATTTCCAGACTATTGAGCGCACCTGAATATAAGCCGCACCCACTAAATTTAAAAAGAAAAAAAAAATAGTACATATATAGGCCGCACTTGTCTATGAGCCGCAGGTGTCTACGTTGTAACATGAGATATTTACACATTCACACTGCTGTCTCCAGCGTCTCACCGATTCATTGATGCCAAGCTTACGTGCAGCAGCTCTATTTCCTTTTTCGACAGCCAGATCAATTGCCTTTAACTTAAATGCTGCATCATATGCATTTCTTCTTGTATTTTCCATGATGAGGGTGTGTGCATTAAGAGCAAAATGACTGATCTGAAGAATTTATTGTGAGTGCGTTTGATCTAATTCGAACAGTTTCATTGATCCACTGTGACCTGTTCGGTAATTTCATTGGTCTGATGTTTTAGCCGCAAGGTTCAAAGCGTGTGAAAAAAGTAGCGGCTTATAGTCTGGAAATTACGGTATACATAATTTAATGTCTAGGACTAAAACATGCAAAGTGACCAGAATAGTTGATTACATGACAGCTGAAAGTGCAACAGTAATGACCACATACTGCCAATAGCACTGATAAAATCATGAAAAATCATCATCTTGTGGAAGTAATTTGAAAAAAATCTGTCAAAAAACTGCCTGGACTTCATCCTGGCTGTCCTCAATACAGATAAGACCTTTAAAGAAAAACAAACCATCAAAAAAGAGGACAATGAAGTGAATTACTGCTAAATAAATATGGAGTAAATGTTTGGTTTGGGTTTGGGTTAAAACAGTGAAATGCCATTTAATGGCAGTAAAATGCCTGATGTATTGTAATGGTCAAAATGTCTGCTCCAAATGTGTAGACTTGACAGTAAAAACATCTGGTTACTAGTCTCACACTGTGCACTCCTGCTACTGTTTGCCAATGAAATTCAAAGTTTCTAGCCATCCTAACAAGTCATAGATTACCTCATAAAATGAAAAGAAAGTCATATGTCATATGAGATGTAACACATGGATGTGGGAAGGATTGCTGTATTATCTGCACACAACACTGGACTTTGGTGTATGCACTGCATGAAAGTGTCGAGTTGTGTTATTTGTACACAGACTGAGGAGTAAAAACTTTGAAGTAAGCGATGTAATGCTACAGAAGTCTGGCAAGTATTGCAATTTTACATAAAGAAGAGAATATTTCCTTTTAAACAACTAAAAAGTGTGGTACAAACTCCTACACTGGTAGTATTAAAGGGAGAGTACACTCATTTTACACATCAAAGTCTTTTTACAAATACTGTGGAATACCACTACATATGTGGAAAAAAAAGTGATATAAAAGTCTTTGCGTCTCCAGAGCACTCATGGGGAGTCTGATAAAAATCCCTCTTCCGCAGCAAACAAGCACAGGTGAAACATATTTTGTTAATCTGTCCATTACAGCCCAACACCAGAACAATGGAGCTAGCACACCAAAATGCATTGCAGACACCAGCAGACATCATTTTACACCTGTGTTTTTCCTGCTATGACAAGCTAAAATAAGCTCTGTTGAAATGAGTCGGGCCTGTGCTGAGATTGCCACGCATTACATACCAGTTAGACTTGATCCTGACTTTCTCTGTTTTGATTCCCTAAACCATGCTATCACTAGTCCACGCATCTACTTTTATTAAGCACCATCTGCTTATATTCAACATATATGTACACTAAAGAAACATACGCTAATTAAGCAGCTGTTTAGGGCCTGCTAATGTCATCATTACTGGGGGCCTTAATGAACATCATAGACATGGAGATGTGCGTTCACTTCTTTTGTTATACCCTGAACAGATTAACAAGGTAGAACAATGGATGGATATAATATCAGAAACACAAATGAACAATATATGCATATTTACATTTGTCAGGGTAGAATTTCTTTCTTTTAGTGTTTTTAATTGTATTGCATAAATACCCCATGACAATAACAGTTTATACATGGGTGACTTAATGTTGTCAGTGGGCATTTCATTGGGCCCTTGGTTCGGGGCCTTAAAGCAGTTCTCTGCAGCCAAAACTCAGAAATGATCTGACATGGGTTAACACAGTGTCTGTGTTTGTGTTCCCTCTGCATTTTGTTTTTGTGAGGTGCCTGTCGATTTTGTTACTGTTTGTGGGTGGTTTGGGGCACAATTAATGATGTCATGTCAGTAAATTATCTGGTGGTTGAGTTCCTCTTAATAAAGTGGTCTTCTATTAGTCAGGTTGGGAGTGGTGTGTGCTCAGGGAGTCACACTGCGAGTGGACAGTCATCGTCTCCACTACTGAGTCTGCCCATGAGAATGGAGGGAAACACGTTTCTCGGGGGAAAGAGTGTTGCCTAACTTCATTCTAAATCTGAATTTTAATGAGGTTTTGCTCATTTTCAAAGGTTATATATCAACTATGACATAATTTAAGACATTCTGAGAATTAATAAGTACAACTCTTTAAATCACACTCAGTTGTCATTTCAGCAGTGGGCTTAATATACAGACGCTCCCATGTAACAGCTGTGTGCTCTCGGTAGACAACTGGATGTGTTCACAATGCACAGAAAGTTGGAGGAATCATGGAATCAATATGAACCCAAACTTAGTTTTGCCCAGGAGCCACCTTTGCTGGTGCTCCAGGATTTCAGGAGTACTGAGGTCATAAATGTGATTTCTGTGTCTAAGAACAATCAGATGTTAAGACATTTAGTCTGAGAATAAGCCTTCAAAACCAACTATGTGTAATTTCTATGTAATTTAGGGTTGTTCATAACCCCCAAATTCACTGACGCAACACTGAGGACATGACTTCACGTGTCTTTAAAAGTAGCTATGGCCTTACACATACCTATTTGACTGAATCCCATATATATGTATATATAATATATGTTTGACATGTTGAAGAATCTGACTGAAGTTCTCTCTCCTACATAAGCTGATGCATCGCTTAATTAGCTACATTCCCTGGATGCTCTCTACAGCCTGTGTTGTACTCATTTATTATAACAATTTTTCTTAGAACAATTTCTCTTTGTGTGATAAATGTAGGTGGTGACAGGACATCCAATTGACAGTGTTTGACTCCAGAAGAGGGGGCTGATGGGTAAATTTTCTATCGAGAGGAAACCCCCCCAGCTTTTAACACAAAGGCACATTCTGACAGGAAATTGGACGAATTTGCCTTCAAAATAAAAGTATTCCCAAGGGGGAATCCTCTTATTGTATGATGATTTATTGTTGTTCTTAGAATGTGGTACCAAAGAAAATAACAACATGTGTATCTTTCATAAGAGCCTAACTGATTTTTTAGTAGAAGAGCACATGTGGCATTTTTAATTTGAGTCCACCGTAGTTAATAGTATGGCCTGGATACAGCATGTCTATTTATCTTATGCACATTTCAGTGGTTGTAAATACATACATATAGTAGGTCTCCTTTAAAAACATACACACATATGACATTTTGTTTGGATTCTTATCTTCACTCACACCCATCTGCTTTTTTAATTTGTAGAGAATAACAGATTTTTGAAAAAATACCAAGTATAAAACAAAAACAGAAGAGATGAAAACATTTAATTTTTGTAAATTCAATGGGAAATATATTGTTCATTTAAAAGCATTTCTCTCTACAGCACTGCTTTAATAAAGAAGTCCTAGGCACGAGCCCCAATCAGGGTTTTTATTTTGAAAGACTTGGCTGGAAGTCATTTTGTTATAATTTGACTCTCTTGACAGAAGCTCGAGCCCCGGGCTTCCAAATAAGGAATTCGGCTGTTGCTGCGCGCGGACACACAGACAGACAAGGACGCACCAGAGCCGCGAGCTGGAGACGACGGTTCCGGAGACTTGCGCGAGCTCTCTTTGATTTGCCGCTCCGTTAAATCCTCACATTCACCTGGAAGACTGTGTAACCTGAACGCGGGAGGGATTTTAGATTTGGAGAATAACTTTTTGAGACATATCTCAACATTTCTGGATAACACGGACAACAACCGCTCAAAAAGGATTTCCCTTCACAAATTATCAAGGAGCTGAGACCGTTTAATTTTGGAACAATGTAAGAAAATAACAGTGAATACATTCGGGATTTTCTGAAGCCAGTTTACGCACTGGAAGCACAGTTGGAACTAACGGACATTCAGAACTACTCTCTGAGTTCTTCCGTCTTCTTTATCCCGTTTATTTTGTTTAGTATAAGACGAAGTTTTGTGGACTTATCCGAGGACTTATCCCCCAGGCGTTTGGACTTGGTGAATGCCCTGTGAACGCACCGAGTCTTGACCACTGACAGTATGCATCAAAGGGACTGGTAACTCACTCAAGGTAATTTCTCTCTCTCTCTCTCTCTTGTTTTAATGTATGAAGTGGTTCTTGTTTAACCTTTACTGACACCTGCTCACCTTCAAATCTGCTGTGCTCACATGTCATACGCACAGCCTGTTTCGTGTTTCCCCTGCGTTTTGTTTTGGTGAGATGCCTGTCGATTCTGTTGCTGGTTTAGGGTGGTTTGGGGCACAGTTAGAAAAAAGAGCGACCTCAAGACAGTAAATGATCTATATTTTCAGACTGTTGTATCCCCCCTTATGATAAAGTGGTTTGCTTTTAGTCAGGCTGATGGTACCATTTTCAAATCTCACACACCCAACTGATGTGTGCTCAGGGAGTCGCACCGTTGGTGGACAGTCACCGTCTGGACCACTGACTCAGCCCGTGAGGATGGAGCGAGGCACGTTTCTCTGGGGGATACAGTGTCGCCTAATCTCATTCATTAATCGTGTGATTAAACGACTTTTTGCTCATTCGCAAACATTAAACACCAACTACAACACCGAAGAAGATATTTTAAGAATGAGAAAACAAAACTCTTCAAATCGGCGTACATTTAACCACAGTAACTTTTTAAAGCGTTCCACACACACCCATTGCTGAAGCTGTCATTTCAGTATAAATGCTATATATTCTTAGCCTCCCTAGGTGATGCGATTTTAGAAAATACCAGCTGATAAGCAACTCGTAGAACTATCTTTTTAAAGCCGTGAGTAGCTTTGCCAGGAAGCAAGGCTCAGTTTAAATGCACGATTTTTAGTAGAGTTTGACGTTTTGGCATTTAAGAAAAAGCGGCGCACTAAAGACCAGATATTTTTCTTAGACTTCTTGAGGTAAGGAGGACAAATATAGAGTTGAATTAAATGTAACCCTCAGCCTCTTTTACTGTCCCTCCTTTGATGCGACATAGCCTCTAATTGTTAGACATTAAGCAAACTTCGATATAATGATTAGTCTTCTTTAAAGAAATTCGTAATGCTTTTTGTACCTGCTGAGATGCACGAAGAATGTGCTCATGTCATGTCTTGATAAAGGTGAAATCATGCCCAGTGACTCCTAAGAGAGAGACCAGAGGCGCGTAGCTGATTTCTTTGCAGTGGAGTAGGCAGATGAACGCTCTGAGCCTATTGCTGTGGCGCACTTTCAGCCTGGTATCATTCATTGATGGCCAACAGTCGCCACAAAATGGGTTGTCGTTCACTGTCCCCTTCTGGCGCAAGGAGCCTCCCTTAGCCTCCCTTGTGCTGCAGTAAGACTCAGTCATGTCCAGTCTGTGGTATGCTGTGTGTGCATACACAAAATGATGGGAAAGATGCTGTTCTTGGAAAAAAAAAATAATAATATTTTCATTAATTTTCCACTTCTGTTTTCTTCCATGGTGTGGTTGCCCACTGTCAAATTATTTAGTCCAAGCTCAGACAATTTGAAGTTCCCAGATCATACTATTGGGGGCGCTATAAAAACACACAACCTCATCCCTTTGATAAGACATGTTAAAATTCCATTAACTTATGCGTTCAAATGAACAGTGTTGATTTAAAATGTTTGGCTTTCTTGCTGGAGGATGGAACTAAAAAAGCACTGTCATATTATATGTTAAATATTTTCATGAACAAGAGTAAATCTCAACAGGTTAGAAAATAACGGTTGTAGGCTAAGAGGGGCTGTTGACATCTGAAAGTCTTACAGAAGCTTGTATGATGGTTATTATTGTCCTGATGCGTTTAAACTTGAATATAGGACGGTTCACCTACTTGTTTACCATCCATGAAGTCTGATGAGATATAATTTTGAAAGCCATGACCAATATTTCTAAAGGTTAATCAATAGTTGATATCAATATTGTTTAAAATCCCTCGAAAAAAATTATCACAGTGCAATAAAACTCTCTACTTGAACTGAGATTGATGAAATTCTTTTGGGTTTGCAGCTCTCTAAAGCAATCCAACACAACATATTTATGCAGAGGTACGGCCATCATATAAAATCCTGCTGGACTACCTCTGACCCATGTCACTGCGGCTTGTGTTGCTGGTTAAAAAAAAAGAAAAAAAAGATTGTTTGCATTCCCCAAAGAATGGCTGTTGTCCTGTGGTTTAACTCATTTTTGACCTCTCATTAACATGAAAATGTTCAAATCAAGGCTGTGCAGATGATTAGTCCCATATCAACATACCACAGATATCTACAGTGTTTTGTTGGGAGTCTGAAAAACAGCACATGCATTTGGGCACATGGGCCAGTGCCGGGTTCAGGGTCTGAGAGACCCCACTCACCCTCAGGTATGGATATTAGCAGTCAACTGTTTTCTCCACACGAAAGAGAGCAGATAACAGAAATAGACTCAACAGTAGTGCCCTGACAGGCACGGCTGGCTCAGAGTCACAGGGATGAGACAAGCCAGCAACACAACACAGGCCTTTTCAGAGGCATTCATGCATGTTTTTTTTAACCTAGATGTCCTCCTTTGTTTCTGCATCTTACATCGTCCCACTGCTTTGGAAAATACCCTCGCCGTCGACTCACTCCCCTTCCTTCCATCCTCTCATCCTCTGATCACTCTCCTCCAAACAAGGCCGCAGTGTCCGAGGCTATGTGCTATCAGAGAACCTCATATCTGAATTTGTGACATCAGAGGGAAGAAGAGGAGACAGTGAGGGGGGAAACAGAGGCAGTCATTGAAAGAGGGGAGATGAATAGATGGGTGACGAGGAGATAGTTGGCGGTACGATAGAAGATGGATTAAAGGCTAGATAGAGAGGGACTGTAGACACAGGGTTGTGTGACATAGACAGACAGTGCTATTCTACTGCCTCTGAGCTGCACGGATCACTTTATGTGAGACACCCACCATGCTTTGGAGTAGATACACAGCAATCAGTCAGCACAGACAGGCTAGTCACACACACACACACACACTTTTGAAATACGGGCACTTTAAAGGTGAACATTCCAATATCCCATGTCCTGAAAGTTCCTAATGGCTTCTCAACAGTACTGTGGGGAGAATATCTTTGCTTGGAGCAACTTGGAGGTTGACCAGATCCTTCAAAACCATTGGCTCCACTAATTAGAGACTAAACGAGGAGCTTGGGAAGGGTGCTTAATGAGGCTTGGCCAATGTGTGGAGTTAGACAGGAACTTAGGCTGACAATCATGTAAGCTTTACCACAAAGAGCCTCAGTGGCTGCATTCACACCTCAGCCCTCATGCTCAATTCTGAATCGCTGTTTAGCTGTGATTGCTTTAAATTACTTTTTATGCCAAAGACGTAGCTCATGTCTGATGCCAGTATGAACAGTTGAAGGTGATGAAGCATATAAGAAAATGTGTACCAAATTGTTAGGTTTCTCAGCTAGCAGAGGTGATTTTAACTTTGAGTGATAAATTTAAATCAGTAATGACTTCCCCAACAAATACTCCGTCCACCAATCAAGTCGGCAGTGTGTCCTCTTGTTACCTTCATTATAAAGTGGTAATGTTCTCCCAAGAGAAAGACTACAGCCTATGTTTTGTTCATTTAAACTTTTGACTGTAAAGATAAATGCAAATGTAGCACAATGTATATTTCCTCAAAACAATGTCATCAACAGCTGTTAGCTCAAAAGTCAAACGTTTGCCTATTTTTCAGCTGACGTGACTGAACCCGACCTGAACCCTAAGATCATTTGATGATTTTTATTTATTTTTTGTCTGACCTGGGTTGGGTATCCACCCTCTAGCTGACACACCAGGTGACCTTAATCATTTTCAACAACACTGAGCTGTGCTGCACGACATGGTTTCCTAACCACATAATTAATTTTATCTCTCAGCAGCTTTAAATATGTGGTAATTGTACTACACTGTTTTCCTCCTGCTATAAGCTCACTCACTGGGTCTCCACATTTTGGCCAGCACAGGTAATTTAATAATGGGCCATTAATTGTTTAAGGGAATGGCTCAATTCTTGTATGTTTGTGCAAGATAATAGTTTTTTTTCATAGTGGATTTATTGCCATTGAAAACACTCACAAGCATGGGGAAACCTACACAGTTGTGATTTGGAAAGAAAGAAAAGTTGGGTACCTGCACAGTGTTACTGATGGATTGGTGGTAAAGTCCAGTCTAGAGTATTCATCGACACGGGATTCCTGTTTTGATGCTCATAAATACCTTTGTCATCCAGCCAGCGTTAAACTCAGTTTCTGCTTTGCTGCTCTCTCGACAGTTGTCTCCAGACAAAACGCACCATGCAGCATCTTGCCCTGCCTTTATAGCTTAGCAACAGGAATGATTAAGTGATCACACAGTTCCTTCCACACTGTTGGCTCTCACAAGACTGCTGTCATTTCATTCATGACAGAGCAGAGAAGTAAGCAGAAGTCAAATATATAATTTTGATTGTTTGGAATTAATGTTGTTTCACTTCCTGGCAACTGGTAGTTTTCACTCTGGCAACGGATTATCCAATCACACTGCATGACAGTCCTTGATGTCACCCGCAACATTAGCAAATTTGACAACTGCAACAGTAACAGTTGTGTCTGGTGACACAGTTTTCTAAGAAAAAATATTTCTGGGGTTTCTAGGACGTCTTGGTGGCCAAATGGTCTATGCCGCACAGTACATGGCCCAATCTTTCATGGGTTGAGCGTGACACAATGTTTCTGTCACTCTGTTGTTATCTGTCCAGTAAACACTAATGCATAGTGCTTATAAAGATACCAAGCATACATTCAACTGGTCATGGAAAATAAATGACAAAAAATGTTCATTCTAACAGCAGTTAAAAATGACCTGTATGAGCAATTTTTGACATGATGCTGTCAGTTTGACATGATGTTGTTATGATGATGTTGTTCATCAGAGCCATTACAAATAACTGTTATATTTTTATGGCCATTTGCTGATCTGCAGCTGCTATGGTTAAAGTTTGGTTACATGTTAACAGGAATATGTGGTTCAGGTTATAGTAATTTCTTAAAACTAGTACTAATCTATATTTTTGCGAAACAGTAATTCAAATGACAGTGTTGGCTGCTTATGTGATGAACCGAGAATTATAACCTCATACTGCTGGTTATCACTTTAGTTTCTTTTACTAAAACAGCCTCCAACATGGTTCGCTCTCATCGCTCACAGCAACCTTTTTTCCTACAGCAGCGGCAGCTGTTTACAGTGAATAAGCTCTATAAACCCACTGTACACCACCTGCCCACCACCAAACACAGGAGCTGGTAGAGACCAAAACCAGAGCTAAGAGTGTAAATATTAGACTTACATTGATCGGGCGCAAACAAACACAACACCAAGTGAATGATGACGTTGCTCTTTGGGTGCTGGATATTCATAGTAAATAGGCAACTTTTTTTTAGTACAACTACTAATGTTTTTGCTTGTTCTGCTAACACTAACTGGCCAAATACATCAATTTAATGTTGCGTCAAGGTTAGAGAAAGATTGTGCTTTTGTTTTGGTTGTTCCAAAAAACTACTTTGTTAAGTTCAGGGAAAATTTGCCATCTTGAATAGAAGAAGAATAACTGCTTGGTTAAAGTTAGAGAAAGATCATGTTACAATTAATAAAAAGGTGAATCTTGATTGCAAATCTCAACCTCTCTGCTTAAAGAACTTCCTACATTGGCACTGAATATTAGCTTGTAAATTGTTGTTAATTGTGATGCAGAGAGTCATCCATTATGGATGTAATGTCTAGCGACACTGTGCTGGAGGTGTATCATAGTGATTTGTACTTGGTCCATCCATCCATCCATTATCCTCAAGGGTCGCGGGGGCTGGAGCCTATTCCAGCTGAAATGTATTTATTTAATATATTTTAAGATTTATTTGGTATATTTTAAGACAAGTATTTATTTTTTGATATGCTGCTGTATGGAAATGTTGCTAAACTAAGTTTTGTTGTATTGTTTCTCAGTGGAATGACAATAAAGTATCTACCTATCTACTTACCAACCGAACGACCTGCCGACCAATCCCACCCACCCTTGACAGAACACCAGTCTATCACAGAGCCAAAATTTATGGACAAACAACCATTCACATTCACATGGGCAGTTTAGAGTCACCAGTCAACTTGAATGTCTCTGGACTGTGGGAGGACGCTGGAACCTTCTTGCTTTGGGGCTCACAGTGCTGACCACTGCATCACCTTGTATTCTGTATTTGGTCCATTTTATTTTTTGGATATTAATGACATTGATCTTGATACAGATGACATCATCACGCGCTGCTCAGCCTCCATAATTAGAGGCACTTACTCAGCAGTATGATTACAGTTAGATTTTGAAAGTTCAGGCTGAGCTGAGTAAACTAAAGCCGTCCTTGAATCCAGACAAAAGAAAGCAAATGCTGCTCTCAGGAAAGATGAACAGGCTCCTGCAGCTTGTAACATCTCAAGGCAAATTAATTGAGGTTGCTTCCTTTGTTAATTACTTGAGCATTTAATTAATAATGATCTATTTTCAATTGTATGTGGATGTTCCTGATACATTCTATTTCAGGTACAGATGCTGCTTTTAATTTCCTCAGTGTCAGAAATCTTCACATTTTTTTGCACACATTGTGCTGGAATTTGACACGTAACAAATTTATGGCACATCACTGTGATTTGTATGCTGTGGTTGGATGGCCATCTCTTTATATGCAGAGTTCAATTTACTGGCTGACATTTATTTATAAGGCCATCCTGTTGTTGCTTTCATCTTACTTATGAGTCTTTATGGATCCAGTCACTATTCTTTAAGGTCAAAAGACTTTTTTGTTTCCATTTGAACTGAGATTTAATAGCATTCAGGTATGCTGCTGCCTAGAATAACTATCAAAAAGACTTATAATCAAAAGAACACAATAACTCAAGGTAAATTCAACTATAGAATTCTTTTTGGAAAATGAAAAATGGACTTGGCACCTTTTAACTCTATTTAACTTCCATCATAATTATTGTGTGATGCTGTATATTGTAGTGTTTTGTGCTGCATGCTCATGATGCTGTCTTGGGCATCTCACCTAAATGAGATTTGGAATCTGAACAGGTTTTTCGGCCTTACGCTCTTTAAACATTTAACCGATTCTAAAAATAAAATCACTCTTAGGCAGAAATACAGGTTGCTTATAAGTACAAGAGCTCTTTTGATAAAATGGTAATTCTTTTCATAAGCCTAGAAAGATTTTCCTTTGTAACGTGGTGGCAGGTTCAGACCAGTTACAGTCTTTTAGTCTTTAATTAAAGGTTTTATGTGCTGTAGCTCTCTCTCTCTCTCTCTCTCTATATATATATATATATATACAGTATATATATATATATATACACACACACATATGGTGTTTGTGTGTGTATGTTACCTGGCTTTGGAAGCCCATTCTGGTGGAACCCTAGTAGTAGCAGTTCCAGTATGTTAGGATCTGAGCTGCATCGTTATGAGTCAAGGTCTTCAATTAGGATTCTCTCCTCTGTTTGCTATTTTTATCTTTATGTTAACAAGTGTGTGAGAGAAGCAGAGGAAACACCTTCACACCCCAGTCTGCTCTTCTGGAAGCCTCTAATGACAAAAGACCCAGCAGCCAGTGGATTAAACCATGTGAGCAGTGTGTATTTATACATACAGTACATACATTCAGTAGAGTGTAAAATATGACAGAGATCAAAGAATATGTAACACCTTCACTCAGAGATTTGTCCCAGGTCAGTTTTCACAAGTGGAGCTTTACACACACTGTGTTGGCTGCCCTTTATAGTAACATAGTATATATTTTTTTATTTATTTTTATGTGTCTGTCAAAATGTGTGGATCTGTACAGAAATCTATGTGCATAAGATTTCTACATGTGTAAAATATTCCTGAAATAAGAACTTATAAAACCTAAAACCTATAAGCCCTGACTCAGGCTAAAAATCATCATACTCTCACACTAATTACTTTTATATGATCTTTATTTGCTAATAGTTTGATTTGAAAAATATAAATGTTGTGAGTGCTGAAACATAACCATAAAAACTGTTTAATAATGCTGTAGTCGCTACAAGAGGATATTATACAGCAAGACCAGATTTCTTTGGTGGAAAACAAATATGCTGTGTGTGAATGTTTTACTGATAAATTTAATATCACAGTAATTGCATCTTGCAAAACACATAGATTAACATGTCCCCATTACATTGACAGAGAATGTAATCCGGTTCCCAACAACACATATTTGCTGTTGCAGTTCGGTTGTATATGAAGATCATTTTTGGGAGACAGGGTTATATATTCACAGGCTTCTGCTTGCACTGAGGAACTGTGAGACACAGTGGGATCAGATGATACCAACAAAATCATCTCATCACACCAGTCATGAGTTACAGTAGATGTGGCATTTCTCAGCATTTGTGATGTGGCAAATTGTACAACAAACATCTCTATACTGCCAAGGATCAGAAATGACGACAGACCTATAGCCTTGAAAATTGTTCAGATCATCTTATTCTTTTTATGGCCATTTGTATTTTCAAAACTCTGTTAATCTTGGTTATTTCTTCAGTTTAAGCCCCTTAGTGTTGAATTCAAATGTATCTAACACAGTCTTAAAGTGTTTGGTGTCTTTTTTTTCCTTTCTTTTTTTTTTCTTTACCATGGCGAGACCCTAAACAAAGTCTGCTTTGATCAGGCAAGTGGAAATACAATTTTAGAAACTTCTGTTGGCAAAGAACTACAGGTATTTCCTCATAGGAGAGGTGAATAGTGTGTTCCAAGGCAAAGACTAACATCTCAAATGAAGCCCAACTTTTCTTCACAACCACACCAGCTCTTTCACTCATGCTGCGAGTTGAAGAAATGCCACAGAAATTAGTCACGTGCACGTAGGCATTTTCATGGCATTTCCCCCCCACGCACATACTGTACTTAGACACCTTGCCTGAGAAATCACAGATGGTTCCCTCTGCTTCCTCCACAGCTTTCTCAGTGGTGTCGTGACCCTACTTTTGGCTGAAAATATGAATTCTTGTTAACACATTATGCTGTAATTTTTTGCACTTTTTAAACTCCTGGTGCTTCATTAATTATTTCATTAAATAATCATAGCTCCATGCAGAGTCTAATGATTATTTTCAGAAGCATTTTGTTTTATAAATCATCGCTGATCTGAGTTTGAGTAGCCACGTATAAGATGATAGCCATATGTGCATCACTCTGTTCATATGCAGATGCATGCTGCCTCTGTCTGAAGCCTGTTTGTTTAAATGCAGACGACTCTGCTGCTCCTCTCAGAATATCTCAATAAAACAGACACAGGTAGTTTCAGAGTGCAGGTTGAAATGATCTTTCCTTTATCCTCTGTGATGAGACCGAGGGAAATCTTTGATCTGGAGTGGCTAGATAATCATCCGTAGCTGAGCCCTGATTTCCATCTCTATTCAGCTCACCCCTGGAAGCTCCATAAGCTGCCATCAACACTGGAACTAATCAGGGTTATTACCACTCTCCCTACTGAATGGCACACTTCTCCAGATGTGGGATCGGCTTCACCTCTGCATTTGTTTTTCATGTTGATGTTGCACACTATATTGATATATATTTGTTTATTGATGCGAGGGGCTGATACAGGGACTCTGGTATATTCTTACCACAGTTTGTGCAATTTTTTATCTCTTTGTTTTACAAACAAATGCTTGATAAGAGAACTTGTTATTTTAATTATAAAAAAGAGTTTACCTGCAGTAAAGCCTGTCTCATCCTGCCTTTAGGAGCTGCTTAAGAGAATAAGCTGCTTTTTTGCAGGTGTGTTTGCTTCAAAGTATGACTCAAATTGGGTTCAGGTTAGAGGATGTCCAATTGAAGCTAAGTGAGTCAAGTCAGTTCTCTTATCTGCTAGAGGATATTTTAAGTTAGGTCTTAAGTCCCAAGTCAGAGCAAAATTCAAGTTGAGTCAAGTCTGTTTGAGGTTATGTCTCTGTCTGTCAGAGAATGTTTGTTTCAAGTGAGGTCTCCTGTTAGGACTGCAGAGCAGTCAAGACAAACATCAAGTCCTCATTTTTGAGACACAAGTCCAATACGATTCACAGCTCAAGACTCATGGTTGAGTGATAAGATTCAAAATTTATGATGCTTGAAGTATGATCATTACTGCTGATCTACTGTAATATCTAATGTCGGCCATGTTCATTGTCCTCTTGCAGCCAGACTCTCACAAAACAGATGTTTACCAGGGCCTAGCTGTCACTGTCACCGTCATAAAAAGCTCAGAATTTCTCCCCAGCAGAGGTCCATATATCCAGAACACATCTGCTGGCAATTTGTCTCCCATTAGATAAACATCTTCGTAAACTTTTTGTCTCCCAAAAAGAAAACGTGGCCCTAAAGCGCTGACTTTCCAATCTGCCGTTGTCAGCTGCGTTGTACAACAGCTCTGCTGAAGTGAAGCATTTATTTGTGACCCCCTCCACGTTCCACCTCATTACATCTACAATGTTGTTCTCTACACTTAGAGGACATTGCAGCTGGATACTGAGCTCGGCATATTTTGTCTACTTGAGCACTTGTTAATTTGCTGTTATGCTCTTTCATGCAGAGCTAATGGTGGATAAAGAAAGAAAATTAAGAAAACAAGAAAGAGCTATTTGAGAGATCTCCATTTTTCCTCTCCTCTACCAAATACTGACCGCTCATATTTCATTTTTTCATTTACTTTCAAATATTTTTCAAATATTCATACACTATTCAAATATCTTCTCCTCTTTTTTTCTCCTACATCAACTTCCACCTCCTTTTTAAAATCTCTCCTAAAAAATATTTCATCTTCCTTCCTCTCTCCTCCTCTCTTGTCCTCTCCTGTCTTCCTAAATCTGTTTTCCTTTCTCACTTCAACTATCTTTTATATTCTTTCCTTTTTTCCACTCAGATCTTTTCTATTCAACCCAGCTCTCCCTCACTTTCATCATCCCTCCCCTCATCTTCTCGTGTTCTCTTCTTAAATTTCATCGTCTGTGCTTTCTTCCTCTAAGCTCCAACATTTTAACTCTACTATTCCATCCTGTCCTGCCCTTTCATCATCTTCCAATAATTCTCCTTTCTCCTCTCCTCTCCTCTCCTCTCCTCTCCTCTCCTCTATGTGATGGATGGTGTGGGTCAGTGTGCAGCCTCTGACAGTGATAGCCTCTGTCACTGTTCAGAGTCTGTGCCTGTTAGCGTTATCTCTCTCCCCCTCCCCAACTTTATCGGCAGTTTTCTCAGGTCATTGACTCAAGTCTGTAGGAGAAGTGGGAGAGGAGTTTTTTTTTTTGTCACTGGCTCACTCCCATCCAGAAGCAACAGGAGGCTTGATACCGATGAAGGGTACAGCCAGTGGTTATAGAGTTGGGCTCTCTTAAAAGCTGCTTGTTGCAGTACTTTTTCACAGCACTTTTTCATCATTTTCTCAGAATTGCTGACATGAAATCATAAACCCTGAAGTATCCAAAAGTGGCAATATGAGCTTAGTAAAATATATATTTTTAAGAAGCACATGATAAGGATTAAAATGAATGTTAAAATGTATGGTGATGCAGCAGTTGCAGGGCCGTAGCAAGTATTTCAGAAATACTTAGGTAAGAGATTCAACTTCCCCAAGCCCCCCCAATACTGAATCCTTTGTCCCTCAGTGTCATGTAAAAATGTATTATTATTATTATTATTATGTATTTTATTTCATTTTATTGCTAGACAGATTCAAACAACACAAATCTTTTATTTTTTCCTTTTTCATATGAGCAGTAAGGACAACATACCTTTGGTTGACCCAAAATCCATTATTGTGATAAGGTTTAAAAAGCTGTAGCTTCAGCCCTCACCTTTGGTTTGTTGAAACTTTTTTATCATGTCATGTTGATGTGTTGCACAAAACTGAGACCAGATAAATTAAATAGTTTTAAAAATCACATCAGTTGATGAATAAATTAGACTCCACCTACAGATGGCACGTAAATTAAAAAAAACAAACAAAAAAAAACATTCAACCTGGTAAAATGATAATCAAGTCTGATTAATACATCCATTAGTTTGAAGGCTTGAACATGACACAGGTGTAAGAAACAGGATTTTACAACTCTGAAAAGTTAGTCAGCAAAGAGTTTTTGACCTTTACTGTTATGTACATTTTAAGAGTTGGGTACAGTGACATGAACATTAGGTGGTGCTAATTCTCCATAATACTCCCTTCTAGAAGAGGAGGACACACCAAGATGACACAATTACAACAGCTCAAACCTTAAATGGTAGAAAATAATGTTGAACGTACGTAATCTCTTACAGTCTCCTCAATACTCCACACAGATCCTCAGTGGAGTGGAAGCTTCAGTACACATTCAAGTCATGATTTATTCACTGAGTCTGTTTCCATTATACTTTGTTGGATTTTGCTTTTAACGGGATACTTTTACACCTCAGACAAATGTAAAATTATTCATATTTTGAACAGACACATTAGACCAGGTGGATGGAATTGCACTCATTGCTCAGGTTACAAAGTAACTGTAGTTTACATGGATTGGATTGGCCAGTATGTTGTGTTGGGGGACATGGCATTGCGTTGTGGTTAAAGTTGAGCCAGTTTCAACTTTGTTTTCCCAGATGACACTGTATGTATTTCCTGCATCTGTGATAGCACCCCAAACCTAATCTCCCTGAGACAAATACAGATGATATGTTTTATGACCCAGAGCTACTATTGGTTGAAATGTGGTTAATGAAATGATAACTACCTGTCTACATTTGTCTTTTTATAAACACAGTGATGTAATGCACATAAACTACAGTATGTACAATTTGAAAGTACTGTCACTGTCAGTAATGGAGCGAAAAGGTCATACTGACTTTGCCTCAGCTTCTTGCCTCTGGGTGGGGTGAGGCCAGATGTTTACCAGTCAGCAGGGTATGTGGGGTGACACTGAAAAATGATGAAATATTTTACAAAATTGTTGAAAATATAATTTATATATTTGCTGACGTTTTGATGAAAATATGCTGTATATGATTCACTGAAGAAAAATAAATAAATAAACTAAACCCTGCCCTGTTTTCATTTCCAGCAGACATAGAGGAGCATTAGCATTTATTTGGAGCCTTGTTCATGTCCACCTGATGACTGTAAGTTCAGTATTCACTCCTCTTCTAGGTATTTTTAGTCTCCACCAACATATTATCTGGCTCTTAAAAACAGAGTAAGGCATCCCGAGGTTTGTACTACTACTTGTAGTTCAACATACCAAGCATATATTTTTGGTATCTGCTTCACTAAACCTAACAATCACAGTATGGCAAAGTGGTGTTTATCAACTGATTAAGTTAACCCAGGATTTCCTGAGCATGTTCATGTGAAATAGGCAGAGTTGTTAATTAAAAGCAACGTTGTCAGAACCATGATTAAAGTACCTAATATGAGAAGTAACGCTGGTAGCTGCATGTCGGGTCAGTTATGGTCATGATCACATGACTAGAATAGAAACACTAGAAAAAATTTCCAGTTGATAAAGTCAAGCTGAGGATTTATTATAAATAAGTACATGAATGATTGTTTCTTACTGAGTGAGTGTTTTTGCTCTTTAGTTTAATGGTGATTTATTCTTATTGTGAATATGTGATGCAGATAAAAAGCTACAGTAATGTCTGACTGTTTCTGCTGCCAAAGCAGAGAGGAGAGGAGAGAGTTAATGTCTGAGGTTGATCTGACTGAAATGTTCATTTACGATTATGGGAGATATTCAGCAGTATGCAAGAAGATATAATATTAAGTATGTGGTCATTTAATGTGATAAACTCTCCCTCCATTTGTTAGAAGCTCTGTGGTGGACATATGGAAAGACTCTTAATTTGCTTGTATTTTGTCTATTTGCATTTGTTTTCTGAAGCTGCAATGCATTGAGCTCTCTTGGCCACTGTATATTTTGGCTTTTCTCTGAAAACAGCTTGCTGCTGTTCACATAAACCACGTCCTCTCGTACTCACTGCAGAGTCCTGATTTCCATTGACACGTTGTAATATTGCTTGTATTGTTAGTATGACCATCGATTGGCTAATAAGTCTGTTTCAGTAACCACATTGCAGCTATGTGGACAGAGAAATCAGCATATTGTGTTCACAGGTGAAAAGTGGAAATGGGTCCGTTGACAGAATCCTCCTTTTTTCTTTCCTTTCCTTTCTCCTTTTTCTGAATAGCACAGTAAAGGTTTAGAAGATTATGTTGACACAGACAGTGTCAGTAAGCTGTTAACCTCAGCTAATGTCAGGTCTGTCAGCTTCCTAGGCAGCAGAGAAACAGAGGTTTAGATACTCTCACTTTCTGTCGGGCAGAAGATCAAGCTGCCAATCGAGAGTCTGTTTGATACAGAGCCATTGTTTTGCTTTGGCTCTGGGTCAAAGAGAGAGCAGTGGGCAAAATTGACATCAGGCAAATACCAAATCAAGTGTCTCTTGTCCCATCTCCCCCCATCCCTGGTGTGTAATGAAGGAGCTAAACATGTTGGAAGTGATTTTTGTTGTTGGCCTTTCAGTTCACTCTCTCCACCATCTGCCCTCTCTGGAAGCTCTGAAAGCTTTAGCTCTGTCTGTGCTGGAAGAACAGACTAGATTTTTGTGCTGTTGATAAAGTTTGAATTTCTGCAGCTGGCACTGTTTTCAATTTCTGTTCAGCCCCTGCTCATGCTAACTACCCAAGTCTTCTATTTCTGCCAAAGAAATGGGAAACACAACATGCCTCACTTGCTGTGCACCCAAAGCTTTTTCTTAGTAAAGATCTCACAAGACACCAAATGTTAAAACTTTTATGTACAAACGAAACTTTTATTTCAATCAGCATGAGATCAGCAAAACAGACATTAATTTAAATGAAAATGCCACAGCCCATTACTTTAATGTAGAGTTAGACAGTGGAAATAGAATGTGGACGAAAATATCTGTTTTGTTTGAATGCAGAACAGAGAGTTTGGCAGAGGCAATAGAGATGAAGCTTAGTGCAGCAACATTTTTTGTGACTACAGGAGGGGAGCAGGTAGCTGCCATAGGCACAGTGTACAGTGATGAAGCAGTCCTGTCAATGTGTGTAATCAGCCATGTACACTGTGGTCAGCCACCAGGGACACGCACACTCATTCTGTCTCTCAATATAACACTCACAAACCCCTTCATTTCTCACTCATGATCCAGTAATTCACTAAAGATAGTCAGCTCTGTAATGTGCGTGCTGCTTTATGTGTGTGTGTACAGGTATTAGCACACTGTCATCAACCAAAACACAAACAATAGGACCAGGACCACAGCCAGAGGCTTAGAAATACTGAGATATACTAAGTCTCACCCACAGAAAACCACACACCATGCGTAAAGTCTTTTATTTTTATTTCGTACTTTGTTGAGTACATGATGTCAGTGTTGTAAGTGGTAGCCTCAGACTTGTATAGTCCAAATAATGCTGCTACAATTAGTCAGTCGGTCGGTTGATAGAATATTAATTGATGACAGTCGTAATTATAGATCAGTGGTGCTCATGATACACAGCTAAATAAAAGTGCTTATACTGTGTCAATACTTGCCTCCCCAGAAACGGAGTATCCACCTATTGACAGCACATACATGTGTGTGGGTTGAACTTTTCTAAAGGTGCCACAGCTTTCATCACTGTAGCCCCAATCAGAAAATAAAATAGGCTCTGCCTAACAATAGCTCTCGGACGATCCTTTATGCTCTATGGCTGTCAGATCAAGTGGAGACAAACTCATCCATACTGAGAGTGAGGGCAAGGATCCTTACGGTGCTCCTGGTGAAAAAACAACATCCAACAATTAGTCATGAAAAGCAAAGGGGCGTTGCTAATCTATCATACAACTGTGGCGGGGATAGGATGGTAAGTTATTGTTGTCATAGAAACAAAAACCGTGCACAGCGTTTTTCTGATAAAGCACTGCCAGCACTTTTCTGCCAGAGAAAAACATTGTATTGACATAGGCCCTTAGCTGTTATCACATAAACTAAGTATGGAACATATATTAAGTGACGCTGTGACATCTGAACCATCGCCATGACAACTCAGCTAACTCCAGATTTTTAAAATTCCCACAAAATAGTCAGGAGTAGGTGACTATAAGGTGACAAACAAAGTTATTGGTACATTGGAAAATAAACCCCGGGATGCATCAAATCTCATACAATGATGATTGTCTCTTTGTCAGTCATAATCCATATGCTGAGTTGTAAAAGCTGTGTTTATGCCCACATACTGTATAGAAAAATGCATATATTCTTTAGCAGAGATTTGGTTGAATGAGTCAGGGAGACTTACGGGCATATGGCTGCAGTGAAGAGAAATGCTCACAGGGTATGTGTGAGTTGTTTATGTATGTGGCCGATGGCTCCATATGGAGAGTGGGATATCATAAATCCATTATCAGGGGGGTAGGGAGGTGCTGTGTGGGCTCTGCGGCCCCTTCCCTCAGGGGATGATTGTAGAGGAACCACAGTAATAGTGGCTGGCATTGGGTAATTGTGCCCTAAAGGCACGTCATGTTTTTTTCACTTTTTTCAATGAGGAATCACAGCAACACCCTGCAGGCATTTAAAATAAGTGTAGCATAAACTGCAACTGCAGGGAGATAGATAGAGGGATTAGAGACAGAGATAACAAATACAGAAAAGAAGGAGATATTGAGAATCTTGTGTCATGTCAGATTTACAGTGAAAGTGAACTGCAAAGTGAAAAGAAGAATTCACTTCAGCCTCCTAGCAGTGATTACAAGTAGGACATGTGGGGATTTTTGAGCTCTGTTGTCTGCTTTTGGACATTTGGACATTCACATTCATGTACTAGTGGCAGCGTTAGTAACATGGCTACCTCTCGGTCTGGCTACCACTCAAAGGAAGAAAACAGAAACTATTGAGAGTTTGGGCTTTTTGCTTTTAAAAGAAATGTCCTGATTTGATGGAGCTCAGGACTCTGGGGACAGCCATGTCACTCCAGATGATTTGAATGTTACACTAGGAATCTGTCTGAAGTTTTCCAGTCCGATGTTTAGAAATATACTGAACAATATTTAGCTTTAGATCCTGACTGATCCTGTTACTGTTTTTGGAGATTGAAATAATTGAAGTCATGCTTCTCTACCATTTATGTGTAAAATTACACACAGCCCCTCTCTCAGATCAGACTGTAGATGAAACACAGATTTCTGCTGCTGTGTGATGAATACAAGTTTTTAATGTACTACACAGAAAAGATTTGAACTTCTAGAAGTTGTTGTAGGCAGCTCGCTCATCACATAGACCAGCAGTATTGATGTTTCTGCAGAACTCCAGGTCACCAGGTCACACTCATGTGGATGATATTGTTGGTAATCTTTCTCAATTTCTGCAGTGGATGGAAAAAGCAGACAGAAGGAGGCTGCACTTGACTTGAAATGAAGAGAGAGGTCTGTGTGTATGCGCCAAGCAAAGCCACCAAATTGGTCTGTGTCACTGATAAGAGGTGGTCGGAGCAGGTTTTAACTCAAATGCAATTTTGTGCCAAAATGAGCAACAGAATTGCACTGTGTTGCCTAATCAGCATAAACACAGCTTCAGCAACGCCTCTCGTCCCATATCAGCACAAACATGCCAGGAAGTTACCAAACTGAGCACAGGCAGGCTCAGCCAAAGAATAGAATTGTGCCCAAAGAAAACAGCATAAAAACTGTTTGTTCCAGCACTGGCAGTGCATCTGCAGGAAACAGAATCAGTAGGATACATGTATTGTTGAGTTTGGTCTTTTCATGGAATTTGTAGACCATAAAGCTTGTCCTTTAAAGATGGAAATATACCATTATCACATTATCAACTATTTTTTAAATGTGTTTTCTGTACAATAAAAATCATTTGAAAGTTTTGTTTGTTTTTTGGCATTTTGTGACCTATGGAATGAAAAGGAGTAAGTGTACTACACTATGGTGTTTGTGATTAAGTAATATAAATGTATAGAAATAAATTGCACATACCACATACAGCCTTAACAACATGACACTGGATAACCGTCAGTGAAACACAACTAAAATGCTACATCAACATACAGAGAGAGGCTTTGTTGCTCCACTTTTCTCAGCTAATCGCCAACATCTTGTCCTCCTCGTCGGCACATATGACAAAGAGAGAATGAAGAGGAAAGTGCACACATGTACACAGGCACACAAAACATCAAATCCATCGAAGTCATTTATTCTTTTGTGCGTATGTGAGCCGTTCGCAATCTTGAGTCCACAGGTGCCAGCCATAAATTTCCCCCCATTGATTTGTAGTATATATGGATTTTTTTCCCCGCCCTAAAGCCCCAGACTAAAATAAGCTTTGTTTGGCAGCTCATGCACTTGTAAATCTGCCTGTGACATTTTGATAGCGGGTGACACACTGGGGGGAGAGCAAATATCATTAGAATGGGACAGGATTAAAATCTGTCACTCAAAGAGTCTATTATCGACAAAACCAGTGTAAGACGCTCAGAGCCAGCGCTGATAGGAAGCTCAGACAGAGGAAAGATGGGAGGAGGAGAAAGGGAGATGAAGTTTTAGGGAAAGAGAAGGAGGTGCTCGCAGGGGGAGGGGATGGGCGGGGGGCTGTCAGTTAGGACGTCCCTGGTAAACAGAGTGGTAAATATTTCAGCCGTCATGGCCGGTGTGAGCAGCTGGTCCCTTTGCACATGGCAATGAGAGGAAAGGAGGTATACTCAATGGAGCCCTTCAGCCTGGAAACCTCCACGCACAGGCACACACACAGACTACACACACACACACACACACACACACACACACACACAGCTGAGTGATGACCACAGGACAGTGCAGGTCTGTACTGCCTTGCTGGCTTCTCTCTTTATTCCAGAGTCAGGCTCCACCGCAGCTCCTTATCAAACCTCCCTAATGAAAAATGTATTTTCAACTTTTATTTTGAAACTGAAATACACACAGCCCATAGACAGAAGAAACTACTTGGATGGGCATCTGACTTCCTCAGGTAGGCCCCCCCCTCCTTTTTTTCAATTTTGTTCATATTTGGAATTAATGAAATAATTGTTGATATTTCTGTGTAATTTCAGCACTGATGTTGGACAAAATTCAATTTTTAATTTAAATTTTGTGAGGCTGCTACATCTGCTGTGTCATGATGGTTCACAATTGTTTAGTTTTCCTTGCTAATACCAAAAGCATGCAGTGTATTTTTACATTTAGTTATTTTATCCAAGGCGGCGGAACAGTATATATATAAAGATGGCATAGATGAGAGGGGTCAAGGTACCCCTATGCTGACAGCTCAAGTCTGAATGTAGAACCACTGTGCTGCTATAGGTTAAAAGCTGGATTTGATCTTTATTTTTTGTTGAAGCAGGACATGCCATCTGAATCTGATCCAAGCGCTCTGATACAACAGTGTAACAAAATCTTATGTATCGTTATTACCTCCCTCTGATGTGGAGTGCAGAAAAGAAGCCTGATAAAGATCTTCACTGCTGTAACTAGTTAACTAGTAGCTGTCAGCAGATGATGAACATACTGTAGTTGGTGCAGCTATATAAACGAGTTGTACAGCAGATTGCTTGTATTCCAAACTCCTACTGCTGAAGACAATGCTGTTTCAATAAACTGACCAGCCACAAACAAAACAGGTAAATGTTCAAACAATTAATTTCCATATGTTACTTCCTTGTCCTTTTTCTCCCAGCTTTGTTCCTTTGGTTTTCCGCAGTATAGAAGTCTGGTTTGAACCTCCAGCAGTTTGCCGGGCTGCAGAGTCTCACGACACCATGTCATTGATGATCAATGGGTTTCTACAAAGCTCCACTACACAGACTCATGTTTGTTTGGTTTTGTTTGGCCCTAAAGTAATAGCCTGAATTCAGAGTACTTTTTACTGTGCTTGAGCAAACAGGTTAGTGTTGTTCCTCTCTGAACTTACACACACACACACAGATGCTTTCTACGGTGCATAGGAATAGATCCACCTCATAAAGGAAACAGCGAAGAGTGTGTGTGTGTGTTTGTTTGTGCCATTATACTGGGTTTATGATTGAGAGTACAAGGTTTCCCTCCACACCTGAAACTTCAGCTGTTTTAATTAAATAAGGGTTAGAGGTAGAATCTGAAAATTCATTTAAAATTGAAGAATATTTAAGAATATGATAGGCTTTATGATTACTACATTTAATTTTACTAAATTAATTTCATCACCTAAATAGGGACTTTCTAATCTATTTCAAGTCTCCCAGCTTTAGAAAAAAAACAAAACAAATACAAACAAAAAACCCTATAAATTTTTCAACATATGTCAGCTTGTATGTCAACCAGTAATGCTTGTCCTCCAGCTTTAATTTTCTTCTACTATATAATACCGTGTATGTGTGTGTATATATATATATATATATATATATATATGTACCTAAGAGCCCATGGTGTGTGTGTGTATATATATATATATACATATATATACACACACATGGCCCTTTCCCCTTGCTCCCTGAGCAGCAAGTCCCGACGACTCCCGATCCGGCCAGACTCCTGCTGCATGTCCACTCCTGCTCCCACTCCCCACTACATTTTCCTCTCTCTCCACTGTCCTATTAATAATAATAATAATAATAATAAAAATAAAATAGCTGAACACATATTTTAGCATCCTCTTCAGTTTTGTTTTAATTATTATTGTGTGTTTATTTTAAAAATGTCGACCTGTCTTACCTAATGGATTCCATGAGGAGTCATCACATTCCCAGTCAATGAAGTCTGTGAACAGCATTTTCTGATAGAAATGACAGACAAAGCACAACTAAAAAGTGCAATGCAAGGTTAAGGAGGGATTATGAAATATATTTATAAAGAGTAAGACAAATGTGTTTCTGAATGGCAATATTATTGTGTGATAATAGTGTGTTCATAGCTTCTGAACAGAATTGTGATCCCACCAAACCTGATTCTCAGCCTGTTCTGAGCTGATTGTGTATGAGGCTTCCTCCATCGTCTGTCAGTGAATTACAGTGATTTCATCCCCAGCCTAAAATAGACAGGAGGCGTTCGAAAAACCCCAGGAACACAACCTGTAATCTGATTTCAGTGCCTGAAATAGTTTAAGGAGAATTTAGCCAAGAGTGTCACTCTCGCTCAACACACAGTTTTGTTCCACGAGCTCTTTCATACTATGAGCATTTTTGATGCATAATGGTGTGAAGGCATTCTGAATCTCACCTCTCACAAAGACACACACTTTCTCGGTCTGGATTCCTCTTGTTTTCTCCTCTGTCTGACTTTTCTTTATTTTCATACACAGACTTGGTAAAATAGGCTAGGGCCATGTTAATACAAATGCCTATGGTTGAAGTTTTTACAGTCATTCATATTATTTCAAAGAAAACTTTTTTTTTTCACATTTTTTACAGAACACTACACACACTCATTGTGTCTCACATGATCTGGTTGGTGAATATTCTAATACATAGGACCATGTAACCATTAATATTTCATTCATTAATTTTCTAACCTGCATATTCCTTTGAATATTGAAAAACTGAAAACCCAAACATAAAATTGTTTATTTTCTTGCAAGTTTAGTTCTTATAGTTTGACATTTCATTGGTCTGGGATCCCAGGTGTCATTAGTGCTGAAGCCTTATTTACTTTCTCGATGGTCACACTACACTCACCTGCCTCATCTGCTCCTGTCAACACCTCTAATTGTTAGTTAGTGGTTTTTTTGTCTGTTGTGTTGTCAGCTTGATCTTGTTCAGCCAACCAGACAGAACACTGGTATTAAATGATTCAACATTTTAAATGCTTTCTTTGTACAATATTTAACTTATGGTTAGAGGAAGATTGTGGTTGTTGGCAAGTAAGTTGTACATTTGGTTAATGTTAAGGGAAAGTTCATTGTTATGGCCTGACAAGACAGAGCCTACAGACATGCTAGCAGCTCTGTGATTTGGACAGTATTAGCTCTTACATGTCTGCGCTGCCATGAGAATAGCTCATCTTCGCGTGGCTGCAGCACATTTGTGTACAGTAAGGCATGTGTTACAGTGTGTCAGCAGGGAAGCTGGGCTTAGATACAGCTTACTGAGTGAATACATATGTTTTAGATGTGATGTAACATCTCATTGCTTTGAGATTATACAGTACACATCAGCACCATCTATTAACCTACACTTCTAAAATAGGTAATCACAGAAAAAGCCTCTCGGTCACTCAGACTGTGACTGAAGGCTGCATTCGCTTATCCTAAATAATATGGCGTTTGGGAGACTGAATGCCGGTCAGTACTATCAGAGAAAAAAGAGATGTGCATTCACATGTAGCCTGTCTTTGTCTTTGTTGACAAAAAATTTTCACAGTGAATACAGCTTTCCTCTGATATGAGCTTATGATTCATCATGACACAAACTCATAAATTCTCTTTCTGCATCACACAGTACATCTGTTGTCATTAACCATAGTTTATTTGTTCTTTATTTTTGTCAGGGGACTTCATTATTATAAAGAGATTTGATGGATGTCTCAGTCAACAGTTAGATCTTTAGAAAAACAACCTGAAAACATCATTGTGACATTTATTTTCCAAACTGACCCTTCAAATGGTAAGGCGTTGTCCCAGTTGCTGGGGTGAAATGTAATAATTGATTTTTTGTGTGTGTGTGTTATGTATGATTATAAAGACAGTGATTAATTTTGTGATAAAGCGTGCCAGCTCACTGCAATATTGAATGTAGTTTGATAACAATGGAAATGAAAAAAAAAAAACATATATTCATGCTCATATAACTTCTTGTTAAAAGATAAAATAGTAAACAACAAGATTTTCTCGCCACTCTCTTCCCCAATCTTGTTTTTGTAGCTGACATAAAGGAGAAACCTGCTTTGCAAATGTGTGTGATCCAGAAAAGGGCAGTTAAGTCCTCAATTATGCTGATGGAGAATACTCACTTTAATGCACAGATCGTGCTGAACTAGATTTGCTGGCAGGAGGTCCACTACAGAATCAGCAGTTCTGCAGCACTGGGGATGCTAATGGTTATTTATCGTTTTTGTTTGAGACCCTCCCCCAAAACTCAAATGTTGTTGCTTCCTGTATAATTCTACCCCTGGTTCAGAACATAAGTGGATCATGCAGTGCTTTATTAAACTGATCATTTTAACATTACAAATTGTGAGCGACTAAGTACAGACAATTTGTGATGTAGCACAATCATACGCTACCACAGGCTAATAATTTATGACATCTTAGATTTTTGCTGCAATCCCATTTCTGTGAATGGAAAATGAAGGTTGGTACTGTAGGTGAGAAAAATGATTTGCTCTGTGGAGATATGATGCAATGATTAGTAACATTATTAACACTACTCTGTCCCTCTTTCTACTGTGTTTTCAATACAGGCAAAGTCATGATATAGTTTATCTCCTTTACATATTTTCTCTTTTTTTTTCCTCAGACAGCAGAAGATGGGAAAAATAGTATATGAAATCTATATATTATGATTACAATATCTGACAGAGTCAATAGAAATACAGGTTGTAACGGCTGTGTGATTAAATGAGCCTTACATGAGAAAGTTTTCCTCTTAACTCTAGCCTACATGTATGTTTCTGTGCACTTAATATCTTATCTTAATCTATCTTATCTATCTTAATCTTAACATATCGATCAATTTATTTCAGATATCTGAAATCTTGTGTAACAGTTGATGTTTATTAAACAGTACACCCCCAGTATGATATGAAATATACTGGACATTTCAAAAGCTTCTTGGCCACTCATAATGCCTCCAAATCCTGTAGAGATGAAGGAGGCTTGTGTAAAACCCTGTGGCAGAAGGGAGAACAGCATGTTGGGTTTCTGAGGTTGGTGTGGAGTTGGGGATGCTGCATGTGTACCATAGCAAACAAACTGCAGTGGAAAAATATGACATTTGAACTGCTTTGGCGATGCTTTGAGCTAAATGCAACATAAATTCCTATTCTTACAACGAATAACTGCCAGGATAATTTAATTGAACTGCCTTGGACTGCCCAACAGACGTGACTGACCATCCTGAAACCATGCCACTAGCATGGATAACGTAGGATATGAACTGTATTCTACTCCCACATAAAGCCTGTCTCCTAGAAACTGTGTCTCTGTTACAACTGCTGCAACAATAAATACGTCTTGTGTGAAGCTAATTGCTGGCTGGATTATATTAAGAGGCAATGTATTTTGATACATTTATTAACAGCAGTGGCATCCCCAGGAGGAGGAGGCTGGGGTGAATAGCAGCCTTACAGAACAAACAACTAACATATCAGAGACTGGGTTAGCATCAGGGTCCTGGTTTGAGCAACAGAAACACTTTGGTGAAGATTAGAGAAAGGTCATGTTTTGGTTGAAATTGTAAATAAACAGGTTGTGTGACATCTTCAAATATTCGGTGTACACTAGAAAAAAAAACATCAAATCACATTGATTAAACTCCAACCAGAAAATTTTTGGTAATGATCAATTAATCAACAAATGTTCAACACTTCAATAAAATTAAATTTGATTAAAAGAAAACCAAAGTATAACATTAGAGTTACCATCATGAAATCATAATTAACACAGAAAATACCTGCCTTATGAAGGATATCATTCCATACACAGCACCAATGTTACTCTAGTGTTGGCGATGTTGTTGTGTTGTTATTTTGTTGTATGTTGATTATTGAGGGCATCTGTGCAAGTCATTCTAAGACTACGAGGTCATGTGTGGATGATGTGTGGCCAAATCATCCCCTGAGGTCGTTCTCACAAATGGCTTTTTATACTGAGTCATCGATGCCCTTTGCATGTGTGCATATTATTATTGTGTGTGTTATGTACACCTACAGAAAATAATATTGGTTTGGTACATCTTTGTGTGTGTGTGTGTGTGTGTGTGTGTGTGTGTGTGTGTGTGTGTGTGCGTGGTATGTATAATTGTTGCATATGTTGCATGTCGGGAAGTGATTAATAATATGCATTTAGCGACAGACTCATCTCGTGTAATTCTAGTCCCATACATCATTGATGATGGTGTAATGGATAGAATCATTTCATGCTGCTCCTTCACTCAGCATAACCTGCAACTGATCAGGAATCTGCTGTCTATTGATGTGGAAGCAGCCATGAAAGGACACATTACCTGTGACAATGTAGCAAGATATGGCTTTCAGATGAATCACAAAAGCTGAATAAAGAAGCAGCAAATGTTGATAAAAAAATGTATTTAGCACTGAAGAGTTTCAGCTGGAAATAGAGAATCATTATTTATTTTGTTTGTTGAAGATATTATAGGAGAATTGAAATAGTAATATTGTAGCTGACATGGTTGTAACAGGCGGCGGAGCTCTACTCATTTCTCCATAGATAATTTTAGGTTACTGTCGTTGGAGCATTTCTAACAATTAGATGGGGCACTTGGAATCCTGCTGATTGAATCATCAGTTCAAAACAACTGCATGATGGTTCATGGAAATAAAATTGTTAGTATACAACTATGAATTGCATTATTTCTGTTGCCTGATTATATTAACAAAGGACTCTGAAAATGTGGAACTCAGAAATGAAGTTGGATTATATCTAACATTTAACAACTGTGTACTCATGTCATGTCAGCCTGAAAACCAGAATGATATGACATTTACTTGGTTTAAAACTGATATTGTGTTTAATGAAGGCAAAGGGACGAGGGTGATTTTGTTTTGTCTTGTCCGGACCAGTCAGTCCCTTCATGTGCTGCAGTAGTGGTTGCTGGAGCAGTTAATGTAATGTTTTCTAGGGGATCAAAGAAATATGCAGGTTTAAAAGCTGACAAAGACAAAAAAAAAAAATAAATAAATAAATAAATAAATAATAAAACATAAAAAAAATTTAAAAAAATAAAAAGATGAGCATACTACAGATTTGCAACAGTGATAGATTTCAGAGGAAACATGATGCCACCTGGATCACATCTTTTTATTAGAATAATGAGAACATGTTGATGAATGAATGAACGAATGAATGCTTCTGCAAAATCACAAAATACCACTGGACATACAGCCATATAAACTCTGGTTAAGGTTAAGGAAAGATGATGGTCGAGGTTAAATACTGGGAAAAAAAAAAAAAAAACTCTCCACTTACTTGAAGCACAAGACAGGATGTGTTCACTTTTTCTATATATTTAACCAAAACCACAGTCTTTCCCCACCAAAGTTTTTTTGTTGCCTAAGCCTCCCCACACAAGGGACAAACCTTGGCCAGGCAGTATTGAGAATCCCTCAGACTGTGGGACTCTATTGGAGGGATGAGAGATTCACTGCTTTGATGTTTTGATGATGTTGAACAACGCGTCACTGCAAAAGCCACAGCACTATAGGTGTGATGTTGGGTTCAGATCTGGTGACTGTGAAAGCCAGAGCACATGACTCACACCATATTCATACTCATCAAACCATTCAGTGAGCCCCCATGCCCTTTAAGGAAGCATTTGCATACATTATGTTTCTTCACACATTCATTCAGGCTTTTCCTTAAATTTATCAGGTGCATGTATGTATCTCCTTACAGTATATGGTTTAATCATCCAGAAAAGTCCCCGTGTGTCTAAAATAACTGCAGTGGGTCGTCACTATATTGGAAGATGCAGATGTACCAATAACTGGAGCATCTTTCATGAAAATGTAATTTAAACTAATACATCCTTTGGTGAACTATGATGAGAACTGGCACTAAATGTAAATTGCAGACTTAATATAATGGACTGTGGGAGCAGCCTGGTTAGAAAAACAGATCTATGCTGAGCCCTATCAGCATCACTTGTGGATGCGTATTTTAACATTACAAGAAGAATGAGGAATAAAGAAAGAAACTGTCTTTATTCCAGCTGATGCAAGCACATTTAAGTCACATTTTGTAGACTTTCAAAGGTTTGTGTAAAATGTATTTTACACTTGGATGGAACAGAGCTGAAATTACATTTTAAAGCAGTCAGTTGCATATGATGTCCTCTTTCAGTCTTAATCCCCTTCCCTTTGTGCAAACACATAGCTTTTCTGATTAACTCATTTTCATCTGAATGTGATCTGGCTTGATTTGATTTGCTATCCAGAGCAATTGCCTTTCATATTAATGTGATTACGTCATAGAACAAAGCAGCCATTATACAGAGACTTATGGTGCTAGTGGAAAAAAGGACCATCACATCGCCATCACTAACATCCCTACAGAGAGATATGGGTATTAGGAAGGAGAGACACTGCACACACACACACACATACTGAGGCACATGCATCATGACTCTAATCTTGCTTTGCCTTTTCTCCTGGCAGTAGGCAGAGCACCGCTGTGACTGCAGCCATGAGTGTTAGAAGTGAGAATCCAACAAAGCTGAGGATCTGTTTGTCATTATCAGCTCATTAATGTGTTTGTAAAACCACTTGTGCTGTTTGCTTCGTATGTGGCAGGACTGTAATCTGGGGTTACACATGTCATAAATTCTCATCTCAGTGAAATCCAATTAAGGCTGTATTTAACTCTGGATCTACTTCAACACAGTCGTTGTCTGTTGTGTATGGAATAATTACTCTCTGTGTCTCCATGTCTTCTTTGTTCATTTCACTCTCAAGGACAGAGCAGTGTGCAGCTACAGTTGCTCAGCTCCTACAGAATGCACACCCTGTACAGTAAACCTAATAATAGACATGTTCAATTACACTCACGGCGCTTTAGTGGCTCAAGTGTTACAGTGGTGTAAACAATGCTGATGTCAGTTTGTCTGCACCCCACACTGTGGGCATTGATGGATACAGACTGACAGCAGTGCAATTTTTTGCTCCACTAGCAGCCCAGCATGAGGATGACAGTGTCAGTCTGTTGGTTGCTGTCTGTCCAACACTTAAGTCTGGATCAAGATATCTTGACAACAGACTAATGAACGGATTGCTGTGAGATTTACTGTAGACATATATATATATATATGTATGAGGGTGCGGTGAGGGAAGGATTGGATTTTAATTTGACTTTAATTTAGCTGATATCAGTATATTAAATTTGCCCAGATCAGCCCTATACCAATACATAGGATCAACTCAGGACATCTAATTTCGAAACCTGTTTTGTTTTCATTCATGAGTCTTGCTGGTGCATTGCCACACTTCTTGACAATTTAATACTACCAATTGTCAGTTAGGGGAACAGGGTCTTCTTAACAGCAGTGTAGCACGATGCCAAGGGGCTGTTTGGACAACATGATGTCACACTCTTCTAGGTTCTGAGAAACTTTTACACATATTAACTATGTACTTGATAATAATAAAATAATGCGTAAGGTGTCCAATCCACAGTTTTACAGTTTCCTTCCATATTGCCAGTCTGTGGGGATAGTCTTTTGTTGCTGCTGTTGTTGCAGTATGACAGTTAGCCCTTTTCATTTTATAGACATGGTCCAGTGTTTGAGAGCAGTGTTGTCTTACGTTTCCTTTTATACTGTCTCATCCTCTGCATCCCGTTTCAACTGGTCATCCCTGTGTTATTGCTTGCATGTTTTACAGATATGCTTTACCATCCTTTGTAGATGACTGGATTTTTTTTGTACTAAAACAAACTTATCACTTTCTGCTGGTGCTTTTAACACTCTAACCTAATAACCTGTATTTGTCTGTTTGAATATTTTAGGTAGGTTATTGCCTCTGTAATGCAAGGAGACACAGGTTGCATTGCAGATTTTTGGACTGTAAAATAAATTCCTCCCACACAACTCTAGAATGATATCTGTATTCAAACACACACACAGAAATCCACACATCTGTAAAGTCCACTGGGCTCTGTTTCCAGAGATATAAGACTGAGGAGAAGATGTATGGGGACAAACTTATCCTGTGACATAAAACAGAACACTTACTTTGAGTTGTGCATGTCTGTAATGTTTTTGTTTTTTTAACAATCCACTACAATTTATTATTGTAGCCTAAGTTAGTTCTCATCAATTACACGTTCTCCACTTTTACTGTAAGACTTCCCATTGAGCTCTGTGGGAGCTGTAATGAAATGTGTATCCAAGTAATACTGAGGAAGAGCGCGTGTGTGTGTCTTGGAGTGTTGGTGTGTGTGTATGTATGTGTGAGAGAGAGATGCTTTCCCTCTGCTTATTAGAAAGGCTTTGACATTTACCATGGTAAACACATTCATCAGCAGAGACAGATGATTATCTGTTTAATTTTAGAGCCTTGCAAGATGTTGCAGGTTTTGTTGTTGCAGTCATCAGGGTGCAGGTGTACAGAAGCAGAAGCACTTTGTCGTGAAAAGAGCCCGCCATATTTTCTCCTGCTTGTGTCTCCATTAACCTTCCTAACATCCTGTTAAAAGGGTGGTACTTGGTGGAACTGAAGACGATTGTCGTAAGAAATTCTTACGGAGGACTTACACTGCTTTTAGAGAAGAAGGAAAGAAAGAAGAAAGAAATAACTTTGACATAATTCCTGAACGCTGGACCTATATGTCTTCAGTAACAGTATTTAACACAGTAAAATACAGTGGGGAAGTGTATTATGGTGAAGAACTGTTTGAGAAATGTTGATACATTTTGACTTGTTTTTCACATGACTCTGGGTTGGTATTAGAATCCACTGTACTTGTGGTGAATTCAAGTTGAATAACTGGGTAAGCTACAAACTTCTCAGAGCCACCTTTCAATCCCTCAGGTGGTGAGTAGTTGATAGTAACATAGTACAATTATTTCTTTAATATTATATTAAAACTCCATTTACTTTTTTCTAACATTATCTCCCAAATTTCATTTCTGTTCAGTTTAAAATATCAAAACTGCTCAAAATGTAAAATTCCATAAACTTTCATATGGACCTTTGGTCCTGACATCAATCAAGCCATTCCAGATGATTGTTTCCTCAGATTTTCTCATATTCCTTTTTTCTCAGGCTTAAAACAATAATATGTAACTGATGACCATTTATGTTGTTTTAACATGCATTGCATGCAGCACAGTCAGTGGTTGCTGTCACCTGGTTATGTAGCTTCTGCCACATTCTTATGTTAGTAATGCTTGTAGAAGAGTTTGTAACACTGGCCATGTGATGATTGTGGAGACAAGTGATTTAATGGAACATAAATGATTTTAAACAAAAAGATAATCTCACCCTCATATATCAGTCTAGCCTTATAGAATGGATTATTTTCATCTCCTTTCTTTTTCCATTTCTCCTCCTGTGTTTCTGATTGCTCACCTGAGTCACGTATACGTAGACAGAATAGCCTCTATGATCAGTATCCACTGGCACAAACTGTTGTAACTGATGCCCCTGCCAAATTATTTTGCATGTGAAAGAATTTGATGATACTGAGGAACAATTTTACACAATTTGTACTTCAGAGACGAGGGAATCCGTCTGCGTCTCACAGTCCCATGGCTTTTTGGCTTGTAGTTTATATGGTAGAGTGTGGCAGCAGGTCCCCGTGTTACTTTGCTAATCAGCCTGTAATCCCCGTGCTGCTGATGTGAGAAGTGATGCTCCACACGACTCTATCATTTTCTCATCAGTGCTCTCTTTGTCTCTGTCTCTATCTCTCTCTCCCTCTACATATCTGTCTGAGGGACTGTTGCTTCTCTGTGATTGGGCCATTGTTCTGACTCGCTCACAGAGCCAGCCTGTTGGGCATGTTTACATGGATTCATGCTTCTGGGCTGCTGGCTAATGCAACACCTTTGTTCTTTTAATTGCTTGCTGTTCCAGCCGCAGGCTGAAAGGAATGAATAATTCCACAGCTACAGAATACTAAAATTTCCATCCAGTGAAGAACTTCTCACTCTGAATATGAAATGTGCCCAGGCAGCTTGGTATATGTCTGGCATGTGAACATGCCGTCATGTTCATGACTGCAGTTCCATATTCTGGAATGTGAATATCTCATGACTCCAGTTTTGGTAGCATTATTTTTTTTCTTTAAATCAGTATAATCCTAAAATCAATAAAACATAAACACAGTCATTTGTTAAAAATAAAAGACCATCACTAAGAGAATTGGTAGCTTCCATACTGATTTAGATTATTTATTATTAAGTCAGATTTGATTGAATTTAATCAGTAATAGACTGATGAAAAAAATCACTTCAAAGAGCCAAAGAGTAAAAAAGCCTCAAACTCCCTTAAAGATGCACTATTTTTGCCACTTGGGAGCAGTGGAAGCAGCTGAAACATATAATTTCACATTATAACACCATATCAAGTTGTTATGCCAAACACTTTTCTTTTGGAGTCATGTCTCTTAGAGACCTGATGTAATATAAACCATTACTGACTCCAGCTCAACCAAGTCCTGAGAAAAAGATGTGGCTCTTCAGCTACTAAATGTTCTGCTATGTGCATCAAAAAGCAAATTGCATTTATTTACTCCGCTTCTTGTGGTACTTATTAGCTGATACATGAGTTACTTGATACTCGAGGTACTTGTACTTTACTTACTTTATTTGAGTCTTTTCATTTTATGCTACTTTATACTTCCACTCCATTACATTTTAGGGGGAAATGGACAATCTTTAGATTACAACATATTGTTAAAGATAAAACCAGTGATTTCCAACCTTTTTGCCTTCTGATGTCTTACAAAAACCAGTGTATAGTCAGGGTCACATGTCAAGTGTCTATGAGTTGCTAACAGCTTCACCAAATGATCCAATATCTGACCAAAAATCAGAGTCCAAAGAAGTGTTTTTTTTTCTTTTTAATCATCTCATGACCTCTCAGATTTATCTGCTGTCCCTGTGTACAACTGTATATAAAGTAGTTAAAACTAGCTCCACCTCCAGCACCTACAACAGTAACATGCTGCTTACACTAATGCTTCAGTATAATCATCTAATGATGAGTAATGATACCTTATCTAGATTTTACTGCTGATACTTACATACATTTCCATGCAGGACTTTTACTTGTAATGGAGTATTTATATCTACATAGCTGTATTGGTACTTACTTAAGTAAAGGATCTGAATACTTCTTCCACTACTGCTTAATCACATTTATCATTGTAATTATCATGACAATAAAGGTCCTCTAACCTTACAGAAATACTTACTTTGACCCAAACCACAAGCTTTTCCTGAACCTAACCAAGTAGTTTTTGTATCTAAATCTAACCAAACTGTGACCATTCCACAACCTTAACCACCTGTTTGTTATTGTTATCCTGATGATGAAGGTCCATTACACCTTCTGCTGGTAAGTTCCTATGGGAATGGGACAAATGACCTATATGATTTTTTAGGTTGGAGGACTTGTTGGATGGACACAAAACCACAGGTATATCAGTGACACATCAATACAAATGAAATTAACTGCGAGATTATATATTGGCTCTGTGACATTATTAAAAGGAGCAATCCACTGACAGTCCTTTTTGACAGGTGTGAGAAAATAACCCCAATAATCATCAGGGTAATATTGAGTTTGTCGTGTTGACTACAAATGACTATGAACTTGACCCACACTAGGGACTAAAAGTGAGGAAACCTTAGCCAGTGCTGCAACAAAATTGACAAGTTTTATATTTCTTTAGTTTTATGGAAGTCTAACAATAAATCAATAAAGTACTTTAATTCTCAGCCTATACAGGGAAAGTAAAGCTGAGGCAGCACATAGACCCCCATTCATTGAAATACCAAATCAAAAAAAAAATAAAATAAAATAAAATAAAAAATACATAAAAGAAATACGTACGTACAAATTCTACATACAGGTGTTTTATATGTGTATTTCCCTTTATATATGCTATCCTCGTGCCAAAATCAATAACTGAATTCAAACAGTGAATTCAATGCTCCATTTAGGAAAGCTTAGAAATTTAAATCCTGTAGCCCTTGACTTCTGATAGACTTTCAAACACCGTAATACAGCATGTTACAGCAGAGATTCAGAGACTTGCATTGATTAATTGACAGGGAACATTGAGTTAAATTTTCAGGTCAGATTTTACACTGCCGCTGTGCAGCTGTGGCTCAAATCTCCTCTGTCACAGCCATATCCTGTTCTCCTCTGCTGCAAAGTAGATGAAAGTGTGTTAATAGCTGCTCTCTATCTGTTAGCTTCTCAAACACAAAGATCGATAGAGGACTGTGGGTGTGTGTTTCAAGGTTGGAGGTAGGGAGGTGGGGGCCAGTGCTTCGTGTTAATAATAAGGGGAGGCTTGACATGAACAGGAAGCTCCAACAGAGCGCTGCATGTTGGGTGATCAGACTCCCTTGCGGCAGGTTAGGAGGAGGAGGATGGTGTGGGCCGGGGTCTAGAGATAGATGAGGCGGGGCTGTCAATAAAGAGCAGCTCTTTATCCTCTGTTAAAGCTCTATTCATTTCATTACTGTCAGGCTTGTCTAGTGAAAGAGGCCGAGGTAGTTTTCCCTAGACGCTTTTTGTACGAGGTGAAGTTAGAGAGCTGCCAGGCCAAGGCATGATGAGGCAGAATGTGGTAGGCCGACACAGGATGAGGTAGAATGAGACGTGGTCCAGGCTGAGATAAAATGAGACTGAATGAATCACTGTTCAAGAAGAAGAGCCTTTTTTTGGTAAACACACCCCTGCATTAAACCAGGGAGTATTCCACTGTTCTAAAGCAATGTCTTTATTTTTATTTTTTTTCCAGAAATGCACAGATTAAGGTAATCATGACACAACTGATGTTTTCTAAGCCAAAATGATAATATTCTAATATATATATTGTAATAATAATAATTATAATAATTATTACTATTGTTATTATCGTATTATGGTTGCTGATTCATATAAAATCATACAGTGTATTAGTATATTATATTATATATGTGTTTAAAGACTTGAATCTTTTGAATTTTGATCAAGTCACTGTCCATCATTCTCATTAAAATAATTAACAAGATATTGTAATGTTAGGACTGGAACCTGTTTCATAAAAACAACTCACAAGCACTGCATACATGCAGATCATAAACAGTGTCATGTTTCACAAGTGACTGTCACTTGTGAATGAGCCACAGCTGAACATGAATTGGCAATTGTTGAGGAATTGAGGAATGTCTCTTTTGGTACAGGATCACACAAAAAGATTTTGGGGGTTGCTTAAAGATGCAAGTCTAATCATAGTCACTGTTGTCCAGTGTGTTGTCTTCAGTCGTTTAATTCTCTTAGACTGTCACGACTAAAGCATTCTTTACACTTTAGCTTTCAGTAATATTCAGTGTGTCTCCAGCTGTAAAAGAAGAAAACTGTCATGTTATTGACATAAAATAATTCATGTTTTGTTAGGTACACATTCAAATATGAAGAAATACCTAATAGAATAAAGACCAAAAGGCATATAACAATTATCCAGTTTCCCCAAGTACAAAACATAACAATCTATTTATTTCCTTTTCTGATCTGAGATATGTGATGTTCTTTAGCTGTCTGATGTGCCTCTTTCATGTACTTGTTATCATTAAAGTCCAGACGAACAGCTTGATTAAAGTTTTCTGTGGAGATGATACAGTATACCTTCCTTTGAGGGCCTGCTTTTGAAGGGTTTTCTGTTTGGATTGTGTTTTATTGGTTCTGAAGACTTATCTTTATTGATTTCTGGCAATTTGTCTTTTAGACCCTTTTCACCCCCATGGCTCCCCACAGACAACAACAGACACACAGACACACACAAACATAATTCTTCCACACTCTCTTTTTGTCAGGCTTACAGATCATTGTGATTGATCAGTACAACACTTCACTCTGCCGGTGTCCTTAGCTACACTACACACTGTGGCTGTCAGGTTTTCTCCATCTGAAATCTATATTGTTGTTCTGGACATGGATCCAGTGGTGCCAGTTGTTACTTCCACATTTTCCTTGTTGTCATTTGAATTTCTGGCCAGGTGGAACTAATTTTGAGATTTTTTTCAGTCTGGAGGACCGGCTCAAAGACTGTCTGCATTTTCTTACCAACAGAACAAGAGGCCCCAACTTCCTGGTTGGGTGCTGGGTAGTGGACTCACCAGTCCATCAAAAACCATGCTTTAGTGCGATTTGAAGTCCCCTGTTATATATGAACATATATATTCTGAATATTAAAAGCAGTAGTAATTAACTAACCATAACCCTCAGTAAGTAATTGATTCAGCCATTAAAGACAACACTGACATGTTACAGACTTTTTAAGTGGATTTGGCAAACATGTTAACAAAGTGTGACCTATTTGCAAATCAAACGGATAGCAAAACTAACAATCATTTGGAGTTATGTCATGATGTATGGAAATCCAATATCAACCTCCGCTTGGGTTCCACTTGGGATGCACTGGTCTAACTCTAACCTGATACCAGTTTCTGTATCTTAACTTTTTAAATGTTTCTGCATGTACTAAGCCAATACCAGTCATTATTAGTACTGATTTAGTTACTATGACAACTTTGTCATTCATCATTAATTTGACTTTAAACAATTCACTTTGAAACAAAAATCAGTCTGCCTACATTTGTTCTGTAATCCACCAGCATGTTTCCCTGCTGCTAATGTCACTGTTGCTTCTTCCTACAAATAACAAAATATTTCATTTTAGAGGCATTTTTCTTCTCAATCTAACCCAGAAAATGCTCCGTTTACTGAAAGGCAGCAACAATGGTCAATAACTGATTAACTTAATGAGGTGTGTATCGGTACCAGTACCGATCAGATGTACTGGATCAATGCATCTGTTGCCCTAACAACCGACATGTCCACCAGCTCATTGCTGACTTTGTCTGTCTGTTGAGCAGGTTGCATAAATGACTGTTTACCAGAGCTTATTTGCTGAAAACAGCAACCTGTCACAGCTAGGGAAAAGATGATAAGAGTTCTGTAACTTAACCAAAAGAGTTACGTTTGTAAATGATTGTAAAACTTAACATGACCTGTAGAACAGAGGGAATTAGCAGAATTGGTGTTAAATCTGTTTGTAAGCAAGGTCATTTTTTTATTTTTTTATTTTGATGATAAATATACAAAATATTGACCAGTCCAACTTGACATCATTAGTTATCTTAGTCATTTGTATCACTTTCCCAAAGCTTCAATCAGGTTAGCTTGTTTCTATGGTATATTGAAGGTTATTTGACAGCCTGCTTCATATTCTTCAGTGCTGCAGACTGAGCACCTTTTGTTTTTCACTCAGTAACTGTAACAACGGACAGCAATCTCCCTAAAAATAATTTCAAATCAGTCATCACCCTCAGCTGAAACAATACAAATTTCAGTAAAAGAGTAAAACAGGGAGGAACCCTGTGTATTTGAATGGTTTTGTTTGCCATCCTAAAAATTTATTTTCACATCACTGCTTTTCAATGAAGAAAAATCGACTATAATACCTTAAGAATCAAAGCCACCAAATGAGGGAGATGTGTAACAGAAGTGATTGGCCAAAAAGTAAAACATACTGCTATTATCTTTTGAATGTCCATTTTAAGGCTAAACATCAGCTAATTGTTTGGGCTGCAATGACTAAAAGCAAAGGGGGCTACTGATCCTGGCATCACTGTCTGTGGCTCATCCCTGATAAAGTGGAGTAATGAATGACTGCAGGTGTTGCCTTTTTTGTAATTAATAGTCTTATAATTGGACAAATTAATGAACTGGCAGATGAAATATGCGAGCAGACATGTGAGGAAAGCAGTTGTCTCTCAGGAAGAGACCAATCTGAACTTGTGTAATGAAGAAAAACTTGACTAAATCACTGGCTCCTTCCCTCCATCTGCTTCTATTCGACTCGCTGTTTTTCTCCAGGGCCTGAGTCACTGCAGTTGCTCTCAGTTTACAGCACAAACAATAACTGATTTCTCATTGTGGAGATAAATAGAATCAGTGTAATCCCATTTCGTTGTCTGATCAGATACAAAGTCTAATTCATATCTTGTCTCTTCCATTTCACAGGTTCTCATGAATCTCGGGGGCGACTGATGCAGCCATGGGCCAATCGCTGGATCTTTAAGAGCAACTTTTGTGTCCCTCCTCCTTCACCACATCCTTTTCCTCATCCCCTCCCCCTCCTTTTCTTGGGCCTTTGTCTCACATAGCTTTAAGTTGAGTCCTCCGGAAACTAGCCATCAACCTATGACACTGTCTCCTTCCATTCATCTGCAAACCATGGCAAGCATTGTTTCTGGCCAGACGAGGTGGCCTTTCCCAGTGCTACTCTTGTATTTTTCCCCTCTGTTGCTGATGGAGGGTTGGTGTCACGCAGCCCCCTCAGGCCCAGAGTCTGACTCCTGTTCCACTCTAGTCCAGAGCCGCTTCTTTGGCTTCTTCTTGTCGTCCTCAGTGTTCCCCACCATGCCGTGCTCCTGGACCCTGCAGAACCCTGATCCTCGACGCTACACCATCTTCATCAAGGTGACCAAACCTACAGAGGACTGCGTGCCATCACAGTTACGCACCTTCCAGTATGACTCCTTCTTGGAAACCACACGCACCTACCTGGGCATGGAGAGCTTTGATGAGGTGGTGAGGCTGTGTGATACCTCTGCCCCAGTGGCTTTCCTGGAGGCTGGAAAGCAGTTCCTCCAAATGAGGAAGGGACCTCCTCGGGTGGGCTCAGCCATCGCGGATGGCGATGGGGATTTCAAAACTGAGTACCTGGTGGTGGGGAAGCGCAACCCCAGCATGGCGGCGTGTCAGATGCTGTGTCAGTGGCTAGAGGACTGCCTTGCCTCCAGCACATCTAACAGACCCTGTGGCATCATGCAGACTCCATGTTTGTGTTGGGAGCCACCACCACAGCTCAGTGAAGGGCACAGCTGTTATCACAATGGAGTTTACCTGGAAAACTGTTTACCCAGCATGAAAGAGAGTGTAAAAGATGCTGAGATAAATGGTGAGTTGAAAAGCTTTTACAGTTATTTAACTCAAAGTTGACTGATAATTAATTAGTTGATTATTACTGTGAAATAACTTTTCAACGGTAGAAATATAAGACATGGTTGCTCCAACATAGATTGAACTCATCCATGTTTTGACAGACAACAAGAAAAGCTAATGATAATGAGAATAGTGTCACACTGAACCAATCATGTGGCTGAAAAAGAGTTACAACCACGCCAGGTTAGGTTGACGTACACAGCACAGAGTGTAGGAGTAGCAGCCAGCAGCAGCACACGTGCAAATGTTTGGGCTACTGCAGCTGTACACACCAGTGCGACAGAAAATGTTAACAAAAACTTGGGCAACAGCTTTACTGTAGAAGACACCCCAATAGACACAGCAAAAGGGTCAAAAGAGATTGTTGAAAAGAAGGGTCTGAGGAATTCGGTAGCGTGGAGCTATTTTAGCTATTTAAAGTCCGACAAGAAGCAGAATAGCGTACACTGTAAATTTCCCAGAGACAGATGATACCACTATCATCATCATTTTTACCATCTGAAGTAGTATGATTCTTCAAGTGCTGGTAGTCCCCATAACCCAACCAGTGCGATACCTGACCATGGTGTTCACTTTCTCCAGCTCCATGCCTTACAAAAAAAAAACTAAACCTTATGATATCTTTACATCTCACTTAGGGGTAAAAAGGAATCTTTAAGCTTGAAGAAATGGTGATTTGATGTATATTGTGATATATCGATATCAACTGATGAAAAAAAATATTGTTTTCCATATCACTCAGCCCTGCTTTTTAAAACATTATTTGGTAAGGGAAGTTACATCAGCATTCATATGTCAAGTGCAAAGTTAAACGATTATGGTCGCTTCTCTGTAAAGCATAGGGAAAGACAAGTCTTGCTTTCAATGTGTAAAATAGATTTAGTTTTTGTTTTGTCTGACCTCAAGCTCACCCTTGGAGTTAAGTATGCTCTCAGCAAAATGAAACATAGATGGTATCTTCAGTAGCAATCAAGCTGGTGAAAATGTGTATGATTTGTGAAAAGTGAGGATAATTGTGTGACATTGGTGAAAAGGGAAGTGGAGTACTTTGGCTGAGTAGAGGGTAAAAAGGGACAGAAAGAGAGAAATGGAAGGTTTAGGGTTTCATCGGATGAAAGCGAGCTCTGTGACCTTGCGAGGTTGGCACCATATTGCGGCCCTCTGCGGTCCAGGGAGGGACACTTGATCAGCTTCCGGGAAGCCTGTGGGAACAGAGGAGAATCAAGTGCCGATATTGGATAGCTTTGGGGATGCTCAGAGCAGGGGGGTGGGGGTGCTGATGTAAAGAGAGACAAAAGAATAAGGTAGAGGGAGAGAGGCGAAAATAAGATGGGATAAGGGCCTGTGGCTTGAAGTCTAATTGTCTGCTGCTTGATCCCAGTTCTCCGTCCCTTCCCTCAGCAGACAGGATGTGGCCTGACATCTCTATCCTGGCTCCGTCAGGACTATGGCCAGAGGGATGGAACATTTCAGCTCCCTTCTCCCTAACCTCCACCATCTATCTCCCTGCCTCTGCTTCTCTCTAGTCACAAGCCCCCACCGGGGCCTGTGGTGGCTGCCTCATTGGTCCTCCTCCTCCCTTCTGAGCCACACCATTGTTGCCTCCCCATCTTCCTCCCCAGGCTGATAGTGGCTGATAAACATGTCGGTGGTAGCCAACCAAGCAGAGATAAAGGTGGTATCTCCTGGCCTGCCCCTCCAGTCTCCAAATGCGGGCAGCATTATCCCCGCTGCCCAGCCTCCTCTAGCTATCGCACTTATGTAACTCAACAGCAGGGTGTGGGCCGTTTCTGCCTCAAGGTGTGAAAAATAAAAAAGAAATATACCATCCATCCACAGAGATGGAAAGAGAAGGATGCATTACAGCTTTTCTTCTCCCTCAGTGTGCTTCAACTCAACACGGCATAGCATCTCCTAGATGATAATCCCAGGTACAGAGTGAGTAAGTGGATGTGGAACCCTGTGATGAGCTCAAATGGAAGAGGCAAGCTGCCTGTGAATATTTGGCTGGATGGGTATGGGTGACTAGATGGATTGAATTTGTGGATGCAGATAAAGAGAGGCCGAGGAGATGTAATGGATTCTGTGTGGAAATAGGTTGGGGAGCTGGATGGTTATGGCCTGCTGTGCAGTGAAGAGGGGAATAGACGGGTGATAGTTGTGAGTGATGAAATGGAAGGAAAGACAATAGATACAGAGACAAAGATGGATAGACTGGCAGAGGAGAATAAAGGAGAGGGAAGAGGCTGACAAAAACCAGTGGGTGGGGGGGTGGGGGGTCTGATATGGACCGGCTTGATGAAGATAGATAGTTGTTGTTGGGTCAGGCAATACGAGCTGGACTCTGTTGGCCTCAGCACCTTCTGTAACTGAGGAGTTCAGATCAGTTCACCAGCTCTTCACTCCGCCTAGAGGATTGAAGGTCCCATCCAGCAGCAGATGAGGGTAAGACATAATTTCATTTCGTCATTCAGCCAGACATCAGGTCTATTTTTAGCCAGTTTCAGCCAGGTGTATCTAGTTATAGTCCAGTAGTTTATCTGAACATTACCATTTACCTCCAGTGCTAATGTCCGTGCCACTGCAGAAAATAGTGTGCTAATTATAAAGTGCAGAGGTTGAGGATGTAGAAGCCTGGGTGGTGGAGCAGCATGAAGTACATCTGACTTCACTGAGGGAAAGTTTGTATCCTGTCACAGGATACACATACACACCTTACCTAACCTAAACCAACCAGATATTACTGAAAATAATAACTGGCATTTAAATGTCGTTGTGGTGAAATCCGGGGTCTGTAGTACTGATAGTTTTTATCTGGGGTTGCTGGGTTTTTGCCATCGACTGATATTCTACAGAAGCTGCAGTAGTTTTTGGTATAACTATCAAGTTTATTCACAATGAAGCCCTGTGATAGACTGAGTCGACCTGTCCAGGGTGTACCCTGGCAATCTTACATAAGTATAGATAATGGATGATAGATGGATGGTCTACAATGGACAAAGCCCAAAAAATGGCAGCTTTCACTATTTCTCTGCGTCAGTTTACAACAGATGGGCACAGCTGTGTCACCTCAGTGATGTTTGCTGCGCCTGAGCGGTTTTATCTATGATGGAGCCAGGTAGCTAGCTAGGAAGATGGTGTCTCATTAATTCCACCCATAAAGCTCTGATTGGTTGACTATTGCTGGACAATTTCTTCCGTTGGAAAGATGTTAGGAATCACAAAAGGTTACAAATTTCACATAGAGTGACTGTTGGAATTACTTCAGAATTTGTCATTGTCAGCTCTCTCTGTTCCTCCTGGTAGGCAAGGTAATGATTATTTGCAATCTGTTAATCATAGTACTTCTGGATCTGCTTTATCAATAGATCACCACCCATGTGTATACAGGGCATAGATAACAAGTTGACTTGGTTAGGCTGATGTGGGCTTCAATACTTTTAAAAATAAAGACATTGGCCAGTCAATGACAGACATGGAGCGACTGGTTTGTCTGCTTTACTATCCTCAGTAGTATCAATAGGGAAAGCCGCCAACCCATATTCATTCTGATGTACCGATCATTATTAAAGGACAAAAAGGATGCATCACACACTTTAGCTGGAGCCACTGAGCATGCCAATATGTCTACAGCTGACAGTGTGAACACAGCTCCTATGCTGTGAGAAATCTTAACCTTTAAGTTGAGAGGACTGGTGATTCCTGGGTTATTTTTGGAATGTTCTGACATTCAAATGGTCACAGTCAAAGGTTTGAGACAAAATATTGGCTGTTGCCAGCTTCAGGTCAGAACACTATCCACGTAACCTTATTTTTTGATAGACCCCCCAATGTATTTCTGTATGTGTGAATGGGAATTTGTGTCAACACATGTGGCACAGAGCAGGAGAGGATTCATTTGCTGCCCCTCAGTGGACAGCAGGCAGGGAGGCAGGTGAGTGATTAAAGGGTGATCAGAGTGATGAGGAGGATGAGAAGGCCCATGACTCAATCTGAACAAAAGAGAGGACATTGTGATAGCTCGGTGCTACAAGAAACACAACAAAGTAAAACTAAAGCGCGGGCAGCAGAGTAAACTCACCCACACCAGAGAAATCTTCTGGCCGCATCTGGTTCCACAACATGCACTCTCACCTTTCAGCTTTGCAGTCATTTTCAAGTGTGTGAAACAATGAAGTGAAAGCTTGGAAATAAACCAAATAAGACACAGTGTCGTAGACTGAAAGCACTCTGCACCAAAAACACAGAGAGGAGCCCTCAGTCTGTAAAGCCTCAGAGCAAAAAAAACTGGGTTCTGGGTATAAAATGATTGCTGTATGTGGTCTTTCTATGTGAATGTGTATGTTCTTTACACGTTGGTGCAAATATACAGATTAGGTGAATTGAAAACATGAATTAGCCATAGATATGAGAGTGTACATTCACCACTTAGTGCAGAATTTTTCAAAAGTTTGCATTCATTTACCAGCGACATCATCAAATACCCAAAGCGTTTCATTTCTAAGCTTGCATATAGTTACTCAAGATGTTACATAATATCAGATAATAATACTGATGTATTTTGTAACAGCTATTATTATTATTTCACTTACTTATTTGAGGGATAATCATGAAATTTTTGCATTTTGGAACAACAGTTCTTATAATTTGAGTGTAGGGGTTTCAGGAAGTATAATAGTAGTTAGATATGGAGTACAACCCATTAGTCTATTTGTTTACCTTTGGCAACCAGTAATTGTCTGTTAGAAATATGTTGAATTAGCTGTCAGCAGGTTGCAGTAAACAGCAATGACTTAAAAAAGATACTGAAGAAACAAAAATGTGGTGATCCTCAGGCAAGATCTGGCAGTTCTTTTTCCCACATTTATAAGAGAGACGGTAGTTTATCTGTACTGTATGTAAGGGTTCGAGTTTTGATGCAGACGCCTGCTCTTAGTGAACCAACCATATGGTGCATCCTTGTAGGATCCACTAATGTATTTTGTCACACACTGGCCCAGGTGGACCCAGCCCCGGCCCAGTACATGCAGACAGTGATACAGGTGAGAGTGGATATAGAAAATGGAGGGTTGGTAGGAGCTGATCATGTCTCTCATAAAGACATGTTTGTCATAGTTATTGGTGCTTGAAGAAACAACATGATCCCATCAGATCTGCTCGACAAGAACTGCCAACCCACCACATCACAATTGTAGACATATGTCTTTTTCTATACGGTGCTGGACCCTGTGAATAAGGCTTTTTTTTTCCCCCAGAGCTTTTCTTTTGTCCAGTTTTCTCAGATCTGTGAATGAAAGTGTCAGACTCATAGGAGTGATGCAGCTGTCGCACCAATGTATATATTGTTTGTTTGTATTTTTCACTACTGACACCAACAAACTTCAGTGGTCATCGTCCCAACATGCGTGTGACCAGTACATCACGGATTTAATGAAATGATCAGCGCAGAACTCATTCGCTACAGTATATGTTCACCAGCCGGGCTCTGCAATAAGTCCCGGCCTATGAGGTGGCCAATGTTTTCATTTTTATTAATATAAATGGGTTTATATAGTGGTTACACCCTTCTCACTATAACACAGAACAGTCACTGCCACCACAGCCTTTAAAGACACAGTGAATAATGTGTTGATGCACGTTGATATCTCCCTCACTCTTCTTACAGCGTGTTAGATAGGTGGTTGCGTGTATTAAACTGACAGACGAATAGAATTCAAAACTTTTTCCTTTTTAGCTTAACTGTACTCTTTCCACTGGTTATCCAAATGCCAGAAAGTTGTTGGGATACATCATTTACCACATTCGTAACCGGTGCTGTCCAATGATGGATTGAGACGAAGGTAAAGAAATAGTAAAGGAGCAGATGGATCCATGGTCCAAAAAGTGAGGCATGTGGAAAGACATCATAAACCCTCCTGACTTGCAGTTTTTTGCCGGGCGCCAGTCGGTAGCTGAGGAAGGAGAACGGTGGGAAAAGCCTCCTGCCAGTCTGAAAGGCCGGGAATCAATACAGCAAACCAAGGATTTCCATCCCAAAGTAGCTGAGGAATCCTAAAGCAAGGTTAATGCATTAGGCTCCTCTTCACACCCAGTGGGATGTGCAACTGTGTGCACACAGGCATGCACTGTATATAAGCAGTCAGGCACATCGCAGTGAAATGTCACACTTCAGAAATGGTATTACAGACAGTAACCACACACTTGGTCCCTGACTGAGTGTGTGGGGCTGAATTTATAGGAAAATAAAGCATTTTAAAGGAAAGTGTGTGAGGATGTGAGACTGTGGTGTGGTAGAAGTCATTAGGAAGCTGTAAGGGCAGAATAACTGAAGAGAGACAGCCCAGGTCCAAGAAAAGAACTCATTAGTGCAGACATGTTCCGTGTGCTCTTCGAACACACACACACACACACAATCAGAAAATGTGCAGACCCACTCCAACACACACCCTTCAGACCTTTTTCCTGAAGTTTGTACACAAATAGATCACTATTTAAAGCTAACGAACAGCTTAAATCACACTGTTAGGTACTGTTAGATTAAGCTGTTAAGTATGCTGCTTTTGGAGTTATATAGATAATTGGCCAACCATAGATGGTGAGGCATCTCACTGAGATATTTTTTACACAGCTGCAATGGAGTTAGATTAGATTTTCTTCCACCCAAAACATCAGCAGTTGTCAGTTTGAGGTGTCAGTTTCTGTAAACTGAAGATTCTTTTGAGGATCAGATTTATCAGACTGAATCAAATGTTTGTGCAACATGTGTATTAGCCCCAAACATTTACACAATTCTGATTTTAGATGAGACCATGCGTGTTTCATAATGATCTGTTGGTGTAATTACCACAATTTAATTTTCCTAATGAGGAGTTAGCTATATTCATGCATGATAAAACATAAAACAAAAGGTTTGTACACTGAAAAAGAGCCATTTAAATGTAGGTTGAGATATCGTGAGAAAAAGATTCAGATGGTTAACAGACCAATTGAGCAAGAATTCATGGTTTTGATTTGACATTAATGTTGAAATTTTACATTTGCAAACTTACTGAACACATCTACCCACCAATGTTTCCTTCCAGGAAAAAAAATGTGTTCCTGGATTTAACATATCTAGCATTTGTTTTCTTCCTACAATGTTTCCCATATGTTGATTTACTCACAGCTGCTACAACATCAACATCGACCACCACATATTAATTTACTTTTTTTTAACTATTTCGACTGGGTGAAATCTTATTTCATTGGAGAGCTGCATCCAGAGCTTTGCTCTGTCTCTTTCACCGTCTTTTGCACACCCTCTCCCTCTCTTTTTCTCTCTCTCACACACACACACACACACACACACACACACTCACAAAAACAATGGACCCTTCTGTCAAAGGGCTCATCCGGAGAATGCACAAGGTAGCAGAACACAGTGCCTACATCCTGAACAGTCCAAACAGTGTGATTAGTTATCCAATTATCCAATTAGTTTATTTCAAGTATTTCCAGGCTTCAAACAGTGCGGCAGGTGAAGCAGAGGAATACTAGTTTCAACACCGGTTTAAGTTGATTCATATTTTCTGCCAATCAGGACTGCATTTGTCAGTGACGTTTCCAGAATTACAGATTTTACCCATCACTCCTCAGTGAACTGCCTCCTGGGCTGAGGTCTAGTTAGGCCTAATGTCTAGTTATCATGGCATTCCCATGTTTTTCCCATGAGTCTGCTCACACTGATGTAGGCAAATAAATAATAAAAAATAACATTTTTCTTACACATTTTGTAAGAAAATGAAAATGTTAAACAATAATAGACTACTAGGGTCTAAATAAATGTCACTCTCTTTATATGAAAGTCCAGCCCCCACAGTGTCTGCTTTGTAAAATTCTGGCCCTTGGACAAATGACCCCTGACTGGCCACAGTCAAACCTGGACCGGTACACATCTGAATCACTTGGCCACTAGTCGCCCTGTAATTCTTATTTTTACATCAAACCCAGCCCTGCTTCTGTAATACTTAATTACAAATAACAGGAAAACATAATCATTATTAAAAATGTTATGCTGCCTGTATCTCAACTCTCTGTGTAACGCATTGGGTTTTTAATCAACTTCTAGGAGCTGCTCCTCTTTTCTGCTCAGTTTAGATTGATTTATTTACTCTCATTTATTTCTCATCAAAGCATCACAACATGATTAGAGTGTGCCTTTTCACAGTTTCTCATTTACGTGCTTGATAGACTTCTTATCTTTTCATTACTTTCATATTCACCAAAGATTGTATTGCCCAATCTAATCTCAAACAAAAATTACAATTAATTATTTTTGGGCATTCCGAAAAACACATTCTATTATTGCAGCTCAGATGCCCAGAGGCTCGACTGTGAGTAAATCTTTTCAGTCTGCTTCAGCTATGTCAAATTCTCACTCCCCTCTAGAGTTTAGTGCTTCTCTTCTCTCTGTGTAGTGTGGTAGAAAGATAACTGATCAATTATCTTTGTTGTATTTTTTATTTTTTGCTGTGTTGTGTTTATGCTTCTGTTGTCAGTTCAGGGGATAAATTAGGTTTTAATGTTTTGGCATTTGATTGTTCAAGGTTAAAAATTATCCTTGGATGCAGCTCTGACATCAGCCACCATCCTGTCACATTTCATTCATTCATTCATTTCAGACCTTGTCACTCCCACCTGCCCCACTGTAACTTCAGCTCCTCCCGCCATTCCAGTCACCTTATTCCTCCTGCTCACCCGTTCCTCAGTCCCTCATTAGCTCCTTAGTATACCGCTCTACCCACACTTGCACTCTGCCAGATTGTCTTTTTAGATTTTCCTGTCTTGGCTGGCCTGTTTTTGACCCCCGTCCTGTTTTTTGGACTTAGCCGTTTTGCCTTTTTGCCTGGTGTTCCTGCCTGCCTGTTACTGACCACTGCTGGCCTACCGACTTCACCCCTCGACTAAGCCTTTACCTGCTCTTGCCTGGGCTACCTTTAAATAAAGGTGAATGTTCAAACTTTTACATGGTGTCTCTGAGTCTTGCAGTTGAGTCTGTGTTTTTCTAAACCATGATACATTCATCATCTGTGCTCAATTCAGTTCAGTGTTGGACTTGACAAATGCTCTTGTGGCTGAATGGTGCCAAATGGTTGGTGGCAAATGGAGTGTCAATGGAGTGACATAGTCAACAGTAAGGTTTAGGTTTTCTTTCATCCCTGCATATTTTCATGTATACTGCAAAACAGATGATTGACTATTTTTCACTAAGACATCAATGTGAAAATTCCTTACACCTAACTGGAAAAACACAGCACTTAGAGAGCCATTACCGGTCTGGTTCTTCCTATTTTCAGTCTGCAAAAACATTTTAATCATTCTGGAAACATTTTCAGATTTCTCCTAAATCCACCAAAATCAGTTTTACAATGTTGTTGCAGAGCCATACTTAATTTGGTGTGTATTCGTTTAACTTTTATGTACCCTACTTAATTTATACAGTGTAGGTTTGCTGATGATCATTTACAGCAACGCTGTGTTAACAGTTACACAGAGAAATGAAGTAAGAGGAACAGGCAGAGTCATTAATAGAACAGAACAAGACTGTCCTCACATAAAAAAATAACCCCATAGGTTGTTTGTGCAAGCAGGTTGTTATAGCCCATAAGTCTTTACAGCAAATGCACATGGATGTGTGAAGAGAGCTTATGGAGGTCCCATAATACATCCACGCAAATGTCCCACAACGACATGTTTATGTTCACATGGCAAAACCCTCTAATGGCCACAGTAATTATGAAGGAAGCAAAGGAGGAAGTCCAGTAATGCCATTATATAGAGACAAAGCTAGAAATTGAATGTTGTTTCTTTTAACCATGACCGTTCCATAAGCTTGACCGCATGTTTATCACTGTAACCATGAGGATGAAGTTGTTTCCTGCTGCTGTAGGGGCACTAATTCAGGTAAAAGGATCTTTGGGGAAATATATGAAATGTCCAGTCTCCTCACAGTGGCTGAGGGGCGTGTCAGTGTCTGTATTTGATAGACAGCAGCTAAGGCAGGCTAAGCAGCAGGAGAATGAGACTAAATTAAAAAAGGAGTTAGTAGCAGTGTGGCATGTTAATATAAAAATAGAAGGTGATAAGATAAGATAATCCTTTATTAGTCCCACAATGTAAATTTCCCATTTACAGCCAAAAAAATGTTGAGAAAATCCTGGTGTCGGATTTTTTTGATCAAAGGTGAACATGGGACAAGTTATTTACAGAGCAGATAAATATGCTGTAGCAGAAAAAACAAAAAAACATTTCATTTCAGTTGCACTACTCTTAGCATTTTCTGCTATGGCAGTAATTAGACTCAGACATAAAGGTTTGCAAGGGTGAGGACAGATATTAAACTGGCTCGCAGAACCAGGGGCAAAAATTAACTGGATCCCTCTTGACGACTGTGTGTTTTTGTATGTGGCAGGCACAATTTAATCATTTAATGTAGCCATTTAAGCTCAGTATAAACTGGAAAAAGGCTTTAATACTTGATTTTCACCCCAGGCCCCTTGACAAGATGAAGCCTCAATATAGGGTTTTAATACAAATGTCACCTGCTCCCTGCATCTATGTTTGATCATCATCAAACACATCTGCCACTTATCAAATTACCAAAACCTAATTTTTGCACAGATAATGACGGGTATCAATACTCATGTGGCTCTGGGGCCTCACAGTGATAAGATACTGTGCTGATCAATGTGAGCAAGAGTGCAGAAGATGTGTGTTGTCTACATACAATCCAGTAACTTGCTGGTTAGCTGAATGGTTAGGGTGCATACCACATGGGCCTTAGTGCTCTGATCAGCAAGTCCCTGGTTTGACTCCTGGTCCAGCTGGATCTTTGCTGCATGTCACTCTCCTACTCTCCCTCTCCATTTCCTGTCTTTCCTCTCACTGTCCTATCAAATAAAGGCAAAAAGCCGCAAAAATAACTTTAAAAAAAGGTTTATCATGCAATCAATTTTTTTTTAACCATTTTTCTAAATTTGCCATCTTAAAGTCTTTTGGACTTGATGTGACTTTAAGACCTTTGTCAAAAAAAGCAGGACAATACACTTGCCTTTTGCCAGGTCTTGTTGACTTGTACTGCCTGATGCCAAAGTCTGAAGTGGGTCTCTGCCATAAAACTGGCAGAGAGGATTCTGTGCTTGCTTTTCATTTCCTATTTTGTAGCAATATACTTCAGCAACTGAAAAAGATAATGGTTTATTCAAAGAATGAAAACTGAAATCAAATATACACACTCAAAAGCCTATTCTCAACTATTGTTTTGTATTTTCTTTTTTTGACTCTCCACTTTTCATGCAGAAATTCTATTGTTGCAGATCAACCTCATTTTGTTTCCCTCAAACAAAAACTCTGAAGCCCTTTTTTGTCAGATTTCACCCTGCTAAAGTGTAGAAATTAATTTCCATCTTTTGATTCAACCAGCTGAAATTTGGTATGTCCCTTTATCCCACTAAAGCATAAAGTACCAGCATAGCAGTTAATGTGTTTTTAAAAAATCTTTAATAATAGGAAAAGACCTGACTGCTCCTGCTGCTGTTAGCAGACTAATAGTAAGACGCACTGCAACACACAGAATACTGTTGAGCTCACAGTTTCCATCTGCTACTGCACACAGAGAAACAAGGATTCAATCAGGTGCTTCTGCATAGAACCATAATGACTCCAGACACCGCTGATTTAAAACAGGTCTATCAGCATTAAGAACCCAGTGCTGCTGTAGTATAATCTGGCAGGAGACATGTTAGAGGTATTAAATTCCTCACAAATTAAAGAGAATGTTGCACATTCAGAGGATACAGAGCTTTTGTATTGCATGTTTTTTTTTCAGTTTCTGAGGTGTGAAGTCCAGCCAAATTTTTCACACACCAACCTCCAATTATAAATAAAAAGATTCACATAAACATAGATGAAATGTTTCCAGCTTTCTGTTTATGCCACTTTGGTGTAGAGTAGGCTGTTATTTTGCTATTTTTATTGCACACTGGTGGAAATTTTAGAAACGGCTTCAAGCCCATTCATTGTGAATGGAGATGGAAAAACAGATTTTAGAATCTGACAGCAGGAATTTACACATGTTTAGCCACATGAGCATTAGTCAGGTCAAAACACTGTCATCACCTGCAGATGCTTGGTGAGGACCCCTTGGCGTCACTTTTTAATGCACTTGGCACCCCTATTGTCATTTTTCAATGTGCAGGTTTGTCTGGTAGGAGAGCTATCTCCTACAAATGATGTTTCAGTACAACTGCAGTACAAACTGTAACAGCAAATGCATTTTGTATTAAGCACAATCACGTTTTTTTAATGAACATTGTGAGGAAATGTTGATAATGTATGTACTTGGTAATTCACAACACATTTGTTTTCCACCAAAATATCAGACCATGCAATATATAATGTCCATCTGTAGTGACTGAAGCATTATTATATTAAACCTTTTAATGCTTATGTTTAGGCACTCGCTGCATTTTGTGAAGGTTAGGAGAAGATCATGGTAGTAAGAGTAAGAACATGTTGCTGTTGTTGGGTTAAGGTATGGCTAACAGCTGGTGTTCTACTTCCTCCCAAAGGTATTAGATGGGGTTGAGGTCAGGGCTCTGTGCAGGCGGGGGTTGAGGGGGGTTACTAAAACAACATTTATGTGCACGGTATTTTGATATGATGTGAAAATAATTACAAATTAAATTCAATAGGTTTTTCTCCATGATGACTCCAAACTTGATTTAAAAGAGTAAAGGAATCTATAGTCATGGATTTGGATTGGTTTGTGCTCTGTTGTTTCTACATGTACGTGGGTCTGCTGCAATGAAACTACAATGGTAGATTGCTTTCATTAAGGAAAGTCCAGTGTACCCCATGGTAAAGGAGATAAGATAGGAGGCAACATAGCTCCTTTCCTAAGTGTTTAGAGAATTGGACCAGCTCTTATCATGGCTGCCTCTTAGATCCTTCCAGGTCATTTCACCCACTTAGAAACCTTCCTAAGCCGAAAAGACTATTCAACCACAGCCCATTTCTTTATGGAGCTGGCTTTGTACATTGACGTATGTCATGTTGAAACAGGAAAGGACCTTCAACAATTCTCTGATGTATCAATGAGCACTGCATAAGGACCAGTGTGAACAGGTGGCATTCATCAAGTTTAAACAAGAAATTTACATGATGTTTAGTTAAGAGAGTTTACTGAATATGACATGGAACACTTGTGTGAGCAAACCAGTAGAAGACAAAGAGGTCTAAAAAGGGCCTGCCCCAAACTTTGGGAGCCAGCTGTGTGGACACAAATGTACCTTTGGCCATATGGATGTGTGTGTCATGTGTGACAGTCCCTCTGCTTGGTTCACTTTGCTGTTGCTGTGCTTTGTATCTCCAGGGCTGTAGACCAAGTGGGGTAGTGATTGGTGGCATGGGATATACCTGGGCCCAGTGTGTCTCATGCATATAAGCCAGTACAGCAGTCAGTCCTGACCTCCTTGCACCTTAGTCCTCTGCTTTGTGGTTTTTCCTTCTTCTTGTTTTTGTTTTCCATCCAACATCCACACAGCACATTTTTCCCTCAGCCACTCCCTACACTACTGACTATACATAAATCTCCCTTGTACACTTTTGTGTTTATTTTGCTATATTTTGTTATAAATAAATTGTTTTGTTACTTAGTATACCCAAGTGTCTCCCGTTGTTGTTGCAGTCTAAGAGCCGGGCTTTAACACATGTAAATAACATATGTAACTACATAAAACTACTATTGTCAAGAGGGAAGTTCATAGATGTGCCCACCAGAGTGGAGGTGGGAGAACTTCCATCTCCACACATCTACAGCTGTATGTACATCATCCACAGTGACCTGTGAGGCTCTGCCTTCATGGCCCACCAGGATGAACCCCCAGCAGCCCCCCTGCCACCTCCTCATCCTTCTCTCTCTCTCTGTTTCTCTCACTGTGTATCTCTGTCTCTGAGTCACAATGCAGTCACCATCCCACACTGTGTGGGGAGACAAGGGCTTCTGATGTATGAGAGTGTTATAAAGCGTGGGAAGAGTAAACCGCATTGCTCAGAGATCCGTGTGAGCGCGCGCTTGCATCTGTTTGTATGTGTGCCAGTGGATCCGAGGCTTACAGGTTAGTGATCCCTTGACGCCCCTGAATATATTTCATATACGTAGCACGCAGTATGGGTTTTAAATGAAGCAGTTAAATGCACTCCCAAAGTAACTTAGAGAAACACTGAGAAGAAAAACAATGACGCATTCATCAGCTGTAGAGTGAATGAAGAAGAGAGAGGGAGCTAAGGACACACCAGAGCACAGCGGGGGCGATTTTCAGTCTTAATAGCCATGTGGGGGAAGGTTGAGGGGGTGGGGAATCCACTCAAGTCCATGGAGGAAATAGACATGGAGGCTCTAGCAGTTCCCATAGGAACACTTTAGCCTGATGCCCAGCACATCAGGGGTACTGGGGGGAAGACAACCTGTAAACAGCATCCAGCTGAAGTCAAGGTACTTCTCAGCAACTCCCAGAAGCTCTTTAACTACTGTGGAAATCAACAGATGCACAAAAAACAAGTCTGAATTTGCAGCCTGTCTGGGGAGACTTTCAAAATAACTGCACTGAGTTGTTTGACAATAAAACAAGCACGTGGAGTTGTTCGGACTCACATACGATTGCTCTCTGAGCACGCAGGCTTTATCAACAGTTGTCGCTGCCAAAGATGGATGTGTGTCAAGAAGGACAAAAACCAGAAGAAAGCCTTATTTCTGTGAGCTGTCAGTCAGGCTGGAGAAAAAGTAAGAAAAGCATCTGATTCCTGTGGTGAAAGACCTTTTGAGCCTTTTCTTATCGTTCCCTCTGAAATGGGGCATCCATCTTCGGAATTGAAATGTCTGGTTGGCTGACCTGCACCTGAAACCAAAGAGCTGCCCACATGATATGTATTTATAGACAATGGGTTTGGGCAGAGAGTTTCAGAGACGGTGCTGCTGTGGAAGGCATGGGGTATAATGCTTTGTGCTCTGCGGCTGATGGGTTGAAGAGATGGCACAGCATTACGCTGATTCAAGGATCTGCTGCAGTGTGAGGGATTAATAGTTAGATTGATCTGTGTGTGTGCTTTTTAAAAATATTTTCACTACATGCATTTCACTGATACATGGGTTTTATATAGCTCCCTTTCTGACACACAGATGTCACTATGCTGGCAGTTTGACATTTTAGCCTCATATTTGAAAAGACATCTGAGTCACATTTCTGTTTTTTAAAAAAAAAAAAAAAAAACCTCTCAACTGCAATCTCACTGGGTTGGACTTTGGACATTTCCACAACACTCACTCACTCAACACTTACTGAATGCTTTCATGTTATTGGAATGATCACAGCAACATGCACTTGTTTTACACAGAGACATATATTTGTGCCTATTGTTTCTAAGATCACTGCAATACTGTACATTTGTCATTTAGGTATCATATGCACAAAGAAATAAAACCAGTTTTCATTTAAAAATCTATGTAAATCAGAACATTTTGAATTTTGAGGACATCAACTGAAACCACAATGTTCAACTGTTCAGATCACTTTTCTGGACAGGAGATGGTAACAGCATGCTCCCTAGTTCCAACATGCAGTTTAGTGTTCATGGTCGTTTAATGTACTTGTAAAGTAAACTCACGTTTCCAATCTTGTTTTGGAGAGAACACACTTTGGACCATTCGAGGGTGTGCAATGTGCCCCATCCACAGGGAGTCATATACCCTCTTCATCATCCTTAGTACCGATGTGCAACAGTTAGAAAAATATCAGCCTTTACCACAAGAAAAATGTCCCACGCAGTGACCACTCTGTAGCACTGGACTCCCTCCCTGTTCCTTAATTACAAGCCCTGGTAATTAAAACTTTAATTATCAGGGCTGTACTGAAGACATTTTTATTGAGCACAGAGAATATCTAGAATTACAAGCACCTGGCTAACTAGGACATAATATTACACATTTATTTGTAAAGCTTCTTAAAATAGTTTAAGGCACCAGCAGCCCTTTTACACAGATCTTTGCAAATTTTGTCATTGTGGAGGTGAATGCACCCAGAGCCCTGAGGACTGCTGGACAGCATATAGATTATTTTCTCAAAAGAATGTAAACGAATACAGGACTGAAATAGACAGTTTGAAATAGGCAGCAGAGCTCTATATCCTGTCTTCAGCTGTAACAATTCATTGAGCAACTGACACACAGTTAATCAACAGTTGTTTTGATAACTGATTGATCATTCAGGTCAAGTAAACATACCATACAACATTTCATGGTTCCATCTTCTCAAATGTGAGAATTTGTTGCTTTTCCTTGCCTTACTTTGTAGTAAACTGAATATATCTGAGGTTCTGGACAGCTGTATTTATAAACCAAGATATTTTATTTTCAACTTCGGCTCTAGGAAAGTATTTATATTGTTTTCCAATGTTGCAAGAAGCAAATGATTGACAAAGAAAATAATAGTTAGTCAATATTCCTTCTTGATTACAGGTAGTCACTGTCTTTTGATATTATTTGAATATGTCTGACCAGACAGATGATTCCAGTGTGGTGGGAAGACACTTACAATAAAAAGCTGCCTCATCTGGCCTGAAGTAACAGTTAACCTGCCTAAAAGAATTTCAGCTTTCACTGGAGAGATTTAGTGTCCCATGATATTCTGTTTCACAAGCTTTCCTTTCTGACAAGAATAAAAGAGTAGAGGAAACATTCTTGAGCATTTTCATTTTTTGTCAGACAGGAGAAGGAGAAGAAATGTAACAAGGGCTCTGGATTGGATTTGAGTCAAAGCACAGCATTTTGCTCGGGTAAAAATTAGGTTTTGCACAGGTCTTATTTTCATAGCTCTGGCCATCCTTCCTCCTGGTAATAACAACCTTGTGCTCAAGTCCATCAACAAGTTAATTTCACCGAGTAAGAGAAGTCAAGCAGGGCAAGACACACTCCAAACATAATAATTCAGACCATCAGACGTGGGACTGACAACCAGAGACAAGGTAGGGATGTTGGACAGTCTTAAGAGACCAACTAACATGAAGTTGATTTTGGTCTTTTACGAGATTTGTTGTGTGAAAGAAAATACAGAATAAAGCCACCAGGATAGCACTTGTCATTTGCTTCTTTTATATACATTTTATTGGCTTGGAAATATCTTGGCATCTTCAAGAATAATAATAATAATAATAATAAAATCTATATTGGTAGTGGTTTAAGAAAGAGCAGCATGAAATAAACCTCTCTAGTGAACCGAGGATGAAACAGAAGATCAGGAGTATCAGAGGACACATCCAGAGACAGAATGGTGGTGTGTTAGGTTGGTGACTGCTTGCTTAATGTCACAAATGACCTGGCAGGGGAGCTGATTGGGTGCTGGGTGCTCTGTGGCGGGTTCACCCACAGGTTAAGCTTCCCACTCTACAGGAAGAGACTGATTGATGGGACGCAGTTGTGTCGAGGAGCCTCTTTTTTATTTTTTATTTATTTATGTATTTATTTTATTGTTATCCAGGAAACAGAATAGAGCCTGCAGGGAACACATTAGACCTGTTGGAGACACAGTTAACATGCAATAAAAAGACTACAGATATTTTACATTAATGGGTATAATTCACATCAAATTTATTTGTATCATAATATGTAAATTCACAATGCATTTCTCACTGTAGCCAGACAATGTGCAATTGTCTCTTTCATAAGGAATATGCAAGCATTTTCACGAGAAACACTAACATAATGTTCACTTTGGCACAAGCCTACATTTTTTTCTCTCTTTTCATTTCCCCCTCTCTTCTTATCTGACCTAACATTTTTTCCCTCTTTCTGTTCCTGTCTCCCTTCATCTCCCTCTGTCCTCCCCCCCGCTCGCTCCTTTCACCGCCTGTTATCTCCACCATGCAGTTGACTGCTTCTGTCCTCTGGGTGTCAGCACTTGCCTTATCCTTCATTCAGCCACACAGCTTTGTGTGAACCAGTCGCCCCATTTCTGCCTGCATTTCATGTTTTCATGATGATTTTCTTCTTCCCTCGTCTCTGTCTTTCTCAACATTTCCCTCACCCTGTCTCCTCCCTCTCCAGCTGCCTGCTTGTTGCCACAATAGTTGTCAACTTCAACATCATATTTCACCCTTCCTTTCTTTCCATTACACACACACACACACACACACACACACACAGACGTCAATCAATAATTCTGCAGTAACCCTATCTATGAGAGCATGTGTTTGTGGCTGTGAGTGTGTGTGTGTGTGAGAGATCAGGGTGAGGGGGTGGGGGTGGAGGGGTATTGATGATTTCAAAGCTCCATAAACTGGAGCTGTAATAGGAGCTGCCCATCCACTCATCCCAGCACTCCAAATAGGAGGCAAAGGTGACTTTCAGGAAGTTCATTATAGACACACACACACACCTACACACACTCACTCACTCAAACACACCAAAATTGCATGATACTCATGCATGCACCGAGTGAACTGCAAAGCACACAGAGTAATTGAAGGGGACTTCGTGTGTGTATTTTTGAGAAAAAAAAACAAAAAAAACTGAAGGTCAATGTGAAGCAGGGATTTTTGGAAGGTAAAGGAGGGAGGATGAGTTTAAGGATTACTGAGGTGACTTGGACTCTGCAGCCGCTCCTGCTACCATGGGTGTTCTGACAAAAGACCCCCTCTGAATTATTGAGAACATAATGAAATGTCCTTGCAGAGGGAGAAAGACAACACTGTGTTACACTCCTCCCATTCTTCTCCTCCCTGACTCTGATTATTGGGCAGGAAATAAAAAAAAAAACTTCCTAGTCTTGTCATTTCTTCCCTTTTTTCCCCGTGTAGAGGAATGAATCTTATCTGTAAATGCCCCCCCCCCCCTCTTTTTCTCTCGCTTTGCCAAAGCCTTCATTTGACAGAAGGAGCTTCTGTCCTTTGCTCCAAACTGCAGTTAATCTTCCTCTGTATTCATAAAGCATATTTGTTCACAATAAACCCTGAATGATTCAGGATAGTGGCTGAAGGTTATTCTGCAGCATCAGGTTCAGTCTAGTCCCCAAAACAGAGGATCTGCTGAAAAAGATGCATTTGGTTCACACTGGAATAACTGCTCCGTAATTTGATCTGACTGAAAAGAAAATACAAGGCTAATCACTCAACTCAGCATCACTGAGCATCACTAATCTATCGATCATTGGTTCGTATAAGCTACTTAAATCAAAGTTTGGTACTAAATGTCTACACTTAAATATACCTGTTAGAAATTAAAATAATAAGAAGCATTTTAACAATTCTATGATTAACTTATTCAGCGAGATCAAACAGTGGTCAGCAGGGTTAAAAAAAATGGCCAAAACCCAAGACACAGAGAAGAATTTCAATGTTCTAAAATATGACTATATAAAGTTAATGTATTCTATTTAGGTCTGTGTAAGAATTGTACATAAAGTCAGAGGTGTGGAACAATTTGAGTGCAACACAATGATAAACTAATATGTCATCCAAAATAACAAAAACTTCAAGAGTCCATTGTGTAACACAAAGAACAAGCCTTTCTTGTAGTGAACATATCCAATGAAAAACGACAATACCTCTAAATGCTCTGACATCCCCACCCTGTCTGGGGTACTTATCTTCAAGCTCAGTGGTTTCAACGGAAGATGTAAATCTTTAAAAGCACTTCACAAACATGCAAACCTTCAGTATGTGTGTTCATGGTAAAGAAACAGTGTAGTTCATTTACATGTTTTTAATAGTTTTGGACAAATCATTGTTGGTTTTGTTCTTTCAATTAGATTTTAATAAGAAAATGTAGGACATTACCAGACTTCAACTAAATCTACACACATCCACTACACAACGAGGCAGCAGGCCATGAGCATGCAGGTTGAGTCTGTGCATTCCTCTGAACCTCTCTTCTCTTCATTAAATCTCTTTTTCCTTTGAAAATGATGCCTTGCTTGAGGAGTTGGAAATAAAGGAAATAAAGTTTGCATGTCACTGAATGACGGCGACAACTTGTTGTCATGGTAATGCCATTATGCCTCCGCTGACTGGACTGGCATGAAAGAACACAAAGGCAGCCCTCTGTCTGCTACGTGTGTCACCCACTTTACACAAGGGTGTATGTGTTTATAATGCATCCTCCAGTCTGCACTGCTCAACAATATAAATATATCTCAACATATGAGGGTGTTCAACAAAGCAATCAATTAACAATCAACAATGAATTAGCTATTCCTACAGCCCTAACCCATACATAACTGACTTAGGAGGTCATTAAAACTATTTGTCCTGCCAGACACTGCTTAGTACATGTTATACCAATCTGACTGTTGGACTATAAGATATCAAAGTTAAGGTTACTTTTACTCTTTCCTGTAAGCCAAAATTAGAGAATAGAGGATTGTTGCAGAAAAATATAGATATATCACTGAAACAGACTAAATAAAAACCCAGTGAAAGCACACTAACAAACACTACCCTGAACTAAGATAAACTAATCAAACTCCTAACAAAAACATATCCACCATTTAAAAAATGGTTTCAAAAATATCTTCTACTTTACATACTTAAAACCGAGTACACAGTTGGTTAAAAGCAGTTTCCAAGTTTAACTCGTGAAAGACTGATTGCACCTTGTGATTTGGGATGGACTGAGCCACTGACCAGCAGACTTAACAAACTGCATAAGAGACCAGTATAATCACCCTTATGACACTCTCTGTGGCAGGTGAAAAAAATGTTTTTATTAATCAGCCCTCAGCAGCCAGTGTTTTAGACACGCAAGTATGATCCAGGAAAAGTCCCAAAAATTGCCTCTTTACTTCTATTTATCTGCCTCTCATGCTCTTATTCATATCACATATTGCACTTTTTTTTTTCAGAATATGTAGGGCTGTTTGAAAATTAACAAACATTTGATGTAAATAGTTGCTGTCAAGGTTTAGCCAGAAAAAAACTGTTACAATTCATTAGAATCAGAATATCTTTATTGTCATTGTCACATGTACAATGGAATTAAAAGTGCCATTGCATCGATGCATCATTCCTAAAACAGAATATAAATAAGTAAAATAGAAACAATAAATAAAAACAAGCACAAACACACACACACCCCATCCATTCTGTTCTTATTGCACCTCAGGTTATGTTTTTGGCTGCACTGAGTGTGGTTATTGCTGTTGGGTAAAAACTGTTGTCTTGAATCTGTTTGTTCTTGTTTTGATTGATCTGTACCGTCTGCTTGACGTCAGCAGTTCAAACAGAGTGTCCAGGGTGAGAAGTGTCCTCTGGGCCGTGTTAATGACCCTCTGAGCCACTGTACAGCTGATGTACCACACACATATACAGTACATTAGGATGCTCTCTATGGAGCACTGATAAAAGGAGAGAATTCTATAGCATTCTTGAGGAACATAATATGATAGCTCATTACAGAACAGTCATCCAACTACTCAGTGAAATATATTAGGGTATGTAGTGAACAAGGCAGTAACAACAGCAACAACAAATCTTCACTCACACAACCAAAGCTCATGTGCACATTTTGGATTTCCATAACATCATGCAGTATAACAAGATTACAACTGAGCACAGTCTCATTTTGCTCATAAGCAGAAGGACTACTGATATGTTGATTGGCAGCTGGCTGGTGTATAATTTTGTCCCTTAACCTTATCAGCCTCAGGAGCATTTCTAAATTCAGTTCTGTTCAATTCAACTCAACCTCCTCACTAATCATGTCATTATTCTTGAGTTCAACGAAACATCATCTTGTCACTCCACCCTCTAAAAATTAAATACAATAAATAAAAGTAAAACACAAAATTGCACAACATGGTGACAGTGCTCTGTCACTTTTCATCTGAGGTAGGAATGTGTCACACTGTGCAGATTGTAGTTACATGTATATCTTACAGAATATATAACCAATTTTAGAATATAATGAAGAGTGTGAAGGATTGACAGAGTCGGAGGAGTTTTACAAACATCAACTGATTTTTACATAGCAACATTAATCAGTCAGCTGGTCATGTTTATAACATTGGTCAGAATATGCCTGTTTTTGTATTTTATTACGTTTTGTTACAATATGATAGTTGGCTCAGTGTGGCTAATGGTCAGGACCACAGCTTTTTGTATTTACTGTAGCCAGCAATAGCGACCAGACAAGGTACAATAAGGGATTGTGCAATGAGAACAGAATGTATGGTGTGTGTGTGTTCGTGCTTGTTTTTATCTATTTTATTTATTGTTCCTATTTCATTTATTTCAGGAATATTCTATTTTAGAACAATGCATCGACCGGATGGCATTTTAAATTTTGTTGTTGCAGTTTGTTTGTGTTGTTTTGTTGGTGATTGGTTGTCCACTGGATAACATGGTCAGTTTCTGCAAGTACTGGACAGGTTATGCACTGATTGAGTGTGTTCACAGAAACATGAGCAAATCCAATTTCACACTCATAAGTTAAGACTTGTCTGCTGACAACAAACAGATATTGACTGTGATCACTGGTGCCTGCTAATTTCATTTCTGAAGGGAAAGGAAATCGTTTACAGATTTTGACTTTTTTCACTGAAATCTGTCTCTTTCAATCCATAACGTTTGACTCATCATGCTGACATAGTGAGATTGCACTCAGCTGTAAAGAAATTGTGTGTGTGTGTATGTGTGTGTGTGCGCGTGCGTGCGTGTCTGACTTTTGACTAACTCAAGTGCTCTCCACAGTGCCCTCCCTCCTCTCGGCCCTCACCCCAAAGGAAATAGATTTGTGAGTAATTAAAAACGTGTGTGTCTGGATGTTGGCCAACTTCATGTTCTATTCATGCAGATTAATACATATTTGTCGTTGCCTGTGGGGGCTGAAAGGCATCTGTCTGTTCCATTAAACATTCATGAGCGTGCAGGACACACAGAGAAAGAACCATTCGGCAGCTCTTTACCCGCTCCTCCTCATATCAACACACATCTTAATGGAGTGCATTAAATCAGAATGGCCAAACAGGGAATTTTACAATGACAGTGACATTCATCACACCTGTTTTTAGGGAAGAATCTCCTCTCAGATCCTCTCTCTCTGTTAGATACTACCAGCCTGTTGTTCACTGCAGGAGTTGAGTTGCTGTTTACTTTTTATTTACTCTCTTTACATCTGCAAATAGTGACTTTGTGTGTTTATGCCAGAGCAGAGCCTTCATGTGTGTGTGGGTGTTTACCATGAAGAAAGCTTTCTAACTGGTAGTTTAATATCAGGACATGATAGATGGCAGCTATCTGCTCTGCATGGTGGTCACTACGCTACAGCAATTTGTATCTCTTCCTCCTCTGCTTACAGGCGATGAGCCTGAAAACGCCGACCATGTTACCGACAGTCCCCGTTCCAACATGCACTCCTTGTCAAAACACTGACTTATAGATGATGTCACAAGGCAGATGAATGAGATGCAAGAAAAGATTAAAAAAGAAAGTGTTGCATACGCAGACTCTGTACACCACACGCCATATTTGACCACAAGTATAAGGCCACCACTGACACAAACAGATGCACAAAATGACAAACACACACACACACACACACAGAATGAGCATCTCACTCAGTGCAGGGCTGCGAGCGAGGCTAGTTCTCCTCCACCACACCTTCACACAGGTACGATCGAGGCACTGGCAACCAGTCCGAGTCTGGAATCTCCTCCGCACTGCTGCTACACTGTGCCCACTGGCCCACACACTCCAGCTAATTACAGACACCCACAGGTGCTATACTCACATCAAAAATAGTAAGATTGCACATGGTTTTCATTAGGAGTGACACACAAAGCTAGATCTGTTGCATCTATTGATGTCACAAATTCTAGTCTGCTTCATTTTTGTTTTCAACAGTCATATATATTCGACACACATACAGGTACACTTAGCTGCAGACAAAATATAGAAAATAACTTTTTCCTTTAACTTTTAACTATTTTATTAAAATAGTAAATCTAAATTAAATCAGTTAATTACAGAGCCCCAGAGGAGACATGGAGGACAAAAAAAAAGATGTACTTTTGTACTTTGTACTTTCTCCCTTTCTCTTCTTTCTCTCAAAAAAGATTGTGAGATCTTGAGATCCCGTGAAAGTTTCTCAGGATCTCGAGAAAGTACATCTTTTTTTTTTTCAACCTTAATTTTTTTCCCCATGTCCCCTCCTGGGCTAGGGTTGGGGCTAGCTGGCGTAGCTACATCATTATTAGTCTTAATAGTCATAATAATATAAATGGTGATAATAATGTTGTTGTTCCAGCTGTTCATCATGTTAACACATTTTGTGTGCCTTTGTTTTTTTATCTGGTTCCTGGTGCATGTGTACTCTGCTTGGGGCAACATGACACATGTGATGGCACAATTTTGCTCAGTTACAACCTGAAGTTTTACTGTATTCAACTGTAAAGTGGAAAGATGATTTTAGTTCATGCTATAAAAATGTGTTTTCACAGAGCTATCCTGAAGGGGAAAAACAAAAAACAAAACAAAAACAAAAACAAAAAAAACAACATGTCAAACTTTGGAACATAAAGCTAGTTTTTCTTAGTTGCTGAAAAACGAACTTAAAATGAGCTAATGTGAGTCTTTGACCTGACTTTGATGACATTTTCAACCTCTGTGATCTCAGGTGGCCTGACCTGGTGAGACATTCAAAAATGTTTTATCTACAAGCTGGCACTCTGATCAAAGGTTGACAAGAATGCAGTGTTTTATAAATGACCACTACTGTGTGTGTCTGTAGGTGGCTGGAGTGTGTGGGGCCAGTGGGCACAGTGTAGCAGCGAGTGCGGAGGAGGGATTCAGACTCGGACTAGGACCTGCCAGTCACCTCCGGAGGAATCGTACCTGTGTGAAGGTGTGGTGGAGGAGGGCCGGCCCTGCAACTCGCAGCCCTGCACTGGTGAGATGCTCATTCTGTGTGTGTGTGTGTGTGTGTGTGTTTGTCATTTTTGTGTACATCTGTTTGTGTCAGTGAGTGGCCTTATACTTTGTGGTTCGATATGAGCGTGTGGTGTGTACAGAGTCTGCGTATGCAGCTTTCTTTTTTTTAATCTTTACTTTCTTGCATCTCATTCATCTGCTTGTGTAACTGTCATCTATAAGTCAGTGTTTTGACTTAAGGAGTGCATGTTGGAACGGGGACTTTGATCGATGAAAAATAACAATGACATGGTCGGCCGTTTTCAAGACCATGCATGCACAGTATGTCAATCATTACACCCACAAATGGCTAAAGGGACACAGCAAATCAACATCTGAACAACAAGACGTTTTGGCACTGTCAATGAAATATTTGACAGGATAAAGCTTTATTAAGAAGTACTTTTCTGTCTGACAAATAGCTCAAACAGCAGGTTTTCATTATGTATGTACATGTATGTTTTGTTTTAGGTTTTTTGTTTCTCTCTTCTTTTCTCAGCTAGTCATGCCACCAGATAAAAAACTCTCAGATAAACATTATCATTAGCACAACATTTACAACACATTAACACTGACAGCACAACAGAAGTCCCAAGTTTGGCTGATGCTGTTTTGGGTGACCAATCACGTCACGGTTGTGTCCCAAATATAAGCCATTAATGAAGGAGCTCTGGTTGCTAACCCCACCCCAACCCCACCCCCCATCCCTCCCGGCCTTGCCTCACCCCCCCCCCTTTAGGCAAAGGTCGCCATCTCTCTCGCAGCCAATCGCTTCGCTCGGTGGACAGCCGCAAGCGTGATGACGTAGACAAGCCCCGCAGCGGACAGCAGAGCCCTCAGACAGGTAAGACAACAGGACGCAGAGGGATCCCATGCATCAGTCACAGTAGCAGCTTGGGTGACCACCAGACTTACATACAAGACAACAACCACAAACTAGAGAGTCACTTTTAACATACACATCTATCAAAATCTCCCAAAGTAGTGCCTTGTCTGCAATGGACTAATTCCAACATGGACCCTGACTGATCATAGTGAAACTGTATTTTATATAAGGTCATAACAGGACACTGTGCCCTGTCTGTAAAACACTATATCAAATGGAGTCCTCCCTCTCTGTTAAACTGATACTCCACCCAAAATCAGAAGTAGCAAGCACTCAACCCTCTGTAGGCTGAAAGAGGTAGTTCAACAAATCGAGACAGTGTTTATTTATTACTTTATTTTTCCAAGAGTTAGATACCAGTCTCATGTCTGTGTGGTAAGTATGGAGCAAGAGTCAAGATGTGTTTAGCCTCGCTAGCAGGGAGATCCACAGCTAACCTGGCTATGTCCAAAGTTCAAAAATACACCTACTGATGCTAAAGCTCACTGATGAACACGTTATATCTAAAACAATAAACCCAAGATGTATGATAACTGGTGAACTTAAGCCATGCCGGTAGGTGCATTTAAAGAAAAGGCAAACTGTTTCCCCCCTTTATGCTATGTTAGCTAGGCTAATCACCACCTGGCTCCAACTCCATACTAAATGCACAAACAGAAGATTGATAATGATCTGCTCATCTCACTCCTGGAAAGAAAGTAAATAGGTGTATTCCCAAAAATGTTGAACAATTACCTCATAAGGTGGCTGTGAAACAATTGTGGTCAGCCTCTTGACAGAGATATATGGGCATAGACTTGATATTATTTGTGTGAACAGATTGACAATCTGTGTATAAATACATATATATATATATGAAAATCTGCAAATACACCTGTGACCCTGCCTCTCTACCTGCCTCTCCTCCTCTGTCTGAGCTACACAGTCAGTTTGCTTCTGTCGTCTGATCATATAACACACTGATGCAGCCGTGAGGAAAAGCATGTGTGGTTTAGTTGAGTATTATTATTACCATAATTGCTGACTCTCCACTTTATAAATTGAGACTTACACTTTGGTTGCTGTAAAATAGTTCATAATGTCCACCTTTCTTTTTGGGTACCATCCTGACTAAACATATCATCAGATTAGCCTAACCGCAGAACACAGAAACACATATGATGTATAGGGTTGCCACCTGTCGTGATCATCCCATGTTGAAAAATAAAATGCATTGTCCCTCACTGAAATACTGTGAGATGCAATTTGTCCTGTCCCTCTTCCCTGATTTCCCATCTACAATGTCAGAAAAACTCACTCTTAGCTTTCATGATAAAAGATTGATCTCTGTTTATACTCTCAAGTGATGTCTTTAGGAGATAAAAACCTTAACAAAATTAAAACTCAGTCGGAGGACAAACTTGGTATGGATCTGACTAAAGAGTCCTGGACAAAAGCACAGAAAATGGTTCATTCCTAATCATCATGTTCTAGAATTCAAAGTTTTTTTTCATAGGGTTCATTTAAGCAAAGCCAGGCTTGTGGTCATTTATTCCAGGACAGTTGCTGGTTGTGACAGGCTCCCCCTCTCTCCAGCCAATCTAACACATGCATTCTGAGGCTTGACAACTTCTGGGCAGTGGTTTGTAAAAACCATCAGTGAAATTCTCGGGATGGCATTCAGACCTTGCCAGCTTATAGCTATATTTGGTAGAGCAGATGAAACTCTGGGTTTTTCAGATGAATTGATTATCTCACAGGATGACTGATGCATTCTGTATATTCTGAACCATCTAGTGTGTTATAGTTGTGTGTTTCAAAAATCTTAACCAGGGTGCTGTTACTTGTTGTATCTTGCAACAATTAATGCAGCGTAACTGAAACAATGCAACCTAACTAAATATGGTGCAGTGCTACACAGATACACACAGTGCTTTGTGACTTTTAGCTATCTGATAGAATGAATGAAAAATATAAAGGATGACTTTTGCCCTCAGTGGCAAGATAACTGCCAACTGAAGAATACTTTAGGGACCTGAAAGAACATACAAACATAAAAACATGTTTTGTCTGTTTGTGGAGGTGTTTTAAGTTTACAGTTTACACATTTACACTAGGACTGTCACTTTGCTCACAAAAATAACAAGTCAGTGCCCATATAGAAAAGAGGCTGTGGTCAACTAGGATTCTTGTCAGTATTTTGCTATATACAATGTTGGACAGAGGAGAAGTGGATTGTGTTGCAGGAGTAGTTTCTATGCACATTTTGATATCTGTCCACCACAAAAACGTATAACTGATGAATTTAAGCTGACAAAAGCCATTGCCTCCTTTCAGTCCTACAGGGGATGAAGGTTTGATACAACAAGATAGACTTTGGGTTAAGTATTAATTTAATTTGCTAATCTATTCCTCACATCCTGTTAAGTTTTCTTCCTTCTTCTTCTTTGCTCCCTTACTGGTTAACTGACTTGGCAGTCATGACTGCTGAAACGATGACTGACATATCCTAAGCCAGTGGCATTGTCTTCCCCTGGAAGTCAATGCAGAGGATATGACATCAGAGCCCCACAGATGTAGAACAGAAGCTGGGGTCCATTTCAGAGGCCGCCTCCTTTGAATGGCACAGTGTGTGATGTTGGACAGACCATTAGAGAGCTGGACATGTGTCTCCTTTCCAAAAGAAATGGTCTACAGAGGATTTAGGCCTTTTTGCAAGTTCCTGCCATTGTCTCTTCAAGTGACCAGAGTGCAATGGTTTGGAATACTGGGGGCTACCAATGACCATGAATTATATCTGAAAAAGAAGGCTTCATTAATCAACCACATTTGGAGGAACCTTTGGAATGGGACAGCATCATCTACCTGTTCAGAAAAGATTAGGCCTCTAAAGGAGGCAACCACCTAAATGTGGCACAGCTAAAATCTACCCTTTATCACTCCACTACCCTTCCTCTTTTGGCCACAGCGGCTGCATCCTGCATGATAATTAGTTATGGCCCTCTCCTTTCCTTTTCCTCCTCTTTCTCCCCCTGTCCACCTATCCTTTCCCCCACCCCTTCCTCCTCAGTAGACTCAGCTTCAGGTGAGGAGTGGTCAGCATGGAGTGTGTGTTCTGCCACGTGTGGGGAGGGCTGGCAGAGTCGCACTCGTTTCTGCGTGTCCTCCTCCTACAGCACCCAGTGTAGTGGGCCACTGCGAGAGCAGAGACCTTGCAACAACTCTGCTGTTTGTCCAGGTAAGCCCCCTGATTTCCCCTCTAATGCCACCATCCTGCGCTCGCCCAGCCCTCTCCTGGACCCTGCCTCACCCATACAAGACCCACCTGACTCCCTTCCTCAGGCACTTGGCAAACCTGTGGCCCCTGGGATGATTTCTACCCTCACCTTACAGGAAGGGATTTGCCTGCAGTTTAGAATGATTCCCACTATCATAACAGAGGTTTTATGGTGTTCTAAGGCTGTCCTACATCCAGACAGGAAGGGAGACTCCACAACTTAAAAAACAATATTACCACAAGCCAATGGATCAGCATAGATGATGCTAGTAAAATCAATCAGCAAAATAACTGATAATTGTCAACTGTGTCAGTGAAGTTCTCTGCTGTTGTTTTGGTGTGTTAAGGGGGCCTGTGTTTGTCTGTCTATAAATCATACCCTAGCTGCTCTGATTGCAGTGCACGGTGCTTGGGATGAGTGGTCACCGTGGAGCTTGTGTTCATCGACATGTGGCCGAGGTTACAGGTCCCGAACACGAACCTGCACTCCCCCTCAGTTTGGGGGAGATCCCTGTGAGGGCCCAGAGAAACAGACCAAGTTCTGCAACATAGCTGTCTGTCCAGGTGAGGAACACAGTAACAATCCAACAATCAAGCCCATTTCATGCAGCAATAAGTCTACTTTGGGGAGGTGAGAGAGGAGGGAAGTGTATCTGAGTCTCACTCAGAATCTCACAAGCTCTGTTTTAATATTCTTTAGGCCAAAAGTATACTTACAGCATCCGTGTGGCCATCAGGGTGTGCATGATGTCAATTTCATAACTCAAAATACACCAAATAATTAACATCTTTCTTACTGTACTGGGCTGTTTTTCTCTTTGTTGATGGGGACCTTGGCTGTCTTCAGTGGATGGAGTGTGGAATGAGTGGTCCAGCTGGAGCTCCTGCTCTGCTTCCTGCTCCAATGGGACCATGCAGCGAACCAGAGAGTGTAACGGCCCTTCGTATGGAGGCTCAGAGTGCAGAGGAGAGTGGCTGGAGACTGTCGACTGCTTCCTTGGGGAGTGCCCGGGTATGAGAGAGAAAGGGCCACAGCTAGATTAAAAATATTTAATGTGGTCCAAATTCTTTTATTTATTTATACATTTTTGCTGTAATTTCTTGAAGGAGATCAAGAGCCACCAAAATAACTGAGCACTGAATCATATAAATACATTTGTATCCCTTAGAGTTAGTTTTATTGTAACTTATTGGATCTTTGGATTTTTTATTTTTTTTTTATTGCATGATGTAGCGCATAAGTTCAATACTGAGTAACTGACTGTGGGAATGCCTACATTATCAAGTCCCTTTGAGCATAATATTGGGACCATACCAGTGGTATACATGACTTGATGAGTGAAATGTCTTAGCTATGTTGCCTGTGACTGGGACCATACCAGTGGTATGTATCATACCCAATGGTATAAGAGTTTTTAAAAAGCAGTGTGACACCTTTCCATGCTGGTATTACTTACTAAGCAGATGATACAGGAATACAACAAACTGGTCAGCCACAGGACATTTAGAAAACAAATTTGCAATTTAAAAAAATCAAAAAAGAATGACAGCATGAAAAAAAAGTTACAGTATGTACAGTATTGCAAAGCTTTTTCCCACTCAGATACAAGTTTGGTCCTCAGATTAATACAACCAAACCCCACCACATTCATTCACAGGTAACATTTAAAACTGAAACATTCAAATCAGTATATGCTGTGACCACCCTTTGCCTTTAAAACAGCACCAGTTTTCCTTGGTACACCTGCACACGGTTTTTCAAGGTACTTGGCAGGCAGTGTGGGGGCTCTGTGGGGGCCAGACCATCTGTTGTTGTACTCTTTGCTCTTCTTGTCATTGAAGGTAGTTCTTTACGACTCTGGCTGCATGTTAAGTGACATGAATGTGGGACACGTCAGTTATCTCCCTGATGGTACTGTGTGATGGATTAAAAACTGATCATCTATTCAATTCAATTCAATTCAATGTTATTTATATAGCGCCATATCTAGACCATACTCTTTAAAATAGGTATTCACAGAGAGAGAGGGGGTGGGGGGTAGAGAATAGTGAGAGAAGAACATAGCATAACACGGGTTAAATATAAAATGTAAGGTGATGCCAATAATACAGTAGTAGTAATGATAATAGTAATAATTAAATTATTACTAATGTAGCAATAAAATTAATAGCAGTATAAGTAACTTCTATTTATAGCAGCAGGTGTTGAGTGGGGTTGTAGGAGCAGCAGGAGACTTGTCATCACAGATCAGACTCTACAGCTCCAGAGGCAGAAATACCTGCAGAAAGAGACAGAAGAGGAGAGAGAGATGGAAGAGCACAATACTACGGGAAAGGGAAGATATTGAGTTGAGAACATGTATTTATGGGATATGTATCCATACTGATGGAGAGAGAGAGAGAGAGAAGCTCATTGTGTCATGGGAGATCTCCCAGCAGTCTAGGCCTATAGCAGCATAACTAAGGGATGGTTCAAGCCTGAGCCAACCCTAACTATAGGCTTTATCAAAGACGAAAGTTTTAAGCCTACTCTTAAAGGTACAGAGGGTGTCTGCCTCCCAGACCCAAACTGAGAGAAGGTTCCACAGTAGAGGAGCCTGATAACTGAAGGCTCTGCCTCCCATTCGACTCTTAGAAACTCTGGGAACCACCAGTAAACCAGCTTCGAAACTTCACTAGCCAACTGTGATATTTATATTTAATACTCAGGCCTATTGCCAACAGACCTGGTTTTTGAACAGGTAGCCATTATCCTTCATAGCGGCAAAGTATTCAATAGCCATGTCCATGTGGTAACTGTGGTTTTGAAGATTCCATTAACATTTTGGCTGCTGTATAGATCCTTTTACTGTGAGTAACATTTTTTTTTTTTGTGCGGTTCTACCCGCTTGTTAAGTCAGATGTCACAATCAATGAAGAAACTGTTTCCAGGTCCAACTTCACTGAGGCTCTCTTGTTTTCAAGGTGCTGCAATGCTATGTCTGGTGTTTTTTGAATAGATCTGAGTCCAAAAAAAACTATTCAGTTGTCACTCTACTGTTTTCCTTGTGACAAGAAAGAAAAGAAGAAATGATTGCAGCTGATAAGTCACAATTTTTAAACGAATGAAGAAAAACAAAGGTTGACGCCAGCTGGTGCTGACATTAGTTGGGTTAGGCAGATAAAGCTGGCCTTGGCTAGCCATCTTCGCCCAGCTTCGGTATTAGATGTTTTGCACTAATTTTCTGGAGCACAGAAAAGGAAAAATTCAACGCTGACATCATGCGACTGTGGTGTAGTTCATTTATAGCCTAACATTAGCTTTTTACTTCTGACAACTGTATTTAGGCTTCTAAGATCATAACATTGGTGTTTATTAGTGATGATTATCTTCCTGAACAAAACGTGTGTCACAGACATTTTTAAGTCACAGAACTTATTTTCTGCAATAATCCAAAAGGCAATGAAAAAATCCCATCTCTGCACTACTCTGGAAAAGGAATAGACTTTGTCCTATAGACCATTGCAGGTCACCTTATTTACACCAAATCACATATACATTATTACATTACTAGTATTAGTAGTAGATTGTGTTTTCTACTCTCCAGACTCCAGCCACCAGTTTCCATTAATTTTAGAATGCTATAAATTATCAATGCACTGCATTAAGCAAATTTCAGGTAGTTGCTATTATTTTAATGTTCTAGGGAAATGAACCCAAACAAATGGAAATTTGAAAAATCCAAAACATTAGAATGTGTTTTGAAAAATTATCAGTACTAATGTGAAGTATACTGTACATAATTTGTATTTCTGCATCAGTTTATGTTGATTGGACCTAGCCTAAAAAGACAGATATGTTTTGTGTTTCATTGTGCTTGATCAAGACTTATCTAATATTGTCATTGTCATTATTGCTTTCATTATGTCAGTGGATGGCAAGTGGCAGCCGTGGTCTTTGTGGTCGGGCTGTTCTAAAACCTGTGGAGGGGGGAGCCAGCAGAGAAACAGGATTTGTTATGGGCCCTTTTTTGGGGGGCAGCCTTGCCCTGGGGAACGAGAGGAGGTCCGACGCTGCAATGAAAAGAGATGCCCAGGTCAGTGCATGGAAACAGATTGTTTTTTCAGCAAAATTGCATCAGGGACAGAAAACTGTGCTACGTAGAAATGATTTTGTCCCCTACTTTAACAAATATGTACATGCTACAAGTTTATGAAACTTATTTATGGTTTTCTGTGAATAGAACCTCATGAAATATGCAGCGAGGACAACTTTTCCAATGTCGTATGGAAGATGACTCCAGCTGGGGAAACAGCAGCAGTACGCTGTCCTCCCAATGCCATGGGTGAGCTCATACCATATATACATATACATTTTACCATGTATAAGATTAAAATGTCCACTGGTCATTTACAAGTTAGGTTAGAAACACACTTTGCTATAGAACCCTTATTGCTTGTGTCCCCTATACAGGGCTTATCCTGCGCCGCTGTACCCTGGATGAAGAGGGCATCGCCTACTGGGAGAATCCCACCTATATGAAATGCATTTCCAACGACTATCGCAGCATACAAACTTTGGTGAGAATAATTTCTGTTAAACTCCTGGTATGACCCCAAACTCCTAAAAAATGACATTTCCATACAACTAAGTTGCAACAAGAAATACATTTTGCAGGAATCGCTGGATTATGTTTAGAAGCAACATATTTTTTGAATGAATGAAGCATTACTTCTATTAACAGCAGCAGAGTCACCAGGAGGTGGGTGGAGTGGGATGGTGGGCATTCAAAGCATCATCTGTGGTTAACCAGGTGCTGTGAGTGCCTAAACATAAAGTACAATACAATATCCACAAGTGGATCCACAAGTGGATATTGTGACGTAAGAGAAGATTATATGGGAAAAATCATATATGTCTGTGAATATTTCACTGATATGTTCACTATCAACTATCACTATTTTTCATTTACCAAATACATAACTAGGAACATATCTTAAATATGTTAATAGAGACTGTAATCCAATCGCAGTTATGTTTCTTTCGATTTTCATTCACATTTGTGGATGGAGTTTAGTTAGAAGATAGGGTTGCAAAGCAAAATAATTGATTATGTATACTCAAATTTCAACCGATTTTAATATTAGTCTTAAGGATATTGTGCTGAACCCTGCTCACTCTGCTGCCAGTGTTTACCCAAAGGTCTGCAGGCTAAATGAAGGACCAAAACATTATGTTATGAAAAAAACACATACTGCCCTAAACTGTTACCGTAAACAGAGATGTTGTGTTGGTCTATGAAAACTAAGAGAGGCCATCTTTCTGCCACTTCTCCGTTAGACTCGGGAACATTTGTCCAAAGCACAACGTGGCCTTGTGGGAGATGGTGTTTCAGAGGTAATGACCAAGCTGAGAGTGACGTCCAGTGATGGGACCAGTTACAGCGGTGATCTGCTGGCCATTGTGGATGTGCTGAAGAATATGACAGAAATCTTCAGGAGGGCATACTACAGCCCCAGCAGTGCAGATATGAGGGTGAATTGATATATGTATTTACTAAGAGTACTGTTGCTTTTAACTCTGTTTAAGGGTGTTTTCTGGCCTAAAGATATTACAGTTAAAGGTTCTGTATGGAGAATTTTGAAAACCCTTGTTGTTACGCCTGTGGTTGTGAACCACTTGCACTCCATGAGCAGGTGGGCATCCATAAAGTTCTTATCAACCCTGTCATTCTCTTTACCAGCCCTCACTTTGTGCTTACTGGGGGTGCACAAGTCACAGTCCAATGTTACCAAGAAAACAAGCAAAGGTTAGCCAGGTAGCTGTAACTTAGCTACACTGCAGGGATCTAGCGTTGGTTTGTTAGCCAATAAAGTAATTGCCAGATGGCAAGCTTGTCAATTTACCAGCCAGATCAGCCTCAGGAGTTTGGATGAACTACATTATCCACTCAACACAATAGTTTGCTGCTGATTTGTCCACGTTAGCAGGCAAGCTAACGTTAGAGAGCATTAGCCATCACAATAAATTTTTACTTCACAGTAATGTTGCTCACATGTCCAATGGGAGAGCCAGCTTGGGGTCAGTTTTTAATTCAGTTTCAAATTCTTTCATACAGTTCTTTAAAGGTAAAGATGCATTGGTATTATTTTCTAGCAAGAATTGATAAAATTAAGGTCAAAGCACAAAATACTGAAATTTCAAGTATTACATATATATAATGGACAAAAAACATATTCTAGATTTTTCTTATTGTTAAATGTAACCCTTGGTAACTAATAGGGCTTTGGAGCAACGTCATTATGATTTTCGCATATAAATCCTACACTTCCCATAATGCATGTTCACTGTTAATAATAATTAACCATTGCATTAATAATGCTGAATAAATTTGCAGAGAGATGCTATTACTGTGGCCGGGACTAGCCTCCCTGCCCTTCCCTGTTAGCTTCCTCACCACTGTCATTATATTGCGCATTTAAAAAAACGCTGATATTTTGGCCTGACTTTCAGCCGTTTGGGGCCTTTCCATATTTATAAGACTCTTATAGAGCTTTTATTTTACTTAACATAACAAGTTGTCAACCTGTCTGCCCTGCTCTGTGTGTGTGTGTGTATGTGGAGGAGCTAAGACACACACACACACACACACACGAAACAGGACGAGAACCGCGACCGTAAGTGACAACATAATGCAGTAAAGACTCAAACTGAGCTTAAATGAAACAGGAATTCATAAAAGAAGAAAAAGACCACCTCCAGCCTCATCATGTAAATACATACAGCCTGACTTCAGAATGTAAAGCTGTGAATAAGACATCATGCAAAACATTTTCTCTTTGTTTTCCAGAACTTCGTGCAGTCACTCAGCAATCTGTTAATGGAAGAAAACAGGGAGAGATGGGAGGAAGCACAACTGGTTAGTATCACGCAGTTTTTCTTAAATAGAACTCACACCGCCACCTCAACTGTAATTACATCTTTTGTTAAACTTAGTGTACAATAATGATAACAACTCTGTAGCTGTAGAATAGATTGACAAAAACACAGGTGGACAAAAAGCCCACCTGTATCTTTTCAGGCTGACAGAGGTAGACAGAGAAAAGTGCTGCTGGAAAACAGAAATAACTACAGCTAATGAGCAACCAAGTCAACGCAACACACACCCACTCATCCATCTGCTGCACTCATCCACTCATGCAGTTCTATCTTTGCCTCCAACCAGCCGTCCAGCCCTCAGGAGTGTCATCATACAGGCATCAGAATAATGTTAGATAACTCAGCCTGGTCTCATCAGAATGAACACAGTGTCTTAAAATGCAGATATCATGCACAAAAAGTAAGATGTTTACTCCCCAAACATGAAAGTATCAGTTACAATTAACAGTTACTATTGTTACCTTAAACAGTGGCATCTCAGCTCATGCCAAGAGCTCTTTATTGTCAGGATTTTTTTTTCTTAATTACCCATGATACCCATGATTTACATCACTGTTCACCATTCCCAGTGTGGCTGTAATATCGTATTTCATTGAATATGTATGTCAGCTTTCCAAACAGCCAGATGTGTCCCTTTATTTCTCGATGGTAAAATCAATAGTAGCTTGCAGTGACTTGAACATTGGGTTAGGCAATTTATCACAATGGACACCATGTCTGCATTTAATGTTAAGTTTGAAAAAGAAAAGTATTTTATCAAACTGCCAAACTTCCAGTCTCTAGAACTATCAGGGCCAAAGATGGATTACCAACCAGGTACTAGGACACTGGGGCCCCAGCACCATTGGTGGGGGGGTGGGGGGGGCAATGACTCCAGCTTCACCATGAGGAATTACAGCAGTCTGTGGTAATCTAATCAACTTCAGATTTGCACATATAAACTGAAATGATAAAGGTCTATAGGGAAAACCTCAGTTATTACTCAAATTTGAGGCCCCATCTTGTAGATGAGCCCTAATTTAACACTGTTAGTTTTTTTTTATTTATTTATTGATTTAGTTTCAGGTCAGTTTATGTAGTGCTGGTACAGGGCATTTTACTAAATAAACCTGTGCCTGATACTCAGAGTGCAGAGAGACTAGAAGAAAGGGGGCCCTGAGCCTCCCTAATGGGTAACCCAGCCCTGATTAGAGCAATGTGTAATCTCAAAGCTTAGAATGGTATCAATGACAGTTTATTGCATACAGTGTTGCAAAACAATTGAAGACAAGGACCATGATGCACAAAATGTATATTGTCATAGCTGTGTGGAATATAAGAAATAGCACTATAGCACTAACCCAGCAAGGGATGTGGCAATGTTTGTCACAAACACACAATTTTTTGTGTGTGTGTGTGTGTCAAGTGTGCTTCTACAGCTGTTCAGAATATTCACCTCAAATCCATAATCTTTTTCTTTCATTCTACGCTCATGTGTCTCTGTTTTCTCAGCTGGGGCCAAACATCAAAGAGCTGTTCCGTCTGGTGGAGGACTTTGTGGATGTCATCGGCCTGAGAATGAAAGACTTTCAAGACATGTATGAAGTCACTGATAACCTAGGTCAGTCTTATCTCCATCCAGGAGATCTCCACAGCTATCTCTGCTTATCAAAAAGCAATTCTATTATCACAGCTTTTTCTGAAGACTGATCTTCATAAGATGCAATAGCAATACAGAAAAGGGAGAATGGGGGAGAATAACCTGATGGTTAAACAGATATTTCATGTGTTTTCAGTCTCAAGTTGCAATAAGCAATGTTAAGTGTCCATTTCAAGTCTGATTCATATTATTAGCAGATTTTAGGTTTTCACAGTTATATCAATAGTGATGTGTCAGCCAGCAGGTAACAGAAAGTTAAAAGTGACAAGCAATAGTTTGATCCACATTTGTCAAGTAAAATTGGAGTTGGCTTGGAGTCAGTGGAAGCTGTGGTTTAGCATAAATCTGGATTCCGGACCTGGATTAGCTCATATTGAGACCTCTTTTTTTTTTTTCTTTCTTTTTTTTTTTTGAGATTAGAATTTTTTAAACCATTCTCTTTTAAATTAATTGTGATATTACTGTGTCACAGCACAGCATAATCTCTCTTGCTGTTGAATTCTGTTTCTATTCTCCAGTATTTACATCAGGAGAACAACCCTGGTAAATATTAGCACTCTCCATGGCAGCAGGTCTTTAGATGTGTCTCGTGGGATTCTAAACTCACCTTCACAACCACCTGATGCCTCTCTCCATTGCCCGGCAACTGTAAACACTCTATTTTTCTCAAACAGGGGAAAAATAATGTATTGTAGTCATCACAGAGGCTCTGCTGCTGTCTGTGACCTCCTGATAAAGATGAATCAGAGTTTGAGTTGAGTCAAGGGAAGTATGTAGGAACTGAGGCCAGATGAGAGGTCCTGTTTATAGCGGTGCCACCTCGCTGTCTGGAGCCAAATAGCCGCCCACACCAGCAGCGTATCTCCCCTGGGGTGGCTGACCTCTTCTCTCCTCCCACACCTCAAACATAAGTAAAGCCATGCACAGGAACGTTCCTTCATCTGCCAACATATAGTTATCAGATCAGAGTTTCTTCCTCCAAACTCATCAAAGTAGTTATGTTATAGAGGATGTGGGAATTCAGCAGGCTTGAACTTCAGCTGCTATTTTGTTATTTTTGTTTCTTCCTGGTTTTTGTTCTGTTTGTTTTTTCTGCTATTCTTATATTTGAATGTATTACTCATTCATTTTCCAAGGAGAGAGATCTTTTCAAATGTCCTTAAAAGTCCCATGTTGCAGAAATTGAGATTTGCATATCTTTTTTGATTATAAAGCACATTTAGATGTTATTTAAATACTGAGAAAGTATGAAAATGCTCATTCCACAGAGAAATGCACACTACCTGTAATCAGAAACTGTACCTCTTAACAGGCCGTTAGGACTTCAGTAACTTTGCAGTGTCACAACAATACAGTCATCGCCTTCAGCTATGCTGTGCATAGCTACGAATGTCCCACCCCTGTTAGGGGTATAGGGTTATAACTTTATTAACAACACAACACTGAGCGGTCATTCCATCAGAAGCCAATTTATCATTGCAGAGCCCTCCCAAGGATAGTAACATTTGAGTCCACTGGCTGAAGTTTATTTTTATCTGAAATACCAGAGCATTTTAGTCCAAATCTGACCTTCTGTTCAACTTTGAGCCACCGCTAAGGATTAACGTTTTCCTCAGTGGTACCCATCACCATTTGCATTTACCAGTGACTTTTACCAAACCACAGCAGGCTACAACCTGTGGTTGGCTTGGCCATACATCACTGAAAACAGCCATTCAGAGGAGAGGCCCAGAATCTGACACAACACACCCTGTTCTCGCTTGAGGGCCAGAGAGAGGCTCGAGAGAGGAGATGAAAATGAAAAAAAAAGATGGACAGGAAAGAAGTAAGGGGGGAAAGAAAGAAAAGAAAGCAAGAAAGAAAGAAAGAAAGATCATTCCAAGCTGGATTACCCACTAGGTAAACTGGACAAGGGCCCAGGGCCCCAGAACTCCACAAAGTTCCAGGCTTACTAGCTGAGTTGTGCAAATTGAAATTTTGTCTGGGAGTATGCACTCTTAAAACACAATATCAACAAACATGATAAAGGCTGCAAGGTGGGTCCTGCTTTATTCCCTGACTTTGAGGCCTTGTGTTAAAGAAGGTCCTTATGTCAAAATCTAGCTTTTAGACCTTTATTATTTCAGTTTTGGGTTTTTGCGTATAAGGTGTTTAGTCCCTCTACCACGTGGTTTATCTTGGGTCAGATAGTCTTTCTGTATAGGAAAATGGAACAAACTGTATAGATAGTGGAAGGAATGGGAGGTTAATAGGGGCCCAGCAGCTAATCTTTGCAGTCTGGCCTCCTAGCAGGCTAATTCAACCATGCAGGCATTATAACAAGTATACATTTTCCTGCTGCTTTTATTTCTAATTTATTTTGTAGCTGTTCTACAGTACTTGGAGAAACTGTTTTCCACATAATATGTATAAAGGAACTTAAGTCAAGTATAGTTAGGTCGGTAACATTACTGATACATAAAATTGAATATACTCCATTACCTTCCTTTGGTCTCAAAACAGCCTCAGTTCTACATGGCATGGAAAATGTTGGAAACATTCCTTTGAGATTCTGCTCCATGTTGACAAGATTGCATTACATCATTTATGCAGATTTGTCTGCAGCACATTCATGTTTCAACTCTCCTTTTCTACTATAGCCTACTATATATATATATAAGGTGTTCTACTGGATTCAGACCTGGAGACTGAGGAGGTCACTGAAGTTCACTGAACTCACTGTCATGTTCCTTGAAACCAGTTTGAGACTTTGGTAGCCATTGATGGTAACCTGTGGCCATAAAGGGATGAACATGGTCGGCAACAACACTCCAGATAGCTGTGACATTTCAAACCATGACTGATTGATTGTTAAGGGCCCAAAGTGAGTCAAGAAAACACACATTACACCAGCAGCAGCACCTGGACTGTTGACACAAGGCAGGTTGGTTCCATTGATTCATGCTGTTAATGCCAAATTCGAGCCCACCTACATCTAGCTTCCTCATGAAATCATCTTCAACTGTCAGTTTTGTGAGCTGCCCTGCAGCCTCAGATTTCTCAAGAAATACTCAAACAAAGCCCGTCTAGTACCAACAATCATACCATTCAGTCAGGTCTGAATCACCAAGTGTAGCAAGGAAGTGCATGTAGAGATTCCTTTTACTAGACTTATACTATTTGGTAAGTAACTGTAACCATGAAAATGTGACAGCTGGATATTTTGTGCATCAGACTATCTTGGTTGGTTTATAAGTGTATCTTTTGGCAGCTACATATGTCCAGCAGGTTTGTCCGCCTTCTCTCTCTCTCTCTCTCTCTCTCTCTCTCTCTCTCTCTCTCTCTCTCTCTCTCTCTCTCTCTCTCTCTCTCTCTCTCTCTCTCTCTCTCTCTCTGTGTGTGTGTGTGTATCTCTATATATATACCATTAATCTGCAAAGCAAGGCACCCCACTTAGACAAACACATGCAGAGATAGTTGTATTTAATGTTGCAAATAAAACATGTTGGAGAATAACAAAATCACTTCATGTCACCTGCTGTTCAGCAGCTGAGCAACAAAAAGACATTTAGTCTTTGATAAGTTTCATTAAAAATTAATACAGAGGCCATCTGCCTTAATAATTTAATGGCCCTGATTTGCAAACAGCAGTATTTACATTCTTATGTGTTGTTTACAGACAAAGGGAATTATACAACTCTGTGGTCTTAAAGTGGTGATGAAGCAATGATACAAGAACCATAATGTGTATGTGAAGATTTAAATGTGTCTGGTGTGTGTTTGCTGCTCCTACATTTCACCTTATTGCTAAATGAATACCTTTGGTTTGGTCATTACTTTTGTCTCATGTGTGACAGGCATTTGTCATTATTTTCAAGTAAAATGGTAAATGCATTTACACTGCACTTACATCGACCACTCAACACATCACCCATTCACACACACACTTTCTTAGAGCACTTGTTCTATACATACACAGTGTTCTAAGTCATACACACAACAGTGTTACATTGGGGGCAATTTGGGGTTCAGTATCTTGCCCAAGGATACTTCAGCACGCAAACTGGCGGAGCCAGGGATCAAACCACTGACCTTCCGATTAGTGGGTGACCTGCTCTACCTGGGCTGGACTGAGCCGCAGCCACCCAAGTCAATGATTGATTAATTAATCAATAAAATGTCTGAGACTTAATTAATTAATATTGAACACTCGTGTCAGTTCATTTTCACTGCTTTGAGCACTGCAGTCAAATTTCATTGATATTTATTTGTATTGGAGTGATGGTAAAAAATCTCAGAGACAATATTAAAACCTATGCAAATAAACCCAAACTTTGACTCGGCTACATACCACTAGAGTTGACTAAATAGATACTGTGATTTGGCAGAGTCACTTTAGGAAAGCTGATAATATTGGGCAGTGACACAGCAGTGTGAATGAGTGAAGGCTGGAGTATGAGGAGACTGGTACGCAGATATACTGTCTTCAGCATTAATGTCAGAGAGAGTGTTCATGTCCCATGTCATTCTAACACTCAGTACTCTAGTAACCCTATATTTGACCATACTTTTGTTGCCATCCATCAGTATCATAGTAAAAAATAGAAATGGTAAATAAATAGTAGACATTGTTATTAAATGCAGTCCAGAGGTTTTGAGAATCATCCACTATCAGTATTCATTTTAATGGTTTGGGAGGCAAAAATGTGTTTGCCTTATTCAAGTTGTGAACATTAAGAGTAACAGCAGCAGGGCTTCACTCCTGTCTGCAGGCAGGTGCTAGATACACAGTTTTCAGTAGCAGTAGGGTTATTTGTCAGCCGGGATGTTTTCCACCACTAAAGACAGCCCTGTACTGCTAGCATGCTAATGAGGCCGTCACTCCTAATCAGGAGTCAACAGGAGCCAATCAGGAGCAATTAGAAACAATTTCCTCCCCAGCTGGGAGATGTGTCTCCACGGTGGTTATGTCACACCAGCAGCCAGCCCTCTTTATGCATACAGCCTGGACCTGCTTACATGGATTAAAACAGCTTTCTAATGTCTTGTTTACATTGATTGATTGGTCCCCTTTCACATCCTGGAAATGTTATGAATATGAGCATTTTTTTTTTCTAAAAATGAAAAATACAAATGCCAGTCTCTGTCAGCTACAAAAACATTTTCTGAACATGAAAAGAAATAGTGTTGGGGGGTACCGACAGAATTCAATTTGCCCCCAGTTTGCAGTGTGCAAACCAACAACAATCACCTACAATTAAAGTGCAGCATTGCAGCTTACACTGTTAATATGATAATGATCAAAACCTATACCCCAACTGTAACCTTACTGGTGTGTTAACTCCTAATCTACATATCAAACAAACTTAAGATGATTGCTCATTCTTTTTAAAGTGCATGCTGTGACATTTTAGATTTTAGAATTTGTTATTTCAAAGCTGACCAGTGCTTTCCTTTATTTTCCATTAGATATGAAGCTCTATAATTTTCTTGATCATTGTGTGGCCACACAGTGAGCCTGCAAATAGATTATCACATATGAATATACATGGGAAGCAGTGGATGGCTTGACTAATAGAAAATATGTATTCACATTTCTAAAATATAGTAACATGGTTTGCAAAATGGTTACCTGGGATGTGAAGAAATTCCAGATTTGTAGATTTTAGACTTGCAGAAGGTTTTTTGTTTTTTTTTAAGTGGGACTGTGTAACTGAAGCTGATTTTGCTGAGGTTTAATTTCCTTTCATTTCCCCAAATTCTTCTAAGACTTTTGCTTTAAAGACATCATCATTAGATGACCTGACTCAGAGCAGAGTCAGAGCACAAGCAGGTCACAACAAACATGTCTTCAGATGACGTGTTTATTTCTTGTATTACATTTATCTGCATTGAGCTATGTTACACAGTGTAGCAGTGTAAAGTTGTGCTCGCTCAATAATTTACTCAATTATCAGTTTTTTAAGTCAGTGTTTATTCATCCATGTACCCTCTGTACTACTGGCAATATTACTGGCATAGTAGCCCAGAGAAGTGTGTGTGGAGCGTGTCTGTGTGTGTGTTTCTGTGTCACTGTGACTTCAATTCTTATTTTCCTCTATTATCTTTCCATTTTATCATTGTTTTCTTTTTCTTTTACATTCAGAAATATTTTTTTTTTACTTGAGTTTGAAACATTTTAAACTTTTTAATTCAAGCTGTCCCAGGCCAACTCTAAATGTGACTGCATTCCAGTGGCATCTTTCCTGTGAATGTATAAAATATAATGTAAAATGTAACTAATATTAGCCACCGTACAGTAAACCACTGGTCATGCCGACCGCCAAGCCAATTGATTGAGGATGCCTTTTATTGCTTGTGAATGCTACCAAACACTTGGTTTACGCAAATGTTGTGTTATATCATGTTCAAATTCATAACAAGGAATACCCCGTAAAATGAAATCATTATGATTTTGCATGCATATGTAATGATACAAGCCAAATGACTTTTACCTTCACCTCATATTCTGTTGTTGTTTAAAGCCTCAATTAAAAGGCAGTGTGAGAAAAATGTAGCAAAGGTTGTGTTTGATCAAAATGATATCTGACAAAGCAGCAAAAACAGAGGTTAAATTTTTATGATGTTTACTTCGTTCTTAATGTGTGCTCCTGTTAATGGAATAACATTAAGTAAGCACAAGTACACATTCACTGTTTAAGGATTTTCTAGTCCACTTCCTTTCACCACCAACCAGTTGAAAGGAGCTCTCAACATGACGGTGTGAGTAGAGTGTAGTCGTAAAGCGGGAATCAGACTGAACCATAATCTAGGTTTCAGAGTTCATGCTTTGTCTTCTCAGTTCATAACTGAGGCAATGTGAGTAAAGAAGCTTCTGCATGACTACAAGAATATTCACCCTCCAACATATGCAACAAATATTCAGCACATACATTATATTAACAAATGCATATTCAGTTACTTGGCTATGAACTTTTTCAGTTCTCGCACACAGACACATAACTTATTGAATCACTGGTTAAAGTCCCTCCAGGCTACCTCTTGCTGGGTGAATCTGGCTGAGCATATTGGATGGGCCAGCCAAAGAGTGGATGAACAGGATACATAATACTTCATCCCTCTCACACTCACACACATACACACACACACACACACACACGCACATGTCTTCCTTGGTTCCCCCCTGATGCCCACGGGAGCTCAGCTGTTGCCTGGGAGCTACAGCCTCTGTCTGCTGCCTGGCACACTGCTGCATACTCTCAGGCGGCCATGTAGTGAGCTGGAGCAGAAGAGCTGGATGTCTTCAGATGGCCCAGCAGATGGAGTTGTGTTTTTTTTTTTTCTTTCTTTTTTTTTTTTCTTTTTTTCGCCTTTGACACTTCAGCCAGAAAGAGAAGGCTTCTCCTCGCCCCAGGCCTGTTTGTGCCTTAATGTGGTCCAGCAGTCAAGTTTTGACAAATTTCTTCCTATGCTGGCACCACTCTGTTGTCAGGCAGAACGAACTCACCCGCAGAGAACTGCAGCACGGTGTATAGATGCATAGATCAATATCAGCCAATAAATGTCCTACTGGAAGTACTGTAGGTCTTTTCTGATTGTCTTATCACCACTCCAACTAGCCAGGTACCCATGATAGCCTCAGTGTTACCCGAGGGTAAGACCCAGGGGCAAATACTACAAATCTAAAATGTGTGCGCAAATATGAATCTTAACACAGTGTTAAGTCAGACGATGCTGGAGAACTACTGTTACACTGTATCAGCTAGACATCTTCATATATATATCTTTCCTGTAGTGACACCATGCACCGGTGATTCCAGCAAAGCAATAACCATTCAATGTATCTGCATTATGTAATTTACTTTTTATACCTGTGTTAAAACAGCCATGTGGAACTCATTCATGGACTCATCTCTTTTGTTAAGCCATGATGTCTAAATAAATGCCCAACTAGGTTTGAGCTGTTAATGTTAATGTTTGTTAAAGTTTGTTAATTAACCAGCAGTGTTGTCACTGCATAGTTTGTCCACCACAGAGCACTGGCAAGTTGCTTTTTCTACTGTAAAATGTCTGAAACAGATCCATTGTGGTCACAATTACACAATACAGTTTGTAGTAGGATTGTTTATTGACACTTTGTCTTTATGTTAATAAAAAAAATTCTCTCTGCCAATGTATGGTAACCAAATCTTTTAACTCAAAAACAGTTGAATGGTGTCACCATTTCACACAACAGTGATTATCAACATATGAACCAGTAAAGACACAATCGGTCTGATACAGCTGCACAATATGCTACAGGAGCCTGTATAGAAAGAATTAGAAGTGTTAGTAGTAGTAGTGTAGTTGTTGTTGTTGTCGTTGAAAATGTAAAACATATCTTTTATGACGCTGGACGCTTTTAAAGAAGTGGAACCATAGTTTGACATGCACCTCTGTCTAGATGCTTAGACACTTTTCAGCCAAGTCAGTGTTTCTTTACTCCTCCAAATTTTGTCAACATTGCTAATTTTTCCAGAGTGAGGACAGTGTCAGGCTCTGTTGCCTCTATCTGATACTGTGGAAATTAGCAGTGTCATATCAGATAAAAAAGATGCTGTGTGTATGTGCTGATGGTAAGTGTGTGTGTGTGTGTATGTATAGTGTGTTCAAAAACAGGTTTACTTTTAACTTTTTTTTTGTTACTGTCAGTGTGTGAATGAAGCTGTGAGTGTGCAGTTGTGCATGTGTTTATCTGTGTATGTGTGAGTATATTCATGTGTGCATGTGTGTTTGCGTGTGAGAGAGAGAGACAGAGACTATAAAACGGCGTAAGAGACCGTCTTTATAGCTGACTAGTCATGTAGGCCAGCTCCAGTGTAAAGAGCTCTGGAGCTCTGGGGGCGGGAGGAGTGGAGGTAGCATGGCTGACCTGCATTCTCCTCTATGGCAGGCCACTGTACTAACAGAGACTGAACCATTCAGTCTCTATGAACACTCCAGTCTTATTTGACTTTGACCTCCATGCTCAGTGTGTGTGTGTGTGTGTGTACCTCTGTTTCTTCCCCACTGCAGATTCAGACGACACCTCGACGTTTGTAACCGGCATCGTTCTATACAGAAACCTGGGCAGTATTCTGACTCTGCAGAGGTAAGGCTGCTGACTTCTTTGCAACTGCAACTGAAAGATTAGAGGCTTTGATTGTTATACCAGTTTCCCTCTGGTCATGAAACTCCATCAATATCAGAGTAGTGTACTCCAGACAGGGAAGCCAGGGGATTTTAATAATTGAGCTAATATAAATGTAACCAAATGTATTTTACAGTTTGGTCCAGGGGACCTGAATGGTATGGGTATGGGTGTGGTACAAGAGATACTTTAAAGGAATGATATAGAGTGGATAGTAGCAGTGGTGGTTCTTTTACCTGACCAAACAGCACTTGCAATAACTCTAAAGAGCAAAAACCACATTAATTTTAGAACCAAATCCCCCCCCATATGGAGGTAATGTTGGTCAGTCCACCACTTGTACAGACTGAAATATCTCGACAACAGATTATGATGAAATTCATTTGGGTTAGCAGCATGCATCTCACTCCTTATTGCACTAAGAGGAGGCATAAACACAGCACACACTGGATTTACAAGAGCTATTAGATTTGCAAATTTTCGCAGCACCACTTTCTAAGTATATCCCAGAGTTTAATATATGTGAAGAGATTTGTTCCTATGCTGCATCTTATTATTTAAGTGCCATGGTTGAGAACAAATAGGAACTGAAAGGCTGAAAGACTGAAAGGTAGAGAGACAACCAGACTGATGGATGAACAGACTCTCCACACTAAACAACAAAACAGGTGCCTCCAAAACAACCTGTTAAAGTGGTTTCTGATCCAACAGTGTCAGTAACAGTGTCAGTACATTCATTTGTGTGTTTTTCAGTCTGAGTGAAAGAAGCGCCATTCTCCCTACAAGTCAGTGGACCATCAGAAAGACTTTGAAGCTGCTATTTTGAGGTCAGATAGTTTTATAATGTTGCTTTAACTGAAGGGCAGTGTTATCAAAGTAGGATGGATGAGAATTCTTAAAGTATGAAATTACTTTAGCTAATCCAGTGAGAACAGTTTTGGTGATCTTCTTAACGGAAAAAACAAACACACATCCAATTGTTTTAAAAGTGAAGGTATTTCAGTCACACAAATCACATACCAGTCAACAGCAACCATTATACAATATTGTAATGTTTACAGTGCCCTTTACTAAACCAGCTACACGCTGATGTTGTTGAAAATGGTTGAACCCTGTGGATCTACTACAAGATTGTGTTGGGTTTTATGGATCATCACAGTACAGTCAGGGCATTTTACATCAGTAGTGGAAGGAATGTTTCCAGCTAAATGAAAACAAGGATTAGATGCAGAAACAGTGGCATACTAGCAGTGGGTGGCCCCATGTATGTCTTTTATCTCCATGAGTAAAGGGATTTCTTGGAGGAACTTGCTGTTACTGCTTGCATGATGATTAACATACATTTTAACATTTTAACACAGCAGTGTATGTGTAGTTCTGTGTAATTATATATGCGAATGTAAATGTGTGTGTTTGTGTGAATGCATGAAAGCTTCTGTGAGAAACAGCCTCTTATCTATGGCTGTGGTTATGGCCGTAAGGAGCTCTCAATTATGAAAATGTTGTAAAGGCACATAATGAACTGGTAACATGGAAAAGGGGAAATGAAGCAGACCCTCACTCTCTTCAGTCCTCCCACGTTTGTTTGGAGTCTCTGGATTACTGCCGCTCTCTTTCTCAGCTCCTCTTCACTCCTCTTGCATCCTTGTCTCATCTCCTTTTCTGCATTTGGTTCTCCTCTCAAGGAAAATGAGATGAGTTTGAGGCAAGAGACTAGATGACATGAAAGTTTAAGTTGACTGATTGTGTTTTGGAATGGTGAGAGTGCGATTGTGCATAGAGAATATAGTGATGATATGAGGAACTGGAAAACAGAACATGGGCTGTTGAACATGTTTGGCTGACTGGAAGCGTTCAATGTCAGTACTTCCAGTAGCAATTCACTTTTTCCTGATTGTCTCATTCCACATGATTGATAGTACCTATGAAAAGCAGAAATTGCAATGCATACTAAGTAGGCAGGAGGAATGTAAAATAAAATGCCCCAAAAATGGTATAAGATAAGCTATTGAAAAACAATGTGGATAGCTTCAGATGTTAGAAAATTCCTTAGAATCTTTATGGTTTACTTAGCAGGTAGGATTATACTGTATGTTTGCTCTGATTCTGGTAATCCAACAGCTGAGTCAGTAATCTGTTACATTCTTTGCTGTTGACTGAACAATCATGGTTCATGTGGTTTTGAGCAGACAGGACACACCCTGTCACTCTCTCAGTAGCTTTAATGAAATGCTTTAGCATTTTGTGGCAAGTGTGTGACCTTTTCTAAACAAGTAACAATGTTGAAAATGTCAATGTGTCCTTTAAAATTTTACTTTTGGGACATGTTGCCTTTTATAGAATCTGCTATGGATGCCACTGTTTTTACCCAAGGTATTCCTCAATCTAACATTCTGAATATTTTGCCATGTTGATCTGATGAAAGTAGTGAATGTGCCTTGCCATAACTGTCACAATGTCTAACACACCCGCATGTAATGTATTCTTGCTCATCCCAGCCTGTTTTCCAAGTGTGCCACAGATGCACCAGGTGTGGCTGACCATGGAAATGCCAAAGTGCGTTTGGCTCACCCCTGGTGCACCTGGCAGGGCACAATTTCATGTTACAGCACTGAGGTTTTCCTTTTTTTATCTGTAGGAACAGCACAGTCCTCAACTCCAAGATTTTGTCAGTGACTATCAAGCCCACCCCTGCTTCTCTCTCTGCTCCGGTTGTAGTTGAATTCTCTCACTTGTACAACGTGAGTGACAAGTTAACTTTTATATTAAAGTAATTACAGACACCAAGCTATTGTGATATGCTATTCTATTACTGGTACTGTGCTCTTCAGTGGTGATCATATGATGTCTCTGTTCTCCATCCATTAGGGTACCACCAACCAGACGTGTATATCCTGGGACGAGAGTGACAGGTAAGATCCACTGTATTGTTGATTTGCTTGCTAATATGTACTACCAGTTGTCTACCAGTTGTCTAATGAGAAATGTACAATCCAGCATTTTTGGACCTTCCTTCATATTAAGAACTCAGTGTCAGGATATTGCAGCCTCTGCTCCTCTTTATGGAAGTGTAGTACACTGGATTAACCCTTTAATGGTGTCAGTAGCTAATACGTAGCTACATTACTACTCATCCATTTATCTGTCCAATGCTTTGGTCAAAACCAAGATACTGTGAGAAACTAATAGACAGATTTTTATGAAAAGAGAAACATCCTGCTCCTGTTTGCAGCTTTAATTTAAATCTTGTAATTCCATATGAACCCTTGTATAGCTTGAGATCCTCGGGCAGAGGTCTTCTGACTGTTCCAGAGAAAATGTTGAAAACTGAAGGGGATAGAGCCTTTGCATTTAGGGCCCCAAAGGTCTGGAACAATCTGCCCAAGGAAATAAGGCTGTCTCAATTAGTGTCATCTTTTATGTCACTACATCACTGAGTGAGTGGTCCAGGATTCTATTGGTAATTATTCCAGGATCGATGACATTAACACTGGAAAACCCACATGTACAGTCGTCTATAACACATTAGGGAGTTCCCTGTACCCTTAGTTTTCATTTTAGAGACACCATGTTCCCTCTGAAAGTTCCATGGCAGGCTGCAGTGTTTTTAATCTTGACAAAGTCAGTGCGCTGCTCCCCACTGAAAGGTGCTGAGTGTGTTGGACAGCTCGGCAGCTCTTGTCTGAGACAACGCTAACCCCACGCTATCACTGCGACGACACTGATGCAGCATGTGGAAAATTAAAAGTGTCGTTCACAGCTTTCCTCCTTCTCCCGGCCCACGCACACACATCAACATGTACGATAGGGAGCAGTTCAGAGTTTTCAGAGAGAGAGGGAGAGAGAAAGAATGAGCAGAGAGCAAGATACATGTTCAATTTTACTGCTTCTGTGGCCACATTCAAAGCACTTCTCATTTGCTCCTTGCTCTTAAGTGCCCTATTTGTTTAAGACGAGAAATAGTGTTAGAGCGTGAACAGTGAGTGAGGGAAAGAGAGAGGGGCAGAGAGAGGCAAACATTTTGCAGTCTTATTGCATTGTGGTTTCGGACATTTGCATTTAGATGGGTGCATACACTTGTGTTCCACAGATGAAGAGCAGAACATTCACTGTCTCAGTCGAGGGATTAAAAGAAGTTTGGCATGGCACATATGCACCTGTAGCAAGACAACAAGTGAAACACAGACAGAAATGATTTGGGGAAAAAAACCTGAGTAAATATTGAGTGATTGAATAGACATATCAATCCATATAATATTATAAATATAACTTCAAAATGACAGTTGAGACAATGTCCACAGTGATATTTAATTACTGACAGTGTTCTGTAAGAATTTAAACCACTAGAAACTAAACTGGAGCCTTCATTTGCTTCAACTGCAGAGAACCAGGCCTTTATATCAAGGTTTATATCAAAGACAAACTATATTGCTGTATTGCACATTTCTATTGACATATTTTGTCAAATTTTAGTGAGTTCTCTCTCTCTCTCTCTTTTTTGTAGAAAATAATGATGATAATGATAATGATAATAACAACAATAATAATAATGATGATAAATTCAAAGTCATTGCTAGTGATCTCCCTTATACAATTGCAGACTTGTTCCCAAAACTCTTGGATCTTAGAGCACTGCCAGAGAGCACGGACTGGTGTACCCTCTGAGTTCTGATATTTCCAACAGTTTTCTGTATCTTTAAGGCCTAATTAATATACTCTAGATAGTCAGGTTATTGAGGACTTTAAACTGGACGTGTTGATAAGGTCAGGGTAATGTACATTTTACAGCATTAATTTATCTAATTTCTGTAATTAAAAGAATAATCACTAAATAATCTGAGGTGGTTTTACTCTTACTGTTTCCACCCATTAAACTTAACACTAGTGACTCAAAAGGTGTAATCCCTTCTATTGCTGGCAGGCTTCATGGCCTGTATTTGTTTGTGCCATGTTATGCTTTTATCTGATATTATAGTATCTGTCTATTCAGCTCAGTGAATAGTGTCTAAAGCAGCTTTAATCAAAATGTTACCAGGATATTTGATGAAGGTTTTATGTGTTTTTGACAGTGTTGACCTTGGCCATCTCTCAGACATCACCAACATCTGCAAACATGAGAGACAACACAGTAGGAGAGACAATGACAGAAACATGGCAAGGACAAAGAATCTAATCTTGTGGTGTTTAGGTGTGGGGGTGGGGTTGAGGGAAGACATGTTCCATGCAAAATTAAAATCCATCTTGGACAGCAGCTATGATTAATGAGTTAATATTTGGGAAAGAAATTGGTATCTGGGGAGGCGTCCTTGTCATGTTGATAAGAGCTGTGAAGCAGCCTAGGCCTTCACTTGCCCTACGCTTCAATCTCCTGAAATCAATAACAAGACCATCAGCAACTTCTCTCTGCCTGTCTCACTCTCACTCACAGTGACATTATTACTTAGTTTTGTTTACAGTATGTCTTACCTGATGTACTATAAATACTTGAGGTAAATGCGATTTGGCATCAGTCTGCTTTGACAATTCCAACCCTCTAATAGGAATACAAAGTGTTAGGTACATTGTCCTGTTTGGTGATTTTCCCATTAGGCTTCATGGTAATTCATTATAATGAGTTTTCATGATAATTCTTGGGAAATGTTATGCCTTTATTAGAGACTTGACAGGAAATGAAGGGAGAGACAGATGGGGAACAACATGCAAATGTAGGTACCCTGCCGCACTAAAGATTTAAATTTGTTGCTATGGTAATGTTACCATAACTCTTATCCAACTATTTTACCAAAATGCTTCCACTCATTACCTCTCAGATGGTTGAGTGGTGTAATTATCCGTGTAGCAGGGCTTGCTAGTTTTTCACTATTTTCTTTCACACAAGGTGCACAACAGCTTAGTTTTCTGATAATAGAGCATAATTTCACTAACACTCCACACAGCCTGTTGCACTGTGAATTTTTAAGATGATTACATACCCAGTATTTAATTGTTCCCCATTTCGCACAACACTTTGTTTTGAATATAAAGTGACAGTGTACTTGGCATTGTGATCTACAATAATTTCACTATATTTGTTTTTATGTTTATGAATATTCAGGCACATGATAAAATCACAACCAACATCTTATCATGAAAATATGTCTTCTTACTCACTTTTTGTTGTTGGAGTATTATCTTTCAGTATAACATCTGCTCACATTACACTGTATACTCAGACATGACTCTGATTACTCTCTTACAATATAGTGTAGATAACAGTAGGTGGGTAAGCAAGGCTATCAAAAAGTGTCCTGTGGATGTCTTTGGATATCTTTGTCTATAATTGTCTTGTAAGTTGTAATGGTCACCACACTAATCATTTTTATAGTGAGATCCAATCACAGTACATACAGAGTCAAGTCAACAAAAGTACTTATTAACACCAGGTGTAAACGCAAAGCTAGAACAGAGGTCCTTTTTGTTGTGTTTATGCTTGTCATCATTTCAGAACTTTTACCGATCAGACAGTCTCCAAAAAACCTGCCAAATTCCATTAACATTCTTTTCATCCTTATTAGTGTTGACATTTTTACACAAGCCCATTAGCTGGTAGTTACATTGAGTTCTTTGTTGCACTCTACTATCACAAATCTACTCTTCTAACCAAACCAAGCTAGTGATGCAGAAATGGTTGTGTACCAAAGGGAGGAAAAGGTCACTCTCATCACTTTATGTAATGGTTGAAGATAAGTCCTGAATGTTTTTGACCAAATGATTCAAGTCTGTGCAATATTAACATGTTTTTCCCGTTCCCACCATCCTCTGTGAGTGCTACGTGCAGAGAACGGCCCTGCAGTGCAAGGCATAAATTCTGTCAGTGGTCAAAACAGACCAGTTACTCGAAAAACTTAGATTTGAGTGGTTTTATGTTAATAATAGAAAACAAACAGGACTTCCATGACTTCAAACATTCACTACAGGGTGATTTCTGAAGAGAGAGGTATTTTTGTGTCAAAAGAGATGGATTACAGGGAACAGACTGTACACTGTCCAGTTTGTTTATATTCAGAGCATGCTAATCCATTCTAATTAATATGCCAGTCAATTCACTAGCTGTTTGAGGATGAATACCCTGAATATGAGGGGTGGGGAAATGGTCCACAACACTGTTGACATCATCATCATGGTGACCCCTGAGCTCCTTCTTCATCTTGGAAAGAAGTAGTAGTCAAAAGTTATGAACTTCAAGGTTTCTGAATAATGACTTAAAGAGTTGATTAGCTCTTTAAATACTTTAGTACACAAACCTGGATTAATTTGCCACTTTGGTACAGTATCATCATCAGTTAAATAGATGTTATGGCAAGCATAATGAATGCCAAATGCCTGCAAACACAGAGCAACATTAGCACTCATTTGGAGTTGTGTTGGTATTTAGCTGCTAAATGCTACACTATGTTCACCAGCTAGTTGCTGAAATGAAAATATTGATTTTTTAGCAGCCTTAAAAATGTATGCTTCAAAGTAATTTTACTCGTAATTAAGTGATACAAATATTGTAGATTGTAACACAGAGTCAGTGTATTGACTGGCAATTTTAATTTTATGTTCATATCTTATGTTGAAATATCCATCCATCCATTATCTGTACCGCTTATCCTTTCAGGGTTGTGAGGATTTTGAAATAGGGAAATTTGTATTTAAAAGGATACTCCCACATTGTGGTCTCGTACTTCTATAAAGTTGGGGGATTTGCAAGACACGTGAAAGAAAGAAAAGAACAGTTAAAAATGAAGCAGCAGAGGCTGACGTAGGCTGGGTTTTCATCCACCTTTTTTGTGCAAATAAAAAAAAAAAAATGCTGAAATGCCCAAAAATTGAGAGGAAAAAAAAACAAACTTTTATGCTTGGCTTTGGTGGAAATTGATGGAAACAGGCTTTAGTGGATTATCTTAGTGAATCTTGATGTACATGAAGCTTATGACCTAAACATTCACTGAAGATTCAGAAAATACCCACAGATGAAAGCATCATATCTGTGTGGAATGATAATGTGACTGTTTATTTTACTATATATTTATCCCCATATTTTTTCACCATTTGAGGTTTACTGGTGCTCTTTTAATTGCATCATCTTCAGGCACCCTCTTCTTCTGCAATGGCTTAATGGCAACCAAATAGAGAATTAGTGCCACCAGCTGTTTATCTTGATGAACTCCTAATGCTTAACAATTCACGCTACATTTGAAAGGCAACTCACTTACATACTGATTTGAAGTCCCTGGTAAAAACGTTCCCATAATGTAACTTGACATGTCCCCATTTTAAATGCAGGGTTTCTGTTATAAATTTGTTGTCTCCGAGTCCAAGTTAAGATCATTTTGATGGCATTATGCACAGACTGCCTCATGCTCCCCATCACAGATACATGTAAAACCAAGTGAAAGAGTGAACCCTTAAATTAAATGTAAAATTTGATCCACTGTTAGAATGCCAATGAAAGGCTCCATACTAACACTGAAATGTAAATGTGTGCAATGTGTGAAAAGTCTAATTTATTCTTAAACATCATTTCTCAAATAATCGTTTTTGGAGCACCTGTATTGGCTGAACTGTCCAAAAAGATTTTTCTTGTATCATAGATAATCCCTATAAGCATACATGATGCGTAATGATGTGTAACATGACTAGTGAACATCATGCAATAATCTTCCTTATCAAAGCTCTCTGCATAGTCCATGAGTCCATGATTATATAGTTCCTCTTTGCTAGCAGACTGCTTTTCATCCATGTGGCCTGTTCTTGGCAAAGGACATTCTTCCATGCAGGGCTGCTGCACCAGCACCTAAATTATCCAATTAAACTGTGGGGCAAGACTGTCTGCAGGCTACTGTGTGGCTCACAGAGAGGCCTAATCACGTCAGCCATACAGAGAAACTGCACTGAGTCCTAATATATTGGATTTCAGTTAAAGGTGATGTGCTAACGTCAACTCTGAGTCACCTCCCGGGCTAATGCACACACACACACACACACACACACACACACAGCACACACACACACTGTGTATGAACCTATAAGACCTGTGAGTGTGTGAGGATGTGACTGTTAAATATTCTGAGTAATCTGCAGCCTCCATCATCTTTATGTTGTTAAGGTTTTGCAGTTCTTAGGATTTTGTACAGACTGGTGACAAATTAACAGAAAAATCTGAATAAATAGAAACATAACAAATCCAGCCTTCCATACAGGTCTTTCTGGCTTGTTTGATGAGTGTGATAATGATGTGAATCATAGTCCATGGTGTTCACAGTCACATCTCAACCCTAAAGAACACTCAAATGAGGGGATGTCTTTATCCAGTCCAGTAGAGTTACATGAAGCACTGAAGTTGTTCTGAAGGATCTCTATCTGTTTACTGGACTTCCTTGGGTCCTCAGCCAAATATGTGCAAAGTTTGAGGTCAATCAGAAGAGTGGTTGTCAGGAAAAACAGATTTGTCCATATATAGTTAGATTTTGAACCAGCTATATACATGGAACAGAGGTTATCCTGCGTGTTCACTGCAGGTGGTTGCATTGTGTCCCAGTTGTGCCATGGCACTGCCACATTTTGGTCTGGGTTGTCCACGGAAAGCCTTTCAGAAATGCAATGTTTTCAAGCAGCCAGGCTTTTTGTATTATAATATCTATTGAATCTTTATTTCCAGAATAGTAAATATTAGCAGATGGTGTTCTGCTAATATTAATTAATGGGTCCAATAGACAGATAGATAGATAGATAGATAGATAGATAGATAGATAGATAGACTTTATTAATCCCAAATTGGGAAAGTCTTGTGTTACAGCCACTTAGAAAAATAAACACAACATATAACAAAATAAAAGTCTAATAAATTATCAGTATGAAAGCCTAATGTAAACCATATAGCTTTCAACTTGCTGCCCTTTATAGTTTATGTAACTGTTAGTTTATGTAACTTTGATTAATTAAGTTTTACCATTCCAAAGTTGCCGTTAGCCTCCTATAGTGGGTGCATTCATTAGTCTATAATCATCTCTGAGAGTGTCTTCTGTTAAGAAACACCTCTTAAGCTTTAGAAATCATTATGATCATCTTAGCTGTACAATGCTTTTAGGAAACAGGGACCCCAAGTGTAAAGATAGAGGAGCAAACAAAAAAGCCTCAATTAAGACGCTGTGATCATGCCTCTGGTAGACATTGGCACACTGACTGGAATGGCACAGTGTATCTGGCAGTCGCAGTGGAGCTGGAACATTAAGCAGCTGTGTCTGGTGGACTTTGGGGGTCAAATTGGACTTGATGATGTATAATATGAAATCTGTGGGAGCTCATGGGAAAAAACTAATCCAGCGAAAGAGGAAGATGTTCCTTCAGGTCATGCTTTGACAATCAACATGTAGTCCCACCACACCTCCCATATCAATACTGCATTACACCTGTCTAAACGTCACTTGTAATTCCATAAGCCACATCTTTAGTTGTCAGCAGTCTAATCACTGTCCCATTAGGACAAAATTAGAAAATGCTGATCACATACCAGCAAGTCCTGTAGATGTATTAACATCATGTTGATTATATGATATAATCAATGCAGAACACTCCCAGAATCTTTTTCAATATTTGACCTGACATACTCCCATGAAGCTAGTTACTTTCTATGAAATATAATTCTATGGTTCAGACTCATACAACTACAAGATTTACATAAATAATTGGCTCATTGCTTGTCCTGTATTTGATTAGTCTGTGTGAGGCCTGAATTCAGTCTATAGATTTTTCTGAGCTTCTTTCACACAAGCTGCATGATGACTGACATTTCAAATGCTTGCTATTGTCAGTGCCTGACAAATTCATTTGGATTCCATGGCTGGAGTACAAGTTTGAGTCAAAACCTGCATGCTGCTCAATCAAGTCGATGTAAATTCAAGTCAATCAAGTCAATGTAAATATGTGTGAGGAGAACTGGAGTCTGCTGCCTGTCGTTAATTGATAACACTTGGCTGCTTTCTCATCAATTTGACTTATTTGCTTAATTTCTCTGTGCACTTAAGCAGACTAATGTATGGCCAGTCTGTGTCAGCAGCGGAGTCAAATGGAGTTTTGCTGTCTAATTGGCAGAGGTGTCAAGTTACCAAACCCTACAGCGACAATATGTCAGACTGCTTTGATTCACCAACTAAACACTTTTAAACTGCTGACTTTCTGTGTACAGAGTGGAGCATTACTGATGACTGACTGCACATCATTGGAATTTAGTCAGTGTCAAAGACATGTTGGTATCTTACTGTTTTGTATGTACTGCTTTTATTTTTTATGTGGCCTTCAACAAGATTTTGGCATTTTTTGCTCGATTGGTTATTTGATTATCTTTGTCCTATATAATCTACTAATACTGTAAAGTATACACTATGTAGGAACTGTGATAGCACGCAACTTATTATAGAATTAATTGATCCACTTTATTATTTTATTTAGGAAATAATATGAGTGTCACTTTAAAATCAAATCATTTGTAACTTCAAAACTCTGTTACCCATTTCTAAAATATATTTTAAAAAATATTGCATGCCCACAGATGTGTTACATGTGGGAACAAGATCCTGTTCCAATTCCATGACTCTCTAAATGCATGGGAACAAGATCATTATGTCGTGGCCACAATAAAATTATTATCGGTCAGTTGTTTATTGACTCACTGTAAGGGCTATCATCAGTAAGCGTTTGCAAACATGGACAATTTTAACTTGATTTCACCTTAGTTTAACCTTGGAATATATTACAGTGACATACTTCAGTCACTTGCCGTTAGTCATGGAGTAATTATCAGCAAGAGATTAGGATAGGATTAGAATAGGATCTGATTCCCATGTGTTATTAAGTCGTGGTCACATCATATATTATATATATATACTGTTTTTTCCTTCAAATGTCACTAGAGGAGCTCTGTACACTTCCACCAGGAAAAGAAAAAAAAATGAAATGACAAAAAAGAAATCAAGTCGTAATTACGAGACACCAGCCAAAATATAATTTTTTTGTTTGTAATTTAAGTAAGTCAAAAATTTAACTGTCTCACTAAAGAATAACATTGAATTGAGATTAACAAAGTCATATTATACTATCATATAATTTTGACTGTAAAAGTCAGAATCCAACAGTACCACACCACATCATGTAGTGTAGCAGCAGCCCCTCACTTTTTTCTTTCTATTTTTTTTTAAATAGGAGTATTTTAAAACATACCCATAATAATTATGGGTGTTATTTATAGATGGGGTGTAGTAGGCTAATTATGTTTTGTAGCTTACCATATTGCCAATTTATGAATATACTACTACTGTATAATAATAATAATAATAACAACAACAAAACATATGAATAGTAATGATAATAATAATACATGGGCTGTTTGGGGATGATGTTGTTGTAATGTGTCCAGGCAGACATCTGCAGCACGCCGCCACACAGCCTCCTCATCACCCTTTCACTTCGCTCTCTGCGCCTTCGCCTGCAACCGGCGGAGATGTAAAGTGGATTAAATAGCCGCTGTAACGCGGTGGGATTTGAACCGCTTTCTTATTTCTTTTGCCGGGACTGTCTCTATTCACCGCATCGCTTGTGTGTGTGTGTTTGTGTGCGTGTGTGTGCGTGTGCGTGTCTGTGTGTGTCTGTGTGCGCGCGTGTGTATGTGTGTGTTTTTCTCCCGTTCAGCTCCTCTCTGCTGGGATCCTGGTCTGCCAGGGGCTGCAAAACCGTGCTAGTCGACTCATTCAGAACCAAATGCGTGTGTGACAGACTGTCCACCTTCGCCATTTTAGCACGGCTAAATCCCGAAATGGTAAGTCCGACAACCTCCCTTGACTTCGTTGGCGTTTAAGGTATCGGAGACGGTGTGTTTTTGTGGGGTTTTGTGTGAATCCATCAGCTTTTTTTTTTTTTTCAAAAAAGGGCGTCATTGTCATTACATATCAACAGATCCTCCCTCTCTCCCTCCCTCCCCCTCTTCCTCTCTCTGTCTCGACATGCCAAAGTCATGCTGCAAAAGGTTATTATAAGCTTTATAGATCTTTTTTTTTTTTTTGGGGGGGGGCAGTTAGCACCTAGAAGAAGATACGCTGTTCATGCGTTCTCAGAGGAAATCCACACAGGAAGGGCAGCGCTGTGCATTAAGCCGACAGACGTAAAATACAGATATACATACATGACATGGTTATAGCTGATGATCACCTGCATGTACCCCACACCTTCACTCTTCTCATTTCATGTGAGCACCAACTACTGATGTTCATATTAGCATTTTTAACATATTATACTGTCACTGGTGTCTCCATGGTTACCAGGCCCCATAGAGAACATGCTGCATGGCAATTCAATAGCACGTACAAAAAAGAAAGACACATTTTAATTAGACTTGGAGCTGCAGTGGGCTGTAGAACACACTTCCTTTGCATCATGGCTGCAACTGGACACAGCAAGCCAGCAATCAGTGTGATAATGGAATTTTTTGTTTCATTTTATTTATTTATTTTTTTTAAATCACAACAGACTCCCAGTGACTCAAACATGCCCTAGTTTCCTTAGGGAAAGGGCAGTGTCTTTGTGGGGAATCTTCATTGAGTGCGATTAGTTATTATTAGACTGGAAATTGCCTCTGAAGCAATTTGTTCTCTAGTTGCCCTGGTAACAGCATGGGCACTGAGGTTCTCTTAAAGACATAGGAGGCAGCGTGCTGTTCATCCTCCTGCCTGCATGGCCTAGAAGGAAGGCTAGGCCAGGGGAAGCTGTGGATTACACTGATAAAACACTTTGGCTTTACCACCTTGAGTCAAGCACATATGATACTGTGTCTGATTCTGTTGTTCAAGATAGTTGTGGTTGTAAATTCAAACAGACAACCAGGTAAGTGAAAGTGCTGCACGGTTTGATGGCTTCAGCAATGGCAGTCTTGATGCTGAGAGGCTGCAGTGGTGTGTTCCATTTTGCTCTGTGCTCTCAGTGCTGAAGTATTAGCTCGTCAGCTAGATGGCTGATAAGAATTGTTCTGTGACAGTTTAAAGGATTAGTTCAGCATTTTTGGAAATAGTCTTATGCATTAAGTAGCTGGAGAAAGGACATGGCTAATTTATGTCTATTAACACCTCTAAACTTCACTGATTAGCTTTGTTTAATATGTGCACAAACAGAAAAGTAAACATGCTGGTCTGTGGTTTTGCCTAGAGTTAAGTGCTGGAACTATTCTTGATGCACAGTTTACTCATCAGCTTTAGTAATCAAATGTTTTCATATAGGTCTCTGTACATGCCTGATGAAAATGGGACCATACCTAGCTTCACTGTGTTAGGCTGCTGTTTGCCAAGAAGTAGTCCCATAATGCAACATCTCCTAAAACCACAAGTAACACATTTACATTTCTGTATCAGCTTTAGGTCTTAAGCTTCTGTTTGGTTCTCTCTGAGCTGCAGAGGTGTTGACTGGAGTTTCAGTTTTTTAATCAATTCACCATCTTAACCATTTGTCAGGGGAAAACATTCCATGTGTCCCGCTTCTCCAAAGTGTTCTACTGTTCTCTGTGTGTTTTATAACATGATATATTGAATGTGATTGGGTTTTAGACTGTTGATCAGACAATACAGGGGATGTGATGGCATCACTTTGGGCTCCATGAAATTGAGTTGGACACCTTTGACTCCTCTTACATTTAATAGACCAAATAATCATTGGATTAATTGAGAAAGTAAGGCTATTACATATTGTAAATAATTGCTTGTTGCTGCTTTTGAAACTTTGAGTTAAACACAAATTTATTAAGCGTATCCAATTTAATTTTGCCATAGGCAGACAGCGTCAATGCTCTGGTCATCCCATTTGACGCTGTGCTTAAGGATGCAACTAAAGATTATTTTCATTATCTATTAAACTTCCATTTACTTTTTCATTTGATTGTTTAATTAATGAAAATGTCAGGGGACAGTGAAAAATGTCATTTCCTAAAGTCCAGGGTGATGTCCTCAGATTTCTTGCTTTGTCCAACCAACAGTTCAGAACCCAACAATATCCAATATCTGATCACAAAGACAAAGAGCAGCAAATTCTGACATTTGAAAGGCAGGGAACACTGAATGTTTGGCATTTTGGCTTGAGAAATAATTTATAAATTGTATTTTGATCAGATAATTAATTAATGGACTAAATGTTTCAGCTTTATCTTTATCATTATCTTTAGTCAGGGGTGATAAAGGGCCCTTTAAGAGTTAGTCTGGCTCTGTGTTTGTCTTTCTGGAACTAGAAAAGACTCCAGACATTGAGGGCATGTTTCACTGCCCATCATAGGTAGTTTATCTTATTCGCTGATTTTTAGCCATGAATTGGCATTGCTTTAGGGTTACCAGTGCTGGTCATTTTGTTTGACATTCACAGTAACCATGGGGTGAAAGGACAGCTATTATTAGTGAAACTTTAGTTGTCTCCCAACTTTTCAACTAGGGCCACCTGTTGGTCAAAGTTGTCACTTACCTTGAGAAATATCTCAACATCTACCAGATGGATTGACACAAAATTTTGCACAAACACGAATGGTTATCAGTGGATGAAGCCTACTGACATTGTTGATCTGATGATATTTATGGTTTTGAGTGAAATGTCTTGACACCTTGCCATATGATTTAGCACAAATATTTCTGATCCTCTGCGGATGAATTGTAATAACTTTGGTGATATCTTAACCACCTGTTATTTAGTTAGCCAAGGTTAGCATGCTAAGATGGTAAACTAAGATGATGAACATTATTGTTGCTTGCTTGCATTATCATTGTGAGCAGGTTGCCACGCTAACATTAGCATAAACCTTAAAGCATTGTTGTGCCTACAATAAGTAGAGCCTCACAGAGCGGCTAGCATGGTTGTTGATTAAGCTTATTCAGGTACAAGTACATCTTTGAAATATGAACATCAGCTCATCTTAGGTGAACCAGTAATGCACAGTTTGCTGTCCTCCTTGCAGCCTGCCTCCACCTGTACAGACAACAGCCTGTTCATAGCTCTGTTGCGGTCTGGAGGCTCCTCGCACCCTGAGGGAAGCAAAATTGAGATAGCTTCTTTTGCCAGAAATGGAGGAAAAGGCAATTCCCCCCTCCTCATGCTGCCATCCCTTCCCCCACATTCTATTATTTTGTGAGACAGCCATGGCCACCATGCTAATTACGCCTACTGCAACAAACAGTAGCTTTTAAATGGCCCAGCCGCTCTGTCTGCAGCTAGCTTCCTACAGCCTCAGCATGACAAACACCCCAACCTCTTTTTTTCATCTCCATCTTCCCCGTTGCTCCTCTCTTCCTCCTATCTCTTCATTCTCTATTCCTCAGTCATTTCATCACACCATTTTTCATGGTCTGAGGCTGCATTATGTTTTAGCTCCCCCTCTTTCCCTGTGCTTACTACATCATTTACTCTGTTGCTGCCACCTCTCGTGCCCATTTTGTTCAGTCCAACTTCGCTGCAGGCCTTTAGAAGGAAAAACAAAGAAGAATGCACTACAGTCAGAAACACTGCCCACCCCCAACCCCCAAGGAAAAAAAATTAAAAATAAAAATAATGTGTGGGTTGAACAGAAAGAGAATGAATGAACATGCTTTTGCTTTTATCATTTGCAGCGGTGTGAGTCTGTGCAAGCCTTGTCCTTAGTTAGAATGTGCTGTCAGGAGCCTAGATGCTGTGACAAGCCTTTTTGGCCAGTTAGCTCAGTTTGTTAGAGAAACAAATAAGAAAGGACTGCAGGGTTTCAGGTCACCAGAGTGTCAGATTCTCAGCATGTACTATACATTTGTGTTTCATCTTTGAAGGGGCTCCAAAAATATCTATGGTATATAGATATAGACATATATAGATAGACAACTGTAGCTGTCCTGTGTGGCTCGACTGAAATGTACAAAAATGTTCAATGGAATTAAAAATGTGTGTACATGAAAAATTACAACACTGCTGTTTCAAATGCAAAGCCTGATGCTCTATAGAAGATAAGTGATGTCAATGAGGTATGTCACCCGAATGCTAGTTTCATTAAACATAACGTTTCATTTCATTATCCCTCTCTTAAAAAGATTCATCAGTACACATACTGGGCCATGTTCAGAGTTGCAAATATAACCAACAAAACATTTTGTACTTAATTGCTGTCTTGTCTGCTCACTCTTCATTTTTGTGGCTGTACGGCAAATGTGTAGCTGGAGCTGGCAGCTGGTTAGCTTAGCCTAACGCAAACGGGGATAATCGCCTGCCAGCACCTTTTAAGATCACTAATACATCTCCTTTGTTTAATCCGCGCCAAGTGTAAAAACAATAAGTCGTGGTGTTCTCGGGGGTCAAGTGCAGGTCTCTCAGCTGGAGGTGTTGGTAGGTATATTTAGGACCTTTTTACAGAACCAGGCTAGCTGTTTCCTCCTGTTTCCAGTCTGCATGCTGAGCTAGGCTAACCACAGCCAGACTTCATGTGTGGTCATGAGAGTGACCCAGGAGCATAAAGTGTAATATGCCCTTTAATTGGGAAAGTTTGTTATGAATGCCGATATGTGAAATTTATGTAATAACTGCTCCACATGCATGTTTATCTCAGCTCCTAATGTGGCTCATTCTAAATAGGACAGTTACATTTGTTAACTTGTTGAAAAAATATGTTATTTGCACTTACAATCTTTATTAACATGTTTTATTAATTTGCTGATTATTTTCTCTGATTAACTGTTTTGTCTGCAAAAAGAAAGTGATGAAAAAATGCCCATAACAATTCTTCAGTGATGTCTGCAAATCATATTCAGCATACATGATATGTAACACTGAAAAGCAGCAAAGTTCACGTCTGAGAAAGATTTTTGCATGATAAATACCAATCAATTAGCCAGTGTAGTTGTAGATGTAGTTTACCAATAAACTGTTTGACCCAGATAATAATTTTCTATTTTTATTAGCATTTATGATTCTTACTTTATTTGACTGATTAGATTTACAAGACATCCCACTGAGGGTGCTTCAATGACTTTGATAGTATTTGGATCAGTAGCTTTATCATCCAATTTATCCATTCTCTTGTATAGCTGATAGCAGTGCAACTTGCAGTCATATTTGTTTACTGTTAATATTGGCAACTGCTTCATGTGATAGATTCTGGAGGAGATGACATCCCGTGCTGCTCCTCAGCGGTGGTAGCTAGAGCATCTCTGTCTCTACTCATGTGGAATAATGCAGTCTGGTCACTTTATTTTGGATGGTACTGCTCTCATTTGGACACTGCGTGAGACTTCCAGTTGAGCTTTGTCATTGGCTGAGGAGGAAGTAAAAGTTTGTCTGTCTCAGCAGACGCCTTGCCATTCCACTGCACTCCTAATATTTTCTCTCCCCCCTTTGCTTTTAGAGAAGGAACTTGCTGCAGTGCAGATTAATCAGGGGGATTTAATTAACTTGGCCCCAGCACACACATCAAACCTGGAGACAAGACAGGCTGTAAACTCAGCCAATTATCTCCCATTGAGGGTGGGGGAGGTGAGGTGGTGGTGGGGTGGGGGTCCTGGTCCCCTCATGTCCACCCAGCTTTCACCTGAATCAACTGCAAAACTCATTTCTTTAAACTGTCCCCTCATGTAACCTAAACTTTCTTCATCTGGCCATGACACACACTAGCATTAGCATTAGGAATAGATTGTTGTGTGCAGAGACACTGGGCTTTGATTATTACTCCTGCAAATAACTTGGTTATTTTTTGCTTTCTTTTTGAGAACACTGTCATTGTTACTGGTTGTAGGGATAGAAATGTTGGTCTGCTGCTTTGGTCCAGACTGAAATATCTCAATAAGTATCAGATGGATTGCCATGAAATTTTCCTTCATTGTTGTTAGATAATACATCCACCTGCCTTCGGTGGTCCCCTGACTTTTCTCCTTGCACCATTATGATTTTGACATTTGTGATTAGAAGCGACATTTTTGGGCAGGTCGGATCAAAAGGTGACAAAGCAGCAACAGAGTTATAAATAACTCACAGAAACATTGCATGCAATAGCCTGTGATTACAATCCACCTTCTCTTCCCCTCTCACTGTCACTCTCTCTCTCACTCTCTCAAACATACACACACACACACACACACACTCACCAGAAGGTGCAGGTCCAGGTACTTTACCAAACTATAAAGTAACCTACATCTATCACACATCTCTCTGCACCCAGGCTATAATTTATAGTGCATTAGGCCAGGCTAAAAAGACAGTGTAGACCTACACATTGCCTACTATTTTGTCAAAGCTCACCTTTACGAGGTGAAGGATGCATCGTTTGTGTGTGTGAGAGAGAGAGAGAAAGAGAGAACTCACCACTTGTTGGCTGACCAGTGTGCTTAAAAAAGAAGCCGCCATTTTAATCTGGAAGTACCTTGATAAAAAGAGGGAATGTCATTTTTCCCATTTTCAAATCAAAAACAGTAAGCTAGGCTGAAATTGAAAGCTCATTAGCCTGTTATGTCATCTAAGGCTGGTTGTCCCCCAGCTTCAAGACTCACTCCAGCACAGCTGGGCCATAGCATCGGACGCCTTGTCACTGAAGATAGTTCTTTATGAATCTGGCTGCATGTTTGAGGTCATTGTCATGCTGCATAATGCATTTGGGACCGATCGTTCAGCTGCCAGATTGTATTGTGTGATGGTTAAAACTTTTTTGCACAGTGCTATCTATGCAGTTGAATGATTTTCCATATACTAGGTAATGTAGAATAAGGATCAAGTTTTTTGACATGTTATATTATATTTGACCACATTACTGGAGGCCTCTGTGGCAGGGGCTCTATTGTGCCAAGCAGAATGAAGAGCTTGTATCTTCTGATGCAGTGAAAGAATGCTTTGTATCAAGGGGCTCGAAGGTTAGTGATGTGAGAGTACTTTGTACTTTTCCTTGTATATTTTTGTATACTACATTACTTTCTGTGATTAATTGTTTATTAATTAGATCTGAGGAAATTTTCATTCTTTTTTGGGTTAAAGATAAAGGGCGGTATAAATGAACTTGATTTTTCAAACGTGTATCTAGAGAGAAAATAAGCTGAAGAAAAATCTTTTTTAATTATCATGCCTATATTTAATGATCAGTATTGACAAACTGAAATATAACAAGCAGCACAGGGATAAACACACAGCCTTACACAACATCCATGCACATTGCTGCAGCTGCTGATGCCACGATGCTGCGTTGCCATGGCAACCAATACAATGTCTGCTGTAGCAAGGGGATGGTGTTTAGCTGTCAGTTGTCAGGATAGGAAAGCAAGTCAGTCCTGTGTGCATGTTCATTTTGTAAAGCTGACTTGGCACACATCACTAGGGGTGTGTGTGTGTGTGTATGCGTGTGTGTGTGTTACTATTGATTTGAGGTTTTGTGGTTTATTCATGAATCACCTTGAAGTCACCTTGCTCTTTAACCGGGGCCTAAAAAGCAGCTAGCCTGTCGATGTCAACGTCCCAGCACTAGTTTCCAGATACCTGCATGTACACTGTGTGCTTGTGCTTTTATATATCTATCTCTTTCTCTCTCTCTCTCTACATATATCAATTGTAAGTATATATATATATATATATATATATATATATGTAAATTTGCCTCTCTCATGGACATGCATGAATGGGTAAAAACACTACGCACTATACTTCAACACTAAATGAGGAAAAAAACAGATTCTTTTAGACCCGAGGAGAAAAACTGCACTCAGTGTTGGATGGTTTCAGCAAACAGTTTAAAACACAAACCACAAATAATTATTTTACCTGTTTATAAAGCTTATGTGACCATGTCCCCCCGTACAACAGCTCTATCTGGATCACCAGGTTCTCTATAGTTTACCTTTTAAATGTTCCATTCGTGTTCCATAAAAATACCAGCAAGGTTGTCCTCTGTTTTTACGTCTCTAAACTGTGGAACACACTGCCTCTGGATATTAGAATGGCAAAACCTACATTTTTTTATCAGGCTTTTAATTTGGTGAAATGTTATACCCTTAGTCTCTGAGTTTTAATCATCGGTTTTCATATTAATTTATTTTCTAGTCCTGGTGGGTTTTTCTGTTTGTTTTGAAAGAGCACTATTAATACTGTTTATGATGTGTTGCTGCTATTTTTTATTAACCTCCAGTAGTTCTCCAGTAAACTCCTTACCTCGCTGCAAGGACATAGAACTGAACTTGAAGAAGTATCAGTACACCATGACATCCCTCCTGGGTTTGGTTTGCAACAGATCACACCTCTGAGCAAATCCAACCTCACATCATCAGTGATGCTGGCTGTGGTCAGATGTGCAACACATTAGAAACAGAGCAGCTAGGACAGTGAAACAGAGCATCAAAGTGCATCCTAAAGTGCAATTAAAAACTGCAAGTTAAGAATGTTGCACATGAGTAAAAGAAACATTCATTTTGTATATTCAAGTCTGTTCAGAATGTGTACTGCTGTAGGAATGAAGCTGTGATTGACTCTATTAGTCTGGGTTTTATCAGATATGTAGGTACAGACTGCATGCTGATACTGTCTGTATCCTCATAATGAAGACCACAATAAGAGGAGCTCACTGACATAATTCTGTCTGACCAGTCTGATATAAAATAAACCAGTGTTTTGCAGTTTGATGAGACACTTGAGCTGCAGTGTGAACCTTTGCCCACTGAAAAGCAGCAGAGAGACTGAAGTGATGTTAAAGAAAATGTAGTCCACTGCATTTGAACCATGAATGACCCAGTTAGGAGGTGAGCTCTTAGAAGATCAAGCCAACTGGGAGTTTTTCCACTTTTGCATTCATCTGCTTACAGTTCCTGTCAAAGTCTGTACACACTACAGATCTACAAGACCCTGCCAAAGTTTCTCATCGACTTTGTTGGTAGTGATGGTTTTCACGTTTTTCTCATACAGGATTTTTGTGTGTAATCAATTAGAGAGCAGGCACGATCTGCTAATTTGATCAACCAATGAATCTTGATTATGTCATAACGTTTGAAGATGTAACCACCAACACTTTATCACATTCTTCCTCTGTATTCTCTTCCTTTTTTTCAGAACATGGATAAGACACAGCTCCCATCTGTGACGCTGATTGTGGGCTGTGGAGTGTCTTCACTGACATTATTGCTACTTATCATCATCTATGTGTCCGTCTGGAGGTGAGATAATACGGCTTGTACCAGAAACATTAGCATTGGGCTTTGTGTAATGCCAGGGGCAACATTTAACAGCATTAACAAACAGAAAGTTTTAATGGACAAGAGAAAATTACTCTTCTAGCATGTTCTTGATAAGAAGTTTCAATAGAGAACATATCTGCTGCTGTTTGAGCAGTAAAACTCTTGAGAACATACTTGAATCAGTAGAATCCTCTTTGTTCTCTAATCAGAAACAGTTAATGATTTAGTTTACTTCTCCTCCAATTGAACAAAAAAACATTAATAAACTTCATGAAAACTGTGAACGAGTCATTCATATGAATTCTTCATGTAAAAACATTCCATCTGAAGGCAAAGTTCTCTTAATGTTGGAGTGCAGCTGGGCTGCTGAGACTGCATGCAGCTGTCGGTCAATATGTCCAGAATCACACCTTAGACGAGGTTCTGACATTCAAGCCTTCTCCATTTTAAACTAGCTTTTGTAGAGAGAAGGCAGCTCACTGCCCTTTAGCGTCAGCACTGATCTCCTCATTCAATTGGATTTCAATTCACAAAGTCCAGATTCCACTCACTTCAGTTCAATTTGATTCAATTCAGTTTGATTCTTGATGATACAGTTAACATCAGATAAGTACCAATGTTGCTTAAAGCATTTCTCAGAATGTAAATTTCTCCTACGTTCAACAAGTGACTGTTGTTTCCTTGAATTTGCAAATACAAAATAACACACTGACACACCTAGATTTTATAGGTCTACATGTGCAAAATGGGCGAGCAAGAGTAATCAGAAACCAGCAACATTATGTATGTTTTTTTTAAATGCTATCCCATACAGCTATGATATCTGCAGACAGCTGTTAGCTAATGTTAGCTACCCGTCAGTGACAGACTGAGTAAAGTACAATCCACACACTGTACAGTCGACTTCCATGGCCTCACACCTCAAGATAATATCTCCTCAACATAAACAGAGCTCACATCAGTTTTCTATCCCTTTCATACATACAATCTCTATATAGGCAGAGTCATCTAACCATCCCAAGGACAGCCCTGTAAACTGCAGCAGGTCTGCATAGACTTTATAAGACTGATTGAGTGTGCGTAATGTAACCAGCCATCAGCTATGCTACTTTTGAACTTACAATAACTCCTTTGTGCATGTTGTAATGACTTGATTTCCCCAAAGCAGACATTTTACACATCATGCAGTCCTAACTTAACCACTTACAACATGTAACTAATACATACTAATTGCAGATATACATATTTACTGAGCAAATGTGCAAATGCAAAGACTGATTTCAATCAAAGTATTTTCAGGAGGTGAAAAGTGTAAAGTCCCTCCAATTAAGTGAAGTACTTCAGTACTTCAGGAAAAAAAAAACCTAAACCACCTTATCCTTTATGTTAAAAATCTGTGTATTGTCTTCAGTGATTTCTAAGGCCCTTTTATATTCACATCTGAAATGACATGATTAAAAAGTACTGTGTGCTGGTTTAAGCTTAGGACTGGTGTCCTGACTGTTGATGGCTAAGTTTGTCTCGGGTCATTGTGCTCTTGATTAGAACATGTCTGGGTTCACCCTCAGACTGGTGTAGTTTTGAAGCCCTGTCAGTATTAATGTGTATTAGAGGTGGTTTACCAAATTTCTGTTGTCCAAATTAAGGCTTTCAAGGTAATTATAATAAAAAATTCCATGTTAATATTGTAATAGATTTTAAAGATTATTGAAGATGCATAAATATATTGCCCAGGCCTAATGTTCATTTGATCAGCTGTGGAAAAGGTCTTAAATTGTGTTTATTGAGGCGGTAAAAAGTATTAAATCTGATGTTAAAAAGTGTACAGATAAACACAACAGCAGTTCAGTCTGATTATCATGTCTCCTCATGTCCAAGGTGAATGATGCCTGGTAAAATGCATGGTTTACAATAATCAAATCATTGTTGGAATATGGAGGAGGAGCTCATAACTGAAACCCCAGTCTTGGTTACAGATCTGTTAGAAGAGTCGTAGTGAGAACTTCTTTCATTTCTTTCATTCTCCTGCAGGTACATTCGATCTGAGCGCTCAGTTATCCTCATCAACTTCTGCCTCTCCATCATATCCTCCAATGCCCTCATTCTCATTGGACAGACACAGACACGGAATAAGGTAAGAAACATGATCACAGTGATGCATTTTTCCAGATTACATATTCATTAAAACTGTTCCCTTACATGTTTGTCTCTGTCTTCTCCTTTCTTTTCAGGTCTTATGCACCCTGATCGCTGCATTCCTTCATTTCTTCTTCCTGTCCTCATTCTGCTGGGTTCTGACAGAGGCGTGGCAGTCATACATGGCAGTGACGGGCCGCCTCAGGAATCGCATCATACGCAAGCGTTTCCTGTGTCTTGGCTGGGGTGGGCCTTCTGTCTGCTGCTTATTGTGTTGTTCATATGGTTTATTATTTATGGTTTATTTATCCTGTGTTAATGTCCATTTTTATTTTCCTCCCAGGTCTCCCTGCACTTGTAGTGGCAATCTCAGTTGGATTCACCAAGGCAAAGGGATACGGAACACCAAGCTAGTAAGCATGTTATAGATGTACCATTGTATTCTCCCCCTCCTGCTCTTTAAGTATTAATTCAGGGATATTACACATGGTTGGGGTTTTATATTTGCAGCATAATTAACCTCTCTCTGTCTTGTCTATCCTTTACCATCCTCATTCTTGTCATGCACACATTCTTCTACCTTTCATCTCATTCTGGTCCTCCTCTTTACAACCCTGTTCCTCTTGTTATGTGTCCCCCCCCTTCCCTGCCTCTTTCCTCCATCATCTTCATTTCCTCTAATCATACCTATCTACATCTGTTTTCCTGCTCCTCTCTTGTAGCTGCTGGCTGTCTCTGGAAGGAGGTCTTCTTTATGCATTTGTTGGACCTGCTGCAGCTGTTGTCTTGGTATTTCCTTTTTCATCTTTAGTCTATTTGTCATGGTTTGCTTTTAAATGATAAATGGACTGCATTTATGTAGAGCTTTTCTAATTTTATCGACCACTTAAAATGCTTTACAGTACAAGCCACATTCACCCATTCACACACATATTCAAGCAGGGTTTTTATTTACATGCAGATATCTCACACACACACACACACACAATTTGGGGACACTTTGACATGCGGACTGGAGGAGTCAGTGATCAGACCCACTCGTCACAGCCGCCACTACACCTCGACTAATCTAACTCTAAATCAAATTAGAGCAATAGCAATAGCTCATGTAACAGTTTTCATACAATCACTGTAATAAAACACATCCAGACTGTGTATATTTATAAAGGGATTTATAATATTAACAAGGGCAGTAATAATGTTGGTAATCATATTAAACTGTTTACTGTAAAATATTTAATGCAAGAAGAATTACTCACAGTATTCACATTTTTTTTAAAAAGCACATGAAACCAAGTCCACAGTCACTGTACAAACAACTCTTAAAAAAAGATCTGGCCCTGGCAGCCGCCTGGACAGTGTGACAGTAAATAGCTCCTGTGGTCAAAGTTTTCTCTGTTTGCTTTTTATTCTTTGTCCTTTCCTTGCTCCCTCCTTTTTTTGTTTTCTGCCTCCTTTCCTTCCCTGCCACCATCTTTCTTGTTAACGTCCTCCCTTCCCTTGCTGACTCTTCCTTTAGCTTATTCACCTCCTCTTTTGTTCCCTACTTCTTTCTCTTCTTCCCTTTCTCTTCTTTTCCCTCTCATTTTAATCTTCTTTTAATTTGCCACCTCTTTCTTTTCTTGTACTCCTCCCTTTCCTCATTATCCTTTTCCTTATTTACCTCCTATTTTCCTTCCCTATCCCCACTTTTTTGTTCTTATTTTCCCCCATTCCTTTTTCCCCCATTTCCTATTTACCTTCCCTGTGCTCCCTTCTCTCCTCATTTACAACCTACTGCTGAATGTTTGTGTAAAAAAGGACACCTCAAGCATAATTCTACTCCACTTAGATCACTGTTCAGAACCAGCATCCAAGCTATATTAAAGGTAGTTGTAGCATAAAGTGCTTTTGAAAGTGGCTCTGGTATAAGTTTAATAATGCACTACCAGTTTGTATCGATATAGACAATCTGTCTCACAATAAATTCATATATTGTTTGCTATTGTACTTTTTAAATTCAAGAATACAAAACAGGAAAAAAATACTGACTTACCAGAGTCCCCAAACTTTTGCACGTGACATAATTACCGTTTAATTTTCTTTTCTATTTCTTCAGTTCTTGAAATAAGACAAAGCAGTACATTAATATCTGAGGCTCATTTTTGAATGTCTGCTTGCTCCAGGATTTGTATTTACTTTTTAGTTAAAAAAATGAACAAATTATGTCATTTGCCCGAACAACTGTATAATCATTATCATTACACCTCATGTTCAGTCTACATGTCAGGTACAGTAAATCAGCAAAGCAAAAAATTCTGGCAGAACACACACTGCAGTGACACCGTTTTCTTGTTTCACTAATCAAATCCATTAGCTACAGTTGCAGTGATTCATTTCCAGTCCTTCATCCCCACCTACAAGAGAACAGCTTTGTTTGGGTGTCCCCTTTACACAAGTTGCTTCTCTAATAAAGAGCTACTGCTCCAATTGGCAGCCATACTGGAGGCCCAGCTCACTCCGAAAAGCATCAGAGTGCATAGTATAAGTGATGTTCATAGAAATCAACCCTTAAAGCACTAAAATTGTAGGAATTACTACAGTCTACTACTACTGATTTCAGACAGCTCATATCTTATATATGATTTCCTTTTTCAGCACATTGTCTATATTGAAAAATTTATTTATACATTAGCAATCCATCCTTTCAACCTCATCATGTGAGTGTGAGTTTTTGTCACTAACATTTAAGATGGTACTTTTTTAGTATTTACAGTGCAGAGCCCACAGTAAGTACAGCTTGTGTGTGTGTGATGACATGCTGTTTTCATCATCTTGTCATGATGAACATTATCATCATCATCCATCATCATCATCAGCCTAGTGCTACATGTTCTGAAGTAATGAAACTGTCTTTGCTCTGCTTTAATCCTGTGCCTCTTCTCTTTGGCAGGTTAACATGGTTATTGGGATTCTCGTTTTTAACAAACTGGTGTCCAAAGACGGCATTACTGATATGAAACTAAAGGAGAGGGCGGGGTATGCCTTATACCACACATCCATTTTACACAGTGACCTATAACCAGCCTGATGGCTCAGCTAGGGGGAGGGATCAGTGCAGTTGTTGGCTGTTTACCTGAAATTAGACCATTATTCCCAACTTTGACTGACTGGTTGAAGATAACACTTCACCAGGAGGATGAGGAGAGGATAAAAAAGAAATTTGACTATTTCAATCAAAAATAAGATAAGAGACCAAAAGACAATGTGTCTTCTCATATAGCCAAGACTATGATTAATGCCTCTGAATAAGAGATAAATGGAGGTCATAGAGAATATGAAGGAAAAAAGACATGGGAAAGGGTGTCTGGTTATTGGTCCTGCACAGACTGAGCAAGATGATGATTCATCTCATTGCTTTCTTTTAAGTTTCAAATGTGTTGCATTTTTCTACAGCTGCTCTTTGTTTACAGGTGTTGCTATCGATGTAAAGCTCTGTAAATCCATCCATGTCTTTTTTCTCCTGTTTGGTTGTTTCTAGTAAAGGGAAGCAGGGTAAGACCTCATAAGAAATAAATTCAAGGAAGATTATTGTATTATCTGTTGGTTATGATAACATTGTATTCAACAAAGTAACTGCTGAGGTTTTGGAATGTGGTGAAAAAGTTCTGATGGGGCAAGTGAGATCTGAGCACTTACAAAATACTGTGTTATCATAACCAATAGAACCAGTGACCAGAGCTATAGAGGTAAAACCCAAGGAGTTATAAAACATTCAGCAACCTCTCCCTTAGTTGTAGCAGAGGGTGTTGGGTAGCATTGATAGATTCCTTCCCAAGGCACCAGGGACCTGCTTAGCCAACTGGAGGCAAGACTCAGACAGGAAAGAGTCATGTCAACCAAAATTAGAAACAAAAGCTAGAGCTGGACTGCAGACCTGAGACTATGCCTGTAATCATGTGCACAGAGGGCCAAATTAATGATAAGAAGCCACCACCATGTAGGTTCAGCACCTGCAAGGATAGGTATAGTATTCAGTCCATTGCCAATTTGGCAACAGATGAAAGTAGGGAGCCATGGTGTACAGTATTAAAATGTAAAGTACCCACATAATTGCAAATTTGAATAACAAATGGTGACATATAATATTATTTGCAGCAGGTCATGTTGAGTTATTTCCTGACCAACAACCCTGGGCTTAGTATGCACACAGCATCTTTAAAGCTCTGGCCTACCTGTGGGCTTACCAAGTTTGACAGTTGTTCTAACTCAGTATAAGCAAAACCAGCGTTAGGCCCTTGTATGTGACTAATTTGCTTGCTTAACACTAAACTTTAAAATAAGGTTTCCTGGCTTCCTGTCATTTTTACGCTATTCTTAGACATTTCCCAGAAATTGTATCAATACCTCATCTGACTGTAGGTTTACAACAAACAGGCATATTTTCTAAATGTTGCACTGCTCCTTTAAACATTGCACAAAACCCGTTGTAAACTTGGGACTAGTTTTGTATTACTTTTTGTTTTTGTCAGTGTGAATAGGTAAAAAGAACACATTATATTTCGTGGGCATGAAAATTGTCAATAGCCAGCAGTGATTTGAGTTCAAGAATGACTGACATTGGGCTGTTGTCAGTACTGCTTTCAGAAATGAGTTAACGCAGCACCCTGCTCCCCTTATGATGCAGGCTGTTTTGTCTCCATTGGCATTGTTGGTGTATCTAGATGTTATTTTTCTCTCTGAAAAATGTTTGTTTTCTTCAATGATTTCTCTGTTCAACTGTACTTGTTTTGCTGTCTGAATGTCAGTCATGTTTGAGTTTCACAGAATCCCTCTCTCTCACTCAGGGCTCTCCAATCAGAATACATCAGACTCAGAAGCCCTCCTGTCATCAGTGATTGGGTAAAAATACTCCGCCCATCCCAATTCTTTTAAATGTGTATGGCCACCATTCTGCCCATCACCAAACCTGTTGAACTTCATGTTAACTGATTGGCTTACTATTATTTCCCGCCTATTTACCTCACTATTTAACAACTGACCTCGCAATTTATGCTACCTCCTGTTTAGCCATGGATAGACATAACACAATACTACCTCATAATTCTGACGATTGGTATGCTTTAGAAAAAGCATTATTTTCAACAATAACAAATGCTATTGCACAGCAATATTCTATTTTCTGTTCTTGAATGTGGGAATGCATGTTTCAGTAAGGATAGTATGGTAGTTAGTATTGCACCTGCATTTGTATTTCTCCTGCGACTGATGGAGCCAGAACTGGTAGAAACAATCGTGATTGTTCATCATGGGCGACCGGAAAGATTGCTGGAATTTATTAGCTTTATTAGTCTTCTTCAACTTCATGTGAATGTCAAAAGGAAGTTGTGCAAATAGTTCAGCATTTTCACTCACAGTCATTGTTTAGTTATTTGCCCAGAAAGTAGTATAGCTGATAATTTTTACACTGAAATTTCAACTCAAAAGTTTGATTTAAGACTGACAGGAAATTTTCTGACCCTGATATCAGTATGTGACAAAGTAATTTGAGTTTAAGATTCATGGTGAACAGTCAGAGTGTTAATTGAAGAGTGACATCACATTCAGATATGAAAAGAAAGGTGTTACCATCTGGCTCATATATTACTTGCTATTACAGGGCCACTTAACATCAAAAATGAGTAAATTGACCTTTAAGTTGAGTGTATTTCTGTGTCACACATTTCGATTCAACATTTGCACTGGTGTGAGCATTTACATCTGTGTCATACAGTTCGTGTGTGCAAACCCCAGTCACCTGCTTGACTTTTGACCTTCCAAGTGTTGAAATGGTTAGGATCAGTTGTCCCCTTGAACTGTAAATGTATGCAGCCAACTTTTTGGGACAGTGAAGCCACAACCAGCTTACCTCTCTCTGCTGAAGTGCAGGTAATGGTTGATGTTCACTTATGTCCTTTCCTACGTCACAGCTACTATGTGTTATTGAAACAGAATGACCAGCATATCAGTGGGCACAATCCTGGACAACGCCAAGAAGAGTAATTGAGAATAGGTGTTGGGTGTTGTTGGACAGACCTATGATTGATATATTATACTGCTTATCCATCATAGGCCAGAATGTCCTTTCATCAAAAACCACATCCTGTCCCAGGAGGATAAAGTAAAGTATTTACAGAATACACATGATATGTAAACCCTTGAGTGCATGAGTGAGTCTATCCTCCTGGGTTTCCTCCCTGTTGGGCTTGTTTGGAACACCCCAATAAGGAGGTGTCCAGGGGCATCCCAACAAATGCCCAACACCTCGCTTTTCGCATTTTCAACAGCGTCAGCCAGCAGTTCTAGTCTCGATTGTCCTTCCTCCTCCTTCTTCCTTCCATCCCTCAAACTTTCTTGCAGATGGTGAGCCTCCTGCATGAATTGGCATATTTAGAAATATACTGTTTGGGGGTTGCCCACAGTAAGAAGGCTCGCTTTCTGCAAGTTTGCATGTTCTCCTGTGGTTCTCTCTCTCCAGGTACCTGGCTTCCACCCACAGTCCAAAGTTAGGTTAATTGTCACTTTAAATTGCTCCGCATATGCAAAATGTGGAGTGTGAATGGTTGTTTGTCTGTGATGCATCGGCTTATCTGTCCAGGTGTACCCTTCTCTCTGGATCTCCTGGGTCCCCAAGGCAAACTAAAGCACCAACGCATTTTGATTCAGCTTTAATTGGAAAGAGTATCACACCTGGAATAAGGAAATTGGCATACACCATGGGGGATATATGACAGTGCCTGATGGCCACTCATACCATGGGTCTGGTCAGATCAGCCAGAAACTGGGCCACCACCATATTGACTTCCTTCTGCAATAAGCATTGCACATCCATAATGTTTGATTTGAGTCTTTACGCTGTTAGTGGGCATGTAGCCCAAAGCAGCTTAGCATCAAGCAAGATGGGGAGAGGGCTACAGAAGCCCTGGGCACACTTCTGTCTAGCTCCACACTGCCAGGTGGCTTTTTTTTTTTTTCCTGGAGAGAGTAGTAGTAGTAGTACTCCCCCAAGACCCAATGTGTGAATCAATGGAATCCACCTTAAATCATAAATACCGGCCATTGTAAACTTCAAGATAAACTAAGTCATGCCATTATAATAAACAATAAAGTTGTTTATTAAAATTAGATTTAGGTTTGTGTTTTCAAATAGTGAGTTTCTGCCTGTTTTGGATCACATAGCTCTCAAACAAGCTAAATTCATCCATCCATTATCTATACCGCTTTTATCCATTAAGGGTTATGAGATGTTTGAGTTCTGGAAATATTGCTTAGAGTATTACTCTCAGAAGAGATTGCCATCCATCACAGGCCACCACATATAGACAGACAACCATTCACACCTCAATAATTCACAAGAGTCACCAATTAACCTAACATGCATGTCTTTGGACTGTGGGAAGAAGTCGGACCACTCAGGCACAGGGAGAACATGCATGCCCAAGCTTAAATTCATTTGTACTTAATAAACTTGCACGTCAAATCATCCAGCTTCCTCTCTACCTTATCCAAAGATGGCTGCCGTTAGGAACAATTGGTAACTTAAATTGCCCGTAGGGCATGAATGTGAGTGTGAATGGTTGTTTGTCTATATGTCACGCCCCAGATGGACTGCTAACTGCACAGGTGTACCCACCTCTCGCCCAATGACAGCTTGGAGATAGGCTTCAGTGTAGAGAGATATAGATAATGACTGAATGAATGAATGTACATCAAATCATGTAGATCCACTACTTACAGTGATATTGGCCTTTTCCTCAATGTAGTGCACATACAAATATCACAGTCTTCCAAGTATTTTCATTGCTCATGAAGATAAGAGTGCAAGTTTTAAATTGCAGATGCATTATGTTAAGGTTGCTCAGGCTTGTTGGTCGTTAATTTCGAACCTGATACTGGTTTAAAATTACTCTTATTGTTTCTGCTGACTTTGTGGTGGAGAGTATTGTTTTTGTACTGTCTGTCCTTTGGTGATCGCCGCAACCTCCCTGCTCCCACTACCCACCCCCACACCCCACTCACCTCTTTCCCTATGTTTCTCAAGGTTCAGATGCAAAACGTGTTTAATGAAGCTAATTAATTAATGCAACATCCACCACGCACGCAGCAGCATCTGCATCGGCAGGCTGGGCTTGCACCTCTGAGACAGGGCTCACTGCTGGGTCTTCACCAGTTACTTTGCCCTGTCCCCCAAAATTAAAGGCAATGCACAGAGAAAATTAGAACAGACAGGAGAGAGAGGCCTATTCCAGCAATGGAGTTGTTTTTCCTCAACAAACTCTTAAATGGTTTTGAATTATCAAGCCTGTTTATTACAGGCTGTAACAGAAGGTTAATTGTGACAGTTTTTAGATGAGAAGCTCTTGTTGTAACTTAAACAAGTGCTCCATTCCATGTGATGCAAGGTTTAGAGTATCTTTAAGGTATGAGAAGGTTTACGTTAGACTCAAGGATAAGGACCAATCATGTGATCGTGTCTATATTAGATATTTATTTTATTTAGCTTTATGTATCTCACCCACCCAACTGACCAACCAACCCACCTTTTGGCTCTCCTCAATTTTTAAGTCTGGGGAAATGGCGTTGTATTTCAGAAGTATTATAGCTTTTTAATACCATTGTTTCACGTGTACATTTAGCTGTCAGACGTTCTTTACTTGAAATTGAATTTCTTCCATTATGTGATTTTTAATCCAGGCGTCCAGAGACAAAATTCCATTCCTTTAGCTTCCTTTCACCTTTAATTGTTGTTTAGCAGAAAATAAGGGTAACAGATTAGTTTGTTATTACTCGTCAATATCTCTAGCCTTGTATCACTCAGTCTTTGTCAAGCAACAGCAGTTAAGAGAGACAAAATAGAGTTATAAATGGAACCCTGATGGTTTTGGGAAGTTTTGGGAGTTTTGGTGTTGAAGAAAACAGTGATCATACCTGGAAATCATCTGTTGCTTTTTATTATATGTATACGAATATGAATCAAGATGGACACACCGTGGCAAAGTATCTGGAATTGTGTGAAACTAACTAAAAAAGAGTTATGAGTTAAAGCCACTAGTTCCAGAGGTATTTCTTCACTAAGTTCCCACTTGAAAGAGAAGATGCTAGTCATTAATATGGAGAAAGTCTAAGTACTTTGTTGTCCTTAATTGGAAACAAAAACACTATAGTGTTCAAAGGGTCTTTTGTAAGATAATGAAGACAAGGTGAGGATAATCTCAGCTTCTCAATTTTAGTTAAACAGTACTTCCACCAATATTAAGATCAGTGATTAATCTAAAATGCCTCTAGGTTTTGGTGCAGCTGTGCTCTCACCCAAAGTTGTGGTCATTGGCATTAGTTAGGATATTGTACATGGTGCAAAACCTAGTTTTTATGCACATTGACTTTTACCTTTTTTCAGGCAGATATTTTCTCAGCACAGCGTTCATGTCCATACTGACAATTGTATGTGCCATCCAGTTCTGGTTAAACTGCTCAATTCTATGGTCCATGTAGTACCCCTGGCTCTGTAATAACATAACAGTTTGTGGAGAGGGATTGGTTGGTTGTGGGAATGCAAGCTACTTCTGTAATGTATTGAATGTATTGACTTACTGACTGCAATAACTGATAGAGCCTGTTGCTGGTACGTGTGTGTATGTGATTCATGGGAGTGGCTCTGAGATGTGTCTGTGTGTGTAAATCTTTTCATTAGAGCTTGCACTGCTATATTTACAGTTAATTAGCAGTTATTGATGTAGACAGAGATGTAAATCCTCATGAAATGGATGAAATTTGTAAGCATTTGGGTGAAACTCTTTGTATCACAAGTTGATAAATGGTTATGGATGAAATATTCAGAGCAGTCCCAGTTCCTTTTAGGCTATCAAACCAGTTGTTTGTGAAGGAGAATCAGACATCATGTGTGATATGAAATATCCACCAATGGCTCTGTTTTGCCCTATCGCCCATCCCCAGAATCACACTCAGGCAAGCCCCAAACACACACCAAACTCTGTGCTGACTGCAGCCCTGAGAGAGAGATTGTGCGTAGAACACTGGTGACTCACTGTTTGCGTGACTGTGTGTGTGTGCTTGTGTGCACACTTGCATCTCTACAGTCTGTGTATAGGTGCATTTGTATCTGCTTGTGTATAGCTGCAGCACTTGACTTGCAGTCGATGACAGTGCCAATGTAACAATATGACGCTTCAAATGTGCCAAGTGCGGAGTTACTTCTTCTCGGCTGACGCTTCCACCACAGCTACCAGTAACGCCATGTTAGTCCTGGCTAATTACTTTTCCTTAACTCCTCTTACCTCTGTTCTCTCCTCACTGCATGCCTCTCCTCTCTCTTGATTGGTTTTCCTTTTATCCCTCTATCATTTTTTCTTTCCCCTGGTGCCCTGGCAGGTTTCACCTATGAGAGAGACTCCTGAAGCTTATGTCCTGCTCCTGAAACAATCAGTTAAATTGTTTATAAGGGGTAAATAATTCCTGCATATGATTGGTGAATGTGTGTGCTGCAGTGCATGTGTGTGTGTTTATGTGTTTATGTTTATCCTTGAAGAGTTCATCAGAGTCACAAATCTGAGTAGAACAGATGTTGAGACGCCATGGCTGTATATGCAGAGAGTGATGTCATCTCAGTTTGTTTTGTGTGTCTTGCTGTGATCTATGAATACCTAGATGGATTAGTTCCATTATTTTCATAACCTGGGCTTTCTTTTCTAAATTATAAAGGTACCTCTAAATATAATACACAACAATTGTAAATAAACCAAATAATAATGTCTCTGGCAGTCGTAATTGTGGTTCCGCTACTTGTAGTCACTAACTTAGTCCTATCCCAATTCTACTGCTTGAGTCCAGATTTGTTTAATTATCTCCAGGTCTAGTCTATTTCATATTATTTTCACCATCATTATTATTTATTTTCTGTAAATGGTGAATCTGTTCCAAATAAATATAGAAATTCAACATAATAGTTGACCTTTTAAATATGTGTTTATTTGGTCGCAGTTTTAAGGATCACGCTATCCCTTTATAACTCCAATCTTTAATTAATATTATGTTGATTTTTTCTGTTCATTTGGCCCGCATCAGGATTTTCATCCACTAAATGCTGACTCTTTGTTTTGTGCTTGTATTGACAGGCGTTTCACATGTTTGTAATGTCAGTGAAGATAGTGCTACAGGCTGACAGAGATTGCAGTTTCACCGCTAAAACAAATATAAACATGATTAGTTTTAATTAGCATTATCTAACACCGTAGGTGTTACTGGATAATCACTTTGGGGTTTAACCCAGCGCCCCTGCTCACATTGGATTGTATGAGAGAACAGCAATCTCATGCAAATGGAGAAGTTGTAGATCTACAGTCAAATAATTTTTATAATAAATTATGAATACCAAAGACAAGGTCCAGACTGAAAACAACTGGATTTGCCCTTTTAAATGCAGCACTGATTTGTTACCCAATTCAGTCATCATCTTTTAACTGTACCCATCATAGCAAACTATTGAGGCACTGAGTGTTACTATGGGCAGGTGGAAAAGTTTTGAAAAAGGATTCATATGATAGATATCAAATTTTAGATCAAGCAAATAATAGCCAGCACTGAAACCAATATACTGTATACATTTCCGCTTAAGCTAAATTTAATACCAGAGGTGGAAAGTAATGAAGTAGTTTTAATTAGGTGGTGTAAAATGTTTAAACTTGGTTTAGGGTTTTTGTTCAGTTATAACCTTTTACTGTTCACATTTTAGAGGGAAGTATTTAAGTTTTAAATGTGTTTCTAATAATTATTACATTTATCGATATTTCAAATTTTACTTTGCAGAATAACTTATAAAATACAAGCAATTATGCACATTAGAAAAGGCATCAACAAGACAGTCTGACAGATAAGTAAATATTTAATTATAGTGAATTTTCTTTGAAACATTAAAATCTCAGTGATAGCTTCAGGCTTCAAGGTTTTTAATAAATATTTAATAAAATGCACTTCTGTCTGTTAGCAGCAACATTATCTTGATTAAAAGTACTATTTTATGTGTTAGAAATGATTTTTAATTAATATTTTTTCCCATAAAATCTCTATTAGCATGATTTGAGTAATTGTGATTGTGTCATCGTTGTTTGATTAGTAATGTCTTTGTGAATGTGTCAGCTGCCTCATACATTAGTCATGATTACTATTTGCTGTAAATGGTTTAAGTCAGAAATTATGTGCTTCTGTGACATGAATGCAAGCAAGCACCACATGTCCTTTCACTGTATTTGTCCCTTTTGAAAAGTACAACACCTGTTAGACAAGCTACAACTATTAGATTTGTTCCAAAGGTTTATGAATCAATAGAACCATAGATGATCAAACTGTAGACATCATTTCAGAAAGAACTAGGACTTTATTTGAAACATATTGAAGATATATAGAGACATACAGACATTGATCTCTAATTCCTATTGTTTTATACTGGCAAGTTCAGGATACAGCACAAATTCAGTCAATCTAAAGACAGAGTCAGCAACAGACTCTTAGTTTCACGTTTGAACAGAAATACTTTTCTCAGTTTTGTTGTATGTTGCTTGTTTGTTTGTATTCTGTTTTGTTCTGTATTAAGCTCTGGGCAACAAAATGTAACACTTGTTGTATGCAATTTCTCTTGAGTAAAGGTGTTAGGTACTGTTTCCACCTCTGGAATATTCTGTAGCTGAAAATACATGTTAGCACCTGTTGAGTAGGTTTATTAGGAGAATCTGACACTGAGTGAAGTCATTGTTCTTGTTTATTCCTGTTGTGCATATTAGAACAAATCATTGAATCATAAACTGACAAAAAAACGAGAACAGTAAAGTGGGACCAACAACATGGGCAGGGGGGAATGCACACTTCTCTAGATTCTCTCTGTCCTTCTCTGCTCTGCCTCCTCTGTTTGTCTTTTCATTCTGTTTCAGCCTCATTACACTTGTTTTTCCCCACTGCTCACCCTCGCTCCTCCTCTCTTTCCTGTGGCACTAGATCCTCTATGGTTTGACTGAACCATCTTAAACATACATGCATGTAATATATGTGAATTATGAACATATATATTTGCAGATAATGGATGTATGTTTTTGTTTGTGATATTAACATAATTATCTGTTGTGATGTTATGTATTTATGCATGGTTAGAGTTGAAGGCTGCATTATGCTAACAGTGTGGTCAGTTATCAAGGGCACGAGGACATTGGATTAAGATTATGTTAAACATTACATTCTCTACCTTTTTTGATCTCTTGGAGTTGATTTTTATAGAAGACTGCCTTAGATTGTCAACAAATCCAATAAACATTGTAGTGTTGCCCTCTGTGTCATGTTGACAGGGGTTTCCTAGTGCTGTCCTTAATTCCCATTCCCCTCCCATCCTGCAGGGCGTCACTGTGGAGCTCCTGTGTGGTTTTGCCCCTCCTGGCCCTAACTTGGATGTCGGCTGTTCTCGCCATCACTGATCGGCGCTCTGCACTCTTCCAGATCCTCTTTGCTGTTTTTGATTCACTGGAAGGCTTTGTCATTGTCATGGTGCACTGCATCCTGCGCGAGAGAGGTACTTTACAGGACCACTGATCTTCTATATTTACTTCTTCCAGGTTTCGTTTGATGCTATAAACGCTGTACAACCTCACCTTACCTCTTGCACCACCTACACATGCTAAAATGTGAGCTTTTAACTTGCAGATGACCATGACACTCGTTTAGCACATTCAGGCTCCCAGTGGGATGAACTACTTTTAGTTTAATGATCCCCAAGACCTTTGTTTTTGCATAATGTAGTGCTGCCATCAGACTACCCAAGACATTTTTACCCACACTACTCGATAAGGCTCCTTGATATAATGTAAATTTCTAGAGCTCACAGTGTCATGTCTTAAAATGTCTTTGTTGTTGAATAAGTCCCTGAGCTGCTAGAAGGCTTTTAATGTGAAACATCTTTGCAGAAGTGTTTAATTCCATTCAAAATATCCTAACTCTCAACAAAAAAACCAGCAAAGAAAAACTTAATGATTTTGGTGACCCCACAGACTCCTCATCTAGCATCATCATCAGCTTAAATTTCCCCCTAAGCGATGTGGTCATGGTGGTCCGTGGCCTGTGCCGAAGTCATTGAGGTCTCAGAATTTATTGGGTGGGATACTGGGGTGCAGATGGCCATGTCATTCCCTGAGCACATTCAGGCTCTCAATGGGCCTAACCTTTTTGAGCTTATTGACCTGTTTATGACCACTGCAGTAGGGCTAACTTGTAGGACAGAATTTTTCGCCCAATTACTAGTCAGTCTCTAAGACTAACAAAATCAGTTGTTTGTTGGATCCAGTACTCCTTTGTTTTGTGGTATAATGAACAATCCAACCTCCAGGGACTGCTACAAGAACTGCACATGTTTAGGATTGTTTATCATTTATATACCCAGCCTGCATTAAGATCATGATCTGTACTCTTATGGTTTGTTGCAGGTTCAGGAGGCAGTGAAGTGTCGTGTTGTGGACCGCCAGGAGGACGCTAACGGAGATTCAGGAGGATCTTTCCAGAATGGCCATGCACAGCTCATGGTATGAATATGCATATGTTTGGTGTAATTTCCCCTTCTAGGATGCAGTATTATTAAATACTGTGTACACAGTTGATACAGTGTTTATTGTTTTCTGTCCACAGACTGACTTTGAGAAAGATGTTGATATGGCTTGCAGATCAGGTAAGCTCTGGGTTGAGTGAGTTGAATTCTGTGTTTGTGTGTGCATTTGATTTGACTTTGGGGACTGCTGTTCAAAAAGCCACAGATGTCTCTTTGTGCCTCCTCTCTGTATTTTGACTGCTTCAAATTCTTCACTGTTGTCGCAACAGATGTGAAGCATGTTCCCCCTCAGTTCTGCACTTGTGTCTTACAATCAACATCACAGCAGTCTCCTTTCGCCAAGGAGGTGTTTTGACAAGAGATACAGCACATTACTGCTGCATAACACAGTTTAGCCCAGGCTGATGGGAGTGGGATGATCATGTGCTGAGCAGTTATATGCAGATAAATAGGGCTGTCAGAGTCTCTCCTACACTGCAGCTGTATAATTAAGTCCCTCCCGACAGTGCCGCATCAGATACTGGCTCTGATATCTGCTGGGAGTGAAAATCTGATTATCTCTTGAGACAGGATATCAAGAAAAGCATCTGGAGCAGAAAAGCTATTGAGACACAGATAGGCCCGATTGAAAAAAGACAGAAAAGAGCAGAGAGAGATGATTGTTTTGTTGATGTTCTTTTGTTTTTTAATATGTCAAGTGGGACAAGAGAGTACTGAGAGAGATTTGAAGATATTTAGTGTTTTGGACTGAGTGTTGTTTGATATTGTTTACAGGCCTAGACATGGTATGGGATATGCATGCTGCTGTAAGTCAGCAGTTGTTATGGTGAAATGAGGTTGGGTCACAAGGTCAGGGCAGGCACGATGGCAGCCCTGTACTGTCAGTTCAGATACATTTACAAAAAAAAAAGAAAGACTCCCAGGAACATGTTTCTTCATTTATCAGAGCTCTCAGCATGATTTGACCATACAGGACTTTGTGCCAGATTTGTACCTGTCAAAACTGGAAGCTGCCCCAATGCCCCAGACCCGAGGGTCAACCAAAATCCCTAGGTGTGTGTCAGTTTGGGTTAATCATATGCACCACTAAATCACATCACCAGCTGTAATGAAGGGGATTTTTGCTGGATTCTATATTAGTACCCTAATGTGAGGCTTTGTTTTGTTGAGAAGCCCTGTATCAAAATCTGCTTTTACATTGTGCATATTACTAAATACATCTGTGTTTAATTTGTTTACTTGAACACAACAGGATATACAGTGTAACATACAGTGAGAAAGGGAGGCCTGGGGTCAATAGGGACCCACGGCTACTTGCCCTAGAGTCCCCAAGTATGTACAACCACAGTCCAACTATTCATGCTCAGATGGGTTTTCTTTACCTCTGTTGCCACCAGGCACTATGAAGCGCTCATCTCTCCAGGGGGAGGAGAAGGCCTCCTCTGGGACCCTCACCCTTCAGAAGGGGTCTAACTTTAACACCATGCCGGCCAGCATGGCTAAGGTTCACCTGCAGAATGTGGCAGACTACAACAGTCACACTCTGACGCTGCGCAGGGAGAAAGGCACCACTAAGGGAATCAGCACAGAGCTACCAGGCGCCAAATCCATCTACATCTGTGACGGCGAGCTCTTCAAGCAGCTGGACGGAGAGCTGCCTCGAGGGAACGGCGAGGGCAGCAGCTCTGAGGGTGCTGGCAAAGGCCCGGGATACGTCATTCTACCAACCAACAACACAGGCACCTTGAAGCCAGCCAAGGGGAAAGAAGAGCAGACAGCCAAGTATAACATCAGCATCGAGCAGCTGCCTCAGACCAGGCTCATCCACCTGGCTAACACTGCCAGTGGAGAGCCAGTGCCTGGCTTTGGGCTGAAGACCCTTCCTGCTGACCAGGTCAGTGTGTCATGCTCTGACAGAGACTCACCTGCACACAACCTGCAGAACATGCCCAGAGACTCCCAGGTGGCCAACAGCATGTGTGATGGGGGAGACTCCGGAAACTCTGGCGTGATGTCCAAGAGTGAGACCGTCTCTACACTGTCCATGAGCTCACTGGAGGTAAGACCACTAAACTGATTAGCATATTATTGCCATGGTAATACACTGTCAGCCTCATACATCATATTTAAGATAAGACATGCATGTTAAGTTTTGTTTTGTACTGCTACTACTTACCATAAATTCTCAAATACTGTTATTTACCTGATCTGTTTTAAGAACCATGCCTTTATTTGGACACAGGGTTTTCATTTGTAATTTCCCATGTTTTCTGAGGGTACATGTATTTTATCATCTTTTAATCTTCCTGACATCTGGTCTGTTCCTGTTTTAGTTTTCTATCAGTGCTTTCTGCTGTTCTGTAAATTCAGCACTTCAACCATATTTACTTTTCTAGATGAATTCAGGATAATATGAATTTACATTTGCACCAATTCCAATACAACAACAGTCATGCCATACTGACCATTCTGCTGCTTATAGTTTCGCTTCTTAACTCCTTTAATTTCCAATTTGCAGTTTTTCTAGAGCTGTTAAGCTTCTTTCAATAACAGGCATAATCCCTTTCTTTCCTGAAGGGCTTAAAAGTGAAGCATCAGTATGAAATGGTGAGTTTCACTGACAAAATTTTTTGGACAATCAAAAAAAAACGTGATTGGTATAAATTAGTAAAGATATTTCTGTTAAGCAGCAACAGCAGAGTGGTGAGTGTGTCATGACCCTGTTGTTGGACTGATGGAATAGTGCTGTGGGAAAGGACATCATGCTGAATATACCATATAACATACAGTTCAGATAATTCCATCCCCTCAGTGTGTTTTTTTGTGTCATTTGTTTGAGAATTTATGGTTGTATCATTGTGGTAAACATAAGTTTCTTCTCATTGTATCCTCATTATTGTCACTTTCTCAATACAGGGACATTAATCTGTTTTTTTCATTATCTATTAGTTTGCATGGAATGCAGCCATTCATATAGTAAACAATAGTAACAAGTGGTGTTCTATAAATATGTGGCATGTATTGTGCCACCGGCTACGTTTGACCAAAAGAGCATTAGTGCATTCTCCTTAAATGAAAAAATAATTAACAGATGATCAACTAGGGAGCCATACATTGATAAACTGAATATTAATTTATAGGAAAAAAGATCATTAGTTTGGTCTCCACAGGGCAACATTGTCCTACAGTTCTTGTATGCTGAGGTCATCCCATCTCTGATGCTAAAAATGAGGCAATGAGCCCCCTTATTTCATTCATAACAAACACTGCATCACAAGAAACATACCAGCATTTTCTGGCTCCATGTGAAGACAGCATCTTTAAAAAGGTTAGTTTTCACTTAGCTCTTAGCCCAGACAGCAGTGGCAAGTTGAGATGACACAGGGATCAGCACACAGCAGCCTGGACATCTGCCTGCTGGTGTCTTTTCACTTCGGGGCAAAACGCACTTCCATAATGCCGTGTGAGGTGGCAGCTGCCACAGCTACTGAGCAGCCTGAAGGTCAGGTTTTCCTTCAGCACACTGTGACGGAGGACTTAAAGGTCATTCGGTCACAATCTGTTAACTGCAAACTTGTGCCAACAGGGTCAGAATGACCAGCAGCAACCCTTGTTTCCTCCCTCACTCCTCTCCTCTTAGTCCCAGAAACACCCTTTCTTGACTGGCTGATGTGGAGATACACAATGAAACAGAAATAAGGCACACAATATCAAGACACATCTTTAATCTCTCTGTCTCATCTCCCCCCAGAGACGAAAATCACGCTATGCAGAGCTTGACTTTGAGGTAATTTTAGTCTCTTTGATTCCTACAGCTTTTTAGACTTAGACCAAAAAGCTGATATATCTCCAAGCTATTCAGTCCTCTAGATGTTTGGATACATTTATTACTGACTGTAGTATTGAGATTAGAGACATTACATGTAAAGGCGGTAAAGTAGGACTGATGGTAGCCTGTGCTGTTTACCTTGTACGTAACGTGCAATGTTCCTGTGTAGAAAATAATGCACACCCGGAAACGCCACCAGGACATGTTTCAGGACCTGAACAGGAAGATTCACAGTGCAGACAAGGATAGAGAATCTCCACCTGTTGATGCCAAAGCTGCCAAAAGATGGAGTGTGTCCTCAGCCAGCAGTGACAAGACCAACATGAGTGTAAAGAGTTTAACTTTATTCTGTTCTGCCCCCCCCTCCCATATATTCAGTGTTGTTCTCCTTTTCACGTAGCCTATCTTTAGCACAAAGTTGCTTGTTTAATTAGTGCAGCCATTTTGAAGATTGCATCTGCTTACAGTTTAAGTGCCAGAAGAAATTAGCTATGGGGGAATCTATCAGCATAACTGTGGGTGGGCATACAAACTACAACTACAAACCAAGCCAAATACACAGTTTCAATCTCAATGTTTAGCTAGCAGCATAGGCTCAGATAGCTAACAAGCTAATGCTCTCCTGTCCATCCTGAAGGCAATATTGCTTGAGTTTGGTTATTTTCAAAAGTTATCTATTGAGAAATGTCTCACCTTCTTTGTGTGACTGTGCCACTTCTGCATATGCATAACAATTGTATCAACCCAGTGAAAAGTGGAAAAAAGACAGAGCCAATGCACTAGCATGGCAAGCTAACAGTCAGTAATGGATGAAATAAAGCATATACAGTAGCTTTGGGATACTGGTAGGGTAACAGTACAGGCTAACAGGCTAGCTTCATGCTAAAGTGCTACTTTCAGTTTAGTTATCACAATGGAATTGTGAAGTGAAAGCCACAGAAAATTTGAAAGTTTTATTTTAATGCTATCCTCAAGTCTCATGATAATTAAAATGCACTGTAGCATTATGTTATGGCCACAAGTTTAAATGGTTTAAAGTTATGTTTAATAATGGATGGATGTACATAAATATTACAGTACCCAATAACCTCACAACAGACTCACAACAGACATGAAGCCAGCCAAGCAAATCAGAGAATTAAAAAGCCTGTTAGTATATTATTGATGAGTTTAATGCCCGTCCCAGCCTCTAAAAGCTCCGGCTGCCAGTCAGCTAACAGTGTCTGTGCAGGAATGGACAGGAGTATCTATTCACACTTTGCTAGCAATGTATTATCAAGGTTTAATTAATTAACTAATATTGTTTAGGCTATTTCTTGCTTGGCAAGGGTAGTAGCAAAGCTTAGCAAAATAATGACTAATGCAGTTTATCTTTTCCCGCTAAACAATGGGAAACTAGATTGGGACTGGATTTGTTGGGAAATAGTCTCCAACAATAGAGAACCGCATGTTGGCTTTGTAGCTGCAGTCATTCCATGGTGGCAATTGATTTCCATTTCCTTCTGCTACAGAAGCCCATAAGCTCTGTTTGTTTCACAGCTTTGGATTCAGGTCTTTCCTGGCTTAAGGCCAACTTCATTTCCAACATATCAGGGCCCAGTCAGATATTTGTGACCATCCTGTGGAGTTACACAGCATTAGCTTTAAAAAAAAAAACAAAAAAAAACTGTGATGTAATAAACATATAAGTGGAAGAGGCAGAGAGATCAACTTCTCCTCCGTGGGTGCAAGATGTGTTTTGAGGATGTGCCTCAGCCACAATCATATTTTTATCCCAATCTTTATTATGTATAGGCAGTTAGCTTGTTATATGCTATACTTTAGATTGACTGAACGGCTCTAAAGGCTTTAAAGGAATAGTTTGAGATTTTATAAAATAGGTTTATTCACTGTCTTGCCAAGAGTTAGATGACAACTCTCATATCTGTGTGTTAAGGTCAGAGTTGAACCTGGGAGGTGGTTGGTTTAGCATAGCATAAAGGCTAGAATAGGGGGAAGTCAGTCACTGTGGCCAAATGTGTTGTTCACTAGGAAGTAATTACAGCTTACAACTTCTGGTGAAACAACAACTGTTTTTACATTTCTATTTGTGTATGGCTTAAACAAATATACACCTGTATTAATTAGTATGCTTTAGAGGTGCTGGTGGATGTATTTTTGGAACTGTAGACAGAGCCAGGCTAGCTTGCCACTGTATCCATTCTTTATACCAAGCTAAGTTTCAGATCCATACTTAACACAGAGAGTGGTGGTGATGTTCTCATTTAACTCTCACCAAGAAACTCGATATGTGTTTCTTTTTTTTCTTTTTTTAAACTGAACTATTCCTTTAAGAAATTAAAGGCAGTGTGATGTAAACTAGGTCTACAGACATAACTGAAATACATCACAGATTTTATCTCAGACAAACAAGCCTTTCTCCTCTATCTTCTGCCCCTCAGGACAAGCAGCAGACGCCAAGTAAGAGGGCGTGGGAGGGCATCAGGAAGACCCACTCTCCCCCCTCCTGGGTGAGGAAGGACCTGGAGACAGTGGCAGCCTCTCCACTGGAGCTGCAGACAGTGGAGTGGGAGAAGACCAGTGCCACCATTCCTCTGGTGGGCCAGGAGATCATGGACCTGCAGACAGAGGTGTGACCTGGACTCTGGCCTCATACCTACAACTCTCTTTTTTTCCCAATGCTCTCAGACAAACAAGCAGACACACCACACACACTGCCCTGCTCTGTTCTTCTACTCAAAGGCTGGATAAATCCCACTGTGAGAACGTGAGGGGGATGGAGGGGAAGAGGAGAGAGAAGCGTCACCATATCAGAAAATCAGTTTCACCACGTAAAGAGAGAACGGGAACACGGTGTCTTTCTCTGTTGTTTCATTTGATGTTTCGACTGTGTTTTTGTCAGCAAAATATTAGTCATCTTCTTGTATATGGTCTCAGATACCATGCCAGCTCACATGGGAGACAGATTGCCAAAGTAGCTGATTCAGCTACTATATGTGCATCATGTAATAAACAGCATAGCAAAGGTAATCATGCAATGTTTACCCCTGTATTAAATGGTTACGATGTAATAATCATGATGACGTCTCTTTTTTTTCCTTTGTTGAACGTATTGTTGGTTCTGCTCTCTCTTTCTCCTGATGAACGCTGATGTTGTACATGGCCCAAGATGCCTCTGGATTTATTTCTTTGTCAACGTCAGTCTCAAAAGGGAAAATTAATAAGGGTTTGAGGAGGCAGACTGCCAAATATACATACATGTGCCCCTCAATGCCGTTGTCTCCCCACCTACAACTCATCCCAATCCTTTTTGCTCTAACACTTTAGCCCCCCAACCCCCCGATCCTGGCAGGGCAAGGTTAGCCCTGCAGCGACAAGCGAAGGGGAGAATGAAAAAATAAATAAAAACACGAAGACATCACCTTGAGCCAAAATGGCAAGTTGCCATGGCAGAGAGGTGGCCACTGGGCTTTGCACTCAAATTGGCCCTCAACCTCAGTGCCGCCCACAGAGGGACAGCATGGACATCAGTGCGTCCTGAAGGAGCCACATTCAACAAACATGCTGTTTGGATCAGTTACTCAATGTATAAGGAGACTTGGTACAGTAAATGCAAAATATGACAGTGTTTCAAAGATGCTAAGGAAAAGGTACTTGTCTGTGTATATATATGTGTGCGTGTGTGCGAGCGCGTGTGTGTGTGTGTTGAGTAATGGAAGATGAATAAATGACTAGATCTATAAATATATATGATTAAAGGTGATGCTATATACAAGGTGGAGTTTGTGTGAGGGATGGTGATTGCACACAGAGAAAGCACAAGGCTCATTTGGAGTCCTGATGTACAGCATTGTAATTATTTCAACAGAGTTCTACAGAATGGATTTTAGCCTATAAATATCTTTCTTACTGTGCTTGGGGATAGTTGTTATCATTATTATAAATATGAACATAATTATTCTGATACTGATCCTCTCATTCCCTTGCCCATACCTTCAGGTTACTGGACTATACAAGTGTTCTGTATCGCAATGTAACAGTGTGTGTTTTGATATCACCGCCAGTCACTCCCTCAGATCTGTATTTGTTGCAACCCTGATCCCCGACCCCTGACCTCCAACCTCAGACCCCCTGATGTGCGACCCACCTGCCACAAACACCCCTCCCACCTCCCCTCACTCCCCTTTTTATTTTACTGGGGTCGACTCTTTGTTAATGTACAGTTTTCAGAGCACAAAATGAATGTGTCTTATTTCTAATAAAAACATATCTATATAATGAAACAGCACCAGTCCTCTTGTTTTCTCACATTTGATAACACATGACATGTTATTACAATTATAACACTGTCACTGTCACAATTACAGGATAAGGAAGTAGTTGCTTGTTTTATTTTTGTGACAAGCCATTGAAATGTCTGTGCTGAAATTTAGTAGCATAAAAACTAAGCCAGCAAACTCACTCAGTAATTTCATTTGCAAAGCAGTATGTATCTGAAGTTTGCTCAGCTTCCACCAGCCACTGTGAGCTACTGGTCGCACCAGACTAAGTAAGGTTGTATCAGTATCATACCATTTAATATGACTTTTAGGATGATTGTATTGTAGTATTTCTTTCTTTAAAAGTTACATAATCTCACTTTAACCATTTTTTACATTTTGAGAACGAGGCTTATTTGCAGACTGATACCTCTGTCATGTCTGTGCACTCAGTCTATAAAGACTTTAAGCAGTGAGCCTGACTCAGTCCAAAGTTAAAATGTACACCAGCACCTAACAAAGCTCATTAATTAACACGTTTGATTAGTTTATTTATTTATTTTAAACTAAGGAAAATGCAAAATGTACTAATTCTGGGTTTATAGAAACTTGTGTGCTAACACAGTGATGTCCTGGAGTCCTGTTGTCATGGAGGTTGCCAGACAACCAGCAGAAATTCAGGAAGCCAAAGCAACCCCCTGGTCACCATTGAATAATTCTAGCACATAACTCCAGCATGGAGAAGCAGGCTAGCTCTTTCTGCCAGTCAGCTAATCTCCTCCACTAAATGTGTGGATGTGAGACTGATATCAATCCACTCATCTCACTTTCAGAATAAAATAGTGCATTTCCCTAATAGAACCATTTCTTAAACATTCACTGTTGTGTTACATAGCCTATTCATCATAAAGTCTCCTTGAAAGCCCTTGTCCTAAGGTCATACTGAGACATTTGGACCAGTGTTTCCTTTTATCATCCTGTACTTTCAGTTCAGAATATCAGATTGAGAGAGTTTACTCCAGGAAAATATCTCTACATACTCTACTAAAATTTCAGAATTAGAAAACCACGATACAGACAGTTTGTAATGAATCAAAAGCTGTTCAGTTGCATTGGTCAATAAAAAACAAGTAACTTTACATTAGTACTTGTGTTACTGTTGTGGTTATAAATTCTACTGCTTACAAATAACATAGTCATGCAGAATTCTCAATCTTCTTTAACATTAGTGATTCATTTTTCTTTAGGCGATCAAATAATGAGACAAAATTCCACATAAGTAGACTCACACCATCTGAACACATTAAACTGGGCAAAGAGCTGAAGGTAAGGTTGAAACTACGACTGTCAGTTGTCACTTTTCATGTCACTAGTACAGTTTGTAACTACATCCTCTTCATCCTTTCTCACAGCAGAGTTTAAAACTGATCTACTAGCCACAAAGTGTTGAAGATAAGATAATACAAACAAACTGTATTCAGTTCAATTTTCAAATTCAATATTCAGTGCTTTTTACTTGTGACATTTTGTGTACATGCTTTCCAAATGAAATCTGTCCAGTCATTACTCAGTAGAAAGATTTTATTTGGCCTCCTATTTCATAGGGCCAGTGTAGTTACATAAAGATGCAAGCTGCCATAAACTGTTACGCAAATAAATGCCAGATTTCAATAATACATCACACAACAACAACAATATACAAACATATTTTATTTTACTTTGTTGTTCATTGCCAACGTTTAAAAAAAAAATCTTTCTATAATACCTGTGTGTGGAAATTACAGTATTGTTGAGGTTATGAAAAGATTATGGTAGCACTTGATTAAAAAAAAGCAAACATCAATCATTAAACAGAATCATCCAATATGAGCATAATTCCTGGAGATACTGAGCTGGAAGTAGTCCTAAGCAGATAGTGCACTCAAAAGTGACAAATGAAGCTTAGCGAAAGTTCAGTCAGGAAGACTTTGTCTCTGCACATGCTGTCACAAGCAGTTTTCCCGCTATGTCTAAGTCCAACCTGCTAATTCCTGTTTTCATCCAATCACAACGTGACCACCTCAACCACAGATGCCTGGCCATCTTGTATCTGAATGGAAATGGGCTGCACTTATATAAAGCTTTTCTAGTAATGTCGACCACTCAAAGTGCTTCACACTACAGATCACATTCACCCATTCATACACACATTTATACAGCGCTTGCTGCACATGAAGCACTCTAACACATTCATACCCATTCACACACCGATGACACACATCGGGGGCAACATGGGGTTCAGTATCTTGCCCAAGGATATTTTGGCACAGACTGGGGATCGAACCGCTGACCTTCCGATCAGTGGGCAACCCGCTCTCCTGAGCCTCCCTGCCGTTGGAGGAGTACAATAGGGGGGCCTACAGCAATATTTAGGTGGATGGCAACTGTCAAAGTAACATCCAGATGAATTCCAGGACCCAAGGTTTCCAAGCAGAACATTGTATTGTAATGAAATGATCAATGTCATTCACCTGTGGTTTTAATGTTGTGGCTGATTAGTGTATCTGAATAGAAAAAAGAAAGAAAAAAGCAGCAGGAAGCAACCACTTTGGACATTGATCAGCATTAGCAACTCCCAATACAGCCTTAAGAGAGCACTTAGTTGTGGATGGTATAAATTCACAAATTTCCTTTCAGATTCTTCATTTTTCGTGATCAGCATTCCTCTCACTGCAAAGGAACATCTTGTAAGCTGGAGAAAAAATGATCACCAGTAGTTCAGGAGAAAAATGATGGAACAATACAATGACGAGTGAGCCAGAGTAGTGCTGCATCAGTTCTGAGGGTATTGGGTTAACAGGGCGTATATAACATCTTTCCTTACTTTACCCAAATTATGTTCTAAACCTACAGGTGTGCAGATCATATTGGTCACTCAAATCTGTCACATGTATCTTGTCCTTTCCTCCACTTAGCTCATCCTTAACTGAAACCAAATCAAAGATAATGTCTTAGTCTGCATCCTTATCTATAAGACCTTGGTTACCCCAACAGGAGAATTGTCTCCAGATGTCCACAATTAGGTGTTTGGTTTAAACAGTGGGCCATTGTAAAACACTGTGGAGGTGCTTACGACCTGAACTATTGGAATATATGTATGAGGTTTTGAAAAAATTAAAGCACACTACAGGTAAGAAGATTCCCTCACACCCACAAACAGAGGTGGGTAGATTGTGATTGATGGGTTGATGACCCCTGCTGTATAAAATTAGTCTGTAATGGACACACTAACAAACAGCTCAAGTGTGTATCATGATACACAATTATGTATTGTTATATTATACATTAAAACCTCTTTGGACTTCTTCTGAAAAGATTTTCAGATCAGACATGAAAGTAGAGGTGGATGACTAACCATATCTCAGCTTTTTATTTGACACAATTCATCATCATCTCACCCTCTATTCATGTCTGACTCTCTGACCTTTGGAGATTTTGCAGCACTTTGTTAGGAACAGTAACGCCTGTCATGACGGCTGTGTCAAACACACCCCCATATTCTCTTACCACTCATGAACTCCTGACTAATGGTATAATAACTGTTTGAACTGCAATGACTTCAGTTGATTTTCCTCACTCCAGAGGCTCATTTTGGGCCACACTGCCTTCAGTAGTGCAGTGATGTGGCATGAGGGAAGATTGGCCTGTAACATCATTAGTATCCATCCAGACACATTAACCTCACGTCATTAATTAGACCATTAACAGGCATTAGCCTCACTTGTGCCACATCCTACGAAGGCCTGACAATGGCCATTAATGGACTGGCACTCTGACATTTCCTGACACTTGTGTCTGATCTTTTCGTTTCTGTGGCTGCAGGCGGTGGAGGAGGAAGAACAGGATGCTGATGACCAGCAGCTGCTGGCGTAGTATAAACCATACAAAGTAAGGCCTGTTCAGTTTTTAGAGAAATGTATAAACAACTATATGCACAGGATTCTAAAAAAAAAACTAAACTGTTATAAGGTCTTATCAGTGAGTAGGAATTAGAGGGGCACTAACGCCCAGTGGCCGCTCCTCTCAACATACAACGTTAAATTAAAATATAAACAATAACGTAAAAACACATATTTTGATATAGGGTCCTCTAACAAATGACATGCTTCATTTACTTTCTTTTCCCAGACTTTTACCTTCTTATGTTTCATCATTTAGTCTAGTCTGAGATTTCTGTGCATGTGTCCAGCTTATGTATATCTGTTTTGCCTGTAGAAGTGATCACAATAGCCTGGATGTGGGTCTTCAGAGTAAAGTCCTTATAATTCTCCCCTTTTCACTGTCACAACATATCCTGTAAAACAGAGGAAAAAAATGGAACAGAATGATATTCTGACCACTACACGAATACTGCATGTTTTGACACAGACATAAGATTATGTAGTATAAGATGAACACTTGTTGTGCATTCAGTGCTACCTGTTGCACACCACCAAGCGAAGTTTGTCTTGGATCTTGTGAAATAACTCCTTGTCTGACACAGCAGGAAAATATTTAGAAGTGCATATGTACAATAACTGGGTAGGTTACATCATGACAAAAAGCAATTCCACATACTTATGAATAGTGTACTCCACATTTTACTCACACTGTGACTTACCTTACACCACGTATTTCTTGATGCCTCCGTGCTCTCAGGATTTGGTGATGAGAGGTGATGATGAGGCAAAATAATTATCTATCAAGAATTGTTTTATTTCAGAGTAGAAATTCTCCATCTTTGACATCTTGGTTAGCTCTACAAAGACCACAAAGAAGTGTATGGCATCCATACCTATGTACAGCCAGTCATACTGTGTGTCAATGCAGGACCCTGATAAGATCTGTCAGGTGTTGAAAAACCTAAGACTGTTGCTGAGAGGTGTTAACTCATGGTCATTGTGGAGGCTGTTGTTTGCCGTACTCTATAGTATTCATTGACATAAATACAGTTGAATATCTGAAACACCTCTCTGTATGATACCATACAGTTCAACAGCACCAAAAACTACATGACCATACAGTTGAATCAACACTTCTCTAAAACAATGAGCTAATAACCTTCATTAAAGTAGAATTTATAGCATAACTGCTGGATTAGACTACATTAGTTTTAGCTATCAGCTGAGTATAGGTGTTCGCATATAGGCCATGTAGTCCAAGTGATCATCATCTTGACTGATACAGCTGTATACTTATATACTTAGTAAAAAAGGGTGTAAAAGTCTGTGTTCTGTGTGCCTGTGGATGCATTTGTGTGTTCTAATTTTCATATTGAACATATTAAAGTCTCCAAATTTATCCTGAAAAGTGTGGACATGCAACAAAACAACCTACTACCACTTACAGTACAGTACAATACTACATACATGTACCCACACACACTTTTGTGTCACCATACAGACATATTTTCTCAATAAAAAGATATAAACAGTCAACCAACAGAAACATCAAGTTCACAGGTCAATGTATCACCAAATCTATTAAAGCTACTCTGCTGTTTTGCCTTAAAAGCTTAAATGTGTTGTGACACCGCCTGCTCACTCACTCGTTCACTGTCCTCTTTTGAGACTTAGATATGTTAAAAACAACCCATATAACACTCACTGTGCACGTTATCAAGAACAGCATACTAATACTGGGCAGGGCCTCCCTTTTCTTTGGGCTTCTCTTGGGGCATGGATTGCACAAGATGTTGGGATCATCCCTTTCAGATTCTGCTCCATGTTGACATGATTGCATCACATCATTTCTGCACATGCATGCTGCAAACCTGCCACTCTACCACATCCCAGAGCGGTTCAGATCTGAAGACTAGGGAGACCACTGATGTACAGTGAACCCATTGTTACATTTGGGAAACCAGTTTGAGACTGACTTCTGTGACACATTACATTGTCATGCTGGAAGTGGCCAGTAGAAGACGGGTGAATTGTGGCCATAAAAGGAAACCCATTTTCAGCAACAATATTCAGTCTAGCATTAAAATGATTGATTGGTATGAAAGGGGCCAAAGTATGCCAAGAAAACATTCTGCACACCAGTACACCACCAGCAGCAGCAGCCTGGACTGTTGACACAAGACAGGTTGGGTCCATGGATTCATGCTGTTGAAGCCAAATTCTGATCCTATCGAAACTGATTAGACCAGACCAGGGTACACTTTTCCAGTCTACAACTGTCCAGTTTTGGTGAGCCTGTGTCCTCTGCAGCCTCTGATTTCTTGTTCTTGGCTGATTGGAGTAGAACCTGACATGGTCCTCTGCTGTTGTAGCTCATCCACCTTGTACATTCTGAGATGCTTTCACCACAGTTGTACAGAGTAACTATCTGAGTTACTGAAGCCTTCCTGTCAGCTTGAACCAGCCTCACTGTTTTGTTTTGTTTTGTTTTGTTTTGTTTTGTTTTGTTTTGTTTTTTGTTTTGTTTTGTTTTGTTTTGTTTTGTTTTGTTTTGTTTTGTTTTGTTTTGTTTTGTTTTGTTTTGTTTTGTTTTGTTTTGTTTTGTCACACCATTCTGAGTAAACTCTAGAGACTGTTGTGTCTGGTACCAACAATTATGCCACAGACAAAGTCACTGAGATCATTATGATGTCTGGCATGAACCTTAATTGAAGCTCCTTACCTATAATAACTGTATGCATTGCACTGCTGCCACAATTAGCTGATTGGATAATGAACAGGCAGGTGTAAAGGTGTTCCTTATAAAATGTTTGTGAGTGCATATTCTAATGTATAAACTAATGGTATGTACAACAGCTATGAGGAGGCCTCAAAAAGGCATTTATTCTTTCAAATGATTCTGACTGACCAGTTAATGTACATTCCAAAACTGTGAAGTGGTTGTGGTGCCTGGGGAAACTGTGCTGCTATATTAACTATAATGTGAAACAGAAATTATTGGAGGTGCAGATCAAAGAATTCTGACATTACACACAGTGACGCATGACCTGTTTACATAACTCAGATATTTTAAAACCTTGAAAAGCCTTAAATTAATTGCAAAAAGTCTAGCTTCTTCCAGTGTATATGTGACTACACTGACTGTGACTGGATGAAAGACTGAGTCTGCTGCTGCTCTTGTGGTGCTTTCACTACACAGCTGGTGTAGCAACTCTGTCACCACACAAGAACATTAGTATTGGACTATTCTGCAAGAATATCTGTACATGGCAACCATTGTCTGGTTAACTTTAGAGAAAGATCATGGTTAAAGTTAATCAAGAGGGGAACATTAAAAGCACATTGTGACAGGATGTGACCTCCAGTCTCCTGCACTACACGCCCATCCACCCCCCCCCCCATTTTCCTCACCCTTACTTTCCACCTCACTATAAAAGGCACACTATGTTGTAAATAATGAGGTGTGGAATTGTCTCTAATGCACATATTTCTAAGATACTGGGCTGACAGTACACAAGTTGTTATGTGTGTAAATAACAGCCACTTTTGGGCTCTGTCATACATGTCTAGACAGCTACCTGCAAAATGTTGCTGGTTTCATTGTGCGTTTCCCAATTTGACGGCCTTGGCTGCCTATTCTTTCCAGGCTGCTAGGCTGTCTAATTTCTGTTGTAGGTGCTGTGCCCACATTCGCTGTGCTGATATGGGTCCTTTCTCAAACCACCCCCACCTCCAGTGGGTGACCTGGTGCAACGCCATGTTGTGTTCATCATGATTCATTCAAATATATGTTACTATACAAACATTTACTTTTAAACTGCTCGAACTAAGACAGACATTTAATTAATAATAATTAAAATGATAGACTGTAATGGCTGATTGTAAACTGCACTCCAAAAAAACTCCAAATATTAGAGTTAAAAAACAAGAAGATGTTTACAAAAAAAGAAATGCCACCAAAGAAGCTAATCGTCATAATTATTTTCATGTTACACTTAAATAAAAGTAACAGTCAAATGTCCAATGAACAGATGAAGTTTTGTTGGATAGAATGAACTCAGATTTGATTTGCCCCATTGGAAAACCTTTTGAGTAAAAAGGCAACACTTGTGTGGTCTCCTCAATATCAGGCTGCTTTTCACATTGTGAAAACCCTGCTCTGCTGCTCCCCTGTGCTTGCAGCCCCACATATCGAGATGCCTTTTAAAATTCTGGTGGATGGACTGCTGCAAGAAGGGAAGAGGTGACAACAACCCAATGTGTTTCTTCTCACGTAAGTTCAATTGTCACCAATTGAATTATTCAGTTGTGGAAAAGGGAATACTGGCATTGATCTGGTCCTTACAGTTTACAGGTATCCTGTATACTGGGAGTAAATGGTCAATGCACTGACAATATCCAAGAAGCAAAACCTTCAAGCACCTTGTGACAAAACAGCTGCTGGTATTTCTGTTTGGGCTTCTGTTACCAAATTGTGTCTGTTTATCACTTTCTGGCCCTAACATTATAAAAAATTACTTCCTTCAGAGTGAGAACAAAATTAAAAATTAAAGAACTACATACTTATACTTGTTTAGTTTGGCTTTGTAGATTTACTTCTCGTGTACAGTCAAAAATGTGCAGCTGAGGAAGCCACAGCTGTAGTTTTCCCTCAGTTCTTGAGGCAGTCAGTTCCTCACAAAGAACCAAGTACTCAAAAATAGTTGAAAAGCCTTGCTATAGGTAACCTGTTGAGACATTTCTAGAGTTCACAGTGGCCTAGAATTTTAGACCGATCATTTTTCAAAACATCTGAAGCCACTTTTCAGCCATTTAGTAGTGTTCTGATGGAGCCAGTTATCCCAGAGCCTGTGTTGTTATTTATTCGACAGACACATTTCCGTCACTATTAATTTGCCACATCTAAAAACAGGCCTGCTGTAGCTGGACAGGGACACACACATAAAACAATGGCTGGAGGCAGCATATTGCATGTTGAAGGAAGATTTAAATGAGCATAGGCCCCCTGGCTTTATGTCCTAGGTCATCTGTTAATTTTTCATGGGTGCCTCACTAATTCATGAGGACATCTGTTTTTGCAGCTTACATTTTATGAGTCCCATGTTCGGCAGTTATGAGCGACTCCTGCTGCAAACTGATTAGACAGGAGTTCTGATGGAAAACTTAGAACCAACACAACATAATCACAGACACATGCTGGCATATGTTTGCCTGTTATTATAAATTGCAAAATTAAAAGTTTAAGGCTAGTGCTCCCTTAAGGCCGTAGCATTCAATGGCCTATTAAAATGCACAATGAGAAACATATTGATGATTGTACTTTTAGAGGTTTACCAGTAGTGGGACTAAAATGGTAGAATTTGTCAGTACAGTCGTGCTACAGGAAAGGTCACAGGGTCATAAAAAGCACAGGGTTGATGCCTAGCATCCACTCATTGGATCATGAATCCATACAGATGTCTTTGATTCATAATCGGGTAATAACCTTTTAACATTTTCAATCTGACTCTCTGCATGACTAGCTTAGAGGAATAATATTTACTTTCAACGTAGTTGAAATCTTTAACCTGATTTTTTTCTTAGTTTACTTCTTTTTCTACTTCTACAGTTATGTTTAGCCACAATAGCAACAGAGCTCTTGGATGACAATGTCTCTCAATGCATCACTTACCTAGACTGAAATATCTCAACTATTGGATGAACTGCCATGAAATTTTTGATAAATACATAGTTTTCCGGGGATGAACTCTAATGACGGTGATCCTCTGGTTTCCTCTGGCACCACCATGAGGTTAACATTTGTGTTTTTTAGTAAAATATCTCAACAGTTCTTGGTGGATGGATTGTTGTGAAATCTGGTTGAGACATTCATGTTTCCCTAAGGATGAATTGTAATATTTCTGGTGATCCTGTGACATTTCATCTAGCACCATCATCAGGTCAGCATGTCCCTCTATCCAATCTCTATCCAATACTTTGGTTTATGACCAAATACCTACAAAACCACTGGCATTCCCATCAGCCTCAGCTCTACTTTGTCTTTTTTGCTTTAATTAGCAAATGTCACTATGCTGAACTAAGATGGTGAACAGGGTCAACACTGTACCCACTTTACATTAGCTTGTTATCACAGCACTACACGCAGCACTTTGCTGGATGAAGTTGCCTTGCAGCAAAAACTGAGCCTGGTTCAACTTTTTTGCTGGGGACCCCTACATTGGCACCCTTGTTGCGACAAAGGACTGGCTCCATTCAAATTAATGAGAGGGCTGCATTTTTTTCATGCAGAGCTAAGTCTGCAACAGCAGTGTTTTAACTCCCTGTCTGATTGGTCAGCTCCCACAGGCACCATCTAAACTCAGATCCAAAATTGGACAGAAATGAGCAACAACAGGTAGATACTGCTATTTATATCTTTCTGTCACAGACTGGCAGGTTAGTATTAGTATTAGTGACAGTCTGCACTGTATGAAATGCAAACACTACAAGTATACACTGCAGATATGTGGGAAGAAAAGAAAGACAAGTAACATGACTTATAAATGTAATCAAAGGACTAGTATACTACCATGTGTTATCCTGATTGTAGTTACATCAGACCTGTGACAAGCAGCAATAGACTTTATTGTCTAACATCTCAACATAACCGAAGAAAAAAACTGTTCAGCATCAGCAGCCAATTGCCATAATTATGCTTTAATTATTGCTATGGTAATTATTGCTGTATTTATCCTTTATCCTCCATTATTTGTATGGTGGCCTTTGATAACACTAGGTGATAATGTATATTATATACTGTGATCTGCCAATACTGTATTAAAGTTTGACTGTCAATAGAGAAATGTCTTGTTGGTCTTGCTGGTCATTATTTACTACTTTTAAAATTCTTATTTCACATTTTCCTAAACAGAATGTTTAATGCACCAGATTTGTCTTTTAGTGATTCACATGATGTGTTTAAATCAATTATATAACACCCAATAACTCAGGACCCCACCAAACCTATTACAAAACATAACACATTTGAACAATCAAGCACCTTATTCACAGCAAATGAAATGTAAATATGACTTGGGTACATATCACACACCAAGTAGTCAAAACCTTTTATGTACTCAGTCTAGTCATGTCCTCCACGAGGGTGAAGGGTTTCTTGTGTACTCAAGCTGTGTCAGCTGGTGCTGGAGCTCTTGGGGCAGAAAGTCAGAGTGGTCATCCTGACATGTCTTCTCCGATAACCTGAGACTTTCCTAATGCTGCTGGCTACTGTGTTGCAGGCTGTCACTTCACTGAGATACAACACCCACCCAGTGATAACTTCCTGTGATGTGTCACGCTCACCATAATTGTGCAATTAAATCTAGATTTCAGTGCATAATATGCTGTCAATTTCTAGGTGATACAAGTTTTTGTTTTTTTTTGGTTTAGTTTTGTCACATTTTTAGTTTTTAGTTATACATCTTTGAAAATACACATACTGCACTTTTAGTCATGCAGATATTTGTACACCAACTGATATGTGACTTTCAAGACAAACTCCAGCAGATATTATCCAATTTTGACACTGCAGGGATTAAAAAAAACAAAAAAACAAACCCTTTGCACACACACACACACACTCACACAGACTCACACACACATACACAAACACACACACACATGCACGCTGACACCCTTATCCATGTTCAGGGTGATCGTGTGGCTGGGTTATTATAGCAGGAGGAGATAAGGCGGTCAGACAGGGGGGATGCTGGCCTGTGCTATAATAGCCACAAGCTTATCTCTACAACAACACTTACAATGACAGAGAACAGCTGGAGCCAGTAGCAGACCTGCTGCCTTTGTCTACCTTTTATTTCCTCAACACCAGCCATTTTAATCCCCAAACACACCATATATCTGTGGTGTGAGATTCTTCCTAATAATACTGAGCAGTGTTGCTGGTGAGAAGTGTATGTTGATGTGTTTGTTGTGGTTCTCCTTACTGTTTACTAGTGTTAATAAAGGGGAGACTTAATAATGCAATGTAGAGACACTGGCTGTGTTCACTCCACATGAGAAGACTAATTACTGTAAATCTAATCTGCAGGAGAGGCCTATATCCAATTACATAGATATAAAGGCTCAATGTGTTTGTGTTGTGCTTTTAGCCTGATTGTGAATGAATTGACATATACACTATCATCTCTCGCTCTGTTTCTCCCTGTATATCTCTGTGTGTGCATTTCTCCCCAGGCAGAATCCTGTGCAGGCCTACATGTATGTTCATCAAATAGAATCAATTACATACAGTTGAAAATAGCTGCTTCTGTCTTCGCCACTAGTATCCTGCTGACAATCCTCTACAATCCTCTAGATTTAAACAAAGGAAATAATGAAAAAGGGAAAATCAACAAATATTTGTTATAGAGGGATGATGGGAGACAGAGAGCGTAGCCCCAGGTCAAGCTGTCGTAAAGACATCGGAACGGAAACTGTAGTATATCTACCTTTATTACAACACAGCATCTGAACCTTGTATGTATCTGTAACTTGATCCAGTGTGTGCATCTATCACCCGACACTAAAGAGTTTGAAGATTTTAAAGTATTTTCATCCACAAACACACGTTATTATACACAAGTTTCAGCCCCTGCTGCACTGCACACACTCCACAACTGCAGCGCATTTCTGCCACAGTATGCCATGTGTTACAGTGTAATGTCTGTAAGTGATGCTCAGCTTCCATGCAACTTTTTAAAATATGAATGGAGGGAGAAAGAGAGACGTTGTTGTTGCTCAAAGTATATTTGCCTCTGTAAAACAATGACCAACTGGCCAATAAATAAAAACCTCAAGCTATTAAAATACATAGAAAAAGTAAATCCTGTTTATTTTGCTGACACTCTGTTGTTGTGATTGCGTGTGTGACTTTGACCAACTGTGTTGCCTGTAATACACTGTGCTAACCCTGTCTCCATAAAAATTACATCTCTGTACAACTAAGCTTCAATAGCAAATACAGTTTATAGGAAATGTAATCATCACTGGATTATGTGCAGAGGCAACATATTTCTGAATAAATTATGTCCTACATTTATTAATGGCAGAGGAGTCAGGTTGGATGGGTTGTTGTACAAAGTGCATGTCTGCGATTAGGTTTAGACAACACAACCAGAGCTTTGGGTAAAGATAGTTGTTTTAATTAAATGTAAATAAACAGGTTGTGTCTGGAGTTTTGTAGACCACACATACATCTGTACCTGAACAGCTTCAGGAGAGAGAGAGAGGGAGGGAGGTTTTAGCTACTGCCACCTTTCCCCTGTTTCTACATTCATATTTGGGGATACTTTAATGCACAACAAAAATGATGAGAAAAGCTGCTGAACTGAATGATCTGACAAAAGGAGCCCTGTGGAGCACAAATCACTGAATCCATGCACCATAATTTACGTTTAGAAAACATCACATGAATGCATTTCATAAACCACTGTACATAAAAACACCCTGCATGTGTCCAGATCTGTTATGTTACACACATTATTGACAGCAGGTAAAATCAGACCATGTCAGAGCCACACATTTAAAATGACTAATGACTGGACAGAGAATATTAATTATTTCCTATATCTAATGGTTATTTTCAGTTTTTGAAGCTTCTGGGGGAGCTCGGGTCTGATTTGGGGAGTTGAACCTCCCTGGCTCCTCCTGGTTCACTTCACTTGTGGATCACATGCTGCATGATTACAAATGATCATTTACCATTTCAAACTGTAAACAGCCACGATCACTGTCTTTCATTTCAATGAAATGTGACGAACTTGAAGTATAAGCTCATAATAATAATTATAAACCAACTTAACGTACTGTATGATATTCTATGTTTTATTGTAGTTCCACTCGATTACATTTATCAATTACATTTATTTTACATTAATCCTCACAAGAGAAAGCAGAAATGTGAGATAATGAGGAAAAAAAATTTAAAAGACTCCCTGGTTGTTCTCACAAACTAGGCAGAGGCTACAGAGCGAGTATTTCTGAGAGAATACTCTAATAAGCGTAAGCCCGTTAAACCTCCATTCTTCCCTCCTGCCTCCTGGCCTCTCTGATCATCTAGACTGTGCCTTGATGCAGCCGAATTCACAACATAGTTGTTCTCATTTACATATCTGTCTGTTTCTGTTGTCAGAATACTGAACGAGGAAGAAAAAGCATAGTGATTTAATTGTGACTTAAATGTCAAAGTCATTCTACTCCATGGTGGCACACAGCCGTTAAACCTCTGTTCCGTTCCGCCCGTCTCTGTGGTCAGCTACACTGTGTATTAAATGATAATATAGTTAATCTCTTTAACATATTTTTTCTGTTCTGTTCTGTCAGACATCGAAGTGGATAAATAATACATAGAAACAGTTTTAGTCTCAGCATACCACGTAACCAGAAATAATTGCAAGCTGGTTGCTGATGAAGTCTATGGGTTATTTTATGACTGCAACATTGGTGTGGTAAATTTAAAAACAGATTTACTGTATGACAGCAACTGTGTGTTATATTATATTTAGAATGAGTAACAAAGAAGTTGTCCTCTTGACTTGAGTATGTTATGTTTAATATAATTCTATGATTATTATACAATAATATGATTTCTGGCACTGTGTTAACCAGTGTTTAAATAGTGTTTAATAGAGGCGTGTCTAATAGAGCTTTGACTAAGTGTCTGAAATGCTGTGTGTAAAAAAGATTATAATTATTCTTCCAGCACAGTCCCTGTATAATATGAAATACAGTGAGACAATTCACAAACTGCTTTGGGTCTTCTCTGCATCAACAAAAAGTAGTGATGAAGGAGTAACTTATTGACACCTTGTGGTAGAAAATAACAGCGAGTTGGATTTTCTGAGGCCGGTGCAGGATTTGAGGGTACTGCACTCATACTGCAACTACCCTGCAGTGGTGCTGCAACCGGTGGAAAAGTATAATAGTAAAAGACTGCTGCCATAGCTGCTGGTGGAATCCTTTGGCTTTAAAACATGTGAAAACTCAAAATGTACATACAGCATCAGTTGGACTGACAAATAAGTATCTGGTGATTTGAGTCATTTAAACACTTACTGTTGTTCTGAAGAGATAAATCTGTTCATCTGGGTAAATATAATATAATATTCACTGAAAAAAACAAAAAACAAAACAACAAAAAAAAACATTTCCACTTCCTCAATAATAATACAAAAATGGATATAGGTAAATATAAGTCACAACGTTGCATAATTTATGATTTGCAGTGCAGTGGATAGATTTTATTTTTTATTTTTTGCATCCAGATGATTAAATATAAATTTGAGGCCTGGGAGATTGCTGGGTATTTCTGTCACTGATGCTTTGCTAACATAAATGTAATGGTAATACATCAGAGGTATAAGCTGCCATTTATAGTATATACAGAATAATGTCAAATGAATGTAGTGTATGTAGAGCCATTCATTTCTTTCCTCACTAAAGTTATGTGATTTGTATTTAAAAAGCTAAATTATTCAGCAACAGCAGTACAGTATTCAGGATATGATTATTAATATTAATAAAGAGCAGTGTAAGTAAAGTAGACATTGAATTTGTAACCTAACAGCCTGGGTACCACCTTCAGCTACCATGTTTTCACTACACACCAGTGACAGTAAAGTCAACAGTAAGAAGAGAACAATGTGTGTTTTGGGGATTTTTCCTCAGTGTTGAAGTATTTATGACATTAGCCACTATCAACAGCCGTTAAACCTGCCACTGATCCAACAAACAAACCCTGATTTACAGCCTGTCAATCTAGCACTCTGACTGAGAAATGTTCCCAGCATGGGCTGGACGCAAACCTTTCCACATTGATTTGTGTCTGCCCACAGTCAATGATTAATGTTCCTGTCAGGAATCAAGTGACACAAACACACACACACACACATACACTCACCCACAGCTTTTCTTTAAATGTTAAAGATGGTTGCACATTCAGGGAGCAAAATTGAACTTTTTTTCAATGAAAAACAAAGAAAATTGTATACTAATAACAGAGCAGAATGTGCTTTCATTCACACCTGAAACCTTTTTTTGAGTTAGGACTCCTTGTCTCTCTGAGCGGTGTGGCCCAAGAGTCTCACAACGCTGCAACTGAAAGCTGTACAGTGCAGGCCTACTCCACTGCCGGTTCTCTTGGATAACTTCTAATGAGTATTATTGCTTGCATAATTGGAAAACTCATTAAAAATAAATCAACAGTAGTGCTTAGCTCTTCAGTCATAATAGTTCAGCCATCAGCTGCGTGTTCATTTGAGACATGATGGCTGCAGAGAAATAGAAAAAGTTTACCCTACAAAAAAAGCATGTTACAGTCATGAAAAATGAGTGTTCCTCTTTCGCAGGGCATGTTCAGGAAATTACATTAAACTGGTGGCATTCAGACCACACTGTACTATCAGTCCTAAGTAGCACTTGTAGCACCACAATTGTTTTTCTTAACCTCCACAAATGGGTTTGCAATTGATTCCATCAAAGATTAATTAGAATTCATATAAACTCGCTTTTCAGTCATTACTTTCACAGAGGCAAAAAGATTGGCTCTCAAGTGGCCCATGTTAAAAACAAGAGGTAAATGCTTTCACTAATTACCTGTCCACTGCTCCAACATCACACATTTTGCAGCCCATACTTATGTGGGTCTTCACTGGAGGGTTTAAAGGAGGGTCAGCCTTGGAGGACGAGCTGTGCCAGAAAAGCTTTCATAGTAATAATGCTGATTAGAAATCACAGAAATGATATGATTCACTGGGTTTCCATGCTGGCTGAGTGAAGATGACTCGTGTTTCCCATAATGAGATCCAAATGACCCCAGGCTATTCCCAGTGCTCAGTGCTTTTCTCGGTCTCAAACTCATGAATGCAAGTGCTCCCATACTGTCCAACTTTCATAGTTCATCTATCAAATACTATGGCTCTAAGAGCAGGAGTTAAATCAATGTACAATTTTAAGAACATAGATACATAAATAAGTTAATTATTTTATCATCCTACCATTACTGATTAAAATGACCAACTTATTGGTTAACTAGCCTGGCACCTGGCACCGTCCCTTAACTGTGGAGAGACTTGAAGCTGGCAGTTCACAGACACTTCTGTACACGTTGTGAATTTAAGGTCTGGAAAATCTGTTTGGCAAAGAGACTGATTCAACTCAGTGGTTGGTCATTTTAATTACACAATACATAAGAAAACAAATAGGCTAGTTGAATGCCACAGTTACCTTGCTCTTTTTCTTATGTTTACCTCTCCTCTTTTCCATCAGTCCATCCATCCATTATTTATACTGCAGTGCTTATCCTTTGAGGGTTATGGTGGTGCTAGAGCCAATCCCAGCTTACAGTGGACAAGAGATGGGGGATAGGTTGCCAGTCTATCGCAGGGCTGACACCTACACGCGGTTTGTCTTTAGACTGTGGGAGGAAGCCTGAGTACCCTGAGGAAATCCATGTGAGCATAAGGAGAACATGCGAACCCCACACAGGCAAGCCCTCCACACAGAAAAGGTTTGAACCTGCAACCTTCATGCTGCAATGTGACAGTGTTAACAACTGCACTACTGTGTTGCCCGCTCTCTTCTCATGTTCCAGTGTAAGTAAAAGTCTCTCATGGGGCTCTGAAAGATTGTTTTTTTCCCACAAAATATAATTTTCAGCACTGATATGAATTAATCACTGCGAGACATCCCATCTTTATCACTTGCTTATATTTACCTAAAATAATAAATATGTCATGTATGTATGTAGATTCTGAGAACACAGAGATCTTACTGAGTAATACAGCCTAAACTGAGCCATGATACATTAAAGTTCCACATATTAGATATAAAATGTGTCTATAATGTGTTTATAATGTCTATTTACATATTTACACCTGCAGTGTGCCATAAATCTTAATTGTAGGTAAACAGCTGTAGAAGTAACACATGGTAGTGGCTTGGACAACATTAGTCTTAATGGAGACACTAAAGACGTGTGTGTGTGTGTGTGTGTGTCTATAGGCTTGTTTTACTATTTTGGTCAGGTCTGAAAACCAGGAGCCCACTATACATACATTTACATACACACTTGTCTGACAACTTCATAGGGCTCAAAATGCTGTACCCCACATGTTTGAGGGTTAAGACTGGTTAGGCGTTACGGAATGCAATATGGATTATGGGCCTATTTTGTAGCTGTTCTTACTTAAAATGATAGAAAATCCTCGAAGTTCAACTTGTAATTTATAACTTTTTACTAGCGCATTTCCAGAACATTCTGATAAAGTGCCCACTGATATAAAGGATGTTACCCTGTAATATTCCCAGAGTTATTTTTAAGGTTTGGTGAATGTTATTTGGGAAGCATTTAGCATGTTCTTGGAACAACTATCTATTTGTCTATCTCTGATATTAGTGTGCTTCAAACAAATATAGTGTATTGATTGTGAGTCCCCTCCCCTAACCTGCAATCAAACCCATGGTGTGAGTTTTGGGAGATCAATGACAACCATGGCAGAACCCTCCCTCGGGGACTCTGTAGAGGTCAGTACTGATATGGGTAGTTGGTAGAGGAGATAATCTCTCAGTTTTCCCCCACAGGGTGTTGTGCATGTGTGTAGCAGTAACTGGCTGATGGGATTCAGTCAGTATAGCTGAACAGCCACTGAGAAGCTTCTCTGTTGTTATTCCCCATGGCTGTGACACTGCAACTTGTGGCTGGGTGAAGGAGATGAAATGATGAGCATCCGTTAGATCCAGTGTCTGCTATACTGCATATCTGCAGTGTTGCCTGTGTTATGACTCTCCTTGCACACTGTCCTGACCAAAGCTTATGAAAGTGGAGCATTTTTATTTAACAAATTCTAATTGTGAGGCCATTCTGGTTGTTTAGCTGTTTGATGCTAAACTTGGTTCAGAAGCATTAAAGGGTGGATATTTATTGACTGAGTATGAGCTGTGGCTGTGTCTGTAGCTAGTGCGCTAAAGGCTGTGTACGACAACTTGAAAATGGAAAACCGTTTAAACATACATTTTATTGTCATTTCTCTCTATCCATGTCCCTGCACTCATCACAGCCATGCTTGTTTTCTTTCATCATGCTTTCTGGAGAACAGGTCAACCTCTCCCTCTCTCTCTGAAATAGGCTAGACACCATTTACAGACACAGCTCAATCAAAATGAGCCCTGCGCAGGATCAGTTCACAACAGGAAGCAAAAGTCTTGCCACCTTGGTTAATGAAATTAAAGGGGAATTAATTTTAGCCCAGTCTGGTTTTCAGTCACAAATTTGGGATACAAATCCCATCCAATCCCCACCTGCCACTTGGGTTTTGGGTTAGTAAGGCCAGATTTGATACTCATGATTCTCATTCTTTCACACTCTTGTTGTAAAGGTGTGGTACAATGTATTGAAATGTATATAAATAATTGCTGAATCACAGTTCATTGTAACCTTTCATATCAGACTGTTCACCTGTGGGGATTGTGGTGTCTCAGTGTGAGTGTGATTTTTTATTCATCAAGAGTGAGCTTTGACTTTCACCCTGAAATTAAACTATTGATGCAAAACATGGGTGTGTCAGTCACTCACTACTTGCTTTCAACACTTTTGTCTAGAGCTACGTATCTCAACAGAGAACAAAAAAATAAAAATCAGAAATGAATAAATGCTCAAATGAATAAAATCAACACCTTTGCTGAATGGTCAGGATCCATCAAGGTCAGGATCCAATAACGATAATATTTTCCAGTAAGATGATTGGTTAGAGTATGCAGGGATATACTAACATGGCATCCCTCCACGGATTCTCTGGCCACTCTTGGGCTAGGAGGTCCCCACCCTGAGAGTCAAGGGCTTTGAGAGGAGGGTCAACAGGAAATTCTTCATGACCCATATGAGGGAGGTGCAGCTCAAAAGTCTCTCAGGCTGGTATTTAGGTAAGGACTGGGCAGAGGTTGAGGGCAGCAAATGCCACACTATGCTACAACAAGATGCAGGGACAGGAGGTTGTTGATCCAGTATGAGGTGCAAGCATCAGGCGCAGAGAAGCAAGCCAGTAGGATGGTTGGAATGTGTCAGAAGACTGCAAGATGGGAGCAAGTGGTGGAGGTCAAAGTCTCAGGGGCCAAGCTTTGGAAAGTAGAGCCCCATCAAATAAAATTCTTCCAGATTCCAAGAGTTAGCTGGCTAACCTTGATACAATGCAAAATATCATTTTTTCTCCAGAAATTTTGATGAAATTGTAGATAAATTAATGGTTGCAATGGGACAAATCATTGTACATAGTAAATATTAAATGTCATCAGCATGAACTCTAGTGAGCACATTCAAACCCTGTTTTGGCAACTTTGTATCTCATTGTATCACAGACAGGTGAGTATATTCATTATCCAAAGAAGATAAACCCTTTTGATGAGCTTTTAGTGCCTCTGCCAAGAAAAAATGTAAATATTTAGGCAACATTGCCATGATGTAGTTCATTTTATCCAACACTTTTACACAGTGAACAATACAGACTCTAGCATCTACTATTAGGGATTCAGACGTGTAGGTTTTTGTGTGTGTGTGTGTGTATACACCAGAGAATACTTATTTCATCTTGTGTTTTTAGTATTTGTTTTCACTTATGGGAAAGAGAGTGGTCCCTCAGTAAGTCTCCCTGTAGATAAAGGTGAAATTGAAGAGATCAAATAAATCTCCCAGTGGAAAGCCTGAAAAAAATGTTTACATTTGACTGTGGCAGAGGTCTCATACTCTCTCCCTTTCACACATATGCACACACAGTCAGCACAAGGTTGAGATGCTAATGGTGCTCCATGAGCCATTGACCTCTCAGTGCCATTCAGAGAGCAACCACTCACCATGAACTGCTGAATAATACATTGACAGTATGTGGAGTACAAAGCGGAGCATCTCTGCATGGGAGAGTGACTACAATGAATCACACATGCGTGGCAGTTTGTTGCATCTTTAAAAGTCAAACTCCTCAGCCTGTCTGTTTGCATTGCTCAACTCTCATCCACAGAATCACCCCTGACTGAAAATGCAAGAAGCTGCAAAATAAAGTGTTTACTTATGACTCTGAGTAGGAATAGAAACAGTTTGGATCAGGAGCTGTAGAACAGGTCTGTGCTGAGAATTGGGAGATGAAACCAAGGATTGACCAATATACGATTTATATTAGATTCATCTTATCTCTTTTTGTCTGCTCACATTTGGTGGGCAGGGTGTGATTGAGCTTCTTCATACATTTCTAAATAAACTGAAAAAAACATTCTGTCAGATGAAGAATCGTTCACCTGTTTAAAATCGTGTGTGTGTGTGTGAGTAATCTGTCTTCCTTTGACTGCCCTACATTATGAGCCAGTAGTGACCTGATCCATTATTTACAAAACTGCCATTACTGCTGTGAGTAGGGAATTATGTACATTTTCTTTCAATTCATTAGAATAGTGGGAGTGTGAGAAGTGTGAAGGAGGTCTACAAACTTGTTATCCAAAAGGCACCCTCATAGACTGCCTTAGCACTGGGCAACAATGAAGACTTACTGTCTAAATACCAGTTAAAATACTGTTATCACCTTACAAAATAAAAGTACTGATCTGCTCTGATCTTGTCACTTCCTATAAGGAAACATCAAACTTGACACAGGTAGAAGTGGTAAGTGACTTTATTATATTATAACTTACATAATAGCAGCAGGATTGGCCGAAGTATACCAATATAATGAAGAAGAAGAATTTAATGGGTATATGTGGCAGGGAGAAGAACATGCCTTGTGGAGACAAACAACTGTCAATAATTTCTGCAAATTGACAAAAATGCCATTTATTGATGTTCAACTAACAAAGATCTTATGACTCTTGTCCTTGGGGAGTAAAGGACATGGACAAGTGATATCATTACAGTGTGACAAAGGTTGCAGAGGCAGGAGGTCAAGATGGGATCGATGGGTCAACAAAACATCCGACTTTTCTCATTTCTGTCCAAGATTCAACACTGGTCTCTTGTTTGTTTGCTAACCTTAACCAACTGGTTATTATGAAAGAAAGAAGGAAAATAAGAAAGAAAATAAATTAACATCATCAAGGTCAACTTACCAACTGATTTCTGGAGCTTTCAGGGGATGGAGTTTGCTCACTTTTCATGCCAATAGCTCATTATGTGAACCTAGTGAGAGGTTAGGTGGACACGTGGTCATATACTGTATGTAAGTGATGTCAACAACCACTGTCCAAAGTTCTGAAGCTGGAGTTGCCCTGGTGTTTACTGACATCTGTGACAGTGGGCAGCAATCCCACTGGTGATGACTGATCAATAGCTTGCTTTGACTAATCAGCCTAATAATTTTCCAATCAGCCAAGCCCACTGTATATACCTTTTTTACCTAGATTCTGGTTACTCAATCTTACTTCAAGCTCTGGCTTCTCTAGTCTTTTTCACCTCCTGTAATATTTATTTGCTCATTTGGGCAGTAGATTTTCTTGTCAGAAATTACACATGTGGTGTGTTCTCTGAATCTGGGTCAGACCCATTCAAATTTTTTTTTTTTTTTTTCACTTTGAAATGTGGATTTTTTTTCCATCACAAATAATAAAATGACAATATATAATTAAAGTAGTGCCAGTCGGTGACTGAGTTTCCATGATTTTCCACAAAATCCACTCAAGATATTGTGTATGTTCTCCAGCTTTTTGTGAATGATGAGTAAAAGTGCACTTAACTGTGTAAGTGACTTATTTAGCCATCCAGCAGGGACAGGATTTAATTGCAGGGGCATGTTTCATCATGCAGTAGCAGGGGCTTACCACTCTTGCCCCCATGACATCCAGATTCAAGCATCACATCCTCAGGGATCTCTGTAGGAAAAAAAGGGGGCACTTGCAAGTCTGCCACACCTCACCAACTAACAACACATACATATGGGATATATTATAAAGTCACATTACAAGTTTGCACTCCCATTTGGACTGGTCCTGAGTCATCTCTTTTGAGTAATTACAATATCTTACAGTCAGTATTCACAATCTAAAATCACAAAGAAACCAGAGAAGCATTGGGTTGAATGGTAGAACAGTAAATAGAATTATAGTTATTGAAATATAGTGAATGGCTCATAATGTTCCTGAAAATGTCCTCCTACTACCCACTTAAAAATAGAGTGATCTCATTTAGAAGTATCTGACAAGCTGTTTTGACAGTTTATGTCAAATTATGCTCTCAAATTGCCATGTAACATTTAAATAGCTGTTCAATTAATCATTGAACCGACTGACTGTCATTAAACTACCCCCTAAATACAGAGTCTGCTTTTTTGGATCCACACTGTATTTGTCATTAAAAAATCCTAAAATAGCAGAACACAGCTGAAACATTATTTTGCCATCAGATAAGTTTTATCATGATGTTACTGTAATGACAGATTCTTTACATAATGCCATAAATCACATAGTTTACAACATTGTGGTATTTGTTTGTTGCTGGTTACAGAATGGTTGTTTAGCAAAGTGGTGTAAATTTTGGGTAGATGGACATAGAGGTAGTATGACGCTTTCATGACACCCCATCTAAGACCAACTTTTTAAAAACCAATATTAATAGATTTTTGTCACCATTTGGTGCAGCAGAACAAGCTAACACAACACTAGCATGATATTGCTGTATAAAGTTTCTGTGGCAATGGTGATAGCAGCCCTCATAGCTGAATGGGTAGGGTGTGTATCATGTGGCCCTAGCGGTCTGAGCAGGCGGACCCTGGTTCAACTCCTGATCTGGCCGGACCTTTACTGCATGTCATTCCCCCACTCTCTCCCTGTTTCCTGTCTCTCTCTCACTGTACTATGAATAAAGGCAAAAAGCCCCCCAAAAAATACTTAACAAAAAAACAAGTGGATATTCAGTGTTTATGTATGTAGTGTATATGCAAACAAACAATTTCTGTCTCCAAAGACCAAATGTGTTGCTGTTCTTAACCAGAGGAAGGCAGCAATGTACTTCCTGTGCCTAGTCATATTTGTTTGTTGAAGTAGAAACCTGCATGGAGTGTAAGAGGTCCAAACATTTTTTCATCAGAATTCAAGAATGAACAGCATATCCATGCCTTTAAGAATGATTTCACACACAATCTGGTCCTGGATTTATGAACAGCCAACTCAACCCAATTCTGCTCATTGATATTTCAAGGATAGACTCAACTTTACCAAATGTCTCATTGTTTGTGTTTGAATTGAATAATGCATCAAAATTCCAGTTTGCTTAACCTTTATTTAACCTTCATGTGTTTGTAAAATGAGCCTTACACACTTTGACACCAGCTGCCCTGCACAAGGCAGGTGAGGTGGTGGTTAAGCTCCAAAGGGTACCTCATTGGTGGTAATGATGGGACTGCACTGCTCTTTCAACCAGATTTATTCTGATGGTCAAAGACGTGATGAGTTCTTTGTTAATTTAAAAATGATTTAAATGTGGTTAATGTTATTTGCTGAGGAAGAGCATGTGATATAAGTTCTTGAATAATGACCTTATGGATTTATAATGTCTGTGATACCATAATGCTCTTCTACGTAGACAGCATTGCTTTCATAGGACATACAACATGCTCATAACTGTTAGTTTCTTTCTCTACATGTCATTATCAGGGATACTTTTCGTTTTATATTTTCTTTTTTCTTTTTCTTTTTTTTTTACTTACCAATAATCATGGCTAAACCAATTAGTCAATCATTCTAATATTAGCCATTGTGAGGATTTGCTACACATGTGACAGCAAATTGAATGTCTGTGAGTTCACCAGAAAAATAAGAATTGAATTTTCACTCTAGGGAAATTTTGAGAATTATAAATTGGGAATTATCCAGCCATGTGACTTTCCCAGCCTTAAAGGTTCAATGTGTAACATTCAGAAAACTCTTGTTAGGAATTATATAAAGAGTAATATTGTTATAAGCTGATGTTGACCCTAGTCGTTACCTGACAGAGGGGCTTCATTAGATGAAACTTTATTTTGTTTTTTGTGCTTGTGTGGAGTTTGTGTTGGAGTCTGTGTTGTGCTGGCAAAACTAGCAAATTCCATTTCTGAGCAAATGTTAGGTAGTGTTGTTGGTGAGGAGCATTAATGGTCAGTTAAAGCTGGACACACTTTACAGCCAAGAGAGGAGAGGTTCTACTACACAGAATATGAACAAAGTTCCTTTCAGCTATATTTTTATGTATAGCAGTAAACATTGTTGGAATGAATCTGCTTTATGATTTTAAAGGGAAAAGCCACAGTTGAATGGGATGTCAGCTGTTGCATCTATGCTTTCTTTGGAAGAAAGAGAATGAATGTTGGAGAAGAATGAACCTCTTACAGGCCCTCATGCACATGCACAGTCCTACAGCACTTATACAGCAAGAAATGGCTGTGTGCCCAGCTCTGCCTGTTGTGAGTTCAACATCAAACTTCATTCATTTGCTCAGCAGCAACACCAATGTAAACTCTTGTTTGTCTTATATTTCTATCGCTTCTTTACTTTTACTGAAGTTAGCATGCTAATAGTGAATCACTGTAGTGTCCAGTCTACCCTCAGTCCAACATGAGAGGATGAAGAGGTAACGCTGCCCATAGGCCATAGTCTAACCTCTTGTCTTGTCAATACAACAATGACTGAAGCTCTTGGTAAGTAAATAGCTGTTAATGCTAATGTTGGCTATGTAGTGATAGCATAAACTTACATATAGGACCTTTAATGCATCATGGCCAGGGGGCTGCTGTCATGCCTTCTGCATCTATGTGTAATTACTGTGCGAAGTTTTGTTGTCAGATTGCCAATTCTAGTGGTCGGCTACTGGACTGCACCTCCTGCCAGCACATTCAGTGGAGCAACCTCTCTCTAATTATTGTAGTGTACTGTAGTATACTGTAGTACATTAAAGTAAAATATCCTTTATCCACCAACATGTGAAGACTTGCCAATCTCATATCTTTGTGATGCAGGGTTTTCCTTGATGTCAGCCACAGAAACAAGATTTTGGAATAAAATGGATGAAGGAAACACCCTCGTATAAAGCTTCACTGAGCAATGACAAACAAGTTATGCAGCAACTTAGTTATAAGCTTCCCCTTAAGAAAATGTTGTTTTTGCTGTAAAATGCTTTATGTGAGCTACATGAGCTTATCAGCTATAAATCATTTATGCAAAATGTGCCTTTATTTACTTCAGTGGCAGAGAAAACCGGGGCCCTCATTCATCAATGTTCATAAACCACATGTACGATCATTTCTAATCTAAGCGTGGGATTCATCAATTTATACCTGAGAATGTGTGTAAATTAATGACCACGTGTACACACAGCACCTTGTGGTAGAAAAGTCAAACTAGTAATAAAAACCATCCACCAACTGGAGAAAGGATAGTCATACCGGACCAAATCATAAACCATGAGCAAAAAAGATATTACATTAACAGTTTATAAATGTATTCCTTTTATACACACTTAAGCTACTAACAGTTTTGTCAAATTAATAAACATGAAACCACTGAAGCTTACTTAAATAACAAAGTCAGTTAGAAAGACGTAGTACAACTCTTGGCTTATTAATAGATTTTAGATTTTGTTTAGAGTAGATTTTGTATGTTTGTTTTGTTTGTTTATTCTTTTTTGCAAACTACTACTTACAACTTCTAAATTCATTTCTGTTCTGCACTCAGAGGAGACTGAGTTTTCCACACCTCTAACCTGCTACCAAGCAATTTATTTTCTGTTATTTGTAAAGCTGTTGCTGAGGGTTCCAGAAAGTGCTTGTTTTGCTTCCACACATCATAGATCAAAATCTCAATTTCTGCATCCAAAAGGCTTTTCTGTTCTTTGTCTTCTTTGATCTCTCCATTTTGGTTGAAAGAAATGAGTGACATTACTTACAGCTTTAAAGAGAAAGTGTGTGACCACAAATGGTCCTTTAGGGTAGTTCTTCATGAGAATTAATGTGTACTAGCTTAGTGGTTTAGAACATGTTGAATTTATCAAGGCAGAATCTTCACAGTGTGTGAATAACTGATAAGTACCAATATTTTGTACCTGCGAACTCTCATTCTGAATTTAGAAGCTTTTGTACTCAGCATTGATGAATGAGGGCCCTGGCTATTATAAGGGACAGGGCCCTAGACATGAGTATGTATTTCTAATTTATAAGATTTATAAGTGTATGTTATTATATAATAGTAAAAAGTCCTCATTTTTCTGATGTGCTTGTTTTAATTTTCTGTTGCTGCTGGTTCCTGTTAATGCAAACTTGATATACAGAAGTGTGAGAGAGAGAGAGAGCGTGTGCGTGTGCTTGCATGCATGTATGTGTGTGTGTGTGTGTGTGTGTGAACCCCGAGTCCTCTCACTACCATATAACTAAGCATAAATAAAGAGCTGCAGGCACAGTGTGTGTGCCACTTGCTATTTGTGAGGTGCAGATCAAATTTACAAAGGATTATTTGCTGGAGACTGCAGTAAAAATCTCTGATACCATCTGACTTTTTGCCCAAAGTCAATTTGTCTCAGGCATCAGAGAAAAGCTCAGAGGGATGCAATTAGAAGTTTTATCAAAGCTGTCACAGCATGTAATGGTACAGGCTGAAATGAGATCCACTGGGCTGACTCCATCAGCGGAGAGCGGCAGTTCAGAGATTTTATTGGCTTCAGTTTGTTGCCCTGTTTACTGTAATGCTTCACAACACATCACCAATATTTACTGCAACCTTGACTTTGGACTTTACCAGTGCCTCCAAGCACTGAATGTATTTATTTATTTACCTTGTACTGTATTATGTGAGAAGAGACGTCACAGGTGAAACAAGACAAGACAGACCATAATACATTGGGTGACACATCAGGATTAAAATGACAAAGCAAATTAAATGGGATGTGTTGGGCCCCAAGTAGAGAATAGCAAGAATAGCAAGAGAAGAACATAGCATAACATGGGTTCCAAGTAAAAAATGTAAGGTGATACCAATAATACATTAGCAGTAATGATAGTAGTGATAATTAAAGTATTAATTACTAACTTAGCAATAAAACTAATAGCAGTACAGGTAATTTCTAATTATGGCAGCAGGTGTTGAGTGGGGTTGTAGGAACAGCAGGAGACTTGTCATCACAGATCAGACTCTACAGCTCCAGAGGCAGAAATACCTGCAGAAAGAGACAGAAGAGGAGAGAGAGACGGAAGAGCACAATACTATGGGAAAGGGAAGATATTGAGTTAGTAACATGTAACATGGGATATCAATCCATACTGAGTGGAGAGAGAGAGAGAGAAAGAGAAGCTCATTGCATCATGGGAGATCTCCCGGCAGTCTAGGTCTATAGCAGCATAGCTAAGGGATGGTTCAAGCCTGAGCCAACCCTAAGTATAAGCTTTATCAAAGAGGAAAGTTTTAAGCCTACTCTTAAAGGTACAAAGGGTGTCTGCCCCCCCCACCGAAACTGGGAGAAGGTTCCACAGTAGAGGACCCTGATAACTGAAGGCTCTGCCTCCCATTCTTGGAAACTCTGGGAACCACCAGTAAACCAGCATTCTGGGAGTGCAGTGTCCTAGTGGGATTGTATGGGACTATGAGATCTTAGAGGTATGATGGTGCCTGACCATTAAGGGCTTTGTAGGTGAGGAGGAAGATTTTAAATTACATTCTGGATTTGACTGGGAGCCAATGTAGAGAGGCTAACACAGGAGAAATATGGTCTCTTTTCCTAGTTCCTGTCAGTAATCATGCTGCAGCATTTTGGATCAGCTGCAGAATCTTTAGAGACTTGTTGGGGCAGCCTGATAATAATTAATTGCAGCAGTCCAGCCGGGAAGTAACAAATGCATGGACTAGTTTTTCAGCATCCTTCTGAGACAGAAAATGTTTTATGTGTGAGTTAAAGGACATATCCTGGTCAGATTCTGTACAGTGGAGCTGGAGGCCAGGGCAATGCTGTCTAATGTAACTACATCATTAAAAAATGTATTTCTGACGTGTCCCTAAGGCAAGCCTGGAGGCTGGCTGATTGGTTTCGTTAGGCTCCATTGACAGATAAAGCTGTGTATCATCTGCATAACAATGGAAATGTATGGAGTGATTCCTGATAATGTTGCCCAAGGGAAGCATATACAAAGTGAAGAGAATTGGTCCAAGCACTGACCCTTGTGGAACTCCATGTCTAACTTTTGTGTACATGGAGGAATTGTTGTTAACATGTACACACTGAAGCCTATCAGATAGATAGGACTTAAACCAGTTTAGTGCAGTTCCTTTAATCCCAATAAAATGCTCCAGTCTCTGTGAAAGGATGTGATGGTCAGTTGTATAAAAAGCAGCACTAAGATCTAACTAGAAAATGCATTTCCTGCGGAAAATGCGTGTGAATGCTGAGCGCTGAATGGATCGCTGAAGCAATGCTGGAAATGGCTGAAATCATTGTTGAAATGAAGAAGAAAAAGTTAAAAGTTGGAAGTCAAAAGCAGGTGATGTCATGAACCGTCTGCTGCTGGACTTGAACCAGCAATCTCTTGATTGATAGGCAACTGCTCTACTAGTTGCGCCACTGAAGACCACAGGTTACTGGGCGGTGCTAAGATTAATTGTAGTGGTAGTGAAATTTAAAAATTGCAAAAAACAGTATAAATAGCGTGGTTGCAAAAAGCGTAAAATATTCATAATGATCTCTATTATTATTATTGTGTAGAAACTGGCCTGGTTTGGGTGTTTTATGAACAGAGAGAGAGAGCCAGATAATATGGAGATGAATAGAGCAGGTGAGGGCTCCTCTTGATGATCAGAGGCTGCTATGGCAAAAAAATGTGAATCCTACGGTCACACTATTGCTCTTTAAATCTTTATTAATATTATTGTTAGTAATACTATTTTTTAAAAACCTATAACTGTCCACTGCTGGACTCAAACCAGCAACCTCATGATTGATAGGCAACTGCTCTACCGGTTGCACCACTGAAGACCACAGGGTACTGTGTGGTGCTAAGATCAATTGTAGTGGTAGTGAAATTGCAAAATTGCAAAAAGAGTATAAATGGTGCAATTGCAAAAAGCGTAAAATGTTCATAATGCTCTCTGTTTATTGCTATTATTTCTTTTCTCTGGAGGGTTTTTGATATGCGTCTGGGTCGGGGCTTGAACACAAGACCTTGGGTTGGTAGGCATCCGCGTTACCGATCTCGCCACTGAAGTCCACAGTGCAACGCCTGGCAGTAGAAGTAATTGTAGTGATAGTAAAATTGCAAAATAGCAAAATTGTTGTAAATAGCAAAATAGCATAAAAGCATAAACAGCTGAAAAAAGTTTAATAAGCAAAACAGTAAAAAGCTTAAAAAGTGAAACATTTTCATAGCAGAATAGTTTCTACGGCAGAAAGTGCAGTGAAATTTCAGTGTCTGAAGCAGGGATCAAACCGGGAACCCTGGGATTGGGAAAGCTCCCATAGGATCCCATTCATTTTTTTATTCATAAAGAAAATCATATAAAATCATACAAGCATAAGATCAAAAAGTTGTATGTAAGCAGGAATGTCCTGAATGAGCTGAACATTTTGATACCTGAATGGTTTTAATAGCACAAAGTATGCAGGACTAGTTAGATGCCGAAAAACTCACGGAAGAAGTGGCCAAAAGTTTACGGAACTAGACAAGTACAGAAACAAGTCCACTGTCTGATGCAATTAGGACTGTTTGTAACTTTTACAAGTGCTGTCTCTGTGCTGTGATATAATCTCTAAATCCTAACTGAAAATCCTCAAATAAACTATTATCTTGTAGAGAGTCGCACAGCTGTTTTTCAACTTCTTTCTCCAGGATCTTAGAAAGAAAGGGGAGGTTAGATATAGGTCTGTAGTTCGCTAATATGTCTGGATCAAGAGTGGGCTTTTTTAGAAGAGGTTTGATTACAGTTACTTTATATGACTACGGCACATAGCCTGTTCACAAGGGCAGATTTAACATGTCTAATACAGAACTGCTAATTAAGGACAGAGCTTCCTGAAACAGCCTAGTTGAGATGGGGTCTTAAGAGACACATTGAAGATTTAGATGCTGTAATAGTTGATGTGAGCTGGGGCATGTCGATGGGAGCAAAAGAGTCAAGGTTAGGTTTTGCTGAGTCTATGGATTCTGTGTTTTGACTTAAATTAGTGTTGGTTGAAGGCAGGATGTGATTAATTTTATCTTTAATAGTAGAAATGTTATCATTAAAGAAGTTCATAAAATCATTGCTCCTGAGGGTTATAGGGATGTGTGGCTCTATAGAGTTGTGACTGAGCCTGGCTACAGTGCTGAAAAGAAACCTGGGGTTGTTCTTATTATCCTCTATTAATGACGAGTAATAGGCGCCTCTTGCATTACAGAGAGCCTTCTTATATCTTTTAAGACTATCTTGCCAGGCTAAGCGGGATTCCTCCAGTACCAGATCTAAGATCGTGATTTCTCAATTGAAGGATCCAGCTCACCATTGCAAAGAAACACACAAAGCTGCTGGGTCTACAAATGTATTTACAATTTATTGATTACTAAAGTGAATATAGATATAGAGTGAAAACGTGAAATAAAAATAAAACTGAATTTAAGTATTATCAAACTAGCATGGTGAACTAACAGCAGGTAAAATGAGCAAAGTAATCTGGTAGAAGCAAATCATTCAGTCTGTAACTATAATCTATTTGTACTGAATTTTGAGATGTCTATTGATGGCAAAAACTAAAGTTTACTTATTTTAATCATCAACCCTTGTTACGAGCAGAATGTTAAGACCAGCCTACTGTGACTGTTGTGTTCATCAGTAATAAATGAGAGGTATTACAAGACATGAAGAATAATCATTTGATTCCAATATCTGAAAAACATTATGTCTAACCTCTTTAGTTAAGCTTAGACATGGTCAATAGATGGTAATATGGTTCCATGGCAGATGTTTGAATTAATTCCTCATATTATTGTCTTAGTAATACTAGAAAATTCTGATTTTCACCGAATTAGAAGCATTTGATCAATAAAATGGTGTTCTTTACAAAATGGTCAGACAATTATTTCATATAGTTTCATTGGAGGATTGTGTGCAAGGTTATCCTGGAATGTGACGTAATTTTTACGAGCAGATCTCTGGTGCAGAAAAAGATAAGCAATGGAGAAGACAGGACCTAGTTAGGTCTGTGGATCTGAGATCTGAGTCCAATCTGCATAGTTCTTTTTCAGGTTACTTTCTTGATAAAGTAACAGCTGAATGTTTAATGCAGAGACAAAATTTGTTGCAATAGAATGAAGATTTGAAGAGTGTTTATTCATAAGTTCCTGTTGAACTGGGGTCCATTAGAATTGTCTCTTCTGAATGGGCCATTTGACCTTTGACCTAGCTTGAGAGGAAGAGTTCTGTATCTGCTTCTTATCACAGAATGTTGGGGAGGCAGAAGAGAGGATGGGAGTTCAGGTCATAATTCTCAGTGACCGTACTTTTACCTCGGTGCAGTTCTGATAACACATTCATGTCTTTTTCTATGAATTGTGTGATAGTCTTATCATAGGTTCCAGGCTGACATCAGGCTGATGCCCGATGTTGCTACACAGTTAAGATAAGATAAGATAGACTTTATTTATCCCACTTGTGGGAAATTTACATGTTATAGCAGCAAGAGACGAGTGACAAAAATAGAAAAAGATAAAAATATAATATAAAAAAGGCACAGAAGGGTTAAAAAAATTAAAGTGCAGCAATCAGCATTAAAAGTCTCTGTAATAAACAGAAATGTGCAGTCGTAATATAGGAAAATGGTGAAAATGGTTGTCCATGATAGATGTTAGCTTGGCCAACATCCTCCTCTCACCCACCTCCTCAATGGAGTCCAGAGAGCAGTCCAGGACAGATCCAGCATGTCTGACCAGCTTCAGTCTCTTCCTGTCTCTCTCTGAGCATCCACTGCTCCAGCAGACCACTGCATAAAAGATGGCAGAGGCCACCACAGAGTCATAGAAAGTCCTTAGCAGTGACCTGCACACTCCTAAGGACCTCAGTCTTCTCAGTAGGTGGAGACAACTCTAGCCCTTCTTGTACAGGGCGTTGGTGTTGTGAGACCAGTCCAGTTTATTGTTGAGGTAAACACCCAGATATTTGTACTCCTCCACAATCTCAATGTCCAAACCCTGGATGTTCACCGGTGCAGTGAGAAAGTTGTAGTTGCTGTTGCCATGGGTTGGCGAATAAATTGCTCTGAGAGCTCTTTGCTTTGAGTCATTATTGTGCTGAATAGTGAGCTGTTACCCCAGTCTCAGGTTGTGTGCACTCTGAAGCAGGTTTTGGTCAGGGACCCCTCTGTATCAGGCTGCTGTCGTCCTTCCCTCAATTCTGAAAAGTCTCCCTATCACTGCCACTGAGAAGCACCCACAGAGCATGATGCTGCCATCACCATGCTTCACCATAGGGATGTTATTTGACATGTGATGAGCAATGCCTGGCATTTGCAAGATACAGTGTTTGTAGATCTGCCCAAAGAGTGGCTTGTAGCTGGCTACTCCACCTTAAAAGCGTGATTGATGGAGTGCTGATGAGATGGTGGAAATCTCAGAGTGTCACAGCAAAGGGTTTTTATATTTAATAATTCTTTAAATAATTCTAAAGGCATGTTTTCACTTTGTCATTATGGATTACTGAGTTTAGAATAATGGGCAAATATGGTAATATTATCCATTTAAAAGTAAAACTCAGCATGAACACACAGCATGCAAAAAGTGAAGGGGTCTGAAAACTTTTTGAAGCTGCTGTGTATTTGATTGCTTAAAGAACCCATTTATTTCCTACTTATTCAAGATCTAAGATCTAACAAGACAAGTACAGAAAGTTCGTTGTCTGATGCAATTAGGAGATTGTTTGTAACTTTTACAAGTGCTGTCTCTGTGCTGTGATACAATCTCTAAATCCTGACTGAAAATCCTCAAATAAACTATTATCTTGTAGAAAGTCGCACAGCTGTTTTTCAGCTTCTTTCTCCAGGATCTTAGAAAGAAAGGGGAGGTTAGATATAGGTCTGTAGTTGGCTAATATGTCTGGATCAAGAGTGGGCTTTTTTAGAAGAGGTTTGATTACAGCTACTTTATACGACTGCGGCACATAGCCTGTTCACAAGGACCGATTTAACGTCTAATACAGAACTGCAAATTAAGGACAGAGCTTCCTGAAACAGCCTAGTTGGAATGGGGTCTAAGAGACACATTGAAGATTGAAGATTATTCATTTAAGTAAGGAGGAGGTACTTATACTATATTTTTCCTTTTGATACATATTCATTCATAGGTTATTTTTTTCTTTTTAATATGTCAATTTATAAACTCATTAATTGACTTATTTACTTAATTGTCTGTTTTATTTATATCATATATATATATATATATATATATATATTTTATTTAATTATGACCCATGTAATATTGCTTCCATCAGTGTAGTCCATCAGATTCCAACTTTACTGTGGAGAATGGACACCTATTAGGATTAACTTTATATAATTATTATCATTGATATTATTATTATTAGTAGTAGTAGTTGTTGTTGTGGTAGTAGCAGTTGCAGAAGTAGCAGCAGCAGCAGCAGTAGTATCACAGTGAACACTGTATTCTACTTATACTAGCTATTGGTAAAAATACACCTAAATGTGCTAAACTCCAGCATGATTTGACCATTGACCATTTTGGTGTGTCAAATGCTATTGGAGCAGCTTAATAAATCAAACAACTCAGCAGCAGGTGTTTAAAAGTTATTAACTTCATGAAACAATTTGTTTGCTATTTTGAAAAAAACTGGGTTAACCCTGTTTCGACACAGTCTGCAGTGGTCTGTCAGCAGAATACCTAAAAGGTTCAGCTGTGTTGTGGGATAATGAGACTCATTTGTTACACAGTTGTTTTCATATGAGGAACATTTGCTGTGTTTGAATTCCCCTTGTCTGGACGTGCAGTATGGAATCACTCAGGCTCATCGACCCTCCCTTTGAAAGGTTCACATCATAAACCAGTCCATCTGCTCAGATCAGCTAAAGGTTGTGACCTTCAAATTGGTATTTCACTGACTTTCATGCTTCTCTCCTCCAATATAATCACTCTGCTTTTCACACAACCACAGCAGATCAGAAAGCTATCCAACCAGTATCCCAACTGCAAACACACTTTATTTCCTGGACAGTGTTATTTATGAAATAGCTTTAGTGAAGAGTCTGTAATTGCAGTGTGATAAGGAGCCAAACTGTGGATGTTATGGCTATTTTCTTCTTCAGCACTAAACTGCCATGCAAAACAAAATCTGACAGATATAATCTCGTTTTTATGAAACTACTTACCTGCTTCCCCCTCTGTACTCCCATGTCGGGTATGATCCCCAGGGCTGTCAGTGTTGTGACAGGTTGTAAAGTGAAGTAATGAGGTTGTCTGCCTCCTGGTCAGTCTATGAGGCTACACCAACTGTGGGCCTCAGAGGAAAGATAAAGTCACAGTCACAGCGGCACACAGACAGAGAGATCAATGAGTTATACTGTATCAATATCCAAGCCATAATTTCCCCAGAGGACAGCTTCTCCATGCTCGCTTCACAGCAATAATAACATTAAGGAACAGTCACAATGCTAAGCAGAGCTCTTAGATTTCACCATAAGGTGTCGTTGACAAGGGACAAGATGCTTTCTGACTATCTGAAGAGAGCTGATAATGCTGATATTGATGGGAAATCCAGTAATGATGAGGATGGTACAGTAATATAACTGAATCAAAACTACTCCCTCCTCTGGAAAGACTGGAAAGTCCAGGTTGAATCAGTAAACACCAGGAGAATGTATCTCTCAAGGTGTGTTCAGACTGAAAGTGAAGCAAATTTAGGAAGCAGCATGGTTGTGAATACAAGTCAACACAAATACACGCGTGGATGCGAATTGTACTTTGCAAAAGAAATTTAAGTGAAAATCCAAGTTAGAGCTCAGAAACCTGAAGCGCATCAACTTTTTGGTTAAATATTTTGTACTGGTGGGCTGCTGTATCATAAAGTTGTATGCAAAAGTCTGAAGAAAAGAAGTAAATAAAACCCCTGCAGACGGCAAAGCTGGTCATGTTGGTAAGGCCCAAATAGGTTTTAATACTTTTACAATGTAAATTGATTAATGAATATTGTGTTCCAACATGTGCTTTGACATCAACTGTATGAATGAGGAAATGAAGCGCAGTGTGAGACAGCTTCTTCAGGCTTGGAAGGAGGAGACAGAGAAATTCAGGGTTTTTTGAAGAAAACCTGCCAGTGAGCAGGTTAGCTTCACAGTGAGGTACTGCAGCAACCAACTCAGTGTTTGTGATCTCGCTTTTTAAAGAAGGCGTTTTTAGTGATGTTGTTGCTAGTTTCTGGTTTAATTTTACATCGCAGTTTTCTCTAATACTAGACAAGCAAGTGGGTAGTAGTAGAGGAGGAGTGATATGAAGCTGTTGGCCAAAACAAGCACAACATGAGATGTCCAGCCATCTGCTTTCCTTTCAGTCAGTTTTTGATTCACAGTTAAAAACAGGGACATTTCTGGGGGCAGCTGCAGCCAGGTACAGGCCACGAAAACTGTGACTGTCCCCCAAAAATGGGGCAGTAAATAGGTCCGTGGGGAAGGTTGTCTTAATGTTTGCAGTACTATTCATGCAGTGCATATTAAAAAGACAACTGTACACTTGATGCCATGAAAGGACCATTATGCAGAACTTTTTGTTTAAATGGACTGTACTTATATAGCGCTTTTCTAGTCGTATCGACCACTCAAAGCGCTTTTACACTACGCGTCACATTCACACAGCGCTTGCACTACCACAAAGTGCTCTAGCACATTCATACACCAATGTTACAAACATTGGGGGCAACGTGGGGTTCAGTATCTTGCCCAAGGATACTTCGGCACGGACTGGAGAAGCCGAACCGCTGACCTTCCGATTAGTGGGCGACCCGCTCTATCTCCTGAGCCACAGCCGCCCCCTTTACAACATACCTGACCTGACACCACATTAAACTAAACCCTACAGGTCTTACTGGTCTTACTGGTCTTGTTGCAAAAATACTTCACACTGATTTTGAAATATATCTTGACCCCAAACATCTCCTCACTCTTCTCTCTTTGTTCCAGTCCATCGCAGGGTTTTTGGCACTTTTGGCTAAGATATAAATCTCTTAGGCCCAGCCTATGGGTCAGGTTTGGCAGGCAACAGTAAAGGTAGCTAAAGGTAGTTTGGCCATGATATGGAAAGTAAGCTTAGTGACTAGATTTCAGCCAAATTATAAGGTTTTTAGATGGATGTGGACCAAAGATTATTAATATTACATATTTTATTATTGATGTGAAAAGAGGTAAATAAAGCACCTGCAGAAAACAGACTCTGCCTTTATGGGTCATTATACACTGCATGAGTCCTTGTTTTCCCAAATCTTTACACATTTGTTGTCAACAATTTTCATTAGAAATTGTCAGCTGGTGACTGACAATCATCTACAATATGCAGGTATGAGGCTTGAAATTCTGTGTTTTCATTTGCAAGTTTCACATTTCTCAGTAAGGAACCTTGTAGCTGTTGTTAATAATGTTACAACGCTCACTGGCTCTGGAGCAGCCCTCCCGGAGAACCTGGGGCCCCACAGACTATGGATATTTCAAAAAAACAGCTAAAGACTTTCCTGATAGAGAAAAGCATACTAAGGGGAATGCTACTTTTGTTTAATTTATGTTTTATGTTCATTTTGTAGCTCTTTTAACCTGTTTTTGTGTAGCACTTTGAGATTTGCCCTCAAATCTCAAATGCTTTATAAATAAAATTAATTATTATTATTAATATGCCAATCACACTGCAAAAATTGCTCAGTAATGGCTCAAGGACTGCGCATGTGACTGAACATCTGTGGGAATCTATCTGTCAGATCCCTTGGGTGCCACTCTACAACGCACAGGACCCAAAGACACCCCCAGAGGTCCTGAGTCCATGCCACAATGGTCAGAACTGTTTTGGCGGCATGAAGGGGAGCTACACAATATTAGGCAGGTGGTTTTAATATTGTAGCTGATCAGAGTATTTAAATACAGTGTAGCACCAGTAATACAATCATGTGAGACATATTGTTTTCATTGTTTGTGGCACGATGAGAGCTGAATCACATAGAGTTGTAGTATAATGTGATTTGTGTTACAGTTCTGGTGCAACATCACTGGTTTACGTATAAACCTAATAAAAGATCTCATTATTACCTAAGTAGTGTGACTGCTTCAGCACAACACCCAGTGTTGTTTAAGTACAATGAGGTTGACAGTGTGGCCCCTAAAGTCTTCCAGGCATCGTTACTACTCCCAGTAATAATGTGTTACATTGTTCTGTGCTCATTTAGGTTACAGTTATAGATAGTCAAATATGTAACACCTAGTTGAAGCAGTAATCTAACTGTTTTTCCTCCAGTCAAAGAAAACTGCAAATTATGCAGTAGTTTTGTGTTTTGGGCTAAGTCCCTTATTGTCCGCAGGAAAAGCACATATGCAAATAATAAAGTTGATGAATTCCAATTAGCTGCTTCAGTTTCATTGTCCTGGTACTATGAATGCTGACTCACTGTCACACTGTCATGGCTGGAACACGGACTATGAGCCAAACATTGTCGTCCAAGTAGTTGGAGGTTTATGCTCTATCAAGAGGATTTTACTTGCTTTAGTTTATTAGTTTATTACATATTTGTCAAAGGACCATGTACAAAAAAACCCATTAATGCTAATTTCCATCTGCAGTCCCTGGACAGGTAGACAGAAACAATAATATAACTAATGCAATTAATGCAAATACAACTTCAAAAAACTATGAATACTAAATACTAAATTCAATCATAGATCCATATAAATTCATTCATTACATCCGGTCTTTAAGTTCTGTGTTACAGTAGATTCTACAAACAGCTGCTTTGATTTTGTTTACTTTTTTCTTTCTTTCTTTTTCTTTTTTCTTTCTTTTAATTTTCTGTTAAGTAACAATGGTTGGTGCTTTATGATGACTACAACAGATCAAAAACTTGGCCTGGAATTTCTACCTGTTGTCACTGTCTTCAATTTTGTAATAATTCTTCTATAAAAACTGGGCACTCTCTTTTGCTCTTCAGTAGAACACATCTCAGGTCTTAATTGTGACAATAAAATTCATACTGAATTATCTGGAGTGAAATAAAGCTGGAAATAGGCCTATGATTTTCCTTGAGGGAATGGCACAATGCACAGTTTCCATGGTGCTGATGTCATTTTAATCACTGCTGCCTGCCTCACATACTGTAGCTGCCTATTAAAAGCACCAAGTAGCTCTGAAATGTCTTTCTCTGGGATGGTCCGGACAGCAGCAGCACCAAAGCAGTTTGCCTTTATTGTTTATGTGTGTATGGTTGCATGTGGGTGGGTAGGGTGAGGGACTGTTGTAGGTATACACTCAAGAAGGAGGATAAAGGACCTTCACAGTGATTTTGACTGTTTTGACCCATTTACAACAACTGGCTCACTCCTAATTTTTCCTACCTGGCACCCATTGGTTTCCATTCATTCTAGTGTAGAATGTAAACAAACCTGATAGCAGTAAAGCAAACAAAACATGCAAAAAAAAAAGTCAGTTGTATAAATTACTACAAGATTAGGACTTCAATGCAGCTTCAAACTAGGACTGAGTAGATAAGCAAAAACTTCCATCAAAAGATCAACAAATAAATTAATTAATTAATAAAACAACAGATTCCATTCACACCTGGCATTAACATGTGGTCTGTGTTTTGATATTTTGAATGCATAAGGAAAAATGCATGTTAATGCAAGGTGTAAATGGATGGAGAACACACTGAAAAAGGAATGTGGTCAGATCTGCAAGACCTCCTCTGAGGTGATTCGACCACTGGGATGATTTGTTGCATGGAGTGTGAATCAGTAGAGGTGAGGGTCACCAAGTTTGAGCTCACAGTTCTCTGCCAAGTGAAGAAGTTCAAATATCTTTCATGAGTGAGTGTAAGCTGAAACATGAAATCAACAGATATATTGGTGTCATGTCAGTAGAAATGTGGATGTTTTACTGTACTGTGCTGGTAAAAAGGAAGCTGGGTATGTGTGTACTCCAACCCTGAGCTTCAGGTGACACTGAAAGAATGCACTGAGGATAAAAAATAGTTTAGTTCAGAGTTACAGGTGATGACCTCTTCTTGGTCAAAGGAAAGATAAACAGAGCTAGTACAGCAGCATTGCTTGTCTTGACCTGGGACACACCAGGTTTTTTGACAAGTCCACCAGGTTTTAATGCAAAGGCCAATGATCAGATGTCACTATCCAAATCCAGAACACATATTAATACCAAATTGGGTCCTAAATTCATGGCTTTATAATGCTGTTTGTTGTGCTGATGTTACAGGATTGTGCTCTCTCTCTTTCTCTCTCTCTCTCTCTCTCTCTCTCTTGTGTACTGTTGCTTAAATCTTCATTATCATAGAAAGATTTTTTACGTGTGAATGTGCGCAGTAAAGGATGATGTTTCAGCATACAATTCCCTGCAGAGGGTTAAAGAGGTTAGGTTGGTTGGAGGTCAACGATCCTCCACCTGATTACAGGCCGTACAGTATGTGAGTGCAGTCAGCTGTTAATGGGATTTTTATGTCTTCATTCAGGAGTGAGCTGTGTTTCTCCAAAGTCAGTTGGTTATTTTTCATCTATTACACCAGAGGGACAGATGTTCTGCCATACTGTATGATAACCTTGTCTTTTCTGCCATTAAAGCAGTTTGGGGGAAATTGGTTGTAGTTTGTTTTTAAAACTGTATGTCATGTCAGTGTCAAAGCAAAGTTTAATATCTGAGGTAAAGTATCAGTAGTGGTCAGAGGTGGCAGGTTGTTTTATTGAGGTCAGTTTTACAGGTTACTATACTATATTGAAGGAATATGTTCTCAGGCATAGTCCACTGAGAGAGGGGGAGTTATAAAAGAGAGAAAGAAAGAAATATTATTATATTTGCAGTAATTGTGACAGTTCAAATTTGAATGAACTGTATACCTATCTTCTGGAAAATTTGATACAATTACATGTACAGTAGTTTCTCTCTTAGTCTGTTTGTGTGTGTGTGTGTGTGTGCACGTGTGTGTGTGTGTGTGTGTGCATCTGTGTGAAGGACATCAGTATTTTTCTGGTAGTGACTAATGCATTTATAATGACAGTTTTCTGCAGATAATGACAATATGCTGCAGGTTTGACAGGAAACGCTGCTCTCTAAAAGCATGAATCACTAATATTGTGTGTGTGCGTACATGTGTGTAAGTGAGTGAGTATGGAATAGATGTTTAGTTACAGCTGCGTTTTTACAAAAAAAGCTGAGCATTAATTTGAACTGGCTCTGACAACAACCCTGTACACACTGCAGAGATCAACGCTGATGGCATGCGCTATTTTGCTTTGCAAGTTGGCCACTGTGTCTTTCGTTTTCAGCAACAACAAAAAAATTGATGGAAAGTTTTGTTGGTAATTTTTTCATGGCAACATGCCTAAAATAAAAATCTATTAAAGATTATATTTGAAAACAAAAAACATAATGAAATCTATTATATTTTCATCATTGATGAAAATTTGGTTGCTAGTATACATCATTTCCACCTTGAGCAAGTGAGCTATCAAGTAACAGAATGATGTCAGACTGACAAAGCACATGGCTGGATCAGCAAGTTAGAGGCTATAACTCAACACTCGTCCCTCTGTGCCCTTTTGGCTCCATGGAGGATAAGGCAGAGTGGGAGATTGCCCTTTGGAAGCTCTGTCTGAGGCATATTGTCAGAGGGATGCCCACCTTTTCTATCAATTTACAGACCTTTTGTGCGCAGGCAGCTCTGCTCTCATTACCACAGCCCTGGGTTCACACGTAATCTTTTAGATTCAATTAGCTCAGATGTGCGGCAAAATATCGAAGGGCATTTTGCTTGAGCAAAGCCTCAAGGAAACTAGAAAAGGTCATGCCTCTGACTTCCTCTCCAAGAGGTACAGGGAGGTAGATGGAAGTCAGGGAGTGTCATGTTCAGTGGTCTAAAATGGCATTTCAGTGACCAAACTTCGTTTCCATTCTGAAAATATACTGCCTGGAGCAAACAACTCTCTCAATTTAATACTGAGATATTGAGTGTTTTGAATATCTCAAGTATATTGTTTCAAAGTTTAGCACTTCATTAACATTCAAACTCCAGCCATCCCCTATTGCCATGGAAAATGATGTCACTGCAGTAAAAACACAAACCAGGAGGTACCATTCTGTGAAAAACCTCTTAGCATACTACTACAATAGATGGAACACACCCAGCTGTGCCATTAGAACTGATGCCATTTTTTTCTTCCTGAAGACAGTGTTCCCTTCTGACAAGCCATTTAACATAGAAATGTTGTATTATGCATGCAAATCAGGTAGCCCTCTTATTCTGTGTGCAGGGGCTTATTGAGGATGACCTTGGTGGACGACAGGTGTTGGAGGGGGAATAATAAGTCTCCTGTCACCTGCAGGTGACATAAAATTCCCAATTAAACTTTAAGATGTCTGGATTCTTGTGAACTAAACAAAACATGCATGGCATTGGTGATAAGGTTGACTTTGCCTCTTTCTTTTTTTTTACTGTAAGTCACTGAGGGTAATCAAATTCAGTATGTTACAGTTTAGATCTGGAGGACTGAAGGAAACACTTTGAGAACTCAATTGAATTGATGTCTGTTGATGTCAGCAAGCTTTAGTAACGTTATGCTTCATAGTATATTACTAGCTTGTAAAAACGGAATTCTGCAGCTTTGAGATTTTGAGCATCAGTGGACATTCCAGCTAATTATCAGCTAAAGGAGCAATTAGCAATATTTTACAATTTAACAAAGTTTTGATCAGTACTGCTCATATAACCTTTGTCCCAATATCTGCTGAGGATATTGATACAAAGGTGCTATTTTGTGGTGGCTGAACCTTATGCTGGGTTTATTATAAGTTTTCAATTGAAAACAGCCAACTGTTGCAGATGGAAATAAGGTTGATGAAAGCCACAGACTGACACAAAACAGTAAAAGTTGAACAATGCTAAAAAGCTTCACAGATGGTAATTGTGGCTTTGTCATGAACGACCCACAGCTTTCACATCACATGTTCATTGATTGATTTTGGTTAGTGTACATTATTTTAATCAAAGTATGATTTCTGGAACTAGTTACGTGTTCAAAGCATTTTGTAACAGGGCAGTTTAACAAAATGCTATGAATCTTTTAGCGACTGTTTCTGCTCATGAGCCAACCATTTTATGATCTCTAAATAACAAGGTTTGTTTTCTTATGATTAAAAAGAAATTCGTGATTGTGGGGATGCTACGATATAGTTATGTGGATAACACTGAATAATTAAGATATATGTCAAGATAGCATACTGACAAACTTTTTTTTTTGTGGGAAAAATAATGAGTCTTTTGTCAGTATTACAAAATGTATTTTTCCAGTGACCATAAGAAAAATTTAACTTTAAATTTTTAATTTTCTCTAACCATGTCCTCTCTTGCCTTTTCTCCACATCTATCTTTGAACAAAGAATTGGATAATATTTCCTAACAGCTACTTCAAGCACAGCCCCTTTTCCTGATTAATTACCACAAATTAAAAGGTTTTGAGAAACATCTGCATGAGTCAAGGAGAGTCAGATGAAGCCAAATGAACTGCCAAAGAACAGCGATGAAGAGAGAAAACCTTTCACCTCCTGTTTAAAAGCAGCAGGCTGTAACCAGGATCCACACAGCACTTATTCCTCCTCAGTGGCTTTGAGAAATGTTGCTGCACAGAGAAACATTTCCCCTGATAAGACAAAACAAGACATTCATTTCATTTCACTGGTCTTGACTTCAAAGTTAAACTCCTCAGAATATTAGTTTCATAGTACATTATAGAATAGCCATGGCAAGATAACCAAGGCACAAACTGTGAGGCCTGTTGGACAGTCAGTCAGATTATCCAATGTTCAGCCTGAGTAAGATGTCTCAGCAACTTCTAGCCAGAATAACATTGTTCCAAAAAGATTTTTCTCAATGAACTTGGTGACCTTTTGACATATCCTCTGGAACTACCAACAGGTCATATGTAGAGATTGTGGAGACTGTCCTCACTGGGAAAACTGACAGCACTGGTCATTTGTTTAAAAGCCTAAAATAACTTTAAGCATGTCTATGTTTTTTACTGACTAAGTCCCCTTGCACCCCTGTCTTTAGAGCTCTTGCTTGATAGAAGCAAATACAAAGGTAGTGTTCAAGTGACAGTGACTGGGACCTTGTTTGGGACACTTGTTCACTATTGATAGTGAACAGAGGTGGCAGACTAGTGATATAATTTTCTAACGTCACACTTCTTGTCACAATATTCACCATCTCCCTTGGTCTGATTATTGCCTAATATAGCGTTTTCTTACTACTGCTACGCTGATGATACCCAGCTCTATTTCTACTTTTGATCCAACTGCCTTAGGATGGTGATTGTGATTGATAGATTGATTTAACATGCTTTCAGTGACCATCTGAAACTCAAGTCTTTTTAAAGGCACTGGTCATCTCGTCTTGGCTACTGTAATGACTCTGTCGCAGGGGTGCTAACACGCTCTTTTTCTCCATCTCTTGAACTTATACACTGTGTAACTTTATGCACCTGCAAGCCTTGTGGCACTTGTGTCAGGTAGAACATAGAACTGACCATTGAATCAGGTTCTCCTTGATCTACTGTGGCTTGGACTGTACCTCATTTGTATGCTGCTTTGGACAAAAGCATTTTCCATATGAATAAATGTAAATGTAATGTATTTTAAAAGGCACTGGCGTACACACAAAAGGTTTAAACATTTGCCAGGATGGGAAATCAATTACAAAAATCAACACCACCAACAATTATATGTGCAAACGTTGCTGGTGCTGGCTGTCTCCTCAGAAGAAACTGATGTTGTTCCAACATCATTGTAATTGACATCTTTACGAAAGTAAAACTCTACTTTCTCCTGGTGACTTATCATTTTAACGTGGGGTTCATAAATGAGAACGAGCTGTGTAGCCTAATATCACTTTTCTTCTCTTGTTTTTTTCACAAGTCTTGTGTCTCAGGATGATGACGATCATACTAATGTCAATGTTCCTTTTTTATATGTATTTTTATATGTAGGCTATTACAAAGAGATATTTAGGGCCCGAGGACTAGCATGCAAAGGCCCTATTGTAATCGTAGGAATTATTATTATTCCCGTGACACTAAAATTGCATTTTTGAGGGCCTAAACATGCTCAAAAACTCACGAAACTTTGCACACGCATCAAAACTGGTGAAAATTGACATCTGATAGGGGTCTCATTCATTGTCTCTGTAAAATGGCTCCATAGCACCCCCCTGGACATACTCAAAACCCCCTTGCCATTGGGCTTAGTTTGTTCGAGGTGAACGAAATTCAGAGGCATGATGTAACATACCGAGATGCACCAGAAAGTCTCTTGACATCATGGCCTCACACCTACAGGAAGTCAGCCATTTTGATTTTATCACACAAATTTTGATAATTTTTTGCCATTTGAGGATGTTGTATTTGATCGAACTCCTATAGATTTTATCATATCGACCTCAAACTTGGTCAGAATACTCTCAAGGCCTTTGTGATTAAAAGTTGTTAAAAGATTTTGTTGATGTTGAGGGGTGTGGCCGTGGCAGCACCTCAAATTTCCATGCCTCGCCATGAAACAGGAAGTTGCGTTTAAGTTGCTGTAACTCAGCCATACTTTGTTCAATCAGCCCCAAATTTCACAGTGTTGATAAGGGTCCTGACATGAACACACCCACATGTCAATATTCACAAAAAGTTATAGCGCCACCTACTGGCCACAGGAAATGTTTTAGACTTTGACGTCCTGTTACTGGCAGGTTGACATCATCCACTTCAGACTTGGTCAGGGAAGCTTTAAGGCCTTCATGATGCCTTATGTTCCGTTCAAGGGCATGTCTGTGGCGCCGTGGCGAATTTTGATTTTTCGCCATTAAACAGGAAGTTGATGTAACTCATGCATACTTTGTCTTATCTGCCCCAAATTTCACAGGTTTGACAACAGACCTGTCCTGAACACATCTACTTTCCAATATATAAATATAATCATAGCGCCACCCATTGGCAACAGGAAATGATGTGTTTTACCAAAGTAGGGTGATCTGATTGACCTCAAATGTGGTCAGACAAGCATTAAAATCATAATGGTGCTGAATTGTGAAGACTGTGAGTCTTCATGGAATGCCCTTGCTGTGTTGCCATGGTAAATTTTGATGCCTTGCCATTAAACAGGAAGTTGTACATGCCAATATTCAGGTATAGTCATAGCATCAGATTACGAGGGAGCTTCAAAAAGTTCATGGAAAAAGGGCAGCTGGAAAAAATGGTTTAAGTTATGATGTTTATTTTTGTGTTGCAACATGCATTTAAGGGTTCATGTTAGAACATGTTATGACATGTTAGTACAAGAACGTACAGGTGCATTGAGATTAAAATCCCTGCATATGATTTTTAGCTATGTACTTTTTCCACAAACTTTTTGAAGCCCCCTCGTACACCTCTGGTTAGAGCACTGCAACACAACTGCTTTATAAAATTGAATTTTTAAGAGAACTCAGTTATTATTCAATATAGTGGCTTCTGGTAAGTATGGAAGCAGGCAAGGTGTTTTCCAAAGTGTTCCAAAATTGAGTTTCTTTTTTGTTTGTTTGTTTTGGAAGTTTCTAAAATATATTTTATTCATCTGATACTAATGCTTCTAGTGTAAGGCTATCATTCAAACCAGTAAGTTGACTGTGCATAACCTTTGACTTGTTCTGCAATTCACATAGAAAATGGGACTGACATCCTATGGATGGACATCTCATCATTGCTTCATCTGCCAGATTTTGAAAACTCTCAAGAGATTTTTCATCAACTGTATGAGATGGCAACTCATATAACAGCGGATGCCTATGTTTCTGTACCTAATTAGTTTATGTGGAATGAGTCAAAGTAGCACTCTAATCCACCTATCTGGGAAGGCTCTTTTTGTGCCATTTATGTATATGAATTATTCTTTGCTCCCACTGACTTCTTTATCACCCAGTGATTATCAGATTGACTCATCTAAAATGAATCTTAAGAAAGAGTGGCACATTCAAGAGTTGTAATAGGATTTCCATGGTGAGATGCTCTGCAATCTTAAATGTGGGTGAACTAATTAAACTAATTGTATTCATGTGCATAAAAGAATTCATTCTTCCAAATGTCCTAAAGGGCAGTGCAAAAATATAGTGCAGTGAGATTGCATGAGCAGAAATATAATGAGCACACTCTTGTAGAGGCTACATCACTGACCCACTGAGCACTAAGTCTGTGTAATTATAACAGCTTCAGTGTTGACTCATCGTATGGTGTTTTTCCTACATAAACATGTAAAACATGTTTTATTATGTTATATTATTCATCCCTCTACAAAATTATGAGGAGTAACAGCAGAAGAGAGTCAGACAGGGCAAAGTGATGGTGTTGAAAAAGCCAACAGTGATATTGTGGTGTCTAGACACACACAGTTCATCTGAGAAGACTTTGTGGTCAAAATACTGTACATACTAATAATACTGTGCATAAAAGACATGCAGTGAGGGCTTGTATTACTCTTTTTGCATTTCACTGAGAGATAAAGGGTTTGAGTAAGTGCCCCTGTATCCCATCTCACAAAAATTAACATTTGTTAGACATGCAAGGCACTGCCATCCTTCAATGTTTTGAGCTGATTATGAAATTGATGGCAGGACATGAACTCTCTTCAAGACCTTTTGCGGTTGAAGGATGAACCTGAGGGTCTAAATTATTTGCAATTTGAGCAAGAACAGTATACCCAGCAGCTGTGAGACAGCACTGCAATATAATCTACTTGTGCGTTTATCCACATCGCAAGTATGTCCACTAAGAGTGCTCTTTTTTTCCACTGACAGGCTCAGATCATCAGTATTAGTGTTTCACAACATTATGGATAGGATTCCTACAGAGAGAGACCTTTTTGTTAAAGAGTAAGCTTTTGTTTAACTTGAAACATTGTGATATATCACTTCCAGACTCCAAAACAGGAAGTTTACCTCACAGAACGTAGAAGTTGCTTGTTTGTTTTATTGTCTGACTTTCAGTGGTGGCAGAAGTTTTCCAGTTCTTTACTTGAGCATAAGTGAAAGTGAGTGAGTCCCATGCAGGATCAGGTCCTAAATTGTAAGTCTATTGTCATGTCTATCACTGGTGTTTTTTCCTTGTTTAAGCATGTTTGAATTTAATACAGTTAATATTATTCAGTAATTTTTTCAAATGAAAATTTGTTCAACACACATGTTTCTATGATATGGAATGACCCCATTATGAAATGTTAAAATCAAAGCATTATTTATTGTGTAACTACACAACCATCATTGATAGTTAGCCTCTGTAAGCTTTGGGTTGAGTTTACAATTATAAACAATGTATGAAATCATTTTTATTATTAATCAAACTAGTTGTTTAGCTCCTGTTCATTTATTATCAGTACTGAAAATCGTCTTGTATATCTTTGCACCTCAGTGAGTCTCACTTTGATAGTATTTTGGAAGTTTAATTTCAAGACTATTTTACAAGTGTAATTCACAAATTCAGTTTAGCAGGACCCTATCAGATTGAAACCAGCAGAAAAACTGCATTACCTGCAACTTCTGCAAAAGCCTCCATCCACACTGGAGTGAAATCACTAGATCAGCTGAGCAACCCCACTGACTGACCCTTGTTACCTGAGCAATTGCTGCATCTAGGAGAGCATTAGCCACTGAGGGAGCCACCTGTATGCTGGCACAAGATCCGCCACACCAGGTCCAACTGAAATGGGTCCAACCACAAAGCAACACTGCTAAAGTAGCAATAATGTCCCTTATTCTGCAGTTCTCTAGTAATTCTGAATCCCACACTTCATTCAACTATTGCCAAACTAAGTAAACGGTTCATTTAATTAAAAAAACATCAGTTTTATTCATCTCTTTGTTTCTGATCTCATAGTTCTGTTTTGGAGCAACATGGCAGCTCTCAGCATCATTTTATGGCACTATTCAGCATTACAGCAGAACCACATTATTACACTGTCACTAGCCATTTGTTTTGTAATGACTGCGTGTGGTGGAAAGGCCTTTAGAGCCAGTGTGAGCAACATACTGACTGTGGCCCCTACACCAAATCACCTGACACTTGTTACTTGTTAGGGCTTGGAAGGAGCACAGATGTGAAAGTAGAGACCGTTTTACAAAGGGATCACTCCAGGCATGTTGCTCCAATGCATGAGTACTCAGTAGTTATTATTACATTATTGCATGAGTACTCGGTACTCTTGGGCTGAACCACATCCATCTTTTGATCTCAACTATACACCTGTAAAGTTTTTTGACTGTATCTTGCACAGTTACAACACTATTGTGGTGACAAAATCTGTCCACAGAAATATAAACAGCTGCCAGTGTACTCAAAAGTGCCTCTGTGGTAGTTTCTGCTACAGTAGGTGTCTGTGTCATGGTTGCTAACAGAGTTGAAGTATATGAGAAAGTATGTCTTCTTGTACTACTTTTTATCCAGATACAAACTGTAAAAACAACTCAGGAACACTGGGGACTCCGGATATTCAAGGTAAATTTTAGAGGTTGAGTTCAATTCCTGTTGGATGGGGTTTAATTGTTGGTTTTCACTTATTTACATAATATATAGAAGAATTATGTGACTTATGATGGCATGATTGCCATGATTGAGTTAAAAAAAAAAAGTCATATATCACAGAGTCTGCTCTTTGTGTTGATTCAAAGCTGTCTAATCCATATTTCAATCCCACAACATGTAAGGGCACAGTACAGCTCTCCACGACCTAAGCATGATGCCCCATTACTGAAACTCATTGAGAAGCAAGTACTCATGGAACGTAGGTCAATAGAAGGTTGTGTACAGACTTTAATGGGCCAAAGTTTAGTTGCCTGGCCATTCTAGGCTTGTAAGGTATTGTTTATTATGTTAAAAGTAATAAAGAAAACTTTATTACTTGTGGGCACCCAATAATATGAAATTTAATTACATAACACATAATAACTTAAGCTTAACTTTTTAAGCCCTTAAAATGACCCTCCTGTAGTATCATGCATGTACATCACATTTGAAACCAGGAGAAATAATGACATCTAGATGCAGGGAGCAGCTGACAGGGACACACACATCCCCACTGGCAATCACAATTCCTTTTAATGGAACACATTCAAAGAAAACACAATATGAATTATGGAACTGTTGACTCCAGAACTGGAGCCACCAAACTAAAATGAGAAATGTGTTGAGTAGGAGGTGCAACTTTGAAATAGATACAAGAGCACATGATTACTGTTGTTATTCCTTGAAAATGTCATACTGAGTGTAGAGGAAGCTTGCAAGGGAAGAAGGCTGATGGTGAAATAGCTCTTAAAGGTTAAATTATATTCAGCATGGGGCATAGCTACCTTTTTACAAAGGTTAAACGTGTATTAAGAACGAACATGATACCCACCCTGATGGTAAAATGGCCACAAACACATTAAACAACTTTTTAAGTCCGATACTTGGATTCATTCAAAATAATACATTGTGCAAATTTCTCCTCTTGGATATATTAGAACTGGACTGTTGGTGTAAGTGATTGTAGAAAGTGTACAGTGGGATCCTCATTGTAAACTAATTATTTTAACATCATTCAGAGTAAAGAAAACTATTATGAACCATTTCACTAATCATAAATTGTCTGTTGCAGCAAAGATCCATCTTGGTTCATGTTGTGTCAGCTGTTTGATTTAATTACATCAAGCAAAGAGCTTCACTGAACTGTTTGGAAGATTGCAACAACAAAAATAGTCTGCTAACATAGCAGAGCAGAAGAGCATGTATCTTGGTTTAGGTCCTTTGATGGTGTACAAACCTGCCATAATTTCTTTGTGTTTCCATTGACTGTGGAATATAACCATGTTACTAGTTCAGATATCACCTTTACTATCTCTTAATCTATATCAAACACACACAGAACAGTCATAATTACTTAAGTGGCTGTGCAGGTTGGCCAGAACAAGGTTACTCCTTGTCAAGATGGCTGCAGACACAGGGATTCCTGAGACACGAGATATAACCAGTGTCTTGTCTAACTCCACTAGAAAATGCCATTTCTTCTGGAGCTTTCCAGTGTTAGTCTCTCTTTAGTGCCATCCAGATTACAAAAATACACTGAGGCTATATCCAAACTAAGACATTTTCATTTTAAAACTGTGTTTTTAGAAAAACAATCTCTGTCTTTTAGCTCAGTGTTTGCATTAGAAATTATCTCTGTCCACATTAACACACCTGAAAACACATCTCACGTGACTGGACTTGCATGTCCCAACATACACAGGAAGCTGGTAGACTACTCTGCAGTTGGTTGCTAAGTTGCAGAAAATACTATGAATGAATTTTTACTATTATGCTGTTAATTATACATCATAAAATTATAAAATGGGTCACATGAGCATGACAAATCAGTGAAGGATACGTCATGACTGTTAAGATCCAATCAAGAAGTGAACATGCTGTGTGTGCATCATCATTTACAAGTCTCTGTTTCTTCCCGTTTAGACTAAATACAAACCTGCAGTTTTCAAACTTAAACGGGCCCAGCAGTATTCCCACATGCGTCAGTTTTAGCTCGAAAACTCTAGACTAAATGTAGCATCAGTAATGCATTTTAAAACTAAAACGCTGTAGTGACAAGCAATATTTTACTATTGAACTCAGACAAAACCGGTTATTGTACTTGGTCCCAGACACCTCAGAAATATATTTTCTAATGACGTAGTTATGCTAGATGGCATTGACCTGGCCTCCAGCTCCACTGTAAAGAATCTGGGAGTTATCTTTGACCAGGATATGTCCTTTAGCTCACACATAAAACAAACTTCTAGGACTGCCTTCTTTCACCTCCGTAATATTGCCAAGATTAGACATTTTCTGTCTCAAAAGGATGCAGAAAAACTAGTCCATGCATTTGTTACTTCCAGGCTGGACTACTGTAATTCACTATTGTCAGGCTGCCCCAACAAGTCTCTAAAGACTCTGCAGCTGATCCAAAATGCTGCAGCACGATTACTGACAGGAACTAGGAAAAGAGACCATATTTCTCCTGTGTTAGTCTCTCTACATTGGCTCCCAGTCAAATCCAGAATAGAATTCAAAATCTTCCTCCTCACCTACAAAGCCCTTAATGGTCAGGCACCATCATACCTCTAAGATCTCATAGTCCCCTACAATCCCACTAGGACACTGCACTCCCAGAATGCTGGTTTACTGGTGGTTCCCAGAGTTTCCAAGAATGGGAGGCAGAGCCTTCAGTTATCAGGCTCCTCTACTGTGGAACCTTCTCCTAGTCTGGGTCCGGGAGGCAGACACTATACCTTTAAGAGTAGGCTTAAAACTTTCCTTTTTTAATAAAGCTTATAGGTAGGGTTGGCTCAGGCTTGAACCATCCCTTAGTTATGCTGCTATAGGCCTAGACTGCCGGGAGATCTCCCATGATGCACTGAGCTTCTCTCTCTCTCTCTCTCTCTCCCTCTCTCTCTCTCTCTCTCTCTCCATCAGTATGGATACATATCCCATAAATACATGTTACTAACTCAATATCTTCCCTTTCCTGTAGTATTGTGCTCTTCCGTCTCTCTCTCCTCTTCTGTCTCTTTCTGCAGGTATTTCTGCCTCTGGAGCTGTAGAGTCTGATCTGTGATGACAAGTCTCCTGCTGCTCCTACAACTCCACTCAACACCTGCTGCTGCTATAATTAGAAATTACTTATACTGCTATTAGTTTTATTGCTATGTTAGCAGTTAATACTTTATTTATCACTACTATCATTACTACTACTGTATTATTGGTGTCACTTTACATTTCTTCTTTACATGGAATCTGTGTTATGCTATGTTCTTCTGTCACTATTCTGTGGCATGTATGGGCAACTGTGTCTCTTGCAAACCATGGAATACCATGGTACTTCCCATGATACAAGCAGTGTACCATGACACTGGTCATGCTAAAATTTGTACATCTTTGTACTGGCCATGACACTGCCTGTCTCTCTCATTGATCTGCTTCCAGTTTCCTTCTGTGTTAAATCTTTTCCAAGGCTTCCAAGTCTGCAGAAAAATACCACAGTTAACCATAGTTTATGTAAATCAAGATGAAGCTGTCATTAAAAGTAATTACAAAAATTACTGATGAAAAGCCTGATGTGTTGAAATTGTGATGAACTGCTAAGCCCTTATGCCTGCATAACACTGCCACTGGTTCTTACCTGTTGCCTTGAGCATTCACCTAAATCCAACAAGCTCAGTTTTAGAGAGCTGAAAGAGAGAGACAGCTCATGTCAGTTATCAGGAAACCAAACTGTCAATTTCCCAATGTTCGACCCATATTTGTGGCAAAGAAAGGTAGGTAATGCCTGCCATAATTTCTATCCTCTCCTCTCTTGTTCATCTTTGATGGTGAGGAGTAAAAAGAGCAGCTTTTAAGTTAGCAACAGGGGACTGAGAAAAATCTATGGCAGGTCAGCTTGTCAGAGGTAACCTATTGGGATTTCTCATGTGCTGCAAAGAGTAAACCCCACCACCACCACCCACACCCCAAGAGGAGAAAAGATGATTATTGAGAAACTCACAGGGCTTTCATGATGAACAGCATATTCTCTAGACACACATCGTCACAATGATCAGAATTGTTGCAGGTTCACTCCATGTAGGCCACATGAAGGGAAGGAGGTAAGAGCAAACACAAACCAGCATATCCAAGTCAGGAGGGGAAGGAAATAATATATAGCATTATAGAGTTTTCAGGGGTCTCTCTGTAATTATATTTATATAATGCTGTTATATGTTGTGTGCAGATTTTATTTCTGCAGGGAGAGGAGGACATGTCTTTTTATTGTTTGCTACATTGATTCAGGTGTGTCTGCGTACTTTATCAGGCTGTTCAGAGCTCTTGCAGCATTTTACAGAAACTTGATTTGTGGACCGTAATTATCTCATTTGCATTCATTTAGGGCCTATAAAAATAGGCAGCTTGAATCCATTGCAATTTGTTTCACTCTGCTCATCCTGTGCAGGATGGGCAGCAAACCTTCACCCAATCAGAATTTAAATTAGTGTCTTCAACAGAATGCTATCAAAATTTTGGAAGCATAAAAAGGATATTATTTGCTAGGGGATTTGTCTAGGACAATCAAATAGTAATTTACTGTGTATATACTGACGATATATTTTTTTTGTTTCATTTTCTTGAATTGCGTAAAATTCTCCTATCTATAATTTTAATACTTGAGGATGAATTTGAAGTGGCATATTCCTATCTTTGTGTAATTACTTGTAGAGATGAGGCTTTAATTTATATCTGTTTTCATGCAAGTGACTGTCCAATAATTCACTTTTTGAATACCTTTATTTTTTCCATAATAAGTGTCAGTATTATACTTATGCTATTTTAATAGCTACTGGGGCCTACAGCCAGAGATTATAGACAGTCACTCCTCCGGGTCTCATCTTATCATAGTGAAAAAGAACATGCTCCTGTTTAAGATAACATAGAAGATGGTAACTAACTTATACTGTATAGCATGTAACTGTGCAGAATATGTTGGAATGTTTTATTTATACTTTATGGGAGTGAGTCACTCCTGTATGTCCAGTGTGACCTTTTGTTGCACAGGTTTGGAGTTGACAGGAGATATTTTCTACTATGAATGCAAAGAGAGGATGAAAGGAAATGAAATAATTAGAAGCTCTTCCCATATGTATGCTGTTGTAGGTGTTAGGCGTAGATTTATTAATAATTTTCTGTCATCTGTCACTGATCGCCATGACTGACACTCAACCTTTGTGAGTCTTAACAGTGTTAATTTGATCAATGAGACTATGATGACTTGTGCTTGATGCACAAAGCTCTGAATACCACTCCAAGTCTTGTTAGGCTTTGTTATTAGGTAGTGTGCATTAAGTGAACTGCTTTTTGGCATTTTTCGGACATGGTTGTATTAGCATCCACATCTCTCTACTTACTGTTTTACAGGGAAAATAGCGCAGCCCACTGTGCACGTTTGAGACTGACAACTGAATATGAACTTTTTCTCTCCCTTGTCGTATTGTCATGTGTCAAATTTAAAACCCTTGTTTCAAGTCCAGTACTTAGGAATTACATTCATATTGGACAAATCAGCACCACATGGATTACATCCATGTTCAGTGCTTAACAAAGAAGTAATGTGATATTCCTGTAACAAGGTGTCAGAACATCCACACCAATTGTCTTCTCTCTTCTTCTCAAACACCATCAGAGTCTTGACAAGTATCAATGCAGGTTGATGGAGCCCCCATGCAATTTTATCTTTTCACTCATCAGATTGGCACACTCTAACTTATGTACCTATACCTTTGCAGCAGTTTATAATAAGAATGTATCAAATGATAATATGAACACAATGTGACAATGTGTAAAGGGTTTCTCATCAGAGCTGCCCCCTGATGCCTCTCCTGTCAGCAGTTTCCACCATATACATTTTGTGGCGATGGCCTGCAATGTCATGAAGTCACAATTACAAGACTCTGCAGAGGGATTTTAATTTGACACAGCGGTTACAGGAAATGGAGACAGTGGTGACACTCGGTTGAAGGGAGAAACAGAGACAGAGAGAAGAGAAAAAGAAAGACGGAGAGATATCACTAGCTAGCACCACAAATAAAACCCTTAAGTGCTGAGTCTAATGGCTTTTGGTTATGTTTTGCTATGAGGTTAGAGCCATTCGCCACACTGTAAACCCCAATCCATCCATGACACAAAATTTTATTGTTAAGTCTACACAAATGTCCAGGAATGTCAAAATGATTTAAAACTTTATGTTCATTTGACACAAACACTTATCCCTTGTGAGTTTGACATCATTTTTTGTGCTGAGTCAGCGATTTTTGATTTTTGAGTTAATTTTACTTACATTTAAGCCGATATAACCTTATTCGCTCAAGGCCATTTAACTACACATACATTGTGCATTTAGCATATATTCTGAGATTTCAATTAATTAAAGAGTTGCAAGAGTTGCAGAGTTAGGCTGAACACAAAAATGTTTTGCTGTCTGAACATAAAACTGCAACTGTGTTTTTACCAACCTATTTTCTAGTACACATAATCAAGTAAAAATTTGTCAAAGGAATGTTAGATTGAAAGGTTAAGTACAACTTTGATTTCTTTGTTTGAGTAACCTAAAATTGACTTTGAGTTACAATGTTTAATTAATATGTTTAGTCAATATGACCTAAAAATTAAATGTCAAAACAGCATATATTGTAAAGCTCAGTGAACAACAAACAAATGTATTGGTTCTCTGGACTTAGAAAGACTTGACTGTCATTCCTATTCCTATATTAATGTAACAAAAAATACTTAAGTGGCAATAAATACTAAGCATTTGGTTTCTTTAAAGTGTCATTTTAAATATTACCTTTAGAACAGGAAATTGTCTTAACAGCACATTTGAGATATTGTTATTTAATGTTTTTGACACGCAACATAGCAAATATTAGCTGAATACATTCTTTGGTCAGCATTTGTCATTTCAGTCTTTGATAATCGTACGTACACACATAGATAGAGAGATAGGTATGCACCCAGTTATTGTATGTTTTTATTTGCAATGGAGAACAGGATCCCTTAATCACTCATGATTTGCGATTAATATTATGATATTCAGTTATAAAAATACTTCTGTCCAAAAAAACAGTGGTGCCCCTCCTGCAACAAGTCTTGTGCATATTTGCTTTGGTAGTTCTGAACATTGAAAACTGTCATCAGTGATAGTGGACAAATCTTGAAAACCCTTACATTCATTATTATTATTACATTCATTAATGGCATTCATCAAGTTCTGTCAGATGATAGGGTTGATTATTTCCTATTATTAATAACTATATTTCAAACGATAAACATTACATTATGCCTATTAAATTTTGATATGTAAAGTGAAATATTTTGCACCAAACTCATTACAAATAACCTTACAGGGACATGTAAAGTACATCCACAGCTGATTTCATGGACACCTGGCCAGTAGTAATGTCATATTTTGCTCTGGATTAAAGCAGACTGTCAAACCAATAGATTGATTGACAGATATCATTGTCCTGAACCCCTTAGCCTGCTGTCAGTGTTCAAATTGTTATTTTCATCACAATTCACTATACACCCTCATGTACCTGTCTCACCCCATGTTGGACTTTTCCAGTTTTCCAATTTGATAGTGGTGATATTAATTGATTTTGAATTATCCACGGCTTCCTCCTGTCTACCATCTCTTCTTCAGTCACTCACCTCTTGTCAGAGCCTCAGCTGAAGAACAACCTGTTCTCTAATTGTCTAATAATTTCAGTTCCCTGTAATGAAAATGACTATTCAGGACTATGGTGGGAAATCACATTTGGGCAATGGATGACTGGCTCTTTAGCCCAGCCCCTCCTCCCCTGACACCCTTTATACCCTCCCACCACTGCCCACCCTCCACAAAGCCTCTGATGGAACATCTGTAAAGATGGATTTAGCTTCAGTGATAATTTTCTTAATTTAACCACACAATATTTAATTAAGAAGCAGTGAAGTTTAATTACAGAGATTTTTCTTTTCTTCCTCTGTCTCCTTCTCTTTCGTCTCTCTCTCTCAGTTCCTCTAGGAGTTGGGCCTGCAGTTTTTCTGTCTGTTTTGGTTTAAAGACTTACCTGCTCTAAAAAATATCATTGTGCTGAACATATTTATGAGTTGGTACACAGGGCTGCCATTTTTAATAACTCAGCATATAGTTTTTCATTGTGACACGGATCTTCCATGCCACATGAAAATCAAATCAAGAAAACGGAAAACAAACCAACATGACATCCATGACAGGGAGCAGCACAGACCTGGCAAAACTATTAGTTTTCATGAGGAGGTGCAGAGAATCCGTGTATCATTTGTTCATTCGTTTTTCAAAATAAAACCAAAACTAAAAAAACAAAATAATGACTCGTTTTTTCAATATTTGTTTTCAGAACCAAAATGAAAAAAGTGATAATGACTTGTTTTTCCGATTTCTGATTTTGTGCACAAATGGAAAATGGAAAAAACTGATAACAGGCATTTTATCCAATTTTTATATTTTTGATTTGACACAAGGCGTGTGACCCGGAAGTGAACTCTGACCTTACACACAGGAAGAGACGAGCTGCAAAAAAATTAACACCTTTGTACTGTTTAGGGGACATGATCGCCATTTCCAATTCTGCATCTGAAACGTCTTTTTCGCCTGAGCTGGTGGTGATTACAGAATCTTCTAACTGATATTTCTGAGCATCTCAGGACACCTAACTGCTGAAGCGCGCTGGAAATCTCAGCATGCGTTTTTTCGTCCTCAAAAAATTTGATTATTATGTCTGCATTATCCTCCAGTCCTGCCATTTGTTTGTTTGTTTCTTTCTTTCTTTCTTCTTCATCCTCTTCTTCTTCTTCTTCTCCCTTTTATGCCTTCATCCTGCGAGTAAGGTCTAAGTTCACTTCCAGGTCACACGCCTTGCATCAAATCTAAATACCCAAATTCGATAGAACGCCCGTTATCCATTTTTTCCATTTTCCATTTGTGCACAAAATCAGAAATTGGAAAAACAAGTTGTTATCCATTTTTTCATTTTGGTTCTAGAAACAAATATTGAAAAAATGAGTCATTACTTTGTTTTTTTAGTTTTGGTTTTATTTTGAAAAACGAATGAACAAATTGCAGGGAAGCTTTTTCTTTTTAAGAGGAAGATGCATCATCAATGCCAAAATGAAAAACAGTCATCTGTCCAATCACAGATTTTGGGCGCAGGGTTTACTAACATGAGCTGACCTACTGAGCTGGGACAGCCTGTTACATTAGGCCTTTCTCAATACAGAATATACCACCTTCAGAACCCCCGTACTTGGGAGTTAAAGCTTGGAAAGTTCAGCTCAAAAGTCCATATGCCCCAGAACAGACAAATTGCAATCAGCACAGAAGTGTTCTTGCTAATATCAGCAACTCAGCTTGGCACTGGTGATTACTCTTATACACAACTGCGCCGGACTGTTTGTTTTTTTGGTCACAGTACAAACAAAAAAAAACAACTTATATGGTGGTATAGCAGTACATATAAGAATCCACCGAGACAGTGCAGTTGTTTAAGTGTGCAATTCATCATGCATTTATTATGTATTCAGCTTCATCTTCTCAAACAAATTGGCAGCAACAGCTATTCTATTTCAATCTGAATTTCATCTTCCCAAAGAAATGTGAACATATAACGCTACAGAAAGCAGAGCCAGCACTGAATTGCCAAAGGGCTTGTGGAGATAAGATTGTTCTCCTGGGATGACAGAGCACATTGACCTGCTGATCATCTTAGGAGCTGGGTAGCGATTTGCTGAGCTGACTGCTGGTCTCACCCAGGTAGGTCCTCACAACTGCATTATTTGTACAAGCTGACTTAAATATTAATGTTTATTTTCTTGCCTGTTGAGTTGAGTCTGGCACATTTAGCTGCCGCACAAGTCTACACAAGTTAGCTCTTAAGTATCATGGATAAAATGGGCAGAGCAAGAGCACTTCTGGATATTTGGTCTGTACTGAGCTAGATGCAGACTTTGAATTGGAACAGTACTTGGACTATGACTGATAATGAACAGATGAGAACGTAGATTGAGAATGGTCTATTACAACAATTTCCTATAGGCCAGCCGGCTAAAAGGATGTTACTATTGACTGTACATTCAGTTATACTTGTGACTGATTGTACAGTAGTGCAGTTCTTAGATCCACATTGCAGACAAACAGACACTTGAAGGTGTTAACAACTAAGCTAATTAGTGTTAGTTAGCAAGCATTACCTTGCAATAAACAGCTGAGTTAATGGAGGAGAAGTTAAATATGGCTACAAGGTACATAGTTAGCATAGGTTGCTAGTCTTCAGGCCTGAATGTGAGACTACATGATGGATGATGAGCAACATTAGGATTCAGTTGGAATCGTGTATCTGCCCACCCGATGAATTTAAAGGCGATGAGTACTGGACATCTGCAAAGTTGTATGAGATGCAAAACATAGTCAAAATTAAAGTAACAGAGACTAAGATATCCTGGCTTTTAGTCCTTACTGTGAGTTAAGCTCCAAAAATACTGACTCCTACACTTTCTATAATGCAACTCAACAGCATCCTTCGTTATATCCATTGGTCTGGTAAGTGCCAACGTTTCAAACTCACACCTGCCATACACAGGTTGTTTGTTTTAAATTGGAGCTTCCAAATCTGACTAAGAGTTTAGAAATTTACTTTCAGAGCCACAGAAAATGTATGAGAAGATGAGAAGTTGAGAAGTGAATAATACACTGTCCTTGTGTAAAACTGGTGTTCAATATTCACACTTCTTTAGCACTGGCCTCATCTTTACCAGCTCCCGGGGTAATTATCCGGGTCTTTAGCTGCTCAGTGCTCAGCTACATTCACTAGCTAGTTACTAACTGTGTCTGTCTGCTGATGTCCTGGGTTAGACAACAGCTGCATGCAGAAACAGGACTGAGGCTCAGTAAGGGCTGAGGGGAACTGAATTACTTGGTGATAATGTTCTGTTAAGTTTGTCAGTACGGAAGATTCTGCACATTATACATAATACACAGTTTTGAATATTTATCAAAGTTGATATGTATGTTTTTCAAACTGTAACAATGGGTCTGAACTTCGACTGCATTCTTTCAAAATCCAGCACTGTGGCTCCTTCCTGCAAGCTTGTAGAGGGGTGTGAGCATGTTTATTTGTACCTTGATGCTGAGCTTGCAAGTAAACAGCTCTTAATGTCAACACTGGCTATGTAGTGATAGCAGAAACTTATATATAGCACCTTTACTGCAGATTTACAAAAATGCCAGATCAGACCAATATTTTGGACTATTGCTTATAGTTGGAGAAAAATCACATCCTATATTATGCAGTTCCTTCAAAATCAGAAAACAATTTAGGTGATACCATATTGATTCCAGCAATTTTTCATCAACCACACCCACATGGACATTAATGCTCAACACTCAAGTTTGGTGACCGTCTGTACCTACCTCTCCATCTTAAAACACTCAAACCAACTCTGCGTGAACATGAAACCAACACAGTTTCAGGAGGTCTTCATGTAACAGATGTGTCGCTCACAGCTCCCACACATACAGCCTCTTGCGCAGAGAGAAGTAGGTGTTCTAGCAGCACACGGAGATATGAAGTTAATTAAACTGCCAATCCCAGAGAGGACCATGACAGCCCGAGAAGACCTGTGCCTGGATAAGAACAGAGGAGCGGTGGGGTGGTGATAGGGGTGAAACAATCTGCAGTGTGTCATTAACTGTATTCAGAAACTAAATGTTCTGCGTGCGTGCACACACACACACATGCACACACACACACTCTCTCTCTTTACATTTTATGTTATATCTTATGTTGTTCAGGATTCTATGGGAATATGTGAATCATGAACAGTGTATTTATGTATCAGCATCAGTTAAATTGGCTTCAGAAGCCTTTCACCGTGTATGTGAATAAGAATGAAATGTGGAATAGTCGTCCATCAGCCTGGCACCACAGACATTGTGGGAAGAGACAGAAGCTCTATTTCTGCTATCCTGACTGAAGCCTATTAAACCTGCACTTTGCTTTACTTTCATTACCCTTTTCATTTGCACTCAATAGTCTGCCTTTTTATCAGCTGTGAACAACCGCATCATTCTGACTGATAAGAAATAGAATATTGCTTTCCTCTTTGACCTTTGACCCCATGGGAGCTGGGGAGTCAGTCAGGAGGTAAAACAATGCTGATAAAAGAAAATGATGAGTGAAATCTGGTAAGCTCATACTATCAGTCTATCAGAATCTTTCACTGCACATATTGACAAATGAAACTGGTCATGTGTGGACAAAAAACATGATAGAGCAGCATTGGTATTAGCTGGGGAAATGTTCTCCAGTGGCTCATTCAGTAACAATGTTTTTCCAAAGACGCCCTCTCAGTGAGGCACACTGAACGAGTTGAGGAGAAAAATAGGCGAGAGCACCAGGCAACAGGGAATATCCATTTTCCCACCCAAATGTGATCTCCTTTTTTGAAATGAAATCAGTGTGATCGCTCTATTTCTCAACATAAATGAATGATTTCTTGCTGTGGTGGAAGTACCAAGATTTCTGCAGCTTCAGTCTGTCACTGCTCTGAGTTTTCTGTCACTAACATGGTAAAAACATGACTCTGCTCTGAATTTCTCTGTCTTTTATCTTTTAAAAGAGACACGAACAAAGTTCCCCTAAGGGCCATGAATCTGAGACTAGAGATAGGAAACTACTTATTCTGTCTTTGGAGAATATATCTAAAGACAGAATATATCCCTTCTCTCTCAGGACAAATATTAACTGGTACTCTTCTGTGAGTTTTAAAAATTGCTGAGGAATTCTTTAGGTAGTAATTGCTTTCTTAATCCCATGTGAATATGTGATGCTACAGCATGACTTTGAGATGTCAATATCAGTTTGTCTAAACATCTATTGGATGGTTTGCCATGACATTTTGTACTGAGGTTCATGGTCTCGAGAGGATAAATCCTACTGGCCTTGACGATCCCATGACTTTACTTGTAGCATTACTATGAGGTTAATATCTGTGATTCAAAGTAAAATATCACAATAATCAGGCACCCCGATGGCAGGATGGTTAGGGCGTGTACCACATGGGCCTCTGTCCCCTGAGCAGATGGATCCCGATTCGACTCCTGATCCAGCTGGACCTTTGCTGCATGTCATTCCCCTACTCTCTCTCCCTGTTTCCTGTCTCTCTCTACTGTCCTGTCTAATAAAGACTAAAAAAGCCTGGAAAAAAAATAAAATAATAATAAAAAAAAAAATATATATATATATATATATATATATATATATATATATATATATATATATACATATATATATATATATATATATATATATATATCACAATAATCATCACGGTCCCTAGAGTATAAACCCCAATGCTTTTGGTGATCTTTGACTTCTCCTCTAACACCACCAGCAGGTCAAACTTTTCACTTAGTAAATATCTCACCTATTCACTTGATTAAACAATGAAAACAAATATACTTGGGGCAGGGATTCTGTGCTGCTAAGTTTCTGTTTGTCTTCACACCAGTCAGTAATATTAATTTCCCAGTTCAGTTTCATTTATTCATTTTTGCACATGTAAGGGGCCCATTGGCATGCTGGGCCTCTGGTGACACCATGATAGTAGATCTGACCCTGGGTAATTCAGCTCCCAGTTCATCTACTGCAGAACCAATAGGGTTTATATCATGAATATTTAGCTTCAATAAAATATTTTCCAAAACTCATAGTATTGTCTTCATGTAATTGTTGTGTTTGGTTTAATTTATATAGTTGTAAGGAACTAGTAAGGAGGACTGTAGGTCCTGCCCTGTTAGTATTTTCTAAAAGCTTACAGAAGATAACCTGGAGCACATCTCTATGTCCATACACTGTCAATGCTTGCAATTATTTTTTAAAACTCCATATTAAAGTGCGTTTCACTGACCTGCACATATGAATAGCAAAGCATACAGGCTCTGTAAGTGTAACTATACCACAGGGCGAAAAAAGCAACTTAGTCCCTGTAGCAATATACTAATCATCTCCCACTGCTCTAACCTTCTCTCCTTCATCCCCCACTATGTCCCTCCGCTGTCTGACTCTCCGTCTGTCTCTTTCCTGATCTCTCTCTCCCTCTCTTTCTCTAAGTCTTAACAAGGAGGGAAGCACACAGCTACTCCCACCTAAAGATGCTACATATTCAGTGCCCTCCTCTCACGTCCTTCTTAAAATATAATGGGATTTAAGGCCAGACGGGGGACTGGCTGTTTGTACAAAGGTAAGCAGTTTGTTTGAGGGGTATGTACATGCAGCCTCTGTGGTCTGAGGGAGACTAGATGCTATACCACTCCCTGTGGTAGCACACCTAATGCTGACATTGTGCAATACACAAACTGAACATAGGATACTAAATAATTCTATTTTACGATGTTGAGAAAAGAAGTGAAATGTATGTTTGTTTTCTTAGTGTGTGATGAAAAGACTGAAACCAACAGTGAATTTATCCATTCATTATCCTAAAATATAGTTTATTGATTATATATTTATTGCAGAATTGATCAATAGTACTATACACCAATGTGATTCCAAATTAGTAATGTCGGTCTTCTCATGTGGGGGGGCACAGGGGCTGACCACCCCTCATTTCCTTTCATCTCCCTACTCTTGGCTATCCAATACAGGCATAAAATGCAATTATTTAGTATTTTAAAAGGCACTGATCCACAGACCTGGAATATGTGACTGTTAAATGCAGGCCCATTTATCTCCCGAGAGAGTTCACCGTGGTCATAACTGATGACTGCTGTTTACATTCCACCGGAGGCCAATGCTAGCTCGGCTATTGGACATTTACATGGCAGAATTAGCAGCCAGCAGAGCACATATCCTGACTCTGTGCACATCATAGCAGGGGATATCAATCATGCGGACTTTTAAGACAGTTTAAGTTTAAGTCCTCCCCAAATTCCACCAGCATGTAAAATGTGCTACTAGAGGAGCTAACACACTGGACAAGGTCTACTCTACCATCAAGCTGTGTTACAGGCTAGACCACTACCACACCTGGGCCAGTCTGACCACATGTCCCTGCTTTTAATCCCTGCGTATGCCCCCCTCAGGAAAACTTTTCTTACAATTCACTGAGGCTGTTAAAACTTGGCCTGATGGTGCCTCTCAGCAGCTGCAGGACTGCTTCGACAGGACTAACTGGGATGTTTTTGAACATCCAGACCCTATAGGTGTTCACGGTCAGTGTCCTGTGTTACATTAAGAAGGAGGATCGAGCATCATACCAACTATAGGACAAACCTCGGAGCCTCTCTGCCCGCTTCGAGGTGGAGCCACCAGAGGCAGCCACACCATACCCTACAGTCCACAGCAGCTTCACCTTCATTGTAGAGGAGCATGAGGTGAGGTGCACGCTGCGGGCTGTCAACCCGAGGAAGGCTGATGGACCAGCGATGGCGTCTCAGGACGCATGCTGAGGGACTGCACAGACCAGCTGCCTGGAGTTTTTACCAGGATTTTCAACCAATCCCAGTCCACTGTCCCACCCTGCCTTAAGTCTTCCACCATAGTCCCCCTGCCCAAGAAACTGACTACCGGCCAGTGGTGATGAAGTGCTTTGAAAAACTGGTCAGGGGTCATATCACATCACCTCCTCAAAAGATTTGACCCCACCAGTTTGCTTATAGAGAACAGATCTATTGGTGAAGATGCCGTAGTTACAGCCCTCCATGCTGCACTGTCCCACCTGGAGCAGCAGGGCATTATGTGAGGCTGCTCTTCATAGACTACAGCCTGTGCTCAACACCATCCTCCCCCACAAACTGAGGACCTGGCTCAGCTTCCTGCCCGTCGCAGCCAGAGGTTAGAGTGGCCATCACATCTACAGCCCCCAGCCTTAGAACAGTTTTACCCAACAGCAATAACCACACTCAGTGCAGCCAAAAAACATAACCTGAGGTCCACAAGAACAGAATGGATGGGTGTGTGTGTTTGTGTTGTTTTTATTTATTGTTTTATTTTACTTATTTATATTCTGTTTAGGAATGATGCATCATGCAATGGCACTTTTAATTTCATTGTACATGTGATAAATGACAATAAAGATATTCTGATATACATCAGATCAATAAAGTAATATTGTTGCAAGTCACTCTATCATCACTGTATAATAATCTACTGAAACATCTTACTGAGGAGAGAAACATGGTTTGTGATGTAAGCACAAGTGCGATATATGGACTGTGGTTGCTATCCAGCTGAGCGCCACGCCACCGACTTTTGTCAATAATACAACACAACACCCTCTGTATGTGGATTCTGCTAATGATTTCATATGCTCTTGTGCAAGCATGGAATTTAATTTTTATTTTAAATATGAAGTAATAAGTGCTCTTTAAAATGCCTAATAAGGCCAAAAGGTTGCTTACTGAAAATGAACAATGGGAATCATATTTAACTTCTTTCCTACCTTTTATGGACACAGTCTTGTACCTTGACAGAGAACTAGATATTTAAATATAGTTGCCTATTTTTTATGCTGATGATTTAAGTATGTACAAGCTCCATCTGTCACCACAACACTGCCTTGCAGATATGTTTATGATGGTTACTACCTGGATGCTTGGAAACACCTCCTCCCACTGGCAACTCCCCTAAGCATCATGTAATATCTTGAACAAACAGTCCTGTTCAACCCAAACAAAGTATTCTGACAATGTTGAGATCGTCAACTGATTTCTCACAGGTCATAGCAGGAGCTGGAGGTCTATGGGTAGTAGAGCAAGAAATTAATCATTCAGTATGTTCAACTAACACAGACACAATACACACACACAAAAAAGGAAAACTTCACACATGCTCAATATGTATAACTGATTAATAAGAGTAATCAATATATAACAACTCTGGCTTTTGCAGCACTATTTCAAACAAACTCATTTGTTTGGTAGTGGATACTTTGAATGATAGACAGGACCCATGCTACTTTAAAAGCACAACATGTTGACTACACCATTTGTACTTACTGTGTTACCAGTTAGATGTGGGTTAGATTGTATAAGTTACAGTTTCGCACTGTTCAAGTCATGGGTAGTTGAGGTTTTCCATTCCTGGAGCAATACTTAATTGAGCAATGGAAATCTATGTTTTAACATGTTCAGTATCCCTTCTGCATTCTTGCTCCACAGCAAACTTTGGTATTGTTTAATGACATGATAACTCAATCAGCAGTTCGATAGTGTTGGCTGTCTACATCACAGTGTTATGGTGTTATTTCGCAATGAAAAACTGCTCTGCCTGCAAAAGTCCATTAACCCATGAGCTGATATTTCTAGCTTTTGTGGTTGTGTGTGATATGGAGACGTATCTTGTCTCTGTACTTAGCAGAGTGGATATAAAAACACATTGCTAGGGCTCCTTAGCTTTATCATTGCTCTGGGATTCTTCGGTAACAGTCCCTCCAAGTGTTTGCAGGATACCACCTCCTTCCCAATTGGAACCAATCTTCCTCTTTCATCGAGCTCTTAGTCCATCTCTTCGCCACAACTCTAAATCTCTGAAGTGTCACGCTGCTTGACAGCCAGCTGGAGAGGCCAAGGCTTTGGCAAAGACTAGACCAGGGAAGTTTGGGTCAAAACAAATCACAACCACAGCATGATTTATTCTGAAGCTAAAGTCTCAATCCTGCTTGCTGTGTGCGGGTGTGTGAATACTTGTGCATGGTACGTATTTGTATGTTTGAAGCGTATGTGTTATATTCTTATGTGTGCATAATGTGTGGGCTGCAGTAGGATGCTGGGCTGTTTAATTGTTGTATATCCATATGACAGTATGCTCATGCAGCTCCAGAAGCACATGAGTGCCACCAGTAGTCAGTGAACTGCTACTACAGAGAGAATTTGTTGTGTTCATCCCACAGACAACCACACACAGCTGTGTTCTGTGCTCTGAGAGCTCCATAGAGACTATGTGTTGGTAGTAATCACATGACCCCCAGGGTTCAAATCTAGTGTTAGGTTTATTTCACTGTGGGGTTTAACCAACAATTTGATAGTGTTCCATAATTTAGAGAAGAGAGATGACAGGATATGAGGGGGAAGAGATGGGGAAGACTGTGCAACAAAGGTGTTTGTTATGACTCAAACTGGGGACACTGTGGTTCAAACAATATACTAGTGCTGAATCATAGCAGTGTATAGTATTGATTAATTCAATTAAAGTCGATTCTATTTATATAGCGCCAAATCACAACTGAAGTTATCTCAAAGCACTTTTCATATCAAGCAGGTCTAGACCATGCTCTTTATATTATATTTACAGAGAGAGAGACCTAGCAATTCCCACCATGAGCACCAGGTGACAGTGGCAAGAAAAACGTCCTTTTACGAGGCAGAAACCTCGAGCAGAACCAGACTCACGGTGGGCGGCCATCTGCCTCGACTGTCAATAATAGATATACACTGACCAGCCACAACATTAAAACCACTGACAGATGAAGTGAATAACATTGATTATTTCATTACAGTATATTGTTCAAGTCAGATCTACGGAGGCCCAACCCTGCAACCCCCAGGACCCAAAGAAAAGGGCTTGGTCTACAACAATGTTTAGGTGGGTGGTACATGTGACAAGTCTCTTTGAAAACAGTTTGTATCATCTTAAAGTCCGCTGTGACGAGCAGGTAACTTCATGGGTGCAGAGACTGTGGTGGCCTCTGCCATCTTTTATGCAGTGGTCTGCTGGAGCAGTGGATGCTCAGAGAGAGACAGGAAGAGGCTGAATAAGCTGGTCAGACATGTCAGCTCTATCCTGGACTGCTCTCTGGACTCCATTGAGAAGGTGGGTGAGAGGAGGATGTTGGCTAAGCTGACATCTATCATGGATAAGCCCTCCCACCCCCTGCATGAGACTTTGGGATACCTGAGTAGCTCCTTCAGCAACAGACTGCTGTATCCGCGGTGCAAGAAGGAGCACTACCGCAGGTCATTTATTTTAACAGCCATCAGGCTGTACAACACCAGTCTGACCCAACAATAAACCTGCACTCTGGACTCCACTTTCTGGTCACTTTATTTGCACATAATTTCATCTACCTCAATGATTATCACCATTTTCCTATATTATGACTGCACATTTCTGTTTATTACAGAGACTTTTAATGCTGATTGTTGCACTTTAATTTTTTTTACCCTTCTGTGCCTTTCTTACATTATATTTTATTTTTTATTTTTCCATTTTTGTCACTCTTGTTTCTTGCTGCTGTAACGTAAATTTCCCACATGTGGGATAAATAAAGTATATCTTATCTTACTTTATCTTACATCCATCGTGCTTACTTCCTTCCTTGCTTGCTTAAGTCTCATTCATGCAAGAGCAGCCTAACAAGACTCTCAGACAACTTGGCTGAGACTTCAAAATAAAAGAACCAAAACTTTACAACATAAAAGTCTAAATGACAAGTGCAACTTACATTATCAATTACGACAGTCTTAGAAAAGTAAACAAATTACACAAATGACGTATACGATATGACAACAATTACACACAAGCTGGACAGCTGAAGATTGGAAAAACATGGACTAACTGAAGAATCTTAGTTTCTGCTGAAGCACACAGGTTGTAGGGTCAGAATTTGGCATCAACAGCATGAGACCATGGGGTTGCATCAGCAGTCCAGGCAGGTGGTGGAGTAATGGTGTGGGTTATGTTTTCTTTTGGACCCCATAAAACTAAAACAAAACAATCAATCATTGTTTTAATGCCACAGCCTGAGCATTGTTGCTGACCATGTGCATCCCTTTATGGCCACATTTTAATGGATTCCTCCAGCATGATAATGCACCATGTCACCAGAACTGAATCCGATAGAACACCTTCTCTTCAGAAGTATGTTAGTGCTGTGGCTCATATTCTTGTTGAATAACATTTAAATCCAGAATTCTAGGCAAACAGTCACAATCTTCTACCTGATAAAGACATGAAAAATAGCAAAACAATGCCTCTGGGGGAAATGTAGAACTGAATATGACTTATGATTGGCGTATACGATTTGTGATTCATGATGTATTTTTGTTTGATGAGGAGCAGTGGTGCTCGAAATGCCACCAGGTCTTTGGTGGAAATAAGTGAAAATTGGTGCCTCACACTGTGTGAGACGTTTTTTTGTTTGTTTGTTTGTTTGTTTTTTTGTTGTTTGTTTGGTTTTTTTGAGTATGAATCCACCACCAAATGCCTGATAAATAGCTGACAGCAAAATAAGCTCACACAATTCATTCAAAGATGTATTTGTAGACAGGACTTAATAGTATTACTAAGTCCTGTCCATGTCTCTTTTGTGGAGTAAATGAAAACTGAATGGTAGAACACAACTAATGAACTATGATAGCTTCTTCCATTTTTGGCCTCATTGTCCTGTAGTTATACAACTCTTTTTTTAAACATTATATTCATATTATTTTGACTATAACAAATACTCAGATTAATCATATTGTGCTATTTATCACAATCTCATTTTCATGTTTAACGTGGATACTGTTTTGAAACCATTTATATTTTCTTAATAGTGGCACAAAATAACATCTTTTGGGTTCCTGGTCAAAACTGAAAACCATTTCAGTACCAAAAAATCAAAAAAGACAAAACAATTGTTTGAGAAAATTGTGACAACAATTTCAGCAGAGACCCCTTCCTCATCACTGGATTGTTCATCTTCATCTGGATTATATTCTGTGTCATCCACAATTTCTGACACTTCCACCTCTAAAGCTCTAAGTCTTCACTGTTAACCTCCTGGCTTCTGTCCTCCTCATCAGTGTCATGGTCAAAGATGTAATCCAGAGCCTCACGTACAGTATATCTCTTAACCATCGTGCTGCCACAGAATGAACTGTGAGCAATGCCTCAAAAAAGCTTTATAAACCAGAGCTGGCGATAAAGTTGGATGTATCATTGAAACAATGTTGCAGTTGTTTTTTTGTGAATTGCAAACAGGTGTGGTTCCCATAGGGTAAAAATTCTACTGGGGATAGGTTCCCATGGGGGTTGCCATGGAGGCCAAAAAGGGGCATAAGGTGTGTGTGTTTATGTGTGTGTGTGTGTGTGTGTCTCTGCTCAAAGACACCTGCATGTGGGGGAGTGGGAAAGGAGTGTGGGAATGTGCTTGAACTCTATTTTATACACTGATTGTAGTCTTACTTCATTTCTAATGACAGGTCATTTTTGACCGGGAACACCAAGTGTATATACAGGCTCAATAAAACACAGAAAAATGTATAAAAATTCTCAGAATGTATCTTGTGTGTTCAGATTACATGTGTGAACAAAGTCATGGAACCTCATGACAATCAGATGAAATTAACTGCATTTTTTGTTATCAGTCAGATTTTATCAGAACACAACAGGGTTAAGTAAGACCACCAGAGAAGATAATAAAGCCTATGTACAATTAATGTAGAATGCATTAGGTCTCTAGACCTACATTTTCCCTTTAAACACTAACTCTTATTAAACCATTAGCACACCACCTTCAGGTCACACTGTGTTAAAATGTGACAAAACTCATGTCCAATCCAATGTCTTCTCTCTTTCTGATATAAACCAGAAAAATGTTGTCCTCAAGCACACACTTTTCTTCATCCTTCAGCAGTATATGTGTGATCTTAACAGTTTGCCTACTATTTACACCTACTTACCGTAACTCTGTTCCTCTCTTAAGAGATCTTTGTTCATCAGCCCTCATCTTATCACTAGCCCAATGTGTAACAGTTGTCTCTGGCTGCAGTTCAAAGTGTCCTCAACTTCAATTCAGACAAAGCAAGCTCAGTATATTTCAGTGTTTTGATGGCTCTCCAGGGCCAGGGCACTTGTCTGCTCCTTTGTCTCTTCATCTTCAACCAGCAGTGGGTGGCATGACTCATGCTAAAACACATTCACTGTCATCGGTGCTAGCTTTTTCTGTCCCTCTCAAAAAAAGAAAAAGCTATTTACACAGACTCTTACCTTTGGCATTCAAAGCTTTCAGCATTCTCTATTCAAATGCAAATAGAGGATTTGTTTGGAGAATATTTCAACAACAGTATCACACTACAATTACATTCAGGGAAGCTCATTAACCATGTGGCTTAATTCATCATGGGACACAGAGTTCACAGTCTCTCACATGAGCTTGTTTTGCATAACAGATCTCTGTTCATCACTTACAATTTTTTGTATTTCATATTATAAAGGTTATTAGACAGGTTATTTTACCCCTGATAAGTTCAGTTATTAAGCATCACAGAGATTTTCCTAGAAATATACACTTGGAAATATACTAGGTTAGATCCCCCTTTGATATAGAATTAAAGAAGGTGCTAGAAACAGTCCTCAGAGATTTTGGTCCATATTGACATGATAGCATCACACAGTTGCTGCAGATTTGTTGGCTGCACATCCATGATGCAAATCTTCTGGTCCTCCTCACCCCAGAGGTGCTCTATTGGATTAAGATCTGGTGCTAAATTGGTACTAAGGGGCCCAAAGTGTGCCAAGAAAATAAGCCCCACGCCATTACATCACCACCAGCAGCCTGAAGCAGAGATACAAGGCAGGATGGATCCATGCTTTCATGTTGTTTATGACAAATTCTGACCCTACCATCCGAGTGTTGCAGCAAAAATTCATCAGACCAGGCAATGTTTTTCCAATATTCTATTGTTCAATTTTGGTGAGCCTGTGTGAGCAGTAGCCTCAATTTCCTGTTCTTAGCTGACAGGAGTGGCACCTGATGTGGTCTTCTGCTGTTGTAGTCCATCTGCTTCAAGGTTCAATGTGTTGTGTGTTCAGAGATGCTCCTCTGCAGACCTTGTTTGTAACAAGTGGTTATTTGAGTTACTGATGCCTTCCTATCAGCTCAAAGCAGTCTGACCATTTTCCATTTTTGCCCAAAGAACTGATGCTCACTGGATATTTTCTCTTTTTTCTGACCATTCTTTTTAAACACTAGAGATGGGAAAATTCCAGTAGATCAGCAATTTCTGAAATACTCCGACCACCCGTCTGAACGTGGCATGGTTGTTGGTGGCAAAGTCTCATAAATCACCTTTGTCGTCTTGACTATGTCTACATACCTAAATGCACTGGGCTGCTGCCATGTGATTGGCTGATTAGATATATGCATTAACGAGCAGCTGAAGAGGTGTACCTAATAAAGTGACTGGTGAGTGTATTTAACTAATAAATTCCAATCTCTTCCACAAGATATGAGTATATACAAGTTCAAAGTGTGGTGTGCCCTTAAACAAGGGGAAGAGTACTGGGAGAAGGACTGAGAGGACAACACAGGTCTTGCCTTCACTCATCTGCATTAAGTCACACTTGTAAACAGTGTAAACAAAACATACTTGTGTCTAGCACCACATTTACCACTGGTGTTTTACTTTTTCTAAATGATTAAACTTATTGTTTTAACTAAGTAATCATATGACATCTTAATTAGAATACACAATACATTTTTAAACCTTTGTAACCCAGTGCTGAGTTAGCCAGGAACTCCTTCAACGTGTAAATACAAAATGTCTTTCTTTCACATAAAACCACTTTTATACATGGGAAACTATTACTGACACACTGTATGTTCACAGGTTTACAGTTTATGAAACAAGGGGAACAGTTAGCGAGAGGGATGATACATCCACACACTATCTTTTACATAATACAAAGTTAAAAAGTTGATCATCATTTCATAAATCCACATGATCACACACATACAACCCCCGCAACAGACACACACACACACGCACACACAAACACACACTTAAACAAACTTCATCAAAAGAGGTATAGAGGAGGACGTCCCAGTATATGCTGCCGAGCACAAAGCTGAGTCATGTAATGTTACATACCACAGATCTCTGAACCTCTAAATGAAAAGCATCCATACCAGCTACAAGTAGAACACCAGACGAAGATAATGATATAATGACTTCAACTAAATGAAGGTACAACAGTGCTGTATGATCTTGCCTCTAAATTGTGGAGGCACATTTTTAGCTGGTCAAATAGAAGCAGCACATTTTATGTACTGTCCAGTTTTTGATAAACAGTAATGAAAATGAAAGGTCTCCAATACTTGACAAATTTATCATCAGCGTTGGAAAATGGTAGTCAGTAGCAACAAGGAGAGAGGAAGGTTTGGGGAAATGGCAGAAGGCAAGAGGGGGTGTGCAACTGTAGGTGCACTAGAGTCAATAGGGAATGGAGGACTGGAGAGGAGAAAATGAGGTGAGCAAGATGAAAAGAGAGGGATGGAAAGAGAGGCAGAGAGGACAGGGGAAAGGAAAATCAATAAAGTCATCAAACATGAATTGCGCTCTGAAATGACTTCTTAAGTCCCATCAGGAAAGCAAGTGGGAGGTGAAATGCAGTGGGGAACCTGGATGCCGACTTCTATGTGTCCTTCAACAGCACTGACTCAATCACTGAGCTAACCTCTGTACAGCAAAGCAGAGCACACTGCAGGGACACCGCTGCTCTTACAGGAAGATGTTCATCCCCATGCACTTTATGATTTCTCTTTTGTTATGTGCCTGTCACTTATTTGGGGAACACAAACATTAACTGACATTGATGAACATTGATTTGCCACACACTTTCTCCAGTATGCTTCACACTATTTGTATTTAAAGGGACTTTACCGAAATTTCACAAGAAAATAAGTTTCTTTATCATAGGTACTGCTTAACCTGTGAAAACATTTATATTTGACAGAATAATCCTGAGATTAAAGGCATGTTGTTAAGTTGCATTATTCATTTATTATGTATTAGTCAATATTTTACTGTCACAAATTAAGGACAGTTCATATCATATGTCTATATACACAAAATCAATGCACCACATGTTGTTACTATTTCACAAACAGCCATGAGAGTGGGTACAGCTGGTTATTGGGTTGGAAAAACACTGAGCCAATCACAGCTTTTTTTAGATGGCAATGTCATCTTACTGTGTGAAAAATATAACAAACATGGATGCTTAATTATGTTATAATGCTTATGTTGTGTTTTGATTGCCATGATACAAAGTTAATTACTTATAGCAATTGCACTGATGTTACACTGATATGACACAAATTTACAGTCAAGGACATACATAGGCTTTACCAGATTTTCTCGTAGGTCTGAGAGGCTGTTGTGTTGTAGTTTACATGTTTGAACAAGTCTAAATGTATTGCTCTTTTTGCAGTTTCCTTAATCCTCTGCTTTCTGTCACTCCTTGTTCACTCTTTCATTTCCTTTGCTTCCTCTCCATCACATCTCAGCCTCTCCATAACTCTTCTCTCGGGTTAGTGAATTGCTTTGAGTGTCCTGAGGGCTGCATGTTTGCTCGAGGGCCAAAGTCATCATTTCTGTTGGAACTGGGTCCATGCCTTTGGGGTTGAGGGGCTGGTGGCAGTGATGGGCTAGTATACGTTTCTTCACACAAGTGTTGAATACTGACAGGAATGGGCCATTCAAGGGTTCACACTCCAAATGAGGTCACAGCGACTCAGACGTTCAGCTGGCATTCAGACAGCTCCACTCTCATTCTTATTCAGCCCTCAGCTTTCAGTACAGGCTGCTATTGTTGACCAGCCTAATAGCTTTCTCACAGAGCCTAGGATACGTCTTTGATGAGTCAATAAAAACACTTTGCATTGCCAAACAACCAAAGCAAAATCTCATCAGGGAAGTAGTGTTTTGCATTGTATGTTTTCTGCATTATGCTGCATACTCACCTTTCTCTCTGCATTAACTCTAGTGGCCTCTGACATACCAAAGTCTGGATACCATACTGTGAATAACATAAGCTTCGGACTGTTAATGAAATCTCTATGAGATGGCTCCATTTAGATAATTTTCATTATCTCCATCATACAAATGTGTTAGAGGGAAAGAACAATATACTAATTATTGCTAATTTACTGATTTGCTTTTCTCAGCTTCAGGGCTGTAACATTGTGGAACGAGATCATAACAATAATAAATATGTAGTCAATGTTGTGGAATGGTCTAGGCATAACACGTACTTTGTTAGGTTTAGGAAGAGATTGTGGTGAAATTTGACCACTATGGGGGTTCAAAGGGGAACTGAACTGTAGTGTCTTGTGTAAAAACCCTGTTTTTTTTTTTACCCATCCATCCATCCATCACCTCCAACCTTCTTCTAGTACAGATTTTATTGCTCTTTATACTACATTATCTGTTGTGTCTCTGTCATCATTACTACAGCTGCTAGATGTCACTTTACAACAAATTTTTACAGGATGTAATGGCCATAAGCCATAGGCCATAAGCCTCTAAAGTGTTTTGTCCCTCTGTTGCTACTATAGGTTCTCACCAAAATCACAAATGGTACTTTAAGGACACAAATACCAGGTGTTATGGAAGCTGGGTAGTTGTCCAGATATCTTTCTGTGGACCAAAATCTTGAACCCACTGACTGATGTAATCCTCAGGATCTGTTGCCAGGACATGATATTCCCTCGGCAGGTATTTCCTACACCATAATTAATACTATCTTTGTTGCTTTCCTGTGTAAATCAGAAAAAATACCAGAGGGAAATAGAGGCCATTCATAAAGCAGAGGTACGTAAAGGTCATGTCTAGTCAAAATGTGTGTCTGAGAATGTGGGAGAGGTGTCTGCTGTATTCACTGCCTGTATCTCTCAAGAAAGAGCTTTACTGTCCCACAAAACAGTATTCTTCCTTGCAGATTTGGGTGCATTAAATGAGCTGCTGAGTAAGGATGAGGATTTATGTCTTTTGCTCTTACAATCAGTATGTATATATGTGTACAGTATGTATATGTGTGTGCGTGTGTGTGTGTGTGTATACATAGTAATTCTGTGCTTCCATCCACTACCTTTTTTGGTCAAGAAAACAAGCACTGTTTCATGTACAGCTAAAGGAAAGTAAACTAACACACTTGTACAACTTGATGGGAAAGTTGGGTTGGGGATCCTGGGTGACAGAGAGCCATATAAATATGAATAGGTTCAATGTGACTGAGGCAAATATTGAATGAGGGGTGGGTCCACAGAGAGTAGTCAATCACACGTGAATTAGGAGGGGAGGCAAGCACAGAGCATGGTGGCAGATTGACAGCAGTGTGAGGTTGACAGAGTTCAGGAGGCAGAAGGCCTGATTAACTGGGAGGTTGGTCTGGAATAGGACAGCAGAGATACAATGATGTCAGCTAATGAAAATGAATAGGGGACTGTTTTAAGGATGTAAAAATGATATGTGAGCTGAGAAATCAGTTACACGAGTCTCCTAGTTTGTCTAAGTTGTCAGATAAGTTTGTCAAGATGTAAACAATGGGTTATGTGGTCAAAAATGGCTCACTGGCAAAATACATTTCCAGTTTAAATAGAGCTAGATCACCAAATGCACTGTAATATAATGGCCAATAGAGGAAGCTCAGAGGAGCTAAATAGATTTAGCTCAAACCCAGCAGAGCAAGCATATTTTCTACTGCTCTCACCAGAAGCAAGTGAGGCTTTTTACAGCTGTCTTTATCTTGGATTTTACGCTGCCAGAATGACCAGCTCAGCATAGGACAGAGATGGGAGACAGGGACAAAAGGAGAAGTGGGGAGAAAAATAAAATTGCAAAGGCTGACTGAGGAATGCACAGTACAATGTGTTTGACTGGTTGAACTATACAGAATGTGAAGATAAGTGGAGGTGAAGAAACAGGTTAGCTTATGTTCTGGTATTTAGATTTTCCTGTTATGTTTCACTGTATTCTTAAAGGTCTTTTGTTTAAGTACACCTTTACGCACATGGATTCATTTTTCTGCTGCTTGAAATTTTTCTAACTTTCACAGCTGTAGTGTAAGATAAGTGTATAAAACATGTCTAAGATGAAATTTTGTAATATTTTTTGAGCAGAGGTGTTAAGTGTCTGCTCTCACTAAAGGTATGGTGACACACACACACACACACACACGTATATATATATATGTATATATATATATATATATATATATATATGTATATATATATATATATATATATATGTCATCACTGCCTATATATATATATATATATATATATATATATATATATATATATATATGTCATCACTGCCATGAACTCTCTTTTATAGTCACTTAGATGATGATGATGATTTTTTGTCATCTCAAAATCAGAATCAACCAGCCCCAGAATTTAATATATGCCACAGAGTATGATTGTGGCTTGCCAACAATGCTGCATGTGTTCACTGTTCAACTCTATTTGGTTCATCCAAACCTTCTGACACAACCAAACAAGGACACTATAAAGAAAAAAATATGGGAAACCATCTGGAGAGAATTAAAATATATATTGCAGGTGACAGGTGGGGTGCGATATGACAAAAAAGTGTATAGTACATACCAAATATACCTCACCCACCTGTCATGGGGGGTTGCTGCAGCACCCTCAGCCTACACCTGCGTTTGAGATTTACATTTCAGTGTGGAATTTTGTCAGGACCACCTGTGCCTTACGTGTATGGTTCATCAATCAACAGTGGTCGTAAAATAACTTCAGCTCCTCATAATTTATTTTCATACACTGCAGTAAAACAATTGTTAATCATCAGTGTAATTTTCTTCTTTACTTGAAATTTAATTTTGGGGAAGGTTTGGACTTGGCATTGATAAAGTTAATCATGAGCTGCAGTATGACACTACTCATGGGTCCACAGGTGTTTCTATATAGGGCAACAGGGCCTTAAAATATTGTCATAGATGAACCAAAAGACCAATGGAAATAAGAACCAGTATGCCAGTGACTTCCTGAAAGCACTATTGACCTACTTACAGCCAACAAGTCAATGTTTTATATTTTTCTCAGTTGGTGGAGACCAAAATAAACTAAAGTGAATTAACTTACAAACCTGGAACCCAAGAATGTCAGTTTTCAGTTAAATGGGCTAGTATGGTGAAGGTAAAAAGGCTGGCTAAATTGTAGACATAGAGTTTAGGATTAGATGACAGATACTAAATTGTTGAAGGAAAATTTGATTTAGCTTTAACAAATCTCAATAACTGTTTAAAACTTGCTTACAGGATTTTATATCGTCAGATCCAGTACAACTTCAGATACATACTTCATGAAATTTCGAACTGTTATCATCATTTTCTTCAGTTTTATTTGCTGCTGGCAACATCCCTTGTCTTTTCTAGGATATGATAGTTTCATCAAAACACACATTAAGTTTGTTCTTGCTCCTTATCAAATACTATACTGCAGCTGATACGCCCATATCACCGTTTCACTTAATTCAGTCTAATTTAGTCTCTATTTTATTTATATAGCACCGGATCACAACAAAAAGTCATCTCAAGGCATTTTTCATAGAGTAGATAGATTATAATACAGAGAGAATTAGTAATGATAGTTAAAGTAGTGATTACAACTAACAGTAATACTAGAGGCAGCACTACTAATTTCTAATTATAACAGCAGTGTTGAGGAAGCCAGAGCAGCAGAAGACTTGTCACAAATCAGACTCACAGCCCCAGAGGCAAAACACCTGCAGAAAGAGAAGAGGAGAGAGAGACGGAAGAACACAAACCACATAAAGTAAAGATAGTTAGTAATATGTATTTATGGGATGAAACTACGAGAGAGAGAGAGAGAGCGAGAGAAGTTCAGTGCATCATGGAAAACTTCAAAGTCTAGGCCTATAGCAACATAACTATGGATGGTTCAAGCCTGAGCCAATCCTACCTATAAGCTTTATCAAAAAGAAAAGTTTCAAGCTCACTCTTTAAGGCACAGAGGGTGTTCCGTCTTGACCCAAACTGGGAGAAGGTCTCCAGTAGAGGTGCTCTGATAACTGAAGGCTCTTGCCACCCATTCTGGAAACCTAGAAACCAACCAATAAACCAGCCTTTTGGGAGCATGTCTGTGGGATTGTAGAACTATATGAAGCTTAGCGAAAGTTCAGTCAGAAAGACTATTTCCATCATGTCTTTAAACCTGACGACCATTTCCTCACTGATCAGCGCTACTTCCTGTTTCATTAATCATTAACCAAACATCGCCGAGCCAATCACTGAGTTAGTCAGTTTAAAATGTTCTCTCTTCCTGCTGTGATTCAGTCTTTCAGCAATGAAATGCGAACCAATTTCACCCTGCACCAATTTCATCTATGGACAACAAGCACTTCCTTCCACCTCCCGATTGAAGTTTTCCACAAGACCTTCCTAACTTCTGGGCTCTATCCTCATCACCACCAGGTCTAGGTTCGGGAAGTTCTCGCCTATGGGAAGCTACGGCCAGGCTCGCCACGTCCGAGGCTTATCTTCTTCCTGCCGGGTCTAATCGCAAAGCCTTGTTCTCAATAAAATTACTCATGTTCATGTTTCCTTTATATCAGTCTCATCATTTAGTCTTCTTCTGATTGAAATGGTCTAGATAGGATGGAGCCCGACCATTGCTATTTTGTAGGTGAGGAGGAGATGAATTTATTCCTGATTGACTGGAGCCAATGTAGAGGCTAACACAGAGAAATAGTTGGTGGGATGTCCTCTTCACTGTGTTTCAACATTTAAACAAGTTATACTGGTGAGAGCCGACAGAATATTTAGCAAAATTTGAATGTTAAACATGATACGTTAGATGGTACTTGAGATGAAACCATAATTAGAGGTTTTGGCTTTGAATTTTGGCATTAAAAATCACAATTGATTGGCCTGATAGAGGCTCAGAAGTGGCACAACTTTTACATAACAGACCCAATCTTTTCAGTTTTTTGTTGTTATTATTCAGTTTCAGTAGGTATTAAATGGCTGAAGTAGTCGTTCTGAAGTTCTTTGTTCCAGCTTTCAAGATCTTGACATTTGTAAGGTGTATCCTTGTAGCCCCACCAAAGCAAATCACTTTGCAATCTACATTTGCTGTGTCTGATCACCACCACTAATACTATAATAATCATGCCTCAATCTCACTGAGAGATTTTAGACACTTGCCTAAATTCTACTTTTGAAACATATATAGAGAAATTGGATACTTAATTAAAATGGTGTTGCTAACAAGTATGATACTAAGCCTGCTGTAGTGACAGTACACAAGAAAAAAAAAACAATGCAATGAAGATGCATCACACCAGACATGGACAGTACCAATTAAGCTATGTAAAGAACAATCGCATAATAGTACTAGTTTACTACTTTTAGCTATAAGAAGAAAATATATCAATAGATATGAAGGCCCTAATCACTGACTCACTGGTAAAGACAAAAGCACAAAGGCTACATTAACATTTATATTATTTTTAGCCAAGCCAGCAGCATAGTTTTATGTATGTTCTAGCCATCAGTAAGCTTCTCCTCCACTGTATTATTTAATTCAACACTGGGGAATTCCCAGCTGTCTTGGTTGCAAAGTCTTGGATGCCAGTGCCAAGCTCCCTCCACTCCAGTCAGTTCTGCCTTATTCTTCTGTGGTTGTCTCTGGTCAGTTCAGTTCATTACCCATTCTTACAGTAGGTTTTCTTGTTTTGTGTTACTTTCAGCAAAGATCTATAAAAAGTTTGTGAAGTTTGAAATTGCATGTAATGTGGTCTCTGGATTTGGATCCTGTGAAAAACGTACAAAGCATTTTGTGGCTCCAGAGGGAGCTGAGCATCCTCATGTAATGTCACTTGAGTCAGCATCATTTTGGAGCTGAGGACTACAAGTTTAAAAAAGAAAAAATCTGGAGGTGTGGAGCTTACCAGATGTCTGTAACCTGGTCCTCATATCTGCTTCAGGCAACTAGTATAACACACCAGAATCTCCTTGAGTTGAGTTTGCTTTTAACCTAATTATAACCGGGGGTGTATTGTAACCAAATAACAATAACCAAGAATTATGATTAAATTCTCAGATTTGATCTGTAGCCTGGTGTGCATTAAAAAGAACTTAACTCTGCATTGTTACATAATTCATGATTTGATGACTGTAATCGTCACACTGTTCAGGTTCACAACAAATAATCTGTGTTTCCGTTAGAAAAACCTCTGTGCTCCATCTGATGTCTCAGTCAATAAGGCAGAAAGACTAGCTTTTGACCCACTTGACCCATCCAGTCAGATTCAATCTGCATTTCACAACATAAAGCAAGCCTGAATCACCTTCAACAGCTGTTTCATTTCCACTGGGTGGAACCTGTCTTCAGTGGCCTAAAGCACTGCCACAGCTGGCCACGCTGAAAACAATGACAAACAACCGAGTAAGACGGGAAAACGAAACACTGTTCTAAAAGATATTGATCATTAATGATTAATCAATCCAGATATGCAATGCCAAGTGCTTGTTCAGAGTAAGATCTGCTTATGGATTTTCCACCAGCTTGACTGTTGTTCTGGTTGATAAGGCTGCCACAATGCTACCACTCTGTCATTCTGGACATGCTTCATTCTATGTCATTACAATGTTATGCCACAATAAGAGCCCAATCAATACTTCCATTCAAATGTAGCTGTATATGTATTTACAGAGAGAACCTTGAGGTCACTTCAAGACAATAGGACTTGCATCAGGAGGTGTGGGAGAAAAATGGACTCGTACATGCTCAATAGAACTGCAGTCTCTATTGGCACACCATAATGAGCTGCTGTGCAGTTTCATAGGTGTTAATGGATTGAGGCCACTATCAGATAATGGTAATTTGCATGAATATGCAGCACAGACAAAACATGAGCGGTGAAATTGTCAATCATCTTATGTAAATGTTTCTAATTTTAACATCCTCTAACAAACTCACTTGTTCACGGCTGAGCTGAATGACTATTGGCTGTGCTCTGAGCACTATGCTCTCAGCACTATATACCACAGAGCTCTAGTAATGGTGTATTGACCAGACCAATAATGCCACATCTGTAGCATAGGATATCCACTCACAACAAAAGCACATGAGGAAAACAAATGTGGGATTTATATGCAAAGATGTGCATCTTTCAGGGATTTACAAAACAATAAAATATTCAATCACATTTTATTAGCAGCAGAATCATCAGAGATGCTGTATGTAGAGTATGAGAGGTTGAGAGGATAACAGATATAGAGAGGGAGTGAGAGACACAATATAACAGCACTCAATCCATATATCTGTTGATGGTCACTGAGCATTTTTACAACCCCTGCCTTAAATATATTTTGAAAGTGTTTCTAAAGTTTGTATCAGCTACTCTCAAAAAATACAGATAATCAATCAAAATGTTCATATCCTATAAATTTTTCCCTCATGGCACAATCAAGCAAGAGAGATGAATACACTGTTATTACAGTAAAACATTATTCTGTATGGAAGTGCAATCTGCAATCAAAACACTCATATTGTGATAAACTCATATTGATTTTAGGCTTAATAATTAATATGTGTGTGTGTGTGCGTGTGTGTGTAATGATAATAGATGCTGTAGGATGCAGACACAGTCCAGTATGGATCCTCCTCACAGGGGTGTGTTTTTGAGATAATGGCTGTCTTTGTCTGGTGGATAATGACAGGCTCTAAGTGCAGTCATTTCTCCCTTTTACAGCCTATTGTCATCTGACCTCACTGTTTCTGAGCCAGTTTGGAGCCATTATACACTCTTCGTTTGCATCTACAGGGTTCCTGATATGCCAGCACAATGTGACACACATCTACAAAAACAAATTGTTTCACCAGAACAAATTATTATTTGTTTTCATGAAGCAAGCTGTTGTCAAGACAAAACTGATATCAGCAAATGTAAACTGCGACCATCTCTTCATAATGGCAAAGTCAAGCAACATTTATGACAGCATTCAGATCAAGTTCAAGCATATATACAACAACAGACTTGTCAATGATTACCTTTCAAGAAATCTTTGTCACTTTCTTTTGCATCCACTTCACTGTGTCACCAACAGTGCTGAAAGCACAAACTGAGTGTTGTTTTCTTTGCAGATGAAGACAGCAGATGAAATTCATAATGGCAACAACATAATGGATACATGTTGAGTGATGGTGGTTTAGGTATGAGATCATTTTGTCAACTATTATCAACCACACGGCGGTGCAGTGGTTAGCACTGTCGTCTCACAGCAAGATGGTTCCGGGTTCTTTTCTGTGAGTTTGCATGTTCTCCCTGTGCCTGTGCAGATTCTTTCTGGGTACTCCGGTTTCCTCCCACCATCCAAAGACATGCATGTTAGGTTAATTAGTGAATCTTAATTGCCCATAGGTGTGAATGTGAGTGTGAACCCTGCAACGGACTGGGGATCCATACAGGGTGTATCCCGCCTCTCACCAAATGTCAGTAGGGATAGGCTCCAGCACCCCCGCGACCCCTAACGGATTAGTGGTATAGATAATGGATGGATGGATGATCAACTACAGACAGGTGTAGTTTTGTTGTTTGTTGTTCACTCCTACTTTTATTCATAATACTTCAAAATACTCTCCTGTCTTTCCTTATAAATTGCACTAATGCACAAGCATCAAGGTCATTAAATTGTACCATACAGTGAACCTGTTTGGAAGCATCTGTATTTGACAGGTTTTTCCTTTAATTTGTCAGCTGTTTGTTGCCTTACCTCCAAGTTACACTGGCAAAATCTTTGTCCCCCTCTGAATAGGCCTTCTTTGTCCTCCGTCAGTTTAATAAATTGAGCAGTCTGCTCCCTGCTCCCTGAAATAAAATGAAATGGTAAGAGTAAGTTTTGCCTCTCACCATCAAACAAAAACAGCTTAAGTAGCAAAATAACCAAGTTAAGATTAGCTGTGTAATCAGTCCCAGTGTATTTGTTCTGTTATTTGTCCATTTATATACATGACATGAAGTATAAATTATTAACAAAATTGCCACAGTCTTGGAGAGATATAAGTCAACATTTGAACCTCATTTGAAGTTTGAAAGGCCTTTTAGGCTGCAACATCATAATAATAATAACAACAATAAACTCAAAAACTGCTACAGTGCTTTGCAAGACAATTATTAACAAACAATAGAAAACAAAACAGTTTTAAAAAATATGTACAGCAATTTAGGAGGAAGTAAAGGAGCAAAAGTGTTACAAATGAGGATCTAGTTACATAAAAATAACATTCTAAAATGGTTAGAATAATTAATAAAAATAAAAATTAGAACCAAGAGAATGACTTTGTACATTATAAGGTTTTAAGAACTGACATAAAAGTTGAAAGAGAAACTCAGACCACATATAAAATGTGTCTGGGATTTAAGAGTAGATAAGGAGCTCACAAGTCTGATCTCCTCAGGGAGGTTGTTCCAAAGGGGGGTCATAACAGAAAATGTCTGGTCACTCTTGGTCCCCAGCCATGATTATGGAATTGTTGGACCTCAAGTTACAACTGGGGACCAAGAGCCCAGATGCTTTGAGGAATGAGCATTAACTGTCAGATTAAATAGTGTGAAATAGTAATAACCTTAATCTTATTAACTGCAGGAAGTTCTAGGTCATCCATCATTTCAGTTCAAGGATACAATCATTGAGCTCACATTATGCCTGCAGATGATGTGCCCCAAGGGTATCATGTATAAAGTGAACACAAGAGGACTAAGAACAGACCCTTGAGGTACCCCACAGGTCATCTTCACAAATCAGGATCATGACTTACCAATGGCTACACGAAGAAATCTCTGTAGTGGATAAGAATAAAAGCACTTTAAAACTGATCCAAAGATGCCAGCCCAGACATTCCAATAAAGTAGAATGATGAATGCAGGACTTAGAGCTACTGGACTAAAACTGAGGATTTTCCAGCATCTATGGCAATCAACAGATCATTCATCACTTTAAGGAGAGCAGTCTATGTAGTGTGGTTTCCCCTTATCCCGACTATAATGTCTCAAAGAGTCCATTCCTGTTTAAAAATGCAGCTGCTAGCTGATCAATTGAACCACATGGAGAACAAAAAAGGAAACTTAAGGAAAACAAAACTTAAGGGGATACCATACCACAAATCACCAGTAGGTGGGAACAACAGGCCAGGTGACAGCACAGTTGTTTTAATTTTTTTTTTTTTATTGTTAATTTACAAACCTTGTTATTTTTGTATCTAAATGTTCTTAGGCATTAATTTACTGTATTAAAAAATAGTAATAATTATAATACACTTTTAAAAGTATATGTTGATGGCAGCCAGTAAATAAGGATGCAATCAACTCACCAATAACTTTTAACAATCTAATAACACTAGAGATGACAGTACTCCGCTGCACTGGAAAAATTAGGTTTTAAGATCTGATGAATGTCTGTCAATAATTAATCAAACTAAAAATGTTCCCCAGACACTGGTTTGTTTGACATTAAGTGGACATGACCATCGACTGAAAAAAATCAAGGTGATTTAAGGCCATCACTGGATTACAGTCAAATTTGTTGCTCTGTAGAATTACTACATACAAGAATGAAAATTTGTTTTGTTACCTAGATAAAATATCACATGCTGATGGTATCTGATGCCAGATAGAATCTACTTAACAAGTCAATATTTGACTTTGCTCTATCTTCTTCCATTTGTTCCACCTGTCCCTGTGTATTTGAAACAAAACTGTAAACATTGTAAAAAAAAAAAAAAAAAAAAAAGCAAAATACAATAATGTGCAATGGAAACAGACTAAGTGAATAAATCGTGATGTGCATGCGTGTCACTCACAAAATGGGATTAAACATAGCAGTAGATGAAAACATCAGATCTGTCTGGAGCAATGAGGAGACTATATCCATCCTTGTATTACTGCATGAAACAAATGTCATATTTCCATCATGTTTTCTACATTTGGATGTCCGCGGAAGGTACCATATATATAGTCGCTTGCCCGATAAAGGTTAATCATAACAATTTCATTTTGTGTTTTTTCAAAACACTATTTTTGTTGCATCCAGATCTATGTTTGCAAAAAACAATTCCCAGCACAATTACAGAGGAATACAGCTTTAAGTAATTCAACCTTTTATTTCTTAAGCATTACTTTTCCATGAATAATATGAGTGGGCATTACTCAACAGGTTGATTTCCATACAATCTTTTTTGTCATGTAACATTCATTGACGTGTTTTATTGACATTGTCAGCTCCAGAATATGTGAGTGGTCTATTTAAGCAATATTAACCGAGAGGGTGTGCTTTAACTTCGGCAAGCGCCTCGGTCCTGACCGCATCTATTAAAGCACACCCTCGAGAGTAATATTGCGATTATACAACTATTACCAACAAAGTAAAATGTATAATCAAAATCTGTTCATGTTGAGGAGCAATTTACACTCAAAATTAAAAGGTTTTGGCAAGTATTTTTTCCCGTTTCCATGGAAATACATGGGGTCTGACTAATAACTGGAACACAATCAGTCACGTCAGTGGACTGTGTATAATGGAACCGAGTTTACCACTACGGCAAATAATCAGACCCTTAGTAACGACCTAGCAACAGAAATGATTTTCTAGTCCCAGATGAGTGAACTCTGAGCTGACGTTAATGCTTTATCGAAGTCTCGGACTTTACCGAACTAAATCAACAGCCTACTGCACAAATAAATGCTTACTTTTATCAACCACGTTATAACAAAGACGCTGCATTTATTTACTCACACAGATCTAGCTTCTGCAACCGCAAACTTTTACATGAATTTTAAGTTATAGTGCCGTGTCACCGGCACAGCTGATGGAGAAAGCCGAGGCGCTTTGCTCAAATGACATTACAGGACACCCTCAAGTGTAATCTTGCAATTATACAACTATTATCAACAAAGTAAAATGTATATGGCGGAGTAATATTTTTAGTGATGAGTAAGGCGTGCTGTCATGCTGATTTGAGCACATTCTAAATGTCTTGTGGACAAATCAGATTGCTCGGTCTTAACTACTTGTATAATTTCAGTTTGAGCTCTACTAAGGTGTGGATCTCATTTAAAAGCAAACAATTCCCCACAGAGAAGGCCAACGCTCCCAGGTGAGGTGGGATTCTGAGAAGAGTGTTTATGTAGTTGAGACAAATCTGTCAGGGAAAGCTGCTCAAACTCAGCACCACAGGGACTGCACATTTCTCACACAGTATTACAGCTTTACTTCACTTCGTGTTAGGATACTTCCAATTAAATATACTGGGAACATGAAACATATAGTCTAAACAACTACTTTCTACTCCTCTCTTCAGGTTTCATATACAAATGGTATTCATGTATAAGGTTAGATTTTTTACTTAAATTGTCCAACTCTGTTACAGCTCCACATCAACTGGAGACATTGTATGTAATGTATGGTAATCTCAAATTAAATGTGTTGACATGCTCAGATAACCTTTGAATGTCAGTATCTGACATTCTACAGATTCAATAACAAACTGGAGAGCTTTCCCACAACAACATAGCAGCAATTTTCTCCTCTTTTATTAACTGGCTTACAGTATTATACTGTCCCATTTCCCATATTTGTTTCTTTCAGGTGTTTAGTTTTTTTTTTTTTCTCATCAATGGGTTCACTTTTTAAAATCAACTGCATAAATTAGGGCTGGCTTGTCTTTTGAGGTTAATTTGTTGGTAAAACAAATCGCACATGTTTCAAAGGTAAGTAGTAATAGGATTTGACCAGACTTTCACCAGAAGACAGATGGAAACTAGTTTTGGTTTTTCCATCCACTGATTTAAATATATTTATATGTACTACACTTTATAATTCATGGAAAGCCCTCCAATTATTGTGTTCCATGAATCAGGGAGGGTTTTTTAAAGATACCAAAAGGAATAGAGACATTTCTAGCTCCTCCAGGGGGGATCTCAAGGCACTGCCAGTCCAGGTAAGACATATTACCCCTCCAGCATGCTCTGGGTCTGCCTCAGGGTCTCTTACTAGTTGGCCATGTCTCCTACCAGTTGGACATATCCAGAAAATCTTCAATGAAAAGAATCCAGGAGGAATCCTGATGAGATGTCCAAACCACCTCAACTAGCTGTTTTCAACATGAAGGAGCCTGTATTCACAATCTCACTGTCTCCTTACCATCCAAAACCCATAACCATAGGTGAGGGCTGGAACATAGTCTGACACAGTATGTAACAGGTAAATCGAAAGCTTTGCCTTCCATAATAGCTCCCTCTTCACCCCAGTAGTACAATGGCCACATTTACACAGATGCTTCATCAATCCATCTATCAGTCTCACACTCAATTTAATTCTCACTTATGAATTAGAGTCAATGTTGCCAGGACAGACAGGACCCCAGACTCAGGAGCAGGTGGGATGTCAGTCAGGATGTCAGCTGGGAGGATGCGATTTGTGGTGCTGGGCAGCTGAGGCTCTAGGTCGCTGAACAACTGAATCTTGGGGATGCTGGGCAGCTGAGTGGTAACTAGCCGACTGGGATGCAAGCTGGAGGATGGTAAAGAGTCCTTCAACCATGCCACCATCAAAGCAACCTCTTTGTAACCTCTTTCTGATATCCATATGGACACATGAGGGTATTAAACAAATTATAAACTTCCTCTTCAAAAGCATGGGTGGTGCAGTGGTCAGCACTGTTACCTCACAGGTTCGAACCCTGGCTCACTGGGGACTTTTCTGAGTTTGAATGTTCTCCCTGTGCCTCCGTGGGTTCTCTCTGGGTACTCTGGCTTCCTCTCAAAGTCTAAAGATATGCAAGTTAGGCTAACTGGTGACTCTAAAATTGCCTGTAGGTGTGAATGTGAACTAACTCATTTTCATTCTGAGTACTTACTCCTGCAGCCTATACAGGTTTATGTCCATTAGAGTTGATCTTCTGAACTTGCTACTTGACCTTCAAGTTCCTCATACCTCCTTCGAGGTGTTATTGGATGGTCTGGCTTGGGAGGAAAAGTTCTTCTTTATCTGCTCCTTATCCCTGAATAATGGGAAAGCATGAGACCAGGGTTCGGTCATAATTTTAAGTGACTTTTCTTATACCCTAGTGCAGTCCCTGGTGCATGTCCATTTATAGCTCCCCTACTATGAACTATGCTGAGCTTGATGTCACTACACAGAATCTCTGAATCTCATTCAGAGTGACCATTGGATTCTTGATCCCCTCTCTTACTTAAGAATTATGGAATCCACTGTGCTCTTGGGAATCTTCAGAGCAGCAGATTTTTCGGTACCTTTCCCCACATCTGTACCGCGATACAGTCCTTTTTCTTAGCTCTCAGGCAGTTCTTTCAACCTTGTGGCTTTTGACAACAACACATTGTTAAGAGGTGTAGTTTGTATTAACAAGGGAGTGGGGAAAAATAGAAATAACATCTAACCTCTAATAAATGCCTGTTTAAAGAACAAAAAAAAGGTCACATTAAATATCAAAGTTGTTGCCTGTGCTAATGTCCTCTATCAATCCATTTTTTTTCTCCAGCAAGTATTCTGTAAACAAAACTTACAATTTACAGTGACAAATGCTCTGCATGTGGATCACAGGTGAAAACCTCAAACAGCACAACCATTACAATAAATCAATATTCATTCTTTAGACTGCTCATTGTTTTATCCAGTATTAGCCCAAAATCCAGACTCAGTTTTTTCCTCTGCCCATAAGAGTCATAGGTCCAGTCTGTTAGTTCAATAACTACAACGACAACTGCATGTTTTCATGACTTTACTCGAACTCTTGCACGACAACAACAACGACTAACTCCACCCTTCCTCCCGCCGAACATACATACAATTCGCCCATGCGCAGTCGGAAAAGTAGCACATAACAAACTCCCCTTTTTTCTTTAAAGAAAAACAGTGCAAAGAAAATATCTCTTTTTTCCTTCAAGTGGCCTTAACATATAACCAGGTTTAAAGTTTCACCTTTAATAACTAGAGTAGAACAGTAGAGAAAAAGTCTTTGTTGTTTAGCCCATTTAGCTTTTAAGCTGCCATACACCTTCGCTGAGGGCCCTCAGCAGAACGAGTGCTGTCGATGCCATCTCCAAGTGCCAAAGTCTCTCCAGCTAAAGTGCTTCGAACAACTCTCCTGATCCTCTTTGATTGCCAGCATATAGGGGAAAATCTTCCATCCTCTCCCATAAGTATGATTAGATGCCCACCTTGAGTGCCTCCATCTGGAAGATTTCCCATGGATGAATCACTGAACACCACCAGCTTTAGGGAGCTGTCTTTTCCCAAGTACTCAAACCTCCTCTGACTTCAGTTTTCTGATCAGTTTATTTGCACAATGCAGAGTTTGAACAGTGGCGTGCTTTGTATGGGACGCTAAGATGGATATGTAACACATTATGTCAGGTCTGCTTTGCCTAGCCACCCACAATATCTGGCCAATATTTGACTTAAGCATATCATATTCAGTGTCTGTTAAGGGGGCCTCTCGCTGTGTGGCTCTGGTGGGGTCCACAGGAATGGGCTGGAGATTTTTTATGTACATCCATTGTTGCACCTGTATTTCATCCTCCACAGAGAGAGCCTCCATTCCAATGTAGTTGAAGCTGTTGTGTTCTTCACGTCCAATGTGAAAAGCAGCTTTCAAGTGAGGGATGACTGTCATGGAGAACGTTCCTGAACCCCCCCTCCAAGTAGACACGCTAGTCCCTTCTAGAGCTGGCGGCTTATCAGTGAGAACTGATGGCAGATTTCGGTTCTGCCCGAACACTAGCTGGTAGGGACTGTAGCCATGCACATTGTGCATAGAGTTTTTTGCCATCAGGGCCCAGTCTAGGGCTGTCTTCCAATCACATATGTTGTTACTTTCAACAGGATTTCAGTGAGGGTTTGATTATGCCTTTCTAAGATACCATTGCTCCATGGACTATAAGCTGCAGTCGTTTTCACTTCAATGTTAAAGTTTTCAGCCATGTCCCTCATTTCTTCGTTATTAAATTCACCCCCATTGTCCGTGAACAGTCTGTGTGGAGGACCATGAACACTTATCCAGCAGTGAATAAAGGGCTTCACTATTTCTTTGGGTTTCTTGGTGGTAATAATGCTCCCTGCACTGAATCTTTGCAGATACCACACCCCTGGCTCTAGCTCATGTAAGTCCATAGCTACAGTTTCATTGTAGAGTGAGGCCATGGGTAAACCTACTGCTGGCTTTTGCTTTGATTTACTGTATCTGATGCATGTTTCACAGTTCTTTACAATATCCTTCAGGATTGTGGTACACTCCTCATCAGTATTACCTGAGCAGGTCAGTAGTTTTTGAAGTCTGTCAAGTGAGGCATGTCCAAACTGCTTGTGCAGTTTCAATAGCACTTTTTGTTTTTCTTGTTTTGTCATGTTTTCTGTCACAATGAGGATGTCGTTTTCATTTTGGATGTCACTTCCATCTGGGGTATTCTTATTCCTCAAGTTCACACAATAATGTCCTGATGATGTCAGTTCAAGTTTCACAGGTTGCTTGAACATTATGGCTTTGTCATTCTCAATGTCCAAAACTGCACCTGCTCTTTTCAGTTAAGTTTTGCTTAAAAGCAAAGGGATATCGACTGGGACAACTTCTGTCTCAATTTGACGTTTAGTTTGTGCTATCACAGCTGGGATTTTTACTTTCTTTGTGGAATGGACAATTCTCCCATCGCCAAACTTGAATGGTCTTGCACTTTTCATGTCCTTCATTTTCAGTAACTCATCCTGTGTTAGTTGACCGACATAATGATCGAGCCATTTTTCGCCACACACTGTTCTGGTGCAAGCTGTATCAATCACAGCAGATCCCAGAGACTCCACCATGAAAATCTCTGTGTCAGACAATGTGTCTTTAGACAATAAAGTAATGTTGCATTCTTCAACTTCTGTTTGTCTTTCATCTTCCGTTAGTTTAGCATGTTCATTTTTGTGGGGGCAGTCCTTCACCCAGTGATATAAGCTTTGGCAGACTGCACATCTCGTTCTCCTACCATATCTGTCAACCGGATTGGTACCTTGAACAGCTGCTTGATGTTGCAGATTTGACCTACTTTCTCTCCTGCCGGTAAACTTTGTGTAGTAAGCAGTTGCATCACCTCACGCTCACCTGCAGTGCACCAGTGCCGCCCTGTGGCATAGTATCGCCAAATATCCTCTTCAAGCCGGCCTTCATGTTGTCAAACGTGAGGCTTGGACAAGCGGTAAGTGCCAACTGTTTGTCTTTAATATGAAGTCCCGCAGTGTCTAGCAGCTTGAATGCTAACACCGCATCCGGTAGCTCCATTTTGAACTGGCGAATTCTGTTGTACCTCCGTTAAAACTCGACAATGTAATCCACCATCGAAACGCCATTGTCTTTTGTTATCCGGTCAAACTCTGTGTACGCCTCGTATCTTTTCCCAGTTTTATCAGAAGTGTAGTCATTCCATCATCTTTGTTCAAATCCCCCTTGCTCTTCCTGTTAGCGACAAGGCAACCGCCAAGGCTTGCTTCTTATCCAAGTCAGTAACCAGTCTCCAGATTTCGACTTCATTTTTCCAGCTTTTGTAAGATTTCTTCTCATCAAACGCTGGCGGAACTTTATAATTACCAGTAACCATGCTCTGCTACCAATGTTAGTTCTATAACTACGACGACAACTGCATGTTTTCATGACTTTACTCGAACTCTTGCACGACAACAACAACGACTAACTCCGCCCATCCTCCCTCCGAACATACATACAATTCGCCCATGCGCAGTGGGAAAAGTAGCACATAACACAGTCTTGTCTACTGCAGGTGATTTCACTTGTGTATTGTTTTTTTGAGGACATGCATCAAGATGGAACCCAACTCCACCACTTTGTGAATAGATTTGAATGTGTATCACTGGTGAAAACAGCAACAAAATTTGGTCTTTAGATTGCTCATTGTTTTGTCCAACATTAGTCCAAAATCCAAGGTTGCACCTTTGTGGAGAGCTTGTTCCCATTCAATCCCATCACCACTTTCTGAAGAAATTTGAAGGTGTATCTAGGATCCTTGGGATAGCTCAAGTTTAGACTGTAGATCAAGCCAAACAGGACTGCGCACCCTTTTGCCACATCTCCTAGATCTTGCAGTACTGTGCACCCTTCAATGATGACACCAACATCCTCCGGTGGATCTGTAGCATCTGCTCCCTCGTGTCACACAGTGTAGACATCCAAAACCACTTTCTCCATTTCTCTCGCTGCACCAGAATCAATATCCTCAAAATGGCAGAAAGAATTAGAATTAATTATTAATCTATGATGCATAATAATAAATGCCCCGTTTTGTACAAGTAACTGTACAAACTCTTCACATATTCATCCATGAGAGGTTTATTATTATTTTTCATTAATATTTGCCTATTTTTTAAAGAATAAGGCTGGTGATTGCCTGTATTTTTCTGTCAGGAAAATGAATTATTAGTCTGTAGTTTTTTGTAAATATACTACAGTGCTCATATCATCATTTTAGCTCTGTACACCACAATGACTTTGATATGAAACAACACTGATGTACTTTAAGAGTATGTTGGCTTAAATTTTAGGGTTCTGTCAAAGGTATTTTATGAACCATATTTTGGTCTTTTCCTGAGATTTGATACAGAAAATGATCAAATTTACCATTTAAAATGAAAAAAAGACACACAGCAGCTTATAGCCAGCTAAGCTATTGTAGCTTGGAGAGCCAGAGAGAAATCAAAGAACAGGGATAAATTGTGTAGAAAATGCTGCCCGTTTCTGTTTGGCTGATTGATTAACTAGTTTAGCTATTTTTGGAACATTTGATCCTGCATTGTCAGCACTGACCATATCAATTTAGCAGAGCATGGAAATACCAGTTCTTACTCCGTCATGACTGAAGAAGTTGCTAAGCCTATACATCAGCAAGATATTTTCAGTATAGGCACAGATAGATTTGTTGAATTAAAATATACATGTTAACAAAAATGTATATATATTTTCAATTGTGCAATGGTTGATAAATACTGTTGCAACTTACCAAGTACTCCTTAAAAGGGCCAACAGGCTCTTCATTCAACTAGACACATAATGCTTTTAGTATGCATTCCTGTCGTACTTCAACACTGGGATTCTGTGGAAAAACTGATTCAGAGCAGGTCTGTCTAAATGCACAAAAGGTTCCAGATTTGGGTTCATTTTCAACATGCATTAGATAGAAAGCAAGGGAGCAACAGATATAGGGTAATGAGACAACATTAAAAATACTTTGTTAATGAAGGACCTTACAGGAAAGAAGCAAAGTTGTGAAAGACAGTAATATATATTTAAAAAAAATAATAATAAAATAAATCTTAAATCCCTGCGAGTCAGAGCCCAAATTATGCAAACTCATAAAAAATTCATACCTTGTCCATGGCTGCCATGATCAGGCTGATAGTGTGTCCTGCTGTGCCCCCCTTCTTTTTGAACACCCTCATCAGCTGGCCGGAGTAATGATCCAGTTGGGCCATAAAGGTTGAGAGCAGGGGGGACTGTAGTGATGCGGGTGAACTCAGCATTTCCCTGAAACATATTGAAACACAAATCAATCTGTTGTGAATCTCACATTTAACTAAAAATGACCTCACATTACCACATAATCAGCTTGCTTTTGGCTGAATGTCTTTAGGTGTTGTCAAGCCACATGCATGGAATATTTTCACTTTTATTTTTATTTTTTGTCAATTTCAAGTTAGCTGATTTTGTCCATTCACCTTAATCACAAGATTTAGACCTACACTTACACATTCAAGTCTTTTTTCAAATTTAAGATACATGGACAATTATTAAAGATAAAATACACAAGCTGAGTAATACATTACCTGACTCTCTGAAAACAGAGCTGGCCATCTGTTTTTGAACTCTGCTATGAAGGGCATATCCTTGATTACTTCCTGTCTTCTGTATGCAAAGGTTCTTTCCATTTTACTCTTGATGAGCTGGTGACTGTTCTTCTTCTTTACCTCTAATGTAAGTGCTTGCCTTTCCTCCTCAAGGGTTTCCTTAGTTTCACCTGCCGGGTAATCAGGACAGAAGTTGACCTCTGCTTTCCTTGGTTTCTTCACCTGGTTAGGACTTTGACTCATGGCACCTCACTTTTCTTTTACAGAATTGATGCTCAACTCTGGGCAGCCAGTGTTCCTTAGTTTAGTACTTAAGACTTATTTTCCATCCATAGAAGCCAGTGACTGATCCTTGCTCCTTTAAACAGGGATACTTTGTTATCAGAGCCCGAGCCACATCATCAAACTCTGCACTTTGTACTTGACAATTTCTGTTGCCAAATCATCTAGTATATCTGACTTGAGTTTGGTACTTGGACTGAGAAGAGTGCCACTGTTATAGAAGGCTTGGTTGGCCCTTTCCAACTGAATCTGTACCTCATAACTGAACTGAGGTATCTGAAAGTTTGAGGGCCATGGCTATGATCTAAGGTAAGAACCTGAAGATGTAGATTCAGTGGAGGAAAGTATGTCCGTGTCGGTGGACAATGAGCTGTCATCTAACCCCTGCAGAGCAGTATCTTTAGTGGTTGTGTCTGACTCATTTGTTTAGTAAATAACTTTAACTGTGCTTTTGTCTTTGATTTCTGAAGTCACTGTCAAGTTTACAAACTCATTGTCAAATTCAATGTCTCTATACTACAGCCTGAAATTCCAGACAAGCTAAAGTGTTGTCTGATCTCTTCTTTAAGGTCCTCTACTGAATTGGGTATCCCAGTGGGCAGAGTTAACTTTGATGCGTTGTCTACTCCAAGTATAACTCTCAGAGTTGCAGCCATCTTGCATTCATTCTGAAAAACAAAAACAAGGCATGTTTCTTTAACAATCATTCATAATTACCACCAGTGTAGTGATTATTTATTTTAAATGTTATTTGCTGTGTTATTTCAGAAATGAGAAATGCATTACATAAAATCTACATTTTAATATGTCAAGAAAATTGGAATCTTTGATTTCTTCCTCTTTTATCTCATTCTTTTACGCCTTTCATTTTCTGCCTCTCTTTTTGTCTCTTTGTATCCTCTGCCTATTTTTACACCTCTTTTCACTTTTTCCTTTCTGCCTCATTTTTCACAGCTGCTTTTTTTCTCTATAAGTTTTAAAACCAAATTTGTATAATAGCCCTATGAAATTGTTTCAGCAGTAATTAAAGAAATCTTTTTAAATTTCAATCAGCTTTTATCTTATGAATTTCTGCATTGCCACATAAGGTACCCACTAGTAACTATTAGTGACTGAAATCTGAAAATTCAAGCTTTTAATTTACACACTGAAAAAATTACCTGTCACATGTACAAATCTTTTTAAAGTCACCATAGGGATCCAACTCTGTAGTCAGCCAAAGGATACTGGTCAGTAAGGCCCTTCAGATCAACCACTGCAAGCTCGCTTGTTGGATGCAGCTCAAATGCTCAATAGTGCTCTCTGTACCATGAGCTCAGTTTTTTAATGATGAGACTTAAATCGTTTTTTATAATGCACAGCTGAATTATTTCTGAGAATTCTGGCAGACTCCCACATGATCCATGCATAACTATCATACCTTTTTTGGTTTTTTTGGCTGTGACACTTTGGGCAAGGTTTATAGTAGTAATGCCAGGGTACTTCTGGGTAATTGTGTTCACAACATCCCCATTAAGGACATCAGTGGGGACTTTTGAGACTTGGACAGCATCCAAGGAAGACTTTTCATTGTCAGGACAAAGCATATTATAGGCAACCATTAACTGTTGCTAATGACAAAGTTACATTCTTGAAGTGATTTATATGCCTAACCACCTGCTTAAAAAAGCTGTGTGTGGCCTCGAATCGCATAGTCCATAATGATACAAGGGGACCAAAACATTTAATCATTTCTGGATAGTGTTCCAGAAAATGATGTTTGGGCAACAACTTTTGACCAGGAAAGAGTTCCTGATAACATTTTCGATGCTCTGAGATTTTGCACTCCAAGTATGCAATTGATTCTAGACTATGAACAGGGGCAACAGCCAATTCTGCAATATCCTTTAATACCAAAATCACCTGCCAGGCAGGTTCATCATTGGGAACAAGGTTTCCAACAATTAAAGGAAGTAATCGAAGAAGACACCAGTTTTCGTGGGCATTGCCACCTACTGTATATTTCCTTTGTAAAGTTTTTGGTAACAAATGAGGATGGTTAGTTTTATCCCCTTCTTTATATGGAAAAGAATGGATAAGATTATTGAGGAGTTCAAGAGTAAAGAATTTTTTAGATATAAGTACTTCAATACACCGTGCTAGTTCTACAGGAACTATGCCCTCAAAGAGATCGTGGAAAATATCTGGAGGGTAACAACTTATCACAATAAAGTGAGAGAGGCTGTCTGTTAAAATGCAAGCTTTTCTTACACCAAAGCAGCTTACCCCTTTTTCTTGAGCTGTTCTGACGTGAAGCTGATGAACTTCCTTGCTTCTGCTCTCAAATACTCCTGATTTCACTTCTTGCTCCTGAATGTCACAAAGCTGTGCTGTACAAAATCGACAGAAGCAAGACAAAGACAAATCCAGCTAGCCCATGAGCCCCCAGATTACACACTGTACTGTGCCCTTGATAAATGACCCAAGCTGTGGAATAAACAGCCCTTGCTGCTCTAAAGTCACTATATCAAGCAACAAAGGCTCAAATATTTTCTTATAGCCATAAGCTTTGACATGATCACGATGTACAAACATAGGCAAATACTTAAATCCTCACATGAAAAGCAAGGATTGTCTTTGTGATACTTGCCATCATGAAAACAGGCATATTGGTGAAGATGGTGAAGATGGTGCAGAACAGGCTATATGATTATCAACAACCTTATCAACAATATCTTTACTTTTGCTGTAGAGACTTCAGTATGGGAACACACTGAAAGGTTTTGTTGGACCTTGCCTCTAGTACACACTCAACAGGTTCCACAACCTTAAAATTTTCCTTGTAGAACTGTTTACGTTTGAAGGCTGATGCTAGAGGACCTCCCTTAGCTGTAACTTTTATCAAAGGCTTATTAGTAGAAATGGCAAGGGTGAGTTCATTAATTATGGACTGATTTACCTGAAGTTTATGCTTTTTTAGAATGTCAAAAGCTGTACTGTGTAATACAGGCACTGCAGCAGAGGTAAAAATGAAATGAAAACTGAATAAAAACCCCTCAAGTAACTCATCAATGGCTGAGCTTGGTACATTCAATTCAATTCAATTCAATTTATTTATATAGCGCCATATCACAACAACAGTCATCTCAAGGAACTTTTCATATAGAGCAGGTCTAGACCATACTCTTTAAAATAGGTATTTACAGAGAGAGACCCAACAAATCCCACCATGAGCAAGCACTAGGCGACAGTGGCAAGGAAAAACTTCCTTTTAAGAGGCAGAAACCTCGAGCAGAACCGGACTCAGGGTGGGCGGCCATCTGCCTCGACCGGTTGGGTTAAGAAGGAGAGAGAGAGGGGGAGAGGGGGGGAGAGGGGGGAGAGAATAGCGAAAGAAGAACATAGCATAACACAGGTTCCATATCAGATGTAAGGTGAGGTAATACAGTAATACAGCAGTAGTAATGATAGTAGTGATAATTAAAGTATTAGCTGCTAACACAGCAATACAACTAATAGCAGTGTAAGTAATTTGTAATTCTAGCAGCAGGTGTTGAGTGGAGTTGTAGGAGCAGCAGGAGACTTGTCATCACAGATCAGACTCTACAGCTCCAGAGGCAGAAATACCTGCAGAAAGAGACAGAAGAGGAGAGAGAGACGGAAGAGCACAATACTACGGGAAAGGGAAGATATTGAGTTAGTAACATGTATTTACATCTAGAGACTTTAAACTAGACATGTGACAAGATCTCTAGTTTCAAAATGACACATGCCAATTATTGAGTTATTGTGTCTTGCATGTTCTCATTTGGTGCATCAGCTTCAATCAAATTATGACAATTTAAGTCAGAAGTAATTTCTCCAAGATCAGTTTTAAGTTTTAAGAGCATTCCATGTTTTGAATGAGCATGGGCATTCATAGTATGTGCATGGATATGAGTGTCTCTGGCCATAATGGCCATGCTTCAACCTATAGTGTTTTAGTAATTGGTACCTCATAGACACACTTTCAGAGCACTGTTTGCATCTCCAAATTCAGAGCCTAAAAAAGGGAAAGAGAGATGGTAGTGTCAATGATCAGCAATTACATAAACTCTAAAAATGCATTATTTCTAAACAGTAGGTATTGTTACACAGTGTGCATATCTAGAGTCCCTTACAAATCTGTATCATTAAGTAATCATCATCATCATTAAGTAATAGATTTAATGAGTAAAGAATTTTTACAACTACATTTGAGCCTCTGGCTTTGCATCCATCAGGTGAGACACAAATCTGAAATACAGACAATTTATTTTTAGTCTCGATAAGAAAAGTATGTAAGGATATAAGCATTTTACAATATGAATTCAAAGGGGGCTGAAGCCCACAAGGGCTCCTCCCGCTGTCCGGTTTTATGCAAGTACATAAATGCATTTTTAGGTCACAATTCTATGAATATCATTTGATCATTTTTAAATCACATTTTCTGTAAGTTACTTGAACTAAAAAAAAAAAAAAAAAATTCAAATTACATCTGGGACATGCTGCCTGCTTTGCGAGTGCTTCTTTAGGAGACTGGACAGAGAGCGCGCGAACCAGAAACAAGTGCTTGGTGTCTGTTTATGTAATAGTATTTTATTATGCTATCATTATGACTATCGTTGGGAAAAGCGCAGTGTGTCCCATGTGTAATTATATTATTTCAAGACTTGGCAATAATACTGCAGCCTGACGTATTTTGTTCATGTTCAAGGTCGCGCTTACCTGTGGCTATGCGTGATATATCAGGCTAATGTTAGCTATAAAAATCAAATCCCCAACACATGACAAACATGTTAAAACACAAACCTAACAAAACTCACACAGAAGGCTCAACATGTCGTTGCTGCAGCTTTCAACACAAACGCAAGTGAAAAAATATCACAAAACAGTTTGCAAATTAAGCTAGCACTAAACCGTTTTTAAATCAAAATCAAAATACACGACCGACTGCAGAAAGACTGATAAATACTTATGATCGTTTGTCAGAAATGTACAGTTTCATTCCATATTAATAAATAAAACAGTATGCTTACCAAATCTTTGACGGATGGTGATTTTCATGAGGGCACAGAACGTGGAAAATGGCATCCATCCTCCCTGGGCTCGCAAGTACTGCGCACGTGCAAGACTGCTAGAGCGCGCGAACCGGAAAGCGCTTCAGATCAAAGACTAGTATGTTGGAAGTGAGATGGTTATGTTGATTTTAATCTGTGGTATTTTGTAGCCCTGACATCTCATATTATTATTTTGATGCAATGAAACCTGCTTATTTTGATTATGAAAACTCAAAACTAATAGTAATTTCACCATAAAAGAGGATGTAATGCAAACAACATCAGTGTTTCATTTCTTAGAGTGTAGTTGTTGATCAGTTAGTGTTATTATGGTGCTTTAGCTATAGAGTGGGTACCACTAATTTTATAACAGTAGTATAAGTATATATAGTCTAACAAGGGGATGGATGAAATAGATTCAGTTTTGGCAATTTCTGCACAGCAGTGATACTATCTAACTATCTAACTAGTGTTGAGCAATATGGGAGCAAGGCCTCCTGGATGCAAATGCCACTGGATTTTACATTTATGTACTTTGAGCTGATATTGGTCCTAATATCCTCAAATTAGATTGATATTGTTTTGGAGCCAGTACCCAATAAGGAGTCAATAACAGAGTCTGACAGGTAGCATTCCAGTCTAATGGGGGTTTATACAGGGACCCAAAACAGCACTCACAGCTTGTCAATTTGCAGCAGATGGATTGGCTCTGTTGGACCATGAATAGAGCCCCATATAGGCAAGCTTGACACCTGCTTGGCTGCTGCCCAGTGATGCAGCAATGTGATGACCAATGAGGCAGGTCGACACCGACTGGGTAGGTTGTGGCCCGTGATGAGGACTTTTAGTGTTAGTTGCATACAGCTAATTTGAGAAGATGTTTTCTGGTTCCACCTCGTTTGAATGTGACTGAACCATAAAGATAAGAGATGACATGTCATTAATCAAACACTTCAATTTCTAACTCAACAGAAAACCAAGAAATTTTGACCAGCCTGAAGCAATAAAAGCAATGAGTAAAAGAAAATACAGGCATGACCTTGGCAAATGCACAATAGTCTAAAAACTGTTCTCTCTGTAAACAGGGCTCTGCCATAAATACCTCTTTGAAGGGACTGGAGTGATTGCACTTCAGCTTCATATTTCACTTCAATTTGACACAGACTCCACTGAACTGCTTGACCTATTTCTATAACCCTGAGGTTCAACACAGTGGAAGGAATGGACAGGGATGGAGAGGTTAACAATGTTGCTGCTGTAGTCAAACTAGGCCAAACTGATGAGGGCAAGGGAGCTGAAGGAAATAAAAAAGAATGATGCATATTAAGTGAATTATCTCTGAGCTGAGAGCAACAACATCTGTGATCCAGTCAACCCCCACCTCATCTGGACTCCAATCTCCAATTAATCTGATACACATTTATACCATAGTCTTTGAAGTCCAATCCTTGTCTGTTCTCATTGACATGAGCTGATAATGGGGGCATAGTTGGAGTTGATTTATGGCAGTGCAGGGCAGATTGCTGTGACAGTATGCCAGAGGTTGTGCCCTGTAATATAGAGGGCTGTAATGAGGAGTCTGTTTGCAGTATGTAGGGGGTCTAGCCCTGGTTCTGGCTCATAGGTATTGAAATTATATGCAAAATGGGTACTCACTAAGCCTCAGGGCACCAAGACACAATGTGTGGTCAGACGAAAATGAATTTAACAGGATCTAATGTGACTGCATCACTTGCACCACTGTCTCTCATGTTTGTGTCTCTATTTTAGTCTCTCCCTTTCTTGGTCTGTCTTCATTTTTTTATTGCCCTTACTCAGACTGAGACATTAAAAGAGGCAGGTTTTGAATGTATCATCCAAAAGGCATATACCCTCGCTTGATCTGAATCCATCTGTGTGGTATGGTTTATAGCTATTAACATAACATAGACACAATTTAGAAAATTTGTTACCAACTATTATAGACTCTGAAAACAGGTGCCAGGTACTAATGCAGATGGCCATTGGTATTCTAGTAGCAATACTGTAGCTTCATAAGGCTGTAGTGTGCTGTTAAGCAGCATGTGGGATACCTAATTATACCTCTTGCATATGGGCAATCAAGAACACACTCACCTTGAGCTGCTGTTTTACTGCTGAATAGAAAACTGACCTCACCAGGTATGATTCGGTATACACAGTCAAAAATTCACGTCCAGGGAGCTGTGTGGTACTGAAAACTGCATTTTTCACACATGTAGCCTAACAGGCACATGATGGGCCCTCATTAGACTAGAAATCTAACCCACCTTAAAAGCACAAAGTAGTTTCTGAGATTCAGGTACCTATTTGTGCCAGTTGAGGGTTCTAAACTAAAAGAAGGCTGCACCAGAAAGAGTGCAGTACTAGTTAGAATATAGGTTTAGCTTTAAAGACATTATCTTCAATCCTATCTTGTCTCCTACAAAATATGTTTTGCGTTGCCTATTACATTTTATGACACAGTTACTCTCTAGATTATTTTCACTGGCAATTTTCTAGTCCAGATAGTGTGATTTTGGTGAACTCCGATCTGCAAATTTGTGCCACTGAGTTAACAGAGAGACAGAAAATTCCATAATAGAGGAAGCTGTGAGATTAGATTGTTTTATGTTTTATGACTTTTTTTTAAAACTCTGCTTTAGTGGAATAGAAATTGCTCCACAAAAGACACCTAGTTTCCCAGACTGTTAAGCAGTTAAGCCAGCTATATTGATGGGCCTCTGTGTTGGCTAGCGCTAGCATATTTCTGGCTACCTCGCATGTTGCCCGTTAGCTTGCCAGCAACACTAGTTCATGAAAAAGCTCCATAGTGACTAATAGCATCACTAAGCTTCAATTGCCACCTATTCTGCAGGAGCACAGGGACCATTTCTGCTGTGCCACATTCCGTTGTTTCTCATTTTTTCTCATTTGTAAGTAAAACAATAGTAAACAGTAATCAGGTTGTCAAGAGGTTGTCCCTTCATTGCCACAACTGCCAAGGGCAGCTATTGAAAGAAACCAGAAGAAATACACAGACAGCAAATGTTTTGAACAGATACTGTTATGAACATTTGTTAGTGTGCCGCAATAAGTCATGTGATGATAACCTATCCTGGTTCAGGATATCCTGAATGTTTTAAGAGCTTTCTATATGTTTATCATATTATATGTGTTCAAGGAAAGAAAGTGTTTATTGTTCAAATTTAGGGATAGCTTTATTTATTGCCAGTTGTGGGTCAGGAGTACCAGTAAAGCATCAGGAGTTGTCAGTGTTGCTACACAGACAGTATAAATAGGAATTATTGAATAAGTTATTCAGACAACAAGAATCTCTGTGTATGACATGGATGTAGAAAATGCTGCGTAATGAATCAAAGTATTATGTTTGCGTTTTGCAAAAACAGAAATTAATTTGTGCAGAAATACAATGCTAACAAAAAATATTTGTTCATATAAAGTATTTATATATTAATTTATATATGGATTGTTTAGTCAGTGTCAGTTGCAAAAAATGAGAATATCCAAAAACAGTCCTTACACATAACTAATAACTCAAAGACATAGCCTACTATATGATTTACACAATTTTTTAAACTTTAATTACTGTCAGGCAGTGTGCTGTATAGCTCCCACAATTATGCTTTCCCACAGCTGTGCTGTGAACTTCCTGAGGGGAATGTCCCCAAAGGATCTTATCTATCTATCTATCTATCTTGTATTTGAGCAGAACAAAAATCCATTCTGGGTATGGCTTCTCATGAGGATTTTAAGTATATGTGAGATGACATCAAGCCAAAACTGATGATGCTTTAATCATATTTTGAATCATGAGAGGGTGTGATAGGCCAGAGTGACCCTATTTAACCTAACCCTGTTTAATTACTGACAACAGAAAACCTCTGCAAACAACGGACCATCTGTCTATACAGTAAGTAATACATTCGTAATATCTAACCAAATGGAGCTGTCATTCAGTGTCAAAACACAAAACATGCAAGTACTAATACACCAGAATAAATATTAACATCATTGGTGTGTGTGTGAGAGAGAGAGAGAGAGAGATGCTGTATGTCAGGTGAGTAGGAAGTGTGTTGACAGAGGTGTGGAGGTTGAATCTGAGTTTTTTTTGTTGTTTGCCTGTGAATGGTGGCAGGTGTTTGAGAAGTAAAAGGCCCTTTTAATGAGTAGAGCAGCCAAGTGATGGCAGAGTTAGGATGGGTTGGGGGGGATGGGGGTGGGGGGCAAAGTAAAGGTCACCTTCTTTGAATCTTGTTGGGCCTGCCACAGAGAACTGTAACCAGCAAGAGGAAGAGACAGGGCTCTGAGGTCTGAAATTGCATGACTGTTGGATACAGAACAAATGAGTTAAACATCAGATACTGTGTCCATCAGTTGCACATTTGTGTCATGCATGAGGCCACATGCATGAAGACCTGAAATGGGTCTTAAGCCTCTGTCCCTTTGTCCTCATGCTTGATAAGTATTCTCTTGGCTGGTGTTAATTATCAAAGGTGTTTTTGACCTAATGTAAAACTGATCTTCGTCAACCTGCTTGCAGGAGTATGTTGATGTATAACACATTATTTCCTGTTGCGTGAACCTATGACAATGAATACTGGCATGTCGATGTATTCAGGCCAAGACTCATATGAAACATGGGGTTTGGGGCAAATTGAATCCCTACAACTTCCTGTTTAATGGCAAAACATTAAAATTTGCCACGCTCCTGTGGCAGGGACGTCAGAGGACGATTCACAATCATCACAATAAAGCATCATCATGGTCTTCATGCTTTTTTGACCACATTTTAGGTGGATCTGATCAACCTGCTGGGAGTAAATGTCTTAAGGGTGCAACTATTGTTAAACATGAAGTTTGGAGCAGATTGGACAATATATATTTGAGTTGAGCCTCCTCTTTCATTGCAAAAAAAAAATCACCATGCTGTCACAGACCTGCCATTCATGGAAATCTAAAAAAAACTTTCCAATTTGGCATTGCAAAGGTCTTTTGATGTCACCTAACAAATTTGAAGTCAATCTGATCAATTCTTTAGGAGTAGTTTGTTAAAGTATGACACCTGTAAATGAAAAAAACTGGACAACTTGCACACTAAATTCAACTTGATCAGCTTCCTGTTGGATGTTGCGTATGCCTCCAAAAGGCTTTTTTGTATGCCTTGGGATGTTACATATGCCTAGTGAATTTAGTATATATAAGTGAAATGTACCATGATGCTACTTCACTGAAAATTTCTGGGGGGGCATCGTCAAGTCATTTTTCCACACGACCCATATCAGATATCAAGTTACACCACTTATGGCATAAGTTTTGTGAGTGTCTGAGCAAAACCACTACCTAAAAAACCTAAATAGAGAGCTAATATGCCATGCCCGTGCCCAATTATTACATCAAATGACAATATTAAGTGCATACTATGGAGCCTGACATCTACTCTAGCATATTTTCAGAATATGTCACCATGTCCCCCCTCAAAAATGCGTTTCTGCAGCAGTAAAATAATCCCTATAAAAACGACAGGTTCCTTTGGTGCCAGGGACTTTTCCTGCCCTGACACCCTCGGTGTTCATGCCCTGAGGTTGGATAGTGGGTTCAAGTAGGCTGTGCTGGGGGACTGCATTATTTTCCATCAGCGTACAGCATTTCCTGGCCTGGCCTCCTACATTTGTCCCTCTCCTGTTCTGTCTTGCTCTGGGGCTGACTCACTCTACCTTCCCTCAGCTAGGTACCCTGCTTAACCTTGGTCAGCTCCCCCTGCTCCCATCTCAGCAGAGACTCTTCTGCCACTCCCTACAACCCACAATCAGTTGCTAATAATTTATTCCTTGATCTAATCCCTTGTGTCAGCCTTTTGACTAGTTGTCCAATATATGTTGACTTTCATTTTACTAATGACATGTATGCAATTTACTTAATTCCTGATTTAGTACCTTATGATTCGTGTTCATTTTTGGAAGTAGATTCTTCAGTAAATTGTTGTAGTCTTGAACCAGATCCAATTCAGTTTGAGAGCTGCAAAAACAACAACCGAAAAAATAGTGGGTCATATGGGTCGTACACGTAAGTATAATGTATTATAGATTTATTAAGTTGATAAGGCTAACATGTTAGCATACAGTTGTCTGTTAGCTTTAGCATTCATTTGAGATAAATTTTTTGGCCACCTAATGAAGAAGTAAGTCCAATATTCACTCTCCTTATAGCTCTGTTTTGGTATCAAGCAACAAGAAGTATGTCTGTTTAGCTAGCCCAGTTCAGGACTGTATCACCAACTGTTAAAGATACAGTTCCATAGAAAATTTCCATATACAAGCTTCAACACTGAACAAGAACAAACACTGAACAAATATTTTTATATAGCATAATCACACCTTAAACATACAGTGAATTAGCCTAAACCTACTCATTTCATAACCGGACTGTAACAGATGTTGAATTAATAATCAGTTGATCAGTGTTGTCAGTGAACACTGGAAACATTTTTGAACATGCAGTTACTGTATCTGGGGTTGGCAGCTGTGTTGTCATTCTTTTACGAGACATTCACTCCAAACCAAAAATTAAAGCACTGTAATGTAAATCACTACCAACCTTTAAAAAAAAAAAAAAAAAATATATATATATATATATATATCATTATACTACACAATCTAAACAATGTATTTCATGTTTATTTGGTAATAACTCATTTCTAAATATGTGCAGTGGCTTTATGTTGAGTTGAGGACAAAAGTAAATTCCATAGAGGCCATAGAGAGGAGTTAAATAAATGACTTGCTCAGTGTCAAGCTGTTTGCATGGGTTGGGTTGTCTCAAACAATCTCTTGTCTTTTAGCTCAGATGGAGGTGTTAAGGGTTATGGGTTGTGGGTTTTATATGAAAAATGAGGCAGGACGGTGAATGCAGGGGGACGGGGGACAGGCAGGCAGGCAGGTGAAGGGGTAATGGCAGAGACTGCAGAGGACATGCAGGTAAGCAGCAGTGACAGGGGAATGGCAGAGACTGCTGGTGGTGTGCAGGTGAGTGGAGGGAGGAGAGGTAGCAGAAGAGGCACAGGTAAACTATGGAGCACAGAGACAAAACACTAGAGCAAAGGTGCCCAATACGTTGATTGCGATCTACCGGTCGATCACAAAGGTAGTGTAGGTAGATTGCATGACATTAAAAAAATAGACGTCAGGCTGTCATCCATCCTCACTATGAAATTTGTCACTTAATTGACATACAGGGCAGCCAGTCTGACATCTGATCTTTTCTGACACATGGTCACCACGCATGCGTGTACAAGCGCGCCAAGTGCGGCAAAACTCTAGCAAGCTACCGAGTTGCCTAGTTAGCCTCCAATTTATTTCTTCTAAACTTAAGAAAGGGTATAAAAATGAGTGGGGGAGCTGGACCAAGTAAGAAGCCAAAAACCTACCACTTCCATACGGAATGGGATGAGGACATTTTTTTCACAATGTCATATTCGAAGTGCGTTTGCCTCATCTGCCAGTCTACCATTGCTATTCCGAAGAAGGGAAATGTGGAGTGGCATTTTCGGACTGTTCACAAAAACTACGACACTGACTTCCCTCCGAAAAGCCCTTCCTCAATTACCACTGCATAATACACCAACAAGCGTTATGCGCAAAAATGCTCAACATGAGAGAGATAATGGATGTGGCAACGAAGATCACCTGTTCTACTCGCGCCAGATCTCTTCAAAGACGGCTATTCCGTGCGCATCTGGAGAAGGCTGACTGCAACCACTCGGAGTTGTTACTACACACTGACATGAGATGGCTTGGTTGAGGGAAATTCCTGCAAAGATTTCAAGAGCTCTGTCCGGAGATTAAGGAGTTTTTCTGTGCAGCTAAACATGCAGAATACAATCAACTAAATGAGGATCAGTGGCTGCTAGACTTAGTATTTTTAACCAATCTGACCACTATGTTGAATGACCTTAATGTAGAGCTACGACAAAACCGTAATCAATATGATCAGCTCAGTTAATGCTTTCAAACGGAAAATGCAACATCTGTCCTCAAAGATGCAGCGCCGTGATTTGGCAAACTTCCAGAACCTCGCGTCAGAGCTGGAGATGCAAGGCAAGGTGTGTGTGCAACTTGACAGTGCACGCAATACAGAGCAGATTGAGAACTGTCTGTCAGAGTTTGACAAACGCTTTCAAGACTTTGTTTTACTGGAGCAAGTTGCTACATTCACGTGCTACCCTTTTCAGGAAGATACTGAGGTTGATTCACACGCATCAGAAATTGCAACACTGTTTCACCTGAACTCATCTGGAGTGGAGGATGAGATTTTGACACTACAAGCTGACATTCAGCTTAAGTCCAGAGCTCATGGACAGTTCTGGAACTTACTCACAGAGGGAGTACCCCAACATGAGGAAATGTGCTACCTCCTTGACTGCATTATTCGGCTCCACTTATTTATGCGAGTCAGCCTTTTCCCACATGAAGATTATTAAGTCCAAATACCGTTCCACCTTGACTGATGATCATTTGGAAGTGTGCTTGAGGCTGGCTATCAGCAACTACTGTCCGGACGATGCATCCCTGGCTGATTCCATTCAGTGCAAGTCATCAGAGTGAGGTAATGACAAAAAATGTACAGTTATATTGTGCAATATAAATAAATAAAAATATAAATAAATATATGTTTTGCATTTTTATAGATAGATAGATAGATCATTTTGACTTGGTCATTTTATAAGTAGCTCGCATGCTGAATAAGTGTGTGCACCCCTGCACTAGAGCACAGGAGAAACACTACAGAATGGCTCAGTTCAACAGGAGCTGAGCAGCAGAGAGTATGATACCACCAGTGAGGTGGAACAACCTGGTAATGAGAGGATGAAGAGCTGGGGTTCTTATACTGAAAGTGATAAGTAATGGGAAGCAGGTGAACAGTTGAGCCAGGTGACCAAGAAGCCATGCCATGCCTCCACATACACACACACACACACACACAAAGACAGGCAAGCAGTACTTCAGGGCTCTGTGCTATATGATCATGTGGTACACTGTATTCTATGACAGAGTAAATGAGTCAGTGCTGCTAGAGAGAATCCTGCCATTGGCATCACGCTGTCATTGTTACATAAGCTTCAGTGTGACTGTGAGGGCTGTAGACACAAACAGGTACAGATCTATGCTGCCAGGTATTTCTGCAATCAGCACATCATCAGCTAGGTTATACCATCATACTCTGTAAGGGGAGATCACAAGTGAGTTATGTTTGGCTCATATCAGGAATGTGAGTCATAATTTCCCAGCATGTCACGCTCCAGGGAGAGCAGCACTTTCAAACAGGAGACATTGGTTAAAACCCCCCAGAAGGCATCTATCCATCCATCTGTTATCTATACCACTTATCCTTAAGGGTAGTGGGGGGAGTCTCTCCCAGCTAACATTGGGTACACCCTGGACAGGTCGGCAGTTCATCGCAGGGCCAATATTTATAGACAAACAACCATTCACACTCACATTCACACCTACGGGCAATTTAAAGTCACCAATTAACCTGCATGTCTTTGGACTGTGGGAGGAAGGGAGTGATAAATGGACATGCACCAGGGACCACACTAGGGTATAAGTCACTTAAAATTATGACCCGAACCCTGGTCTCAAGATTTCCCATCATTCAGTGATAAGGAGCAGATAAAGAAGAACTTTTCCTCCCAAACCAGACCATCCAGTAACACCTCAAAGGAGGTATGAGGAACTTGAAGGTCAAGTAACAAGTTCAGAAGATCAACTCTAATGGACATAAACCTGTATAGGCTGCAGGAGTAAGCACTCAGAATATCCAGAATGCAAATGAGTTAGTTCACATTCACACCTACAGGCAATTTTAGAGTCACCAGTTAACCTAACCTGCATGTCTTTGGACTGTGGGAGGAAGCTGGAGTACCTAGAGAGAACCCACGCAGGCACAGGGAGACATGCAGACTCCACACAGAAAAGCCTTGTGCATACCAAGGGAACATTCTTGCTGTGAGGCAACAGTGCTAACCACTGCACCACCGTGCCACCTGGCATCCATCTAAAAATATGAAAGTACTGGGATGAATGATCCAGCTATTCACAGAAATAGGACTAAGAATCTAAAGTTAGCTTTTAGGGTGGTCATTATGGTGGCCATTAACAATTATAGCAATAACACTAATACATTTAAAATGTAATAACAGGTGTTGGAACAGGATCATAGGAGCAGCAGGAGGCATGACATCACAGATCAGAAACTACAGCTCTGGAGGCGGAAATAACAGCAGAAAGCTACAGGAGGAGACAAAACACAGTTCCAGTGTTTACCTAATTAGTTAAAATGTAAAACATTTTTTTCTTGCAGTTATTCTCTTTTTCTGCAGACTACAGTGCAAAATAAGGATACCTTATTGGCTGTAATATAAGGCCATATTTTCCCCTGAAATTCAGGGTTTAAAAATGGGGGTTGTCTTATATTTTTACGCATAAAAATGAGCTCACAGCATCTCCTGATGTCTTTACTGCAGAAATGAAACATGGAGAAAGTTACAGCTGATGAGCTCTGAAAAAATATTGTCAGAAAAAATACTAATGCAAGAGGAATAAGAGTGTTTTACAGTCAGTCAGCTGATCAGTGGTCACAATGAAAGCAAGTTGTCTACAGATGTCTGACTGACCATAACCTGAAGCAGATGCTCCTGCATTGTCAGAGGCTGTGGGAAGATGAGAAAATTGCAGTTCAAATCTATTCACTTTAAATCTTGTTTTACCATTGTTATTTTGTATGGTGCACAGTGCAATCACTCAGAGAAGTGTAAAGGATTACGTCAGGACACAGCGCTCACTTCATCAGTCACATCACAATACAATTTTTCAGGGTCACAGCGCATATCATCATGTTTTCTGAATCGCGATGCATTGTGCCACGGTGCATCGTTACACCCCTAATTACAGATTTAAAGATATTCACTTTGAATCCAGCAATATGGTGTAGACTGTTATGCTTAAAATATATCACTGGTATACATTGGTAATGTGCCTCAAGGACATTAATGAAGTTCAGACTATGAGGGCAGCCAGCCCATCTGTGACAGAGCACACTCAGACATCTGGTGACTTCTTTGAAAGTTCCAAATTAAAGCAGAAAATCATCTAACCTGATTGGCTAGGATGTGAAGCAGAGTAGAGTGGATTAGAATATCAACACAGACAAATTTATGTGCATTCATAAACATTAACACACACACATGTGCACACACACACACAAATACACGCACAGTCACACACATTTGGAAATAAGTACCCCAAAGCAAACACACACATGCAAATGAGGAAACCAAAGTAACCAGACGTAACACAAACATACACACCCACATACTCACAAACACATGCTAATTAATAGAAAACAAACAGTTACTTAGGCGGTCTGTAGGGACTGGATTATACTGTGTCTCTCCTTGCTGAACAAATTGCTCTCTAAATTCAATCAAACACACCAAGCTCTTCTGTGAGTCTACGGGAGGCTGTAATCAGTGTGGCAGAGACTGAAGATGAAGAAAGGACAAAACAAAAAATAAATAAATAACAAAACAAACAAAAAAGAAAAAAAAGTCAGTGCCCTCAAACTATTCAAAGAACTGCAGCACAGAGAGTTAGCAATGTTCAGGAACAATGTCTTGATTAAATTGCAATTGATATCTGCCCACAGAGAGCTTCAGGCTTCAACCTTCCACAAAGAGCAGCAAGTGGGATGGGAGCAGCTCTGTGAAAACTGCAGCCATCAGTTACAAAAATCCAAAATACTTATCTCAATAATTCAACCTTTTTATCTAGTTTATCATTTGCAGTGAGGATGTATTGAGAAATTATTTTGGCTGGGTTTACTGGCACTACAGCCCCCAAAACACTTTGTAATTCACCCAAAAGTGGCTCATGCTGCCATAACAATGACAAATGCTGTCACCAAGCTATAGTACTGGGGCACTCAATGTTCAGTGAGCTAAAAAACACTAACAACTTTAAGCATTGCAAATTGCATAGAATATACTGTGTACTATGCCAAATTTTGGAGAAATTGGTGATTGAATGTATTTTGTGTCAAAGCAATGCAAAAGTATACACAGTTTAGCTCACATAGTCTACTGATATGGTGAATGTGTGAAGTGTTTTGCAACAATGGACATGGTATTGAGACAAGTGGTAAAACAACTGTAAAAATCTGTAATGTGCTTTATATTAAAGGTACGCTTTTTGACCACCAGTGGTGCCATGGACCAATGTTTTGATGAATGGGCTGCCATTTTCTTCATCATCCAAAGAGGTTTTGATGCATTTGGCTTAATCTTAGTACATGGGATGCTCATGTATTCTCTGCATTCATTCTGATGCTTTCATCAGCAGTGTGCCAGTTCCACTGGCAGCTATACAAACCCACAACCACAAGAGAACCACAACCATATTTGACAGATGAGATGGTATGCTGAGGGTCATGAGCTATTTCTTTTTTGTGCTCCTACAACCTGGAGAGCATTCTTGACTTGCCGTGCAGTTATGAACATGTTATGTTGCCTGTGTTGGTGCTGCCACCTGCCCTTTCTAAGGAGCTCCTCTCCAGCCTTCGACCCGCTCTCCATTTCCCCATGCCTAGATTCTCCCTGGAATATTTGTGCCTCTCAGTCCCCCTCTCCAGTCTCCTACTTACTCACCATTCCCCCACGCTAAGATTTCCCCCCTGGTGGACTCCAGCCCCTCAGTCCCCTGTCATTCATGCAACTTTGGCTTCAGTAAAGACTTTTACTAACTCCTTCTCTGCCTCTATGTGAATTTGTTTGGTGTCCTATTCAGTAATTGCACTAAACATACCAGTAATAATATTATCACATAATAGACTAGCAGACACCTTTCACTAACATTTTACATTGTCCGAGATTCTTTATTCATGCAAACATGCAAATAAATAGTTCAGACATCCCAAACATAATTATGTATGACAACCAATGTGATTTTCAATGATCTGATATCAAAATGAATGAGACTGCAGTCTGACAAATATTCTCAGGTCGGTGATAAACTCAACCAACTCCAGATGATGTAAGATGTGCCTGGAAGCTTCAGAAACAACAAATAAGTGGATTTTGTGTTGCATGTGATCTATCGTATCCAACTTTTTAAGCTAAGGCTAGTACTAAGCACAATGTAGCTTCACTTGCTAGCACTGATACAAGCTCACTGATCCCTGTCTGTCACCAAGACTCTCATCACTGGGTGCAGGACACTTGGACACTTGTAAATTACTGAGACTACAGTGGGTAGAATGCTGCTTTCAGTAAGTGTTTTTAATTAATATGATCATGGCTCCAAAAAGGATTGAGCTTTGGCATTTCTAGAAAATAATGAAGCATGCATGAGTCTGTTTCTGTGCTGGAATTTATGTCACATTAGTGAAATATATTGTGTAAAATCATGTTTACTCCTATGCATGTCGGATGCGTCCTGAGTTTCTTTTTCCACCACCAGTATGTTTTCAGCTATTCTTCTATCATCAACTGAGTAATTGGAGGAACAAGGAAAAAGAGACAAATAGTTAATTATGTCTGCACAATTAAGCAGGAGATCCCACAGCTTTTTTTCCTGTCCCTTATGATATTCAGTCATGAACTAAAATCATTTCTGCCACTCACATATTGATTTAATTCTCTTATTCACTGTGTTAATTAACAAGCCATGACAGCTGAAGTCAGACGTTTCCAGGATACATATGCCCCCTTGAGTATTACTACAATAGCGCACTACAGTACACTGGCATATTAAGCCACCCAATATCCAAAGTAAATAATGGAAACAATCATTTTACATGCAAAGTAGGCAGCTCAGCAGGGACCCAATGAAAGAAATATATTCTGACTGAATACATTCAATCAGTATGACTGCTATTCTGACCAGTATAAAGTAACATCTTAACATGTAAAAACATAATCTACTATGGCACTGGAGGAGCTTTGTCAAATCTAAGAAAATAACCCTGATAATGTCATCTAGGCTAGGAGAATCTAAACGTGGCAAAGACATGCTAGTATGCTGCATGAAAGCTTGACTCATACAGGGGACTTAAAGTCAAGATAATGCAGTATTTACCATTCAAGTCCCCCAACTCTATGTATATGCATACTGAATTGTTTTAGTACCCACCTGAAGAAATGTCGTACTGTATATTTCCTGCATTTAATGGCCATGGTAGCATTTAATACAAGACTTTAAGATTTAAGATTCAAGATCAAGAGTTAATATTATTGAGTCTATGACTGCATTAATTGTCAACATATGCAAATAAGTTAAGGCTAACTGCAATATTATCTGAGACAAAATCGTGACACAAATTTACAGTTAATTGGTATGAACTGAACAAAAATCTTTAGATCTTTAGGATCATCATTTTAAAAATTAAAGAGTTAAATAATCAAAATGAAAAAAATAAATACAAGTGGGGAAAAAAGAAATCGTAACTGTACAGAGTTTTTTGTGGCTAATCAAAATACTGCGGTGGGGCTTCTCTGGGGGAATTTGGACCTGAGACCTCAGTATTTGTAAAACCCTGGTAATGGCCCTGCTTGTAAAATCAATAAATGAACAGCTGTGAATAGCTGTTTTTCATGAATGAGTGGCCAGCAGGTAAGCCTACTGCTGTTCTTAAGATTGTTTTTATTACTGTATGTAACTGGTTTGTATTATAATTGTGTTATGCAAGAGGTTTTACAATCATCATCATTGAAATGTGCATTTAAATGAGAGCAGTTTGTTTTTGAATTCATCAACTTATTAGCTGATTATAAGTATTCCTGTTTTCCAGTGGCACAGTCCAGTTTCCATACTAATCATCATCATGATCTCCTAAATGTATCTACATTTATAAAGCTGCTAAAGAACTTTTTGTCTTCACTGTTTTATTTCCTGATCCTTCTTCGTCTCTGTACACTTTACCTTTCTTTTCCAACCCCTCATTCCCCTCCCCATTTTTTGTAATCACCTAATGCTGTTCAGGTACCAGGGCAAGAATCAGCACTTTCTATTTGCTTAAATTAACTGTGGCTCTCTCAGCTGCTGCTGACATATGCTACCCTACACCAAACTGCATGATGGGAAAACTAATGGCCCTGTCATGTTATATGGGGAAGGAGACATAAGACATAGAGGGGGTGGGAACTGCATCCAGAAAGTATTCAGACCTGCTCACTTTTTCAAATTTTAGTAATAAGGTAATAGAGGTAATAAGAGGTAATAAGAGCTGGCTTACTCCAATCCGCCTTGCTCTCGGTTGTGCGTCATGGTTACTGCAGCAGCTGTGACTCCTGTTGCTGAAAGGAAGCACCCCACAAACGTTTGGATTTCCCCTAGGCCTCAAGTCTTCAACTTGCTGGAGGAGTAAATAGACTGCTTGCATTTGTTGAATTTTACCAGATCCTGAGGAGACAGGCACTGCACATCAGCTGATCTCCGGACCACCTGCAGAAGGACAAAGGATTTTGTTGGAGAAAACAGACCACCTCTTTCCCTCTGAGTCGGCTCTGCTGTTTCTTCCGCTGCCCCGAAGAAATTAGCTAACGTTATTGCTCAAGAAACGAGATAATAGCTCAAAGTAAGAGGCTTGTGTCTGGGCAGAGAATTAGCTATTTAAGGTGCTGTTTATATTAGTGTTTGAAGTCTTTGATGTAAACTGAATTAGGACCACCATGCCCTATGCTGCTGCTCTCTGCTTGCTGACTGTTGTTCTTCTGTTTGTCATGTGCTTAAGCATCAAATGCCAGCATTTTCACACCTAAGGTATTGCTGTTTCTTTGTTGCTTACTGTTTTGTTATTACTATTACTGTTTTGTTATTGTTTCATTGTTTATCTTGTATGATTGAACATTAGCTGCTAGCTGTTCTTTTGTTTTATTCTGGTTGCTTAGAACATAGCTACTAGCATTGTACACTTTGTGTATTATCACATTGCCTCACCACCGTGAGTAAGCCGGTGAACTATTTCTTAATCAGTTAAAGGACCAGTATCGGGCCCAATGAGTGCCATCTCTCCTGCCTTGTTACTGTGTGGTAAGAGAATAGCTCACTGGGCCTCTCTGTGGCAAACAGAACCCTTCTGATCAGGCTCTGCACCTCTCTTTCTCTCTGTCTTTCTCTCTTTCCCACTAATACCCCCCACACACACATTCACACACCTATATACACACACAAACCCCTTTTGTGTTAACCTAGGTCATGTCCACGCCATCTTTTCACTAGAAAGGTCAAGCCCTGGTTCCTTTTTCTCTCACTTCCATATTTGAATCCTGTGCCATCTTGGACCATGTGAGACTCCACCTACTTGACTCTGTCCACCATTGTTCCTTTCTACACACACACACGTGTCATATGTCTGCTAATTACCTCAGTTATCTAGCATAGTTGTTTAGTTGCTTAGCGTAGCTGTAGTTAACTAACGGTTAAGCGGTTGTTGACTAAACATAATATTGATTGTAAATAATGTTGCAGTTGTTAATAAACCCTCTTATAGTTTAAGCAGTCACTGTTTGTTATTATTTGTGCACGTTTGCAGCAATAACAGCTGGTTGGGACAGTCAGTGCTGGAGATTCAACCTTCAGCGCTTGCCTTATAATTGTTAACACCTTAGGTATTGACTTACTTAATGGCAAATACTTTGTAAGACTACCCTTATGGTTTGGCTGTCAGTCCCTGATAACACATTTGTGGCCAGATACTAAATTCTAATAATAACCTTATGAATATTAATAATTAATGGACAATCAAAAAGTTGCTCCTACCAGTGCCCAATATTTTGGTGTCCCGTGTGAGGCAGTGTACTGTTGGCAATTATTCATAATGGTCCAATATTAATTTAGGCAAAATTTTGTCAAATACCTTAAGTGGAATGTAGAACGCTGACTTTATATTCATACATTACATTCATTCAAAAGTTTACATTCAACACCGCTAGTCTGCTGCTAGAGTAGACATCCACTTGTATGTGCAGAGAGTGCATTGTTGTTAATTTTGATTTGTTTCATTTGAGAATGTAAGCCCTCATTGTGCTACATTAAGAATTTGGATTGCTGCTAGTCCTTCAAGTTTAACTACTCTGTAGGAACAGTAAGAACTTGTGTTTAGCATTTGAATACCGTGTATTCAGTGCAATATAGTGAAGTTGTGACAATTTGCTGTTGATTCAAGTGCTCCTTTTCCCTATTCAATTACAACACAGCGTGCCACTGGCCCTGTGTGACACAGAGAACCTGCTTGCTCCTTAACTTCCACAGGCAAACCAGCCTTGCCTTTAGAGCAAAGCAGCTCTAGAACAGGAGGTAAAGTCCGTCAGAGTGCAAGATGCTAGTCTCTGCCAAGAAGTACAGACAGCTAATAAGAAAGCCATGTGCTACTTAGGACACCTGCACTCAGCAGAGTTAGATCTCTTCTTACAAGGAGGAATTGTTAAAACTTAGATCTGAACGTCCTGCCCCCTCACAGTTGTTCAGCCAATGTGATTCAGGCCACTCCAGTTCACACTCACTTAATGAAAGGTTGACTCCCTCTCCACAGAACAATTCCCAACTGACCCTAAGTCCTTGGGAAAGAAGTTAGCTCCTCAGCCTCCACTGAGATGTACATGTAACAGCCACCTGACTCCCAATCTTCCTGACACAGACATTGAGGAGACATGTAGTCTATCCCCCAGAAGATATTCTGCACATTTTTCTTCTCATCCACTTGTGCCTGACACATTCACCTGTGCTCATCCCTCCAAAAGGGGGGACTAGAGCATTTTGGGGACTGTTCATTCTCTTCTCTGCACAACAAGGAGAGTGGTGACAGGTGTTCAGTCCCTGTCCTTCTACCAGTAAGAACCATAGCGCACAACGTTCATGTCCACAGTAGCTTAGTCTCGCCTTCATCTGAGAGGACCTCACAGGGCCCCCACCTTGAAGTGCTTGAGCTCCCGACAAAAGTGATCATAACATTTTTTACTACTTCACTGAATTAGACCACAACCTACCAACCTGACCATGCAGTGAGCCACAGAACAGAGTTAACATCAACCGACTAACCCTGCAAGGAGAACAACAAAGGAACAAGTCACTGACATGACACTGAAACCACACAACCAGGACACTTTATTTTTGATAGCGAATAACACCTACTTGTGCACAACACTGTTAAGCCACTGGTTTAAGTGGCATCAGCAGTATTGCACTGACTTCACATGAGAACTAGTGTTGGCTAATAATAAAGCTTTGACCACAGATGAAACTGTGTGTTCCTCCCTGTTCAGCCAGATCATGTATCTATTTAATTACTCTTCACCTTAACTGTGTGCAGAAGAATTCAATTAACAAACACTCTGATACACACACACACACACACACACAGAGTAAATTATAGAGACTAGGCAGAGGAGAATCTGGGTTGAGCTGGCCTTAATAAGATGGTGAGTTAAATACATTAGTGTTAGTGTAATGTTAGCTATAGAAACAGAATGGATACAACAGTCCCCTTCAAAGCAACTCTTAATTGTAGGTTCTGTATTGGTCTGTGCAGTTAAATTATTGACAAAGCAATTTGTAAATCCTTTAAATCAGCTCTAATTGATATTTTTATATTAAATATGAATCAAATAACAATGTGAAAATGTGACATCGTTCATCACCCACAGCAATGAACCTACAAGGAATTATCACCTGAATCTGCAGCTCCTCTTAGCTTTACAGAGATTTTTGGTGAGTTTCACCTCATTGTTTAGCTGTCCAACCTCAACTTTACTGTATTGGCTCACTCTCACCACTCCCATAGTGGTGTTTATGACTGCACCAAGCTCTTATTGCACACACACACATGAAAAATGATATCTTTTGATTGAAGCTGACACTAGTGGGAATCCTGTGCTGATTATTTGGCAATTTTAACTGTTTTTTGAGCGTTTCTCCAAATTTAGATCGTTTTTGCTGGGAAGAGAATCTTCTTAAAGAATCATCATCATTATAATCATCACCATAGCACCACAATATAATTATGCACATATGCGTAGAATCAAAGAAAATGTCACACTACTGCCATGTAATTTAAAATGTCATTTACAAATCTGTCCTCCTACAAACACCTACTGACAAAATTCTACAAAAATGAAATCAACATATCCTGATGTATACTATAGGGCTGAGATAGTTAATTGCTAATGTTCTCTGATTTCAAGTGGAATAATGCTATTGTGTCCTTTTTTTTTAAGTGTTTAATCTGGATTTAGAGGTTATATCTTAGAACTATTTCACAGCAGACAACAGTGAATAAACTCATTATCATTACAGAGTGTCAGAGACTCCTGAAAGTCATTGCTCCCAGCTGGTGTTCACCCCTAAACCAGTTAATTGTTTTTATATTTCCACTTTTTGTACGCAGATGTAACAGATGGCTTCCATCATGTGATGAAGTGAAATATAGAATATGTGGACAGGGTATAATTTGGGGGAAAATATGAAATAATTTAATTGAATCACTTAAATTCCACTTGTCTTTATGATTTAAGAGGGGTGGGAGCTTACCCTCATTCACTGGAAATATTTATAGCAGACTTAAAAATTGTGCACCTGTGTGCACTGTTCTTTTCCTATGTATGCTCTATATTATATAAATTGTATAACCTCAGATTTCATACATTCAATTCAATTTTTCAATTCAGTTTTATTTGTATAGCGCCATATCACAACAACAGTCATCTCAAGGCACTTTTCATATAGAGCAGGTCTAGACCATACTCTTTAAAATAGGTAATTACAGAGAGAGACCCAACAAATCCCACCATGAGCAGCACTAGGAGACAGTGACAAGGAAAAACTTCCTTTTAAGAGGCAGAAACCTCGAGCAGAACCAGACTCAGGGTGGGCGGCCATCTGCCTTGACCGGTTGGGTTAGGAAGGGGGGGGCGAGAGAAGAACATAGCATAACACGGGTTCCATATAAAATGTAAGGTGATGCCAGTAATACAGCAGTAGCAATGATAGTAGTGATAATTAAAGTATTAACTGCTAACATAGCAATACAACTAATAGCAGTATAAGTAATACATAGATACACTGTAGCCTGAGCCATGTGAGCATTGGTGCAGCCCTCTGAGGCTCTGGAGGCTGGACCACTCAGCTGTTGCCAAGACTACATTAAGCTGTCAGACTTCCCTCTCTATCAGCCTGTCTCTGTAAAGTAGTGGGTAATTGTAATGTATTTTTAATTTAGATAAAATCTTACATCAGGATTATGACATACACAGGATTAATATGGAATCAATAAAACTGCATCATATCCATTAGGGGACCATACTATATATGTATACACAGGGAGATGGACTGCACTAACCGGATCTCATTTTTAATAAAAGAATCATGTCAGCCAATACACTGAGCTAATACTAGTGCCTTCACACGGAACCATGGCGTTAGTAATACTTGTCTCATAATTTATGTTTGTTCTTCAGCTCTGCCTCATGCTAAAATGACCACAATATTTCAAAGTCAAAGCAATAACAACTACTAGCATGGTGCTCTTTAGCCCTTGAGAGTGCTGCTGTACTCATTTAACCTATAATTTACTGTTTCTGACGCATTCATGCTTTCACTAATTCTTTAACTGAGAAACTATGCTAGACAACTCTCAAATTGGTGCAAATGCGCGCATGCAGTAAGGAATTGGGTAATATTTATACACTGTGCATCCAGGAAGTATTCACATCCCTACACTTTTTTCCATACTGATTTTATCATAAGGCTGCAACATAAGAAAACATTTTTTTCCCTAAACAAAGCCAATACAGGATTTCTGCAAAGTTATTAAAAAGGAAAAACTGAAACATCACATGGACATAAGTATTAAGACCTTTTGCACTGACACTTGAAATTTAGCTCAGGTGCCTCCCATTTCTCTGTTCAGCTTTGAGAGGTTTCTACACCTCAACTGACTGGACATGATTTGGAAAGGCACACACCTGTCCGTGAGGTCCCACAGCTGACAATGCATATCAAAAGAGCAAAGAGCAAAAACCAAACCATGAGGAAGAAGAAACTGTGTGCAGTGCTCGGAGACAGGATTGTGTTGAGGCATAGATCTGGGGAAGGCTCCTACAGCTGTCTGTTGGGCCAAACAGAGCAATCAGGGGAGAAGGGCCTTGACAGGAGAGGTCACCAAGAACACGATGGTCTCTTAACTGAGCTCCAGAGATCCTTTGTGGAGATATGAGAAACCTGGAAGATGGTGCTGACTGGCTAGCAGTTTTCAAGCGAGTAGTGTGATAGGAGAATGGAAAGTAAGGCAGCAGCTCTGATATAAGCGAGCACTGGAGCACAAAGAAACACAAGTGACTAAGCAAACACTAGACTTTAACTCAGATCATTAATGAGGCTTAGTGGTCAAGAAAGTTGATACCACAATCAAGGCACAACAATCTGGTAGTGAGTGGATGAGCAGGTGATGACTAATAGAGAACAGGTGAGTCAGTGAGCTGGAGCAGCACCATGCCTCCACACACAGCCACATGAGAGGAGTCACAGGGGATGACAGATAGAAGACACAAAGAAAACACTAGGGAGAGCCATGATGGAGACAGAGAAGGGGTGTTCAACAATGGTCCCTGCCCAGAATTGAACCACAGAAGTAGCTGGTATGTAACATGTGCTGTAAACATTTGGCTACCAGAGGGCTCTGCTTTGTGGGATTGATAGCAAAATGTAGAGTACATGCCGTGGAAACTACCTTTTAAAAAAATTCTGTTGTAGTAATCCAAAAATATAGTGGACAAAATTCACACATAGAATCCATTCATCTATCAGAGATGTCTGATCAGGGGCGCCACAGCACAGGTAGAGGACTCAACAGACAGAGGGAGGAAGTTGGTACATCTTGTTCCAGGAGCTCACTGGACAATCCACAATGTATTCACCCACCTGCTTCTCCATGGATCGCCTTGCTTAATGATGAAGCAGGTCTGTATTTGAGGTTCTTATGGTCTATCCAAATCAGTAACAGAACTTTTAGCAGTATAGGTAAAATTCTCTTTTACCAAGAGAACATTTATATTTTATAATGAATTAATTATTATAAAGATTGGCAAAACCTTTTGTAGGAGTGGGCCAATGAAAAACTAACTGATGGGCATGCTGAATGTGGGTCACCTCATCTGGAGAGAAGATCAGGTCATAGAGGTACAAGAACATGAATTGGCTCAGCATGTCCCAGATTATGTTGTTGACAAGGGCCTGGAAGACAGATGGGGAGGGCATTTGTGGGCCAGCGACAGCACCAGATACTCAATATGTCCACTAGGTGTTAAAGATATTTTCCTCATTTCCCTCTAAATTCTCACCTAATGTTAAGCATTACGAGCATCTTATGTGGCATAAACTTAAGCACCTTGCAAAGTTCAAAGAACATTAGAATAAGTGGAAGGATTACCACTCTTGATGATAATTCAATTAGACTACTATGGTCAATGCATAACCTAAGAAATTCTCTTCTCCACAAAGAACAATCCTGCATCAGCCGGGTGGAGGGCAGTTTCAGCTGGTGGTGTAACCTCACTGCACTTGCCAAGGTCAGAGGAGGTTACCGCGAAGGTCAAGTATGGGTCTGACACTGGCAGCTGATGGCATTTGGTTTCAAACTGGGGATTGGAGCCATCTAGGATATCAATAACCAACCACATACCTGAGCTCAGAGCTGATCTAACTGATTCCCTCATGAAGAGAAACTGCTTCTGCACCCTGGTGGCTACCCAGACAAGGACAGATAGCTTATATTTAGTAGGGATAGACTGATTATCATTGGCCTTTTTTAATCAATGACCTTCGATAAGGGTCAATTAAAACTGGATTATTTTGGCTTGATGCAGCAGCATCTCTGTCTGCAGTCACTACTCTGTCTCCAGCATTGTCCTGCCCACAGCACCATCTGATTGGTTACGCGGGGTAACAGCCAATCAACAGTGAAAGCTTTCTTGTGCAGTACTCAATCACACTGAACAATTCACTTTTTGCACATTGACCAGGTGCTGCTCGTTGGGACTACTAATTGATTTGAGACTCCACATTTTCTGTGGAAATTTTGTACAACTTTGTTTGTTACTTCATAAAACTTCGGGGCTATTTATTTATTTATTTAAAATTTCAGTTAACTTATAAGAATGCTGCTGACCTGGGAACTCCCTGCACTTTTTGTTTTGTTTTGAACTTAAAACAAAGATAAGTGAAAAGATAAAATAACATTTTTATAGATTTATAATAACATTTACAGATAAAAAAACATTTACATGTGCAAATCTGAAAAGCAGTTTAATAAACATATGGCAAAAGGCATTTAAGCAAAGTTATTGCATTTGGAGTTTGTATTATTCAAAATTTTGATGCCCAATATTTTTTCACTTTACTGCAAATGAATATTGGCTCCAAATGTCGATTATCGACCTCCTTGACTATTAATAGTGATATACATTATTGGCCCTGAAAAAACATATCAGTCTATCTCTCTCTAATATTTAGGGCTGGCTCGGTGCTTGAACCATCCACTTAGCTTCATGCTGGTATAGAGCCTAGACTGCCGGAGATTTCCATGATGCACTAGGTTTCTCTCTCTTTCTGTCTCTATCAGTGTGGATTAACATACCTTAAATACATGTTACTAAGTTGATATCCTCAGTTCCCGTGGTTTTGAGCTCTTCGTTTTCTCTCCTCTTCGCAACCACTTTCTGCAGGTATTCTGCCTCCGGAGCCTGTAGAGTCTGATCTCTGGTGACAAGCCTGCTGCTGCTCCTACAACTCCACCTAGCACCTGCTGTTATATTTGAAATTAATGGTACGCCTTCTTGTATTACTGCTACTTGTGCAATTACTACTTTAATTGTCATTGCTGTTATTACCACTACTTTATAATTAATACCACTTTACATTTTATAAATTTACGTTATGCTGTGTTCTCCTGTCCTATTCTCTACCACCGATCTCCCCTTCCCTTACCCTGAGTCCTGGTTGTGCTCGAGGTTTCTACCTCTTAAAAGGAAGTTTTCCTTGCCACTGTCGCTAGTGCTCATGATGGGGAATTGTTGGGTCTCTTTGTAAATATATAATAATATATGATGCGGTCTACACCTGCTCTATGTGGAAGGGTGCTTGAGATAACGTCTGCTGTGATTTGGTGCTATATAAATAAATTGAATTGAACTGAATTGGGTGGAACAGACAGAGACCAAAGTGGAATGTTTGCCACAATGCACAACCTCGTTTAGCGAAAAAAACCAAACACAACATATTAACACAAACACCTCATACCAACTGTCAAGCGCATGGTGGTGGAGGATGATGATTTGGGCACCGTTAAGTCACTGAGTCAACCACTTTGAACTCCATGGCCATCTGCTTGTGTAAATTGGCTGAGGTGGGTCATGCAACGGGACAATGGTCCCAGCACCAAGCAAATCCCACAACGGAATGGCTGAAAAGAAAAAAGAAGGAGGTATGGTGTTGCAATGGTTGATCGAGAAGTCTGAACAGGAATCCCTTATTGAAAGGACCAGATTGTTTTAATTCAACTCAAACAGACTGCGTTACCTAATTTCCTAGGGGATGTAGAAACTGCAAGCTGGACTGGTTCTGTCCTCTTGTTTCACCACATTTCCACATCAAGCATCACATTAACTAACTTCCCACTTCACATCTCTTCCTTTCCTCCTCTACCATGTTCACAGGATTTTCATACTAGAGCTTCACTGAACTCTGTGAATGGCTTGGACTGTTCTTCCTCTTCCCTGTCTCCAGAGATGCATGGACTGTGTAACCCTCAGATTACACTCAACCATATGGTCTGTTTGACCCATAAGTTGATCTTAGACTGTGTCCAGAGCCCAGCTCATAGACCAAGGGTAGATGCTGGTATCTCATGCCATGTGCTTTGAACAATAAATACCATGATAACAGTTGATACAACCACTGGTGAAACAGCCCCAAAACCCACCGACTTCACCATTATGCAAAGTTTGGTTTAATTCAAACTCTGACTCACTGGATAAATCCACCAAGTCCCTGGGGTTTCCCTGTAACTGGGTGTGACATGACCACATAATAAGAGCCAACACCAACAACTGTGGCAACAGTTGTGTGAAATTATGAAGGTATTCCACACAAACATTTCAACTTTAAAGCCTGTATAGTGCACCCCATTTATGGGACAAGTATGAAGTGAATATGTAGTGTAGAAGAAAATAGGTGTCTGACTGTCTTAACTCTGTATTTATTCAATTTATTTCACATGATTAACAGATCTCTAAACCTGTGGGAAGCTCAGGTCATCCTGTGAAGGAGTTTTGAAACATGTCTATTTATTACTATTTGTTCTTTGTCTACTTCCAATGAATTAGCTTAGTCCAGCCCACACCTTTGATTACCCTGCTGTTCCTGTATTCTGTATAACCTGTGAAACTCACTCTTGGATACAGGGGAGGGAGGGAGGGGGTGAGAATAGCAGAAGAAGAACGCCAACACGGTTCCTTATAAAATGTGAGTGTGCCAATAATGCAGTAGTAGTAATGATAATAGTAATAATTAAAGTATTAACTGCTAATGTAGCAATAAAATAATAGCAGTATAGTAATTTCTAATTAGCATGGTGTTGAGTGAGTTGTGGGGAGCAGCAGGAGGCAGCTCATCACAGATCAGACTCTACTGGATGGCATTTATACAGAAAGGCAGAGGAAGAACAGAAGAGCACATCTACAGGAGAAAGGGAAAGATATTGAGTTAGTAACATGTATTTATGAGATATGAATCATACTGATGAAGTGAGAGAGAGAGAGAGAGACAGAAAAACTGTTGCGTCATGGGAGATCTCTCTGCGATCTGAGCCTACTAACATAACAAGGATGGTTCAACCTAGTAACCCTAAGGAAAGTTTTAGCCTATAAAAGGTATAGTGTCTGCCTCCTGGACTGCAACTGGGAGAAGGTTCACAGTAGAGGAGCCTGACCGCTGAGGCTCTGCCTCCCTATTCGACTCTTAGAAACTCCCTGGGAACCACCAGTAAACCAGCATTCTGGGGCCTTAATGTCCTGAGTGGGATTGGCGCAGGGGTCCTATGAGATCTTTAAGGTATGATGGTGCCTGACCATTAAGGGCTTTGTAAGTGAGGAGGAGGTTTTGTGAATTCTATTCTGGATTTGACTGGAGCCAATGTGAAGACTAACACAGAATGTGGTCTCTTTTCCTGGTTCCTGTCGGTAATCGTGCGCAGCATTTTCGGATCAGCTGCAAGTCTTTAAGGGAACTTGTTGGGGCAGCTGATAATAATGAATTACAGTGGTCAGCCTGGAAGTAACAAATGCATGGATAGTTTTTGCATCCTTTTGAGACAGAAAATGTCTAATTTTTGGTGATATTCACGGAGGTGAAAAGAGGCGATCCACAAGTTTGTTTTATGTGTGAGTTAAAGGACATATCACAATCAAGATAACTCCCAGATTCTGTACAGTGGAGCTGGAGGCCAGGTCAATGCCTGTCTAATGTAACTACATCATTGAAAGTTTTATTTCTGATATTGTTTCAGGACCAGTACAATGACTTTTAGTTTTATCTGGGTTCAAACAGTTCAGTACGGTTCCTTTGCGCCAGTATAACGTTCAGTCTCTGTAAAAAGGATGTGATGGTCGTTGTATCAAAAAGCAACACAGAGATCTAACAGGTTAAAGGCAAAACTTAAGTGTTGTCTGATGCAATTAGGGAATTAGTTCATAACTTTTTACAGGGTGCTGTCTCTGTGCTGACTGAGACAACCTAAATCCCTGACTGAAAACCTCAAAATAAACTATTATCCTGTAGAAAGTCCCTTTTAACTGTTTTGCAACTGCTCTCAGGATCTTAGAAAGGGGAGGTTAGATATAGGTCTGTAATTGGCTAATACGTCTGGTTAAATTGGGCTTTTTAGGAGAGGTTTGATTACGCTGCTTTTGTGCATTCGGCACAACCTGTCACCAGGATGATTTAGACATGCTGAAGGTTCAGATGCGAAATAATTGATGTGACTGGGGGAGGCGATGGGAGAAAAAGAAATTGAGTTAGGTTTCGCAGCTGAGTCTGGATCTGTGTTTGACATAAATCAGTGCTGGTTGAAGGCAGAATGTGATTAATTTTATTTCCTAATAGTGGAGGCTATCATTAAAAGAAATTAATAAAATCATTACTGCTAAGGGTTTATAGGGTGTGTGGATCTATAGACCTGTGACTCTCTGTCCCAGCCTGGCTACAGTGCTGAAAAAGAAACCTGGGGTTGTTCTTATTATCCTCTATTAATGACGAGTAATAGGCGCCTCTTGCATTACAGAGAGACGCTTTTGTATCTTTGACACTATCCTGCCAGGCTAAGCGAGATTCTTCCAGTTTAGTAATCTGATATCAAATGTTAACTAGGTACAGCTTTCGATGAAGATCTGATATTGAGTAATCCACATTTAATTATTTTTATTTTACTGGTATTTGAGGTGGATGTGCTGATTTTTTATTAGATTGTGCTTGTGCTCATTTTTAAATGGTCGGGGCAGACACACGGTCTCTATGGGGTAATGGAGGGTGACTGCTCTAAAGGAGAGGCTCAGGCGTCTTAAATTTGCAGCTCCGTCTCTTTCCTGGCCTGAACTCTGGATTGTCAGGGCTTTGGCTTCCTAATAAGCTCTGTCGAATTTCTAGTAATGAGAGATGCTCCATCCAGAAGTGGGATGAATGCCATCTCTCTATTGAACTGGAGTCTCCCCAAGTTCTTCCAACGATCTACAAATACACTGTTTCTGGACACCACCTGGTAAGCCAGCCGGTTGAGTGAAGACATACTTATTTATACATGTCATCACTAAGTCAGATGAGCAAGGGACCAGAAAACTATGACATCTGATATGGTCTTTGCAAATGCACACACGAATCAATATGAACTTTGTGACCTCGGGCATCATTAAGCTATCGTGAATAACAATTTTACCATATCTACGCTTATCCTTATTCAGCAACTTTAAATAAATTCAATGTGTCGCCCGCTCTGGCCCCAGGAATGCTGCATTTAACTGTGATGCGGCTGGGTGTTCGCTATTTCATGTTTATGAATGGGTTGTAATCACCAGAGTACTGCTTACCTGATTGCTGAATGTCCATGTCCTTTTCAGACTATATTTTGTAATTGTAATACAGTTTCATGTACCACTTATTTATAGAACTGTCAAAACTGTGTGGGGACATAGCGTGGGGAAATATTGAATTACAATACCCATTTTACATTCTCACAATTTCTATGCATGAAATTATAGCTAACGGTTGGCCAATAGCCACTCTAATTTTCCTTTTTACTGTGGTGGCTGGACACACAGTTACTGGTGAGCCTGTTGTTGGAAAAAAAAATTCTCTAGTGCGCGGGGAAATTAGTGGATTGCATTTTAGTTTGTTTGGAGAAAAATAAAAGTGGGTGATAATGTGATCTTGAGAGCCAGAGAGACTGAACAGGAAAAGAAGTGCCACCCACATAACCTCAAAGGACAAAAGACAACACACACTGACAGGTTTGACATTATTGCAGTGTGATTGCAGAAACACAGTGCTTAAACCTGTCATTACGGCGGCATCACCAATAACACAATAATGTGACCACAGAGGTATCATCCATAGAAAATGTGTGGGAGCTGAGGAAAACAGTTCTCGATGTGCTGGCTGCTGCAGGGAAAGGGGAGCAGTAGGTATCAACTTTAATATTAAAGAGACTTTACCCTCTGGTTGTTGTGTAAAATACGGTATGCACAGACAAGCAGCATTTACTTGTGTTTTTAATAAAACCTTACATTTACTGTTTAATATAAACAGTTGGGTCAGAGTGGTGAGGCCATCAGAACTGCTAAAGTATCGTAAATATATACTGAGAGGAACTCTGTGTGTTTGCTGCATTAGGCCAAAAGGTACACTTGTGCTATTATTATTTATTTATTTGTTTATTTTTTATTGTTGTTTGTTGTTTTGGGGCTTTTATGCCTATATTAACAGGACAGTGAAGAAGACAGAGGCAGGAGAGAGAGGTAGAATGAAAGCATGATGAGGTCCGGCTGGTTCAAGTTGAACTGGGGACCAACTGCTCAGAGCACTGAAGCCCATGTGTGCAGCCTAATCCATTCGACTGTCGGGTGTGCTGTGTATTATTTATTATTCCACAAATGTTTATGCAGATGACATTTAAGATCTGGAGCTGAATTATTTTATCTTGAAACGTTATTTTTCTTTTGTAAAAATAAGCAGCACCTTCTTACAGTTTCCTGGCAAATACAAACAAACCCAAAGGGCTCCTGCTCCTTTAATAGTTGTTTTAATTAGTGATTACATTGAGGGTAAAAGCATTAATGTCACAAATTACCAGCCTTGTTTGAGAATTTGGAGAGGTGTTGTCCAACAGTTTTACAGATGTCTCTTTGCCGTGTTTTTATTGAGGAAAATGCTTTTGGGCCAAAGGGGATATTCTGTTGGCGTACCATATGTGGGACAAACATATTCAGCTCTCTCACTACATTCTTACCATTCATGACTGGGAGTTACAGTCTCTACAGGTGTATGAAAGCCTACTAAGGTGAACAGTGCCCCATCGGAACAGTGGTGTAGTCAGCAGAAAAGAAAGAAATTCGTGAAACAGCTGACACAACACTGATGACCTGCTGCAGGCTAACATGGTTTAAATGTCAAGATACTGTCGTGTGCAGCATAAGCAGACTTGAAGGGCATAAAATTAACCTTAACCCCTTACTTGGCGATTATCATGGTGCGCCTCATACCATTTGCATTCAGACTGCAGCCGAATAGTATGCATTCCCCAATGCCGGTTTGTGCATTCTAATGTCGTGCCTAGGAACCTTTGCAACACTGGTTTACATTGGGTGGTTTGGGTGTGACCTACATCCAGTAGTTATAGTTACATTAGTAATAATTGTAAATCATAATGTAAAATAATGGTCTAAATAATTGTAAACAATTTTGTGGCTTCAATAAAAAATTTACCATTAGTTTACCATTAGCTGTGTCACTAATTTGCATCATACAGATATTATATCTATTTTGTGTGCTTTATAGACAAATTAACAATCTCTACTTAATTTAGCATCAACTTGAAAGCAAAAACACAAATAATTAATTTTTTTATACAATTGTAAATAATTCAGGCATCAAGGGGTTAATTGTCTTTCTAACCAGTCAGGTTGCAGGTAAAATGGTCACAATCTCCCCTTCTGTTCCTGAGTTATGGCTTTGAATAATGGCCTGAAGAGTGTCTTTGCAGGATATAAAATATCACCACTTCATCATTTTATCCTACAAGGCATTTCTGTGAATTGTTTTGATAATTACAGGATGAATGCTTGAGTCATAGCAAAAAACATGTTTTGTGAGGTCACAGTGACCTTGACCTTTGACCTTTTCATCAGTTCATGCTTGCTTTAAAATACTGATCTGATTTTGTGTTTACTGCATTTAACTGATGAATAAAAACTAATCATGGGATTATTTTTGACAGCATCCTCACTTTACCTTTAGTGCCTTAACCTTTTGACACACACACACACACACACACAAAATACACAAGGTACAAAATAGGTGTTTCACTGTGCATGGTGCCATTATGACTAAGTGTCAAGAGTAGAAACTAAATTACTAAGCTAATAACTAATAGCTTGTAGGAAGGAAAGCAATGAAAGTAAAATGCAAAGGAAAGGCAATTGTCTTTTTGGCCTGATGGCTCAATTGTAATTTAACCTGTTATAGTTAGTGGAACATGAACACAAATTCATATATTAAATTAATGAAACACAAAGAAGAACTTGCTTGTTTGTTCTGTTTTAAAGAAGAAACTGTTTTCACAACTTGTATTTTTGATCTATTGGACTGGAAATGTTGGTGAGCATATGCTATGATAATCTGGGTGATTATATGGGTGAATGTATCTTTCTAATTCAACACAGCAGCAGTAACAGTGACTCAGTGACACAATGACCCACACATTTGCTGATGTGGCATCTAAAAAGAAGAAAACATCCTCACCTTGAGACTCCCACCTTCAGTGATTCCCAAGACATTGGTCTTTTTAATAGCATCTAAACAGGGACACTGACTCAGGTATGTTACTTAATCTCTAAGCCAGATGAAGGTGAGTGAGGGGTTTGGGCATTGGACTGAGGGAGCTGGGGAGCTGAGAGCTGGCAGCAGGCAGTGAGGGAGCAGTGGAGGCGATAAATGGGGCTGTCTGGGTTGGCCAGGGAATGAGCAGAGGTGGGCAGTTTAGCATCCCCAGCTGAACAGTGGTCTTCCTCTCAACTGATGGTTCTAAAAGCTTTATTCAAAACATAACAACCCATAACATACTGTGGTACCTGTGAGAACAGAAGAAAATAAAACAAATATTACTTTCACACTCAGTGGAAATATTCATCCTCAGTATTTCACCCGATATTTAATCACAATTCAAATGTCTCCTGTATTTTAAGTATAGATTTGAATATGAATTAATGTTGCTATTTATACAATAAAGAAATTACTTACTTTTTAACTATTTTAACCATGTGACAATCTCCACTAGAGGTGCTGTAATGTAGTATATTTGACTTGAAATATTTATTCACATTTTCAGCTGCAGTCAATATAAATCACAGAGACTGGTGAAAATCAAATGCAAAATACAACTTTAACCAGTTTAAATTTTACTGCAGCTACTGCAAAAGATAAACCTAAAACTACACCTAATTTCTACATAGCTCGGTCTAGCTAAGGAATGTTAGATTCTTCATAATCTAGCGAATTTTGATCTATTTATTATTATAATTATTTAAACATACACTCATTTCAAACTTTCAAACAAACAAATTTTTTTTTTTTTAAAAAGGGCATTATAGGTGACTTGACATTACAAAATAAAATTAAGCTTAATAACATACTTTGTACCAGGCAGGTGCTAGATAAACAAGAATATTAATGTTTCCTTTTACCTGGGAAGACACTTGTACCCTTGACACTGAAACCATTGTTACTTCATGCATTATGCTACTTCAATAAAAGCAACCAATTCCATAATTAAACAAGGGGACAAAATAAAACAGCATTGAGAAAATGTCTAAAATGAACAAGCATTATTCCTTTGAGACAAATTTACAGGCAGACTGAGGTCTGGAAGGCTGGAATTGGCAAGGCAGGGTGGCTTGTTTTAGAGCAGAACTTGAACTCTGTGACCAGGCAGGCGGTGATCCCTGGGCACAAGGAGACAATATTTAGCACAGGGAAAACACTGGGGTAAAGCGTGTTTCTGACTCAGTGGCTGAACATGAGCTACCAGACTGGTGAAACAACATGGACATCTAATAAAGGTGGATGTGGCCCGATACATACCATGAGTCTTGATGAACTGATGACCTGTAGGTGTGTGTTGTTGGCTAATAGGCAAACAGGTAGTTGAGAGGGGAGGAGAAGGAGGTTTGATTGTAAGGCATATTCAGCTCCTTGGTCTGGCTGCACTATATAAACTGGTAGCAACCGGTCTTTCTCTCTCTCTCTCTCAACTTCACCCTGTTTGGTTTTGGTTTATATTCTGTTAGTCTTAATGTTAGTTTCCTTTTCAATTATATTTAATAAATGTGTGTTTTCGTTTGAACATGGTCTTTCCTTCCTTTTGTCATGACTACAGGCTGGGTTGTGACAACACACACAGACAGGCGGACAGACAGCCTTGGAAAGTGGAAAACACCAAACACCAGAGTCACCCAGGTACCTCCATTGTTCACGTGGCCAAAATGTTTGCAGTCCTGTGTGTTGTTGATTTTGATGGGGGGTTTTGTTTTCAAGGTTTGAAGTTCGATTGCACTTTGTGTGATGGGCATTTTCAACGAACATTTTGACTTGTCATCTGGTAAGCAGATTGTTACAGTTTAGTCGCTAGCGTGTGATGGTCTGCCAACATGAACAATACCAGCACCTTGAAATTGGCACAGTTAAATGCAGCCCTCTTTCGTTTTATTATTTACCTGTGCTTTTCCCCCTTGTGACATGTCAATATGTCAAAGGAGCTCTGGCCATTTATAATGCAGCAATGTTTGTTAATTATCCGAACTGTCTTCAGTTCAGTTGTAAATTCAGTGTGTTGCTGGTTCAAACTGTTCAGTGGCTTCTGCTACCACTCTCAGTCATATTTTTGATCTCTGGGAGATTTAAGTGAACCACAGTGACAAAAAATGTGTTTTCTCTGAAAAACAGCAGAAGGACTGGCATTGCCAGCGACAGCAGGACTGCAACCAGTAGACTCCGAACCCTTGTTGTTCATTACGCACACATCCTTCACACTACTTTCTGTATTGACTCTGAATATTCTGATTGAGCTCGGTCTTTATTTTGTCTATTCATTTAATACTTAGACCATTTTCTGGCTACTTACTACATTTCCCTTGAAATAATCATATAAAAATAAAAAATATATAAATGATTAATGTAACTGCTAATATAAAATTGTTCCATAGGAACATAGCTGAAATGAGACTGGGTTGGCAGTAGCCTGTGACTGGATGTGAAGTTGCTGGAACACTTTCGTCAATCAACCAACTTATTATTCTGAAGCTTGTACTGTATTAAGCTTATTTTGTTGATACTAAGAACCACAATATCTGTTGCCTCTGTGGATGTCCTTTGAACTGTGTCAATTACTTTGCAACTATTACACTGGCACCCCTGAAAGAATCTATTCACACATTATCCTATTCAAGTGACAGTCACCTTGTGTCATATATTGTGCAGATGAAACCCACAAAGTGACCTCCTACACTCAAGTGAGTGAAGATGCTATCTCAACCATTCTAATCTTGCTTCTCACTGCTGTTGTGTTTGATGAATATTTGGCTTGACATACAGCTCACTCAGATCTCAACTTAGTTGTAACCTATAGCTAGAGGGCCTAGTGCCATCATACATTGAACACACACATGCATACATGTGCAAAAACACATGCACAGATCGCACACATGCGTACACAAACACATATTCAAATGCTTTTAAGCACACAAACACCACGTTAAACACCCATTTATATCAATCGAGAGCTAATTTGGTCTCTTCAGACTTTACACTCTCCGTCACCCTGTCTCCTCAGCATTTCTCTCTGGAGAGCCAATTGAATCGCACCAGACAAGAAAAACTAAGCAGGTACCATGCATCCCATACAAACCCAGAAAATCTCCGGTCAAACTGAGGAGACAGCTACCAATGAAGCCTGTGATAACAATAACAAACTGTGGACCAAACTAACAGCTGTTTTCACCACCAACTAGCACTCTCTTATCACTCATAAAATTAGAGCCCACCTCGCCACTCCCATTGTGTAATAACAGTCAACAGCTCTGCTGACCCACTTGATGGATTGTGATGGAATGCACTGAATGCCGATATCGTTCTCCTCCGAAGTTTTCTCATCTCTGCCACCCACACAGCTATGCTGATTATACAGCAGCATAACAGATGTTGGTTTCACTCGCCTCTCCCACACAGCAATACCAGCCACATACACTTGTTCACGACAATCACCCCTGTACTGAGAGATCATTGGCTGTCGACAGACTTTATGTGCAAACTAAGTAAGTGGATGTGAGTGGAACAGTATTAGAGAAAAAATGTGAAGATGTTGTGTGTTTTGTGAAACTGAAGGAAATGTGTTTTTAGTGTATGTGTGTGTGTGTGTGTGTGTGTGTGTGAGAGAGAGAGAGAGAGGGATTAACTTTTTAATTATCCAGGTAAGTTCACTAAGTACTTAACTGACTTGAGCAACAGTTTGCAAACAAATACACAAGGGTGTTGACATTTGAAGCAGCCAACACAATACAGATCACTAGGCTGCACCTTACTAAAGAATAATTTGACATTGGTTGTTGGAGAAAGCATATCATTCTGTTTACTTTTTCAACCTGATTTTAAAGCTAATGTAAGTTGGCCCAGGCTCATCAAATGTGTGTTCTCTCTAGATTTGCACATACTTTTTAATTAAGTCTCTCCTGATTGAAATGCTGTTGCCGTTTAAAAATGCTTTACTGACAAATGTCCTTGAACATAAGCCCTTGTTTGTTTTCTGTATGGACAGAATGAGGTGATTGGCAGTTGGGAGAAGACAGACATTAAACTGGCTGAATTATCAGTAAAAAAAGATCAACACCTGTGCTGGAAAATGTCTGATTAGATACTGCTTTAAAAAATCAGTTGTAAGTGGGCATGATCTGAAGTTTAATACTATGTTATTTCTGCCACTAACAATGAATGGAAGCTAAAATGATTGTGCTGATAATGCAGACTCCCCATTTTAGCATGGCACCTGTGCTGCTGTTAAGAATGATAACAGTGGCAGTTTTACCATAAAAATTCATGGGAGTTTTAGAAACAAAGGATATTTCATGAGGAGTAATCAAAAGCAGCCTCTCATTTTAATTACATTTATTGACTGAAATGGCATAGTGAAATACCTAGTTGATGTGAAGTCTGTGGGTTGGTTAAAAATCCTGTCAAAGGGCTATTTGGTGTAAGAATAATGACTCTTTTTTCAGTGAGCTAAATACTAGTTCATACAAGGACACAAACCACTCAACTATCAGTTCTCTCATGAAACAATGTTTTAAGCGGACTGATTTTTACCAGGAGATATAAACTTTTGTGTCTGTTCTCCTACATCTCACTCTCTCTCTGTATCTCTCTCTCACACACACAAAAATTACTGTAACATCATTAGATTACATATTTATCAGTGAACTGGGTCATAAAGTTGCTTTAAAAGAAGAGGGCAGAACCAAATTTTGGCTTTTTGTCTGCTCACCAAAACAGTGACTCCTGAATCTATCACACAGACGTATAGTGAATGCACAATCAGTGGGTGTGACCCATTCCTCTCCTGAAAGCTTGCTGATTTCCATTCATTACTTTTCCATATTTGAGGCTTCCTTGAGCATGTGAGCACGAACCTGCTAATTATTATTAGGTTATGTGTTCGAAGCTAAATTTCATTGATTGAAAAGATGAATGAAAACTTCTCTTTCAGAGCATATAATGAATCAATAGGGCAGAGTGAAAGGTTTGTCATAAGAATTTAGAGTTATACAGTTCTCAATATAATGAAGGTTAAGGTTAAGACAGACAAACATTTTCAGGTACTCTTATCTTTTAAAAATATTTTATTACTTTGTTCAATTCATGTTTCAACATGCTTTATTAACTAATGCATCTGCAACGATGACTGGCCAGTCGTTATTGTCTGTTAAATAAGTCCATGCAACCACAGAAACACACCCACTGCAGCAACAGTAAAAATGAAACACACCACCAAGAACCCCAGATGCTCACGAGCAAAATAAACAGCTGTTCTCATTGTCAGGGAGAATCTTAGGGGCGTGTTGTATGGCAGTATTGTTATTTCAACAACATAAATCATCTCCTCACTGAGTGGGTAACATCTTTTCCAACCTGTTCTTATTCCCTGGGTTGTCAATGCTGACACTTTGTCAAACCTACTGGCACATCTCATGGATATTACTTGGTATCCTTTATACTGATGCTCAGGGTTTCTGCCGAAACTCCAATGATATTTGAGACAGTAACTGCTCAGCTGTTTTATGACTCTACTGAGCTGTGACATTTCCCATTGTTGGAGAGGCCAAGGGCACGACACACATTTTCTGGTTTTCTTTTCAATGTTTTCTTTAATGATATCATGCCAAAAAACACACAGAAGTCTACTTTATGAAGTGTATCGTTTCTTCCTGTTTCTGAGATTTTTGTTATTTTCCATGGTTTTGGATAATTGCAGAGCTTTGAATACTACAATTGCATGGCATAAATACCATGTGGCAATAAACACCAACTACTTTTTCAGATAGATTTATTTGTTTAATATTCACCTGTTAGCAACCGAATCTTTGAAGTGTATTAAGTGGCAGTTAACAGTGACAAATGTAATTAAGCGATTTAATCATGTTAACATTTCGACAAATGACTTTGACAATTTCTTGTTGTTTGCATAATTTCCCCAGTTTGCTTGCCAAACGGTTTTAGTTCCACCTACTAATGATGTGGATCAGCAAAGGGATGGATATATGCCCTGCATCTTTTCTAGGGCCTCCCATTTCCTGCTCATTTCTCTGGGCCAGCATAACCCCGCATCAGGTGTGTGAGCCAGCAGTTTCATTTGAGAAAGGATAAGGCTGTTTGATGCATGGAGAAAGAGTCTAATAAAATTAAAAAATAAATGAGTGAGGGAGGTAGTGAAAGGAAGAGAGAGGACAACTTTTTATATCAAAATACAAATATAATAAAAATAAAATGGCATCAAGTAATGGGTGGGCATTGCATTTTTTAAAAGTGTGTTGAGGATAAATATGTGCATTTTAATCAACCTTTCACACTGCAAAATGTATGACCCCCTATGCTCATACTGGCAAATGATCACTGGTGATTGCTCACACACTTAATATAACAACATTGATTTGTTATGGAGATTTGAATAATTCAAACAAGATGACCCATCCTCAACAGAAATGAAAAGGAGGCGCGTGAGTCACAGTTTACTGATACATACCAAAGAAAAGAGAAAAATGAAAAGAAAACTACAAGTGAAAGCTATGATGCAGATAAACATGGAAACTGAATCCTAAGTGTTTAAACAACCAAGACAGACAACTAAAATGTCTGATATGCTAGAAATTCTGCTTATTCAGTGTCTTTAAGCTTTACTTTAGCTAGTGGTGTATTTGTGTGACAGTTTATCCCTCTGTAACTGATGTCAGAACTCAATGAAACTTCAGGTTTTTTCTTGTAGACCCCTGCTGTTCTTGTCTCTGCTTATGTTTGAATCAGGACATAAGGAGCACACACTAAAGAAGGGTCAACACTAGTTCGAGTGTTTCACTTGACCTCATTATGCTTTGTTCTGTTACATCTCTTAACTTCAAGCTTAAATACGACTAATAGACAAACTTAATACTAATGTATTTTGAAATCAACATTACATTATTTGGGTGTATGATACAAAATGTGTATGCAAGTTACATGTAGCCCTTTTCAAATGAAAATACTTGGAGCAGGACAAAATAACTATCCAACCATTATTTTATTACGCTACATAAAAGGTTGCGGGGCTGGAGCCAATCCCAGACATTGGGGAGGCGAGGGCCAAGGTACAATTGGCGCTTGCTCATCAAAGGCTGAGATACGAGAGACAAACAAAACCACTGTATTGGAGCTCTCTCCCACGAGGCGAGAGATTTGTTCAGCTACCATTGCTGGAAGAATTTCTCATGCACCTCGTTGTGGGGTGGCTACTTGGTTGCAGTCAAGGTTGGTAACCTTTGAGTGAGGGTAGCTGTCAGGTTGAAGAAGGAGGACTTTTAGTTTTGCTGGCCTGGGGTCTCATAAAGCAGCAGATGGCAGGCGGGCGGTATTACAGTTATTGGGATGCAAAACTGACAAACCTTTAGGTTATCCAGTCAATCTATGTTCAGCAGGCCTTCTCTGCTGGCCTTAACCATCACAATCACTGAATTCTATTCTTATATAGGTTTTTCCATTAATACTATATATTAAGTTGTTACAATACAGTCTATTCTCCCTCATCTCATAACTTTCCTCTCGGTTGCTGCTTCCAATAGAGTCTGTTTATGTTAGAACTTTTACCCAGTTTCAACCATTATTGTTTGCCAAGTTAAAGGAAATCTGTATGGGAGCTATTCAGAATAAATAGTGCAGAGCTCCGCAATTTAAAATGAATGATGAAACTGTTGCCTCATGGATCAACAACCAATCAGTTTTGAGTTGTCCAAGACCAGGGGCCATCTAGCCTACCATGATGTTTAACTTTCATATTGTCATTTAATTGGTGAGTCAGAGAGTACTGGTCAGAGCTAGCGACTGCATCTATAACTACTAGCACAAGCTAAAACATGTTAGTATAGATTTAACATTAACTAGGTTCAAGTTTATTGAGGGTTTATCACCAATAGCGACTCAGTTCCCATTCTCGTCTTTTTTTTTTTTTTTTTTAAATCACCATGGAGGCTAATGTTTTTAATTCACTTTAGATACAGAATGTCCCATGACGAAGCAGTTTTTGATTTGTCTGCTGGAAATAGTCAGCAGTTTTCAGTGAGTGTCATGGAACGGTTCAAATTCAGGACAAAAAAAAAAAAAAAAAAAAAAAGGGGAGACCACACAAACAAAGTTTACAAGTAAATTACATTTATTTAACTAATGTTCAATCAAAAACAACGTTCACTTAAAGTTATGTATGTCAGTAAAATGAGTAGTGTAAATTGTGAACAATGAGTGGTAGAACATGTGGTGGGCAAAAAGAAGATAAGTCTAATAACAAGCACAGCCCAAAGGTCCTGCCTGATGGTTCACCAGTCCTCTTTTATAGCAATCAGGACATGAGGGGTGATTGACTCAGTCCTCCTGACTGGGACTGCCTCCTCTCCTGTTTGTCCAGGAGGAACAACAAAACAAGAGGAAGTGCATGAGTTCATAAGATAAAAAAAAAAAAAAAAAAGAACAGTCATGTACACTGCCAAAACATTTACATAAGAATTATGCGATATTGAGACAGGTAAATCACTACCAGACAAGTCTCCCAGGTATTATAACTTACTGTTCTGGAGACAAAAATCACAATCAACAGATATATACATCCTACTACCCAAAATGTATCTCCAGATACCGCATGCAGTTCTTATTAAGGTCTCTAACTCCGGAACCTTAATTTCAACAATTTAAAGGGTGAAACAGGGAAAAACAGAAGGCAAAGATTGGCGGTTACAGTCTACACCAGTAGAGGCACAGGGAGCATCCAGCCATCACATTTTCAAACCTTGTTAACAGCAAAAATATCCAAATGATAGGGCTGCAAAAGCCATGCCCATCTCATCAAGCGATTAGAGTTCATAAAGAGTGCAAAAGTAAGGGGTTATGATCTTTATACTGTAAGCAAGTTTAGAACCAATATACACATTAAAATGTATAAATCCCCAAACTAAATGCTAAGGCCTCTTTTTCAATGACAAAATAGTTCAGTTGATAGGAATTGAACTTTTGAAAAAGAATCTGACTCTACCCCATCATCAGCTTGCTTAACAATACTGCTCCATAACCCACATGACAGCATCCTACCTGCAAATTAAGGTTTATCAAACTGAGTGCTGCTTAAAAGCAGGAGATGAACAAAGGAAGGCTTTACATTTTTCAAAAGCACACTGGGCTGGCTGACCGCATGCCTAGAAAAATGCATCAACTCCTTTTAGTGGTGGGAGGTGGAAAGTCCTTAATAAACTTCCACATGTATGTCTACCATTATTGGACAAAATTATTGGTTGACACGCCTCTTCAGTGTCACGTGGAGGTCAGGACGGTACACCTGGGGGAGTATGATGGCAGACCGGGTGGTGGTGCCATTTTTTTTAAAAAGGGGGACTGGAGGGTGTGCTCGGGTATCGAGGTATCCAGCTACTCAGCCTCCTGGAAATCTTACTCCAGGGTGCTGTAAGGAAACTCAGACCGATTGTTAGTCTCCGATTCAGAGGAACAATGCAAAATTTGTCTGTACGGAACAGTGGTCAGCTTTTCACTCTTAAAAGGACTGTAGAGGGAGTCATGAATTTAAGCATGTGTTTATGTTTTGAACTTGGAAGGCTTATGACTGCATCCCCGAAGATTCTGTGGGGGCACTGCGGGAGTATAAATTTTAGAGGCGCTGATGCAAAAGCCATCCGGTCCTTGTACAATAAAGTGAAACTGTGTTTGCATTATCGGCACAAAAGTGAAACTACGTTTCCGGTGGGTGTTAGGTCTGCCGGTTTGTACACAATACTCCCGGTCCTGTTTGCGTATTCTGGATCCCTCTTCTCCTCTCTCAGAGGTCTCTCTCTCTTCTCAGCCAACTCTCAGGGATGAGTTGAGCTCTTGCCTTACTATCTCTCCCCAGAGAGTGCTCTCTTCTCAGGACTCTTTGACAGGTCATGTCTCACTTCTGCTCTCTGACCTCCATGAGGCCTTCCTGGAGAGTACAGGCCACATTGGATTGGTTATGGGTAGTGGCAAGGAGTCTACCAAAGATTTGAGATCAACACCAGGAAGTACAACACAAGGTCTGCCACAGCTGGGTTCTGCCAAAAAGGAGCCACAGAGGAGAGTTGGTGTCAACCTGCTAACTCTGAAATCAGTGCAGAACAACACAAGCCACAAGCCAGGACAGGGCACAGTTTACTGGACTTCAACAACAACAACAGGACTTTGTGAGCAACACAAAAGGCATCTTCTTTCCCCCACGGACTTGGTAATGTAACTGGGCCTAGTTTACATTACCTTACTTTGTGGCCAAACATAGGACTTTCAGCATAGTGTATGTATTGAATTCAGCATTATCACTTGTACTTTCAGTTTATTGTATCTGTTTAAAATTAGTTACTGGTTGTTATATGTTCACATGTGGGTGGCTCACTGTCTTGCATGCAGCACTAACCTCCATACTGTCTGACACCTTCTGACTTTGCCTCGACAAACGCCTCGCCTGATGAAACCTTGCGGTTGGTCTAGAGGCCATCTTTGATTCCCCATCTTTGTTACAGTTCATTTTAGCTGCCCCTACTTGGTCCCACTACAATCCTCTATGCATGGCAAAGCTCTGGTTTTCTGACACTATTGATTTTTCCGTCAGTGCATGACCGAAAACTGGAATCAGGTTCTTTAGCAAACATCAGGTTTCTATCTTGAATTACAAGGTTCTGTAAAGGTTGTCTAGTATATATTGAACATCTCTGTCAGTTATTGCCTCTTACCTGGTGAAACCCGATAAAGCAGCTGCTTGATTGGCTGTGCTTTCCAACGTCTGTCATGTTCCATAAGATGTGTTTGAGATGGGGTATCTGAAAACAAAAGGCGGGATAGGCATTGATCAATGAAAGCAACTCCTTAGCCACAAGATTTTAAGGTCTCTGAATTATTCAGATGTCCTTACAACACTTTCTCCAACTTGCCAGTCACCTTCCCACACCCATTAGGTTCCCCATCTGAGAACAACTCTATTTACAGAGTGCAGGTTTTAATGGTGGAATGGTAGAACCTACAACTGGCCAAAGAAACATCACCTGATCTCCGGGACTAAACACTCTGTCTAGCTTTACAGTCAAGCAGTGATTTCATGTTCCTCTGATTTTTCCAACCTCGTTTTGTTTGCCCAGCCATATACAGTCTGTGCCTGAAACTATTCCACATAGTCCACCAAATTCTGGAGTTGGTTCAGGCGGTTGGCAGTCTGCTAAAGTACATCATAGTTCCTGAGTGCCCAAGACCAACTCTCTTTGGACTGAATCCAGTGCTCCACCTGAACCCCTCGGCATGAAGCATCCAAGCCAGGTCCCCTTTTACCCAATCATAACCAAGCTCTGTGCAATAACATGCAGGAGTGATTTCAAGGTTTGATAGAAAGCACTCCTAAGCATCATGACTGGGATGATATGCTGATGCCTGGTTATGTGCTTAATCTGTGGCTTCTTTTACAAAACCTGTGAAAACAGCAGATGAAAATTTGAACCTTGGTCAAATGTATGACCTTAGAATACCAAACACTAAAATGAACTGAGACAAGGCCTTCTACAGGCTTAGCTGTAATAGAAGTGCAAGGATAGGCACACTGGACAACATGTAGCCTTGACACGTACAGTCAACAAATATTGATTACAGAGGCAGCAGACCTTTGATGCAAAGCAAAGTACTCAAATGGATTGCATTCAAAGCTGGGGCGAATACAGTGGAGCTAGGTTATAGTGTGGTTTGGCTTATTCATTGGCTAGCAGAGGTGTGGCTTGTTTAATGAAAGCTGACACGTATACTAACCACAGCTGAGCAGTGATGCCGGGATGTGATTGTATGTTTTCAAACTCCCATGACCAGCTACCTCATATAGAGCCTTCAACACCATTTCTCTGAATTTAGTAGGCACCACAATTTGCACCGCTGGGGCTCCCGCAGCTGTCCATTTGAACAGACCATTGTGCAACAGCACCTGATTTTGCACAAAATAACTAGCCTACAGGCCTTGGCTATGTCCCCCTCAGGAAATTTAAACTCAAAGGGTGAAATCAGAAGGATGGAAGCCTTTTTTCTGTTTTAAATCAGAATGGGAAGGAAGCTGAAGAAGAAGAAGCACTGGGTATGGTTACAACTTTTTGTACCTTTTTTTCCACCTGCTGAGCATCCTCATTTCTGGGCTTCATAGCTCGAGTTACTGCACAGACTGGGAGACAACTCCACCTCTGGGTAGACACCACAGCTTTATCCACATTTAACTTAAGTCACTGCGACTGGAACCTGGTAACAACATTTGGTGGTAGTTGTCAGCCCACTTTACACCCTACAATATCATTCTAAAGCATATCACCCCTTTCACAGACAATACTGTGGCATGCTTCATGTCACCTCTCAGAGAACAGACCACAGACAAAGCTCATTTTATACTTTAATTAAGGTGTACCATGCCCAACTGTCAAAATTAAATCCATAGTGTTGGTATCTGTGAGGAAATGAGAACTGGAGCCTGAATAAATAATACTGCCCAGTGTCTCTCTGGATTTTAATAGGCACTTCCTTCTTTCCAGGTAGTGACACATAACTCTCTGAAATAAATGCTGAATAATCACCTTTGCTGAAGCACACAGAAAGGACACAGAGCATCAACATGACCTTTTAGTTTGAACCACCACTTGTTGTGAGGGAACCACAGAGGCAATAAAGCAACAGGTTTTTTCTTACATTGCCTGAAAGCTTTGCCTCCCTTTAAGTGCTAAGATATTCGCTTTTCCAGTGCCTTTTACACTCACAATAATTGCAGATGCTACTGGAATCAGTCTTCCTCAAGTACCGGGCTATGAGATGCGTGCATTGGATTCTACAGAACAGCAGAGACCAGCACGTGCCACAGAACTGTTTTGCTGCACGTGTGCAAAGCTACCAAAATATACTTTATGGTAAAAATATGGTCATAGAATACCAACATAACGTTTAACTTTTCTTATCTTTTTTCATCTATGCAAGTAACAATACTCTCTGGAACACAGTTTTTTAATTGTTCAAAGTCACACAGTCCTTGAGAAGTCTTAACCTCTGATGCTAGCACCAGCGATTAAAGTGCAACCAACTCCAGACAAACTCAAGGAAAGTCTGGTGGTCTCTCAATTCCTAAACGTTACCAATGAAACTGGGAACCAGCTCATATACCCTTAAGTTGATTGTGACATCATAATGTTGCTAGCATCAGTCAAAAGCGTGGGCCTCCCTGTGCCTTACCTGTGAGGACACATTGTGAAATAGTATGCGTACTTCATCAGACCAGTCCTGAGGTCTGCCAACCACTCCAAGAAGGTCTGGATCTTTTTCTGTGAGCAGGAAGCAGTTTCAGGTTGAACAATGTCAATTTATTTTCAGTCTGAACAGCATCCTGACCAAAAACTTTCCCTCATTTATCAGCTTCAGTTTATAATGTTTGATTCAACTTTGCTTGCTTTTTTGTTTATCACTTCAGTAGTACAGCTACAGCACATGTTTTAAACAACATCTTGTCATGTTCCAATTTCATCAATAACAACTCATTTTGCTGATGTTAAAGCCTCAGACCATTGCTGTTGCCACATCATGTGTGGTCACCACATCAACAAGATTTTCCTGTCCAATCACAATTTCTTTGAAATGTTTATCAGTCCCCTCAATACCAAAGTGCTTAGCAATCTGTAACAATTGCTCCTTTGTGCACAGATCCAGTAACAGACTCTTAATGAAGTCTCTGCAATAGCTCATATTCAAAATCCGCACCCTAGTAGAGGACAAAGACCAACAGGATCAAGTGAAGAATGGCCAAAACTGGAGTTCAAACCCCCAGCCTACCTCAAAAAATGCTATCTAACTCAACCCTAGTCTTCGAGTGGCTAATTGTGGGGTGTACTTATACATTCTAAATCAATGGGGTGGGAGGCAACCGGTTAAACCAGCCAACCCCCCTAAAGCCCATGAGGTGTTCCTGAGAAGAATTCTCTACCCACGTTCGCCACCACACTATGGTTGAAACAACGGTTCCCCAAACAGAACCCACTGTTTAAAGCCTAGCAGGGGGAAAAACTCCAGAAACAAAACCAAAGTCATTCATTTAAAGTCAGCACTGCACTCAAAAAAGATTACTACCAGGGTCTGACCAAACCCTCTCTGCCAGGACCAGAACAAATATTTGTGTGAATCTCCCACCACAATTTACACAAGTGAATGACTTCACAAACAAAGTAGCACAGAACACAGCACTACCAATTACCAAGGTCAAAATTCATGTGTCACCACTACAAACAAGGCCAAAAAGCCAACCAAAATTCAGCAAAAATCCAAAACAAAAAACACAGCCCAAAGGTCCTGCCTGATGGTAGGAGAGAGAGAGAGAACTGATTTCACCAGTCCTCTTTTGCCTGCTTAATCGGACATGAGTGAATTCAGTGCAACTCTGATCTCCTGACTTTGTAGGACCGCCTGAAAAGGAAGAGGAGGAACAACAAAACAGAGAGAACCAAACAGAGAGGAAGGGGTCATGGGGTCATCACAGTGAGTAAAATACATTTTACCTATATTTTATTGTTTACGTCTTTGTCTTTAAAGGGTCAGAATGCTGATGTCAGTGGGCATGCCTTGTCTATGTGGTCACCCTAGATGCATCATATCCAGAACTTAAGTAAAAGTGAAACTTTCAGAAAGAACAGAATAGACAGTTAGGTAGAACAAAACTGAACAAATCTGAGTAATTGCAAATACATATATCAATACTAGACACCTTAAAGATTATGTGTGCCAAAAATCATTGTCCTATCATTATGTTAACATACTTTAGAAACCATTTTAGATATAACCTAAACTCAAAAATATGCAAACCATAAGTAATAACAAAGACAACCAGCTAAAACCAAAATGTGCCTTAAAGTTCCCTAGTTTTACCATTCAAGTGTCGAATAGCCCAGGCAATGTACTTCTTATAAACTGCTCAAATTTAAGACAGGGTTGTCTGAACCTCCTCCCAGAGAGCATTTCCTCAAAGAGGCGAGCTGCTGACTGAGAATTATCTCCAACATTATTCAATGCTTTTTGGTGAAACATAACTTTAGAAATTGAAGAGAGTGATCCGAGAGAGTAGCCAGTAATTTTAAGTTCAATCTTAACTATTTTCTCTAATGCATTTGTTTCAGCAGTCATCAGACTAACAAACCAAATTGCATTGTGTGAAGTGTATTTTTGAAGTAATTTAAATCCAGTTTACATCCATGTTGATTTGCTTGCAGTCCTCTTCCCTCCCTGTGCTAGCACATTGCAGCTTTTCTTGGCTTGTTACCGCCACGTGCTGATTAGTGAAATAGTGTGACAACATGGGTGAAACTGTGTATTTCATTCTCATGTTTGTGCATAAGATAAAAAAAAACAGGGACCAATCCATATAAAACCAGCTCCACTGCTCTACTAGAGGTATAATCCTTCACAGCGAACCTTTAACAAATCCAAGTTGTAAAATGTTCTTTTCCAACTTAAACTCCCAAATGTCAACAAATCAACTCATGTTAACAGTCAAAGATAATAGTTAATAATAATTTGATAAGTGATAAATGCTCAAAGCTACAGAGCTGAGATATAGCATCATTCTCTACTCCCATCTTTATACAGTTTAAACCCCAAACTGCACATGTGCAGCATGAATGTCGGGTAGTAGAACCCTCACTGTGAAACCTTTATAATGTACAGAGTATATACAATACATAGATTAAATTAAGCAGTCACAGACTTGTAGTATAGAGGGTACTGAAGTGTACAGCTGGTGCTGCTCTCCAGCAGAGCTTGTTCCATTAACCCTAAGAAGAGTGCAGGCAGTTACAGTGACAATAGACCTTGCAGCTTGGGAAACTCAATAACACCAGGAAGACACAAAGCCAAGCATCAATCCAGCAGGAAGCCCAAGACTAAGCTTTACTTCCACATGGATTTGTCACAGTACAATGTCAGCTGAACTGTCTCCTGTGGTCCATATGCCTGAGGCAACAGAGGAGGTGGTGATGAAGGTAGATCTCTAAAGAAGATTTTGTTGAAGATGTGTTTTCATCATGCTGTTTTCCTCAAATAAAAAAGCAAAAGAGGTTTTTTATTTGATCATTTGCTTCCTAAACATCGATTTAAAAAAAAAAGAAGAAAATATTCAATCATGATTTACAGATTGCCTTGGCTAATGAGATTGGCTGCATATTAAAGGAAATTTACAAAGAAAATGAATATAGGTCTAACAGAGACCTGCATCTTAGGCAAAAGCTTTACAGCTTTACAATTACGCAACACTACCTTTATTATTCTCCTCACAGCCATAATCTTCTAATCTTTTCAACCTGGAAATCAAAAAATAATATAGAACAATGGAAGAATCCTCTGATAATATATCCCGGAAAAAAGATATGTCTCCCTCAACCATAAAACAGCTGATTTCAATAAAACCTGGTCAACAGTCATCAATAAATTAACCTTCACAATTGCCTGATTGCCAGTCTACAATGCAATGATGAATGAATACACACAAACGCACACACACACACACACACAATCAACCCACTCTATCCCACAATGCAACCCTCAATCCCTTGTCTCCATAGGTATGGCCATTCACTGGAGTTGCCCTGGTCTGTGATTGATGTTACATGATGGATAAGTGCTTGTGTTCTCCAGAACCATAACCGACAATAACTCAAACATAAAGAAAAAATAAATAATAGCAAAGGCTGTTGGCCAGGATAAGCAAACTTATATTACAACCTGGCCTCATTGATTTGTCTTTGTTTTACTTTATATATTGACTTTTGGCTATATCTACATTTTTTTTGTAATCACTAAAACAATAAATAAATAAAAACCTCCAAGTTGGCAACCTCAGATGTCTTGCATTGGCCAATCAACAGTCTAAAATCAGAATATGATTAGCTAACAATTATATAAAACAGAGAAAAGTGGCAAATCTTCAGAGCAAAACTGGAGAAGCTACAACTAGGAAACAGGAAAGAGGTAAGAGTTGTCACTCTCTGCTTTGGTCATCAAGAGAGCAGGAGCCCTCTCTACTCTGCTGCTTTTCAAGAGAGAACATTATGATAATGTTGGGGTACCCACAGGGGTAAGAACAAAGCTCTCTGACCCCCATAAGGCCTGCCTGAAGCAGAGGCCTACACTGGGCTGAACTTAGGTAGCAACATGAGAGCCTGTCCAAGGATTTAAGGTGAAACAAGGTCTGTCAGCTGGAGCTACAAAGCAGAGTTAACATCAGCTAGCTAACTCTGCAAGAAGAGCAACCATAGAACTCTTCAACAACACTGAAGCCACACAAGGTACGGTAAACTGCAGTTGTCCTGACTACAACTGCAGTTTACCGTACCTTAAAAACAACAACAGGACTTTGCCCAGCTGTACACCTGGAAGGTGTCTCTTTTTTCTCAAGGACTTCATGTAACTGGGCCTTGTTTACCTTACCTTACATAGCACAGCTTGGTTAAGCATCAGACTGTTCAACTTTGCCAGAGTGTTGTATTTATTTAACTCTAAGTAATTATTTAAATATCTGTTAATAGTCAGGTTACTGATTAATGTTAGCATGTTCACACATGTAGGAATGAAGGTACATCTTGCTGTTTTGCATGCAACTTGCTATTGGTCGGTCCTAGAGGCCATCTTTAAAACTGTAACCATCTTAAATCAGCTGCCATTGTCTCACACACACACACACACACACACACACATTCAATTAGTTTAGATATTGTGGTTTGTCATTTCATTTTCATATTTGTCAAATAAATATTTTTAAACATTTAATAATGTGCTTCTCAATGTTGTATGAAAGTGAATATTGTCAACCTCTATGCTGCAAGGACTCCAAACCCTTCAGTTTTTACTAACTACTGACAGGCTAATTTTGGTTATAGTTGTAAAATAAATTATTAATCAAGGTTCCAAATTGATGGTTTGTATACTTTATAAGACTGATTTAGTGAACAGGCTATCTGCTCCTGTTTCCCAGGATGGTGCCTCAGAGATAGATTTAATGTAAATTCAATCCTATTATGTAACAATTAATTATGTAATATTCCTATTTTTAAGACTAATATTTTTTATATACATTTCTGATATGGTCAGAAAATTTTGAATTTTGCAGATATGTTCATTAAAATGTTTTTCTAAAAATGTTGCCAGTAGAAGTATATAAACATAATTTCAGTGATAGCCTGGAAAGATAAGTACACACATGCATAAAAAATCAAGTTTAAAGGAAGAAAAAAGAGAGAGACAAAAATACATGTAAATCCATCCTCTAAGTTTCTAACTGCAGTCTGCTCTTGGTCACTGACCTAAATCCTATGCACTTATACAATACACATACATACTAGTAATTTCCATATTCTCAGCTTAAGTAGAGGATTTTATGCCTCTCTAGTGGTTGAGAAACTAACCCTTCTGAGTCCATTGAGCAAACCTGTTTTTAAGGACAAAAATACACAAAGGATACCTGACTGCAATAATGTGTGCCCTGTGATATGAACATGGAATATGAAATAAAAGCCAAATTGTTTTTGTATATTTGTCAAATAGCAGCTTGTATGCATATATCCATCCAATGACAGTACTATTATGTTAGGTCATACCAAAATCCTCTGAAGCAAGGTCACAGTGACAAAACATGACAGGATGAGAAATAGCAAGTGACACCAGGATCTATTTTCTGAACATAAAGAAATTGCACATGAGCCAGAATACATTGAATGCACGTCACTGAACACATGTACGCCGTGTTGACTAAGAAGTGTTTACCCAATGCAGCAACTTTTAGTCTAACAATACAAAATCTTTCCAGGGAATAACCTGTTTGTCATCCCTTCAGTGAGGAGTGAACAGTGTTGCAGCACTGAAAAACAACCACGGGGAGTTTATCAGAGTTATTGAAAGTGAACTGGGAACACCGTCCCAATTGCAGGAACGTCGCAGCTTTCTGAATGGGGGAAGCGGTTTGTTTAAACTCGCTCTGTATTTCAAACAGGCAGGTACAATTCTCCCTTTTCTTGACATTCCATTAAAGAGGCTGGATGCAGCATCCACACAGAGGAACTGGGCTGGGCTGCAAGAGGAGGGGAGGAAGGGGAGGCAGTGAAGGAATAATGGAGAGTTGGCTTGAGTCATACTGCCATCTAGTGTCGGCTCAGACATCAACAGGTGCTATCAATGGTGCTGAGCATGCACACACAAAATACATCTGCTTATTAGTTGTTGGTTTTTTTTTTGGGAGGGGGGCAATCATATTCTGTGTATATATATGTGTGTTCTATATATATTCTGTATATATATAGAGAATGCAGCTTGAATGGTGGAAACAGCAGCTAAAGGTCAGGCCACTCAGATTTGGTCTAAATGTGTTCACATATATTAGAAGTCTGCAGGACCCAAGGCTAGTTCACAACCTCTCCCATGTGCATAAGGAATACCACCTGCTCTCATAAAGATAGCCCAGCCCCAGCAGGTTAAGCCTAATAGATTGTAGAACTAATTCATCCCTGGTTCAATTTAACTGCTAAAGCAATATGGGCTTGCAAGAGTCCAAAGGCTATGTGCAATGCAGTTCATAGAAATGTTTGCATCTGTTGCCTGTGGTAAAGTAAAAGTAGGTCATGTCATGTAGGGAATACTGTCAGGATGTAATGGTGTTTATTGTCTTTCTATATGCACTACAATATATTTTTTGTTAATATAAAACAAATCCTGGCATACATTTAACATATGTACAGACATTTATTCATGTAGATGGAGACACACAGAGCAGTCAGGCTAATACACTGATTTAGTCATTTTAGCAAATACTGGATATGAGCCAGTCAGTGCTGTCCAGCAGAAAATCTGAAATTACATTTGTTTTCCCCTCTAATATTTCTTTGTTTTTATCCCATTTTTAAGTGTGTTGAGTGTCTGGGTAATTAAAGAATATGTCACTCAGTACAACAGTGTGGCTTACTGCTGTATTTTAAGTTTTTTGGGCAACAATGGAGCTCTGTGTCACAGAGGCATTCAGAGTGTGGATACACACAAAATATTTATTAGTGGGATACATTGATTGTTGGTTTGGGTTTTTTTTATGTAATTTCTTCACAAAAAAAAAAAAGTACTTTAGAATACTACCAGTGATGTCCTTTCAGGTTAAGAGATTTATTTGCGTGAAAATAATAATACCAGAAGGAAGAGAAAAGCTGGTAATGTAAGCATAATGAAGCCTATACAGGTCTTGAGTTTACAAAGAAAAGTATAACACACAAAATATAATTGTGTTTGTACACCATTAATGCACTTGATGTTCTCAGTAATGTAGAATAACATTCTATTTCCTGTCTACCATTGCATTTGTTTTCTGTCTTTTAAATTCAGAGCTAACTCTTTTCTAATACATGAACATACATCTGAAAGCTACAATCACACCAGCTATAGCAAGTAAAAATGTAAATTGTGCATCTACAGTAAATTTGTTCTAGTTGAGCTTGATCAGAATGGTCTGATCATGGAACATTTGCTTCTACATTGTGAAAAAGTTCTCACTTCGATTCTGCACTTGCAGCATCATTTATCCTTCATCAGTTTCATTCTATAGAGACCAACTGGGATGTGGTAACATCTATGGACTATATCATACTGTGTAAACTTCTGCTTTGCATTGTTAAGATATTAACCAAATTATTCTGACAAGATGTAAAGCTCTGTCCCATGCTCAAAGGGATAACCTAGCTAACTTAAATGAATTTCATTAGTCTCAATTCCACTGGAGGGTTTTAATGTTTTAAATTCTTCTCCACCCTGACTGAGTCTGTTTGGCATGGAAATGCTCCAGTTTCATCATTTTGTATATTGGTGCAATATATCAGAACCTTCAGCAGAAATTCCACACTAGTGTACGGCACATAGCGTTTATCAGCCCTTTGTGCCTGTCCAGTGTCTCATTGCTCTGAAATAGATCACAGCAGTTCAGCCCCAAAACACACACTGATCCACAGCAGAGGCATTACCTCCACCACACACATGCATCACCATCAGTCTTTTTGACTGGAGGGCCTGTGTTTTTTCTGAGGTCATGGAAGATCAATGTTGACACCATGGCGTAATCATCTGAGGAATAAGATTAGCATATTTTAGCGCCGATTGAGTTGTCTCACTGGCTGCAGTGGGGAGGGGTGATTAAGGATTGATTGTCCCAGCAGGAGCAGTTGTGAAATTCAGGAGACAAGGATGGAGAATAGCAGAAAAACAGAGCAGAAAGACAAGGAGAGGGGAAATACTTTGACTTACTTTGAATGTGTAGTCACTTTAAATTTCAAATGAATTAGTATTCTTGCTTGTACTTACTGATAACTTGTAATTCTTTACTGAACATTTGTTAATAAGAGGGGTTTATACCTCTACCAAGGCAAAAATGCCAAAAAATATATATCTTGCAGTGTTGAGGGGAAAAAAATATGGGATGGGATCTGCACCAAAATTTAATGGGTTCTTCCCTGGCCCATACCCAATCCCTCCATCAAGTTGGGTTCAAACTGGTCTGGTACTTTTTGCGTGATCCTGCTGACAAATTAACAAACAAACAGACACGGGTGAAAACACAACCTCCTTGGCGGAGGTAATAATTATTGTTTATTATGACAAGGATCTTATTTTGGTAGTTTGGTAGGATAACATTTATGATTACATTGCACTTGCCAATTTAATTGCTGAGATCACTCAACAAGCAGGAAATGAGCAGGAACCTTTGACTTATCATTTTACAGTTCACCTTCACTCTCTTCCATGTCTTTCATCTCTTTTGAATAAGTTTGTCAAACCCAGTGGTTTGTTTACAACCTGTCTGCTCATGTTTCTTGGCCCAGCAGACTTCTTTTTAGTCCTCCCAACAAAAATATGCATTGGTAGTTGTGTCAAATAAGAGTGTGTTTAAATACCACTGTAATCTTGAACACTGAGTATTATATTTTGTATTGATCTGAATCTGCAAGGTAACTAGTGACAAAAGCAGTAAAATGAATGGAGTGAAATGAGTATGCAGGTGCAGCTTGGAGGTGGGGCTGTCATGGGGTGTCAGTGGAAGTGAAAAACATTTTTCATGGGAGTAATCACTGTGCACTCAGAGACTGTTTGCCATCATGTTGACAACATCACTGGAAGTTTTTCAGGGGAGTAATCACTGTGCACTCAGAGACTGTTTGCCATCATGTTGACATGACAAAAGTGTGATATTTTCTTAATGATTAACTCACTTGGGGAGTTTTCACTTTCATTCATAAATGAGAGGGAGCCATCCAAAAACACAAGGACAAAGGACTCACTAATTAATGTTATCTGCTGTTTTTTGGCTCCGGGGTGAGCTACTGTGGCACTGTGCCACTCCCCAGCAACAGGAGGCGCCACTCTGTGACTGCCTCTCAGTCTGCATTAGGGGCAAGATTTCAGACATGACTGACAGGGAATTGGCTGTGTAAGGTACAGAGCATTCTGGCTCTAGCATTGTGAATGTCTTCTTCGGTTTCAAGGGAAAAGTTTCTGGCAGTGCTGTTTCCTTTCAACACACAATCTGGCCAGACAGTCATGGGCAGCAGAGGTAAACCCAGACACCCAGAGTAAACAGCATTTGTAATGGGATATTAGCTTGAGCTGTTCACTCATTTACAGTGTCTGTCTCATTTCATGGCAGACATCTGAGGGCTGCAGAGGTGTATTTCAGGCAGCGTGCATCCACCTTAATCCGCCGGATCTAATCACACCTGGCATCTGTCAGTCACACTCTGACGACCTGAGCCAAATGTAACAGCATCTGGAGAGAGCGGCTGTGAACATGCAGGTAATGGCTACGATAAATGAATGTGATGTAACCTTTACCACAGTAGAGAGCCACAAAACGCACTCAGAGGTGGTGTAGAGGACTTCGTAATGATATTCACAGCTACTCAAACAGACACAATAATGGGCTTTTTATATTCTCTGACAGCAACTGGCAATGTGGATGAGCCCTTTGTTGTCCCCCGGTGACAGTTAAAGTCAGAGGTTGGAATTTATTTATGAATATTTATGAGCAAACACCCAGATAATAAAGAATGAGAAATGGAACACATGTAGAAAATTCTCAGTTTGTTGTTTATTCCTAAGCTCAAAGTGGAATAAGCAAAGTGCAACGTTATACACTCTTGCAAACCCATCAGATCTTTGTTCATTATCACTTCATTACTGCAAAAATAATGCCTGTAAACAATGTAGAGAAGTACAGGTTACTTCTAAGCTAACATGGGGTAGAAGTGCAAGAATTTTTTTTTTTTTTTTTTTTTTTACCATCTGGTATTCCATGACATAAACCTAACCCAAACCCAGCTGCTTCTGAAGATCATGTGATATGATTGAAAGCTTTGGAATAGTTCAACTAAATGTTGTAATGAATTGTGGCTCTTACACATGATTTTGAGGATTAGCTTAATCAAACTTCAAACATCAAACAAAAGAATCCATTTTTTTTTAAGTGTGTCCACACCAGCGGTGTGTGTGCCGTGCACAGCTACTGTCAAGCCAGTCTTTGTACATTGAGTTTGCCTTTGATAATGGCCATAAACAAAATGTTTAATTTCATTTTACTATAAATTCAATTTAACACCTGCAATTTCCTCATGGAGCAGAAGCAGCACCGTGGGGTCTACAGCTATGACCGAAAGACCAAAGAGGAAATAGAAAAAAATGGAGGCTGCAGCCTTCGCATTGAAGTTATTTTCCACCCGCCTGGTGTGGTGCTGCATGACTGAAATGTCTATGTTTTAGAAATCAATCCATAAGCTTATGTAACACACTCCTGGTCAGGGCTAGCTGTGATTTTTTGTGGATATTTTCCACAGAATTTGTTAGTTTTTTTAATTATGTAAAGTAGTAGTAGTAGTAGTCATAACCATAGTGATTATGAGTAGTAAGATTAATAGTTGTTATCAGTAGTGTTAGGGATTTTATCTTTTTTGTATTTTTAGGCCTGAAAACTCATACAAAACACTGATGGTACCTTGATTCCAGAAATATCAGTATCAGGTCTCAAACCTACACTGGTGGCCCTCTGGAGGTGGTGGTTCTGATGTGCCCTGGTAGACAGCATGTTGTCTGTCAGAGTCCAGCCTGTGTGTCTGTTGTTTGTTGTCTCTGCTGCTGTTATTCTCTGTGCAGTGGTGTGATAAGGGCTGCTGGGAGCTGATCTACACCTAGCCTCTGTGTTCAGGCTGTTTGTTTTTGATTGTGAGTCAGCTACACTGCATGACCAAGACAAATGCACAGCTCTGACCTCTTTGACCTTTCAGATCACTGCTTCTTGCCCACGTCCACTCTCTCCTCCTGTGCTTTTTTTTAGCTTTACCATAAATACTTCCTCTGATTGGGAAGATTTTCGCCTTGTCTCTTGTCTCACTTATTGATGATATGGTGGGGCCAGTGCTATCGTACCCTTTTTCTTTTTGTCATGATATATACTTTGATATATAGACATGTTGTGTGTTGCTTAGCAAAGGTGCTCCCTTCTCAAACTACCAGATTTTTTCTGTTTATCATAGAAACCAGAAATGTTAAATGGTATGTGATCTAATGAATACATTTTTTGTGTTAGAAAGCTCCTACTCTATTAACAGGACTGCAATTTACATTTCTTTTGTACTGCATGCTTCATTCACCCACACTTAGATGGGCATTTTAAATGGCAACTGAGCCATCTGCTTTTTTCCAGACCTGCCTTGTTCCAAGACCAAATTACCAGTATTATGGCTACAAGACAAAGCTAATGTGCAAATGCCTTGCAATGCCAATTGTAATTCTGATACGACACCTGAGTTTTAGGACCAAAACTACACTTTATCAGGTATCTAACTTTGAGGATTCATAAATTTTCTGTCTACACTGCCCTTTTTTATCAAACAAAAACATCTACAATATTAAATGTAATCTCAATACAAGCAGCTGTCCAAGAATGTTGCCTTTATAAAATAAAGTTAGCAACATTATGACTTGTGTGCTACATACACACATCACCAGTACTGAGGTTCAACACCCAGTCCTAATTGCAGTACTACCAATGACCATGATATGCTGGCTCCAGTAAATTACATCTCCCAGCTTCTCTCTTGAAATACAAGACAGAGGTTATGTATGTCAAGGATGCTGCTTATTGAAATGTGTGTTTAAAGGATACTTGTGGCTTTGCAGTATGTATACATGTATACAGTATCTCTTTGTTATTTGTTGGTAATAAGAACAATAGAAAACACTTCCAGCCTTATCCATTAATGTCTAATGAAGGTGAATGACCAAAATGTAGCTTCTAATTAGTGTCATTCTAACCATGTGCAGCAGTCCCCCACATTTTAAGAAAATATGAATGAACAAACCTCATATGAGCCACAGTATGTTCCCCTCTGAACAGCAAACATAAAAGGTCTGAATTAACTGTAGGTCAGTAGACAAAAGCAAAATGAGGAAATATTTAAACCAGTAGTTGAAATTTGCACTTTTTGTGTCCTAACGGAGTAAGCAGAGACAAACCATCACAGACTGGAGCTCAGTCTTAGTCTTATGTGCTCAGTGAAAAACTATACTCAGAGGCACTGGTTGCCTATTCAAATACAATACAAATCCATATAGTGAAATATTCCCCTATTCCTCTGTGCAATATTGTTCTTAAACCCAAGCCTCACACTGTTTGCCAATCATTTGGGCTGTGCAACAGTCAATAATGGGTGAATCAGATGCTGAAATGGAGGGGTGGGAAAGGCTGACAGCATTGCAATGTCGCTCCATTTTAGCCTTTAGATCAGCCAGCATGTAACACAAAGTGACAGGCAAAGCAGACTCCAAAAATCAAAGCCTCCTTTAGCTTCCACATTCTGCGAATAGAACTATTTGAGTGGCTTAGAAAAACTTCAAAGCCGGGGAGAAGGGGACTTTTTTAATTTCAGATAAGGCCCCGGAGCTGAATGTGAACTGCTGGAATTGTAAAAGTTCACATCTTAATCGACGTGACCAGCTGAATTGAGGAGAGAAGAACTCATCTTCTGAGTCCTGTTTTTCTTTCTCCCTCCTGTTTTTTTTCCCTTTTTTCCCAAATTTGTATAATTGAAAGATGTTGCTAAACCTCAGTATGTAGAGAGAGTCTAAGAGAGCGAGTGTGCATTGATTTAAAAAGAGCTTTGGTTACTACTAAATACATTTATTTAGTTAAGCTGCAGTAGTATCGTCATTGATTTCTATGTGATTGATTCTGCTGTCATTATCAAGCCAAGATAATCTCTCCTAAGTCAGCCTTCCTGCATGAGCAGTCAAGTCAGTATTTTTCAACGTATTAGGCTATTGACACAACATTTTGATGGTCAGACTAAGGAACAAAGGCCACAGTCATACAAAGATATGCTATCACACTGTCAGAATTAAATGAGCCCAGTGGAGTAAGAGTGACGGGTCTACCATGCAGACAGGGAAGTAGCTTTGTACTGTCTGACATATTGCTCAGGAGGATATTTCAATAAAGTATCAGCATCCTCTCTATTCAGACGCATTCTCTTTCTTGGCTAAAATACAAACAGAGCATTGACTAGCAGCCAATAAGGAACATATTGTTGCAGACAGGCTCCTGTGGGGACTGTAGATCAGCCAGCCAGAGTGAGTGCATGTAGAACCTCTAATTAAAGGCTGTTTGTGTTCTCTGGTGTCTGGTACCTGTCACCTATACACCAAACTGTAGGACTGACAGGGGGCTATACAAATCGTATAGTTAGTTTTAATTTTATTTAATTTTTTACTTTGAGTAAAATATCTTGACAGCTGTTGCCATAAAATTTGGTTCACACATTCAGGATGAATTATGATAACTTTTGTGATCCTCTGATTTTTCATTTAGCATCATCATCAGATCAAGTTTTCAACTGGTCAGATATTTTGACATTGATATTTTGATATTTAAAAACCTACAGATCTAATGAAGTTCCCATCAGTCTGTGCTGTACCAGTGTACTTTGTGTTTAGCACTAATTAGTTGGTCAAGTGTAAATCTTCTACCTTAAAATGAATGAGATGGTATGCATATGGGACAAAGCCCATATCTAGTGGATACACAGTATGTGTATATAGGGTAGTGCTATACAATAGGGGAGATATCTTCCAAAAGATTTATCCAGGGTTTATTGATATACATGGAATAAGACAAAACCTATTTAGTGATAAATGCTCATTAATACTCCTCCAAAATAAAACACTGAGGTAAAAAATTGTTCTCTCCCTTTTGTATAAATGTTTACATTACCAGCATGAATGCTAACATGCCCTCTCAGCATGTTAGCGTGAAGAGAGGGCAAACTGCACTGTGCACTTATATATTTTCACCGTGTGTCTACTGGTATAAACACAACATAAGGTACAAGCCTAAACAGTGCATGGACTATTAACACAAAAAGAAGACAAGAAAAAAAAGGGGCAATAATGTGAGCATATTGGTTGGAATGAGTTGTTACAGATCTGAAGAGGCGCTGCAAGGCAAAAATCTAAACAATTTAACTGTCTTTCACTGAAAAAAAAAAACCAACAACAACTAATCAATTTTCTCTCTCAAACTAATTTCATTGGACTCCAGTGATTATGGGCCAAGGATTTTGCTAATTTCCTTTGTGAGAAAACAGCCCTTTGCTCTTTAAGCAAACTAATGGCATGGGCAAGCAGCCATACACAGGCATTAGGCATAGTGCTGTTAACAATGGGTAAATATTCCTCTTCTGTTCAGCATGGATTCAAGGTGGAACGGAGGGCTGTTTGCTCACGTCTGCATCGCTCAACTACAGATACAGTTGAAACATTTTAATTAGATTATGCTCAGAAGAGATGTGCATAATGTTTAAACTGTCATCCTCAAATTCCTTTGTTTCTTCATCTCCAGTCTACCAATATTTGTTTCTTTACCTTGACAGATTCAGCTGCCTTATAGAGTGGCACAACAGCTGTGTGACTAGTGCCATATGGTCATTCAATTGTCCTGCCGGAAATGGCAAGATAATACCTTCTGCAGTTGCTAGCAGCTTTTTCCTATATGTGCAGAGAGTATGCATTTATATTAGAAAAGGGTATAGGTAAGACTAAAAATAACAGTGTAGTGAGATGCCTGCTGCTTTCATTTAAACAATTCTTACTGGTCTTTTGTGCAATAAAAGATCTATAGATGTAAAATTCTAAAGTGCCTGAGTACCGTCTACTATTAGAGCTCCAGACAGCTCCATGGCTAAAAGTTAATGTAAATGTTTAAGATGTTCTGCTACTGATGGTTATTAGATGCTGTTCTTCAAAAAATTCCAATCTTCCTGTCATTTTTTTTTCTACAGGACCTAATGGTCCTGTTAATGTTTGGATTTGTCCCCACGTCATTTTGTGAATAAAGACAAATACTGGCTTTTAAAACGCCACATTACATACACAGATTAACCTTCAGCACAACATATCTGCTGGCTGAGTGCATTTCCCTCAACCTGTCATCAAACAAATTCTCTGTTGAAGGTTAACAATCAAGCTGTCACAATAAAATGTCTGCATGTCTTTTCTTAGAAAAATATTTTTGATTCAAAGGGATGATTTCTTACCAAGTCATACCACTATGGGAAAACAACCATTTGAATTGCACTTTGCCTAACTAATGGCATTCTAATAGGCTTAGCATTTCAAATTATGCATCAATCCCACTGTTCTGGCAAACTTTTGTTTTGCAACTTTTGCTACTTTTGTTGTTTTGCATTTATAAAAGCCTTTGCAAACACTGTCACAATACAGAGTGAACAACGATACCTAGGTTGTGTGTTGCATTAGCTGCAGAGTGGATGAGACAGTTTCTCAGAGCTAGTACTGTAGCTGCAGACGGCGATACTCACAGCTCCCCTCCTAGTCTGACTAACATTACACCAAGAACAATTCAGGACAAAACAACACTGACCTACTGGCTCTGTCAAACACAGCAAAACTAAAGTTACCAACCTGTCAAAGCACAAACAGAGCAACTCCATCTGTCTCTGGAAATATTAACGTGGGTCTTCGCCCTGGCCTGATCATAGCCTTTCTTTTTAATTTTATGTTCCTCTTATCTGTTTCCTCTTAGGCTGTTTATTCCCCCCATCTCTGCTCTGTAGAGTTAGCATGCACTGGAATTTCTATCTTTCTCGCTCCAACTGCCCTCTTGATTCCCTCCCACCTACTGTACATGAACATGAATGGCATGATTGGCTGGAATGGCACCGATCCACTTCATTTATAGAGAGCCAGGGCTGTGTAGAAACACCAGATTTTTTTCTGCATACACACAGAGGGGACGGCTAGTGGATTATGAGGAGATATTCCCCGAATTTGAATAAAAGTGATTAATTAATTACTTACCCTACTTGTAACTACTCTTCAGGCAAGTTATTGACATCTTCTCAATTTGTTAAATTGACTTGCAACAATTATTTGGGCAACTACACATAAAGTAGATAATGTTGAACCATATATTAAAGCTTCAACTGGGAAATCAATTAAATAAAAGAAACATATTTTTATTCAAAACTCGTGGCTGTTGGCTGAGAGTACTGACACCTTTTTTGTTCAAGTTCAAGGACTGCCAGTGACTGGTGTCACAGATGTTTCATCCACGTTTCCATGGTTGACTGTATATGGTATTGTGATCACACTACTAGATATCTGACAGTGAATACAGCAACACTTAAGTTTCACAATGTAAATCAAAACCAGTGATGAGGTGCTTAGTTTGTCAGCGCAATATGAGGGGTGTACTTTACAAATAAAATCTTGTGTAGTGTAGATTTTGAAGTTGTATTAACCCATACAGACTGTTTTCATGTGGGGAATTGGCTGGGTTTGCTGTTGAGTTCTGCCTTGCCTCCAGCTGCTTAGCTTGTTTCATTATGTCAAAGTGTAGCAAAACAACCCTGTAGCAATCATAATCCTGTAGTCTGTGTCAGTCTTTGGAAAACTCCAAAGAAAATTCCATTCCTGTGCTTTCAAAGACCGGCTTTCACACTTCAGAGATGGCTGACTTGGTAGCTGCAGGCAAGTGCCGGGAACCCACACAGCATCCATGCTACAGAGGAGCAATAATGCAGTCCTCTGGACAGACGGCAAAATATTTACTTTGGAGCTGCAGCTGGAGACAGTGGGGGATGTTCTTTAACCTTGATGTAATTGCCTGGAGTGATAGAGCTTCTCACATGTCTCTAAAGTGAATTTGTGGATCAGTCTGCATTCTGATGTGAGCAAAATCTGTCTTCCAAAGGCTGTATAACTGTTAGTAATATATGCTGCTCGGATTCTCCCTCTGTGGTAGAGTATTCAGGAGGATTTAAGTGCTGTAGAGTGAGGATTGTTACACAACAAGTCACTGTCAGTATCTGAGATATGAATAAAATAAACATATGCACATATGATTTCTTTTGTGCAGAGTCTCCCTCTGGCTTTCACAAGTCAAATTATAATTCAACTTATGCACAGTACACACACGCATGCACCCACACTCCAACATACCTGTACATATACCACCCTCAGTGACTTATGGTGCCTCTTAATCCCCCTCAAACTCTGTGAAACTCAGCAGTCTGCCTTGTGTGTCCTCCTCAGCTCATCAGCTCAGCTTTTTTTGTTTGTTTGTTAATGGCCTAATGAATGTTCAGCATACATTCCAACTACATTCCCATGTGTGGATCAACAGATCAAAAGAATCAGAGAATACCTGTGTTCTTGAAGCACAGTCCTATTGTATGTTTGGATTTGTCCCCACGTCATTTTGTGAATAAAGACAAATACTGGCTTTTAAAACGCCACATTACATACACAGATTAACCTTCAGCACAACATATCTGCTGGCTGAGTGCATTTCCCTCAACCTGTCATCAAACAAATTCTCTGTTGAAGGTTAACAATCAAGCTGTCACAATAAAATGTCTGCATGTCTTTTCTTAGAAAAATATTTTTGATTCAAAGGGATGATTTCTTACCAAGTCATACCACTATGGGAAAACAACCATTTGAATTGCACTTTGCCTAACTAATGGCATTCTAATAGGCTGTAGGTCTGCTCTCAATAAGGAAGAACTCTTGAATAACAAATTGTGTGTGTGTGTGTGTGTGTGTGTGTGTACATGTCTTTCTATGGTGTTTGTGTATCATCCTGTTCAGCACTGTGATATACTCTCCGAACAGACTGCCAGTCAAACGCAGAAACAAACAATAATCTCATTCACACCTGTGAGCATTTCCAAGCTAATTAATGTACCTGCATGTCTAGTTTTTAAAGGAAATTATTGTCTGTCTTGTCAAGAGTTAGATGGGAAAAATCATGTGTTAAGTTTGAAGCTACAGATAGAAGGCAAATAGTTCAGCTTGGCATAAAGACTGAAGATTAATTAGTGGATGGATTGTTATGGAGTTTGGTTCAGGTGGTAAACTTGAGTCACATGATGGCTGTATATGTGAGAAATGGTAACCCTTGTCACTGTTCAAAGACAGTCTTCAGTGTTTTTTAACTTCTCCCTGTGGCTGCTCTGAGTGAGTTTGATCTGCTGTTCACAGAGAACTGATATTGTCTGCTTCACGTATATAGTCAGTCGTTTGTCCAGGGTCCTTACATTTTTGCTACCATTGATTTTTTGGTGCCATTAGTCCCACATAGGTGGAGATGTTCCTAAAATATCCTATTTTGGTACTGAAAGTGCTGCAGGTTAAAGTTATAAGGGAACAGTCCATTCCAATTTTAAGGTGACATTCCATTTTGGATATTTTATAGTTGCATAGCAATGTTACAAAGAGGATGTTGCCAGGAATGTAAACAGAACTTTACCATATGGTCTCCTGTTTGTGTTATGAGAACGTTTTGGTGACAACTTAATCAGAATGTGCATATGGACCTAAGAATGTTCTATGAACATTTCCACTGGTTATAAAGGACATCACCCTCTAGTATGACATAGACATTTCCTTTAGGTCTCTACATACCTATAACCTTTGCAAACTCTTTAGTGTCATTACAGGAACCTTTATCTGCATAGGTTGTGTCTGCAAATGCCTTTGCACCAAACCTCAAAAGCAGTTGCCAATTTTGGATGATTACAACTTTAAAGTTGTTTTTTTTTTTTCTATCTTGTCATGTTCTTGAATGAAATTCAAAACAGCCAGACTATCCATCTCAGAGCAGCAGACAGCCAGGCACTGACATCAGCAGTTCTCTGTCTAATGGATCCCTCCCGCTGCTCTGCTGCCTCCCCCTCTCCTTAAAGAACTCTACCATTGGTCATGCAAAGGAGTCAGTATGCGGTCTTTTCCAAACATTTTAGTGCTCTTACCGTGGGACCATTACAGCAACTCTTCAAGTCCAGTGGATGTGGCCATCTGTCGGCATCAGCTCGCTGCCCTCTCATAGGTCTCATTATGTTGGCATGGTGCTGAATATCAAACCAATGCAATGCCGCCTGCAGGAGCAACCGCTGAGCCATAGTAGACACTGGCACACACTGAGATACACAGGTGTACATGTAACCATTCAAAGCACACATGCCACACCCATTTACTTACACACTATTTAACCATAAGGATGTTGGATGTTTAGCTCATTTGATTATAAGCAAATCACATATAAAGGGAAACACACACTGCTTTTCTGTGCCTATGTGGGTTCTCTCCAGGTACTTCAGCTTCCTCCCAAAGTCCAAAAATATGCAGGTTAGGTTAACTGGTGACTCTAAATTGCCCATAGGTGTGAACTGTGTGAATGGTTGAAGGGACATCTCCAGTGAGGTGGAGTAAGTAAAATGAAATTACCCTGGGAGAATTGGTGGGACTTATTACTGATGGCGTGGCTGCCATGTGTGGTGAGAGAACTGGCTTGGTTGTACTGATGAAAGAGGAAAAAAGCAAAAAAGCAACAGCCACACTCCCCTGATAACTTACCGCTCAAAGCTAGTTATTAATTAAGTTATTATTAAAACTAATAGTAATTGATTTCAGAAGCAGTTATGTAACATGAGAGAGTAGATAGTCTTACAGTTACAACTGGCCCTTTGAGATCAACCACAATGCTGATGTGGCCTGGAATGTATTTGAGTTTGACACCCCTGTTGTAGAAATCACATTTTTGTTGATGTAATGGCCTGCCTGTCTTTCAAGGACTCAAGAAACAAGTAGCACCCCAGAGGAAAAGAAAATTAGAGAAGAACTCTCAAAAATGTTTCATTTATTTCTCCTAGACAACTTTGAGGTCTGTGTGAAATCAAAATGAGACTATGGCTTATTTCTCTCTCTTTTTTCTCCAGAACAGAAAGACAAACAAAGTCTCAAATTTGCCTCCTTTTAAGTTTCAAAAGGGATCTCAGCAAGCTCAAAAATAATTCTCAGATTTGCACAACTTTTGCGCCTTTTCTAGATCTCAGGCCCTAGAAATGAGAGGGCTCACTCTATGAACTGAATCTGCTCTCATCCCAGCCTTCTATTAAAATCAGTTCATGCATCTCAATCACTGCATCCTGATTGGTTAATTTAAACTGGGTGACTTAATGCGCACTGGGAGTGCTTCAACAGTCTGGAGGAATGGAGGATAAAACTGCAGAGGGACCTCGTAAAAGAAGGTAAGCTACATCTTTGTTAATTGGAGTAAACTCTTTTAACAATAGAAGTTTATGTTGGTTAATGTTGGTACTTTATGAAGAATCTGGTCCACATTTGCATGAAATAGTAAAGTTAGCTGAAGTTAGCTAGCCTTACCCCTGGGCCACACGTGGTTATGAACCTGTGTCAGTAAGGCATGGTCTGGGGGAGAGTTACCTCTTAAAATTCGTGGGCTGAAATACTTGGCCTGTGTACTGTCATTCAGTCAGCTTTATTTTAAAGCCAGAGTGAACATACAGGTATGATATCAAACTAGACATCCTGAGGAATCCATAGGTACAAAGCCTGCCATGCTCGGTTGACAGCAATGAGGCTAAGTGCTCCAAATTTAGGCTAAATTTTGGCGAGGGACAAATTGATTCAATAAGCAGTAATTAGGAGATTATTGAGGGAAAACGTTTAGTTAATGGACTAGTAGCAGAGGGATATTATCATGCAGAATAAGGGATTAATAAGTACTTATTAATTACTAATAAAGAGCCAATATGCATGCTGATAAGCAACAAATTATTGGTAAATAAGTGGTCTAATACAAAGTGTTACCGAATTTATATTTCATTAATACTCTTGAGTTAACAGCATACTGTACAAAATACAATCTTGGACTTTTAAAATGTCCCTCTGCATTTTTTATTTATTTATTATTTTTTGGGGGGGGGGTTTCACCTTTATTTTGATAGGACAGTGGAGATGAGACAGGACAGACAAGAGAGCAGGGGAATGACACACAGTAAAGGTCCGGCCAAACCGGGAGTTGATCCGGGGACCAGCTGCTTAGAGCACTTAAACCCATGTGGTATGCACCCCAACCATTCGGCTACAGGGGCGCCCTCCCTCTGCATATTTTACCTTTTTCACGGTTTGGGTTCAGGGGCTCAGGGGCTGAGACAGACAAATGACAAAGTTCAATGATTTAATCAAAAAAGGACGCAACAAAAAACATACCAGTGGGTAGATTTCCAGATTTCCAAAAGCACAAAATCAAAAGGAAGGGCAAAACACTGGGGAACCAGGAAAACACGAGATGAAGAGCAGAACGCAAGAACAAACTCAGGAGCAAACTCAATCCTCTGACAAAGAATTGGGGAGACGTGCAGTCAGGGGAGGCCGCACCTGCCATCATGATAAGTAAAAAACAAATAATGATGAAATAAAATGAATATTAGTATTTGTCTGCTGATCTGTGCTATTAATGTAGTTTCTGTATGATTCCAATTATTTCAATCATTTTTATAGTCGATAACTAAATTTGCGCATTTCCTGTTCATATACAAAGGAGAGATGCGACGTGAGCCTCACCTCAGCTTGCACAATCCCTCAAAAACTGGATTAAGTGTGTGTAATTGGTGCACGCCTGTTGCTATCTCTCTGTATGTCACCAATGTAATGTTTTTTTGTTATATGTCTTTACTTTCCATTATCTAGGTAATGCATTTCTCGTATGTGTATAACATATTTAGTCCTGCTGATTTGACATAAAACTGCACTGAAAAGGCACAAGGTGAAGCAGCCAGTACCTCTACCTCACTGAAGGGGGCGTGTGTGCTCTCACGGGTTTATGCTTGTTCTACTGCTGCTTTTCTGCACAGAGATGGGAAGTGCTAAAATGCTAGCTAAAAAAAAATCAGGAGTCTGTTTATTTTTATTTCGGTGTATGTTACTTGAGGTGAGTCAACCTGAGACTTAACAACAAAACTTGATATAATGATTTATCTGTAAATTATAATTTATATGCAAAAATTTAAAAACGTAACTTAACAATTTGAAGCATGTGAATGAACATGAGTTCAGATTTTCACAACTTTTTTTTGCCAATACCGGCTTTTATAGCTATTATTGCTGATCCTTCTTAAGCTTATTAAAGAATTAAACCAGACTTTAGAAAATCTGTAGCTCAGTTTTCGGGATGCGTTTGTGCAGCTTACATTAAAGATTATAATTCCCCACATGGTTACTGCAAACAGTGCACATATTCATAGTTTTGACACTGATAGAAATCTGCGGGTAAACTTCTGTGTACTGCTCTAAACACCGCTTTGAGACATTACCTGAAATATGACTGTTGAGAAAGAAAGGCACTTTCATATTTATTTCAGCATGTTTATTTCTTTCAGTACATAGGTCGTTGTTGAGGCCATTGCCTGTGATGCCTCCATCACACCTGCCACACACAGCATAAACTGTAAGTACCAGTCTTGGCTTCTTGACTTCAGACAGCTGATGTTACATCATCATCGATATTTTAAGGTGTTGCGTTCTTGCTCCATTTTATGCAACAGATGTGGATAAATAAAATCATCAACATGAAAAAATAAGCAACCTTTCATAGTGAATTTCTATATTTTTCATTAGCTGGCACATTTATGACACTCATTTATTTTCCTCTTATTGATGAAGGCCATGTCCAGTGTGGCGCTCTGAGCTGCAGAGACTTTTGGAGGCAACTTCAGCGTGCTGCAGGCCTGAGGTGGACTGTGGTGGAAAGGCCATCTCCCCTTCTTTTCTCATTCCCTGTGAGGAAGATCAGCACTGGATGTCCTCATCGTCCACTGTGGTGGCAATCGCAAGCATTTTGAATTTGGCCTTTAGGATCCATTTTGTTAAATGCAGAAAATATAACATATCCCTGACTGTCCTGGTTCATGTTACCACCTCTGCTCTTCCTCACCAATACAATCCCACCTTTTATTCCTTTAACTCAGTCTGTTGATCTTTTTTTTACTAAATGTATTTATGTTTATATTTTGTAGAAAACATTGAAAACACCAATACTGAAAGTTTCCATATATTTTCTGTGACTTAAGTACACTATACATGGAAAAAATGTGTAACAGTTCCAACAGTAATTATAATGATAGAACCTATGGATTAGAACCCAGTGTCAGATTTTTTCTTCTTTGCCTTTGGAGAAAGAGAAAATGGTAAGCACAGTGGTGTCTTTCAGGCACGTCCTTCCCTACTAAGAAACATTAAAAATATGACTTATTATTGCAGAGGTTTGTGTGTTTAAGTTCTGTAGATATTTAGCTTTGCATTAGAATGTGGTTTTCATTATGGCAATGTACTACCAAGACAATAATTTAAATAATTTCACCTAAACAGTGACCCTTACCTTAAAATGTCTGCTTGGTAATAATATTATTAAACATGAAGATGTTTAACGTTAATATCATATAATGTTACCTAAGTAACGTGGTGGACCTTTATTTTCCAACCTCACTCAGACGCCTTATCACCTAAAATAACACTACTCTACAGTTGTCCCTCACTATAACGCGGTTCACCTTTCGTGGCCTTGCTGTTTCGCGGATTTTTTTTTTTGTGCAATTTTGCATGCCTTTTTTTTTACAGCATATGAATGCACATTGTGTTCTGCGTCCTGATTGGCTAAGGGACTGTAGACCATTGTCAATCAATCTCCTCCGTGCCGTGTCTCCTGTACAGTACAGAATGCGTTCGGCTTGCCAAATTTACATAAATGTTCGATCGCTAGCAGTGTGACTCTGAAGTGCTGTATGTTTGCAAGTTTTCTCCCAGACAACGTTTGAACTTTGAGAGTGTTTAAACAAGAGAGAAATGTGAGAAAATGTTAATGCCTGTCTGAGAAAAGTGTATAAAGTGTGTGGTGAGGGGTTTTACAGCCTTAAAACATATATAATAATTGTAAAAAATAAAGCTGACTACTTCGTGGATTTCGCCTATTGCGGGTTATTTTTAGAACGTAACCCCTGCGATAAACGAGGGACCACTGTATTACTCTTTTGGACTCTTTTTGACTTTGGAGCATATCAGTTTAATAACTCTGGCTAATCTGCTAGTCAACGAGCTAAATTTACAAGCTAGGTATCGTTAAGGCTGACACTGATACCTGCTAAAAACTGCTAACATTTATATAAAACAATACCAGAATTTCACTCACTGAAAAAAATGGAGCACAGGTTCTGTGACCGTCTGTTAACCACACAGGAAGCCAAAGGATTTGTCCGATACTTGGATGACTAAATCCCCAAAAGGTACCCACACCACCAGGCACACAACCAAGAAGTCATGGTCAATGACTCGGATTAGCTGAGGTGCTGCTAATCCGAGTCTGTGGCGGCACCCAGCTGTCACTCAAAGCGCCCACGCTCCCATTTATTCATAACTTTAAGCATTAATATAATTTAAACGGATGAATTAGAAAAAAATCCATCTCTCGTATAGTTGTCACAACGGGGGGAATTAGCTATAGAGACCAAAACCGTTTTTTGTACCAGGCTGTAAACATGTTTATTTATGCTGTAAAGTTGGCCATTTTAACATGGGAGTCTATGGGGATTGACTCGCTTTTGGAGTCAGCCTCAAGCGACCATCCGCAGAATTGCAGTTTTTGGCACTTCCATGTTGACTTCATTTTTCAGACCCGGAGGTTGCCACTTGGAGTTAATGCAGAGTTAGCTGACTAGATCACTTGCATCCAGGTAGATAGCTAAAGATAGCAAATACCGGTAGCTATGAAGCCTATTAGTCGGTATTTCAAACAATTAATAAAGTTAAAAGAAACTCCCAGAACTTGGAAAGTTTCGACTGAAACAGCTGAGGAGGAGATGGACGAGGAAGGTGAAGTAATGTTAACTGAAGCCCCCGGAAGGGGCTATCCTCCACCACTGGCAGGAAATACCATTTTAACCCGCAGTGGCAGAGAACCTTGCCGTGGCTCATTTTAGAGGACAACGTAATGTACTGTGAGTGCTGCAAAGGGCAGAAGCAAGCGGGTAATTCGGCCTTTGTTACAGGCAAACCTCACCTTAAACTAGATACTGTACAGAAACACAGTAAATCGCGGAGGCATGCAGAGACGCGTACATTGCGAGAGAAAACAAAGGCTGTGGAACCTAGCAGGCGGCTGTGAGAAGGCAGGTGCTGTTCTCAGAAGAGGAAAAGAGGAGCCAGCTGAAAATTAAATTTAATAATATTTTATATTGCAAAAAAGAGGCAGCCTTTGTGAAGTTACTTATTACCCTACATAAGAAAAACAGTGGAAATAAATACAGCATATGGCAATGACAAAATGTGTGCAGAAATGTTTGGACAAATTGCAGAAAGAATGAAAGAGAGCCTTGCAGCAAAGCTGAGAGCAGCACATTATCTGGCCGTTTTGATCGACAGAGACAGCGATATTTCAAACACAGAATGTGAAATTGTTTATGTGCGACTCATGGAGAACGGAAAGCCAATAAACCTTCTGGTTGGACAACAGACCCCTGAACATTCACATGCCTTTGGTAAGAAAGTTGTTGCTCTTTTTAGCTTGATTTAGTGTTATGGTTTAAAGATAAAAATTGTATTTATAATTTAGTGTCATTCTGTTATACTAATTTTATAAATTCAAGTAGTCTTGAATGCCACCAAAGCCACATTTGGTGCAGTTTGCCCAGGGGATGACGGGGGTGGATCAGAAATTGTGTGTCTTTCGGTGCAGATGGAGCCTTTGCCAACATGGGCATCCGTGGGGGTGTGATTGCCCACCTGCAGAGCAAGGCAGGGAGCCATATAATCCTGATCCACTGTTTGCCACACAGGTTTGTAATCCCAACTAGTTAAAATGCTTCTCTCATCAAATTAGTAAAAATGTTAGGCAACACAGTGTGTGTGTGTGTGTGTGCAAGTGAGTAAGTGAGAGGAAGTGTATTGTGTTGGAAGATACTTACCTGGGAAATGATGTCTGCTTCATGCACAGATTGGAACTTGCAATATTCACCCTACAGAAGACGGAACCTAATGTGTTGGTAGTCTATGATCTCCTGCATCTAATTTGGAAAACCTATCATGTCAGTAGCAAGTCGAAACAAGAGATATATAGTATCTCACAAAAGTGAGTACACCCCTCATATTTCAGCAATCATTTTATTTTATATTCTCAAGGGACAACACTATAGAAATGAAACTTGGATATACTTTAGAGTAGTCTTCAGCTTGTATAGCAGTATAGATTTACTATCCACTGAAAATTACTCAACACACAGCCATTACTGTCTAAATAGCTGGCAATACAAGTGAGTTCACCCCTAGTGATACCTGTACATGTTGTTCAGACATGCAAAGCCACCTGTCCTATTCATCATGTTCATGTTTTTGCCTGCTTGACTGGACCATACAAATGTGTGTATCATGGATTAGAGCCGTTAAATTTGGTGCTTTAGATACAGTACGGGGCGGCATGGCTCAGGAGGTAGAGCATTCGCCCACCAATCATAAGGTCAGCGGTTCGATTCCTGGCTCCTCTAGTCCGCATGCCGAAGTATCCTTGGGCAAGATACTGAACCCCAAAGTGCCTCCGATCATCGGTGTGTGAATGTGTGTTAGAAAGAACTTTGTGTAGAACAAGTGCTGTATGAATGTGTGTGTGAATGGGATGAATGTGATCTGTAGTGTGAAGCGCTTTGAGTGGTCGAAAAGACTAGAAAACTGCTATATAAGTACAGTCCATTTACAGTTCTCTCACACAGGCCACTGGATGTTCAATTTGGCACCTGAGGATGTGAGAAATACAATTGTTGCTCTCTATGAAAGATGGCCTAGGCATGACACCTTTACTGATTGTTTTAATCCATATCTAATTCATCCAGCATTTTTTAAATACATACATCGGATGGTGCTGTATCAATGAGCTTATACTGTGTAGATTTTAAACTATGGGAAACTACTACAAAGTACACAATAATTATTATAATTATATACCTTTATTATTTATTCATTTTTAATTTAATGGGTTTTTAAAAATATAAAAGTAGCAGGGCAATGAGACAGGATGTTAGGGATTCAGCTGTAATGGTTAAGGTTAGGAGGGAAGGGTGAGGGGCTAACCAGGGCTGAAAACCAAGAGCTGTACTTTTTGGGTCTGACAGCGTCATGCATTATCAGCATCGAGCATGTCCCCACAAAGATAGGTACAACTGTATGTGTGTGTGTGTGTGTGTGTGTGTGTGTGGTTTCAAAGAGAAGGGAAAGGTTCTATTATATAATGAGCCTTCTGTTCATCTGCTATGATGCATTCATTCTAGAACTAACTGCTTCCACACAGAACACTCACTTAACAAGAGTACTGTACAGTAACACTTGTCTTCAGTGGAAATTTACATCCATCTATTGTCTACACGTGTTTCTTCATTCTCTACAGTGTCCTTGTTGACTTGGAGAGCCGACACAGAAGAAGCAGCTAGGTAAGATTTTCTAATTTGACCAAAGCACACCTTCTGACAAACATGTTGTTTAGCTTTACATTACATTTTATCTTCAAATCAACTAAATCCTTCCTCTTTCTAGAATCTGTATTAATTTTTTAACATGATTAGTTAATGTTTCACAGTTTAAAATATTATTTCACATCCAGTCAGTCAGTCTGTGTAAGTGCCTGCTTACAACTACAACACACTGAAAAATAACTATCAATGAGATGATGCATCTAGCTTCTTCTGGTATCTTTTTTTTTTTTTTTTTAACTTCAGTCATGTGATGTTTGTATGTGTGGGATGTGGGAGGAAATTATAACCCCTGTCTCTGTTCTGAGATGGTCCCAGGTGTCAGATGTAAATGTCCTCCTCAGTCATCCACTGACTCCTGGTTGATGACCTTTGTGGATGCTGTGAGTGGTCCTGGTCTTTTGTTCACAGACAGCTGTTGTTCACTCAGTCTCTTGTGCAGGGTCCTTGTTGTTTCACTGCTGTTGTCCCACAGTTGTCACATGTGATATCATATACCATTACAGTCAGTCAAGTTAGATCAAGAAAGATCAAGAAGTACATTTGCGTCTGAGGCCAGCAGAAACCATTCCTCGTGTGACTCCACCAAATTACAAATTATGACCTGACATGCCCAGGTAATACTGGTCCCATACAAAACAGGACTTAGGTCTGGTCACAGGTTTTTGTGTAGACTTTTCACTGTGCAATCACAACATAATACACATTAGAGCCAGACATGATGGTATTTATTTATTATGAAGGAGCAGCTGAAGAGAGTTTCACTTAACAAAATCTCTCAGAAAAAGTTGTTGTTTTTTTAAAAATCCATTTACCCTCCTAACAGAACTCTCACAAAACATTTATAGACAACAAAAAAACATTCTAGCTGAAAGAATATTTTCTCATATTAAAATGGCAGCATGGATATGACAAAGGATGCTGCTGTTGAACAGCCCTGCTGTTTGCATGGAGAAGTGATACTGCAGCTTTACAGAGAACTGCAAGGTCAATTAATTGCTTCTTATTCAGGCCATCGATTCCATAAAGTGGTTTGGCTGAAAAGGCAATTTCAGAAACCGATTTTGACAGTTAACTTTGGCTCAACCTTCCAGGCAATTTAGAACTGTTTAACATGCATCAATAGGAAATATTTATCTTCATATGAATTAATTGGGTGATGCAAGAAATCAATATTTGTGATTTATCTTTTTCTCCTTTTGTGTATGTGTTTTCAGAGACAGATCACTGGAGGCGGAAGCTTTCTCACACTGACGTGTTCTTTACAGTCTCTCCATTTTTTATTCTTTTAATATCTCTCCCTCTTGTGCAGTCTCCCTGTCTTTAAGAGTAGAGCTTGAAAACAGTCCCTGGAGTGATTAGAGACTGTTAAGCTGGGGGAAGCTTTGCAGCAAATCTTGCTTCATCTCCCTAACATTCCTCTGTCTTCATGCATCTATTAATATTCTGAAGCTGTTGCCTAGAACAGAGGAGAGAGGAGAAAACTCACGCCCTCAGGTTAGTTGTCTAATCACTCCAACAAAGATAGAGAGGCCAGGGAGACTAGAGGAAGGCCTGTATTAACTTCAGTCAGTCTGGGAGGTCTGTGTGTGTGTGTGTGTGTGTGTGTGTGTGTGTGTGTGTGTGTGTGTGTGTGTGTGTGTGTATGTGTACAGTTTAGGTATTCCTCTAAAAAAAAGCAAGTCCCCATGATGTAAAATATAAAATTTAATATGAGGACCTGATTTGAGGTTAGGTTTAGGTAAAGGTTAGGGAAAGATAGTTGTTTTGATTAAAAGTAAATAAGTCCTGTTAGTCTCAAAACTGCAAGATGAGATGATTTGGCAGAAAATAAATACATTGTTGCAATTACATTTTGTACACAGTGTAATTGCTGCTGCAGTTTAGTAGTGCAGATGCTGAATTTTTTAGGAGACAGGGTCGCCCACACTTCTTTGGCTGCATTTTCAATTTTCAATTTGGAGAGTGAGAGTAAGAGGGAAAAATTCATTTCAAATCCATAAATCTATTTTAGATATTAGCATCAGAAGAGAAAGACCAAGAGTGGAGATGAAAGCAGATTGTTTCACAGCCTTTCACTCAATCAAATCCAGAGTTTAATGATCTAAGAATTCAATCAAGATTGAGCGACATGTCCTCCAGCAGATATTCTCTGCACTTTTTTAAACATTAGACTTAATGACTGCAGTCTGATTTTTCTGTCCAAAATGGGAATTACAATCATTTGTTCTGAGTGGATCTTTGGCTTTGAACACAGTGTTATCATAAAAGTAAGCAAAGCAGCTGAGGGTGACAGTGAGAACAAATGTTGAAAATGAATGTTCCTGTGTGCACTGGCCATGGGATATTAGATTTTTGTCTGTCAAAGGAGTAAAACCACAGCTGCTGCTCTCTATCTGCAGTCTTCAAGGTTAAATAGAGATAAAAGCCTGTGAGTGGTGGGAGCCCTGTGCAAGACCACACTGAAGGCCCATCTGTAATGTTGAACATGCTCTGTGCTAAACCTCCTATCACCATATCTTGTTTCTGCTGCTCCACCGTTTACTGCTGGGGCCCCCTATATCACATGGCTCGCACATGGGAGTGACCTTCACTTCAGCTGAGAGGAAATCAAAACAGGCTGGAAACAGAAGAGGAGAAAAACATGACAAAAGGAGGACAAAAGCAAAATAGGCTCAGGATGAGTGAGCATTGCAGATGTTAAATAAAGCTCCCTGGCAGAGTGGCAGGGAAATGAGGTTTGAACGTGTGTGTGTCTCAGTTTACTAATTCTGAATTCTGAAGACTCACTGAGAATGGCTGCAAACGTTTGGTTGGTTTCTAAAACCTGACTGAGGATGTCCTGACTGGGTAACTTAATTATACATTGAATAATATTTTTTATATAATTGAAAGCCACAATATACAAGTTCTGGAAATCAAGATGATGGTAGCATGAGACTTGAAAGCAAACCACTGCGCTGCTCCCACAACCTCCCTCTCCATCCTCAGTTACACTCCACCCAGCCCTTCATCTACATCTCGCATTTCACCTTCCGTTTACTATTGATATAAAAGTCCAGATAAACTTCTCTGTTTTGGTTTTTCGTGGACTATGTCAGAATGTAACATGATGTTACATTAACCTGGTATCCTTATCCTCTCTGATGTATTCTACTGGACTTGAGATTATAAAGAGATGAATACATTTTTCATTTCTAGAGAGCTGCCATAATATCCATTTGTGTCAGTGGAAGAATCCCAATAACTCTTTCAACCTGAATGACTATGTATGATACCTGTCCCTACCCTATGACATAACACCTGTCAAAAACAAAGTGCTTTACAGTAAAATATAACAAGATAACATAATTTAAATAGTTACAACAAATACGAACAGCTCAGAATAAGCTATACAATAAAAGTGAGTTTTAAAAGGAGATTTGAGAGAGGATTCTGATCTTGCTTGCCTAAGATCTCCATGCAGGGAATTCCATAGCTGAGAGGCCTGAACAGCAAAGGCCTGATCACTTTTAGTGACAAGTCGAGATTTTGGAACCATTAGTAGAGCCCTGCTGGAGGATCTCAAGCACTAATCAGGCTCATAGGGGGATAGCAAATCACAGATATAGGCAGGTAACCAGTGATGGGCAGCATCAGGGTAACATGGTCGCTTCTCTTAGTACACAGTAAAAGCGTGGCAGCGGTGTTTTGCATTGTGTTTGTATATAGCTGAAGACTGTGAATGTTTCAGTCCTGATACCAGAATAAAATGCACTGCAATTGTCATTTCTGGAGGATAAAAGTATTGATAACAAGAAAGGAACCTGATCTTGGTAGCTGTCACAGTTGGACAAAGCAAGACTGTAACACTTTGGTCATTTAAGTATCAAAAGACAACTCAGTCAAAAAATAATACCTAGGTTTCGGGCCTCTTTATGAACATTATTTGATAAGGCACCCAGACTAGAGGAGAGATTGTTAATGCTGTTAGTACTGGTGCCAGGAGCGGTAATTATAATCACTTCTGATTTGGAATCAGTCAACTGCAAGAAATTTTTGGACATCCATTATTTAATTTCATTAAGACAGGACATAATACAAGACACAGGCTTTAACAGGACACAGTGTCATGCTTATGCATGAGCAGCTGCTCTGAAACACAAGCTCAGGCAAGCAGACTTCAAGCCACCTACAGTATTTTAGGTGGTGGATGGGTTTGAAGGTGGTGCCGTTGAGGGTGTCTAAGGATGCTAGTGTTAAGTGTCTTTTTTTCTGGAAATTAAGAGATTTAAGAGTCACAGTGGCCAGAGAAAATAAGTAATTCTTTGGCGTTATCTCCATTTATATACAAATTTGCCTTAAATATGGTCAGATGCTGAAGTTTTCCAAAGAGCACCATAAGGCACATCACATATGCTGTTGTTAAAGCACAGAAAAAAACAGAATCATGATATGGCGCTGCATTGCTCCCTCAGGGCCTAGACAGCTCGCCGATTCCAAGGGGAAAATGAATTTTATCAAGGCATCTTACAGCAGTAATGTCAGGGTGGCTGTCCACCAGCTGACACACAGGAAAAGCTGGGTGATGCAACAGGACAATCACATTAAACTTCAAAGTAAATCTAATCTGATTAAGAACCTTTGATTGGTTGATGTGTCTCAGCCTATCACACCACCACTTCAGCTCCACCAAGACTTCCTCGAGTGGCAAACGCAAAGCTAGTCTTCAAGAATTAATAATGTTGCAGGTGAAATTTTATAGTCTTTATAATCTCTGTATGCAGTTTGAGTTCTGTGTGGTGTATGCACATGAACCCACTGATACCAATATACAGTCCTAAGTGGCAAAGAATACTGTAAAGAACTAGAAGACAAGTTTGTTAAGTTGTCTCTTGCAATGTCAGCCACAGGTAAGCTATGATGTCATGTGCAGTAGTTTTGAGTATGGGTTGTCTTTATTACCTACTACACTTTACTTTTTTACTTGGTAAAATGTGGAACAATTAGTTTGATAACACATGAGCATGACTGACATTTAATCACACACATCCGACAGGACCATTAATTCTATTAATTAATTAATTCTAGCCTTCAGCTTGAAAACATCTGAAATTTTGTGCTTCTTGTTGAATTTGGAATTTCCTCAGCTATTTTGTTGAAGTATTTTTCAGGCATTTCAAGTCACCACAGCTAGGCTTTTAAGCCTGATGATCTCTGAGCTGTCAAAAGTCCATACCATCTCCTTGTTCCTATCCATCCATCCATTATCTGTACCGCTTATCCATTAAGGGTCACGGGGCGGCTGGAACCTGCCGTCAATGGGTGAGAGGCTGGGTACACCCTGCCAACATATATAACAACCATTCACAGTATGGGCAATTTAGAGTTATCAATTAACCTAAGCTGTATGTCTTTGGACTGTGGGAGGAAGCCGGAATATCTGGAGAGAACCGGGGCTCAAACCCAGAACCTTCTTGCTGTGAGGTGACCACTGTGCTGCCCCTCCTTGTTTATAAAACTTCTATTTCAGACTAATGTTCTCTAGCTTCCTGATTTATATCCTTAGCACTGTTTGTGAGAAAATGTGCATTTTCAGGCATCAGCCAGTTATTTACTTCTAAGATCCTCTTGAAAAACTTTCCTAAACCCATACCAAACCTATTTGGAAATGTCCTTATTTGACTTCATCATTGCTTCTTCAAGTGTGTGCACTTGAGTGTTTGGACACGTCTCCACTCAGGCAAATAATACAATATGTTTATCACAGATAAAGAAGAGAAATAAATTCAATGAATCTCTTCTGAAACAATGAAAAAGTGCTTTTCTCTGCCTCTAACTTTTTGTAGTGCTCTGTGTGTTTGGAGCCCCAGATCAGTCTGGGCACAGTTCCAGCCTGTGTGCAAAAGCAAAGAAAAGGAAAGGGGTGCTTTGAGCTGTGTGTGATGAATGACTTCTGTGAGCTAAAATTTGTGGAGCACTTGTTTATAGCGGGAACATAATGTACCATAAATTCCACCTCCACTTTTCCAGCTCCCAGATAACATTTTATCCAATTCACCAGTGCTTTCTCTGCTGATTAAAAGGCACTCTCAAGCAAACAGCTTTGCAATCATTGCTACACTGCTCTCTCTCATCCTCTCTCACTGTATCTCATCCCTGTTTCTCTGACTGTACTTCTTTCCCTCCCCTGGTTGGTCAGTCATATCTTTCCTATTATTTCCCATCTGTCTTTTCCTCCAGCCTCCACTTCTATAAGCAAGGAAAGAACCACAATGCTGAACTAACAGTGTGCAATTGTGCCGCATTTGTGTGCAATACTTCCACACAGGTAACTACAGAAACAGGAACATTATTTCAGATTGAGTGTACATATCTCTAACCTTCAGCCATCACATCTTGTCCAAACATTTTACCATTATGCAGGAAAAAAAGCAGGGCTGGTATGTATCCGAGAACTCTGCGTTGATCTTGAGTAAAACACATTTTTTGTTGTAACTAGATGTTACCACTAAGTCAGTCACAGTAGGACACCATCAGTGTTCAAGGTAAGAATAGACAGTGAGGAATACAAGATGCAAGTAAAACACATAAATGGAAAGTCAGACAAAATAAATGAGGAAGATAATTAAAGCCTCAAAAGTTGGACGATGAAAGCTGAAATAAATTGCTGAAACAATGCTGAAAATAGCTGAAAAACAGCTGAAATATAGAAAAAATACTTGGAAGCTGAAAGCCAAAGATAGAAACAGCAGGCTGGAAGCTCAAAAAAATTGGAAGCTGAAAGTTTAAGAAAACTGCTGAAGATGGCTGAAAACGGCTGAGAAAGCAGCAATTTAGAAACAATACTTGAAAAAGTGTGAGAGACGATATTTGTATTAACATCAGACAGCAGAACAGCTGAAACAGCTTAAAGTCAGATTTTTTTTATCATTTAAAATGTAGAGAAATAGGTTTCAGTTGTTTGTTTGTGCGTGTGTGTGTGAGCTCATGTGTGAATTTTGTTGCAACAACAGGCCTGGCATCATTCACAGATGAGTTCATAGTGATGGAGATGTAAATACATTAGGTTAAAAGTAAGGTCTGTAGCGATAAACCACATCATTGCATTTATCAAATGTTTCCAAAGAATTCAGTAAAAATCTGAGATTCCTACAATATTGCCAAGCTGAGATATGCAACGATAATGCTCTAGTCCATCTATGTCTTGTTCCAGTAGCCTATCTTTCATCAGGTAGCCCTGGTTCCCCAACCCCTGACGTGGACCTTGTTGACCTGGGCATCATAGCCTGCTTTGTCTGCTTGGTTATTGTAGTAACAGCATGTCACACTTTGCTTTCTCACCCATAGTTTGTTGAAGTGTGTGGGTTGATATGATCAGTCTTCCTGTTAAATCACTTGAAATTTTACTGTCTGATATTAAAATGTCATATGGACTAATGCACCTATAGGTATTATTGTTTTAATCAACTAGTATGATATTCATAAACTTACACAACCATAAGTATGCACTTGACATTTCTCTTAAATACTCAGCTACTGTTCTCTTGTACTTACATCAGTTACCTTAAATAAGACAATTACACGGTCACAGATTCCACTTAACAGAAATATCAAATGTCAATTTAGCACTCATCTCTCTTTAGTCTTACCTTTTCTTTGTAAAACAATAACTAGAATTTAATTCATGAAACAAACAGATGATTGAGAGACCAAGAAATAGTAATTCATTCAAAGCATTTCCCACCTGTCTTAATATACTGTACTGGAGGATGAAAAGAATTACTAAATACTGTCGTCCTCATGTATGGTATGTGAAAAGAAAAACAATATCTAAATCGCCTTTCTGTTTTTCTTCTGACTGTGAAGATTAGCTAAATCAAATTGATACCAGATTAAAAGAGAACAGCTTGAGTTAAAACACAAGGACACAAATTGTCTTTGTAATGTGTTTTTCCATGGGACTGTTTGAATTACTGCTGGAAAGAAGATGTGCAGAGGTGCAAAGGGAAAAAGCAAAAAGGGAAAACAACAGAAAAAGCAAGAGGCCAACCTGTAAAAGTAGTAATAAATGAGTTTCTCTTACTTGATCCCTTAATAACTCTCTCTCTCCTAGTGTAGATCTTTTCAGAGTTGTGAGGTATTTTTCTCCATCTGCTAGTGTAAACATACAGTAAGTAACATTAAAGGAAATTTCAATCTCTAGTCCCAGGATGGAATTGGCTACAATCAGGGCTTGTTTGGTGTCTAAACCATGCATGTTGCTTTATGTTGTGTACTAGTCTCAAAGCTTGTCTATGAAAAGTTAATGACATTTATTTCCGCAAACCCCATCCTCATACTTCCCGTTTCATCAGAAAGTACTACCGCTAAAGCCCAGCTGTTATTGTGTGTCTAAATATAGTTGTAAGAGTCTGGGCAAGAAATTAACCCTTTGGATTTTAAATGTCATTGAAAATGTTATTAAAATGTTTAAAAAGTGATTATTTGAAAATTTGCTTTGACAAATCCTATCAGCATCCATAGTTAATCTTGTGTGAATGGTCGGATCTCAGCAGCCCTTTGCTAAAATGTACTGCTAACTGATGTCTGTTTTGTGTTTTCATCTGAAAATAATCTTTGGTCTCAGAGTTGAAATCTAATATTTGTTTGCTGGTTTGTCTAAAGGCAAAGTGAAGGTTGATGTTTTTACTGGGCACTGTCACTGTGTTAAACCTGGAGTAGAGCTGCCCATTGGCCACACACCAATTCTGTCTTGCCATGTAGCTGGCAATACAGTTGTTCGGAGTACTTTGGCTAACACATTATTGCACCAATCCTCACTGTATTGTTTGTGACAGCTCTTCTGAGGCTAATGTGGCAGTACTACATTAGGGGAATATGGGTACGAGGGAGCCAGACAACACCACCCTGGGAATTTCACCCAGAGAAATATTTAACAGTAGCTGTTCAGATCACTTAGGTCTGTTCTATAGATGGGCAGGAGACGTGGTTCCAGTTTAAAAAAAGAAATTACTTTATTACAAATTGATTAAAAACAATAGAATTAACATGCACACAGCAATGAGGGGAAAGGGGAACCTAATCAGGGCTGAGGCATATCAGTGGAGGGAAATGGGTCAGGAAGGGGGCGAGGAATCCCAAAGAAAAATAGAAGTCACCCCAGTCACACATGACAACCACACATACATGCAGTCCTTAGTGAAGGGAAACCAGGAACCCAGGGGGACACACAGCAAACAGGAAGGGGACTCCGCCACCTCGGTCACCAGTGTCAGGGTTTGAATGTTTTTCCTGTTTTATTTTGGTATTTTGTCTTGTCTTCCTGTTTCCGGTTCCTTGGTTATTCCAGTTGTCTTTACTTCCTCGTCTTGATTACTGTCCCCGCTCTAATGTGTTTCACCTGTGTGTCGTTATCTCCTTGTCTAGGTGTATTTAGTCAGTGTCTCTTCCTCTTGTCAGTTGCCAGATTGTCTTGTCCCTCGTGTCAGCTTTCCAGCCTTTTTTCCAGTTTAGACCCTTTGTGTTTCTGACCTGTGCCTGAGTACCTGATTCTGGATTTTGCCTGTTGTTTTCTGATACCATTGCCTGATCAGACTGCCTTCCTGTGTACTGGACTATTGCTTGAAATAAAGAACCTGATCTGCAATTTTGTCTGAGTCCTGCATTTGGAGTCCCGCCCTGCTGTGTGCGTGATAACCAGGACCACCACCTTCGGCTCTCAGCAACTGAAAAGGATACAGGGAGGGATGAATGGGGTTACAGACCAACAACAAGTTACAGACCCAATATACAAACAAAATCTGATGCCAAAATAAATTCACAATTTAGAAAATAAACAAACATTTACTAGAAATCCAAATTAATATAAAAATACAAATGATCAAATCAAATTCAAAGGTCGAAATTGTCAAGTTGGGGACATTGTGGTTCATGGTTAGCCTGTAAATCCCTAAGCCACCCAGAGCATGTGCAAGGCATTATACTTGTCTCTTCTCTCTTTCTCTGCACTTTGCTTTCTTTGACTATTCCCAATACATTTAGTTGTTAGTTGTCAACTAGCAAGGTAGAGGTACTGGCCATGCAACTGCTGAGCACCCTTCCTTGGTCAGCACTTACTGAGCACCAGTCACAAACGAATGGGGAATACACATTCAGTCTTCTTTGTATACATCAGTTGGTTTTCATTCTCATCAGTTTGTCAAAATAAGCAGAAACAAGACCCGTAAGACTGGGCAGTAAAGTAACAACAAACTCCTGTGATCCAGGAGACAATGTACAGCTTGTTATTCCAATCCCTACTGTTGTGGAAGGAGCTTATGATGAAGCCCCTATCATCCAAACCCTGTACAACCCTTGAGTGCACACAGACTCACAGTGCTCTCAGAGGGAGTGCTGGAAAGTCTGTGGAATGTGTGTGTATGTGTGTTTAAGACAGACATACACATAGAACATAAATAAACTCATTTAACGAAACACTCTCCAACCAGAAGATATTAAATTAAATCTACCTCAACAAAATGACATTCAATGTGGTTAAAGCAGGAATACCAGTAGGTACATCTGCCTTCATCTATACATTACTATTGTTAATTCTTACAGTATCTGTTGATCACAGGTGCTTTATACTGAATGAAAAGCCTCTTCTTCTTCAGTTCATTAAATCCCAGCAGCCATCTGAAAGCAGCAGGACATGTATGATGAAAACTCTTCAGCCTATGAAGAAATGTTGTGCCAAAGATTGTGTAACTAATTCACACTAATATCAGGCTGATCAGGCTGTGGAGAGTCATTACCCCAACAGTCTTGGGAAAACACTGTATATTTAGATACTGTGTTTATGGTTCATCTGCAAAACTATAGGTAATAGCTGACATATAGCAAGCTGTGACAGGCTGTGGCATTAACATAAAAACATGAAAGGCCTTACTGTTTGGTTAGGTTTGTCCATTCTGGGCTACTGTAGGAACAATGCAACCAAATATGGGGGGACTCTGTGGAAGAGGACCTGCTCCCTATGTAGATTTCAATCAGAGAAGACTAAATGAATGATGAGACTGATATAAGGGAAACATGAAAGAGTAATTTTATTGAGAACGAAGCAGGCTGTTAAGAAGCGCCTAGCGCTGAAAAAGGGAGGACTCAAGGATGCGGATTCACCAGGGCGTTTTATTGTCCACAGAAAAGAAAGGGCCGAAAGGGTTGGGGAAGAACACAAAGAGGCCGCCAAAAGAGCGGTGGGTCTGGCAGGGTCTGGGTCCGTGACCAGAGCGGGGTCCGGGGAATGGCGCAGGTAGAAGGCAGAAGAGGGAGGCCGGGAGGACGGGCTGGAGCTCGAGAGCCAGGATGACCAGGCAGGGACCAGGGAGAACTGGAGGAACGCCACAGGAGAGACCACGTGAGTGACCTGGAGCACAGGGAGAGCACACAGGAGAGACCGGACGAGGAAACAGCCAGGGACACAAGGGAGGCACAGCGGTGTGGAAACACACTAGGGACGAGGAACGGGGGAGCAGCTGGAGGAGTAAGACAGCCTGGAACTTCTGGCAGGATAAGAGGTGCACTGCTATGAAGAACTGGCGAGGAAGGGAAAACAGAGGGCAGGTTAAGTAGGGAGAGTGATGAGGGGAAAGTGGAGACAGGTGTGGGAGGCTGCGCAGGTGTGCCTGGTCATCGCTACACAGAGAATCAACCTCCGGCTCCGCCTCCCAGCCTGCAGCAAACGAGAAAAGAACACAAAACAGAAAATAATCCCTGAACCCACCCCGATGTGGCCCCAGCTGCCGCATCATGACACAGGCTTTGGCACTTAGATCCCTGCAGGAAGAGGATCACCTCGGACAGCAGGTGAGCCTGGCCGGAGCTTCCGATAGGCAGAGAACTTCCCCTGGAGCCTAGACCTGGTGGTGGTGATGACGGATAGAGCCTTTCTAGGTCTTCGTGGAGGGAACTTCCATTGGGTAGTAGGAGGAGGTGCTTGGTGTCCGCAAATGGGGTGGTGAAGGGGTGGAGGTGGGTTGTGCCATTTCATTGCTGAAAGACAGCTGAATGACAACAGGGAGAGAGAACATTTTAAACTTTGACAGCTAACCAGTGATTGGCTCGAGAGGCGAGCGTGTTGGGTTGTGATTGGATGAGAGATGCGGGCGATGATTATAGAGCAGGAGCCGTTTACCTTGGAATGTTTGATGAATAAACTGTAGTGATTAGGATAAAATGCCAAATCGGAAAAATGTCTCCGACAGGGTTGTAGGAATTTGAGGGAGAAGTGAATTCACTAATTCTTAAAAAGCTGTAAAATGCTAATAGAAAAATGCAGATTAGAAGTGAATTGACATATGGGGAAAACAGACTTTCTCTAAGCACAGATACCATGTTATGAAAGACTTGGATTGTGATGGGGCACCTATTACCGGGAGTAGAAGGAAAGCATTTAGAAATTCCTTTTAACAATAGTTTTATTGCTGGGTTAGAGAACAGGCTGGGGAAGGAGGGGTCAGAACACCTTACATTGAATTGAATCCCAGCAATCAAGCTGCGAACATATTGCGGCTTGAAATGGCGCACGTCGGTACATTAAGTATTGATATGGATTGGCATTAGAGGTATGTTGTGTGAGCTACAGAACGTTGCAAAAGTAACCCAAGCGAAATCATAAATTTTCAGCGTTGAAGCTGCTAAACCTCTCCTCATGTAAGACCTGGCTGACTCTAAATAACGGTCAAGTGGATCCCTACTCAAAATAGAATTAGGGACAGACAGGCGTGGGATTGGAACTGGCATCCGGGCAGTGACTGTGGAAGACCTGAAATTTAAAACGGGACAGAGTCAGCAATGATGTTGAAATGGCCAGGCACGTGATGGGTGGTTAGAATGAAGTTGTGCGTGACTGCTGACCATGGGATGCGTCTCATGAAAGGCATGATCACACCTGATAAAGAATGGCCTTTATTTATAATATTGACCGCTGCTTTGTTATCGCACAGGACGGCTATTCTTTTGCTGCCAGAGATGCCCCCAAATGTGACAGGCCTTGAGGAATTATGTGCATGGCGAAATTGAGATGGCCGAGGAGAGACAGTAACTGCTGTTTGGAAATGGTTTCAGCTGCTGAAAAAGAGTAATTTGGCGGATTCTCTGTAATTTGTCCTCGGGGAGCGAAGCTTTCATGTCACAGGTATCCAGAGAAATGCCTAGGAACTCTAGTTTTTTTTGCGGGGCCTGACGTTTTCTCGTCAGAGAGTGGCACACCGAGATGGCTGAACATTTTTTTCAGTTTTAATAGAGAGGAACCGGAGCTATTGTTTGGAGGGTCGATTAACAGAAAGTCGTTGAGGAGATGAAGTACGGCTGGGACTCTCACATTGTTTAAGAGAATCCAGCAGAGTGCTTCTGACACAGAGTTAAAGATGCATGGACAGCTTCTGCACCCAAACGCTAATCTAACGGCGAACTAAAACTTGGAATCCCATTTTACACCGAAACAATGCCACTGGGACGGATGGATGGGGACGATTTTAAAGGCATCTGTGATGTCTGCCTTAGATAGCCATGCTCCTTGACCTGCTAGTTTGATCAATTTTATGGCTTTATCAACAGTTGCGTAATGCAGGGAAAATGCACTGGAGGAATGAGACTATTAATGCTACTGATGGGGCCAAGTCAAGTCAAGTCAAGTCAAATTTTATTTATATAGCGCCAATTCACAACAGAAGTTATCTCGAGGCACTGTACATATAGAGCAGGTCTAGACCATACTCTTTATCTTATAAAATTTACAGAGAGAGACCCAACAGATCCCACCATGAGCAAGCACTAGGCGACTGTGGCAAGGAAAAACGTCCTTTTAAGAGGCAGAAACCTCGAGCAGAACCAGACTCAAGGTGGGCGGCCATCTGCCTCGACCGAGTGGGGAGCTGACAGATTGAAGATTAGCCTTTTCTTTCTTGAATATTTTCTAGTGGCAATGCCTACCAGACTGGAATGAAACACTGGAAAGGGAGGAGAGTCGAACGGACCGATGATGTAACCTTTATTTAATTCTTTGTCCAGTAGCTGGGACACAGTAACAGGATCTTTAATGGCTGATTGAAGATTTTTTGTCACAAGTCTGGGGAAGAGAGGATGCCGACCCGAAAGCCTTGAGAGAGGCCGGTGAGCAGGTTATCTGTGAAAACGGAGTCTGGGTGTGAAGACAGTTCTGCCGCCAGTGCTAGAAGATTTATTGGAGTAGATGAGTGAATGCTTAAGAAGTTTTTGAGTTTGGCTGAGTCTCCTGCTGATGGCGGACTAACCGGGCTGGGATCACTCGGCGTGGGCATACTGATCGAGGATGGGCATCCTTGCATGCGCTGCAGATGTGGAGAAACATGCAGCTGGGGTAAGTACAGATATTTTCATTAAAGTTATTGTAGATCTGTGTGTTATTGAACAGCTCCACCTTTCGGCCTCTACAGTTGGCACGGGCGAGAGTGAGGGGTTTGGGCTGCGGGGTGTTAGGATTTCGGAGCTGCGATGGGAGGAATGGCAGCTGAGGGCAGAAGGGGGCTGTGTGACCCAGGTTGCCGCAGGTGAAGCATGAAACCGCCTGAGAGTCCCCAACAAGCATTGAGTGCGTGGAGACCTCAGAGGCACTCCCAGGAGTTAAAGGAGGAAAACTGGGCTGTGGGAAGGCTATGAGGGCTCTGGATGACAAAGCGGGTGCATCTTCCAGAGACTGAAGGGGAGTCTCTATTCCTTGTATTGATCTCGCCAGGGATTGCATGGTGGCGAGGAGGGCGTCGGATGATGCAGCGGCAGGAGCTACGGAAGCAGCCGGAGCAGCAGGGGTGGAACGATGGCAGCGCTGCGCGTGGGAATGGCAGCTGGCACCGGAGTATTGACAGGTTGTATGCAGGAAGTAGAAGGTCTGGATGGATGGGACTGTCTCCTTTTGGGAAGTGGAGTTGCAGATTTTTGGTGCATTTGCGGCTGCACTGGTGCCTGGAAGTATCATCGGCAGGAGGAGAAGCCTCGGGAGAATCGCTGACTGTGACGAGTCTTGCTAATTCGCAAAGTTGAGACAATGTGAGCCCCGGTGCCGGAGGGATGCCTTGCGCTCCCACCTGGGAATCTAGAGTCTCATATTCCCTCAGGGCCAGGATGGAACTAGTGGATGCTATGCGGACGCTCAAAGTCAAAGTCTGACATGATCGGCCGGTTGGAGAGAATGAAGCCGAGTGCGAAGATGAGACAGAATGCTTTGTCAAGGTAGGGTAGCTCGTGCCGTTTCATTGCTGAAAGACAGCTGAATGACAGCAGGGAGAGAGAACATTTTAAACTTTGACAGCTAACCAGTGATTGGCTTGAGAGGCGAGCGTGTTGGGTTGTGATTGGATGAAAACAGGAGAGTCTAGGAGGTGCTGATCAGTGAGGAAATGGTGCGTCAGGTTTAAAAGACGTGAGGGGAAATAGTCTTTCTGACTGAACTTCCGCTAGCTTCATATAAATTGCTATGCAAACAAAAACACAATGATTACTTTTAGGTGATTACACACTAATAAATATTATATATATATTATAATCAATTTCTTCCAATTGATCCCCATAAATGTTACACACTGGACCTTTAAGAGACTATAAAGAAAAAGAGTTTGAGACCTTTCCTGAGATATATATATTTTTTGTTGTAACACTATAATTCAGTATCTCTGAAATGATGACCAGGCATGAATTAAAGACACTTCTGCTGACAGAGCCACAACTGTTAGGCCAGCAAATATGACTAAGCAAAAATGACAAAATATAATGTAAAAATACCTGCCCTAAAATAACATTGTTTTTTTACGCATCAAGACATAATAAAAAATCATCTGGTCCTTACTAGGTCATAAAATTGGGTAAATACAACCTCAGATGAACAACACATGACATATTACACCATGTCATTATTTATTTAACAAAAACTAGGCCAAAATGCAGAAGCAGTGTGAAAAATTAAGTACACCCTTACTGCTTCCATAGGAATTAAGAGGATAAGTAGCAGCCAGGTGCTGCTAATCAAATGCCCTTGATTAATTGATCATCAGCAAGTGTGACCACCTCTGTAAAATTTTGCTGGTCTGGAGCATTAAGGTGTGTGTTAACACAATGCCAAGGAGGAAAGACATCAGCAATGATCTTAGAGAAGCAATTCTTGCTGCCCATCAATCTGGGAAGAGTTATATGGCCATTTCGAAAACAATGTGAAGTAAATCATTCTACAGCAAGAAAGATTATTCACAAGTGCAAAACATTCAAGACAGAGTGTATGTCCTAGCAAATTCACCCCAAGGTCAGACCGCACAATGCTCAAAGAAACTGCAAAAAACCCAAGAGCTACATTTCAGACTCTACAGGCTTCAGTTAGCATGTGAAATGTTAAAGTTCATGACAGTACAATTAGAAAAAGACTGTAAAGTATGTTTTGTTTGAGACGGTTGCCAGGAGAAAGCCTCTTCTCTCTAGAAAGAAAGAGATGTTTGGCGGACTTCGGGTGACGTCATGGACGTGCTTGCAAGAGAGAATAGGAAGACTGGAGGAGAGAACTGGTGCGGCCGAGGACGCGGAAATACGCCACCGCAGGGCACTGAGATACCTGCTACATCGCGACATTGACCTCTCGGCAAAATGCGACGATATGCAAAACAGACTGAGAAGAAACAATATCAGGATCTTTCAAATCCCGGAGGACAGTGAAGGGAAAGACATGGCTGGATTTATTAGAGACCTGCTCTAGAAGGAACTTAAACTACCACCAGACCTGGACATCAAGATTGAAAGGGCACATCGCTCCCTAGTGGCCAAACCCAAAGATGCTACAGCCCCCCCAAGATTGATTATAGTGAGATTTTTGGATGCAGCAGTGAAGGATACAATCATGAAGCAGGCATGGAGCCAGAGTCCAGTCCTCTTTCAAGGCAAGCGGATCTACTTTGATCAGGACTACTCTCCCGATCTACAGCAGAAACGGATGAGGGTACACGATGTTATTAAACAACTTAAAAAGAGACATACAGGCGAGGTGTCTATACCCAGCACAACTGCGTATTAAGCTGAACAACGGGGAGAAGACATTTACATCACTAACACTAACTTTCTGTCACCAGCTGATTTCAAGGCCCTTCTGCAGGAGGAAGATTGAAGTGACTGTCATTAGGATGGATAAGGAGAAAAAAAAAAAAAAAAAACTTGTTTCAACCAAACCAGTGGTAAGATTGACAGCCACACATTAGGTTATATAATTAACGGGCTGCTACCAAAACAAAAAATAAAAAAAATAAAAAAATACCATAAGCGTCATTAGGTTTTCTTTTTGAGAGTTTTTCAAACAAATATTGTTGTCACAAAATATGGTTATGTGTTAGATAGTCCAGAAGGAGGCTATGCTTGAATATATGAGTGGAATACACTCATCCGGACCTTTTTTACATCTTAATGTAATATTGGTCACACTCGCACTGTGTGTGCTTTTCTCCACAGAGAGGGTAGGTCACACCTTTCTGCCCCAATATCACTGGGGATCTGACACAGTTTTAGTTCAGTTCCAGCGTCAGATTGATGAAGTGGAAGGTATGTGTATACAAGAATGTGTAGGATGATGTATAGATGTATGTGTGTTTTATTACTTATTTTTATTTTTATTTATCTAGTTAATCATTTTATTAATTTATTTTATCCATTTCTACTCTTATTATTTATTCTTATTTTAATTTCCCCCCTCCTTCTCCCCCCTTTTAATTTATCTATTCATTTTATTATTTATTTACTCTTATTGAACTCAATCTACTATACAGTCTATCACACATTTTCTAAATCATATGTCAGGAAATGTTCTGTAAAATGTTTAAAATGTTTAAATAAAAAGTTCTAAAAAAAAAGAAAAAGATGTTTGGCTATAATGCACAGCCCCATGTCTGGCAAAAACCAAGTACAGCATATCAGCACAAACACCTCATACCAACTTTCAAGCAGAATGATGGAGGGGTGATGATTTGGGCTTGTTTTGCAGCCACAGGACCTCGGCACCTTGCAGTCATTGAGTCGACCATGAACTCCTCTGTATAACAAAGTACTCTTGAGTCAAATATGAGACCATCTGTCCAACAGCTAAAGCTTCGCCGAAATTGGGTAAATTGGAAATTTCTTCCTCAATAATGGTCCCAAGCACACCAGCAAATCTAATTGAAATGCTGTGGTGGGACCTTAAGAGAGCTGTGCATAAACCAATTCCTCCAAACCTCAATGAACTGAAGGAATGTAAAGAGGAGTGGGCCAAAATTCTTCCACAATGATGTGAGACACTGACAAAGTCATACAGAAAATGATTACTTCAAGTTATTGATGCTAATGGTGGTTCTACAAGCTGCTGAATCATGGGTTGTAGTTAGTTTTTCACATACATGCTTCTCCATTTTAGCTTCATTTTTGCTAAATAAATAATGACACAGTGGAATCTGTTGTATGTTGTTTTACACCTGAGGTTAGATTTAAATAATTTTAGAGCCTGGTCAGGACCACATGATTTTTTTTATTATGTCCTGATATGTGAAACCATAGAATTCAAAGAGAGTGTGCTTTCCTTTTCACATGACTGCATATATGAAATCTGTGACATGTTCAGGTTACAACCCCCAAAGGATGGTAACAGAAGTCTTGCCAGTCAGTGTGACCAATATTATTAACCTGCACACCTGTGCAGGTTAGTGAGGAATGTTTAAAACGAGCCATACTGCAGGAGCAAAATGACAAAATAATAATTACAGAAAGCAAATAGGAGATGCCTTTATTGACCAAAAACACTAGTCATAAATCATCAGCTGCAGTGATTAAAAACTGAAATTCAAATCTGTCTGTATAGAGAAGATATACAGGATTTAAACTTGAATTTTTATAATTAAATCATGATAGTTGTTCCAGTCCAGATTTAAAAATAATGCCATGTATAGTTTTTATTTTATCAGTTAACTAAAGCAGTAAACAGACAAAACTAACTGAAATCAATGCTTGGTGTGACCACCCTTTGCTTTTTAAAACTAGTTCTCCTGGGTACACTTACACACAGTTTTTCAAGATACATGGCAGGTAGGTTGCCACAAGTCTTCTGTCCCTTCATATAATCTCAGACTGACTCCCTAATGTTGAGATCTGGGTTTGCTTAAAACTCTGACCAACTCATCTCAGTTTCCTGAAACACACTGCTTTGATCACAATTATTAGAGCTGAAGATTCAACTCTTAACAGCCTGTTGTTTCTCTAAGCTGAGGATGAAACTCAAAGGCGAAAAACACACAAGAGCAGAGAGAAAAAAAGATGAGGCTGTATAGATGCTTATGTTGAACCTGAATGGCTGTACTGTAAGATGGTATGTGTGATCTTTTATACATTTATATATGTTATCTATCCCTTGTGTTGTCCTCTGGGTCAAAGTGACCCGGTGGCCGACAATGTGCCTTTGTGTGTGTGTGTGTGTGTGTAGTAGTAGTAGTAGGATTTGTTGTTGTGCATGACATTCGTGATTCTGAAGCGGTTATCTTTTGTTTTTGAATAATAGTAAGAAGAAAAAAGTATACGGAATACGAAGGGCAACGGGAGGGCTATATGCAATGCAGTGGGGGTCAGTTGTCATGCAGGTGGTTCACTTGTTATCATGTGACCTAAGTGTGGATTTCAGCCACATGAAGGTGATTATACAGTGAAGAGGTTACATATGTAGTAAAACCAGAATATACTCTGGGATGAGGTCAAAGGTCGTGGACCAGGAGTCACTGAAGGACTGGATAAATCACATCTGAAACAGACATTCTTTGTCTTTTAACAGAGACAGTGGTTATCATCCCTCTGGTTGTCATGTGACCAAAGTTCCATACCTTGGTAACAAGATGGTAACCGAACCATCTCCATGGAATATTAACCAACTCCATCCACTCACGGAGCCACAAGATGTGACTGAAGCAGCTTGAAATTTCTAGTAAGCAGAAATTGTACTAAGATTTTCTTTTTTTTGTATGAAAGTGTTGTGTGCTAGCTTTTGATCATGACTGAGTACACATGGCTTCTTTTAGCAACACATTGTGGCAGCTATACATGTTGCTAAACACAGCATTAAAGAGTATATTAATGTAGTAAATCCCATCAGTCTAATATCTGAAGCTGTAACCAGACTCAAGGGATTTGGTTTTCTACTGTGAAGAAACACAGGACTGGGTCAAAATATATATGATTTCATTAACTACCTTCTACAGACATGGAATAAATTATAACATTTTAAGAAAGATGTAAAAATTATCAAACTAAAATGGTTAACTAATAGCTGTTAAAGAAGAAAGTGGTACAGTGGAAGCAAATATGAACTGTATGAATATAATGGAATCCTGAAATGTGTATGAATGAAATACACAGATTAAATTTACTTATTTTGTCATCAACTCATGAGCAGGTAATCAAATGTTTAGGCTATTTGAGCTGTCCAGAGTGATGATCTGTATCAGCAGTGTCTGGCGCCTGCAAATTTTTCACGATGGATTTCAAGTGGATGCTCCCAAGACACCGTATGGTTGCCTAGCAATGATTCTACCTGTCTGTCTTCACTGTTCAGCCTCTGGATGTCAAAGACAGTCCTTCAGTACTCTGTTGACTGCTTTGGTGGGCGCGCACCCTGGCTGGTTTTCATGATGATTTCTTAATGGAGGAATGAGCACACTAATTACTGTGCTGAACTTTAGCTGAATAACTTCAGGAAAACTTGGATAAGGATAAAACAACAGGGAGAAAGTGCACAGCGAATGGCTATAAGGCTCATTGCAAAAACCCACCAAAGGCCACAAACTGTAACTAGTTTGGGACTGTGAAGTTGTTGTCTGTAAAGTAACAGTCAAATATTAACAGAAATTAACTCCTGTTGTATAGACTGAATTCATTTACATTCTGGAGATTTTGATTGTTTATTCCTTTGTTGGCCTTGTCTCCATTAGAGTTGATCTCCCTGAACTGGCCATTTGACCTTTGACCTGATCATAGATCATTTCAACTGCTAATAGCTGATCTAGAGTTAGAAAGAAAGGCTCTCCTTTCTCCTCTCCTTTCCTCCTACTACTATCTATCCGAATATGGATTTCAAGTCATAAGTTCCTTACTTTAACCTAGTGCTGTCTCTGGTTTCCAGCATACATCTGTTTGACATCTCCCCATTATAAACTCATAGTGAAGGATGCCAGGTCTGGTGTTGCTACACACCTCTATCCTTTTTACATAAGTAAATTCTTAACATATTGTATCCACCCAATATTTAAAAAAAACATACACTGGTATACATACACACTGTTTGTCAGATGGATATTAGCTAATGAGTGGTCAGCTGACATTTGTGGCACTTCATTTGAATGAGGTGAATTTGGAATTAGGTTCTGATACAACACAGAAGTTACAGGGCCCTGCGATGGACTGGCAATCTGTCCAAGGTGTACCCCACCTCTCGCCCAATGTCAGCTGGGATAGGCTCCAACCCCCTTGTGACCCTTAACAGATAAGCTGTATAGATAATAGATGGATGGAAGGTAGGTACAGGCATTGCACAACACACACTGGTGGCACCTGTGGCAACATGGGTCCCCCTTCACTTGTTGAATCAGGATATGCCACTGTCCTATTTCTTGGCACCAACACTCATCAACTCTCCAATAAGCAGTGGATTTATCACATTTGACACACAGAACAACTGACAGCTTGAACAGGAAGAAAAGCCACATGTTGAGTAGCATATTGCATAGGCACAGGGGTGTTTACCTGCCATTTGGATTATGTGTGTTGTACAGCAATTCAATGGAAGGGAGGAGGGAAGCTATGATCTTCAATGATTTATTGACAATGTGCAGCAATTTTTGTGCATGTGTTTCAGAGCTGCTGTAGTAGACTGTTACAGATTACATTAGGATGCTTTCAATGATACCTATATATAACTGTGGGGGGAGTTTTTGTGTCACATTGGCTTTCTTGAGGTGTCAGAGAGAAAACAGTCTCTGCTGGGCTGTGGTGATGTGGACTGAATTAATATTCAAACTGAGTGTGTGTGCCAAGGAGGCGAAGTATGTCTCAGATAATGATTGGTTCACCTGAGATGTGTATGAACATTTTGGGTGGAGCTCTATATCTTACATCATGATGCATTTCTGGGCTGTAGTATCTGTGTCTGTGTTTATGTGAATAATATTAGTAAATAATGCTTGACTAATTTTTCAAAGGTGGTGATCAGACTAATCTCAGCACTGCATGCTTTCATTGAGATGGAGAATAAAATGATTGTCAGAGCGACAGTGTTTTAGTGTTAAATTCCACACCAAACCCCTGTGCATTGTTACTTTCTGTTTGCAAACATTATTCAGTGATATTTGGAAACTCATCAAGGGGAGCAGACTTCGACACCAGACTGGGATGAAGAGGAATGGCAATGTCTTCAAGTGAGGTGACAACTTAATTTTTCTTCTTGTGATGTGCCTTGGCTGATCGAATTACCATGACTGAAAACATGACTGGACACTCAGTGGTTGAGTCCTAAAATGAATATGCAAAGGGATAGTGGCTAACAGCTTACACACCAAAAGACCACTGACTGACTTGACTGTCAAGCAACTGACAAAGGTCCTGCCTCAGCAACGGTGACAACTAAAGTCATGTTAACAGGCAGTTGGTGAGTTTCCCAACATATGAATATGTCCCAGTGATGTTACAGCCTGATGGCTGCTAGCTGATAACAAACCCAAACTGGAGGTTAGTGTTAGTGGTAACATTATAACAAAAATAAATGCTAGACTAATGCTGCATTCAATGCTGACAGAATGTGAAGAACTGGAAAAGCACTCCTCATTCTGACTTGTGAGTGTTCACACATTATTTCAAGGTGGTTAGGCCTATTGCTAACATTGTCAAAGTAGATAAATTGTCAAAATTAACTATTTTTAACACGTTACATATTTGTAACACTTCATTGCCAAGTGAAACCAGATACAAACAATCAGCACAGTCCTTTTAAAATGAGCTCAATCATTTGCAGTCAAGTAGTAGTAGTAGTGTTAGTATTTGTAATATTGGTGGTGCACAAGCAACTATTCTAGCAACAGTTTGCTGTCTCATCAGTATTTATTTATTTTTATTTTTTTTGCCAAATGGGATATATTGTCTGTGTCAGAAGTTCTGGAGGTTGACTTACATAAACTAGTTTGCCTCATATGACATCAGCATAGCATAAGACTAAAGGCCTTTTCACACTAAGGGCGTTTGTTTCGTATGATTAATTTGCACTATTTAGTTTTTCAACAAAGGCATCACGATCACACAGGCTGCCAGACGCTGCTCTGGGTCAAGGGATCCCTAAACACAAGTTGGGGTGGGTGTAGTACTTTATTTATACTGCTTAGAAATCTAACTTCAGTTTATAATGAGAAAGAATGTGAATTTTGTACATTTTATATTCTAATACTGTATAATATTTAACTCCATACACTTTGAGCACAATAGATGGTTTTCCTTTGTGAACGCATGGAAGTAGTTTACAGAGTTGCCTACAGAGACACATGCAGACCTCTATCAATATAGTTTGATTGCTGATGTCAATCCTATTTCATGCAATGTAACTGCATATACACATCACCAGTGGGTGTTGCCCTCCATCTGTCTGGATGATTAGCTGTGCATTAACTAGGTAATTTATGTATGAGGGCACTTATTATGACCTGAGCCTCTTACCACAGATTGCCATGCCACATCTCATTTATTGTGAGGGGCTGGTGGAGTCCCCTCAGAGCTGCTGTTCCATAAGCTGAGAAAACAGAGCTCAAACACAATGATTGAATCTCTCAAACAAATAAAGCCATAATGAAGAGTGTTTGAGGGAAAAAAGAAAAGTAGTGGAAACAATAAGTGACATTTACTCCTGTAACCTCTCTCCATCTATGTAGAGTTTATGGGGGTATATGACAAATGCAGTTTCAATTTAAGATCCATTTCTCATTTCATCATGGGCATTGTGTCAGACGTGAGAAATTAAGTTTTGACAAAGAAAACATTCTGCTGGACGTAAGATGCTTTAAGTAAAGCAAATATGTCTCAGAGTTGTTCTGAACTGATGCAGAAACAAGAATAACAACAATGTCTCAAAGATTCTAATAAACTTTTGAAAGGTAGATACAAAGAACCACGGAAATCAAAGCACAAGGATTCTAAAATATGAACAAAACTAATACACAGCAATGATGTCTCTGTTCATTCATTTGTGACAATGGCATTCATGAATTTGAAAGGTCAGTAAGTCTCTGTAGAGAATGTTATTTTGGACTTGGCCTACTCTAACAAGCTCTTTCAGTCAGCTTTCAACTGGATATTTGACTGTGTCCCATTTGTAAGAGAAATGTCTGCTGTCTGTGTCCTTTCTAGATGAGATGGCAGCCTTGTGATGCACCACTAAAACTGATGGTAATGTGAGTGACCTAAGTACCAAAATTGAAAACATTTGGCTTTATATCTTTAAGGTGTTATATGTACCGTAATTTCCGCCACACCCACTAAATTAAAAAAAAGAAAAAAGAAAAAAAAAATTGTACATATATAGGCCGCACTTGTCTATAAGCCGCAGGTGTCTACGTTGTAACATGAGATATTTACACATTCACACTGCTGTCTCCAGCGTCTCACCATCGATTCATTGATGCCAAGCTTACGTGCAGCAGCTCTATTTCCTTTTTCGACAGCCAGATCGATTGCCTTTAACTTAAAAGCTGCATCATATGCATTTCTTCTTGTATTTTCCATGATGAGGGTGTGTGCATTAAGCGCAAAATGACTGATCTGAAGAATTTATTGTGAGTGCATTTGATCTAATTCGAACAGTTTCATTGATCCACTGTGACCTGTTCGGTAATTTCATTGGTCTGATGTGACGAGCCCGTAAAAATCTATAAATTAGCCGCATCATTGTTTTAACCACAAGGTTCAAAGCGTGTGAAAAAAGTAGCGGCTTATAGTCCGGAAATTACGGTAATGTGAAAGGAGTTGCATATAGTAGCAAACACACAGAAAACTCTCACACCTTCAGCGCTCCATGGAATGTTTTAACATCTTTAATTTTATGACTGCAACTGTACTGCTTGGTTCAGCACCACTCCCATCACCCATCATTTCCATTTTCAGTTAAAACGCTTCATTAAACCTTCAATATGCTACCTGGCCAGCCCAAAACAACAGACAGACACAGTTAGCGACTAGCTAGTGCAGCATTTATCAGCTGTATAAGAGCCAGATACTTTCCTCAGGAACTGGTGGAGACCAAAATGTTTTGAGGCCATTCTTTGGGGTAAGTATTCATCCATTTGACTCTCATTTACAAAATAGTAAATAGATTACTGTCTTAAGCAAGACTGAGGGGCGGCTGTGGCTCAGGAGGTAGAGCGGGTCGCCCACTAATCGGAAGGTCAGCGGTTCCTCCAGTCCGATGTTTGTAACAATGGTGTGTGAAATGTGCTAGAGCGCTTTGTAGTAGTGCAAGCGCTGTGTGAATGTGTGTGTGAATGACACGTAGTGTAAAGCGCTTTGAGTCGATACGACTAGAAAAGCGCTATATAAGTACAGTCCATTTACTGTGTAACTAAGTGGAAAGAACACATTCTGCTCGTACAAATAAAAGGTTGACTTAATAAGACATGTCTTGTTGATTTATTACACTGGATTTTGCTGCTATTATTATAGTTAAAAGTTAACCCTTTAAGCGCCAAAGTCAAAAAACTGCGACAAGCAATGAAACTGAAAGAAACAGACCATAGCGCCAGATAGAGTGCCACTTTCCACCAATAGATTGCAGACATGCTAACACCATTTCAGGGCATGTGTGTATACAAAGTGTATGAGGAAATCGAGTTTGAAAGACGCCCTCCCGAGCTGATGAGAAAGCACTTGTAGTCAGCGATACAGAGCAGATTACAGAGAAAGCATGCAAAATGTTGAGATGTCTGTTCAGTGATGAGTATTAGATGAGTAAATTTACTCCCATCATAAACTTTGTGTCATATTCAATATTTTTCTCATTTACAGTATGCCTTTATCTCTAACCACTTCCAAGCTACAGCCTTTTGAATTCTTGATATCAAAATAACTGTGGCGCCTAAAGGGTTAATCTGGTATGACCACTAATTTAGCGTGGCAAAATTCGCTCTACACCATCGGGCACAGAACATTCCCTCCAAAGCAGATGGAAAAGAAAAAGAACACCAACACCTCAAGACGTGGTTACCCTAACTGGGCCTTCATCAAGTCAGCAAAAAGACGTAGAGAAGAGCCACAGACATCAACCAGTGAGGAACAGGAGAAAAGATGTAACAACATTGTCATACCTTATGTGGCAGGACTGTCTGAGAAATTCAACAGGATTTTCTCCAAAGATAACATCCCAGTGCACTTCAGACCTGGCAATACCCTTAGACAGAAACGGGTTCATTCCAAGGACAAAACTCCCAAACACATGTTGAGCAACCTTGTGTACGCTGTGCAATGCAGTGAGAAGTGCTCAGACCTGTATATAGGTGAAACTAAACAACCACTCCACAAGCACATGGCACAACACAGGAGAGTCAGCTCATCAGGACAAGACTTGGTGGTCCATCTACACCTTTGAGGACGACGAGGTCCACATTTTGGACAGAGAGGACAGATAATTTGAGGAGTAAAAGAAGCCATCTATGTCCATCTGGAACGTCCATCTTTAAACAGAGGTGGTGGCCTACGACACCAACTTTCAGCCACCTATAATGCAGTCCTTAAATCCTTACCCAGGAAATATAACCCCTATTCACACCTCGAGAAATGTGACCCTAACGACTCCCATAATGACAGGGTGGGTCGACGACTCCCAACCCCCCCCCCCCCAGAGGTTGAACACCTGGGACTCCCAAACCAGTTTTCAGAACTGAGGAAGCCTGATGATGTCCTTTAAGCAATTAACCCAAGAGATTTGGTACTGTCATTTTGATGACTCCAGTAACTCAGTTTGAGTTGTGTAGAGTGCCTCATATCTGTGGCTTTGTTGGCTTTAGCAAAAGTTGTGGTTCCTTGGCTCCACTCTTTGAGGCTTTCATACAACAGTTGAGGTTTGCCTTCAGCACAGATATTTACCGCCAATACGTGGCACTAAAAAAAATCTATTGTTATAAGATTATTGCTAAGCCATTTGTTTTCAGATCAGTTAGAGAATCTTGAATCTATCAAAGGTATATCAAAGATGTTTGTATGTACTGTATGTGTGTGGCTGGAGGACTGCCATTTCTGTTGATTCTGTTGCTAAATTCTATGTGAAGAAAATGAGAGCAGGAACTGATTGGACTGAGCAGGCCCTGACCATAAAAAGAGAAATGAAGACTAATGGGCACATGATTGGCTGGGGAGATGGGACACAAATGAGAGGCTGGTGGAGAGGGTGGCGGCTGGGACAATGACTAATGACAACTCCATCCCACAATCAGGACATCCACCCACTGAGAGGAACATTGGCCTTTTGGTCTGGATAACAGGCTCATCGACCACACTCCTATTCAGTATCGTGCACACACAGAAACACACACGCAGCAGATGGACACAGCATGAATGAGAGACCAAACACATCACACCACACTCATCATTTCAATAATGTCTTTTATATATGACTATTTGTCACTTCTTAATGTTTTCATTAACATCATTATCAGATAAATGAACCACTCTCATCTACTCTATCATCACCAACTGATCTTTAATAGTCACTCTGAGCAGTTATATCACCAGTGACTATATGTTTTATTTTTAAGTACTAATTTTCAAGCTATGTCTCTTACTGAATCACTGTGTCAAAACTGATGTTCTGGGATTGTTTCGGTCTTAAGAGTGTTACGATTTCAGCATAAACCACAATAGAACACTTACCTATCATAAATTGCAGGGCACAGTTGCAAACAAGGAGTATGTGTGAACTGAGTGGGCCAGTCATTTGCAGCAACATTATGCACACCCTAGTCACTAATGTATAACTAGTCAGAAGGCTGATATTTGGATGATTCTGTAAAACCTGTGTTACATTCAATAACAGTGTTTAAATTTTCAATGACTGTTCAAATCACAACTTCCTAATTTAAAAAAAATAACCTTTTAAAAAGAATACGACTTATCTTTACTAGTTCCTCATATGGCCACTACAGTATTGAGAAGGTATTAGGCAATTGAACGCTTGTTTAGAGTTAAGGAAGGGTCATAGTTAAATAACCACCAATAATTGTTCAGCTGTGACAGGTTGCATGACAGGTTGTGAGCTTGATAAAAACCTGGACACACAATGCTCAAACCCACCCACCCCAGACCTGCACACCGTGGCCTCACCTATCAACTACCACATTTTTAAACTGAATGCTGGAACTGAACGTATATCATGAGCTGCATGACTGTCTAATCAATATGAATGCATTTCCTCGAGATTCTTGGCTGCCATCATTATACAGAGTTATAAGTACACCCACACACTAAAACTTATCCATCCAGAGTAACGTTACACACGGCTCAAGGGTGCTTGCATTTTAGATGCTCATGCATTGCTGTAGTGCTGCCGTGAAATGTCAACTCTGCTTTAGCGTCTGCATTCCTCTTGTTTGATTGGTTTGTTGATGGTGAAATGCTCCCAGACTGTAGTGTTTTGGTCGCTCTTTTTGCCTCCTCACCTTGGTTCTCTCCCTGTTGTGCCATTATTCTTCTTCTTTTGTGATGTTTATTGGCAGTTGGCAATTTATTAATTAATTGCCAATTGCGATACCGCCCTCAGCACTTTCTGTAGTGCATTGCAGTAACAAGTGAATGTTTTCATGGTTTCTCTTGCAAAGTCTCTGGTTTTATAGTGTTATACGATGCGTCGCCTCTAAAATTTCGCATCAACAAATTTTTATAATCCACGTCGTCAATTATGTCCACTAATCATTGCAGCCCTAGAATATACAGGCGCTGAAGCTCCAATGCGGCCGGTTGCGGATGTATTTTTTTAGGATGTTGGTGGGACAGTTTGAGGTCATGCTGGGGATGTGACCGCTGCATTTGTGGAGGCAGAGACCAGCTACCTCGTTTGGTTGTCTCTTCCAAAGTTGATCTAATGTATTTGTTTTCCTCCTTCTGGCAGCTTATGTTTTACACCTGTGAACCAACACTATAGTTGGAAAAGTTTTAAGAAGAAAAGCCCTGGGCTCGAACCGGGCCCCGAACCCGGAACTTGTGAGGCAACAGTGCTAACCACTGCACCACCGTGCTGCCCTTCTTCATATTTTTCTGGCCTGAAATGTGTAGAACAACATATCTTTGGTTGAGTAAACAGTGTGTATATAGGTTACAAAGTAGTCTGAAATACACGGAAACAGTCATAATTCTTAAATTAAAAAAAGCACAGAACAGCTGTGCCTCTGGGCTATGAGAATGAGCAAACTGCGTTCTGGATCTGGTGCTGCTTGTTCATGAGTGCTATGCTAACAAGCTTCATGTATAATAAGACTAAATCATGGATGTTTTTATACAAATGGCAACAGTAACCAATAATGAAAAGAATGTTCCAACAAGTGCTACTGAAATCATGAATCAGTCATGAATCAGTCATCATTCAACTGGAAGCTTTACTAAAGCCTAAAATCACATCTGATTGGAGTTTTAACTGTGTTTTGCCCATTTTTCTAAATGTGTACAGTGCTTAGTGTTTTTACTCACACTTCTTTTTGTTCACTACTCTCCACGGTTATATGCTACATTAAGGATTGGAGTTGAGCTGTTGGTGGAGTGAATGTTTAAATAGATAAAATTTTATATTATTCATTTATTTATTTTTTTAATTATTTGTTTTACAACACTGTTAAATACCACATGGTATTGTGAAAATTAAATCTAGTGCAAAAAACCTGTCGATGAAGCTTCTTTTATTTCTTGACTTGATTTCTGCCAAGCTAATGAGCATGCTCTTGTAACATCAGAAAAACTGCCAGCTCAAATTAGATCAAACAGAAAACTAAGTAATGATTGAACAACAAACAACAAGTTTCCACGGCAGGATTACTGCCAGTGGCTTGAGCACTGGCATTGGTACTGAAGATACGCCCATGGTCAGTCCAAACGTCAGAACTCACTGACCCCTGACATGAAAGTACACATAGATTGAAAAAACAACACCATGAAAACAGAAGTCTGGCATCCACAAAGAGTTTAGATGCTAATTTCCTCCATCATCCACGTTGATATCCACAGAAATAGTACACACACTGGAACTCTATCCTGAAGTGACTGGCTGTGCTGCGCTGCTGCTGCTAATGCTAATGCTAGCTTTAACTGAATCTGTGGTAGCTACTTTTGGAGGTTTGGCTTTGACAGATTCAGTGTTTTCGTCCTAGTTGTCCGCGGTAACACTATTAATAACATTTGTTTTTTTGTCATTAATGTTACTTGAGAAACATTTTGCCAGAAGTGTGCAAAGCTGTCATCAAAGCAAAAGGTGGCTACTTTGAAGACTCTAAAATATAAACCATAATCTGTTTTGTTTAACATTTTTTGGTTTACTACATAATTACATATGTGTTCCTTCATCATTTTGATGTCTTCAGTATTAATCTATAATAATGAAAGCACTTTGACTTTCAGTGTCACACAGTTTGTAGCGCAGCCTCATATGATTAAACGTCCGTTTTATTCTCAGCTTTCAAACAACATTGCCTCCCAGGGGATGAAACTGTCTTTACACCTTCTGTTCAGTGAGGGGTTTAAAGACAAACAACCAAGATGGGTTTTGCCAAGCTTTTGCCACAGCAATTTGAAAATGAAAAAAAAAAAAAAAAAAGACAGCATGTTACATTGCACATCAAAGGGTTGAAGAACTGGTGTCGCTCAAGATAATACAATCCTATGTTTTTGGCTAAACAAGCCTCATTTGTGATTGAATATGACCATATGATGGTTCAATTATGTCAGTTTACAGTGCACTTTGGAAACTGTCAGGCCGAGACTAAAGGCAGGACTCAGACGCAGAGATGACGTAAATAAAACAGACTTTATTAACAACAAAAGTTCTCTCACTTGAGTGACAAAGAAACAGAGGCTATAAAACTTTCCTAGGGCGGATAAGATAAAAACAAAAAGTCACTCTCAAAGGAGGCAAACAAAAGGCTATGAAAGGATTTAACAAAAAACGCTCCAATAGGAGGAAAACCAGAAAAGCTCTAAATAAAACTCTCTCCTAAAAAAAACGGAGGACCTAAGAAAAGCTATGAACATAAACGAGTAAAACAAAATCGCTCCAAAAGGAGGAAATCAAACAACTAAGAAAGTACTCTAAGGCTAAGGCAAGAAACTAAGATATCAAAATTTACAAACAAAAAAAATCACTCTTACAGAGGAACAATGGCTTACTGGAGGCAACACTGTGGCTGTGGATTCAAGGCTGGAGGTAAGTCTGGTGAACGGACGAAGACACTCTGGCACAAGACAAAGGAGACACAGACTATTTAAACACGCAGAGGTAATGGGAAACAGGTGGAGACAATGAGTAATCAGGACACACAGGTGACACATGAGGAAGGGCAAGTGTTCTGAAACGAGAGGAGAGTAAATCCTTCAAAATAAAACAGGAAATGACAAGACCAAAATTCCAAGACAAGACAAACCTCACCGCAGTGTGACAGAAACAGAGTAATGGAGCAGGACAGGTGTGTAGGCAATCAGAATATCCACTCCACAGTGTATTTATTATTCACTATTATACAACAAGTAGTTCCGACCGAGCAATCTGATTGGTCCACAAGACATTTAGAATGTGCTCAAATCAGCATGACAGCACGCCTTACTCATCACTAAAAATATTACTCCGCCATATCCGTTGCAACATTGTATCCATCTCCAAGGCAACACTGTAACTGCCAGAGCTGGAGCAGGAAAAGAGGAACAAAATGGATCAGTTTATAGTTTTGATTTATTTGGCGGCCTCAGTTTCGATGAATGGTTGGAGGAGGATGAAAGGAACCACACGACAAAAAACGAGATTTGTGTCAATGTCAAATGAAGAGCTCAATCAACTTGAATTGTCGAGGAATGAACAGAGTACGTCCCGATCAACGTCTTGGGCTGTCAGATGTTTTCAGGACTATCTGAAAAATACTAAGCAAGATATGGATTTTGTAACTGTGACAAAAGAAGAGCTAAACAGAATTCTTCGTGAATTTTATGGGTCAGCAAGAAACAGCCAAGGTCAGCACTACTCCATCAGCAGCTACGTCGGGTTGAGGGCAGGCATCAACCGTTTTATCAACGACCCTCCTCTCAGTCGGGCATGGTGTCTCATGCAAGACACTGAGTTCACAACATCAAACAACGTATTTAGTGGACTCATAAAGTCTCTCAGGAGAGCGGGCCGTGACAAAACGGAACATCATGCCGTGATCACCGATGAGGACCTGGTAGTTTTGAGGAGGTCAGAGGCAATGAATCCAAACACACCACGAGGGCTGGTAAACAAAGTGTGATTCAACATCCAGTTACATTTTGGGAGGAGAGGAAAGGAGGGTCTGAGGAAACTAACACCTCAGTCCTTCGAAATAAAACGCGATTCAACAGGCGGGTTTCTCAAAGAGCAACGTCAAATAGAAATGCATATTGGCATGCTTTTTTAAAGGCACCAAATATGTGACACTCAGCTTCAACAAGGACACAAAAAATCACAAAAATCATCATGAAAGGGATCATCAAAGCAGGAGAGGTGCTATGTTTGAAGACCCAGGGAATGAGTTGTGCCCAGTCTAAAATCCCAAAAGAGGCCAAAGCTTTCTACCTTCATCCAAAGAGAGGAGAAAAGTTAGGTGACGTGTGGTACTCGTTGGAGCCAATGGGTGTAAATTACCTGGGGTCGATGCTATTGCGTATCTCTAAGGAGGCAGGAACATCAGTGGTTTACACAAATCACTGCATCAGAAGCACTAGCGTCCAGAAACTGGCTGAGGGTGGACTGGAAGCCAGAGAAATAATGACAGTCAGTGGACACAGGTCTGAGAGTTCTCTCCAGAACTACTGGGCACCTTCTCTGGATAACAGAAAACCGTGGAGCAACCTGCTGTGCGCTGGCCAGGAAAACAAAAGACCTTTAGAAGTCAGCCCCTCAACCAGCTCTACAACATCACCTGCTAAACGGCAGAGGTCCCACATGGATTTTTGAATCATGAACAGTTATTTCAGCAACTGTAATTTTAATGGTAGTATGCAATTTAATTTCTATAAATAGCCAATAAAAAATATCTAATTATTTAAGAGCACATTGTAAAGTAGCCTTATAAATCTGGAACACTTTTTGTTCTTCATGGCCTGTAAATAAGGTATAGTAATAAATCTGGAACACTTTTTGTTCTTCATCACCTATAATGAACCAATGATTAGCAAAAGCTTGCCACTTCTGGCTGTCAGGGTTTGTCATTTCTTGGAGTAAATCACCCCACAAATAATCATGAAAAAAAAATATATATATATATATATACACACACATATAAAACAAACCACATCGACCTCCCTTCCTATAGGGTGTTCCTGTCAGCTGTCAAAGTCACATTTATAGAATAATTAAATTAACATTTTTAATTGTGATCGCGGTGAAAATATTTTTACAAATATTAGCTGAAGCTGAATATTTCTTTAGATAATAGATAAACAGAAGTGATTATCTATTTCTCTCTCTCTGTCTCTCTCTCTTTTTGCGACTTCTGGGCTTTTTAATAATCTGGAGTAATTGAAATATTAGCTTCCATCATTGTGCCGGTGACACGCGCTTATAACTTAAACGCTTGTAGTTGCAGAAGCTACATCTGCGTGAGTAAAAATGCAGCGTCTTTGTTATAACGTGGTTGATAAAAGTAAGCATTCATTTGTGCAGAAGTGTCAGACTGGCTTACTGGGGAGGTTTTACTGCCAGTCTGACTCAGTCAATGTCGACGCTCCATCAAGGAAGCACAAAAAGCACAGATGTACTTACGTCTGCCAAGTGTGACAATGACAATGAAATTCTCTCTTTCTGTCACATGCACACAAACAAACACACACACACACACACACTGCAATTAAGGGGCTTTATACCACATCCATAACCATGATACCAAAACTTTACCCTTAAAATACACCATCACAACGTTTGTAGCATTACTTTAGGTGTGTTTTGGACCAGATTCAATTTTCACACAGCCTCAGATTTGTCGCCGTTATTTCTATAACTTCATTTTGGGTACATCATTTTTGGGCTTGTGCACAAAATGTTGATGTCTGGTAACAGATTCAACTCTATGTAAACCATCATAATGGACAATTTCACAGATTTGTATTGCAGTGGTAAGTATTGAGACCCCTTCACTTTTTGCACACTTTATTGCCTTCTGTGTAAGTGTAAATGAAATAAAAATCTCTCTCTCTCTCTTCTATTGAAAAAAAAAAAAGGTCTTTAATTCAATTTGAACAATGCTTGGTCTCTAATTAGACCATTAAAAACAATCACATCTGTCCTGTGTCCCATTTTTCTTTGCTACTTCCAACTTTCCAACTTTGTCCAAAGATGAAATTCAGCAGCTGGCCATTTTTTTCATAAGAAAAACCAGTTGTTCATTGAGGCAAGACAGGGCAGTAATGTAGAACAATGTTCAAAACAATGACATATATTCTCTCCCACTTGTTAGAATGGAAAATTTTCTAACACTGCAGAATTCAAAAACATTCACCACCACAATCTCATGTAAAAATATACAAAAGTAGACAATTATTAATTGTTATCATTATGAAAGGGTGTTAATTCTAAATTAATGACATAACCAACCTCAAAGCCTGATGTGAAATTCAGAAACTGTTTTTTAATTATTCAACTAAAAAACTGTGGTAGTGAATATAGGTCCCTCACCACCGTGGGCCGGGTTCGATTTCCTATCAGAGAATATATTTTTCAAATTGCTCTGCTGTGGCACTACTAAAGGTGTGTCTTACATTATTTACATTATTTAAACGTAATAAAAAAATCATCTTGATGTTTTTGATTATCAAAAATTATGTGCTTAGCAGTTAGGATAACAATTCAGAGTTTGTTTCATTATTAAGAGCAAACCCTACATTTGTATTTATGAAGCATTTTGTGCAATTTTTGATCTTTTCAACCTGGTATTGTTTCCCTCAGCCACTGTAGCGTTGAGTGTAGCGTGGGCATATTTTGTAGTTGTAGCGTTGTGTTTGTGTGTAATCATGTTTTGGAGGAGGCAGGTTTTGTAGTCCTGCAGATGGAACGTAGTTGTGCTTTGACTCATTTTGTATTCTCAGGTAGTTAATCATAAATTAATTATGTGACTTTGGTTTTTACTCTGCAGTGATTTCAGCTGCACTCATTAAGTTACCTGCTGAGATTTTGGAACACTGCTGGGGACATCACGACAAAGTCAGGGCAAGAGACCAATGAAATAATGACAGAAACTGTAAAGATAAGTTTTAATAAACCAAAATCTTTCTTCACTAAATTAGCTCATTAACACACTATATTTTGCTATTTGGATTCAAAGCACAAGAGCTATATGACATCTGAGAAGTCCTTGGAAATGTGTCATGTTCATTCTATGATTGTAAAGTTGTTTAGGGTCCAACACTTTCAGAAGCCTTACCAGTGGCTCCAAGAGACCATAATGTTACAACACACAGTGGAACAATAAACATGCTGATGTCTTTGCCATCCTTAGAGCTAACCAGTGGTTTTGCTAAAAATGTAAAGTTATACATCATAAGTGTTGTGCTAGTGGAAAATGATTAGGATTCATCCATTAATGACAACTGTTTGCATTTCAGCATCTATTTTTCATTTTTAATTCAAAAGTGAAAATGTTGACCTCCTGCAGTAGATGAAACACTCAAAACACAAGTTCTGCACCCCTCTTCTATAGTCTTCGTATGTACATTCTCTCATGCCAACAATGTCAAATCATCCAATCTGTTATGTTTTGTGCAGTCGTAATTTCTTTTAATTTGGGGGGAAAAAAACAGCCTTAGGTATCCTATAATCCACTGCATGCTGTAAACCTGTCTTTGGGTTCAGTTGTAATTCCCTCTGCCCGCTCGGCACCTCAGTAAGCTGGGTGGCGCAGTGGAACCTGTCAGCCTAGACTGGTGCTGAAATAACAGCAGAAAACAATGCCTTTGGTGATCACTCACTGTTGTACTAGTAGATGTGATTTAGCTCCTCATGTTTTTTTGTTTGCTTCTTTTTTAATCCTTAGACCTGTGTGTTTTGTGGCCACACAGCACAAAACTGTTGAGATTGTTCTTGAGCATTTAACATTGTACATTGTACAATTATTAGGTATTTGATTGTCCTGCAGACAAGAGGGTAGCATGGATACTTTAAGGCAAGGGAGATATATGCTGATTTATTTGCAAAATCACATTTATCAATATTTGCTTGGAAAGCCCCCATTAGTAATATTTTTCACACTGAATGTTTTGGAAAGTTTGAGTGAATGTACTATATGTTGTTTCAATCTCCTGCATGCCTCTTAGTGTTTCCCAGCAGATTTATGAAATAAGATGCAGTGATCAATAATTGTTTCAATGCAAACATTTAAATTGGCTCTTAGGTAGAGACCTGCATATAAAGACGATATCCACCAACCTTATTCTAGGTGAAGCCACACAGTTAGTGTTGCCAAAGATTCAAGATATCAAATGTTTATCCAGTAATCCTGATTTTAAAAATTGTAAACTGTCGTTCCTCTATGCTTCAATTTGACAATATCACCCTGATTAGGTCTGTCTGAATTAAACCACAAACTATCAAATACAAATCTCATTCAAGAGACCTTGCTTGAGGGGAAAGCACTGTTGCTCCAGATGAAATTAAAGAATGGGACATACATGCAAGTAAATTCGCAACATTTGTCTGGCTGCTCTCTTTTATACTTTCACAAATTTTGGGGTATAATATTAAAGTTTCATTAATCATTTTTTTATATTAACAGTGAATAAAATGACTCTACAGAATTGTTCATCTCATAAAGAGACTGAATAGAGTGGTGCAGGAATGAGTCCTAAAACCCAGAAGTAAGTTAGCATTATAGCACTCGAGGTTCCCTTTTCTCAAAGTCAATGGGTTTTTGGTTAAATACCTAAAATAAGGTCTGTGGTTTTAACACAAGCTCATGACATTTTCATGTTTTATTCTACAACATAAAATACATCAGAAAATACCCCACTTGTGATTTTTTAAGCTTTCACACATCTTGCAAAAGGTGGTTGCTAACAAGTGGCTAAAACAGAGGTTGTCAACGTCATAGAACTGCATATGAAAACCCAACTCGTTGTGTTTATACTCACGTTGTTCTTGCAAACTATTACTATAAAAGTTTGTAAAAGAGGTAAGCATGCTAAATTAAATTTCAAGTTGGAAGCTTAGTGATTGACGTCATGTGACTGTGGTGTAGTTTGTTTATAGCCTAACACTAGCTAACGTCTGGCAGTCGTATTTAGACTTCAAAAATTGTGACAGTGGTGTTTATTTCTGAAGATAATCAGGCTGAACAAAATGTGTATCACAGACTTTTGTTGGTTACAGAGCTTTTTACAATATCTGAAAGCCAATGAAAAAATCCCATAGGTTTTTTTTCAGGGGAACCAGGCTGATGCAAACTTCTGGGCTGGCCCGCAAAAATTTGTCATCCCTGCACCACTCTTAGTACTTGACTCCAGCTCTGCAGAGCATTTTCACATCTTTTAACTCTTTGATCTTTTTCTGATGTCAGTCAGTGTTTCACTATGGGAATTGCTTTGGTGTATACTATTAGGTATATACTTTTATTGATTGTTTACCTTGCTGCACTGTGGGTCTTAGGGTAACATAATTTCAATCCTCTGTATGTGCATACATATGGCAGAATTGACAATAAAGCACACTTTGACAACAGAGGCTCCAATGACACCACGTCTGTCATTGGAGTGTGCTCTGGGCACACCACCTCATATTATCACAGTCAATCAACCACTATCAAGTCATTTCAGCTTTCTCCTTGTGAAGAAACAAGCTCCCCCAGCTTTTCTAGGCTAGTTTGGTTAGCTGCTCAACTGTTCTCAGATGACCCCTTGAGGATCACGTTGCCAAACACATTTTACGATATACTCAGGGTATGCCCTGTGTGTTAGCACTGTTACTGACAGCTAAAGCGTTGCAGCGCACCTAGTACAGCTAATACTTATTCAGTTTCCTTCCTTTCCAGTCACCATGTCCTCAGCGAGACATCCCTGCCAAGGGGTCAGAATCAAAGAGGCTGCATCCTGCATGTGCCCTGTGTCATGCAGATCGTCCATCTTGGGCTGGGACCCTCACCTGATGTGCACTGTCTGCATGTGTCCTAAATACACTCAATCCTCGCTGGCAGACCACAGTCATGTTTCCACTGTGTGCCAGACGAGGAGCCAACTGTTCCCTCCATTGTTCAGGGGTGATGTCACTCCCTGCCCGGGCAGACCAGTGGAACGCATGTGCAGTTCACCCATGGGTTTTGTCCACTGTTTCTCAGTGATACAGACTACAGTTCACTATGAAACCACCCATTTCAACAGTGTGTTAATTGCAGTGACTGTGGGGTTGCAGCAAGTCCTTACCCTTATTTTAGATCTCCGTGTGCTGAGCAAACACCTACAAAAATACACTTTCAGGATGTTCCCCACAAAGTGTCAATTGCATGGGGACAATTTATCTCTCAGGCATATATTTTCACATCAACATTAATCCTGCACTCATTCTTCAGGGCAGAGCCTACCAAAACCTGACCATCCACTCGGGCTGTCATTTACAACAAGGTTGTTCAGCAAGCGTGTGGAAACAGTGCCGTCTCCATTAAGGAGCAGCAGTATCAGAATGTGAACGTACACAGACGATTATCTGATACTCCCACTTGTAGGATCAGGAGGTCAGAGATTCTGCAACAGTGAGAAATCATCTCAGAGATTTGGGGTTCAATATCAACTGGGCGAAGAGCTGAGTAGAATCCGCACAATGTACACTCCCTAATTTATTACACAATATCACAATATGTCACAATGTCACAATATCGGATGGGAACGTCGCTCACATACTGTCTGTCTGTCTTCCTGCTGGAAAAGCTTGTGTCGTTCAGACTTTGCTTACGTTTGCTTGACCATGTCACCATGTCAACAGATGCATCCCTAACAGGATGGAGGGGGCAAAAATGTTGGGCCGAGGGGTGAATGGTTCCTCGGTCCCAGGGCTGGCTCAGACTCACATAAACAGTGAGGGCAGTGTTCCTTGCATTTAAGCATTTTCCTAACTTTCTCAAAGGTCACTATGTCTTGGTAAAAACAGACAACTCCACTGTGGTGACAGACATTAACTGCCAGGGTGGCACTTGTTCACTGCAGCTGCACAAGAGGATAATCTTCTGTCACATGGGAACCCCCTGTACAGAGAGACTCTCCAAACTCAGGTAGTGGAACAGATTTGGCAAGAATACAGCTGGGCAGCCATAGATCTCTTCACCTCACAGGAAAACGGCCACTGTCCACTGTTTTTCTCCCTGTTGGAAGAAACTGCACTAATGTCACTAATCCTGATAGCACCACAGTCCAAGACTTGAGTGAAAGAAATTACAATTTTCGGTAGGACTTTTGGTAGGAGAGCCGTGGCCTCTCCCCATATGCAGGAATCTTCTGCACCAGGCATGCGGAGAGATCTACCACCCTCACCCAGATCGCACTGTGCTCTGGGCTTGAGAGGTGGGATGTGCACACTGCAGACTTGCCTGCACAGGTCACTAACACCATTCAGAGTGCAAGGGCCTTCTCCATTCATGCTCTGTAGGTGGCGGATTTTTGAGGAATGGTGTGACTCGAGGCATATCATTCTGTTTCAGGGGTCAGTGGTTGATTTGCTGTGTTTCCTGCAGGAATTGGTAGAGAAAGGGAAGGCCTTTCCTACAATCACAGTGTACTTAGTGACAATTTTATGTCATGTGGGCTTCAGAGGTAAGCCAGGGAGGCAGGGTTCAGAAAAGCTGATGAGCTGTTTGTGTCATGAGCTTCTCACCATTAAGACAAACCATTGTCCTGTCGACTTTGACAATAAGAAGAGGTGTGCCCTGAGCACAGTTCTGTCACACATGGTGTCATGGGAGCTTCGGTAGTTGGTATCGCCAAATTGACTCCCATAGTGAATCACCTCATTCTTTTATCAAAGAATGGGGAATTATATTACATATCCCAAAGTTTTCTTTGCTGCATTAACTTGTAATTTTAAATTTTTTGGATCAGACTCAATGCTCGACCTGGTCCCCAGGTAGGTTTTTTCAGATAAACCCACCTTGCTCTACCTGCCTACTGAAACAGACAGACACAGTTAGCAACTAGTTGGTGAACATAGTATTAGTAGTAGTATTGTTCTCAGGGATTGGTGGAGACCAAACCCAGGGCGAAACCAGAATAATTACTGTATTCATATTCATTAGGTTGTAAATAGTACAACTACTTAATCTATGTCTGCTTGATGTGTAAATAGGCAACTATTTGCTGACACCTTCATTAGACCAACTTTATAAGGGGATAATATGTCAGTGTTGTAATTAAAGCTTATTCTGCTGCCCCCAAATAGCCAAAAAAAATCAGTCAATTCTGCTTCATTATGTCCAGTTGAGGTCCAGTAGTCTGTTTTGAACTCACCCCATGAGGGTGCGATTGGAGATTTAGAGTGTTTATGCAAGCCCCTGCAAACTACAGTTAAACATAGCAGTCTAGTCTGCATTTAAGCATAGCACATTCTGAACATTAACTTATTGTTTAGACAGGGTGCAGCTTCTTTTCCCACTATGCATCTACAATTCTTCTACGCTATTGCAGAGCTGAATTTAACTTGACAGCAGATGTTATTCACAAGTGTGAGAGAAAGCAGAAGTAAAAAATTTAACCATCCATGACCGCAAAGTCCTGTGAACCTAAATCTTAAAATCTTGTCCTCCTGTCACAATGCAAGCACAAAGCCACATTTGAAAACAACATACAGAATTCACTATGATAATCCACCTTTACACATGCAGCTTACGGTTTGATACGTCAACTTTGCAACTGTCAACATTACATACATGAGTTTTTCAAGCTGAGGCTTACTCTAAATTTAAACCAAACTTACTGCAGAGCCCAGCTGCAGACATTACTTCCTCTTTCATCGCAAACAGAGAGTGAGAATAGCTTCCCTCTGGTCAAAGTAACAAGAAGGCTGCTTTCATCCTACACATACAAGACAGAGAGAAGTCAACCACAGGCCCAAGCTGCTCTTTCATCTGCGGCAGAAAGCACAGACTTCACCTATTTCAAACACATTTGGAGAGGGTGGTTACAGATAAATTTGCTCCTGACATTACCAACCAACAGGTAAGTTGTGAAAGGACACAGATAATCTGTATTCACTTTAGTTGGACTCTAAAAATATTGAGGCATTTTTTCAGCAAGATATTATAATGAGTCTTTTTTTTTTTATAGATAACCTCGTCTAGGCTCACAGCAAAGAGATGCACTTCTTGTTTCCTTTCACGTTGCTGTTGTCAGTCATTCTTACCTCCTCTCTGAAAACCCTCGACTCAGAGCAAGAGCTGCAGGATAGTGGGTTTGGTCAACCACCGCCTCGCCACGGCCTCAAATTACTGGTGTGGTATGTTCAGAGTTGCCTGGACAACAACATGGTGGCTCTGTGTGATCCCATACAAGGACAGTATGGATTTCATCTGTTTCAGAACCGAGGGCCCAGACATCTGCTTCCAGTGATTAAGGACAAAAAGCAATACGCATACTATACCATTGGAAACCTTCATTCTCCACATGCCAAGGACCTGCCATATGAAGTCAAGAAGTACTATAACCACAGTGACCCCAGAAGTAACCAGGACAGAGTTTTGGTGAGATACAACCACAACAATAAACACATTGAAGAGATCTATGCGTCTGCACATTATAAGCTGGAAGAGACGTACATAATTGGCCCTGATCTTGTTTCCTCTCTGCGGCATCCAACAGCCCTTGTTATCACAGAAATTTAATAATGTACTTGTGATGTAAAATCTCTCTGTGAAAACTTTAATAGCTCTGTGACTGTTCAAAAAATTGTGATGGATTTTCACAGAAATTACATCTTAAGGGTGAAAAATTTTTTTTTAAACAATCTTGATTGACATATTTGGCTGCTGCTTTTCTTTGTTGTCAAAAAATAAATAAATGTGCCAGACTACTTTGATGAGCTTATTTCAAGACTTGAGTATGAGTCAGGAGAGTTTGTGTAACCCTGTAAAGCCTGCTTGCTTGTAGAACATATAGCACGCAGTTTCTTTGATAAAAATTTTAGGGAAAACTATGCAATAAAATAATGGGATGCTTTGGATTATTCTTTGTTCTGTAATCGAGGTGTGTGTGTGTGAGTGTGTGCATGTGTGCCTAAGAGGAAAATTCCACAATGACGTTGCTTCTGTATAGTCTTTAAAAAACTAAGCAATATTTAATATTTATGTTGATAGTGTCGGACATGCAGTATCAATCTGGTTATTGTCATTAAAAAGAATAGATATTTAATATCAAGGAATAGTCGCCTGTGGAGGTTCTGCCATAAATAAATAATGTTTGGATAATTAAATAACTTAAGGATACCCTTTGTTGTGAATACTGCTTTGAGATAGTATTAAGAGAAATATGCATCAATTGTGGTTTAAGTGTACTGTGTGTTGTGTTAAATCAGTGATGCTCACCAGTATCTGTTAGTGAGTAAATGTGCACTTAAATGCTCAAGTGTAGGTATTGGAACCAAACTGCTTCAGAATCACTGAAAATATTTGTTTTGATTGGCTGGCTTATTGGGAGGTCTTAGAAATGTTTTTTTCATTTGATCATAACTGTAAGTCAGCGGTCATTGCACCCTAACTCATTAATTATAACTTTGTTAATACATGCCCCCTGGCTAATCATAAGCAAGTATAGCAAAAGCAAAGTATCTTAAAATACCAAGTAAAGGGAAATTACTAAAACTCTGAGGGACAGGACAAATTGAGAGAAAAAGCAGAAGATGACTGTGTTTTCTCTTAACAGATCACAGAGGTGCAGCCTTATTGAAATAAATAAGAGAAGTACAGAAAATAAACATAAAGTTATGGAAAAGAAGTAAGAGTGTGTTTTTCAGTACTACTTTCTTCTTAGATGGTATTACCTTACTGTCAAGGTCAAAAAGCACCACCAAAGATATAAAAACACTCAATATGAAAGTTCCATATAACTGCAGAAATTTGTAAGAACCCCAATATCAGCTTGAATAGCAGGCAGTCAATCAAAATGTTGACTCTAATGAGTTGTGAAACAAGGCAGCACACACCTTCATGGCCAAAAGGCACAAACTCTTGCAAAACTCACTTTCAATATTATGATGACAAAGCACCCTCATGCCTGCAGTCCTCAAAACCTACAGAAAGGCCTCATTCATCTTCTGCTCTGCTCTGTTGCCAATGGGAGGACACCGTTTGGATCGTTGTACGCTCACAGGTTGAATTCAGATTTGATTTGATACTCCCACTGAAAATATTACAGGGCTCTTGAAAGGGCCCATGAACAAGCAGGACCAATCTTAGTGAGTAAGAGAGATTTATAGGATCCTTGCTCTGTGCAGAGATATGTGGAACATTAAAGATACACTGCTGGATATTGTTCCAGGACCCAAGAAATTCCATAGTGTCTTTTCAGTTTACTGTTAATATTCTAAAATTCAACTCTGAACAGTTGTATACATGCACAGTTAGTAGTTATTATACTTATGATGTCTTTTCTGGTTGACTGCAGTACACCTGTGGTTACTGGTGGAAACAGCAAATGTATTTTAATAAAACAGGTTTGCTTCAGAGTTCCATTTGAAATACAAAACATACTTTGAGCAGCTACTCTGTCAAAAAATGGAACAGAAGAGCAGCTTGTATATCTATTGGGGAAATACTTGAGGAACCACTTCAATGGACAAAAATTGGACAGTCATACAGTATGATAGCACATAGCATAAACAAGTTTCACTGTAACCTATGAGTTATGTGCACACCACTATACAGAAAGGGTGCAGGGGTTGCTGTCAATATTACATTTAAAAAGAAATGTGAGGTGTTTTCCCTTGGCTCTAATTTTAAATGTTAAAGAATGGTAGCATTACTGTAACATTAGCAACAGTACAAGCAGCCAGGTAACAAGCAGGCTACCAAAAAGTAGCCGAACAGTGACGTTGGCTGTGTTAGCTCATTTGAGAGCATAAAGAAGAAGAGTTCCACACAGTTACAGCTTAAATAAAGAAGTAGCTTATTAAGGCTAACTGAAGATGAGCATAATAATGTGTTAAGTCAGCAATCAGTGGTGAGGTGAGGGTGTGGGGGGCTGTGAGACTGGATGTGCTAACATCAGCTATGTCTAACCAGAACCAAGGCTAACTCAACAGAATCTAAACCAAACAGAAACAAACCTCTGTCCCTCCTGGAAGGCTGATGCCTTCTTGGATTCACCCAGCTTCTAAAAGCTGCAAGCAGGTAAAGCCATTCTCTCAATGAGGTGGGAGGGGTCAGGCGATGTGAGGCACAGGCAGAGCAGAGGAAGGCCAAAACAGATACTAGGTCTATGGCCGTCACAGCTGCCTTTTTCATACAAATGTTGTGGTACCTCGAGAGCTTCTCTGTCTCTGTCTGTGATCATTGTCAAAAACTGTGGGTTTTGACAATCATCACATTTTAATAAAGACCAAAGTTTTTTCAGTTTTAGGTTCATTTCACAAAATGTTATACTCTATATGATGTTTAAGTACAAATTTAGCATTTAGTGCAGCAGTTTGTTTTTACTGTAACAGGAATCATCAGAAGTTGTAAATGAATCAACAATTTAAAGTTCTGACATGGTTTGGAGTGGACATGCATTAATTCCAGTTAAGTTCTCCAAAAATCCTCCAAAAATGAGAATGGGTTTGTGTGTGCGGGTTCGTCAGCTTATGATGTGTGCATATGCATGGCTGTTTGCTCCAGGACATGCAAGTCTCTTTGTCCATAAAACTGGCTGTATGCAGATAATAGCACTGATTTACAAACTCACCCTGTTCCCTGTCCCTGTGTTTTGTTCATTCTTAAATGGGCTTGAATGGAAATCAAATTGAAGGCGGCTCTTAGCAGAGAGTGGCTCTGAAGTTTCACTCTGCCTGTCCATGCTTAACGGAAGACAGGTTTTTTTCAGAGTAGATGGTCGTGTGTGTGTGTGTGTGTGTGTGTGTGTGTGTGTGTGTGTGTGTGTTGGGGGGAGGATGGGGTGGGGTGGGGTTGAGTCCTAGCTCTTTGACAGAATTGTAAAGCGGCAGAATGAATAGATGTCTCCCAATGATTAATGTTCCTCCCTGCCTTGCCTCAGAGGAGCTGCGTGCCCATGCATCTCTAACCCTACACCCACCTCCTCCCTAGCACTATATAAAGCTACATTTCTTAAACTCAAAGCTTTCTCTGTCTTCTCTAGTTTCATCTTGCCTCTTCCCCTCTTATACCTCTCTTATGAATTTTTCCCTTGCATATTACATTTCTTGCATATTTTTGGTAAAATTTTAAAAAATGGTAATTCAATACGTTGGCAATTCAGAGCAAACAACAAGACAGTTCAATACATTGTTCCAGTCAGTACACTGGGGGTGTAGAACATTACATTAAGTTGAATTTTTACTGCCTCTAGTGTAAGGGTTTAATTGTAAATCATGTGCTGTAATGTCACAAGACTATGGACAGGCTGTGTATTGAAGGGATCAATCATGGAGAGAAACAAATAGAGACTGTCAGCCACTTCATCCTCTTCCTACTGTAATTTGACATCTGAAATGCCTGAAAAGCTTTTGTCAAGTAGTGTAAGTCTGACCCCTATTGGCTGAAGTTGGAATTTAATTCTTTCTTTTTTCTTTTTTCTTTTTGCTTTAACGTGCAGGAGATGAATTAATAGAACCTGTTTTCCCTCTCAGTAATTTGAGCTTATCTCAGCATGCATTAAATGTACAACATGAAAACATGCTGAGCAGTTAACAGTCACATAAGAGACATGATATGTGCACTGTCACACAAATTCTCTAAATTGTTTCTCTAAACAGCCATAGAATTACCTCAACACTAGACATTTTGACCTATGACTTGCCAGAGGGGATAAAGACACACAATCATCACTGTACAAAAACATCTTTTAGTTTCTCAAAACATGCTTCTCAGTTCATTTCCTCCTTTCTTCATAATGTTTTAATTTTTGGATGAGCTCACCAAAGAATCACAGAGCCACAGCGTCCCCTGCTGTAGCTGCCAGGGAAAGAGGAAACCCACACACAGTCCCCTGGGGAAATTGCCCATTAAAATCCAGCACTGCATGGTAATGAATACCAGGCCTATGGTAAAGGCCTCACATTAAATATTTACACTCTCGCTTAATATTTCATGTGGTAATTTTATATTTAAATTGGATTTAATTTTTAATATAAATACAGAGCTAAGTGGGGTACACTTTTCTCAAACATCAATCCATACACCTTCCATATGACTTGGGGAGTAAATATGACATGGGCCGCATACATATGTAGATCCTCTGAACTAGAACACACACATGCACAAAATAGGATAGAAAGATAGAATATTTACTCTGCCAGCAGCACTGATTTTATCACTGAAGTTTAGGATTCTATCCTGAAATAGGCTGTTGGGGGGGCAAGTGAGATCAGAGAGATCAGTCATTTTCACTTGAGGCTTCTTAACAGCAAGGGAATCCCAGTCAGATATTTACATATACAGTATTTCAGGACATTGTACACCTCTGTTAAAGTCTTTTTCATCTGGTCTCAGGCCACAGTTACAATTATCATTCCAAGTGTATTGGTTCTGGACAAACAGATTATATTTAAAGTGACACTTCATTTTGCTAATTTTCTACTGTATGCACTCCTTGTTGACCAGATCAGGAGGCAGGATATACCTGAAACCATTTGGTAACTGATAAAACGTCAGAGGAAGAAAACATATGTGTAATAGCAGTTGTAGCAGTAGCTACAACAACAAATTCAGCTAACAACTATCCATAAATACAAATGTGGGAGTTTTCATTTATACATATAACAACATTTGAATGACTGCAATAATCAAAAAATGTATATTAACAATGAATCAAATAACTATGTGTAGTGACAAACCCACAAAGAATGATCTCTGAATGAACTCTGCAATTCCCCTCAGCTTTATGGTGCTTTTGTTTAGATTTTTCGGCCCACAGTCAAGAACCATTTCAAGCCACGGCAGACATTTTTTTCTTTTTTGCTGAGAAGCTCTGATAAACTCACTGTTCACTACATGCCAAGCATCAAACAGCAGAGAGACACAGAGCTGGTGAACATAATGGGGTGTTTAGCAGCATCTCAGGAGCTGGTGACAGAAACAGAGCTAAAAATTAAATTAGAATTAAATGAAAGGCTCTTTAAAATGTGTATTCACATGACAAATTTTGATTACAATTTTTCTGGAATATGGTATCACTTCACCAGTTTAAATCACAACACTCTCATTTAGGAAAACAAAACTAATCCCTTCCCCATATTATGGCATTGGCAGGTGTCAATATGAATCAGAAAGAGATACTGAGAGAGAATTTGTGATTTTAAAAAAAGGATTATATACACAAATGTGACAGAGTTCTTGACATACACTACAGTGAGGATTACATTTAATAAACATTTGACCTATTTGGCGTACCTTTATCTGTGTGGGCACAGCACTAAACTATGAGTGACAGCATCTGGAAGATTTCTCAACACAACAACAAGAGCTGAGATTGCACACAAGGATATCTGAGGGTATGTGATCCTCGCCAGTCACCATCAGGGAAGGTGTCATTTCAAACATTCTGCCCAGAGGAGGAACAGACAGCACAGAGGAGATCTGTCTCCAGAAAGGAAAGTGAAGAAAGCTTCTCTACAGTCAGCTGTTTCGCTCTCAGCAGAAATTATGTGGTTTGCTCTAGAAGAAAGTGATGGAGAGGATTCACCAGACTTGAACTTTTCCCATCAAAATAAATAGTGTAGACAGAACTAATCAATCACTAGGCTGAACTTCAAGTTGATGAGGTCTAGACAGATTGTTAGTTCTCCAGTGTGACATAATTTTTCACCCATTTATCTCTCAGTTGTTTCATTCATTGTAATTTTATCCTTTGCTTCAATGATCAATATATTTTATCAATATAGGAGAGACGCAGCCAAACTCATACCTAAAATACAGGATGTAGTTGAAGGAGGATTTTGAATTCTGCAACATAGAGGTTGGCAATATTCACTTTTACACTGGTTTACACTAAACCATTATAATATTCAATATCCAACACTCATACACAGTAATTAACACCACAGACAGGTGTGTGTGTGTGTGTGTGTGTGTGTGTGTGTGTGTGTGTGTGTGTGTGCGCGTGCTGGTGCATGAGTATCTGTGATAAAACAGACAAAAGCAAGAGCCACATGGCTTAAAACCAATACAATACACTGGTAAAGTTGAACAGTCCTATGCTTAGCCAAGCTATTCCATGTAAGATGAGGTACTAGGCCCAGTTACATTACCAAGTCCACTGGAGAGAAAATAAGACGCCTTTTATGCGTGCTGTTGTTGTCCTGGCTGTGTGGCATCAGTGTTGTTGAAGAATTCTCTGGTTGTTTCTTTGTGCTCTTCTGTAGCCTCTTTTTGCTGGACAGCTGTAGCCAGACCCTGTGTCATACCTGCTGGTTCTTAGTGCTCGCTGCCAAAGTCCAGTACATGACTCTGCTTCAGGGCAGGCCTCATGGAGGTCAGAGAGCAGCAGACTCTGTTGACAAGCAGGCCGAGATGCTCTCTCTTGAAGAGCATCAGAGAAGAGAAGGTCAGCTCCTCTCTCTTGAGGAGAAGGCAGAGAGGAGAGGAGAGAAGCCTCTGAGATTTTTTGGAATGATTAGAATGATTTAAATGGCTTTTCCCATTTATTGCACATGCTCCATTTATAATGTATCCATGCACTGTTTAGCAGCCACTGAAAATGTGAGGGCATGGACACTGAAACACAGTCTAAAAGTCTTCTTTACTGATAATAATAAAATAATAAAGTGAAAATCTCAGAAATTTGAATGAATGAATTTAATGAGTTTTTGTGTGTTACATATATACATCAACTCAAACAAATTATGAAACCAGAATACTTCATATTTCTCTTAATGAACAGAAATGTATTTGCCTCATTAAGAGGACAGCTGGTTGGTCCTCACCAAGTCAAGATAAAATATTACTGCTGTCTTCAATGGCAGCAGAAGTGTCATAAATGCCATTTACAGCGACCACTACTGCCCAGAGAACCACTTTGTCCTTGTGCTCCTACCGGGAACAGTAGCAACTATTCAGATGAAGGTTATTGGAAGCTAATCTGGATTCAGTGATGGCTTGTTTATAATTTGTCTGATGATCTGATCACCCATGTGTGCCTACTTGAACCTATTTTTCGCAATTTTTTGATATATTCCATTATCTAAGTAATGATCTTGGTTTGTATAGTGTTATCCTTACCAATAGGACAAATAACCAGGAATTAAATTATAATAATCTGTAGTTTTCCCTTCAATTATATAATATGTGTAATAGTGAAATCCTATACCTGTGGTGTGTTACAAGAAGGAAGAGGTGTTTTCCAGCAGAGGGTAGCTGACATGCACTGACACATTTTTTTAGCATGTTGATAGTCAAGCTGAAATCTAGAATACACATACTCTATAGGGTGTGGGTGGCCAATAAAGGCCAAGTCATATTCTGCTTAAGGCCTCCAAAATTCTGGAAATGGCACTATGCACACTGCTAAAATACTTACCTACAGTATCATATGTGTAACTTGGAAATGTTAAAATTATCATGTGCCTCATGACTAACTGCAAGCAAGCTGAGACAAACAACCATTCACACTCACATTCACACCTACGGGCAATTTAGAGTCACCAATTAACCTGCATGTCTTTGGACTGTGGGAGAAGCCGGAGTACCTGGGGACGACCCAGACAGGCACAGGGAGAACATGCAAACTCCACATAGAAAAGACTCGGGTGAACTGGGGTTCGAAGCCAGAACCTTCTTGCTGTGAGGCGGCACCCATTATCCTCATACCTTATAAAAACATGAAGTTAAATGCTGAAGGTATGCTTGAATCTCACTTAAGGTCACTACAATGTTATGGAAAAGTGGCTTATGACGATGCACTTCCATTACATAAGATACATCTACACATGAATATGAATGAGAATATGGAGCTGGTAGGTTGGGGGATGAAGGTAGCTGTCCAGTTTTCAGTGATCCCAATGTCAGTATGGCAGGATAGGACAAAGCCTTCATTAAGGCAGGGATATGGTGCATTTACATCAGATATGCTCATTAAATAAGGAGTGTGCTGATCAGCATTACCATCTCCATCAACTCAGTCAGTCTAACATGCAGCAACATGGTTTGATAAAACACTGATGGTCCTATTAGAGGACTTTAGCCAATCAGGAATTCCACGAACATTCCAGATGGGCTGCTAGCTAGTGGGCCGGTGACCTGGTCAGAAACAAAATAATTTAATTTAACAATCATCATACTGGTCAGCCTGCTCTAAAAGGATGATTTCAACATTCTACTGCTGTTACTATCTGAGGGAATTTTCTGTTATTAAACCCAGAGTTATCGTTGATCAGGATTTGTCCTTTAGCTCCCACCTAAAACAAACTTCAAGGACAGCCTTTTTTTATTGCCAAAATCAGGCAAACCCTGTCTCAAAAGGATGCACTTCATATTGTTTGGCTGCCCCAACAAGTCTCTAAAGACTCTCCAATTGATCCAAAATGCTGCAGCACTATTACTGACATCAACTAGGAGAAGAAATCATATCGCTCCTGCTTAGCTTCTCTTCATTGGCTCCCTGTAAAATCCTGCTCCTCACCTACAAAGCCCTTGATGGCTAGGCACCATAGTATCTTAAAGAGCTCATAGACCCCCCCATTATCCCACTAGAACATTGCGCTCCCAGAATGCTGGTTTACTGGTGGTTCCTAGAATTTCTAAGTGTAGAATGGGAGGCAGAGCTTTCGGCTGTCAGGCTCCTCAATTATAGAACCTTCTTTCAGTTTTGGTCCTGGAGGCAGACACCCTCTGTACTTACATCAGGCTTAAAACTTTCCTCTTTGATAAAGCTTAGGCCTGAGCCATCGTCTAGTTATGCTGCCATAGGCCTAGTCTGTTGCACTGATGCACTGAGCTCCACTCTCTTCCTCTATCTGTACGTATCTGTCACTTTCTGCAGGTATTTCTGCCTCTGGAGTTGTAGAGTCTGATCTGTGATGACATGCCTCCTTCTGCACCTACGATCCTGCTGTTATATTTAAAATTATTAGTCCTACTTCTAGTTTTATTGTTATTATTACTATTGTAACTGTCATTATTATCATTGCTATCATTATTATTGTTGTTAATATTACACTTAAATCTCTATGTGGAATCTGCATTATGCCATCTAGACATGTTTTTCAGTCACCATCTGTGGCAGCCACCAAAACATCCCATTCTAGCAAAAGTTTCTCACAGGAAGGATGGAACTGACTTTGAGTGGTTGACTTATTACAGACTTATTATAGAAGAGCAGGAAAAAAGTAAGATCCACAGTGACAGATGCTTATTTTCTAATGGCTAAAAAAGCAGATGTGAAAAGCCTATTGACTGGCAACCAAATGTCCTTGCCTCAGCAAGTGTCTCATTGTTAGCTTCCCCCTGTTATTGTTCTAATTTATGAAATCTTATTTATCCTCTTTTGGGTGGAAAACAGCAGAAATGACACAGCAAGTGAAGTAAAGGTAACGTGATGTATGTCTGACTGCTCCTAGGAAATAGGTATTTTATTATAACCATACACTGTACATCTGCACTTAGAAATTGGTCACAGAATATCATAACTACCTCTCTTGGCTCACAATAACAGATCTTCTGGTTGCAGATCAATTAATACAGGCTTTTTCAAGTGAATATTTTAACCACAGAGAGCACAACCAACAACAAGCACAACTGTAAAACCAGAGGGAAAGCAAACAGTGTGGCTTATACTTCATGATTTAAAGTTTAGAATTAAGACACATGTATAAAACAGTCCTTAGGGCTGTGTGACTGTGCTCATTTTCTTTAACCTGGTAATTCTTAAGATAAAGGCCTAATCCTGCAAATATTTCAGCATATTTCATGATAATTGGGGGACATTAGTGTCTGAATGGAATTCATGGTAACCCATGACATTTCATTCAAAACAACAAATGTCAACCTCATGTGCTACAAAAAAAAAAAAAAAAAACCAGGGGGTCTGCACAGTCAGTAGGATTCATCATTTAGGTACCATGAATGCCTGTTCATGGCAAACCATCAAATACTTGTTAAGATTTCCTTCTGACCATACCTTAAGACATGACAGTGTGAAAGTACGCCAGTATGTACAATAACAAATAAGCACCCTGAAACTGAAAGAGCAAAATGGAATTCAGCTATCATTCATTTTATTATGCTCTTCCTACTGTCAGCATAAAATATCTCCTGTGAAAAAAGTCTATTTTTATGCTACCCCACAAAATATTGACTTTCCATTGTCTTTATATAATGTTCAGATCAGAATAACCTTCAAACACATGATTGTCATGCAGTTATTGTTCCTTACATTGCTTTATGGGCTTCACCTCAAAAAACAATAATAATAACCAGACATTGTGTTGCAGTAGAACATTATGTTTGCAGTGTGTGTGATGTGTTTAAGGTTCATAAACTGGATGAGGGCAGAGAAAAGAACAACCTACATGATGTCTCTTTCCCTTCTTGTATCCTTGACAAACAGTGTGAGTGTAGGAGGAGTGTGTGCGCGAGTTTATGAGGGACAGAGCCATATAAGCAGGCAGGTGAAAACAGAGTTTATATGGATCTGTTCTGACCTCTGAAAGAAAGAGAAAAGCAAGCAGGGGAGTTTATTAGATTACTACTGATCTCTGGTGATGGACTGCCCTTCCAGGTACACAGTCACAGGGGAGAGACCAATCCATGGAGAGACAGACTGATTCATAGCTCAGTACTGCCACCAAGTGGAGAAAATGTGACAAGTTATTTCAATGTCAGAACTCCTGCTGTGGTTTTAACTGCAGTAGGTGACTCTGATCTACAGCAACATAACTATAATACTTGGTCATACTTTTACTGTCCAAATCAATGACTTAATCAATACTTGATTTTTGTGTGGCATTTCTGAAGGAAGAAATACAGCTTTATTGGAGCTTTATGAGGCTACAATGATTTGACAACATTACAAAATATGAATATGAATTAGATTTTTTTTTGTCAGGTACGTTAGTCCCAGTTAAAAGATTTGAGGGTGACACCACACACTTAACACTTAACAAATCAAATAACCAAATACTGTACACCGGTCCCAGTGTAGTGGGTCGTGGCGGCAGTCCTCAAGAATGTATGTGATTGGGGGGTAGGCTTCTAGTGGCCTTTAAATTTTGTGTAGTATATTCCTGTTTTTGTTGTCTAAAATTATCTTTATGTTGTTTATTTGGGTTCTGGTCGTCCGAATCTTCATAGTCCACCATAAAAATGGAAATAGCTATTCAAGATGAATATCATAAGGTGCTCTTTGTGTCACATGGCACACAACGTTTACGTCAGTATATGCTTTTACCAATCCATGCAAATCAAAGCCGCTGTGGTTTTCATTTCTTATGACGCATTCTTTTCTAGCCAATCCGGTTGGTCTATTCACCCGGGTGTTGTCGCGGGAACTACCACACTCTCCAAAAAACAAAACAAGCAAGGGTACGTATCAGCCAACCTCAACAAGTGTTACCTTGAAAGAGCAGCTAAAGTGGAGTATTTCATGTGGGTTCTGTCGACATATGACTGATACTTGTACGCTAATTAAAGTTTAGTATAAGTATAGTGTATTATTCCGCATGCAACAGGAAAAGTTAGCGTCCCTCTTCTTTCCTCTGACGTTACTACTAGCTAGAGAGATAAACGAGTTAGCTACTGTTAGCTCTGTCAATTTGCCTGAAACATACCGGAAGTAAAGAAATATGTTTTTCAAAATAGAAATGGGGAGGTGCGTTACTGCAGTGAAATCTGAACTGTCCCCAACTGGCCATTGATTTTCCTGTAACAAAGATTAGGCAGTATAAGACGACATTGGTTGAATACATTATTTTATAGGGGTAAAAAAAAAGAACCCAATTTCCCCTTTTTGTTTTATGAAATTGTTGACGCTTTTTGATACATTCTGACAGTAACTTGTGACCGGAAGTGGTACTGTTTATCCTGTTTCTTTACTCCTTGCTGATAACGTCCAGTTCCCTCATGAATATATCTTAAAAAGTCAGTCTTTGTTCGTAAATCAGACAGTTTTGCGCTGCACTGGCCTTAGGTGTAGTAATCGGAAGGTTATCATATAACATTTGGCAAGCCATGTTCTAGCGAACACCATATTATTTCAGTGAAATTCTGCCTTTCTAGGATGGTTTACGGTGACAGCAAGTGTCGTATGCCTTAAGCGTACGTTCTAATCCTGGTAGACCAAAGGCCTGTACTACGAAGCAAGTTCAGCATATCCAGGATATCTTTTCGTTATTTCGTTACATTACCATTCTCTGCCAGTATTTTGTATTGGTATACTCAATTAAAAAAGAACATATGGTGCCTGTAAATATATTGCACTTTATCACATTTAGGCACTTTGATGTTCACAGTATTTGATAACATTTGTTCAGCAAGATATGCTACACACATGAAGTAATTTCTTTTCCCAAATTGCTTTTCTGTTTTTGTCAGTTGTCTGGCTTCCCATTGACTGATGGAGTGGACAGTATCACTATGTCTCATAGACTGACTAAAGAGGAGCTGGATGAACAGTTTGAGCTGTTCTTAAAGGAGGTAACTTAACATTCTGTACAAGCCACTGTGGAACTGTTTGTGGATTATAATGTGATCCTAAAAGCATTGCATGAATTGTAGCGTATGAAATTAATCATCCGTCTGTAAACATAGGTATTATTCATAAACAGCTTGAGACACCAACTCCAATTCTCCTACAAGTTAAAACGCTGACTGGATGGTCACTTCTCTTATTTAAAAGTACTGTAAGCCTTAAAGAACAACAACAAACTGACCTTTACCTTCAACTACTGTTAGTTTGACAGCTGAGTTTCCAAATCTGCCTGAGATGGAGACAAATACAAAGGATGTAATGATTTGAAACACAGTGTTATCCTGAGAGCATCTCTCTGACTTAAACCTGATTCCCTGTCAGTCTGTTTCAGATGACTCTGTGGATTTAGGCAGCTCTGAGAAGCAGCCCTGTGCTAAAAGCAGTCAGAAATCAGCCCTGAAACCAGCAATATCATGGCAAGATGACGAATGCAGTGGTGGAGGAACAGGGAAAGGTAATAATGAGAGAACCCTATAACTTCTATCACACTAGACATGTTATCCTTTGGCACTTTTAATAATGACATTGTGTAATGTCATTGGCTACAGTACCTCTTATTTGATAGTAAATCAAATATCTTTGGATACAGAATACAGAGTAAAAGCCAATAAGAACTTTATCAAACCACCTGTTCAACAAGCCTTTAGAAGAGCAGTATTTATTTTGTATCCACAGTCTGTGCACTATCCACATCTGTTCAGGGTGTACCCTGCCTCTCCCCCAATGTCAGCTGGTTGGCTCCAGCCCCCCGTGACCCTCAGAGAATAAGCGGTGTAGATAATGGATGGTACAAACTATTAATTGAGAAAATAATCACAAATTACTTGCTAATGACAACCAAGTTGTAAATTGTCCATACTTAGGAAGAGTACAGTTAAGGGATGTCCCCATCAAGTTGTCTGGCCCCAGTATGAGTCATTTATTATTATTATTGTTGTTGTATATGGGAGTCCAATCCCATAACTATATTTAGGCTCATGGTTCAAAATCATAAAGTTAATACGTTTAAATTATTGATATGATATGATGAAGGTTCAGTTTGAAGAATGTCACCACTGACCGTGACATGACGCAGTCTTGGCTCAAAAGAAGACACCTCACTAAACAAACACTGTTTCCTTGTGATTTTAGTGTTAGTATCGACATAGTGTTTCCCAGACACAGACACTGCTACAAGTATTGACAGCAGCGTGCAGAGACTACATGAATCCATAACAGCCAAGTTTAATTTAGGCCTGTCACCAACTCACAGAATTAACATAAATTAGTGACAGCTGATATGATGTTCTGCCAGTGATGTCATTTTAGGTGACAAAAGCAATTCGCAGCACCGGCTGAAAATTTGAAGTTGCCAGCTGAATTTTTTATACACTGCTTAGCTAATAATTAGAACATAGTGAATCTGCGTATTTTTCCACACTCAGTGTCTGAACTCAGTCAGTCACTGCTGCACCCAGATTAAATTTCATATTCACATACTAATTCACAGTGGCTTATGCAGCTGAATGCCCCACCGTAGAGCCTGAATGTCTTAAAGAAGAGGAGCTCACTCAGTTTGATTTGTTAAATACTATAGCTTTATGCTCAGTGAGCAGTTGAACAACTATACACAGCACGCTGTGTCCATAACACACATTAACACACACAGGCAGGTTAAGCTAAAACTTGTATTACTTTCTCAAAGACCAGTATCAGACTCATCTAATGAGTCTTTGGGCAGTGTTGCCCTTTTTGATGTCACTGATAAAATTAAAACATCAGATTCACTGCTAAAACAAGCAAATGTGCAGAAAACTGGATGCACTTTTCACAGCTCTGTATTTGTCTGCTAACGATCTCCTGATTTGATTGAATGTCCTTTTGTTTCTTTCCTCCTTCCCCAGCAGAGACAGACAAAAGCAGATTTATCAAAACCAAAAAGTCCCAATCTGAGAATGAAGGTGAGAACAAGTTGAAAGAGTCACACCACAGAGAGTTTAAGTTTTTAGACTACTTCCACATTCAACGGATTCATTTGAAAATGCTGTAATGTTTCTGTAAAGATCATGGTTATTTTGAGTCTCAGTTGTTTAAAACTCAGTTCCATCCCTTCCTGCTCACTCACTGATGACCTATACTTTGTTTTCAGCTAAACTTATGATTTACTCATTTATCTTATGATTTACTCATTTATCTGTTTTCTGTCTTTGTTGTCATACAACAGAATGAGTATGAAATAGTGATTTTAATTCCCAAGCTGATTTCAGATCCTCATTATTTTTTCTGATTTGAAGTTGTCACAAAATCAACAGAAATACAGGCAAGTGACAACAGCTGTTCTTGGTGATTGGCTATATTGACATTTAAATAGAGCGACTTAGCGAAAGTTAGAGGCAGTAAAAGGTTGTCCTCTTTCAGCCACATCTTCACATGTCTGGTTTATGGAATTATGTTGCGCTGTAATCAAGCTAAGTTTTACTTGTCCACACTAAATCATCAAGCTAGCGTTTCCAGATTTAATACTCTGGATGCTGTTCTTTTTTTGGGCAGAGAAAATTTTGTTTTTATATTTAGCCAGCTTTATGTGGTCATATTCTCAGAACAGCAGTATCAGTCTTGTTCAGCGGTGTACCTGTTGCACACAGTAAGGTGTTAATAGGTATCGCACTTAATAGGTACTGCACTGCTGACCCAATTTTCCATACACCAAAGTAGGTAAAGGTGCCAGAAATCTATGCCTCGCTTACAGTTGAGCTGTTCAATTATTTTTCTTGTTGTGGCTCCTGTTGTTGCCATGGTAGCACACAGTGTGAAGCTGGGCAAATGCAACCATCGTCCACTAGCTGAGTGTAACCAGATGCATACACAAGAGGGTCAGCTGGCTTTTCCTCTGTGTCTGCTGCTGTTTTCACACTGACAGCCGTACAGGTGGCAGCAGGAATCTCTCTCTTACTGTTGGAAAGTAGCTTTGAATCAACCTCTCTGAACCTATAAAATGAATCTGCATGGGAAATTCAAGTTTCAAGTGTAGAAAAGATTTGCATTTGGAGAAAAGATTTGTATTTGCAAAAAAAAATGAGACTGAACAAAATCTGTAAAGAAAATCCTATTAGTGGTAATATTATACAAAGACACTGTGAAAAAATAAGTGCTTTCCTGAACATCTGTGTGCAGATACAGAGCGGAAAACAGCGTGTAAAACACTAATCACACAGCAGTCCGGTCAGAGGGCAGATGGTTCCTCTGCCTAAAAACTGCAGTAGATCTTCAAGATGAATGATGGCATGGGCTCCTCCACAACACAGATGGGATTAACTATATTTGATGATGCAATAGAAAATAATGGTTAACATTTGATGTGTATATATGAAAACCTACTTGGGTCAAGAGCCTGTGTTGTCATCCATCTTGAAAATCTCCTATTCCCTTCAGGACCTGAGGTGGAGATGAAGGCTACAGAACCACCTCCCCTCTGATTGGACAGTTTAACTGTGTTTTGTGACTGGATTTTCATTGATCATTCAGATTCAAAGGGAGAGTTCAGGGTCAAAATTCATTCTTGTAATTTTAGTGTCACACAGTGTGGAAACATTTAGCTCCAGATTGTTACATGCAGTTTTCTGCTTTGTATCTGTACACAGATGTTCACAGTATCTATTTGTCACATCCACTGATCATTTGGTGATTCTACAAATTTCTCATGTAGATTTATTTTGCATTTCTACCGAGGTTAATTTACAACTAAACAATTTTTAAAAATAATTGTGGACATCACTTTACAAGCTCAAAATCTTATTGTCAGTGTATTGAGTCCATACATATTCAACAGGCTTCTTTTGTAGAGTTAAATCTTATACTTTTGTCAGCTGCTAAAACTGTGGGTCTGTATGTCAAAGGACACTGGGTGGCAGTATGGGGCTATTAGTGACGCAGAAGTATCCTGTAAAAGTTTCATCTCTTACCAATCTTAACATATGTGAGTAAATTGTGACGTTTTCACCATTTAGCATGCAGTTTATTAAGGACTATGAAAATGTCCTTAATAAATTGAAAGACAAATTCAAGCAAGTTATTGCTCTTGTCAGAGGCTGTATACTAGTCAGATATTCATGCTGATAGTTAGTACTGGGTAATTATTTGTGGACTGTTATAAATACCTTTGTATTAGCCTTGAGTGAGACAGATTCATTTGGGTTCCATCAACCAGTGGTCCCAGTTAGTACCAAGGCACCCACCTGCAGCTGATGGATATAATTAATTTAATAGATTAGTTAGCAAATTTACACCACAAGCATTTTATTAGGATACCATACTAACACTGGGTAGGACCTCCCTTTGCTCTCAAAACAGCCTCTGTTCTCAGTGATATGGATTCCACAAGATGTTGGAAACAGACCTTTGAGACTCTGCTCTGTGTTGATATTATTGCATCACATAGTTTCAGCAGATCAGATCTAGTTCATGAAACCAATTTGAAATTACTCTTTCCCAATGAAATGATGCATTATAATGGTAGAAGTAGACATGAGAAGATGATAAATTTCACAGCAGTTTCAGAAATACTTAAACCAGCTCATCTGCCACCAGCAGTTATGCCACAGTCAAAGTCACTGAGATTTTTATTTCCCATTTTGATGTTTCATATGAACATCAACTAGAAACAACAATGTGGATGATTCATGTGATTTTGAACAGGGTAAGGACTATAAACACGTCTTTGCATGGATGGATGGATAAAATTGGAAGGAAAAAACATGTTTGGACGATACAACTTGAACACACCTGTAAAATTATATATAATTTATATATACATATAGTCTCTATGACAAATGCAGCAATTATTGTGATTTTTTTGCTGCGATTGGGTCAGATGTTGAATCCTTTACATGATCATGTCATGATCATATTATATTTTGAGAAAAAAATACACTAAAATAAAATAAATAAGTAAATAAAATACATAGGTTGTGTATTCATAGTTGTTAATCATAACCTCAGATTAACTGATGTGGCTTCACCTACATGTCCTGCATTAACCAACACAAACCTCATATGCTTTTCAATTACATTTTTGTCCAGGACTGCTGGGCTCTGGGAAGTCTTTCAGAAAGTCTTTGAGGAAGTCTCACCCTATTCAAGAGGAGGATGAGGATGCAGGAGATACTGGTTTGAAGGATGATGGACTGGAGGCAGTTCTCAGCATAGATAACGTCCAGACAGACGGTGAGCACTGTGCAGATATATACTTCTGGTTGGAGCAGTTTGCCTGCATGCCTCTGATATTCTATTTTGGCTACTTGTTATGGGATATTACAAAACTATTCTAATCTGTCCAGTGAGACAGTATTCCAAGTAACAAGTCATGGAAGCACACAGTAGCCTTAAGGGTATCAGTCCCTCTGTTTGGTGATCCACATCCTGTTTGAGTGTGGGACATTCCACCTTAAAGTTCAGAAGTATCACAGTTGTGATTTCCATGTGTGCTCTTCTCATACATGTATGCAGACTCAGTGATGGTACCAGCTGTGAACACGATCAGCATGGGCATGGACACTCTGGAGGAAGAAGAAGAGAAGGCCAGGTTTTTTGCTCTACTAGAGGCAGGAGCCTCATCAACTATAGATTACTCCAAGCTGAACAGAGAGCTTGACTCAACAAGTTCTACCATTGGTCCTAACCTCAGGTATGGAAATGGCCTTGGTTTGATATTACACCCACTAAAAGACTGAAACAGATAAATCTAGTGGTCTCCCATAATATAAGATAACAGAAAGATTGTTTTGGTGCCAACATAACAGTTTTCATACCCACTCGTCAGGTTTTTCATACCTCTGTGCTGGCAGCAGCTGTGGCTGGAGACATTGTGTTTTTGGGTTGTCTGTCACATTCTTGTGAACGTGATATTTCAGCAACTCCACCAGGGAATTTCTTCAAATTTGGCACAAACATTCACTTGGACTCAAGGATTAGCTGATAAAATTTTGATGGTCAAAGGTTAAAGGTCAAAGTCACAGTGACAGTGAGTGCAGAGTAGCTTTGCCGCACTTAACTCCTACACCATGCTCATCTCACATTTTAACCAAAAGACTCTCATTGTATTTTCCTTGCACATCACCTGTGATGTGAAAACATAAGATTTACATGCAGTCAAAATAATAGTGTGCGTCCTGGTCAGAGTTCATTCAGCTTATGGGTTATCCCATACAGTGGCTTTGCTGCCTCTCTGTCCTTGAAGCTCAGAGTTGTCACTATCATTAATGAGGATGAATATCTTCCCTCCAGGAAAGCCGAAGAAGCAGTGGAGCAGAGTGATGATGGTCAAAGGAAGGCCAGAGTCACAGAGACCATGAGAACTTCTCCGGGTAGGAGTAATGAATCCTTGGCAAACTTCCTTGTTTTTTTTTTATCACTCTCTGTGCATCTTAATCAGGTCTTTTCTCCTTCTGCTTTAACAGGCTCTCCACACTACAGTGAGGATTTTGAAGATGAGGAGAATGGGAAAGAGCCACTGGAGGAGGTAAGTAGAGACTTTGTTAAGTTAGGACCTTAGTCACTCACGGTCATCCAAGTTTGAGCATGAGAAATCCTTCCTGATCTTGGGGACATTGTGTGACATAAAGGGCTGGGACATCATAACCTGTCTCTGTTCATTAATGTTCTCTGTTGTTGGATGTGAAAGCTAAGGAGAACATTACAATATTTTGGGTGAAAGAAAAAAAAAAAAACAACCGATCATATGAGTAGACAAACACACAGAAGTTAATACAGTAATGGGGTATTCACTGATCATCATCCGGCTATGGATGAGTGTAGTATATGCTCTTGTGACTTAAAACCAATTAGATTCATAAACCAGCAAGGGGTGTGTCTAATGTTGGATGCTGTTAACACAACATTACCATTCAAGATGAAAAACTAGTTCAACTGATGACACTTAGTACTTACTTTGGTATATAGAGAGTTTGAAATATATCAGCTGATAGCATTTTTAAATATAGACACGTAACATGAAATTTTTTTATATTAATTCCTTAAATTTTTTAAATTGTGACCTTGATACAGTACATATTGAGGGGGACATTTTTAACCAGAGGGAACTTGTTTGTTTCTGTTTCTTCATGTCTCTAGATGACCTCACGCCTAGTGTGCGTTTCTGTATTGCAATTTCTTGTTACTTGTTGGCTGAAATTATACTAGTACACCATATTTTGTACATCAGTACAGATATATGAGCTAATATCAACCAACATTGTGCTGCTACAACACAGTGTGTTGATACTATGCTAGCAATACTATATTGAAGCTAACTACAGTCTCTGGAATCCCAAAACATTTTTCAGTTGTTGCAATGCAGTTGTTTTTGTTGTGTCAAGAAATGGATCATGTGCAAACAAGAGAATAATGTGTGTGCACAAGTTATATCTTGAGATGAAAATGATAAAAATTATGATGCTAAATTATAAAAATAATCTACTATAGTCTGCATCTTGTCAGTTCCAACCCCCGGGCAAAGGATAAGGAGTCACCTGAAAATACACTTTCCTTCTTGTTAACTGCATTGCAGAGAGAGATAACATAGTTTCAAGTGTATGGCTGATGGGACAGCAATGATGGTGACATGAGTTTTGGAAAAGATAAAAAATCTGTGTGTTTATGTTGCTAAGGATTTCTGCAAACATGAAATCCAGAGGGATGCGATAACGGTGCAACACGCTGTTAAATGTTACATGTCCCCTGAAAGTTACAGCCGATGTTGGTGACATTTAACAAGGATAACGTGGTAGAAGTGCATTTATCTTTGGACTGCAAGATGCTGATAATGTTTAGATGGGTTCAAAGCTGAAGTCAGCTCTGAAAACAAGGTAAAAATGAAGACATGCTCTAAGCTTTACCTGTTTATTTTGAAATATCACAAATGTACATTATTATCTGTTTTCAGAAGTCTACGATGTCCTCAATTATTGCCAAAGGTAAGAAAAAAAATCCTTGAAGTCATTTGTGGGTAAGAAAGGAATACACTCTTTCAGTCAAAGAGAAAGGAATGGAGTTGGATGGCTTAATAATACTAATGATAACCTCACTACCAACAATATGTACAGTGCCTTTATAAAATATTCACACCCCCTAACTTTTTTCACATTTTGATATGTTGTAGCCTTATGCTAAAATAAAAAAGTAATCCTTCTGGAAGTTTTTACCATCTCCACACAGGATCTCTGGAGCTCAGCCAGAGTGACCATCAGCTTCTTGGTCTCCTGTTATCAAGGCTGTTTCCTAAACCTTCAATGCAGCAGAAATTTGTTTGCAGGCTTCCACAGATCTGTGCCTCGACACAATCCTGTCTCTGAGCTCTGCTCTCAGTTCCCTCAATCTGATGGCTTTTTCCTCTGTCATGCATTGTCAGCTGTGACATCAGAATCAATTGATTTTACCACAGGTGGACACCAGTCAAAGTGTAGAAATATCTCAAAGATGATCAGTTATTCCTTTCTCTAAACACCTTGTTATTATGGGCTATTGAGTGTAGATTGAGGAGCAATTTTGTTTTTTAGCATAAAGCTGCAACATAACAAAATGGTAAAAGGAAAAAAAAAGGGAAGGGTCTGAATACTTTCTGAATGCACTGTATGTGTGTGTAAAATCATTGAAATGTCTCATTAGTGTTTTCTATTTTTATTATTATTTTGTAGAGTATGTCTTAAACATGCTCACTGTTAACCTTTGTGTCAGTTTCTCTGTATGATTCTTTGGATGACAATGGTGGAGAAGACAGAGGGAAGGATACAGCAGGATCACTGGACAGAGGTATACACCCTGGACGGGTCACCAGTCTATCACAGGTTTGAGATAGACAGCCATTCATGCTCACTGTACCTGGGAGAAACCCACGTTGGTATGGGGGGAACATGCAAACTTTGCACAGAAAGGCCCCTAGGTCGCAGGGACAGGGACTGAAGAGCACAGGTGCAGGTGCAGGTACAGTGAGAAGTACAAAGTTCTCTCCAAGAGAGGAGGTTGTCATTGTAGTAAGGCAGTGGATGGCTCGCTGCTATCCAATTTTAAAATACATATTCCTCCATACGTTATTAAGATTGGCCTAATTATCCCAAACCACTTCCACAGCAGATATTCCCAAAACACCAAATCTGAATCAATAATTTATCACATAGTTTATAGCCATGTGTCCCTTGAAAGATATTGTAGACCCAGAAGACCTAGAACACCCAGATGTGATACTTGGTAATGAGCAGACTCTATAGATATAATGAAACAACATAATTTATTTACTACTAAATGGTTTTGCCAAGTGTGTTTGGGGGAGATGTAATTGTTCACATTATGCCAAGAAATCAAGAAGTCCTCACTCCTCCACTCCTTGCTCGTGTGTGGCCAGGCAGAGTGTTTGGAATGACTGTCAGCGTATTGTCAGCCCTTTTTATATGGAGAGGGTCTCTACCCTTCCTGACACTAACACACCTAGTTCCAGCCAATCTTGGCTGTCAGGGAACTTCTGAGGTTACGCTGAGGGCATTTGCAATGTGAGACACCCACTCATGCTACTGGTTAAATAAATGACCCAAATAATCCCAAGAAGTTGATAAGGTTGCATATTGTTTCCCTGAAAACATATTTGCTGTTACAAATTAGTAGTACATAAATGTCATTGTAAAGGAGCAGGTTTAGAAAAATGGGACAAAATCTTGAGAGGTTTGTTGTTGTTGTTGTTGTTTTTGTACATTTTTGTTGCTTTTACACAACAAAAATCATTGTGTATACATTTCAGTCCATAAAGACTTTCATCAGAATGTAAACTGTGATTTTTGTTTCCTCCCACTTTCCTCCTACTTTTGTTTGGGGAAATGTGTTTTTTCACATGAAGTCATTGATCCTCTGATTGTTTCTTTTGGAGACTTTTATGATTCACCCCCATTTCACACTAAATGTGTTTACTGTACAGGCCACACGTATGTGCAGAGTGGTGGCTCAGAGATGGAGGCTCTGCACGAGGCCTACAGACAGATCCATGTTGTGGAGGATTCAGATGACTATAATCACCATTATTCGTCTCTGGAAGGGAGGGGCCGGATCCACAGACCGGTGTCTCCATCCTCACCTCCTCAACATGCCAGACAGTCTCTTCAGCCTGTCTCTACCAATGAGTCAGGTCAGATACAGCCCTACTGTAAACAGTATGTGGGGGAACTGTGGAGTCCATGTCTGTCTGTCTGTCTGTCTGTATAATTCACTGGTCTAACTGCAGGGATACATCTACAAAAACTGCATCCCAGTTAAGGACTTGACTCCTTGAAGTCTGTATATAAAGACTGATTGAATTATTCAACACAACTGTGTCAGTGCAAAGTTTCCTGCAAATTTTCCCCACTAAAGCACCTGAGAAATGCAGCCTTCTTCCCAAATTTGGAGGACACAACCAACGTATCCTTTACAGCTGTCAGTATCCCACAATCCATTATACTCTGGTAAATTCTTTAGTGATATTTTCAGACAGTCCATGTCTCCTCCTAAAGTCATCACTCACTAGTAAATACTCTACATAACATGAACTGAAGCAATAAAACACCTTATCAACATGCAGAGTCTTCACTATTTGTACTTGTTAGCAGCATTTTCACCAGTACATGGCTGTTGCTACAAGCAGTTGCAACATTACTACTTCTGCTAGTTGTTACTTGAGCTGTCATGAGTTGAAATTTATATACTTATAGATTTCAGACTCTGCCTATGGTCTCTTAAAGCCTGGGTGGTTTTATTATTATTGGGATCAGCAGACAAGGTTTTCAGTTGTCCAAAGGTCACAGCATTATGGGCCATGTCCATTGAAGGAAACCTGCACTGAGGTGTTTCCATAAGCCAAGATCATGACAGGACTGAACTATGTGGAATAATTATTTTGTATTTGTATTTAGAGCTACCCACTGCAGAAGAGCTGATGAGGCCCATTCGACCAGAGAAGGACCATATCAGGGGGTTCACGCTCCAGCCTGTCAGGTTAGGACTGCAAAATCTTGGAATTATCCAAGATTCATGTGAAGTATCTCAGACGTCTGGATTATTATATTTGGGGACATTATACATGCACCACAGAGCTCTGGCATTGCTGATTAGCCTAAGCAGTTCATTCATTCATTAAAATTGTACTTAAAATGACTACACTTAATTGTAAAAGAATAATAGTAGTAATCACTGTAACAATTGCAGTGTCATCCACTCAGAGCTGTCGACTCGCTTTTTACATGGTAGTCCTTTGTAGCAGTACAATAAAAACTGAAATTTCACATTAAACATAATAAACTATAATAAATCAATCAAGAATGAAGGTTGAATAAAATAATGAAGAAATAAAATGAATAAATGCCATTACATATCATTTAAATACAACAATATGGAGGATAAGCCTATTTAACCTATTGAAACTCAGATGGCTCTGTAAGACATGTAATGACAGAGGTGTATATGGCAGCACATACATAGAAATATGGCTGTAGTCCAATACAGACACTTAAATAATATGTCTTCCTCAAAAAGACAAACAAGAATATATATTGTATACCCATAGCCCAAATTTTTTGTTTGATGACCCTTCCTCAAATGTGGAAAACCGAGTTATTCAAATTAGAATGATCTGGATTTTTGGTTCTTTGAAGCTGTTTTAAAATGCACCTGGAACTGCTATCAGAGCATCAACCCCAAACCTGCAAAAGTGTAGGCTTATTGATAGTTATCTGGATCATGAAGAAATACATTTTAATTATAAGCATACTTTAAAAATTCATCTAAAATCATGTTTAAAAAAACTTGAAATGCATGAACAATTTTAGCAAAGTGAGTTCTGCAGTTAATGATTTACTAAATGAACTGCATTGTTCAAATTGAAACAAAGCCTTATTTTAATGCCAAATTCATTGCTATATTTTCTGTCTCCTTTGGTCTCAAACACTTAGTCTTTAGAGTTTTTGTTGTTTTGCTTACAATACCCCTTTTGCTTACAACTTTTTTTTGTTTTATGTTTTAGCATGTATAAATCTAATCAATCAACCTGTGATAAGTAAATCAACAGATGACTAAGTATAATAACCTGCATGTCCTCATCAAAAATCATAATTCTCAATGTTCTGTCTTTTTTCATATGTCTAAGAAAGGAGGCCATTTGTATCTGAAAACTAGTTAATGTATGGGATTGACCCTAAAAGGTCTTGGTCAGGATGCCGCGGTCAGTAGGCCTGCACTTTTGCATGTTTGTGCCTAAGGATGAATTTAAAACCAGCCTTGAAGAACCAAAAAACGAATTATTATTAATTATCATTACCTAGACGCATTTGCAGGCCTTTGGTGCACATTCTGTTGTTCTAAAGATTTCCCTTTAGGACCATTAGTGTCTCTTGTAAAAGCTCTGTCTTTATTAAAGGAACAGTCTGACACATGGACTTGTTTGCTATCAATAAACCTGCAGACAAATGAAAAAGACTATGTCCTTTTCCCTCCTTGGCTTTTTGTGTAGAGATATAAAAAGAACGTGTTTAGGGTTAAAAAGTGGGGTCAAGTGTTTTGAGACATTGTTGAGCCTAGTACTGTATATCAGAAGAGAAAAAATAGTTCACAGCAAGTTACATCAGTAACACAAAATGTTTTTTTCTCTACAATTTCCGATAACAGAACTTTGAATCTTGACCAAGAAAAAACATCCCGCTCCTTGGAAAGGACAGATGTGACTTATACAGAGTCTCAGCTGAAACGATCAGGAATGGCTGACCCAGTTGCAGAGGTAAAGGGAACTAAGGGATTTACTAGCCACCCATCCAGCTCCCCAGACCCTCCCCATCATGATCTGACATGGAGCATCAGAGAAGAAGTAGAGAGGCTGATGGAGGATCACAACAAGTCTTCATACATATCCTCTCAGGCTGGCAAAGTTAAGAAACAGCTGGTGAGGCAAACTTCAAACTTTCCTCTATTTCAGTAATGCTTGAATCTGTAGTTGTTTTTTAAATAGATTTAGCAGAGAAAAAGAGGCAAGTTTATGATATTTGGCAATATAAATATAATTTGACTATATGATTTACTTCAGCATATAGTGCATACATTCAGACCCTTTCATTTTAAGTTGCAGCCTTATGCTTGCGTGATATTTTTTCCCCTCATCAATCTACACTAAATGCCACATAATCACAAAGTAAAAACATGGTTTAAAAAAATTTGCAATCATCAGCTTGATGTTTCTACACCTTGATTGGAGTCCAAATTCAATTTATTGGACGTGATTTGGAAAGGCACACACCTGTGTGTATAAGGTCTCACAGCTGATAATGCATATCAGGGGGAAAACCAAGCCATGAGGTTGAGGGAGCTGCCTGCAGAGCTCAGAGACAGGATTGGGTCACGGCACCGATCTTGCAAAGGCTACAAAAAAACTTTCCACTGTGTTGAAGTTTCCTCAGAGCGCAGTGGGCTCCATAAGTCTTAAATGGAAAAAACTTTGGATGAACCAGGACTCTTCCTAGAACTAGCCACCTACCAGCCTGATGGTCACTCTGGCTGAGCTGTAGAGCTCCTGTGTGGAGATGAGAGCAACTTCCAGAAGGTCAACCATCACTGCAACACTGCAAGAGACGAGAGACCACTTGGGAGTTTGCAAAATAAAAGCACCTAAAGGACTCTCAGACTGTGAGAAACAAGATTCTCTGGTCTGATGATTGAACTGTTTTGCCTCACCTCTAAGCATCATGCATAGAGGAAACCAGATATGACACCTAACATAAGCTGACCCTCTGTAAAGTTCTCCCATCTCCATATAGGATCTCTGGAGCTCAGCCAGAGTGACCATCAGGTACTTGGTCGCCTCTTTTACCAAGTCTGTTTCCCCTGATTGCTGAACACTTATGTCAATGTGACATTTCAGTTTTTTCCCTTTTAATAAATTTGACAATATTACTAAAATTCTGTGTGTATATATATATATATATATATATACACACATACATATACATAGAAGACAGTAACTCTGTTTATCAGAATAGCCTAATGGTACAGTGCATAAGCGGTGCAAAGTTATCCTAATGATAGTTTAGACAGTTTTTCCCTTTTAATAAATTTGACAATATTACTAAAATTCTGTTCTGACCTCGGTATTATGTGGTATTAAGTGTAGATTGATGAGGGGGAAAATATATATATATATATATAAAGTAACTCTGTTTATCAGAATAGGCTAATGGTACAGTAGATAAGCAGTGCAAAGTTATCCTAATGATAGAGTGGCATTGCCTGAAAATCCAAAGCTTTTAGCAGTTTGTAACTTAAGAACATACATACTTAATATTATTATTATAATAACCAGAAAACAGTTCCACCACACCGTCCAAGAGTATAATTTTCTTCCATGTCTTTCAATACAGTATTGTGTAATCATGATGAATCATGGACATTTTTCTCAGGCCTCCACCATTTCTCGTCCTACATCTTCAGTGAGGAAACCCACTGCGGAAGTGGAGGGGAGAACAGCAGTGACCTCCAGGTCATCAGGGATCAGTAGAGCTGCTACTACAGCCAAAGCCCGGTCTGCGCAGCATCCATTAAGAGCTAAATCAACAAAGAGCCAAGAAAAAGATGACCACAGAGGTTATTAGAGGCATTCACACACAAAATATCAAACTGCTCACTAATTTAATTCAAGGGTTTGTGTCTCTGTGATGATACTGTTGTACATAATGCCATGATACAGATGCTACAGTATATAAGATATTCAGCCCCTTTCTTTCTTGCACATTATATCATTCTACAATACTGGCTTAGAATATTTTCAGCCTTTTTGTCTTTTAAATCTATGCTAAATGTTCTATCCTATCCATGAAGAGGCTGAAACTACAACTTGTGGATTCAAATAAGTTTATTTACAAAGAAACTGAACAGACCAGAACAACTCCAGTATTTAAACCATCATGCTTTGATAACAGCTTTCCACTATAATCTCCCAAGAGACTTGACGTCTCTTATTTACTATTATTTTCACTTCCCGTTATTTGCTTGTACATAGGAATATTCAAACATATTCACACAACAGCTCATACTCACATAACAGCACACTCACTATACCATAATCTCTTTGCATCTCCATAATACAGGCGCATGGTGTGGATGTTTGAAATCAGTGTGTCATATTTGGTGGTGAGTGTGATGTAAAGACACTGAATAATATTTATATTTGTTAAATTAGCAGAGCCAGGTTTGAAGGCAAGCAGTGAGCTGGTGGCATCTGTTCAGTCCTTAGTGGCTGTCATCCAACAGCAGATGGACACCAGCAGTCACCAGGAAACCCGACTGATATGTCATGTTCCAAAGAACAATGTAAGAAAATACTTCACATCTGCTCCACTTTGAAAATGAAAACCCTGCAAAAAGATCGTCAGTATGCATTTGATACCTACATACATGATGTAATGCTAACTCAGCACCAGAACACTAAAAATGTTATAAAAATGTTATTAAATTCAGATATTTACACATAAAAAGTCAGCGTTCCCACTAGTTGGTGATCCATGCAGACAGTGTAGAGAAGTTTACCCTAATATTATAATAGTACAGTACAGACCCAGAAGATTCTGGAGCTTGACTCATGTTTGGCTTCTATTGCAAAGGTATTGAACAGTCACTGTTTCATAATTCAAATTGATTTTTAGAAATAATTTCTTTGAAACATCTTATTTTATAGGACATATTGTGCATTACATTTGAGCAACAATAATAAGAGACCTGAACCTTTTGCAACCTTCTGCATATCTGCAGACAGCTAGCTATAATTAACTGTGTACCCAGCAGGAAGGGACTGACTAAATGAAGTTGACTGTGGCAGCTTTGGTTCTTCATTACCAAACACAAACAGAGAGCACAGATCAGAGGCAGCTAGCCACCTGGAGTCAGGGGACAACTGGAGTCACAGCAGTGCCATAAATCACAGAATGTCACAGGTTATGCGACTGTCGTGACTCATGACAGATAATGTAGCCTTTTTGTGCAAATTGTAATAACTTGATTTTCACTATGTACACATTTTTAGTGCACAAATTAGAATTAATTAAATTAATGCAATTTATCCAGCCTTAATTGTCAATGTTTGCAGGTGTCGGTGGGGGGTCATGTTAATCTTAGTGAATCCTCCTGAAGAGTTGCAGCCCCTGAGTGAATGGAATTGTGAACCTCTGTGCACATTAAGTGTGCTGTGCTTTTCCTCTGTGACAATTTGTCCTGTAGTAACACAATTATTTGTGATTGATTCAACACAGATCATGATTCATCTGATAATGGTGTTGTCTGACTTGCAGAGGGAAGAGGACAGCTCTCTGGTGGAGGATCTGAGAGTGCAGCTGGCTCAGAAAGAGAGGGAGCTGGAGGTGATGAAAGAAGGAGCAGAGGAGCTCAACTCACTCAGACAGCAGAACTACCTTCTGCAGAGCAAGGTGAATAAACACAGTCACAACACAGAAGCTTTCAAAACAAAATATTTATTCTATGCCATGTAGCCATGTTTATTACTAAAATTTACCACTGACATTCACATTCTGTCACATTTTGTGTGTTCACTACACTGTGTGTGATTTGGAGCAGGAACAGTTGGCTGTAGACTTTATTTACCGTTGGTTGGACTGTGAATTCTGGACATTCAGAACACCTCATTTTCAGGTTTAGCTATGCAACAACCTCAAGGGTGAATATTCAACACTGAATAGTTATCGCATCATTCTCACAGCTGCCTGATTATTTTTCAATGATCAGATATTTTTCAAGTCAGCAGTTAAAAACACAGCATTGGGTAAGGTGTGGCATAGATTAGGTCAATAGTATAAAGCATTTCTAAAGCTTTGATTGTTCCCAGGAGCTCAGTGGCCTCAATAAGTGTTTCTCCAAGTAATTGCTGCCAAATGGACTACCACAAAGTACTGAAGTAAGAATCAGAATACATTTATAAATGAGAGATTGAGATGAGAGATTAGATTTTTAAGAAATTTGCACAAGTTTCTAAAAATATGTTTTCACATCATATATTATTGGGTATACAGTAGATTGATGGGCAGATATGCTAATGGTAACAAAATCCACAACAAAAGTGAACCAGTCTGAATTTTGTGCAGTTACACAAGTGTGTGTGTGTTGCATCTCCTTGCCTTCTACTCTTTGATATCAATGCATTACATAACACCTCAACAAGTTAAAAATGCAAAACTTAAAGGTTGAGAAACAAGAAAAGCAACACCAGCAGGAGTGTGTTGATAATATTGGTTGCACAACATGACAGCCAGGTGTTTTAATTAATGACATGACAAAGTGAGTCAGAGAGTCATGTGAGCATAGCTGCTCTGAGTTTAGAAACAGTTGCCTTCTATTTTCAGAACAGTGAAAACAGTGTTTTGTTCCTGCTGGAGATGAGGAGAGTATACGCAAATACTGTCTAAACTCTCCTACCACAGCAGCTCCACCACAACACTCCCATCTCTGTGGATATTATGCAGAACAGCTCTTTAGTTGTCACACTGCATTAGTAATTTTAATGTAGGTTTAATGTAGGCTTTGTATCAACTGTGTTGCTGGAGTATATGTAGATAAAATACAGTATGTTGTTTCAGATTTGCAAATAGTACTGAAGGACTGCAAAAAAGGGCTCGACATTCTAGTTGTGTATCAATATGTAGTTAATAACCTGTGTTTTTTTCTCTCTTCAGCTGCGAAGTGCAGAAGAAGCCAGTCAGAGGAATAGATGGGCTGCGGCCACAGGCCCCACAACAGAGGACAAGCTCCAACAAATTGATAAAGAAATTAAAGAGCAGGAGACGCTCATAAAAGGTTACCAGCAGGTTTGTCCCCCTGATCTGTCCTACTATAACTGTCCTCACTGTTCATTTCTGTCCTTCATTTTTATTTGGCTTTCCTTTTGATCCTGATTTCAACTCTTGCAGAATATCTGCTATAGCTTTCAGCTAGAGAATTGTACTTACTTTGCCATAAGTCAGAACAAGGTCGAGGGTGTAGTTAAAACAGTGAGAATATTAAAATCACCTACTACAGTACTACAGTTACTTTACCTCAACTAACAACTAAACTTGATAAAAGCTGAGAAATCAGATGAAAAGTCAGAGTATACTATAACAAATAGAATTGGCTGTCGTGTTTTCCGCTTTGGATGTGACAGACTAAGAACAAGGCTTTCACATTCTTCTTGTGTTTTAATATTTGTGCTGTTAAACAGCAGTAATACTAAGGTTATTTTACAGGAGAATGAGAGGCTGTATGTGCAGATGAAGGCTCAGCAGGCCAAGAGTAAAGCCAATGAGGAGGCCATGTTTAATGAAAACAAGAGGCTGCTGAATGAGTTGGAGTTCACAAGGTTTGTAAATACATTACTGTTCGCGTATGTCTTCAAATAAGAGTGTTCATTTAAAGTTACTGTCAGCCTATTTGTGAAACTTCTCTAAGGCATTTCTTCCATATTGACCAGGGAGCAGCTGAGTAAAATCTCAAAGCCTGTGGGAAATATCTGTTCCATGGATCACACTCAACGCATTACAGACTTGTTAGCTCAAATAAATACATTTCAGGTAAGTACCACTATCACTGAAATACTGAATGAAGATCTGTTTCTGCCCACTCACTTATCATACAACTATGTGTCTGTGTGCAGAGGAATGAGGCTACACTGTCTGAGGACATTCACAGACTGAAGCAAGAAAAGCAGGCTCTGGAGGTAGACCTGCAGCTAATGAAGAAAGAGAGAGACCTGGCTAAAGCACAGGCCATCTCCACCTCAGGTAAGACTGGATACAAACAGTGCTAGAGGTGGAACCAGTGACCAACTTGAATATTAAAGGACCTGTGTGTAGGATTTAGTGGTATCTGCAGTGAGGTTGCAGATTGCAACCAACTGAATACCCCTCCCCTCATCTCTCTCTTTCCAAGTGCGTAGGAGAATCTGCAGTTGCCTTCAGGAAATGTAAACATGCAAAAGGAAAAGGCCCTCTGTAGAGCCAGTATTTGGTTTGTCTGTCCCTGCTGTTGAAACATGGCAAAAACATAGTTTCAGGTGATTATACAATAATGAAAAATATTATATTCCATTTCTACCAATAGGTCCCCCTAAATCCTATACACTGGTCTTTAGAGGCAGCTCCCAGTTTTTACACAACCCTCATACTATATATGCATAGGTGATTTGGAAAACATGTATCCATTCTAAATGTGTCAGGTGACAAAACTCTTGAGATGCGCACATTGGAGGACAGGCACAGAGAGGAAGTGTCAGCCCTGAAGAAGAAGCTGCAGTGGTTTGCTGAGAACCAGGAGCTTCTGGACAGAGATGCTGGCAGACTGAAGGCTGCTACAGCAGAGATACATCAACTCAAAGAGCAGGTGAGGCTCAGCTATCATAATATGTATATGTATTCATTTCCTCAATGCATTTCATTTATCTTCATTATCTATACAAAGTCCATTATGTTCTTTTCACTGGACACATCAACTCATGGTAGTTATGTATTTCCTTTTGGTCACACAATAATCTGCAGCTCCCCTTGGGTTTACAGAGTTTACAAAGTGAGTTTCAGCTCACAACTCTTTTGGTTCATTATCACCACTCTTAAGCAGCTGTTTTCAGCAAAAGCTCTAAAAACCCACTGCTCAGCACCGAACGGTAGATAAACAGGGTTAGAGACAAGCGTGGTGAACAAGGTAGAACATTTAGAAGCTAAATAGCCAGGTATTTCCCTCAGGAGTTGCAGACCAAAAGAGAGCAAAAAGGAGAATTAATATTATACTCACATTCAACAGACAGACACAAACACTACTCCAAGTCAGTGATAATTTTGCTCCATAATTATTGAATGTGTGAATAAGCAACTGTTTGACAAAAGAATTCACCATCTATCTAGAACTTGAGGTATGTCTAGAACTTGACTGGAGTCCAACCTGTGGCAAAATGAATTGATAGTTCATAGTATAGAAAGGTACACACCTATGTATATAAGGTCCCACGTCAGGACAAAAAAACAAGCAGGAGGTTCAAGGAACTCTCTTTAGAATTCCATGATTAAATTGTGGGGAGACATCAAGCAAGGCAAGGGAATAAAACCATTTCTGAAGCTTTGAGTTTGGAAGCACCAGGACTCTTCCTAGAGTTGACCTCCCAGCCAAAAAGGGCCTGACCAAGGTGATGGTGATGAGTGTTTCATCATTTAACAGATTGTTCTCTTGTAATCAAGTGGGATGATGCATCTCTGGTTCTGTGTAACAAGCTAACAATTGCTGTATCATCAGAGAACTTTATGATGTAGTTATGGGCATTCCTGCTGACTCACTCATTTGTATATAATGTGAAGGGAACTGGAAAGCTTACACATCCCTGAGGGGCACCTGTGCTGTCCATTTTGGGCTCAGAGATGTTATTGTTTGCTCTGATGCATTGTATCCAATCACTTAGAAACCACTTAATAATAAAGGGATTAACACTCATCTCTTTTATTTTCTCAGATAATAAAGAAGGACAAAGAGGGTTAAACACTGAACTAGAGTCAACAAAAAAGATATACATATGTTTCACTGTCCTCTAAATGGTTGGTGATAAACTGGGTGTATCATCAGTGCTCCTCATCTGCTTGTATGACAACTGCCAGGGATCCAACACTGGATTAATTGGGGCTCTAAATAGGGACGCACTCATTGTTGTGGAGGTTAAAGCTACAGGTCTGATAAATTGTCATCCACAGGACAAGGTTTCTTCAGGACTGGTGTAGTTACAGTTTTTTTCAGTGGGGGGACAGTGTGTGTGTCCAGTGACTGCTGGAAAGCAGGGAAAAGATTGTCTGGTGCAAATTGAAATGCAAAACAGAATTTACAGCCTGAATTTTCCTTGTAACAACTTGTTGTTCAACTCAGGTTGAAAGACTGAAAATGGAAGTGGGCAAAAGAAGCAGTGAGCAGCAGAGAAAGACAAGAGAGAAGTCTGTGGACACAAAGAGGATGCAGGACCTGGAGCGACAGGTTTCTCACACAAACAAGCAAACTAACCAATCAATCTTGTCACACTCCCTCCCCTCATCAGTTTATGTCTCTTCATTGCTCAAGAGTCTTTCCGTTTACCAGGTGAAGGAGCTGGAGCAGATACTTAGAAGCAGAAACCCAAACTCCCTGCCTGCTCTCATCTACGCTGCAGCCAGCGCTGGTGGTAAGGAGGATGTGGACACTGCTAAGACATCTGCACCCAGCCGGATCATTGCTCTGCTGGAAGATAGGATTCAGCGTCTGGAAGCAGAGCTGGAAAACCATGATGAGGAGGCCAAACACAGTCTGAGAGCCATGGAGCAACGGTTCCACAGTGTCAAGGTACAACTGAATCAATACAACAATTTGCCAACATTGTAATAACTAATCTATGATGTACAACAATTAAAATCTCATTATCAGATGAATATATATCAATCATGTATTTTGTTATTAAAGCAGCATTTGTTGCACAGAAACTGTTTTGAGTAAAAGGCATATGACAGCCTGTTTGGTGTTTGCCAGATGGAATTTAAAGGAGAGCATGAGGAAATGGTTTGATGGGACAAAACTGGGCACAACTCCAAGTCTGGCAAACACTAAGCATCATCACCTGGCTAATCCATTTTCTACGGTGAAGCATAGTGGTGGCATCATGATACTAAGGGGGTGCTTCTCAGCAGCAGGGCCAGGGAGACTGGTCAGAATTGAGGGATGGATGAAAACACAGAGTGGTCCTTGAAGAAAACTGACAACTGGCAATTTTCTCCATTTACTGTGAAATCTACAGTATAGTGAAATGGGCAAAAACTGAAGGGGTCTAAAGAGCTACTGTATTTTCTTTCTGTTTCCTCTCCTCTGCTGACAGTGTGTTCTGTGGATTATACAGAGTAATTGGGCCAGTGTATCTGCATTCATTTCCATTGTACTGGGATAAAAGGAGACATTTAAGAGACAGATACTCCAAAACCTGGGCAAATTGAACTATAAATATATGCAGCAATGGCTTTCACTAGAGATAAGTGAAGCGATTAGTTTTTTCCTAATTTCGGTGAACAGACCCCTTAAAGCAGAAAAAAACAACGCTGAATGTGATCATTGAGGAATGAATTTCTTCTTTGTGAAATGAACAAGATAAAATGCTAAAGATAACAGAAAACATGACATTTCAAGAGTTTGCCAATAATTGTGTGTGTGTGTGTGTGTGTGTCCATTTAGCTCCGCTACGAGCAGCAGATCTCAGACCTGGAGCACCAGCTGACACAGAAACAGCAGGCTGAATTAGTAAGCTCAACAGCTGGGGCCGAGCCAGGGATGTCACAAGTTCAAACTCTGGAGGAAGAGCTACAGCAGGTGAAGAAAACCCAGCAGGAGAAAGAGAAATCCCTCCGCAACCACATTGAGTCTCTCCAGCAGCAGCTCAAAAACAAGGTTTGTACAGGAGCTTCTAAGGTTATTAAAATGCAAAACAACCTCTCACAGAAACCTTCCTCCACAAACTGATGGAAACCTTCCCCCCTGCAGGCCCAGCCGAGTCCAAGCAGGCACCAGATTCAAGCCGAGGCAGCATTTGGTGTTCGGATAGAACGGTTGAACCACGAACTTGCCACCAAAACACGAACCATTCAGGAGCTGAGCCGCACTGTGGAGAGACTGCAGAAGGAGAGGAGGAGCATGCTGTCTATTCCCAACACACAACCAGAAACCCATTGTACAGAGACCAAACGACAACAAGGCCAGACCAAGTCACTCTGCTCTGCTACTGCAAGAAAAACATGTGGAGGGGAAGAAACATTTCCATCTGCTCAGTATGAGAAGACCTACCAGCCCACTGTCTTTGCAGGTACAAATGTGGATGTTTTCTTACTGTCCACTTTTCTCTGAATACTAAAATATGTTATGTATGCCCTGATATTCAAAAAGAAAGGCAGAATAACAAAATAGCAGAGTTTAGCAGTCAGCACAGTCAAAGCAAAACTGACTGTGCTGAACTGTCTTTAATTAAAGGGACACTACCCTGGGCTTAAGTTAAACCCAAACCAAAGTAATTTTATGTCTGTGTTGGAGGTATGTCCAGAGATGTCTTTATCTCTGCGTTTCCCTCAGCTTCTGGGATCTTTCATTTGCCACCTGGATACTGTGGTTCTCAGTCAGGGTTCACTTTCTATTTTCCAGTTTTCTCTGGTTAGATTATAGTAGTAGACAAGTTGACTGTTAAGAGAAAAGCCAGTAATGTTCAGTTAGCAAACCTAATGGTGAAAGAGATAAGAAAACAAAATACATCTCTGTCACCTAAAGCTGTTAGTAAATAATCTTATATCAGATTATCATATAAATGTATTTAGTATCACTGAATCCTGGCTCTGTCTTGAGGAATGTGTTAGCCTAAATGAAGTTAGTGCTACTAGACTACACACTGTTCACTAGATTGTTAGTTAGATTGGTCGGTTGGATCTGTAATTTAAGGAGGTAATTCCGTCAGCATTTAATTCAGTGCCATGTGTCAGTCAGTTGATCATCTTGTTGATAGTGCTGCAGGCTCACTGCAAATGACACTCAACTGTTCCCCCTCTAAGAAATAAGAGATTAAAACGAAGGTCACACATTTTGAAAGGATGTGATGTTTCACCAAACCAGAAGAAAAAACATAATGCCAGAGCTGCTAATTACTTATCATTAATAGAAGAAAATTAAAACAGCCAAGTTTCTTTTCAGCACAGTAGTCAGGCTGACAGAGTCACAGCTCTATTGATCCATGCTTTCCTGTAGCTCTCAGTAGTAACCACATGAGCTTCATTAATAATAACATTCTAACTATTAGAGACAAGATCCATCCCCTCCTGCCCTCAACCAGTGCTAATCTTTCTTCTAACATGGAAACCTTAGAAACAGCTGTAAAGTCAGATTCATATTTAGACTGTTTTTTTCCCCCATTGACCTTCAGCAACTAATTTCAGAAACCATCAACCTGCCTCTTAGACCCCATCCCAACTCAGCTGCTGGGGGAAGTTTTACCATTAATTAGCACTTCTTTACCAGATACTGTTTTTATCATCAGGCTGCCACAAGAAGTCTCTAAAGACTGTCCAGCTGATCCAGAATGCTGCTGCACATGTACTGTAAGGACCTAGGAACAGAGATCATAATTCTCTCATATTAGCTTCACTGTCTCTCCAGAAAGGGGAGAATGCACATTACATTAAAACCACCTATTTACTGCCAGTTTGAACAGGGGCAATAATTACAGTGAGCAAAGCCTTTTTCAGTGTTCATACAGCCATGATATTGTTTTCAGATGTTTGAATATTCCATGTTGATGTTGGCTCCTTGTGACAGGGAGTCATATCTCAGAGGTTCTGCAGGAGAACGAGGCTCTGAGGGAGCGTGTGGAGCTCTTTCAGCTGCACAGTGAGCAGGAGAAGGAGGCCTTAAAGGCTGAAGCTGTACAAGCCAAGGAGGAGCTGTGCAGGTATCTGTGTGGACACATTAACAAACGTTCTCTGCAGTCTTAGTGTGAGTCAACAACAGAATAGTGATTTTTTTTTTTAGACTGAAGGAACACTCTGCAGAGCAGCTGTCCTCCATGAAGGCAGAGCACCTCAGGGAATTGGAGCAGCTGTGTGCCACCCATGCCCTGGAACACTCATCCTCAAAGGTTGCTGAACTGGCCAGTAAGCTCAACACTCAGGAGGTACACGTCACTAACCAGCCAGTCTCATCATCAGGAGGATGAACAGTGAAGATGTTTCTGTTGCTTTAAACTTGACATTTACCTGCAGATAATGGTGAAACATTTGCAAGAGCAGCTAAAAGAGCTGCAGGGAGTTAAAGATGCACTGGCAATATCCAGGACTCGAGAGAATGCTCTGCAGAAACAGGTGAGCAGGTTGGTGGTGGCTAAATTAAGATGGTTTTAAGATAGATTCCTCATTTTTATTAATGCATGTATTGTTTGTCTTCTGGACTTTTTGTTCGACTTCATGACAAGAAAGTAAAAACTGTGCTGCCCACCCCCACCGCATTGGTAATCTGACTCACTCAGATACAATATGTCTTGACAGCACAAACACAAAAACATGTTCCACTAAAATAAAATATATAAAGACTCCAGGCACCAGATACATATCAGAATACTCTTATTAAAATTGCTAACACTAAAATTAAAACACTATATTCAACATACTCAAGTAAATATACATTGAGAAAAAAATTCAGAGGCACCTCACAGCATAGCTAGCAATATTGTTTTTCTTGAGCGATCTAAATTAGAAAGGTCATTCAGAATTGATATTTTTGAGCAATTTGGTATTTTGGTTTCTACCTCCTCACATTTGGACTCGGTACATTTGCAAAAAGCAGTTGCCTGAGTTGTAATTCAGGGGAAATAAGTGTCACTGAAAGGCAAAATGACATAAATCTTTTCTTCTCTATTTGATTTGTCCCAATATCATTTGAATGCAACAGAGAGCTGAAGTCCGTCTCTGCTCCTCGTGAGCTGTGTTTCATCAGCAGTTGTAGTAATTTGGTTTTCATCTGTTAGTGTGAAAAGCTGGTGTTTTTTTTATCAGAATATATGGGTTTCTGTCACAGCACTGGATTATCATATTTCATTTTAACCAAAATGAAATGTTAATTCTTTTGGTTTGTATTTTTTCTTAAGTCACTGTTTCTACCTTGTGTGTAGCTGACCAAACTGCTGAAAGAGCTGAAGGAAGCTAAAGACACTCAAAGCCCAGGGGTGAAACTCCTGTGTAGCCTGGAGAGAAAGATCGTCAACATGGAGCTCAGACACCAACACAGAGAGAAAGAGCTGAAGCAGGTAGACACGACTGAACAACTGATTCTATATACAAAGCTTAAAGGAGCTGTGTGTAACATTTATTGCGATCTATTGGCAGAAAGGGGATATAATGTATTTAAGTATGATGTTATTAGTGTATAATCTCCTAAAACTAATAACTGTTGATTTTTGTTTACTCAGTGAGCCATTTATATCCACACAGTGAGTAGATCCTCTTCCACAGAGTCCACCATGTTGCACTGCCATGTGTCTACAGTAGCCCAGAAACGACTAAACAAACCAAGCAGTGGCTCTTTAAAGTCTTCATGTTGACACTGCAGCTTGTTACAGCTTGTTATGTGGCTTGTTATGTGTCCGCTATTACCCACAGTTTTACAGACCAACAACTAAATACAGTATGTAAATATACAGTGTTTCTCCTAGGGTGACTATTATGGGATGGTGGGTTGTCCTGTGGAGGTGGGAAGATCGATGGATCAGAGCGCGTGCATTAAAAAAAACAAACTTTTAACCCCATGATTGTTTGCTGCTAATAACAAATCACTGTTAGGTGCTTTTTGGGCCACTTTAGAGCGGCTGTTCTCCTGAGTCACACAGGCCTTTCCACTATAGCAACGTAACAACCTGTAACGTGTTTTACCTGCCATGCCTTTCTGAAGCAGACTGTGACCCTCAGAATGAGTCAGCTGTCCTGAAGGACGTGTTGGCAGCTGCCGGTTCTGCATTCTCTACTCCATGCTGTCCACAAACATTGTACTGCTTGATTATATCCTGAATAACAAGATGAGGAAGTGATGGTGCAGAAACAAGGAGGAGAAAATCATTTTTTACATCAAAAGAAAATAAAATCCAGCAGTTCACTGATGGTTAATAGATAGATAGATAGATAGATAGATAGATAGATAGATAGATGACTTTATTCATCCCCGAAGGGAAATTCGGTTGTCACAGTAGTCCGTATGTGAATGCAACAAAAATACAACAGTACAAGATAGAATAATACAATAGTATAAAACAGAATATAACAGTATATAGTGCAAATGGTAGCAGCAGCAGTATACAACAATAACAACAATAATAATAACAATAATATGTATACATAGAAATGTCATATATTCAGCCTGTGCTGTGCTGTGTATTTTTCTAGGTGTGCATACATACATAACTGCAATATATATAATATGTACACATGTATAGATATATGCCTATGATATATGATATATATAGGTAGGTGTAGGTGATATATGATATATATAGGTAGGTGTAGGTGATATATGATATATATAGGTAGGTGTAGGTTGTGCCGCCCTGCTGTTGGGTGGAAAACATTGCTCACTCCTGGAAACATAACATGATTTTTGACTATCAATGCTACTGTACTACTGTAAGTGTTACTAAGAAATTTAACCAAAGTTTTAACCTACTCACCACCACTGTGCACAGAAGCTATAGTTTGCACTCTCTCCCTCTTTCTCAAATTGCCAACACATTTGAAGACACTGAAGAATTTACAGAACAGAGATACTGGGTATCCTCACTAACTGTCCATCCCTCTGCCTGCAGGTGATTGGTGGCTCATGGCAGATGCTGGAGACTAATCAACAGTCAGAGGTTGACCGCTGGAAGCATCTGGCTCAGGACAAGAGCAGAGAGCTGGAGGCTTTCCGTCTGGAGCTCGACTCCATCCTGGACATCCTGAGACACCTCCAAAGACAGGGTGTGGTGTTCCCCCCCTCCGACCCCTCCATCACAGCCCCCCTCAGTTAATGCGCACATGAGATCTTACTCATAGATGTCAGTGAAAGTGAATGCTAACTGTGTACTCCCAGTGACAGCCAGTATTATTATCGGTCAACATCTCTCACATCAGAGATGAACAATACTTTCTGTTCCAGATCACTAGCTGTGTTTATATGAAAGCCGGAACTAAAGCTGCAGCTACAGAAACATTTAAACACAGAATGTCTTAACACATACTGTACCTGGTTCGTATATTTTTGTGCATATTTTGTAGCTACTTTCTTCTCTTTATCTAAATTATTGTAATTTATTTAGGAGGTAGTGAAAATAAATGTTTTTTCCAAGTCTTGTCCAACTATTATATTAATTATATCTTAATTGTATTAATTGTATTGAGTCACTCCTTACACTGGAACCCCAGTTGGAGTATAGGATGAAGTGGACATTTATGATCACAGCAGGGTGCATTGTGATGATGCTGTAGTCATGTGACCAGTGTCTGTGGTGACCAGTATATTTACCATACATGTCCTCCTTCCTCCTGGTGATGCAGCAACCTGGAGACGTCGTCTGCCTACTCTGTGTCAAATGGCAAACTTGATTTTTGTCCAGTGGTCAGTCTCCAGACTGGTAGTATCACAGGCTTTCCAAAGCCCATTTGATGGCCGGGCCTTCTTTCTCCAACACCTCTCCTTGGTTTTCCACCTACAGTGGCATTATGTTCTCCTGTGATGAGCTGGTGCAATCCTCTGATTTAACCAAGTTCTTCATGGATGCTACTCCATCCATGTTTCTGGGTGTACTGACCTTCCTCAGTCTGCATTCTCCTGCTCAACATAACATCTATCCAGATCTTCAGCCATCACTCACCTCTTCACCACCACCAGTGTCTAGACTCCACTGGAGGATGGCCCTGTACTGCTTATGGCCTGACCCCCCCCAGAAATTCCTCTCATATATTTTCAGATGTCAGTATTGTGCACTCCATGTCAAATACACTGAATTACCTTCCGAGCTTTTCCTCCAATTGAGTCTCTCCTGATAGAAACAACATTCCCATCAGCTTTAGCTGCACTTGGTGTTGTCAAAGTGTTACGTCATTGAGCTGCTAGCATGGCTCAAGATTTAATAAGGTTAGTTATGTGCAGTGGCCCTGAAGATAATAATTTGTGTGCACGACCTTTGCACAAGGTACAGATCTTGTGCATACATGTTAATATCGTATGTGCACAAGAGTCTCTGTCAAGACTCTGGGAGGTCCAGCAGCATACGTACACCGAGAGCATCTCACTCAAAACCACATGAATCAATAAATACTGTACAGCATTCTGGAAATATACTGCATTACAGTACTGTGTGATCAGAGTAAGTGAATGATTGGGCATATTATTGTCACATGTTAATTGTCATTCTATACATACAGGTGTGTTCACACTCTCCCCTATCTGTTTTACAATAGTTGAAATGACTTTCTTCTAAAACTAGAAAGCACTCAGTCACTTCACTGTGATCTTCTGTGGAGGTTTGTACTTAAGTGGCAACTTTTTTGTTTGGATGATGGAACTATCTGAGTGATTGTAGAAACTCTGATGTTCACTCTGTGAACAGGTCTGAGACTGAAATTCTGCCCTGGATTTATCCTCTTGTACAGGCCACCAGATGTGAACTGTAGTGACTGGTAGACCTTTAATGAAAGGCCAATTATTGTCCTTTATATTATCCTATACACAATATACTGTGTATCAGTCTAAGCCCTGTAAGCACAATACTCTAAAACAACTGTCTATACATGAAAGAATGACAGGAGGTTTATGGTGGAAATACAGTATGTGGTATATTAAATACAAAAAGTACAGCAGCTCTTGGTGAACAGTCAGCCTGAGTATCAATAACGAAGATTCCTTTAAGCCTGTGGTGTCTCACACTGTGGACACAGTCAACAGCTCCTTTCACTGCTGACTTCCTCCTCCCTGGTTTGAACTGTATTCATCAGGGAAATAAGCTGCTGTCATGTACAGGAACTGCTGCCTTCAGTTAAAGTGCCTGTAACCTGGGAGCAGATGTCTGGACCTGAGGTTGGATTTACTTTGTGCATGTTATCACAGCTCCAGCAGGAACTAGCTTTGTTTTAAATGGTGTACTACAAAAGGTGCAATAACCTCTGTGTAATATTTTCATATGAGAGAATTTCTATTTTGCTATTTTGCTCTTGATGTCCCATCAGGCACATTGTCTGTTCTTAGTATGCAGTGTCTGCTGGGTCTGTACCAGGTGAAATCCTTTTGTAATTCCTCTGGAATAAAACCAAGACCTGAGCACGAGCCACAGCTCAACACATCTGTGGTACAAACCAACCCAAACACAGACCGGCCTGTTTTCAACAGCCTCAAGCACAAGTATTAAATTAAAGGGCCATGAAGCAACACAAATTAACACAACATCAGACTCATAGAGATGGTGACCAGGCAGACACTCTGCACAAGGTGCCTACTTTCAAAAGGAGCTGAAGAGCTCACAGTCTGTTTGACAGGCCTGACCTGCTCTCTACGTTAAAGGACAACTTCAAAAAAACTGCACTTCTATGCAACTATGTACCATTAACAGCCCACACAAGTACACTTTCATAAGAGCTGGTGAGCAGATCCAATCAATCTGAGGCGCACAGGATGAGGAGGAATCAGGATGCAGAATTTGCTCCAGAGGGCACAAGACCTGAGACTGAGGTGACGGTTCACCTATTAACATGATCCAAAAGCACACAGCCCAGACAACTCTGGAGTGGCTTCAGGAAAGGTTTGTGACTGTCCTTGCGTGGACCAGAGAAAACCCAGATCCAACCCCCACAGATCATCAGTGGAGAGATCTGAAACTGGCAGTTCACAGATGCTTCCTGTCAACTCTGGCAGAGCTCCAGAGGATCTGTGATAATCTGCCCAAATCTACACGTGCAAAGCTTGTAGAAAGTTACCCATGACTTGAAGCTGTAACTGCTGCAGAGGAGCTGGATTAAGACTTTTGTAAAAGAGATTTCAGCTGTGAAATCAGTTTAGATTTCTGATAAATGTGCACAAACTTCTAAAAGCTTGTTTTTAGAAACTGAGTGTAGATTGACAAGTCAAAATAGCCTTTGTATTCCTTTCAAATTAAATTACAACACACTACACTGTGAATAATTTCTGAAGCCACTGTATCTCAGACTCACTGTAACATTCTGTTTGTGGAACAGACCAGGAGGCTCAGCTTTGGGGATGTTTTCAGTGCATGAAAAGCAGTTGTGTGCTGAAGAATGAATTCCACCTGATCTACTGCCACAGCAGGCTGTGCTGTAATATCACCCCGTGTGCTATGCTCCCTCCATTTAATGTCATGTTCATTTGATTGAACATGATTTGTCCAACCTGAATGTATCTGCTGTTATCTCCTCTCCTGTCACTCTGTGCTGAAGTTAGATTCCTACAGTGCACCCACACTAACACACTAACATTCAACTGTCAACACAGCGACATGCCACCTGCAAACTAGAATGTAACATCACTGTGCAAACTAGCAAATATAACAGTGACATTAAGCAGCAGTGACAGGTTTCAGTGTCTATAAAGGTCAAAACAAAATTAAACTTGGGTGAGTCAAGACTACAATCAGAGGCAATAATGAAAATTGCCCCTGTCTTAATGAACAGGAGACTGACCTTTGGGATTGGTTAAAAACCATGATATATTTTATTTGACTGCAGTGGTTAGAACTCTCCTGTGACTGCATCCATGTAACATGTAACAGGAGCAGGAGCCAGAAGTGTCTGCAGAGCACCTTCTGCTACACACACAGGCTCATGTTCACTCTCTACGTTGCATTTTTCTTTTTATTTTACAATGTTTCAACACATAGTTGTAACTGTTCTCCAGACACTGGCCAAACGGTCCAGAATTAGACTAATCTTACTGCACTGTGATTTAGTGATTTTCTTTACAGCCCGTCAAAGCCTGGAGTGTGGTGTTGGTCTGCTGTCGGCATCATCAGGTCCTTGGTGCATAGAAATACAATTTTCCTTTCATTTCTCACAAACACAACTTCATAAATTAAAATCAACTCTCTCTCTCTCTCTCTCTCTGTTTCTCACTCACAAACACACAGTCTTTGCAGAGTGGAGTTGGGTCAAGGCAGAGCTCATCAGCCTTGGAAGGCGTGGAGCTCTCCTTCACTGAAACCCTGCAGCTTCAGCAACCTGAAAGATGAACAACGAGGAAAGGTCAAAGTGAAAAACCGCTGAGTGCAAAGAAATGAGACAAAGCTGATACCCTCAAGGCAGGGACTGAGTATAAACTGAGTATCTACAGTGCTTATAAATATAAATAATGGTTCATGTCTTATCTAGGACTGGGCCATAAATCAATAATGTGACTGACTGAATTTTTTAGACATTTGGATTTGCCTCCAGATAAAGCTGTTTGGACATATTGTTTCTTTTATCTCCGACCTGTCTGATCAGGTTACCAAATGAACGACTGCTCATGTTTGGTATCCTGCTGTAGTGATGTCAACACAATTCCAAATTTTTCTGGTGAGTGTCCCTTAAGATACACTATTTTCTCTGTGTGAGGGCAGTCCAGTGAGGGTTATATAATAAAGGTTTCAGTACACACCTGATTGTTAGTTCTGTGAAGGCAGTGGGCCCACACACACACGCATAGCATTTGGATCCTTCTGGCCTGTTGAGGAAGTCCTGGAGCATAGACTCATCCACTCGACCCTTCCTGCCAGTCCAACCCTCAGAGGGCTCAGAGAGGACGTACTCCACCTGAAACCTGACACACAGCATCGACACAAGATGAACAAAGACACAGACGTCCAGAAAAGTGTGGAAAACTTTTCAGCGTTTTCAAACATTTCAAACCTTTTTACAAAGGTGTGTCAAGCCTAAAAAGCCTGATGTACATTCACACTGCCGCTCAGTGTCTCATCTATTACATTTGGAAAAAGTTTCATAAAATCATATATATTCAGTTGTGATCTGGATGTGTGTGCAAAACTTGGATTGTGTTGGGAGCACTGAGAAAATAAACATGTAGAAGACAAAAAGACAAATATCACATTCATGCATGTTGTTGTTACATGGCTGCAACTGTCAGAACGTAAAGCCAACAGTGTGAGAGAGAACAGTTAACAGAGGGGTACAGTGGGTATATACACATGTGGTGTTGTTACTCTGCACATGTACACAATGTTCTCTCACCATCAATCACATTTTACAAGTATGACTATTAAATAACCAGACTAATGCTGTAATACAATTTTATTGAACATAAACATTTTTCAGTGTCTTTCTCCTTCAACATACCTCCTATACCTTCCTGAACTGTGGAAAAATGGTTTCATTCTTCATCAAGACAACACACCAGCTCACACTGCGCTCTCAGTAAAGCAGGTTCTGAGACCCCTGTCTGAAGAAGACCTGAATGCAGTGGTGTGTTGATGCAGAAGGGGAGGATGTTGAAGGAGAAAGAATTGAAAAATGTTTGTTCAATAAAATTATATTACAGCATTAGCCTCGTTTTTTAATAGCCATACCTGGTATACTGCAGTTACTGGTGGCAGATAGTGCACCTAATAAAAGTCTAATAAAAGACTTTCTGACTTTTAAGGTCGGCATCTGTCCATCTATGATTTACAGAGACTTACAACACCTGTAGGAGCTTTTCTTACTCTTAACAGTGCCCATCTCCTCTGGTATCCCTATTTAACTATAATACATTATATCTAAATATGTAACTGTAACTATCATCCCTACATATACACACACACACACACACACACACACACACACACACAGAGACTCAATTTTCTTCAAACTATTCAGTCATTATCTAGCACAGGGAGAACATGCAAACTCCACACAGAAAAGGCCTGGGCTTGAACCGGGGCTCAAACCCAGAACCTTCTTGCTGTGGGGCGACAGTGCTAACCAGTGCACCACCCACTTTTTGCATTCAAATAAATCTAATCATTTTTGTATCCCTTTATTAAGGAAAAACACATAATTTAATACATTTTCATTGTGCTCCTAAAGTTCTTTATGTGCTCTGAAATCTTGGGGGAACAGTAAGCGTCAAGCCCTGGAATGATCAGAGACTGTTGAGGACCTGCAGTTTGCTTCAAACTTTATGTAACTGAATTTTTCATATTCACCACTGCTGTAGCTGACTTGACTGCAACAATGTTCAATCATGTCACACACTGAATGTGTGCGACATTGTACCAGTACACAGTGAATGGTCATGGCTCTGTTATGAATTATCAGAGCAGACAACAGAAGTGATTTATGTTGCCTTTCAACTGATGCATCAACTCATTTACTTTTTGGGGACAGCACCAGGAACCATACATTTTTTTTAATTATCAAGCATCATCTAAATAGCCACAGCTGTGAGACCTAATTTTTTTTAATGTGATGCTGCAGCTGTGGCAAGTTATCACTTTACGCAAGACCAAAAATCTGCTTAAAAGCCATAGAGAGGGAGGTTTCACTTAATCTTAAGCATCCAATCAGAAACCCACCCTCGTCACGTGCAGCTACACTTAATAATGAGTCTGTGTAAAGGATGGTCTCTCCTCCCCTCAGTTCTCTTCAGCTTCCCTCTCACAGTTCTCTCTCTGGTTTTCTTTTCTACAATTCACAGCAGCTTACACGTGCTCTGCCTTACACTCTCCACCATCTCATTTTCTTTAATTTACGATTTTAAAGAAACATTAGCAGGTTGGGTTGTGACAGGGACAAACAGTAGAGGGCTTTAAACACAAATACACAGCTACAGTACCTCTCATTTTTAGCAGCCAGTTCATCCAGTTCGCAGCGCCACAGAATGTCCTCCTCTCGTCGGTTAAAAAACAGCAGCCTGGTTTTTCTGACAACACACAAATATGTTAGGACTTTACCAGGCAAAGCCTTGGATTTGTAACAAGTATCACACACAGTAAAACAGAACAGACTGGCCCTGTTTTCCCAAATTGTACTATGGATTTGAGAGGTTGATTAGAAGGACAAGAAGAATACTTTTTTCAAACAAGACTTGAGTTATAGAGAGAGAAATACACTTACCTAGCCTGAGTTTTACCAATGAAAAAAGAGTGAGAATAATAATATATATTTATGGATGTGCCAATTAAGTGTTCAATTCAATTCAATTCAATTTTATTTATATAGCGCCATATCACAACAACAGTCATCTCAAGGCACTTTTCATACAGAGCAGGTCTAGACCATACTCTTTAAAATAGGTATTTACAGAGAGAGACCCAACAAATCCCACCATGAGCAAACAGTTCTGCCTCCTGATCTGAGTCATGTGTTAGTTCCCACCTGATGGTGTCAGGGTCCTGAAGGGCCAGTTGGATGAGACGAGCCATGGGTGTGAATCCTGTGCCTGCTGCTAATAGGTAGAGGTATGTGACATCACGAAGGGGGCGGACAGCAAACGTACCCTCTGGACCACTAACAGATATATGGTCTCCTGGAGAAGTGAACAATAATGTATAATTAATAAAATGACTCATACTCATACAGAGTAGAACTCAGTGCAAACATTCTATAAAGTTCAAGTTTCAAAATGAATGAGGAATGCAGAGATTTTTGGACAGTCATTTTGTCGACAATATAGAATTGCTAAAAAGAGTGAGTAATATAGCCTATACAGTGAAAACCATTGACAGTATGGAGAACATACACTTTAGAAATGACATCATAACCACAAAAAGAGAAAAATGCATTTATTATTGAGCTCTAAAACTAGGTCAGCAGGAGGTTAGTATTAGGTTCTCCTGATGCCCACTTCCCTCCTGGGGAAAGCCATTCCTTTTTTGTGGATAATATCAGGAGGCCTAGTCTAAAACAAAGTCAAGTCAGCCCACAACTGGCTTCAGCTGTGTTTCACAGTAACAGTATTTAACTATCTTCACTGGTCCACAGGCGATTTCATTGTTAAGTTGGACTTGTTGAAACTAATGTTCCCCTTCTTGCTGCCCACAGTCACTGGTCACTGAACGTCAGTGTTGTCCACTCATAAGCTGATTTATCAGTCTTAAACGTTTTTGCATTCTGTGTCATAAATCATGGGAGGTTCACTAACAGACCACCAGCTACACACTCCCTCCTCTCTCACTGCCACATTTATTCAGGATTTTGTAAACCACTGATGCATTCTGCTCCACGAGCTGGTTGTTAATAGGTACAGCATCAGCATGGCAGCACAGTTTCCTGTTGAATGTGTATCAAAGATGACCTCTCTCCTTATGCATATTCATCCAAGGAAGCCAAATAATAGGAGATATGATACGGACAGAATTTTGCATGAATAATTCTCTACCTATAAAGAGCAGTTGCAAATAGTGAATGTGTAAAGGCTATATTTAGTTTGTGTGTCTTATGCCATTTCATCTTTTTTCAGTTTGCTCTTTACTTCATTTTAAATCTTCTATTACATTAAAAACATAAATAGACCTATGATTAAAATGAAGAGGCTTCTTCTCAGATTAAGTTTAACTACAGGTGTTCCCAGGTGCTCAGTGAGTGTATGTACATCTGACCTTCAGTCTCTGTCTCCCACATTCCCCTCTTTCTGCTCTGCTCACATGCACACACACAGACTCACAGTATGTGATGGCCTGGCTGTGACTCACCAGTGTGCAGGTTGTTGAGATGCTGGGTGAACACTCCATCAGGGTAGACTTTGATCATGAGGTAGAGGTGTGATTCCTGTGAGGAGAGGTGGGAGGCTGCTGCCAGGTTCTGATCAACTGGAGTGTATGGCCTCACTACCTCAGTGTCTGAATATGGACGAAAATGAAAAGAAAACTTACTATAATTACATGAAATATGTGGTTAGGTCCATTCTGCTCCTTCAGACAAGCTTCAGTCTTAGCAAAGAGAACTTCCCCAAATCTGTGCTGATGTGTTACAGTGGCAAGAAAAAGTATGTGAACCCTTTAGAATGACCTGGTTTTTGATTGCTGCCATCTGCTGCCATCACTTCCTGCAGTCAACACTTGAGAAAGGATGTTATCATATTGCTACATACTAGTGTAGTACAGCGACTAACTTCTCCTGCAGCAATCAGCAACTTCTCAGATGGTGACGTTGGAAAGTTTAGAGCAAAGAAAGTGATGAATAGACTCATAAGGATAATGTGTGTATATTTCTCTATATATGATTACAGATGTGAGTCTTTATAGAAAATGATTCGATGTAAGAATTTAGAGACGTACACCATCTGTACATTTTCAAAGTACATTTTGGTTTCACTGTTCAATAAAGGGTCTGGTTATGTTTAGTGATCAGGTTGTAAAATTTTGAGGGATGCTTCCATTTACTTAAGGATGTTATTAAAACTGACGTAATGATAAAATGTCAGTCAGAGCAACAAAGTGTGGTTATTATGTGTAAAAATGAAACAATATTGTTAAATGGACCTGTATGTCAGTTGATCAAAAACATTTTGCTGACAAGGTGGGATTATTAAGGATAATTCCAGTATTTTGTTTTCCCATGTGTTTGAATGTAAATGATTGACAGGGACACAGCCGCCAACATCAGGGAGCCTTCTAACCTTTAAATATTATGCTGAAATAATTTCTCAAAAATACATGATTGTGCAAACTTGATGTATGATTTCTGAGTCACAAAAAGCTTGTTATTTTTATCTTCCTAATTTTCCTTGACATAGTATACGAAAACAATTTTACTTTCTCTCCCTATCATGTATGGTTGGGTCTGCGACGCGTCCACATTCTTTGATGTGAACGATTGTTCCAAAGGATTACACTGTATCGGCTGGTCACAGTTGCCAGGTACACTGCCTTAAGAGTAAAAGTGTTTTTCAGCTGTGATTTTAGTACTTTTAGTTAGAGCATGAGTAGCTGAGCAGCAGCTGAGAAGATACATCATGTTTCCACACTAAATGGAAGATATTTGAAGTTTAAGAATTAGGAAGCTGCAGTAAGGCTGCAGTTCCTCTTGCACTGAGTGACAGTTTAACTGCAAGCTACAGATCAACTAAGGTTTACATCTCAAATATGAAACCTCAGTGGAGTTAGATGTGTCCATTACGAGAGACAGGAGGCCTGTGGCTGCATCTTGATGTCTATTATGTGCCAACAGCAGTTCAAACATTTTTTTCTGGTCACAAAAGAGACTGCTCCATACTCTAGGTGGTGATGTGTGAAGTCTTTCAACTACTTCCAACCATAAGTGGAGTCTGTATCTGCATATATGTAGGAGTTGTAAGCTTTTAAAGTTGAGTAGTTTGAAGAAAATTGAGTCTGTACTCCCATAGGATCCCATTCATTAAAACATTTAAATCTAATTCATTCGAAACTGACTATTACATACAGTTGTGTTCAAAATAATAGCAGTCCAACATGACTAACCAGATCAATCACTGTTTTTGGTAGAAATTATATTATTACATGGCAAATAATTGACCAGTAGGTGTAGTAGAGTCAGAGAAACCAACAGACCCAACATTTATGATATGCATGCTCCTGAGTCTGTGTAATTGAATATTTAGTTGAAAGGGGCGTGTTCAAAATAATAGCAGTGTGGAGTTCAATCAGTGAGGTCATTCATTATGTGAAGAAACAGGTGTCATTCAGGTGGCCCTTATTTAAGGATGAAGCCAGCACATGTTGTACATGCAATTCTCTCTGAAAACCTGAGAAAGATGGGTCGTTCCAGACATTGTTCAGAAGAACAGCGTGCTTTAGTTAAAACATTGATTGGAGAGAGGAAAACATATAAAGAAGTGCAGAGAATGATAGGCTGCTCAGCTAAAATGATCTCCAGTGCTTTAAAATGGAAAGCAAAACCAGAGAGACGTGCAAGAAAACGTAAGACTACCATTCGAATGGATTGAACAATAGCCAGAGTGGCAAAGACTCAAAGCCAATGATCAGCTCCAGGGAGATCAAAGACAGTCTGAAGTTACCTGTGAGTACTGTGACAATTAGAAGACGCTTGTGTGAGGCTAATCTATCGGCAAGAAGCCCCCGCAAAGTCCCACTGTTAAAAAAAAGACGTGCTGAAGAGGATACAATTTGCCAAAGAACATATCGACTGGCCTAAAGAGAAATGGAGAAACGTTTTGTGGACTGATGAAAGTAAGATTGTTCTTTTTGGGTCCAAGGGCCGCAAACAGTTTGTCAGATGACCCCCAAACACTGAATTCAAGCCACAGTACACTCTGAAGACCATGAAGCATGGTGGTGCAAGCATCATGATATGGGGCTGTTTCTCTTACTATGGTGTCGGGCCTATTTATCGCATACCAGGGATCATGGATCAATTTGCTTATATCAAAATACTTGAAGAGGTCATGCTGCCTTATGCTGAAGAGGAAATGCCCTTGAAATGGGTGTTTCAACAAGACAACGACCCCAAACACACCAGTAAGCGAGCAGCATCTTGGTTCCAGACCAACAAAATTAAGGTTATGGAGTGGCCAGCCCAATCCCCGGACCTTAATCCAATAGAAAACTTGTGGGGTGACATCAAAAATGCTGTTTCTGAGGCAAAACCAAGAAATGCAGAGAAATTGTGGAAGGCTGTCAAATCATCCTGGGCTCGAATACCTGTTTACAGGTGCCAGAAGTTGGTTGACTCCATGCGGCACAGATGTGAAGCAGTTCTCAAAAACAGTGGTTATACAACTAAATATTAGCTTAGTGATTCACAGGAATGCTAAATCTTAACGTTTTTTTCAGTTTATTGAGTAAATATTTGAGTTTGTAACGAAAAATGCAGACACTGCTATTTTTTTGAACAGCCCAATATAATTTTTTCCTTCATTTTCTGTAAAGTAATTAAAATATTGATACATTTTTCTTCATGTTTTGATGTAAAATATAATATGCAGTGTGCCCAATGAATGGAAATAAAAAATATTATAAGGATTTTGACCTTTACTCACATTTTAAAAAACACTGCTATTATTTTGAACACAACTGTATATCTGCAACAGAAACAATAGCAGGAATGTGCTCAAAGAGCTGAACATTCAGACTGTTGAGTGGTTTCTTTTGCAGAAAGTATGCACAACTAGTTGGTGACCCAAAATGTACAAAATGAAAAAAATGGTGCTGTAGGATAAGAATAATGTAACTGCTGCTAACGCAACAATCACTAATAGCTGATGATAGCATAGATAGTATTTCTTCATAACTGGAGATATAGATGTAGATAGACTATAGATGAAGATCTGACCATATTTTAGACAAATGTATATATAAATGCAGATAATCTCTTCTTGATAATGAAGACTTGCTTTATATCTTTTGGTGCCATCTCATGGAATCCTCCCTTCATAAAGCCCATCTACTTGGTTCCTTACCGTGAATGAGGGCTTTGAGGTAGACATGTTGTCCAACAGGCACATGCATGACAGTCCCACGTGGGAGTTGCAGTCTGAACACATAGGTGTTATGGTTCACCTCAGTCTTAGACAGCAACACACAGTCCCGATAGTAGGGAGCTGAGAAAAAGGATATCAGTGATGCAGGTTAATTTTTTACCTTTTGATTGGGTTTCTAACTAGCAAGCAAGCAAATGTCCAATGTTATATGATGAAAGATTCAAAAACATTGCAGACTGTGGAGGTGGAAATGGCTCTGGCTGAGATGAACCCACAAACGTTATCTCCTACTGATTTCTTCAGTCTTGGATCTCACCTCTGTCTTTTTTGCGTAGAAATGTGTTGTGGAATTCCTGTGGTTGACCAAGACTCGTCCATTTTCCTTTAGCCTGCTTGCGTATGCTGACCTGGATCTTTCCCACTGAGAAAGCAGTGTGGACTGTTGAAGAAATTACAGTTTTGGAATTAGAACAAGCCAGTGAACTTCAACACTGATTGACTGACTTTTTGTTTAATCTTGTCAAGCTGTCTTACCTGAAACACTTCCCTCAACTTCATCAGCTAGACCTGAAAGAGCAGGAAAATAACCCTGATTTTACAACCAAAATCTTGTATACAACAGAATAATATTGTGTACAGTGTGTCATGCTTTCATGCAAATCATGGTTGGTGTCAGTGCCATGTCTAATGCCATACTTCCAAACTAGAATTCCCATCTCGTGGGCATTTATGTGAAATGTTGCCCTAACTAGCATTACATTACATGTGAAAAAAATGAAGGGGTCTGAATACTTCCTGAATGCATTGTCTGTCAACTTCTATTGATTTTCATTCTACATGTGTACTTGTAATCACACTTTATTGGATGATCACCTTCTAAAAAAATAGCCAATCCTGGCACTAAGCAAGCAAGTAAACTTTAATTATACAGTACTCTATAGCACTTTTCAAAACAGAGTTTACAAAGGGACTGATGAGAGAAAGAGGGAGTAAACTAGCCATATCTCTACTCACATAAATGTATCATGTAGGACATTTTCCCCAGCAGTACTTCCAGTCGTAGAACTCCCGCCTCCAGGTCAACAACTGTACAGCCTGAGCTGGGAATCTGACAGAAAATAACAATATGCATAAATATAATGTACATATATATATATATGTGTGTGTGGGTGTGTGTGTGTGTGTGTAATGTAAATTTCCCCACGGTGAGACCAATAATGGATTATCTTATCTTATTTTATCTTATTTCATCTCATGTCCTCTTCAACTACTGACCAAGGCACCTCTTTAGCCAACTGGTAACTGCAGCCTACAAACCTTATTAAAATAAGACTAGCTGTGAAACAGGTACAGGCTTTAAAGCTCTCACCAGAAATTCTGATGAATTATTCTGATAAATTGTATTTGATGAACAGAAAGAGAAAGGTGGCCCAATCATCCTCTCCCCTTCAACCTTCACATGTAGGGACAAAGGTCAAAAGAGATCAAACAGGGTCAACTGCAGCTTTTACCACATGCCAACAGAGGTTAATTACTACTAGGCTACTAACTTGATGTCCATGGATGTATGTATGAGTGGGTACCTTTCTTTTGGCATAAACAACCAGATGAACAGTCACATCTGTTTGGAACCAGTCGTACCTGCATCAACAACAGACAGCAGATAATAATGTAATTATTTATAATTATTTATATTTATATAATTTATATAAATATTTATGTCTTAAACTTTGACAAGTGCGCATCATATATATTTTTCTGATGTACTATTTCTTATACCGAGGCCGCAAATCTTTATCTGGCGGAGGAGCAGCTGGGATAGGTGGAGTGAGGCCAGTCAGTGGTGGAGGAGGGATGATAGCTGAGAAGAAAAACAGAAAATATCACTACAACAAAGACTTCTGTTCAGTTCTTTGCTATTACAGATTCCGAGACCAGTGTTCATTTTTCATTAAAGAATTTAGCATGCTTTCTTCAATTAATACCACACTGTAAAGCCCGTACATTAATACATTCTATTAATGAAGGCATACCATAATTCTTTAGATTGATTTCCAGGCAACCAGTGCTTTTCACTAGTTTTAATATAATATTTAAAAAGTCAAGCTGCTTAAAATCCTGCAAAACATTCAGTTGTGTTTATTATGATGTCAAACTTGTTCTCCTCATGTGGAAATCCAGTTTGCAAGCAGGGGTTGTTTTGCAATCTCTCCCTTGTTTTTCAAGTGTAAGAACAGACTTGAGTCGACTGGTAGATGCTGTTTAGAACATAACACTGGACTTGATCCTTGTTATCTTTCAGAACTTTTACAATATTCTTTTTCTTTGCTATTGTTTTTTTTTTTTTTTTTTACATAAACAAATTATATAAACAGTTCTGTCTGACAAACATGCCTTTGTTCATTTAAAGGGCTGTGATCAGGGCACATCAGCCTTGAATATGAATTTTTCTCATCATATTTTTACATACACAGTTACCTGTATCATTTGGCTCTACAAAAGTAGAGTAAGTGGTGAGTGAATTTCATATTTTTCCATTGTTTCATACACACTATTACAAACAAACAACTATACATCATCAGAATTTCTACTCTGAAAGTCTAATAAAACTGCAGAAGTTTTAAAGAGCAACTTAAGACTCATCTGTTCAAACTGGCCTTTGTCTCACCCTTTGTCACAGCTCCACCTGTGACTCCTGCATTACCTAGTGTTTCCTTGTTCTCTCCTCTGTCTGTCTATGTGTGTGTTTCCTGGGGGTGCAGCTCTGTAAGCAGCCACAGTATAAGATTCCCTGCTCTGTTTCCACTCGTCACCAGACTGTTCTGCCAGTAAGGTGCTATCTAGACTTTCAGTCATGCAGTCTCTTGTGTACTTCTGAACATTACTCTGAACATACAGTCTATGTTCTCATGGTCTTTTCTTTAATTTTTATCTTGTAGCTTATGAGGTTTTAACTGTTGTATGTTTCTGTTACCCTTGTTCTTATTGATTCTATGTTTTAATGGCCTTTTTGTGAAGCAGTTTATCATTATAATTCGGTGAAAGGTGCTATACCAAAACAATTATCATTATTATTATTAGTAGTAGTAATTAGTATTAGTTTTATTATGTTACACTCCCTGGTAGGACTCATCTTCTCCTGCTGACAGCTCACTCTACTCCACCACTACCAGAGTCTAGAATCTGGGGTCCTGTCCTATCTCCAGTCTTCATATGGGCCTACACTCAATGAAGATGCTTCACATTGATGGAGTCCAATCGGCAAAACTCTTGCTGTTGCCTTCCTCATTAAATTCTGTAATTCACTTCCATTTGATTTCTCCTTTTTGAACTACCAGGGTGATTCTCAGCAGGGATTCTGAGACACCTGACAAAACCAGACCATGCTTTTGTTTAAGATAGAAACTACAGTGACTGCAATCACTGTAGATCAAAGACTGCCAATTAAAGTGCATGACAGCCTGGTTAAGACTGAGCTAAGAGCTGTAAGCTCTCTTTGTGTGTGTGTGTGTGTGTGTGTGTGTGTGTGTGTGTGTGTGTGTGTGTGTGTGTGTGTACCTTTGATAGCTGTTGTGGCCTTAGTGGCCATCCTGCCCAGCAGGCACTCTTTCAACATGGACTCATAGTTCACCCACCGATGAACCTGTGCACAAACACAAATATTACCATAGAAACACATGTAAGCCCATCACGTTTCCCACACTCGCATTTAACAGCTCACAGAACTACATCAGACTTTGCAGCATATTCAAGGTCACCAAAACAAAAGATGTTTCAGGACTCCTGAGGTCCTGGAGCTTGTTTTTACTCCACCTGAGCTTTTTCAGGAACATGTTAGAGTCACATTTTGGCAGGCATCCTTTCGTATGGCCCCAGTGAGGCACAAAGAGAAAGCAGGGACTAATATTTGTCAGCTAATAATACTATCTATTACCAGTAGCAAATTCTGTCCTAGTTTGACATTAAAAACGATTTATTTTGGAAAAAAGAGGAAAAAACACACACAAAAGCTGACAGAAAAAGATTTTAAACAGATTTTAAAACTTGCTTACCAGTAAATAAAAAAACACATCACAATGAGGTCAATTTTTCAAAATCTAGAAACTTTAAATGTGAACCTAACAATGGATGACCACCAATAACAAATGCATGGCCTTCAGTGGGCTCATTAGCAGGGAAGCTATCTTTTCTACATTGGTGGACCACTAGGAATTTAACCATTCATCGGCCATCGCTACAACTCTACCAAATGGATTTTTAATTAAATAAACTTCACAGATATGTTCAAATAATTACAGTGTCTTTAAGAGGTATAATCTGTTGGACTATTTTAACCACTGACGTGAAAAAGTCATTTTATTATGACCATAATACCTGGAAATGCAGGACTGCACCTTTAGCTATAAAAGGTAACATGAAAACTGGTGCTTTACTTTCTTTATCACTCGCCACACCTGATCAAACAGGTCAGTGCCATCTATCCCAGCTGCCTTCATCAGCTCCTCTTCTCCACCAGGGTGATAGTCCATGTAGGGGGTCACATTGTACACCATACCTGAAAACACAGAGAAAAAAATCCTCTGTACATGCAGGGTACTCTGAAAGTATTCAGACCCCTTTGCTTTTTTCACATTTTGTAATGTTCTGGAAGTCTCTCCCATCTCCAAACAGGATCTCTGGGGCTCAGCCAGAATGATCATCAGGTTCATGGTCACCTCTGTTACCATGAGAACACTTTGTTATTTTTGTTGTGAATGAGTAGCTCACTCTTACACAAAATGCAAAGTTGTGGTGAGTTTGAGCAATAGAAAGATCAGGTTCCAATTTGCAAAAAAAGATACTACAAGAGGTGTGGAGCCAAGTGTTACAGACAGGTGAAACAAAGACATGTCACTCTGTATGTAAGCCATGCCATGGTCTGGGACTCTACCTCACTAGTGTTTACTGATAATGGCATGACTGCAACTAAAATATTAAAACATTTCACAGTGACATGTTTTAGTTTTTGTTCATTAGTTTATTTATTCATTTACACTTCACAAGGACTACTACTAGGCTTGTAGTAACAGCAGTGTAGTGTCTTCTGTGGTGCCAGAGGAGCTTCATGGAGTGTGAAAAAAGAATCCTGATTATGTCACCTTGGAGTCTCAGAAGTTAAGAAGTTTTAAAAAACATTGGCATTTACTAGGCAATACAATCATAACAAAAGTTAACTAATGAGTTGAGAAGTGTGAAATCCAGTGTTTTTGAAGTTTGATCTAAACAAGAGACTACAGGTCAGGATACCTCTGTTGCATCTATTTTGACCATTCTATTATTTAATTTATCTCTTGCAAGTCCCCCAGTCTAAGTACAGTATATATTGAAATTGCTATAATGCCCTGTTAAATCAAAAGTGCTAAAGTACAGAGTCAACACAGCAAAAATGTGTCCAGTTCTTATATGAATCTTGCAACTTAAACTTCACCTGACCAAATAAATGTGTTTGCCTCTGCATGAAATTTGATTTTATCATGAGGAACTTTGATTGCACACAGGGGATGTTAATTTGAGTGTGTTAGTGTTCATTGCTCTGGGTCTAGTTGACATTAATAGTGGGTCATCCTGTCTGGAGCACATCTCTCTAACTTTCACAGCACATGGCACCATTTCAAAATGTGCAATATATTTATTATATTGTCCTGTTCATACTGTTCTTACATTTGTATTTTTATATTTTTATAATATTATCTTGCTTATACCTTGTCTTTTACTCGTATTTATGCCTTTTTTCTATCTTTTCAATCACTTATGCTGCTGCAACAATGTACATTTTTAAGTGTCCTCCAAATCTGCCAAGTAGTACAGCTACCATGCAGGTTGTTCTTCTGTTTGAGTGTGAACCAGCCTTCTTCCACGTCAACCGTGCAGTCTTACCTCGTATGCAAGTCCAGCAGTCATCTCTTGTGTTGTGTTTCTGAAGTTCTTCCTGGGTAACCTCAATCAGACGCCCTCTGAGCCCAGTCAGATCTTTGCCACTCTTGGAGAATCGAATCCAGTCCATCAGACTGTGGCCAGGCTTTAAGGCCACCTGAGCAAGCAACGACAGTCAGGAAGCAGACAAGTGCGTTATTTATTCATCTGCAGATGTGTTGAAAGCACGTGAAGGCACAAAAGCATCACACTGAGACTACAGAAGTTACATAATATTGCTTACACACCAATTACTTACGATGCTTTCATCTTAAATTAACACCCATAAAATGAAAGATTTAGCGTGAACTTCACCATTATCAAGGGGTATATCTGTCACTCAACTTTAAGCTGTCATCTTTTGGAAAGAGCACCGTATACTTTCTGTAACGGGAGCAACTGTTTTACAACTGCTGTGGTTGGAGTGTTACCTTGTTCCTCCCGGACTGGCCGGACGGTGCGACCCGCTGCTGGGAGCTCGGCGCAGGGAAGGACTGGGTCGGAATGTTCAACATGTTGTGAACGCTTCGGAAACAGCCCCAGTTTCGAAGAAAACCTATTTAACCAACGGTTAAATAACCACAATAACACATGGACGCTGACTGCTAGGTGATACTGGCACAAGTCCTCACCGTGCTGTAACTAATGACTGTATATAAATTTGAATATATGTATATATGTGGGTGTTTATATGCAGTCGTTGGTTGCAACACATAACTTCCAAAACTGTGTTGAGCAATGCTGCTTAGCTAGAAGGTTAATCTAAGCTAGGCTAACAAGACATTACGTACTAGCAACCTTACTCACAACAGCAAATTCTACATCGACACATTAAATTCCGGGAAAAGTATTACTATAATTCAAGAATTAACACGCAAATTCAATCGTTGCTCGATATCTAGAGGTTGGCTGCAAGCTAACTGTGTTTCAGGTTCCGCCACCATAGGGACTACAATAATTGTCGCACATTCTGACGACATTGTCAACAAATAGTGTCATCAAGTTGCGACGGCTTTTCGTTGTCTGTCTATTGTCCTCTGGTGTTCATATCATACATTGCAAACAACGCCAGTATGTACACAAGCGACAGCACGTCAGTACAGTAGCTAACACTGGTGGCAGTTCCTGTCAAAATATATGATATATGATATTTTAACATGTCACAGCAAGAGAAGCACAGGTGCCATTAATATAACTGATAATAGCCGCATTACATTCAGTCCAATATTGTGCGTGCTAGCTCACTAACATAGTTGACACACTTAAATGGAGCAAATTTTTCATTAGTGGTGATAATTTTACTTATGCTTATTACTTATACTTGTTTGATTAAAACTGACGTGGAAAATGCTAGTAACACACCTGAAATTAAACTGTTGAAGGAAGCAGTGAAAGATGAACAATTCCGTCCACTTGAGCCACTGTCAGTGTCAGCATCGTCTTCCTCTTCTGAATCTCTCTGGCTTTCATCTGACATTGTGAAAACATGGTATCTCACACAGCTTTGATCTAGTATTTATTTACAGTGTAAAGTTTGCCTCTCACTTCCATCATGGCAACTGAGGGGTGTGCTTTAAAGAGGCTAATCTGCTAAGAGGATTTAAGAGTTCTCCAACTTCACAATAAAGGTACAGGCATCTAGCCATCAGGACCATAGGCTGACTTGGCAGAGACTATGTTTAATGTTGATGAACTGAGAAATGCTACAACCTGATACAAACATCTAATAAACCCTCTTTTGTGGCCTATATTTTGGCTTGTCATTGCAGGAAAAGCACAGGTGGGGATAATAACTTTATGATGGCTCTGTTTCAAGTGTCCGAATGAGCCATTTCAGTGGTCCAACATGCTCAATACAGAGCCCTGGAAGTAGTTCACCTAAATAGAATACAGTCATTACTAATGTTATTGATGCTTTTCTTATCAATAAAAAGGTATAAGCACAAGTCAGACAGAAACAGAGGTCTTTGTTACTGACTGGATGGTCAATAAGCTCTACTATGGAACTTTGGTCTTAACAATGTAAACTTATGTGATAACCTTGAGCTCTTTGTAATGTGATGTATATCATTCTAAAATAATAATTCTATGGTAATCTACATTATTATTTGCTCTTTTTAAGAATTTGATTAATTAAGCTATCTGATTTCTTTCGACAGTTTTATGGATATCAGCAGTTCCAGCCTTCTAGAAGTCTCTGGGTGCCGCCTGGGAGCTCCACATGTAGCTCTGCTGACGGACATTATAACCTCTCGTGAACCAATGAAGAAACCTGGGAGGGAATGAATGTAAGATCTCCATCTTCAAACCCCCACCTCCTAAGGATTTTTTTCTGACTTCTTTGGAGGCCTGAAGAAGTGATGAATTTAGAGTGATGACAAGCCTCCTGCTGCTCCTACAACCCAGCTCACTGTCACCTAGTGCTGCTCATGGTGGGAACCGTTGGGTCTCTCTCTGTAAATATAATCATTTAAAGAGTATGGTCTAGACCTGCTCTATATGAAAAGTGCCTTGATATAACTTCTGCTGTGATTATATAAATAAAACAGAATTGAATCAAATCAAATCAAATCAAATTGAACTGAATTTGATTGCACCATGTTCAAAACAGTTTCTTTCATACATTCAGAAATATCAGTATGCTTGTAAATCTGAATTCACGTAGATTTTTGCACACATTCATAAATCTGAGTACACACATACATATTGCAGTACAGTTCAAAGGAGTTTTGGCAAATCATCAGATGATTGATTAATTGACTGTTTTTGTGATATTATTCTGACTGTTTTCTGCTTTGCTGAAGTTGCTGCTACAATCACACAGAACACATAAGGATCGATAAAGTTCAAATGGAACTTCAGCATGCATGTTTTTCCCTGCAGCTCCCTGCAGATGGCAGCAGAGATCAATAATAGTGATTCAGTGGCAGAAAACTTCTTGTCTTCCATAACAGGGCAATATGAGCACACCTAGTTAAATTCTGTAGTTTCAGATATTGCACACATGTAGAGAGACAGTTTTAAAGTAAATGTTACACATGGGAGCTAAATGCTGTGTCATGTGACTAGTGTATCTATAAGTGTGATTGTGTTTTGATTGTGTTTGTTGGTTTGTATAGTGCTGTATTCTAACACTATCCTCCTCTCTCCATCTCTTGCTGTCTCATATTCCACCTCTTTTCCTCTCTCTTTTGTCACTCCACCCATCTCTTCCTCTCTCCCTGTAGGTCCAGCACACAGGCAGATAATTACAATTTCAAAACCATTTGCCAGATCATTACCAGCTAATCCCATGTTTGGTCTGATGAGTCACGCACCTCATTTGCCATGGTGCGGGGCAGCTTGGGACTCTTTCACAAACACTAGCCAAGGACCACTGGTCTGCCCTGTAGGGCCACCGGACCGCTGGGGTTGGGGTTGAGGGTGGGTGGTGGGGTGTTCCTCTGGGATAAGCATGGATCACAACACCCAGCAGAGTGGAAATTAGAGGACAGAGTGTTAAGTGTGAAGCTGGATGAGATTTTTAATTATTATTTAGACTTGTGTTCGCTGGAAAAGACTGTATCCACTGTGACTAATTGTCATCATTATCTTGTCTGAAGCATAAAAAGCTCTTCACCGGTACAGTTCATACTACCTACATTTGAAATGTTGCTTTGCTGAAATAAATTAATTACCCTTTTATTTGTGTTTATTTAAGTCATGCCTAATTAAAAACTGTCAAGATTTCAACAACTCATTATTTCCTGTAATGAAATTGTCTTTTATATACTTTGTAATAAGTTGAGTTCACAAAACTCCATGAAAAGCATTTAAATCAACAGCTCATATAATGACCTGCCATGAACCAACAGAACCAGTTTGAACTTGTTTTTCTGTCAGCGGAGACTCTTTGTTGGGGTCAGTTCATGTAGTCTGCCAGTTTACTGTACTTAAGACACTAAGCACTCTTATGCAGCACTGTAGTCCATGTTAGCCAAATTTTATAGGCCTATGTACAGGAAAGGATGAAGCTTTAGGCAGTCCAACACAAACCAGACACACAAAGATGAGAAACCTGTGAGTACAAACTAACATTGCATGCAGGTAAATTCAGCCATTTGTTTTAAGCCTTTAGCTGCCGAGTTAGAACTAAGGTCTATCTATCATATTATTTTTTAGTTATATACAGTATATTGCAGTTATTTCCACTGCAGTTGCTGTGTGAGTTTGGTAAGTTATAATATTGATATTGAATGAGTTTATTTTGCACTTTTTTCTGGGTCATTCTTGAGAAATTTAGTAAAAGTTGAAAAACCTGTTAAAGGTCTAGAGTTAAGGAGAGTGGCATTTCTCTTGAATTTCTAAGCATATTATCATCAAAATGATGACAGTGTATAGATATAATCTCTCTATCTGGTCTCTTTGTGTGTCTTACAAAGAGCAGCGCAAACTACTATGCATAACCTCACAAAGCTGAATGAACAGCATCATCGATGTGTTGTTGCTGCCTGGTCTTGATAATATGAGCTGCAGCCTGACAGTCTGGAGAATCCTCCAAACATCTGAGGATAAAATCAACCTACAAGTATAGTAGCCTGGCTTAAGTAATCAAACATGGCTGGTGACCTGACATAGCTTGTGCAAGGCTCTATGTTCCAGTTCTATACACAGCATATATAAATTGAGTGTTGGTCTCTCCAGAGTTTCATTTCTAGTCAAATTTGAGTTCAACAGATTTTTTATTTATTTATTTATTTTGGGGGGGGGGGGGGGGGGCTTGGTATCCCAGTAAGTTAACAATGGTTTCCTCTGACTTCCTGCAGGACCCTCCACCTGTGCCAGGGCTTTACATTATAGCTGTGAAGACAGGCAGCTTGAAAAACACTTGGTTCTTACCAGAAGCAGCCCATTAGACCTTAATGTCCATCTGTTTCTTTGTCTACATGTTCAAGTCTCATTGCCAGCATCTTCTTGTAAACATTTCTACCCATTGGACTGTTTGCTGTTGTTGTTGACAGTTATTTCCCAGCGGCACACTGGTTGTGAATGCACATGCACTGCCATATGGTTGCATGTGCGTCGTAAAGGCCTGTGTTTCTTTCAATGAGTCAGTTGACCAGATAGCACGATTCCACAGCACAGAGTTTCCATGGCAACACATGAGATTGAGGCAGTGAGATGGATCAACAAATGGCTTTGGCACCCATTTTATTCCATGCGCTGCACACTTGCCATCGTCACTCCAACAGCGTCAGTAATATTTGCACATCAGTTGTCACAGTTTGTGTGCACAAGTTCATCTGTCATATCAAAGTCTTTACTACTGTACAAGCTAAGATATTTTTTCATCTATATGTTACATACTGGTTTCTCTCTATTACTAGAGCTGATGGTGGTAAGTTTAAACTGATGTATTAGTTTCTGGATAAATCAGGATGAAGATGATATTGACCTACAATCTACAGTGAATGATAAATAAAAACGCCTAAATATCTGTACATTAAAACAGATTTTAGTGTACATATAGTGTCATCAGCTCTAAAAGAAATGAAACAAGCATTGATATTATGATTTATCCAAAACTTAAGAAATTAGACCTCAATTTTAGCCTGTCTTTTCAGGCATTGGGGGCAGTAGAACAATCTGACAAGACATGACATATTATCTCCTTGGAAAGTTAATATGTGGGAGGTTTTATTATTATTTTGTTTTGTTTTGTTTTTGCCTATTTATGCATAAAGCAGACAGAGCAATATTAGCATTAGCAGTTGTTTGAGTTTTGTTTGAGTGCATCTTTACTCTGCTTTTAGCTCGGTTTTGCTCTTTAGCTAGCTAACAGCTAAACAGTGTTGCTAATTTTGTCTCTCTGCTGTATACTGGGTTTATTATATTTTTTCACTAAAAATAATGAAAAATGAAAACAAAATTGAAAGCCTGAAAACTGAAACAGTCAGCTGTAGAACTGAGGGGGCTGTGTAGTTGATAGTAATTCTGTGAGTTCCTCACTGTGAGCGATCCCTTTCACTTTACACAGACATTTGATCCATCAGACATATAAGAATATGCATTAGTACAACTTTTAATATCTGATCAGAGAAGTAATTCAAATTTGTCCAGTGATGTTCCAGATCATCTTCATTCACAGTTCTGTGAGAGGTGAGATCTGTGAACATGCACTGCTTCCCAGCTCCTCACTGGCTGTTTTGCTGACCCTTTACCTCTGACCTCAGCTCAGGGATTGACTTATCACTGAACCAATTGATTCTGACTCAAACTTTTGAAGTGAATCTGCTCAACCCAAGTGGCTGTGTCTAGCTCAGATCCATGTTCACAGCAGGTCAGCAACCAATAAATCACTCAGCCTGCTGCTGAGAGTTTCTTTTTTCCATCCATTCTAAAATACAATTTGAATAGTTAATGATTTACTGCATCTTCTATTGCAAAATAGACACTGAAAAGATTCAGTAACAATTTGAAATTGCAAAGGGAAAATAAAAACAGACATACACAAAGTTAGATAACAATGTTGACTTCCCACTCACTGAGTTACTTATTTTAATTTACATATGTGCCTTTTCTAATCATAATGTGATGAGTTCTACCCTGACCACCAATTCTAGAATTTCAAACAATTTGTTATTGTTTCTTTCATCATCTCTTTATGGTTTATCTTGCCAAGAGCTGCCTCACTGTCAATCAGCAAAATAAAGATAATTTCAGTCATTGCTACAGTTTATCTTGTACTTTAGACATGATACAGAATGTTGTGTGTCTCTGGCTTCATCAGTCAAACAGCATCTAAAGGCCAAGAATGTTTCTGCATGTGTCTCTTGAGACCCAGAGATGTCAGTACAACCTGCCATGGCAATTCACCATGGTGGATCAGCAGGGTGGGGAGGAAGAACAGGAATAGCCCTGTCAGTGTGAGGGTCTATGAATGACCCCGTGGAGAAACGCACTGCAGGACAAAACCAACTGAGAGCCCATCAGACCTGTGGGAGGGCAGAGCCTGCCAGTCTAAGCAGGCTTCTGTTTCAAAAATGTCCACAGGGTGAGAAGTTTAACGCTGGCTGACACTGTAAAAATATAAGACTGTCGCTCCTCTACTTCCCACAGAGCCTACATATACTAATGAACTTGATGATAATAATAAACTTATTTGGAGAGCACTTTCCAAATACGTTTAGATGCTGCTACACAAGATGAAGTAATGGAAGAATATATGCAGCAAATACATTCAGCAAGCAATGATTAACTTGAAGCACATTACAAGGTGCTTCGCAAAATAAAACAACAAAGAAGTGACACAAAAGAAAATAAATGTAGAAACAAAGACTAGGCTTATAACACATAAAATGGCAAGGCTGTAACAGACATATTTATGATGTGATAAAAAAACAACTTTGCTCTCAAACTGTACAAAGACCATTACTGCAAGGGTTCTGTCCCCTAGACTTGAAAGTGTCAATGTCAATGTTAATGTCAGCTAATGGATTCTAATGGCAAGCACAAAAACAGTACCAAATTGTTTGAAAATAGAAACTTTTTAAAAATGCTCATTCTTTCCCCTCTATATTTACTATGATCCAAACTGTCACATATTTCTCTAAATAAATACAGTGACTTTATTTCAGTTTTGAGGTACAACCACGACAAGCTTTTGTGTAGATCGGATTTTTCTATTGATATTTTTATGCTTTTTGTAATACTATTTCATTTGAATCCAGTGTAACTATTGTAAATTCAAGCTAATCATAATCTCTGCTCTCTGCTAAGTAAAGTATTTTTTTTTCAGCCACCTTCAAACAATACAGGGAATGAGTGTTTGATACATTTTGGGCAGAATGTAATTTTAATGTCGATGCTGGAAGATCCAGAAGTCTTTTTTTGGACAACATGAGAGGCCTCAAGGAAGTTCAGTAGCAGATTCAAGTGTTTGACTGAGCAAAGCCATGCCGTTATAAAAATCTCACATACACCATCTTGCTGTTTTAGGAAAATAAGACGTATTGCTGATATTATTTTTTGCAGAATTTGTTGACAGTAACTAAAATCTTGAATAATGCCAGCTTTATCCTCATAGGCAAATAATCATGTCCTTTTTGAGAGACCATATTAATGCTGCCACTGAACTACAAATGTGTGAATAAAAACTGCATACAAAGTGTGTTTATCAAAATACTCAGATTCATGAAACATGTTTTTGTTACAGTATGTACAAAAGGTTTACAGCTGTTTATGTAAAGTTAAGTGATCCAGTATTTAGTCAAATCCTTGGTATACGTACAGTATATACATACAAGTAGTGGTTTCAAATGTCATATAGCATTATCTAATCACATCTATGCACAAAATATGTTCACACACACACACAGAGGGAGAGAGAGAGAGAAAGAGAGAGATAAACAAACCACCAATACATCTACAGTATGAAGAGCTGAGTAAACTGTCTTCATGTTTCATTGAGGATTATCACTCTCTCTTTCTCATACAGCATATGTGCATGTGTTTGTATAGAGCAAATAAAACTGTGCATTAATATTCCCCATCAATCCAAGTTTTTACACTTGAGTTGATTGACTTAATGACCCTAAGAGTTGTTTTCCAAAGCAAAATGCTGCAATTATAGAGGCAGAGAACTGGTCCAAGGTGTGATGAGTGTTAGAACTTCGATGCTTGTGTTTCTTTTCTTTTATCATTTTAATGTTTAACTGATCTTGTCTGAGGTTTTTCTACAGGTGCCGTGTTTGTTAGGTTCTTCCTCTCTATAAATACTCCATCTTGAGCGCAAACAATAAGCAGGAGACAATGGGGCTGACACCAAATACTGTCCTCCATAATGAGTCTGACCTTTGATGTCTTCTTAAATGTTCTGCACTTGTGGTAATTAATGGAGGAATCATGATCATACTAATTGCTTCGTGCCTTATCGCTGACGGTCCTAATAAAGAAGAGCAGGGTTTATTAATTACTGCTTACTGGGTGCTAATGACATCACATGCAGCCCTGGGAGGTCAGGTCAGACAGTCTAATCACCACTGAACAGGTAAAGGTCTGCTTTTGGCAGAGCTGACTTTCACATGGAACAACTCTGCTTGGTTGAAGTAAAGTTTCAGGAAGATATAAAACAGATCTCAGTTGATTTGCGTATAGCTGGAAAGGGTTAAAAAAAATAATAGTCATCTCAGAGTTTAAATGTAAAATCTGTGGACAGTTCGACAATCTGTCAATAAATAGAGATGATTTAGCTCTGTGGCTACACTCTGTACAAGTGGGCGCCAAGCTAAGATTACTCCAAAGGCACAACGCAGAATGATCAGTCACTGTAACTGGTTAACATCTCTGTTCTGTGATTCTGCCATACACATCATGGTACATGGTTGTGTGGAGCCTGGTGTCCATAACAGGAAGCTTCTGCTCCTGTAATAAAACTTCACTTCATGCCTGAAGTTTGGCAAAAAGCACAGTGACACTCCACAACACTACACAACACTACTGGGAAATGTTCTCTGGACTAATGAAACTATGGTTGAACTGGGAACACACAACACTACATACAACATAAAAAGGTCTCTCAACCCAGTAGAGATGCTGTGTCATGACCTCAAAAGAGACAATCACACCAGTCATCCTAACCTGAATGAGGCAGTGGTGCACATGGGGTTGCCATTGATGAGTATGTAGGTTTTGGAGAGTGGTTTGCACCTAAAGTCTATGATAATTTTGTATGTTAAGGGGCTCCAGTTCTCTTCACCTTGACCCTCTCTTGCCTCTGCTGATGCAGCACACACCATTATTTCTTCCCTTTTTGTTAGCGATGCCTCATGCTGCAGTTTTTGTAACAGCAGTTTTGAGTAATAAATTCTGCTTGCCTGATAACAGTGGGGCCTATGTTTACCAACAAGTGACGGTGAAATTTCCCACCTTTCAAAGGTAAATATGTACTCTCCCACACCTCACTATCTCAGTGAGAGATAAAGAGAGGTAAAGAGAGACTGACAATGACTTAAAGAGAGAGGCCAGATTTGGGGTGTAAACAGTGGTTGAATTAGCTGACAGTGTGAGCACAGCTGATAATGTTTAAATCATGCTATCTCCCTCCATAGGTCCTGCATTGTTCTCTGCTGCCGCTGGCTATGTTTTACAGCATAATTAGAGCTTATTTTACTTGAACACCAACCTGCTATACATTCCCATCTGTGTAGCTCTCACTTCCTGCCTTATCCAAACGCTGGTAGAAATGCATTTGGTTTTGCCATAAATCAGTCGCCCAACATGTTCATATTCTGTAGAGAACTGTGTTTTGATGCTCTATATGACCAATCACACAGGTATAGTGGTGTTTTAACCCACAGCCATTTCATGAGAGCTTTTGAATGTGCAGTTCAAAGACTCCTCCAACCCACACGTCTACTCTACAAATCTGCTTTCTCTGGAGTAAACAGAATGGGGTAGGCATGAAAAGTGATCTACAACAAACCAGGCTGCTATGTGTGAACATATTTCTCAATTCATTTCTCAATATTTAATATTTATCCAGATTGCTTGTCATTTCTTTCCTAAACAACCAATATGAGTGTTTTTTGTTTTGTTTTGTTTTGTTTTGTTTTGTTTTGTTTTGTTTTGATTTGATTTGATTTGATTTGATTTGATTTGATTTGATGTGATGTGATTTGATGTGATGTGATTTGATGTGATGTGATGTGATGTGATGTGATGTGATGTGATGTGATATGACGTCCCTAGCATCAGGAGGGCATAATTTTCAGGGCTAGTGGTTCTTATCAAGAAAACATATTGTTTTAACAGATGACAAATGCTTTTTCCATTGAGGGCAGACTCACTGTATAAGAATGTATTGCTACATCTACCTTCACTATTAAGAGAAGACAATCATTTGTAAAACTACAACAGAGCCCTTGTCAGGAGGATGTAAGCAGGTAGAAGTGTTTGAACAAAACATGAACACTGTTTCTCTGGTGAGAACAGTCTCCAAAGGTTGTCTCTACACATGCAAGATAATTAGACAAACCACAGTTAAAAAAGAAAAAGAACTGTATAGGCATATATCTGTTTGTTCTCTTAGGAGTCTCAAAAATGCCTTTTATACAGCCTGTTCAAGGCAAGAATGTTGTGCCATTATTCCACCTTGCTGTTCTGTATAAAAGGAACAAAGGTGGAATGGGGGCATTGTTGTTCTGCCTTTAAGCTGGCAGCAAAGGTAGTCACAGGGCTGAATCGACATCTGTGCAAAAGGGAGAGCCTGGCACGGAGGGACAGACACTGACCTGCACTGAGGCTTACACATCAGGCCTCTGGTTCAGGAATGCCAGCATGCTATTTAAAATCACACACTGAGGCAGCATTATGCTAGCTTTGTTTGGTTCAGTGTAAACAGGCAAAGGCAAGGATCTTCTTAACGGCAATATAGCACAATCTCTGTGTAAAAGGGGCTACAATCACAGCACAAACATGACCTCAGAGGTCAACAAATTGGATGACGTTGCTTAAAAGAGCTCTTTAGAGCCAAGCAAATGCCACCAGACTGTCCTTGTAGAAGTGCACATGCTGGGCGAGTAGAGACAATCTTCCCTTGATAAAAGTGTGTGCTCAAAACATTAACACATCCTCAGTGTTCCAGAGCCACCTTAAAACTCTATAGTTTCTCTAATTCCTGTCTGACTTGTTGATTGTAGTAGTGACTGCATTTTAGTTGCAATGATCTAAACATGCTAAGGGTCTGGTATTAAAGGTGGAGTAAGTGAGTCCAGTACATTTTTGTCAAACCTCTGGTTGTCCATTCGGTGTGCGCACCGAAAAAAAAAAAACCAAACAGTGTTCCTTGGGCCAAGCCACACAACATTATTCCAGCCGACTGGCAACAGGAGACGTTCATACTCGTGCACAGGACAGGTGAGGAAAGAATAGTGCCAATTTAAGGATTAGCAGGGGAAAGAGAAGGAGTAGTCACTGTTCCGTCACCACCAGTTTTGATTCGGATTGATTGGGACTACAGGCAAGAGACCAGCAGCTCTGTTAAGGCGAGTGCATGTAATGAACGTCTACCAGCACTGGCTTAATAGCAGCATATACTCCACAACATAACAACAATGTCCACTGGCCTACCAGTGCGGCAGCCCACTTGATGGCCCACCAGGATTATCCTGGTTGTCCCGACGGTCAGTCCGACTGTTGGGGAGCCCTTCAAAGGGTGAATGATATGAAGACAGATGTTTATGCTCTGTATTGACACTATGCTATGGTTATACACCAGTTTAGTGAACAAAGTCAAATATGGACCTGATGGTAGCACTAGATAAAAAGTTATGGGTTTACCAAAGTGAAATTAATAATATAGAATTAACACAGAATGAATCCAGAGGGATACATTAATCTCTCTGCCAAATTGCATGGCAATTCATCCAGTAGTTGTCCCAACATTTACTCTGGACTAAAAATGTCACAGTTGTGGTGGTATTAGAAGAAAAGTAAGAGGATCACAGAAGTCATTCAGGTTTATCTTCTGTGGACCATATCTGTCTATACCACTGGTGTCTAACTGATGTTTCAGAGGATTTTCCATTATGCTTTTTTGTAAACCATCCAGTGAAACCCTGGTAAGTGGGCTGCCAGGGTTTCACTTATTATTGCAGACTTTGGTCACAAGGAGTAAGATTTGAGTGAGAGTATCCCATGAAGTGGATCTTGGTCCTTGTTCTGTCATGTCTCTGTCTGTGACCTCCAGTACTCCTACAGTTTCCAGTGTGTTCTTGGCTCACCCGTCTGTTACCGTAGTGTCTCATCCCCTGCGGCTGTGTGTGTGTGTGTGTGTGTGTGTGTGTGGGTGGGTGTGTGGATGTGTGCTTCATTGCAGAGGTGTGGCGCAGCTCCAGTCCAGGTTCACCTGCCTCCCATCTGCCAATCAACCCCAGTATAAACCCCAGCTTTCCATCCACTCATCACCAGATTGTTTCACTTTGCTGTTATGTTTCCAGTGGTTTTGTGACAGAATCATCTCCAGTGCTTTTGGGCCTTTTTTCTAACCTGTGTTCTCTTGTACTTGGTACTCGCCTGGTCCGTTGCTGCTGCCTGCTAGCCTGCTTCACCACCGTTACCCTACCACTCCACTCACTTGCTCCAAGCCTCTGGTCTCCACTGCTCTCCTGAGCCACTCCATTCCTCTGCATGGCTTCATCCCCCTCATCTGCTCCCTGGCTTTCCCTGGCACTCGAGCCTCCCTGTGCCTCGTCATCTCCCCACGTCCAATTCCCCCACATTTTATTTTACACTAAATTACACTTACCTTTACTCTGCTGGTGTCTGTGTCTGCTCAGGGGTCCTAATCCAAACTATCTGAACTACACATAATATGATCCCATTTTTGTGTGCATGGCCTCAGCCATGCTACAGTACATGGTGCAGGTTTTAAACTGATATTAACTTTATTTTAAGGTGTCAACAATGTTTTAAGTTGTGCAGTCTCCATAAAGTCCCACACTGGATGTTGTGAAACCTTTTGGTGTGTAAGATGACTTTGTGGGTTGATGGGCTCTTATGCCACTGTCTCCTAGTGCTGCTCATGGTGGGATTTGTTGGGTCTCTCTCTGTAAATGTCATATTTTAAAGAGTATGGTCTATACCTGCTCTATATGAAAAGTTCCTTGAGGTGACTTTTGTTGTGATTCGGTGCTATATAAATAAAATTGAATTGAATTGAATTTAATGTGTAATTATCAATAGCCATGGCTCACTGCTATTTATACCATTGCTTTTAAAACATGTTATTATTAAACAATTTGAAAATGGCTTTAAGAACCCCAGAAACAATAGTTTCCTGTGTGACATCTACAATAAGTAGAGACTTGTACAGTCTGAGAGGGGCAGGTTAAGTCAAAAAAGAAATGCAGGTTCCAACATGCTAAATTTCTTCTACATCATCCAATATCCCACTCAGCTCTAACATCTTTCCTTTCTCAATTCAGTGCTGTAAATGTCAACATGAGGAAGGGTGGACAGATGATATTACTCACTCAACACACAGACACACACACACACACAAGCGCACATACACCACCCTGACTGACCCACCACATAGAAATACACATCAATAGCAAACCCATGCTTTACTAATCAGCTGAGCCTTCTCTCTCACCCCACTTGTAGTGTAGGATTGATATCTGATTATGTCGGGTCACTCATCCAGATGGACCCATGTTCAGACACCCACCTGCCCCACCCTACGCCACACCTGACCTTTGACCTCCTGTAGTGTTGCCTTGGAAACCAAGACTATGAAGATGAGGAGGGTGGGGATGGAGAGGTAGGGAGAGCCCAGGAGGAGGAGGAGGAGGTTGGGGGAGGTATCTGTGTTTGGTATTCCAGGCTAATCTCACGGCTGGTTAAGCTCCATGAATAGAGAATGAGTTGGCCATGAACGTCTCCAACCCCCTCCACCCCCCACCCCCCTTCTCTCATCCCTCACTGTCTCTTCTCTGTGTCTTTTCTTGAGCACTCCACCTCTTATTCTCCTCCTTTACTCCTCTCTCTGTTCTCTTTCTCTTTCCCTCTTTTCTCTGCTCTGGTGCCAGACAGATGGTTCAGACAACAAACATTTGTCTAAAGTTCAGCATTCCCAACCACCCTCATAAATAAACTGGAGGAAGCAGGAGATTTTGTAAATAAGACATGTTCTTTAGGAGTACAGATGCACTTATTCATTGCATGTATACACAGTGATACAGCCTTTCTTAGCTGTGAGACTGGCTCTCTCAACAAAAAGTGTTTATCCTTATTGGACATTTTGCCAATGTTGGATCAACAGTAAAACCCATTTTACTGGTGTTAAAGGAGAGTTCTGGTTTATTACAACTTTGGTATTATTTTTCTGGTTCATTCATATTAATCATACAAATGGGATGCCTTAAGACCCTCGAGGCCTTCAGTGAGGGGTTTACAGTATATTTCTGTTGTCACTTGGAGACCCTCTCAGTCCTACAAACTTGTGAGGTGCCTGTCAACAGGGCTAATAGAGTGCAGGCGACTTTTCTTTGCCAGCTAGCTTGTAATGGCTATATGCCTGAAGGACAGCAAGCTGTGGATTCTGTTTTAGATTTATTTGCTACACCATTTTCTCACAGACAATTTGAGGAGAGGCTCAGGATTATACAGTATGGCAGACCAACCACAAAATTACCAACACTACCAAAGCCGCAGTATGTGAGACATTTTCAGACAACAAACTACAATTGACACTAATGACTCACTGGATCTGAGGAAAAAGCTAAATTGTATTGCTGGGACTGTTTGCTTTTTTCTGCAGAGAAGGGGCCATGGTACTCAACAGGTTTTGCAAATCTGGTGTAAGGCAAGGTAGCTAAAAGACACAGACATATTTGAAGACAACAGTAAAATTACATTACAAAATTGAAGGACTGCAGGGTGGAACTACAACTACACGAACAGTGAAGAAGGGACATTGAAATGCACAATGAACAGATGAGGAGTAACATTGAGATACTGGAGAGGATGATAAACTGCATTCTCTCTAGGAAAACAAGAACTTCCATTCAGGGGCTATGATGAGGGAAATGAGTCAGATAATAGAGGCAATTACCTGGAACTTCTTTCATTTTTGTCTGAATATGACAAAGATTTGTATTACCACCTGCTTCCACAGGTATATCTAGAAAAATTCGGAGTGGATTAATTATGGCCATGGCTAATGTCTTCATGGAAGAAGTTGATAAGGCGGCTGTGGCTCAGTTTTTATTTTTTATTTTAGTTTTATTTTTATAGCGCCAGTTCACAACAGAAGTTATCTCGAGGCACTGTACATATAGAGCAGGTGTAGACCGTACTCTTTATCTTATAAAATTTACAGAGAGAGACCCAACAGATCCCACCATGAGCAGCACTAGGCGACTGTGGCAAGGAAAAACTTCCCTTTAAGAGGCAGAAACCTCGAGCAGAACCGGACTCAGGGTGGGCGGCCATCTGCCTCGACCGGTTGGGTTTAGACAGAGAGAGGGGGGTGGGGGGATGGGGTAAGAGAAAGACAACATTGCACATACACAGACTAAGTCACAATGTAAATAGTAATAATAATAATAATGATAATAATAATAACTATAGCTAAATGAATAATAATGACAGAACAGTGGAACATTAATAGCAATAGCAATAACACTAACACTAATAAATGTTTAACTGTTGTAACATCATGGGTTGAGCTGGATCATGGGAGCAGCAGGAGACTCTACAGCTCCGGAGGCAGAATCCTGCAGTAAGAGACAGTAGAAGAGAGAGAGAGAGAGAGAGAGAGAGAGAGAGAGAGAGAAGCACAGCCTGGGCACTTATGTGCTTGAGGGAAAGGTATTGATACCATCCTTGGGCAAGATATTGAACCCCATGTTGCCCCACGTTGTGTGAATGGGTGTGGATGTTAGAGTGCTTCATGCTTAGAGCAAGCGCTGTATGAATGTGCGTTTGAATGGGTGAATGTGACATGTAGTGTAAAGCGCTTTGAGTGGTCGATACAACTAGAAAAACACTATATAAGTACAAGTCCATTTATCATCCATTTGCCATAAGGGAAAGCACCATTTGTTCCTGGTGCACAAATCTACTGATAGCAGTTAATAATTTTGCACTACTGTCCACTGTGGTCTGCTATGTTTCAGATAGAGCTAAAGTTTTAAGATGTAAGGAGGCAGGAAAGCAGAAGATTTCGTAGCCTTTATCTTTCATTTTCTGGAGGAATATGACTCTCTAGAGAGAGCTGTCACTCACTGTCATGATGGAATGGCTGTGATGGCCTCTGGTCTAAAAGGATCCCAGGCTAAAGTCAAGGGGAAGATCCCCATGGCTCTCTTTATTCATGGCTATGCTCACATCCTGAACTTGGTGCTGACCCAATAAAAAGCAAAGATGAGAGAATATTAAATATCTCACTGGCTGCATTCTCTTCCAGATCTCCAAAGCAAACTCAGCTGCTTGATGAAATATGTCAGAGGCGACTCCTGCCTGTAACCCCAACAACATGGAATCTTACTTCCAGATTGCTTTGCACAGAAGTGGAGAAAAAAAGGAAGCTTTTTGAGCATATTGTTGAACCCCGCAATGAATGTGTTGATAATACTGTGTAAAGTGCTGATGACTGTTTCTCACCTGCCTGACTTCAAGTTAGATTTTCAACATTTTATGATTTTTTTTTCACATACAGATGTGTTTTATGGAATACAGAAGAACAAGACCCTAGATGTGCATTGTTGCTGTGCTACAGTCAGTGAGTTTTGTGAAAATATTGAGAAGAAGAGGGTCTAGTTTGATACCATCTATAACGCAACAGTAGGGAAAACAGGTGCACTAAACAGAAGGAGGCCTAGATGCACAGGGACTTTCACTCAATCTACCAAAGACTGCACAGTAACATTATTGAAAAAATTCTGTCAGAGATAAGATACTGATTGAAAGACCATGATAATCTTGCATTCCTCTCCCTTTTCGACCCACAGCGGATCAGTTACTACAGCCACTTGTTTCTGGACAGTGCCTTCACTAGTCTTTCAGAGAGCCACAGCATTCTCTTTGATTTGACTCAAAAAAGAATTGGGTCTGATGTGCTCCATGACAGATTTTGATGGAAAAGCCCCTCTGACCCTGTGCTCTCACTGAGGCAGAGGGAGCTCAGCCAAAGTATTTAACAACTCTACTGACCTGTCTGTCTAGGTACAATTATTTTGGTGTCTATTGACTTGATAAACTAAAAAATTTCAAAGATGACTTGGGCCAAGTTCCTTGTAGGCTTAGAAGCACCAGATTGTTGTCTATACTTAGTATATAGTACATATATAGTACATACAACATTCCACTGCACCACTGTGCCATCCAACATTGGACAACAAACACAAAATAAGCATTATTGTTGGAATTTCCCTGTGCTATGTCACTTGTTGTTCACAGTCAACAACAAACCAAAATCAATTCACCTGTCAGTTCATTCAGTTTTTGGAAAGCCATGTCAAGCTACCCATCAAACCTAAATCACCCTTCACTCCTGTCTTGTAGCACTAAGAAATGAATTTTCCATTTCTACAAAATCCTTAAACACGTCCTGTAAACACATTACACAACATCAACCGGTTAATAGACAAATTAATCTCAACCTGAATGAGCTCACTTGAACACATCCAACAGGTCATCCAGTGCTAAACTCCAGCAGATTCAATACAAGATCTTATATAGAGCATGTCTGACTAAACATAAACTGCACATAATTGGGCTCAGTGACTCAAATCGGTGGTCCATTCTTTAATTAAGTAGACAATCACACCCATGCTTTTTGGCTTTGTTCACACACTCAGCTATTCTGATTTGAGGTCACGAAGAGGTTCTCCCTTATCCTTGACTTCAGCATTCCAACAACACCATCTCTATGCCTACTTGGAGACTTGTCAGCCATTTCTGTTAAATCATCTTATAAATTCAATTCAATTCAATTCAATTAAAGTTCACTACTAAAGTTCACTTAATTGTAAACGTAGCAATAAACCTAGTAGCAGTAATTTGTAATTATAGCAGCAGGTGTTGGGTGGGGTTGTAGGAGAAGCAGGAGGCTTGTCATTGCAGGTCAGACTCTACAGCTCCAGAGGCAAGTACCTGCAGAAAGTGATAGAAGAGGAGAGAGACGGAAGAGCACAATACTACGGGAAAGGAAAGATATTGAGTTAGTAACATGTATTTATGGGATATGAATCCATACTGAGCAGAGAGAGAAAGAGAGAGAAAAGCGTGATGTGTCATGGGGAATCTCCTGGCAATCTAGGCCTATTGCAGCATATTGATAGTTCAAGGTAAGATGGTTCAAGCCTGAGCCAACCCTAACTATAAGCTTCATCAAAAAGGAATGTTTTAAGCCTACTCTTAAAGGTACAGAGGGTGTCTGCCTCCCACACCAAATTTGGGAGAAGGTTCCACAGTAAAGGAGCCTGATAAATAAAGGCTCTGCCTCCCATTCGACTCTTGGAAACTCTGGGAACCACCAGTAAACCAGCATTCTGGGAGTGCAGTGTCCTAGTGGGATTGTAGGGGACTATGAGATCTTTAAGGTAAGATGGTACCTGACTATTAAGGGCTTTGTAAGTGAGGAGGACGATTTTGAATTCTATTCTGAATTTGACTGAGAGCCAATGTAGAGAGGCTAACACAGGAGAAATATGGTCTGGCATTTTGGATCAACTGCAGAGTCTTTAGAGACTTGTTGGGGCAGCCTGATAATAATGAATTGCAGTAGTCCAGCCTGGAAGTAGCAAATGCATGGACTAGTTTTTCTGCATCCTTTTGAGACAGAAAATGTCTAATCTTGGTGATATTACACAGATGAAAGAAAGCAATCCTAGAAGTTTGTTTTATGTGTGAGCTAAAGGACATATCCTGATCAAAGATAACTCCAAGATTCTTTACAGTGGAGATGGGAGCCAGGGCAATGCTGTCTAATGTAACTACACTGCCTGAAATTTGGCTAACTGATTGGTTTCATTAGGCTTCATTGACAGATAAAGCTGTGTATCATCTGCATAACAATGGAAATTTATGGAGTGTTTCCTGATAATGTTGCCCAAGGGAAGCATATACAAGGTGAAGAGAACTGTTCCAAGCACTGACCCTTGTGGAACTCCATATCCAGCTTTTGTGTACATGGAGGAATTGTTGTAAACATGCACTGAACTGAAGCCTATCAGATAGACAGGACTTAAACCAGTTTAGTGCAGTTCCTTTAATGTCAATAAAATGCTCCAGTCTCTCAAATTCATACTTATCTTTGTAACAATTTCAAGAAGTAAGCCCACTCAACTAAAAGGACAGAAACAAAGTCTCAGTGGTTAAACCTCTAAACAGATAATTCCAAACATGGCTGCCTTTTATGAAATTCATAAAGGAGGGCTGCCCCCCTATCTGTTTAATGCAGTACAGCACACACAAACTGGAGAAACCATCATTATACCCTGCTCATACACATTACACTGACATACCAACACAAACTCATTGCACTATTACACCTCCACGTTTCTATTTCTTATTTTGAATTGAAGTTGCCTTTTCTCCTTTGTTTCTTCTTTTTAAAACCATTATTAGTTTATATGTTCCCCATTTTTATTTATTTCTATTAGTTTTACTGTTGTTTCTATAACTTCGACTCATGCCCCCAACTGCAATTATCAATATAGTCAGTCAGTGGACCTATCCTCTTGGGGGATGTGAATATCTGTATAAAATTTCATAGCAATTGCATTAAATTAGCACAGCTGAATGCTCTGAATACTACAGTTACTTTTAGCTTTTGCTGCCATTTAGCCAGTCTGAGGCAGAAATCAAAATGCTTTGTTGCTTTAGTTTGGAACAAAACATGAGACCAGCTGTTAAATTAATCCAAAAGTGACAGAATTCAAATGTAAAGCTGCTGGTTGCACTGTCAGGTTTCCAGAGGTTATTCTTTAGCTTAGCATTGGCAGCAGACGCAGCAGACATGTGAGCTCAATTTATCATTTGATGTTTCCTATTAAAAGGCTCCATGGGAATCATAGTAAACTTCTCTCCTTACATTTTTATGTCCACAGAATTGTACTTCTTCTGATCAAATAAACCACATATTCTAACACAGTTGTTTATTGCTACATGCTGCTAGTTGTGAGGAGAGTTTCCTGTCCATCCAAACACTGAAGTGCTTCAACTGTCAGCCACCTAACACACTGTATGCAGAAAAGGAACAGGATGTCAGATCCCTGAACACCTAAATAACTTGATTACTGATAGGAATAATGGATAAAACAAGAAACTATAATTTCACCTTAAAAGTTGGTTTACTATATGGTCATGTAAAGACCTTTTAAAATCTGATAACTGATTGAAATTAGGAGTATCAAAACATTAAGGAGACCACAATGGCTCCTTTTATTGTGATTTCCCAGTGTTCTTTTGTTTTACGTTAACATGCCATTGCACCAACCAAGGCACCCTTGAATAACCCTCTTTCTTCTGTGTGTAATCTGTGGAGAAGATGACTCTCAGATGTGTGGGTGATCTGTTCCAAAACTCTCTGAGACTAATGACATTTACTCACAAATGTTGTGCTCTTGTTAGACACAGAAACACAGTCAAGTATTAAGGCCAATAACTGCATATCATATGTAGTCAATTACACCCCCACCTCACTGCCCCAACCACTAACACACTTACACCTCCAAATTAAAATTATTTACTTTCTGTAAAGACAAAGAGTTTTGCATAAATGAATTAAAGATGACAAACCCCAGTATTTCAACACAATGTTTATGTATATATCCATAAATGTATGTATCCATAAACACAGACAGACTTTCAAATCAGAAACCTTAGAAAGACATTCTCTTTTTCTTCCATGCACACACACACACACACACACACACACACACAAATAGAGGCTAACTGTAACGGAGAAGTGTTGACAGCAGCCTCTTTGGTAAATATTGAATTTAGCCAAGCAGGCTGAGTCTAATCTCCCAGCATGCACTGGGCTGATGCTCAGTTATCCAGATGGACAGCTTCGCTGTGAGTTATTTGGTAAACAGCTGTCATATGTTCTGCTATGTTGCAGTCCAGACAAACACATGAATAACTCAAGTTATTCATGTAACTCAAGTCAGCGAGTGGAGCCAACACCTTCCTGTTTCTCAAGTTCTATGAAAAATAACTTAGTTCAGCTTATTTGGACCAATACTTGATAGCTATGGTATATACACTTACATTTCCAGTTATTGCAATTTGACTTTTTCAGCATCTTTAAGAGGCCACTGTCAGGAGAGACAAACCAGGCAAATGTTTTGGGGGACCTAAAGGTAAAAAGGACCCCAATGGCCTATATTGGCACATTTTGCCCCTAAGTGGGGCCCCTGATGATGTATGCTGTATTTATACTAAATGATTAGGATGTTTGATCAAGCACAATTAACCAGATGCATTTTTTGACTGAACTGAGTGAATACATTTTTCTGTGCCTTGCCTGTAACAGAGCAGACCAAGAGGACAACAGGCAGTGTTTCTGTATCACTGCACCATACAGTACAGAATGAACACCTGGAGGCAGGTGAAGCAGACTGAGGGACTGGACTGGACCAAGATCTTCTCTTCCTCTCTCCAGCCATGCAGATAGTTTTGGTTTGGTGTTTTGCATTTTGTTAATTGCTCCTGTCTGTTGTCATCTTGCTGTCTGTGCTTGCTCTGTGTGTTGTAATGTCTTGTTTAGTGCATGCTACTTTATTGATATTAATATTCAATTTATTAGCCTGACAATATTATAATGATGTCCTATTTGATATCTTTACCATCACTAATATTTCTTCATTATAACTGGTCTAATCATATGCTCATATTACATCTATCTAGTAAGGACAGGTGAAAGACTCTTAATGTTATAAGCCATATTTCTCTAAAATTTCTGCCTCTGTTCCAATACAGTGGGTGTGAATGGTATCTCATGGTGCTAAAAGCATTAAATAATTAATGGAAAAACTGCAATATGACTCTCCAAGATCAATGTCCTGATTACTTTGAATAAGTAACAAGGACACTGAATGTGATATTGCTGTTGAATTTATTTAAATGAAAAAACAGAGCTAAATGTGTATGGTAGGTGGAGGAGTATAAATATATAATTTGTTAATTTGTAATTTAGATAAAGAATAAGACCAATGGGTCACCTGAGAAAGAAAAATACATAACCAGCAGACTTTTATAAAATGGCTTCCTATAATTTAGGTTTTTGTAATAAAAGGAAGCAGCTTGTTTATTCTAGATATTTAGTTTCTTTATTCAGAAAAGCAACTATCTATGAAAATTGGATTTAAAATATCTTAATTTATAGTGTGTTATTTTGCATTTACCATCATTTATACTAAAATGATATTTGTGCAATTCCTTTGTGCAATCCCTGTTGGCGACAGATAATTTATGTAGGCCTCTCCGTCTTTAGCTTTTCCTTAAAATGTCATTGAAAAAAAAACAGCTTTTAATTTGTACCATCACTTTAAGTAACTTGAGGGAAGAGATGTTTACTGGGTCAGTAAAAAAGAAGGAAAAGAAATAACATTCTGGATCAAGTAAAACAGTAATTATGGTCGAGATTTTCTCACATCGTCTTTCACAAGCCTTCACAACACTGCTTGCTCAGAGTTGAGAGAAAAGCAGATTTGTGCAGCAGAAGAATCATTATATACTGCTTCATGGACATCGCTGCCAAGGTTGAAATTTCCATTGCTAATATGAACTTTGCATAAGTGCTTATAATGGTAGCGTTGATTCGGCCTGGTTATTGTTTTTCCCACTAAAGTAAAGCAAAGCTGAGAAAATTCCTGGGTAAACATAAACTTTACTTAAGTACTTATACGGCTGTTCTCTCTCTCCCATATGGTAGCCAAAGGCACAAAGCCTCGGGGGGAATACCAAGCAGGTCGGCTAAGCCTCCATCCCCATCCACTAGACAAAGAGACAGCTCTTCAAAGCAGCACTGGGCCTTTAAACAGTTAAGAGCAGCGAGCGCTTTTAAACGTGACAGTGTTTGAGAATACTTTGCACCACTAAATACTTGAAGATCTCCCACACTCCTGCTCACTGCCATCAAAAGACAAAATTAACAAGATGAACTCATGGCTATATCCTGACCTTAGTTTAATTTTCTTTTCTCTGTGTCTACTAATGCAGACCATGTGTTTTTGTTTGTCTAATCAGTTGTCTTGTCTCTAATTTGTTCTAGTCCTTTTTTTTGCTCACCTGTAACTCAAAAACCATTTATGCTACATATACTAGTCATATATCGGTGTATCAGTGGGTGCATAATTATATTCAATTTCACTTTCAATGCAATTTCAAAAAAAAAAAAAAGCATCTCTATACTGAACAAACTCAGTATCACACACTAACTATAAATAAACCCATTATCACCACAAAATGATCTTATGTAATGAGATTACATTCTATTATTTATTATGAGTTATATATTGCATTATGGCCAATTGTCGTCTGTATACAGTGCAAACTGCATTCAAATTTAAAATGCTCAGTATTACATACTGATCAACTGTGACTTATCTCATTATAATTACATGTGCAGTTTATTAAATTATATATTGCATTAAAGTTTAATGGTGTACAGTACAACTGTGAATATTCTTACTATGACATGTACAGTTTATGAGTGATATACAGTAATGCATTCAATTGTAATGCTGAAGTGTTTAAAAGCTTCCATTCATTTGCAGTGCATCTAAAACTCAGACAATACATTTAGGTCAAAGAGCTTCCCTGTGGTTATGCTGGAATGTTGATAGCACAGAAGTAAAATCTAATGTGTACAGTGGAGGCACACACAGGCTCAGCCAAGCATCAGACATTGCTGTTAATGTGTAAGAATAATTGCTGTGAGCTGTAGGGAGATTTAAGAGTCTGGGCCCTGCTGCTACACGTCTATATGGCGGGAGTGTGAAGTGTCATCATTAGTAATGTGATTAACACCTTCTCTATGGGAGCAGTAGGGGGCAGTGCTTTCTGTGAGTGTGTGTGTGTTTTGTGTGTAACACAGAAAAGAGACAATTATGTGGTGGGTTCGGAGGGGGTGTGAATCTTTTGTCATTCTTGCTCAAGCCTGTAATATCTGAGAATGATGGTGTGTTGCATTTGTTGCAGTGAGGCTACCTCTTCCACAGTGTTATAATTACCTTGTTAATATATTAGTGACCAGCATTGATTACTTGGCTAATCCAATCACAGAGCCTGCAATTGATCCTTCTGCAAGCAGCGCGACAATAAGCACTTTGAGCAAAGAGACGCTCAATAGCACATGCACAATTGGCTCTCTCACAGCTTAATTGGATAAAATAAGCCAAACATTTTGGTTTCCCTCTCAACGTTCAGATCAATGGAGGGAATGAGGCCTGAATTTAGATGACATTCTAAACAAGCTCAGCTGAGTTTTCTGTCCCTTTCCCCATCTCCACACCCTCTCAGTTTTGTCTTTTCTTATTCATTTTTCAAAGATTTTGGGCATTTCTGGTTCACAGTGAAGGGAGACGGGAAGGATGAGAGTGTACTTCACAGGTCTCACAAAGTGTCATTACATAGGCAGAAATTCTGAAACTCATATAATGGTTTGAAGACAAGGATTACTGTCAGGTTTAAACAAGCAAAGAAACTTTGGCTAGGGTTAGAGATTTCCACATGCAGCATGCTCTCACGCACAGCCATATCTGGGATTTGTCCCGGTATGCCCAGTGGCCAGTCCATTAAAGTAATAAAGGCCATGAAAAAGTGAAAACAAAAAGTTATTGTTGTCCTCTGTGTAGAGTGGTGGTTATTGCCAAGATATTACACATATCACAGTACTTTGACATGTTAGCATTCACCTGAAAAGCCCGAGCATAAAGCATATGCATTATTTACTACTGATTTCATTCACACATATCTCTTTCTTGGGATCTTAAGCTGCATGTGCATTTAAAGACCAGTTTAGGCATCACAAGGCGTACTGCTCGGCCTTTGAAAACAGCTGTGTAATGTCTTCTGGGAGGGACTGCTAAAAGACTGACAAAATTACCCTGATGACATCGTTATATGTTTCCTTTACATTTTTCTTGATTAAATTTTGTCAAGTAGTTAGCCAGGCCAGAAGCACTACTACCTGTCACACCAGGGCAACACGTTGCTTTCTGTATTAAAGAGAAACTGATTTTACATTCACTTCTGTTTACAGGTGGTGGCCAGAACAACAGCATATGTGGAAAAAATATATACATTAGATTCTTTTCTCCTTCTGAACTGTAGACATAATAAGTTGCATTGTGAGTATTGTAGGCACCAGACTTTGACCAAAAAGAAGAATACATCAATCAAACAGATAATGTGTCTGTTGCAATTGTTATCTCATCGTTTCATTATTTTTGATTACTGATTATTATTTTATGTCATGGCCACACAACATCTATTAATATGTAGCTGATCCAAGTTAGCAGATAACATACCTCATTTCCTCTTTATTTTTTACTACTCCTTTCTTTTTCATATCACACCTCTCTTACCCAACTGGGGAACCTTCCTCTCTCTGTCTGTGTGTCTGTCTGCTGCCCTCTGAGGCCCATCTGAAGGCCAGCTGGTGGCTGACAGCAGCTGAGGACCATAAATCAGAAGAGGAGGCAGAATTCCTTACACTGCGTTGGCATTCAGTTTGTCAGCCATGAAATAAAGATGTAGCGGAGCAGGAGGTCAAAGCTTACAGAATCCACCCCCCTTAAAGAAACAACAACCTAACATCCACCCTTCTTAAAACCGTATCCCTCCTCAGTGACTTTCTCTTCACAGGTAGCTGCTCTCATCACCTCTTCATATGTGTGGTCTGCCTTGTCTGGCCATAATTTACAATTAGGTTTGACTGTTATGGTTTTCCTACAGTGAATAGCAGTATCTCAGAAAGCCAAGTGAATGTGGTTATGAAGAATTTTTGTGGGCAACTTACCTCAAGATCTCAACATTTTCATACACATTCTGTGCTCTGTAGAAAACAAGTCATGTTTTGGTGGTAACATTTTTAATTCTGTTCAACAATTTTGTTACGTGAAGCATAGTTTAAGATAGTGTTATAACAATAGAATGTTATAACAAAATAACATATAACAAATAAATAAAATGGTTATAATAAAATGTCTTTGACATCTCCAGAAAATGTTAAAATGAATGTTTATCTTTAGTTCACTTTTCTAAAACAGAAATATAAGTACTATTTTTATGTCAAGGTGATGATAACTAATATCTAATCTAATCTAATTAATTAGCCTATTACAGCTAAAGAATATTTATTTTTGTGAAAAGTACTAATTTATTTAAAGCTGTAGTAATAGATCTATAACAGAGGTGAACATCAAATGACTTATGTTCAGTGTGAATGGAGTAACTCATACTTAAGAACCTACAGCAGTTTGCCTCAGTACTGTTTACCTCATCTTTTTGGCATTATTGAGGATATTTGGTCACCCATACACACACATGTCAACATACACTCATGGACCATATACACACACACACCCACACACACTGCTCCCACTTCTACATGTAAAAGAGTTCATTGTTTTAGCACACCTGCCTGGTCTCCATCATGACAACAGCAACATAATGGAATTCCATGTAGGATTTTTGCTTAATCCATGTCCCGCTTGTTCCTGCATTAGTCTGCGTGTCATGGTGACATGTAGCCCTGCTTCTGTTAGGCCAACCAGGAGGATTGTATTCATGAGTATGTATGTCAGCATATATAACATATGTACCACGGCATACACACACCACCAGGCATGAACAACTGAACAAGGGGGAGGTCACAATATAAGTCAAAAGTGTGAGGATCCAGGGGCCAACGGTTTAGGGTGTCCAGTTACACTTACTTTCTGTTTAATGGCCCCATCTGATATTTTTGAATAACAGTTGATTGATACTCACAGGCACCAATAGAGAATATCTTAATAGTGTTAGGTTTTTTTTTTTTAAGTACAGAATAAAGGATTGCAATCATTAACTTTCTCAAGATTTTACTTCTTTTTTTTTTTTACGTTTTATATATGCAATCGTACAATAATAATAATAGCTTAAACTCAACTTTAGAAATGTTGAATATTATTATTGCAGGTACCAACATTTCTGGAAGCCAGGCATTTGTGTTTCAGGGCCTTTTATGTGAAGACCAGAATTTAATTACCACATTATCTTAAGATATTAAACCAAACATTTGATAATTAGAAAACTATTCAATCACTGACTAGGTTACTTTGCTTTTTTTTTTCTTTTCCTCGGGGTCAGAAAAAAGAATGGAAGCATAACAACAGTTTTGGTTACCTCACATGCTATCACACACTATCAGCGTTTTTACATCACTACCTCGATTAGCCAGACCTTGTTACAATGAGGAAGTAAGTTCAATGTAAATTGATTGGTTTGACCAGATCGCTAACCAGAGTCTTTTAACTTCCTCACAGCAACTCTCATCATTTCCCATCCCCAATTCCTTTTGTCCACCTTCCATCCCTCTTTTTCTGTTAGTCAGTATGGGGGACTGGGGGTCAGGTCAAACATTAAAAGAATAGGCCCATGTTTGTCTAGTGGCCTTGGTTTATTTGACCTCCAATATGCTGTGTTCAGACAAGGGCACTGGGTGAAAATATCCCTTATACACATATATATGTGTATGCATTTGCGTGTATGAGTTTGCAAATACACAAATGGAAACATATAGCTGTCTGAGTCATCCAAAGACATCAAAGGCACATGCAGAAAAAAAACCTAACCCAAAACACAGAAGTAAAATTGGAATCCAGCCATTGAGCTTTTTTAATGGACTGTGGATACTGGTCTCTGGTGAGGGGACTCGTCTGTTCTGTCTGAGGGGTTAACTCTGGCTGTAAAACCTGAGGTGGATATTTCCCTTTCAAACATCCTTTGAAGAGGAACAAAGGGCTGAGCCTGTCGTGGAGATTATCCTGTTAAACCATGGCCAGCCTCGCCCACCCAGGATGGCTGCAAACTGTAGCTGTCATATCAGTAGCTACATCTACTCCATGCTGGCTGGCAGACTGATAGAACATCCACATTAAGGGTATTTACACAGCACGCCTGTCCATGGGTTGGATCACCCTCAGATTATCCACGTTCTAGGTATCATGTCACAAGAGGTAATTTCCCTTTGTGGCAACAGGGCGAGACAGCAATAGATGGAGATGATGAGCCAAAGTTAGAGAACAAGTCTAAGGCTAGTGGCCCTCTGGATATTTTGTGAGTGACATTGACATTTTGCCCTGATACTGGCATTTAAAGGCATTAACTAAAAACAACAGGATTTTTTCTCTGGGGACCTTGAATATTGAGTTTGCTGGCCAAGACCATAGTTTCAGATATTTCTTATCATTGTTCAGAGAAACTAAAAACTAAAACACAGAAAACAATTGTCCTCTAAAACAGAGACTGACCGTAAAAAATGAGCCAATAGGTTGTTTTTACAAGCTTATTACGACCCATGGTTACCTTTTGCTGTTAAGCAACATCTAGTGGCAGTTTAAGAAGATGGATTGGTCAACAAAATGCAGGACTGTCACTCAGGAGAGCACTGTTAGGTTCCCGTTTCATCATGTTCATGGTTAAAAGAAAAGAATGTTAACTGTTGGCAAGAAATGGGAAACCAACAAGCACAGTATGCCTAAGAGTAATATTCGGTACCAATATTCAGTACTAATGAAGGAAGTAATGTACCTATATGTAGCAGTTGGAAAATAAGGGTGTATCAGAGTTTTATGCAGGTGACCAGAGTTCATGTCCCATAACACAGCTCCAATTAATGTTTGCCTTTTTATTAACTGTAATCATGATCTTTCCTTTAACTGTTCTCAAGCACAAATAGTGTAGGAGATATGAAAAAATGTCATTAACCACACTCTGGGGTTTTGCAGAGATATCCAATATCAGTTTTCTTATGATAGGTTTGAAATGAACAGTGATCATGTGGGGCACGCTTCTTCCTGCATTTTCATAGAATGTTAGCATTGGCTATAAACTGTGAGATGTGGAAATGTCTGTGTCCAAGTTACATGCTTTGTTGACCCATCCACCCCCCCCACCCCCTTCCATCACAGGAGGTTTTGTTGTGCTCATAGAAACATCATGCTACTGACTGTGTTCCCAATGGACAAAAGTCCACAATAATTCACATGGCCACTAGAGATCCTCGTCAGGGGAAACATAAACAAAAGTAGTTTAGGGGATTTGAATAAACAACAAATGCTGTCATTTTCTTTTGAGTTTCAAAGTATTGGTCAAGGGAAAGTTCTAAGTATGGTGACACTACAGAAAGTCAAAGGACAAAAATAATAAGGAATTATCCTCTGGGTACCCATATCCATACCAAATTTAATAACGTCCTAGCCAGTTTGTCAGGACACTGCAGTGTTAGACAAATAGATTGGTGTCGCTGCTCCATCACTATTGCTACAAAAAGTGTCAGACCATGTTGGACAGGATTTCATTTAGGACTAAAGTTCTTGCCATTAACAGAGATAATGAAAGTCTTGAGAGTGAAGTATGTGTGAGAGGATGTACAGTATGCAAGTTGGTGTCCATCTTGCTGCTCCACTCATGGAAATTTAAGATGTGTGGAAATGTCCTGAGCGTGGAATGCAGATGATAAAATGTCTGTGACAGTTTTATTGTGATCCGGGAGCATCCTTAGCCAAGATATCACTCAGTACGACTCGACAGGCTCTCACAGCTGCTGTTATTTAGACGACAATTCACAACCTCCGCAACGCCAGGGAGATTTGATCTGACTGGCTGGGTTGCTGTGTGGGGGTTTAGTTGAACATAAATAACTGGGTTTAATGAGGTCTATGATTTTAATATCTCCAGGCTTTAAACTTCACATCTGTGCCACCATAGTGTGACTGAAACATCACAGTTTGTTTTACCAACAACATGCAGAACAGTACATGGTCTGGCTGAACTTGCAGTAGACACCCTGTTGGATGATATGCAAGTTTGTGGTGACAACTTGTGAGGCTGGCGGTGGATCAGACCCTTTTTAACCCTTTCAATTGCACATCAGCCACCACATTGGACGCTAGAGTGTTGTTCCATACACTGGCAACCATTGGCCAGTCAATGTAAGTCTAACAGAAATTTCTCAAAACCGACATGACCGACAGATGGCCTGAGCAGCTCAAGAATATCTAGCCAAGGAGAAAGGAAAGAAAGAAAGAAAGAAAGGAAGGAGACCCCTGCAAGTAAAAAAAAAAAAATGGTAACATCAAGTAGCATATATAAGATATAAACAAGACAATATTATAAAAATATAAACAAAAAACAATATACACAGGACTATATACATAGAGACAGATTGAACTGTATAATGATATTGCACAGTTTGAATGGCTGCTAGAAAAAGATGTATTGACAAATGCTAGCAGTTGTGACAGTGGAGCTGAGGATGTTGAGGGAACTGAGGATGCTGAGAATCTAATGAGTCAGGAGCAAGGTTCAATGTTTTTACATTGCGCTGAAAATATAATATATAATATAATATGTGAACACATTATTTTAACATTATTAAAAATTACTTTATCATTTTAACATAATATATAATTTTATTAATTTTATTAAATACATAGCTCTTCAATTGAAAACACAATTGAAAACACAAATGCATGCAGTCCACCCGAGTGGACATGTGAGAAACTCCTGAAAATCCTGACTGAGGATTTCATAATTCATGCATGAAAGGGTTAAGGTCTTATTCATGTTAATTTATTTAATAAATTTGGCTTCTTGTTTCCATGAATAAATCATTTTCAGAATATTCCCTATCTCTGAATGAGCAACATTTGTTTGTTTACTAAGTGGATGGTAACCCACTACTGGTGAAAACTGCACAGATATAAATTTGAGTTTGGGACTTCACACTTTAAACATTAATCAGTACCTTTGATTCCAAAGTCCGTTTATTGGTATAAATTGATAAACTGCCCTAAATTAATGTCATCTGAGTCAGTGTTGGTTGGGGCTGAAGAATACAAATTTGAAAATGAAAAAACCTGAGGTTGTGGAGTTAGAAGGTGGGCCCTTCCCATAGCCTTAAACATTAAGTAGAGGGGTTGCAGGCTCCAGGCTATATTAGCTGAGACCCATGTGAATCCCAAACCAAAGTGTTGGTGATTATCTTATATTTTGGATAATGCAGGCCCCATGTTTTGACAAGGAAGAATGATCTGTGGAATAAAAAGATTATATCTGTGGTTCTGCTGCCCTTGATCCCTATACGTATATACACTGTATGTACGTCTATATATCTATGAAGTGACATGTCTCCAATGGGACGATAATGTTGCTTTGTGCGGCAACTTTGTTAACATGTTGGCCATAACAACATCGACACAGAACAATATGTGGTAGCTGTATTTCTGCCCCCTGGTGGCCAAAAATCTGTTAATGCCACTTTAAAGTATTAAGTTACATAGAGCACTGTATAAGCATTCTGACGCAACTTTGAAAATCTATAGTTTCTCATTCACAGTAAACACTTGAATATAGAATTGAGGTGTTAATGGAGGATATTAGACAAAGTATTTACAGCCAAATGTCAGCCCACAGCGCAGTCACAGAGACAAGTTTAGCACACCTGTATACAGCTCTGCTTGGTAGTTGCCTACCACAAAGAGGTAGGCTGAGAGAATAGTCTGTGCATGTAAACACAGCATTTATATGACAGATGGCTGAGAGTCTGACAGTATAGGAGAAATGCAATCTCAACAGGCCTAGAATAGACACTCAGTTGCACTAAATTAGTGCTTCCTTTCTCCACCTGACCATCCACACACCACATGTGTCAATCCCCTCACCCACTGGCATCTCCTGCCCTCTGGTAACCTAAGGCCAGAGAGAAATAACCAGGCTGTAAGGTGAAATATCAGCTTACATTTCCTGCTCCAACAGGACAAATATGAAAACTAGAGATGTATTTGCCTCACCAGAATGCCAATCAATCAGAAACTGAAGCTCAAAGTGGAGCTTCAGTTTCATCTGAGAAAACTAAAGCAGACTGAGGTTGTGAAATGGTGAAAGGAATGATGTGTGCACCCGGTACAGAGTCCTGATTGATTGGTTGGGTAGTACTAGCTGGCTTTGGGTACTTAGTTTTCTTTAGGTATCATTTACGACTATTTAATATTCCATTACCAAAATATAAATGTAAATGGAAGTAAATTGAAGTTCAGCCCTAAAGGCTTTCAGAATACTGATACTGCTAAAAATTGTAATACTGAGCTTGAATATCATTCATTAGTGTCATTTATATTGAACATTTTACAATTTGAATGGGCAAAGAAGAAGAAGAACAAACTAACTGATGCTGTAGGTGTCCTCATAATGAATTGGCATAAGTTGACCAGTGTGTACTGAGTAAAATAGGAGTGGATGTGTACCCACAGATGTCATTTTAATGGCCTTTACACCTTTTATCAGTGTGTACTTTTGATTTTGTTTGCACTGTACACAGGTTCTTTAAGTTTTAAATATGTGGGAGTGAATGGGTTTCCAATATAATTCAGAATATATTCCATCAGGTATGCCCATGTCTTCTATCTACCTCACTCAGTGGTAGTTATGTTTGTTTTTCTTTTCTTTTCTTTTCTTATGCACCCTAACCATTCAGTCATTGGGTCACCCCAGTTATGATGTACATCTATGACACCACATTTCAAAGGGGAATGTTTTACATACATATTATTTACTTTCTATGAAGGTACAAGGATGTGGTATTTTTAATTAATATTAGAAAATATATTTCTAATAAAAAATAAAAAATAACAAGATAACAATATTACTAGTATATATATATATATGTGTGTGTGTGTGTGTGTGTGTGTGTGTGTGTATATATATATATTCCTTGGGATTATCTTAGCCATTTTACAGCACTGATCATGGACTTCATTTCAAAAAGTCTCTTGGTTATTTGTGAAGGCAAGAGGCGACTCTCCTTTGTGGTTCTCCACTTCACTGAACAAGACATTAGCACCCAACTCTCTGAGTGCCAAATAGACAAAAAACTGATGGTGACAGTGGCACTGGAAATGTCAGAGAGCTGAAGAGAGGTAGTTATGAGAGTGTGAGAACTCTTATTGATTGTTGAGGGGCAGATGACGCTGTGGTGGCACATTCAGATATTTTGTGAGTGGTAGGTAAGTAGGGTGTTAGTGATAGAGTGATGTCTCTATCCACGACCAAGAATTTGTCAAGTTCGTCACCCAGAAAAGGAACACTGAGCCTGGCATTTCAATGTCATGCACACACACTCACCCAGCTGTCTAGTCATTTATGCCAGGCCAACAGAGAGGGTAAACACTAATGGAGTGTGACAATCTGATTTTCCTCCATTTCTTTATTTAGCTTGAAAGTTATTGTTATTGTCAAACTTGTACACCAATTGTATGCTTGCCATGCTTGTCCAGTGCTGACATATATTCGTGTATGCAGATGTGTATGTTTGCTATTTTAAAAATCAACAGGTGTATAAGAGAACACTTGCATACGTGTGTGTGGGGTGGGGTGGGGGTGGGGGGGTTAACATACATGACTCCTGGCTCCTAACCCCTCCGCTGTCCCAGTAATGCAGACAGGCAGTCTAAAGACTCTGTCCCATGTCAGGGGCCAGCTCCCCACCATGACATTTTTAACACCTCCAGGACCTCTGTGCTTACAGAGGTCCTGGAGGTGGCCAAAAGTCACTTTTTACTGTGTGCTGAAGTATGTTCCTACTGAGCACATGACGGAAGTAATCTTAGGGATGGCAATGCCCATCTGTCAGTTTGATTCCACATTTCTCTGTATGAAATTTAGAATGTTCTGATGGGCAAAATGGAAATTGTATCCATTAAAAATGAAATATACATTATAATGATACACACACACACACACACACATATTTAATTTAAATGGATACAATTGCCATTTGCAGTGTCAGTCTACACTTAATAGAAATGTTTGCAAATATATTAAAAATCTAAAACTGAAATCTTATTTATTTATTTTTTTTTGAGTTCAATAAGTGTCTACAAGAGGGTTTGAGGGGGTTTGGCTGTGCCACTCAAGGGCAGTAAAAGATTTGTCCTGAGGCCACTCCACCATTGTCTTGGCTGCATAGCATGCTTTCAGTCATTGTCGTGCTCAAAGGTGAACTGTTACCCCAGTCTCAGGTCATGTGCACTCTGGACCAAGTCTTCTTCAAGGATTTCTCAGTATTTGGCTGCATTCACCCTGCCCTCAATTCTGACCAGTCTCCCTGTCCCTGCTGCTAAGAAGCACCCCCTTAGCATGATGTAGCCACCACCATGCCTCATAATAGGGATGGTATTAACCAGATGATGAGTAGTGCTTAGTGTTTGTCAGACACATTTGGAGTTCTGCCCAAAGGTTTTAGGGTTAGGGGTAGAATGAGGTTTAGGTTAGGGTTGGGGCATGGGTTAGGGTTCTGCATTCAATTGTGATGGTTAAGTATGGATATGGGCAAAGAGAATGCACAATGTCAATGACAGGTCCCCACAAAGATAGGTGTACAGATGTGTGTGTGTGTGTGTGTGTGTGTGTGTGTGTGAGAGAGAGAGAGAGAGAGAGAGAGAGTGGCATGCTCCCTGGTGTGTGGTCTCACAATCTTGCAGGTCGTGGAGAGGCTCTGTCCAGGGAACTGCTGCAGATCTTGTTAGCACAATGAGCAGCAGTCAGGGACAGTGTTTGTGCAGGTGAAAGCCCCTGCTGTCAGAGCACACATAAATCTGCCAGGGAAAGGAGTCCATGTGTAACTTCCACCTCAGCCAGGACAGACACGTTTACTGCCACAGAATAGCACTGCTACTAACCACACTGTGCCTTTTTACACAGACAACATACAGCATTGGTGTCAAATGTTATGCCGCTCTGGTATGTGATTTTATACAGCATGCCCACATTGTGGAATCAGAGGTACATGTGAAGTGTAACACAGCACAGCTGACAACAAGGCTGCTGTGTTACTCATCACACCTCTGATTCTGCTCAACTTTAACCTTCTATCCCAAATATCCTCAAAAATAAAAAATTGTTATTCCACTGTCACATATCAAGGCTGAAGTCTAATAGAGACACTGTACAAACAGGTCAGGTGAAAAGTTAGGCAGTGAAAATGAGATGGTAGTTTGCTGGGGTTGGGCCTATAGGGGAGGAGGAAGTTTGGCAGAGGAGATCCCAAGAACGTGGGCTGGATGGTGGCTTTGATGGACTGGCAAAGCAGGCAGGCTGGACCCTGAAGACGAGAAGGACAGGTGTAAGATTAAGCTGGCAAGCAGACAAACAAATAAACAAACAGGGAAAGCAGCTAGATTCTCTGGTATATGAGCTAGAAGCATGGTGCATTGACAAACCGTGGCTAGCACAATGATTCGCAAGGACTGGCTGTCAGTGGGTCCTTATAGAGCTCTGGGCGCCAGTGATTCAATTTATTTACACTGCCATGTTGGCAGGAAAAGCCTGAACAATAATGAATGGTGCCAGCTCTGATTTCAAGCCGTCAGAGTTAACTTCACACTTTAAATCTGCAGAAATTGAATGATACATTGCAAAACTTTATTGATTAAACATTACTGACCCTTACAAGTACTGAGACAGCCAGAGCAGACATATGCTCCAGACCTGCAGTATCCAGATAAGTTAGCCCTGCCACAATGTATAGTAATAAAATGCCTTTTATGAAATTGGAACTGTTAGAAATTGTAATAAAAGCATATTAAAGTGTGAAAGTTGGACTCTGTACCTGATATGAACATATGCAGAATCCATTGCCTGTGGGTTCCCATTGCTCCATTTTCCTCTGCTCACTTCTCGCATGTTTCATGGCAGCAGTGACGTGCAGTCAGGGGAGGCATCATGGAAATATAAAATTAAAAAATAAATTAAATAGTTATATTTATTCAGTGATTTGTACTTTAAAGTTCTTTTCCATTTAACTTCACCATTTTTAGATTTTTTTTCAAAATCGCTGAATTTTCACATTTACCGTTCAAATACTAAGAAGAGACGAGCGGTGAGGCAGCAGCCCGCTGAGCCTCACCATGGATTGCGCAATGACTATGCTAACTGTGCTGGCTTGCAGTGAGACCGTATTGCTGTCCCTCTGCATGTTGCCATTAAAATGTTCAAACACTTTTAGTATATGAACTAAATTTCTATAGTTTAGCTGGTGTATATAATGTACAGTGTTTATTTATTTATTTTTATCAACAACTGTATGTGTGTAACATATTCTTGTGCTGAGCGATCATAAAACCGCTGCGAAGAGGCACTAGTTGAGGCACGCAGTTCTCCTGCCTCATGGCAGGGGGCGCTGACTGTGATGACGTCAGTGCCTCACCAGCCATGAACCTCACTGCACGTCACTGCATGGCAGTAATGCATTGCAGTCGTCTTTGGCAATCCGATAAAATGCTCTCTCCTTTGCTTGTCCCTGACTACTTCTGACTTCTGGCATCCTGGGGCAAACAGCTATCCACCACGTTCACTTTTTATAAATACAGCAGGCAAAGAAACAAGTTAGCTGCTAGCAGTGGTATGCCTGGCAGTGATTTGAACAGCACATTTTCCTGCCAATATGGCAGTGTTTTGATTTTGACTGTTGCATGCCGGGATTGCGTGATGTCAACTACTGATGCTGATGACTCCATGGCAGGCAAGTGTGTTGATTCCAAATGATGGGCAGGTGTATGGAGAAAGGGAGAGAGAGGGCGAGGGGAATTGAGCAGACAGACAAAATCTAAACACATCTCTTTAATGGTGAAAAAGCAGAGTATAACAGGAACACACTCACATAACAGGTGTCGGGACAGCAATGACAGGCAACCACACCCTGCTGTCTGAAATAATCATTAGTAGATGTAAACATAATCATACCTAAACTTAACAAATTTCCACTATTATCACTACTATTACTGCAGTTCTGCGTGTGGTTTGGCTAAGTGGTGTATCTGAACACCAGCAGAAGCCATTGCTCGACTGCTGTGTGTTGGCACAATCAGTTTCACTGTACTGCCTATTTCATTTCTTTGAAATGTATTAAAAAGTGAAAAACTAGAATGTAATATGAGTGTTAGTAGACCCTATGACTGTTGATTGATGATCATTTGAATGATACACTTATAAATGGTTATCCTCTTGCAATGTCATGCTAAATTCAAAATTAGCAAACAAACAGCCCATTCATTCTGAGCATATTCCACTCACCAGCCCTGCATAAAATTAGGAACCATTAATGTTGCTATCAGTTGTTGATTGTACACTTATTATTGTAATAATGTACCTAAAAAAATGTTTTAATGTTTTTTAATAGTTTTCATTTATTGCATATTTGTTTACTGTGCAGCTACTTGCTTATGATAAATAGCTTTATTAGTTGTTTGTTTTATTAAAGTGCAAGCAGTTTTATTACAGTGAATTTTCATTCACAGTGAGTGTCATCATGAGCAAGAGGAAGGGTGGCAGTGACAATCATGAAACGAGCAGTTAGAAAGCTGAGAAAATGTGTAACATCAAAAGATAGAAGTGTACAGTAGTATAAGAGTTGAGTCAGTGTTTCTTGATATAATAATCATTGCCATTCAGATCAGCATTGGTTAGTATTCATTCCTGAACATCATGGCATGAAACACCAATTGTTTGCTGATAATATTTCTTTCATGTTTACTCTGCTGTGTTCAGAGTGAAGAGAGAGAGGGAGAGCAGGTGACATGGAGGTGAGTGAGAAAAGGAGCAAATATTGATGGTGAAGATGAATAATGACATCACAACAGACTAATCCTAATGTATAGATTCCCATAGGCCTTCATATGTGTATCAACATTCTTTCTAGTCACTGCTTTACTGATACTTCTTTCATGTTCATTCTGGTGCCTTCAGACTAAAGAGAAAGAGAGAGCATAATGCCAACAATGCAGGGCATTATTTATTTATTTTTTTTTTTTTTTGGTGTTCATTTTTCAAATATTTCATAAAGGCAGGAAATGAGTTCTCAAATTTTAGTTGACTCAGTTATTGCTCATTCCTCCTTTCAAAGGCTGAGCTTTGACAGTATACAGCCACTGGCTGTGAGCACAGTTGCAGCTGCTCTCTGGCTGCAGTGGTTGAAGCTGTGGCTGTGGCTATGGTTATTGCTTAGATGAAGACATGAATTTGTAATTGAATCTATGATGCTATGGACATGGCCATGGTAGCTGTACTGTGACTACTTTTTACAGCTCCTATTAACATACACACACATAAAACTGCATGTAGTTAGTGTTACACCCCCTATAAATGAATGTGTCACAGCCAAAATCATAAGTAAAATCCCAAGAGATCAGCAGTCTCAGAAATACTCAAACCAGCCCATCTGGTACCAACAATCATGCCACAGTCGAAGTCAATGAGATCACATTTTTTCCACATTCCAATGTGATGATTATTTTACACATTGTACTGCTGCTAAATGATTGGCTGACTGGATAATGCATGGATAAGCAGGTATACAGGTGTAACTAATAAAGTGCAGGTTGAGTGTAGATATCCATTTTATCATTTATGCTTGTGCTGCTTCTCTGTCCTCTCTGCCCGAGGAAGGCTCCATTTTCAGTGCATGCACCACACACACACAGCAAACATGTAGATTTTAATAATACTTGTTCCTTTAAAATAAAACAGCACACTGTTATTTCTGTCTATTTTTAACCAAAGCATTTATCAGACATGCACTGCATGTTGATTTAAGTGGTGCTCCTAAATTTTGTGCTGACGCTCCTAAGATTTTCAGTTGGGAGTGCCAGGGCTACTAGTGAAAAAAGTTGCTGCCCTGCTTACTTAATCTTTGATGGTGACGTTACATGTAGTACATGGCTCTACTTCAGTAACGCATGTGTAGGGGGGGTTTCAAAGACTTTTACCTGTATATTTCCAGGTCTGCTTGCTCGCATCAACACTCAACAGCCACACTTTGCACACAGGTTGCTTTAGCTGACTCTTTTAAATCATGCAATGTGTTTAAATTGAGTAACTGTATAAAGTGGATGTTGTTCCTGTTATCACAATTATCACAGTCAAACTCTCTTAAAGTTCAGAGCCAATACTTAAATCTCAGGCATTGTTTTATTTCAAGTCCAATATACTAGGTTACAGAGCAAAAACAACTAAAACATGGGAGTGTCCAAATATTTATGCATTGTTTAGCTGCTCACAATACTAATCAATGTGACGCGGTTACTGCCAAGTTATCCAGGTTACTGCCAAGTTATCCAGGTTACTGCCAAGTTATCCAGGTTACTGCCAAGTTATCCAGGTGGAGCCACAGGTCGCCTTGGTCATCTATACCTGACAAAAAAATTATTATATTTATATATGATTTTATAATTTTTTTAAATTGTATTTTATTTTTTAATATTATATTTGATCCTTTGTTTAGACTACTATATACAGTATACACTGCTGTGTACACTGTGCTAGTAACTTCCTGTCTTCATATTTTACAGTATTAACAATGGCAGACTTTGTCAGCTGGCTCTTACAGTAACATATTAGCCATAACATTAAATGGCTAAGTTACACTGTTTGGCAAGCAAAGTGGGGGAAATTGTGCAAGCAACAACAAAAAAACAAGATTTGTCATGTTAAGATTGTAGTAAATATAAAAGTTTTACTTACTTAAAAATGTCCCCAACAACAACAACAACAATTACTGTTCATTTACTTTGAAAATCCATTTGGCATGGCAAATGTGCTGTGCCCTGAGAAACTCATGATATCTACATTTGCCAGTGTTAATTAACTGTACATACACTATTTGCATATCAAGGACTGTTAAGAACAGGGGTAAATATTAACTTGAAATCTATCTATGAAAAAGTCATTTTGGCATTCATTACCATGGTGATGCTGGTGATGTCACGTTTTCTTGTAACCAGAGCCTTGTACAGTTCCCAAAAAAATAAAAAAAAAACATTCTCAGAAACAAAGTTGAAATAACTAAAACTGATGGCCATCACATAAACTCATCATGTAATTAAATTGTCAAAGAGACTTCCTTGATTTTCTGTTGAATAGTGCGAATATCATTAAAAGAAAACCCTGAACGTTGAATTTACAGTGGGGAAAAAATACTTCCAGGCATTATGTGTAATGGAGTCAATAAATGGCCTGAACAGTTACCTGTCGACATGAAGGAGCAGTGGCACACCCTGTGGAGGAAACTCATTTCGGCTGCTTATGTCTGCGATCTTATTCTTCTATTCTACCCAAAAGCTTGTGACCATAGATAATGGTTTGTGCATAGAACAACTGGTAAATCAAAAGCTTCTGGTTCAGCTCCCACTTCACCACAACAGTCTGCTACAATGTCTGCGGTACTGCAATATCCCAGTCTGAGATACTCAAGATACTTAAAGTCCTTCTCATGGGGCAGCAATTCGCCATTTTCCAGCAGAGAACCATGGCCTTAGACTTGGAGGTACTGACTTTAACCATTTCGCATTGAGCTGCAAACAGCCCTAGTGCATGCTGAAGGTCATGGTCTGATGAAGCCAACACAACCATGTCATCTGCAAAGAGTACAGACACAATTCTGAAGTCCCCAGACTGACCACTCCCCTTAACTCAGATGTGCTTTGAGATCCTATCCATGAATATCACAAACAGAGACAAGGGACAACCTTGGTGGAGTCCAACACCAACTGAAAATGTGTTTGATTTTGAACATGGGCACAACTCTCAATGGCATTTGCTGCTTTCCTTTAATTGTAATCTGGAATCTCTTTGATTTAACCTTGACCATAAATACCAATTTTCCAGGAAAATGTGTGTGAGTGCCCTAACCTCCCAGTCATCTACACACAGTTGGTAACAAGGTGTAGAACTACAGCTCAGTGTCCAATGCTTGGTATCTCATTTCGCTTACGTTACTCCACCTACAAGCTTCACTTTCTAACCTTCCATGCTCAGTGTTTCTTCACATCTCATATGTCTCAGTGCAGGACAAACAGCTGGCCTCAAATCTGGTAAAGCTCTACTAAAAACCTTGATTCACCTACGACTAAGCTATTTGCTGTTTTAAAAAAACACATCTTCCAACATTCCAGCCAACAAGGAAGAACTATTTCATAAGAAGATGTCCATAATCCTGAAGATTCCAACCCGCACATGTCATGGAAAACTATTGACCTTAACATAAGACACACAAGTACTTGTATAAGCACTGCTTTCAGTAGTGGGTTTACTAAAGTAAAGTTTGCTAGGTGAACAATAATTACTGCATTTGGCAAATCAATGCAGTATTTGTTGCACTATATGGACTCACCATTTCATCCTTACCATTAGCATGGGTAAAAATGCTACACATCTCTTTGCTGACATGCAAGGATACATGGTATAGCCTGTAGCCTGCATAATAAACACTGACCTGTAGACCTGAGCCAATTGAAGTTACGTTGGTGAATACAAATAGAAGTTGTCTGATGAACAGGAGCACAGAGCTCCACAAAAAATTCTATACGATGCAAACTTAGTTCTGGTTCCATCACAGTCTGGATTGGAATATACCACAGTTTGTCTGATTAGTTGCTTTTCAAAGTGTAATATGGTTACAACTCTGTCTCTTAATATAGTAGTTTTAGTTTAGTTTTGTTTTTTGTTTAATTGAAATCAAAGTAGAATAGAGATAGATTTTACTTATAGTATTTGTCTTTGTCAGATGTTGCGAGACATTTAACTCAGGGAAGTGAGCAAGAAGAACAGTGGGGACAGAATATAGATGGCTGTAATCTTGTGATTATGTGATTACTGACATGTACACATTTTGCTCACAGATGTTACTATAAGTATGTATTCCTGATAAGAGTTGTATCTGTTCTGCTTATGTGTGATGGAGTGAAAGGACAGAGTGGCTGCTTGGCTTGTCCCATGAGAACCACCTGCTTCAGAGGATGTTAAAGTGTAATCCAGCCTGCCTCTCCACAGCCTCACAAAGAAAACTGTGTGGAGTAATCCTCCAGTGCCTAATCTCTAACCTTAATCACAGAGACACTGTGGAAAAAAAGGCCACACTCTTTTTGAACAAGCGCTGCCAAATGGTGTATGCAATTAATCTCCAATTCAGCTGCACAAAACAGCCAATTTGTATGTTAAGGAAGGATGTTGGAGGGGGTAGAAAGGGCCAGTTGTAGTTAAACATTATAGTCTGGACATATGTAGTCCCCTTCAGCAACAATCTGCCACCTGGTGAATAGTGGTGTTTTGATGGTGTGCCATGTGGTAGGACGTAGAAGGAGTGTAAGGCCTTTTGGAGGTTTATAAATGTAGTGCAGTGGCAGACAGAGTAGGGAGGATGCTTAGAACGTGGGATGGGTACATGTAGAGGTCAGAGGTCAGTGGAAGGCATGAGGCATGATGGCTTCTCCTTTGTTCCTCATTATCTCCTTAAACACACAGCACGTTCTGGTACACTGCTATTATACACTGCCATGGTGGTCCCAACAGCAGACAGATGGCCAAGAGCCCTTACCATGCTTCAATCACATAGACTATTCTTTGTTCTCTGAAATGTGTAACAACATAACATATGTGAAGTTAATCACCAGACTTAATACTTAACTGTAGAATAAACTTTCACTTCTATCTAATACAGGGATTTTGCCCCAGAATTAACAAGTTGTACATTTTGGTCTGACCTTCTGTTTGTGGCTGGAGAATAGAATTTTCCTATTTTATGTTACAGGCCTCTGTACTGAGATGTACCCACTGATTTGCAGAGCAGATGTGTGTCATTGGTGGCAGACCATAACTATAAGTACATCTACTCTCATGTACTTAGTTCATATATACAGTTTTGAAGCCCTTTCACGTTTGCCACAGTTTCAAACTCATCTTAAAATGGATTCAGTTCATTTGTTTTATCATCAGTTTACACAAGATACTCAAAATGAAACAGATTTGTGATCTGATTTTTTTTTCCTCTTTCCTTTCCTATTAGTCAACTCCTTACTTATATTGTGACTATTTCAATGGGTCCAAAGCAGTGGATCAAACTAACTGTGCCAAGTAAAAACTGGCTCTAGCTCCACCTGCTCCCACATTATACCTCAGAATGAATACGTTTACTTTGATATTTTGAGCACATTTTGCTGAAAATACTTGTAAGATACTTGTAAGAGTATTTTTTTTAATATATGTTACATTTGTACTCTTACTGTCTTTTCTTTTACTTTATTTCTATTTGTACTTAATCAATATAAAATACTTCAATAATAATTCTTCCACCACTGAGTAGAATTGCTTGTTTGCAGCTCAGATTAACCCACTGGCACGTCCATGCACACATGTACAGTGTCTATGTATACTCACCAGCCACTTCATTAGGTACATCTGATCAGCTGCTTGTTAACGCAAATATCTAATCAGCCAATCACATGGCAGCAACTCAATGTATTTAGGTGTGTAGACATGGTCAGGAGGATCTCCTGAAGTTCAGATAGATCACATGTAAATGATATCAGATGAGAACCATCACACAACTGTTAGAAAAAGCTTTTGTTCTTTAATGGAGAGTACCTACCTTGATATCAGCATGCATGAGCACTGGTCAGCAAGCCACTTTACAGACAGAAAACAATCACAGCAGCCGCCCCCAGACTAGATGAGCTGTGGAAAGTGTTGTCCCAGTATTTGCTCAGTAATTTTAGAGCAATATGAGACTGGTTTGTTATTGTGTCCATCAAACCTCCAGACTACTGCACAGAAATATATACAGGAATTAACTGACAAAAAATATTGTGACATTTCTTCTTTTAATTAGCTCTGGAAGTGTTTTGAATTGATTACTCTCTTTAGTGTTTTATGGCTTTTATTTGCAGATGCCTGAGGTGAAATTATGATGGAGAGGTTGTGTCTTTCTTTTCACTCTTTGTTTCTGCTCCTTCTCCTACTTATTTCTGTTTAATCTGTTCATTCACTAGTCTCCACACTTGTAATGGTGCTCATCTTCTGATGCTCACTATGGGCTAAATGAATTTAATCTCAGACTTGTTACTTTCAAAACATTTTTGAAACATTTTTAGCTTTAGGGGGGTATCCTGTTGCTGCCCTGTTAGCTCAGCTCCTAGCCTAGCTCACCAGCTTAGTCTTTAATTACCAACAGTTAACACTACCTCACCAGCAGTATTACATTGATTTGCATTAGCCATTCCATTTTTGCAGACAGACTGTGTCTATTAAAGAGACATGTCTGTCAGTTAAAAACACCTTATCTCTCCTTTATGTTACCCTAGATGTGATGGGCACTCCAGATAGTGTTAGCCACAGGCTTGATAGTCAGCCTGTTAGTGTCAGCAGCACCAGCATAGCCTTGTTGGCAGATGTTGTGGAATTGGTCCCTGTTCGCCATCATGGACAGGCTGGTTGTGTGGCCTGGTTTGAAGTCACCACTACCTTGGTCTACTACCTAATTGGCCTATTGCAAAAAAATTCTAGCCTCAACAAGACCTTTTCATTTGGTTTTGTCAATATCAGATCATTATCTAGTAAAGCCTCACTGATTTGATTCTTCACTATAATTTGGATGTGTTTGCTTTATGTGAAACATGGTTTAAACAGAATCTTTTATGGTTATATATGCTGTCATGGCCCCCTCCTCTCACTCTCTTCTCCCCAGTGTTTTTTCCCTGTCTGTTTCTCCTGTGGCCTCGCTGGTGTCTCTTCTCCTCGTTTGTGTGGGCTTATATGTGTGTGTGTGCCTCCTTGCAGGGGCATGGTGCAGTACCGACTGCCTGGTTCACCTGTTTCTCATCTGCACTCAGTATATCAACCCTGGCCTTCCAGTCACTCATCACCAGATTGTTCTGCTTACCTTGTGCTAACGCTCCCGGTGGTTCTGTATACTTGTGCAATCACAGTATCCTCTCTTGTGCTTCTGTGCTTTACTTACCCTTGTTCTTCCTGTGCTTAGTGTTGCCTGAGCCGGTGTCACTGCCTGTCCCTGTTGTGTAAACTCCCTTGTTGTCTTCACGTCCTGAGTCCCTCGTCAGTCCACTCTGCTGCATTTCCCTTGTTCCATCCTGCCAGTCTCCAGTCCCTTTCCTTGGATTCCCCCCTTCCTGGACTCCACTGTCCATGCCCCAGTCTAACAGTCTCCAGCCTCCTTCTCACCAACTATTGTGTCAGTGTCTGAGTCTGTCCAAGGTTCTGATCAGTCCAGTACCTAGCTGTGACATTATGTATACCAAGTATACCAATGTCCATTTTGCTCATGCTACTAAACAGGGTGAGGGTGTTGCGTTTTTCTCTGTCTATCACTTATCTAAGTCTTTTTTAAATTTCTTAACCTCCAACTTAATATCACTTTTAACTCTTTTGAGGCTCATGTGCTGAAGCCATCCCCATCAGCTTAAATGACTTTATCCAGGGAAACAGCCTGACTATTTCACCTTGTGGTCTTTATTTGCAGTTTGGAAGAATCTGGAAAATTGATCTCAGACCTTGTTACCCATTCTAATTAGATTGTATTTATAGGTGACGTTTTTATCCACCTGAATAAGTGAATAGGTGAAGCCTGGTGCTTACTGATACTTTTTGTTTCAACCAGCTTGTGCATGGATGTAGTCACTGCACTGGCAACACCCCTGACCTGATTCTGTCCTGTGGGACAGTGGTTTCTGATCTTACTGTCTCCCCCATTACATCTGTTATGTCAGATCATGCTCTTTTCAAATTTGAAGCCATATTAGACATTGGTGCAAATGTATCACCACTCGACACATTGATCCATCAACATTAACTGGCGTGACTGCTGGTGCTCCCGGCTCCTTTCATTGCAGCTCAGCTCTGGTCTCCTCGATTCAGCCACTCCTCTTACTATCAAAGCTAGATGGTCAAAGAGTTCTACACCCTGGTTTACATGCTCTTACACAGGCCTGCAGGAGACTGGAGAGCAAACTACTTCTACCTCCAATGACACGAGTGTGTACTGAATTACAGGCATGCTCTATCCACTGCTAGAACACTATATTTCTCTTGGTCAGTCAGTAACAATTAAGATTTCTTTTTAATCCTGTAGCCAAACTGACTTTAAAGTAACTGTATCTTAGCTGCTTGCCCTTTAAGGCTCATGAGAGTTTAGACATTTTCTGCTGTAAAATAGAGATTAGATACAAAATGTATTCCTCATTTCCACCTTCCTCTACAGAGCCAGTTGAGTATTATGTTGAATCCCAGATAGTCTCTCTTTTAATCAGTTTTGACACCGTATCTCTTAAATCTTTGGCTTCAAAACCTACTACCTGCCTCCTCGACCCTTTACCAGCTTTCAACCCACATATTCAATAGTAATCTTATTGAATCTACTGGTCTTTCTGCTTTCAGGGCCTGTCACTCCCCTGAAATGGCACTTACTAAAGTAGTGAACGATCTTCTGTTTGCTATCGACCAAGATTCCACCTCTCTTTATATTTCACCTCTTGTAATTTTAAACTACCATTATTTGCACCATTTGTAGAGGCCTCCTTGTCTGCAGAAAGGCTGGATGTTACAAAATGTTAAATCAGCACACTGAAGACATTATACCACCTTTTTTCACCTACATATCTAAAATTTGGCCCCTTCTGTCAGTAGCAGATGCTGAGACACTAATTCACTGTTACATGCTTTTACTGAAAGTCTTCAAATTTTAGCACCAATTTTAGCACCAATTTTAGCACCAATTTTAGCGTCCCTTCATTGGCTCCCTGTCCATGTCAGATCAGACCTTAAGGTGCCTCTAATGATATACAAAAATTATACAATATTTTTCAATCTCAGAATACAGGGCTCCTGTTTGTCCCCAGTCTGCAGGCTGTAAGGCCATTTCCCATCATGTCCCCTGTCTCTAGAACAGCCTCCCTACTGACATCAGATAGTCTGACTCCATTCAAGCTTTTAAATCCAAACAGTGGGTTTTTATTTGATGACTTTAGGCCTTGTACCTGTTACCATTCTTCTGTGTCAGTCTCATTGAATCACAGTATAATCTATGTTGTCCTGCCAATGAGATTGCTGTAAACTTTCTGAAAACCACTGTATCTCTCTAAACCTCTGTTTGTGTCTTCCATGAAGCATCCAGGCTGTGAGCCTCTCTCTCTCTCTCTCTCTCTCTCTCTCTCTCTCACTGTGTGTGTGTGTGCGTGTGTGTGTATTTTCTTCTCCCTCTTCTCTCTTTTCACTCAGGCTCTCTGTGCTGGACCATTGGAAGCACCTGGAAGTTGCTCAAAGTCCTCCCAGATCATATTCCTCATTAATGTTAATGTAATCTATACTTATCCCAATTGACCGTACTGTAAATCTGCTATGTTCCTCTGTTCTGTATAAACAACGTCCATTCCATGTCTGTCCATATTGGAAGAGGGGTGCTTCCTCAGTTGCTGGAGTTTTTGTCATCCAATTTAAGGATCTAAGGATAGAGGGTGTTATATGCTGTACAGATTGTTGCCCTGAAGCAAATTTGTGATTGGTCATATGAGGATATATAAAAATAAAATTTGACTTGACTGCCCTCAGTATTTCAGTTATTTAAACATGAAACTATGAATGTTTCATGTCTGATAGCAGGAGAGTCTGTAAACATAGATAATAAAGGGAGATGTATCCATCTCAACAAAGCTGCATGTGCTCATTTATGTAGAGGTTATACTTGATGTCAATATTTGTAATGACAATCGTGCAAGTTGACTGTCACTGATGAATTAATATCTACTAATTGCATTACATTAAAATATTACTGTGTCACAATGTCAAACTGATACTCTAATGATGTCCTTGAAATATGTTTTAAAATAGCACTGGACTAATAAAACAGCAGTGGAGAAATCTATTGGAGTAGTTTGACTGTTAAGGGAAATATGTTTATTAGCTTTCTTTCAGAGAGTGAGATGATTGATATAAACCCCCATCTGTTTCTCCTCTCACCACAAAGGTGTGCTTTGCTGCACCGATAACCCAACAATGATGTCAGGTTGTAATGACACGCCCTGAAGTACACACCTGTATCACTCCTGGATGTTAACAAAAGCAAAATGTTCAGGCAGTATTCAGTTACTCTTTATATGCAAAGCTGAATTCTTGAGTCAAGTAGCAAAGTTTAGCAATAAGACTGGAGGTAGAGGGAAATACTGTAGGGGCAGTCATGTGCTGTAACTATTCCACAGCCATGCACAGTGACAGTGAAATCTTGTCACAATGCTCCACCCAGCACAATGTTTGTCATAAAATAGTTAGAGCCTATAATTCCATTTAAAACCACAAATTGTCATTTTTACATCTCTATATGTGATCACATTTTTATCAACTGAGATACATTGAGCTTTAGATGCATATTTATTAACTTTAGACAGATTCAGGCTAGCTCTTTCAACCTGTGTCCAGTCTGTGCTAAGCTAATTTTCTCCTGGCTAGAGTTTGTAGTTTTGGTCAATCTTTCTAGATAATGGTACCATTGTTCGTACTGAGTTAATACCTGAGAACTGGAAATATATACACACAATGCAGAAGATGTTCCCACAACAGATAAAAAAAATACTGTGTGTTTGATAGTAAGCTGTGAGTCATTCGAAACAGATATCTACTGTCTTATCCCTCCTCCAGTGTAAACATATTTCCTCTTGGGATGTTAACCACTGAAACACAATGGAGCCAGACATTAACATGCCCTGAACACGCTGCCAGTCTCTCCTTCAGGCCTCATAAAGACGCGGCCTGCAGTCCAGGATGGGCTTTTCATTCCTCTGTCTGCCTTTAGCTCAGCTTTGATGGGGGGAAATCAGAGATAAAGCTGTCTTTGCCTGGAGAAAGCTGAGACACACAAGCAGCAGGGAGAAGAAGGGAAAGTGTTCTGTTTCAGGATTCACAGGAATTAGTGGTGAAAGGTTGTGAAAATAACACCAAGTCCCAAGCTGTGCGTGAAATTGTGAACAGAGGGATTAATGGGACTGTAAAAAAGAGCATTAGTGCCCACCCCCACCCCCAAACCACTTCACAAAGGTATGTCTGAGTGTAAGTCAGTGCACTGCTCTACAAGGTCTCTGCTAGTGCGTGTGGCGTGTGTAGGGTGAATAGAGACAGTCTCCTCTTACTCTCTGATGACTTTAATGAGAAAAACAGACGCATCAAGTAGTGACAGTGTTTGAAGAAATAATCCACTGACTGAAAAAAAAACAGTGATACAACCTGTAAACAGTTCTTATGGGCTTTGCATTGCTGAGCTCTGTTATTTGAGAACCAAATCCAGGAAACAAACAATAAGGAGACTGGGATGTTGTGAATGTGACTATGATTTTGACCATTTCTTTCACTAAGGTGCATTGTTCTGTATCAGCCTCATACAGCTGAGAGCACTTCATCATAAAACTAGTACCAACAGCAAAAATGTGATCTGGGACAGTAGCCATAAAGTAAGTGAACATCTGTAACTACCACCCACTGTAGTATGATTAGTAATATGCCCTCAGATGTTGTGTGCTTGTCCATCAGAAACACAAAGATGGAGATTTAAACTAAAGACAGCAGGGACCATTAGAGCCAAAGGTAATGATCTGATGTTTCATGTGCAGTAACAGTCATCATGCTTGTCTTTGCCTTTGCTGTAGATTTAGATAAACTGCTATGCCTACAGCTGGCTGAAGGTGTGTATACAGTGTGTGTTCCAGATCCTCTGAGGTATTGCAGTTTGGTCAACATTGCAGTGTTTGTGTTTTGTTTAACCTTTTCTTTCTGAGCATGCGCATCAAGTTCTACAGTGTTGATTGCAGTGACATTTTCTGACATTTGAGCATATGGACACACATCTCAAATGGGATGGGATTACCTCGTGTGGAGCAAGAATCAAGATAATCCCAAAAACTAACACTGGAGTCTGTTGTCTGCTTTTCAGGGATCAATACCACAGACATGCTGCTCTTTCCACAGCTGAGCTCCAGGTATACAGAGACACTATGAATGTTTAGATGCTGATAGAACAGTGATGCAAAAATGTCATTTAGAATCTGGCTGTCGGAGTGTGGCATGTTGTTCCACCACCAAAACATCCAGCCTCTGTTCACTGCTTGTGTTGCTCTAAAAAAATGAGGAGTGTATGTTGTTAACAAGTCCCCCTGTGACAGTGAAATGTGGCAGTCACAGATGTCCCATGCAATTTTTTGTCCCTAAACCCAAAATGAGTAATTTGATATTTCATTATCAGATTATTTAGTTGATAGTATCATATTAAAATGAGATACTAGTATAAATAGTACTTTTCATGTATAAAGTGGTACAGTACACTGAAGTTATATTATTTTAAAAATACTGTCAGTGTTGAGCTAAAAATACAATACTGACATATAGGGGAGGCTGGGGCATGACACATCACACTTTTCACACGCTTATAAATCTTGGAATCGGTCCCAAACACGTCAGAAATACATTTTCTAATGATGGAGCTACATTAGACAGCATTGACCTGGCCTCCAGCTCCACCGTAAAGAATCTTGGAGTCATCTTTGACCAGGATATGTCATTTAGCTCACACATAAAACAAACTTCTAGGACTGCCTTCTTTCACCTCCGTAATATCACCAAAATCAGACATTTTCTGTCTCAAAAAGATGCAGAAAAACTAGTCCATGCATTTGTTACTTCCAGGCTGGACTACTGTAATTCATTATTATCAGGCTGCCCCAACAAGTCTCTAAAGACTCTGCAGCTGATCCAAAATGCTGCAGCACGATTACTGACAGGAACTAGGAAAAGAGACCATATTTCTCCTGTGTTAGCCTCTCTACATTGGCTCCCAGTCAAATCCAGAATAGAATTCAAAATCTTCCTCCTCACATACAAAGCCCTTAATGGTCAGGCACCATCATACCTCTAAGATCTCATAGTCCCCTACAATCCCACCAGGACTCTGCGCTCCCAGAATGCTGGTTTACTGGTGGTTCCCAGAGTTTCTAAGAGTAGAATGGGAGGCAGAGCCTTCAGTTATCAGGCTCCTCTACTGTGGAACCTTCTCCCAGTTTCGGTCCGGGAGGCAGACACCCTCTGTACCTTTAAGAGTAGGCTTAAAACTTTCCTCTATGATAAAGCTTATAGTTAGGGTTGGCTTGGGCTTGAACCATCCCTTAGTTATGCTGCTACAGGCCTAGACTGCCGGGAGATCTCCCATGATGCACTGAGCTTCTCTCTCTCTCTCTCTCTCTCTCTCTCTCCATCAGTATGGATACATATCCCATGAATACATGTTACTAACTCAGTATCTTCCCTTTCCCGTAGTATTGTGCTCTTCCATCTCTCTCTCCTCTTCTGTCACTTTCTGCAGGTATTTCTGCCTCTGGAGCTGTAGAGTCTGATCTGTGATGACAAGTCTCCTGCTGTTCCTACAACCCCACTCAACACCTGCTGCTGTAAATAGAAATTTCCAGAACTGCTATTAGTTTTAGTGCTACGTTAGCAGTTAAAACTTTAATTATCACTACTATCATTACTACTACTGTATTATTGGTATCACCTTACATTTTTTACACGGAACCCGTGTTATGCTATGTTCTACTCTTGCTATTCTCTACCTTGTTAAAAACTGCATACCACACGAAAGAAGTCTGAGGCACATATTTTGTATTCACTTCATTTTCATATCTTGTTTTAATACAGAATTCTAAGCATATGAATAGTGAGTGTGAACATGTGACACATTGCCCCATCAGTGGGTAAGCTGTCACACTGGAGTAAGATGACACACTGGATTTTACAATAAATTAAACCAAGAAACAATTTATTGTTGTGTTTTTTGTTTTTTACTTTAACTTCAAAATTAAATTCAGCTACAGAAAACGTTCGATTAATCAGTCCCAACTACAACTGGAAATTCTTTTCAAACAAATAAAACATGTCAAACATGCACTGGATTCAAGTCTTTCTCAGTGGACTAGCTCTACTGAACAAAAACAAGGCGCAGGCACTCATTCTCTTCTGATGAAAAGGTGTCTGGACTTTCTAGTGGAACTACTTTTAAAGAAAAGGAACTTTCTTTACTGTTTTAGATTAGGTTCTTTGGGAAAAAATATTTTTACCTTGTGACTTCAAATTCAGAAATAAGTTCAACTACAGGAAAAAAAGATTGATTAATCATTTAACTTGAATCGATCCTGAAATGAGGTCATGAAACAATCAGTTACGACTGACACTGGAAAATCATTTCAAACAAACTTAACAAACAAAATCAAACCTGTCAACCCCTCAAACAAATCTCAAGTCACATGTGACAACTTACCCCAAATTACCATGTTTGTTAATCAAGCCTGTGAATATTCTCATTCATCCAGGTCATAGTTATCTCAAGGAAGTTTTAATCGAACGCAACTGGACTTAGTTGAAACGTCTTCCTAGACTACAACTAAGTCCAGTTGCGTTCGATTAAAACTTCCTTGAGACATGTTTGTTAATATTATATCTTAAGCTTAAAGCAGGACATTAGCTGAAGCATTAAAAAGTAAAACGTTATTCTTTCTTCTAATGAGTCCAAATGCACAATTATTGAGATTTTTAACTAGAAGAAGATTATTACAAAAAATGTCAAGTTGATATTTTTTACTTTTGAATGTGAAAAATGGGACATTGGTGCTCACCTTAGTTAACCATGTGCTTTGATTTTCCCAGACAAGACGTGACATCAGACCACACAGAGACACAAAACAAGTATTTCAGTTTTAAGTAGCACCCTCTGGTTTTAAAGATATTAACAATGCAACAACTAACCCATGTGACATGAAGCCCCGGTCTCCCCTAATCACCTTAAAGTTCTTAACAAGTGTACAAATTTGAAACTTTTTTTAACATGCTCAACTTGGGACTGTTAGCCATGTTGTGATTGTGATATTTAATTGTTGGCTGTGAAGTGTGAACATTCATATCATGACTCTCCAGTAAATTCAGTCCTTCTGTTTCCCCTTTCCTCCACTCCCTAACACCTCCCCAGCCCCTCTGCCCCCCCTCCTCCCTCCAGCCTCTCTGCAGTTAGAGGTAGCAGTGCATGTCTAATGGAGGCTCCACGAGGTTAACTACACTCATTTGTTTTGCGAGCCTGCCTCCGCGGCTCCCCATTCACATCCATACATCCAGGACATCTCACTGACAAATCATTTACAGATGCTTTTCAGCTCAACACAGTCACATAACAAAGATGTAACAGCAGCCAAGGCTCAGGAAACTGTGAGATGAGCATGATGTCTTAAAATGCAAACACTTTGTGGGAGAGGTTCCTCCAGCAGGTCTGGAGTCAGAGTCAGGCACTAGTTTTACTTCTAAATAGCCCAGTGGAAAGTAAGAATGTGGTGATGTGGAGGGGGTGGTGGACAGATACTCCTGTCTTGAAGTCTTGAACTCTGGTGACCTGAGTTCAACCCCCAACTCAAAGCAGAGACTTTGAGTGATCGTTTTCAGCAAATATTTTTCTTGTTTAACCATGACCCAACCACTGTAACTAAAGTTTAAACCTAAAACCTCAAACATAAGAACTTTCCATGTCTCAATATGAAAGCCAAGTCAAATAGAAAAGAAAAATGTAATAGTTCCAAGTTCTAATCCTGTGTCTTTGAGTTAATTCTCTTGTTTATATCAAATATCAAACTCTGGTAACACGTTACAATATGGTACAAACAATAAAGAGTAGATAGCAGAGAATGAGTGGAGAAATCAGAAACTGCCTGATAACTAATGAATGGCCTGCGTTCAGCTTTTTGACTCTCTCTCTATTCAGTTTTTATCAGCATGCCATTCCTCCATGGTGCACCTTTCTTGTCATAGACCATGTTTACCTTAGTGGGGCCAATGGCATCAATAATATTCATAAGTTTAGAACTGAAATTGTCCACAAGGTCACTGACTGAGACCTAAGCAGGGCCAGGTGGGGAAGAGAGATCCTGAATGTTTCTGATTCAGCGAGATGGTCGTCTCACACCCTTATTGTGTGTGGCCTCTGTCACATGTTGATACATATTATCCAGAATGCGATGCAGCTCCTTAATGCTACTACTGTCTCTGGGATTATCAACATAATGTTTAAATCACTGATGATAATACATAGTCAATGTAATAGAAATAGACAACAACAGTTTGGTTAAGTCTTTTTGTATTTAGATGTCTGTACATGTTTAAGAGAACAGCTTGACATGAGGAAATCAACCGAAGAGCAGTATATTCAAAAGATGCCAAAAACTGAGGATGGGTGAAGGAAGTGAATCCTCACAGGTGGCAGTTGGCATGTGGATGGAGAGTTTTCCTCCTGGCTCTGGTGTCCTTCATGTTTTAAGCTCTCTTTAGATGGGGGCTGAGGTGGAACTCTCTGTTGTGTTATGTCTTCTTGTTTTGTCTCCTCTTGTCTCCTCTGCATGGCAGAAGGAACATTAGTGACGAGAGAATTAAAATAGGAGGTGAACAATTTAACTCCTGACTTGTTAAAGCAATCTGCCCTAAAAGGAAGTCTGCAGGAAAAGTTGAAATATTCAATTATGTACACAGAATGGAGGGTAAATGCAGTTGAAAGCCTCGTGTTTAGAGCCAACACTGCTGAATCCTCAGCTTCTTCTGACTGGTTGTGGATGGCCACTGACAAACACCCCAGTATTCAAAAAGCTGTGTGGCCAAAAGATCAGTAAAGTCTCATCTCAGTACAACTTATGATTGTTGTTTCTCAGTGTTATTGCCATGTTTTTACAATAGGGTTTGCAGCCTGAGTATACAGGGATCTTTCTGTCTTGTCAGAGACCATATCCTCTGGAAAGCTGTGTGCTTTGGTGTTCTTAATCCTCATGCCTTTTATATCTTTTGCTTTCAGAATTACTCTCAGTCCTTACCCTGCTGTTTGAGAAGCAGAGGTTATCCACATCATCTGACAGAGATCCAGGGTCCTGCAGCAACAGTGCAAATTTCTTCTCAAGCTGTGTCCTACCAAGTAAAGGGGTTGATGCCGTGTTCTGCATGGATGGTAGTGAATGCCAGTTATTAGCATAACAAATCTCAGGGCCCGGTGCTCTGGCTATCACTCATCAATTTAGGCAGACAGCCCTTCCATTTCTTAATTGTCTTGTTGGTGCTAATTAGTCATGTGTGAGCATTCTCTTGTCCAGTGTTCTGAGCCCATGGTCACTTCCACATTCACCTCTAATCAATGGTTCTAAGTTTAAAGCACTGCAGTTTCTGTAGAGGTTTGTGAAAGTCATCTGTGGAGAAGGGAAGGATCTTGCCACTAAATAGCCTCAGCTAATCTCAGGTTTCCAGTCACTGTAAGTGAGTATAGTGACACAGTGAAAAGGCTTGTGCTGTCTGTTGGTTGTGCTATCAAAAGTGTTGGAAAATATGGTCACAGCCTTCTGTGTCTTTTATCAATTAAAGTCCCAGTGATTCATTCAAGGAGTCATTGTTTGTAATTTTTTGCAGGAAAAAAGCAAAGTGGAGGGCAAGCAGCAAAGCATCTGATGAAGACCATGATAGTCAGTATGTCTAATATCTGAAGTCTAATCTCTTAATTTATTGACTGTCTGATGTCTATGATTCATAGACATTGTGGTATCTCGTGGTATCCTCCTTGGTGATGCTGTCCCATGCCTCAGCTGCAATGTGAGCTTTTGCCTTTGGTCTGATTTTCAGTGAGTGACACACCTGCTCAGCTGGACTGAGGTCAGGTGACTAACTTTGCCAGTCAAGACCATGCCTCCAGAGGTATAAAAAACTCAGTTGCTAACCTGATTGTATTGACTGTATGTTTGTATCATTGTTCTGAAACTGTCAGTGCTTTAATTTCAGTCATTGTCTCATTTTAAATTAAATAAGCTACACCACAGAGCTCAAATAACTAACATGTCACTGCCAATATTGTCATTTCTACCATATGTCAGCTAAGCTGTTTTCAGTCTCCAGGTTATCTGGGTGTAGTCATGGGTAACATTGGTATTTAGCTGTGTGTTGGCTAAGACATCTGCAACAACTGTATAGTCAACCAAATAGTGAAGCCAGTGTCAGATATCTGCTGTAGCTAACAGCTGGCTACACTGGGCAGCTAACTCTGTTTGGTCGGGTTGACAGACTCTATAAAATCATGTACACAACAAGACCACAGACACAAATAACTTAAAGTTTAACTACCTTCAATGAGAGTGGTCAGTCTGTGTGACTCAGTAGAACCCTGTGTGTTTACTTTGAAAATCCCACCTCCTCCGCTTCCTCTTACATAGTTTTCATCTCCTAAGTGTGTAAAAAAATGAGTGAAGCATCATCCCACAAGTTTCCTTGTGCCACTCAGCAGAAAGCAGCAGGAACCACACCAGAGCATATTTACTTTGTTTGCACAGCTGACCGTTGTGCTATAAGCTAGCTAGCATCTTCATGCATTTACAATGTGACAGTGGTCCAAAAAAAAAAAAAAGCACCCCAAAGAGTGCAAAAGACACATTATCTATTTTACAAAAATGAACTTATCTATAAGAAATGGATAGAAGAGACAGATGAAACGTTTGAAAAACATCACATCACCTGGTTTCTAAGTGTGACATTATTTTAAATCTTAAAATCATTAACGTTACCTGTAAAGCAGTGTCAGTATGAACAGGTTTCACACATTCTGCCTTGTAGAGGACAACGTTATGCTAACCACTGGGCTGAATGATTATATCAAGTACTTCTCCTGGTATTTATTAACCTTTCCAGTCCCCCCTTATTTTAGAGACTTAGACTTAGACAGACTTTTATTGTCATTCAGTATGCAGCAAGTGTATTTTCCATTTCCATTCCATTTTTTTTCTTTTTTTTCCCATTTTTATTTTCCATATATACTGATAGTGATCACTCTTAGTGATCAGTTAGACAAGTGTTTATAGTTTCAGTGTGGGACTTGGTGACAGCTATCATCCCAAATAGTAAAATATGATTGAATCAACAGTGAAATGTTAAGAATTACTGAACCTACAATGATGCCTGACACTGGAACCAAACTGAAAGTGCTTGTTAGTTCAGTATTAATAGATTTTCAGTCAAGGCTGACACTGAATGACACAATGTTAAACTAATTAACTACAATATACCAGACCATTTCATCACATTTCCCTATATAGCATTTGTACAACAAAGAAAATAAAACAAATATAGACAAAACAGATTTTAAGATGAATGTAGAGGACACTACTGCTCACATGTTCAGGTGTTAGTGTATACAGTATATTTGTACCAAGATATGGGCAGCACAGTTCAGGGATTAGCACTGTCACCTGGGTTATCACCTGAGTCTGAAGCCTGAAATTTGGCAGGGGCTTTTCTGTGTGGAGTTTGCATGTTCTCCCTGTGCCTGCATGGGCTTCCTCTGGGTTCTCCAGCTTCCTCCAACAGTCAGACATGCAGGTTAACTGGTGACTCTAAATTGCCTGTAGGTGTGAATGTGTGAGAGAATGGTTGTTGACAGTGTGTCCAGGGTGTACCCCACCTCCCGCCCAATGCACATACTTACATACATATATATATGTGTGTGCGTGTGTGTGTGAATGATCGGTGTATATGTTTATCTTTATATACATTATTGTAGGCTGCTCCAGCTTTTGCTCTGGAATAAGGGCTCAATGAATTCTAATGACATGTTCAGAATTAGAATTTATTTAATTTTTAGAATTAATTGAATGTGAAATATAAATACACTCTCTCTTGTCTTTCTTTCCAGGAGGCTATGTCAAAAAAACATCAGTGACTTCTGAGAGGATCAGGCCTGACATCAGATCAGCATCATCCCTCTTCAGTGCTGTAAATAATTTATAAATACCTGCATCTGTGCCTCTTCATCTGCCTGTCTGTAAATCAGAGGAATGACAGCTGTGGGGCTTTGAAGTTTGTCTCTCATTCACACACACCTTTACACACCAGTTACACTGGAGCTGCCATGTAATGCGCTGACCTGACCATTGAGAGCAATTTGTGGTTCAGTAGCTTGCCCAGGTAGTGCCAGCTGTCTTACTGGTAGGAACAAACCAGACAACATACACATTTACAATACCACACCCTAAACCTGTTAAGAACTGGGCTGGACATGAGCTTTTCATCTTCATGCTAAGAAGAATGACCCCCTGTCTTTGAGAAGTTTACTTTACTGCTGTATTACTGTATTACCTCACCTTACATCTGATATGGAACCTGTGTTATGCTATGTTCTTCTTTCGCTATTCTCTACCCCCTCTCCCCCCCTCTCCCCCTCTCTCTCTCCTTAACCCAACCGGTCGAGGCAGATGGCCGCCCACCCTGAGTCTGGTTCTGCTTGAGGTTTCTGCCTCTTAAAAGGAAGTTTTTCCTTGTCACTGTCTCCTAGTGCTGCTCATGGTGGGATTTGTTGGGTCTCTCTCTGTAAATACCTATTTTAAAGAGTATGGTCTAGATCTGCTCTATATGAAAAGTGCCTTGAGATGACTGTTGTTGTGATATGGCGCTATATAAATAAATTGAATTGAATTGAAAATTGAATTGAATTGAATTGAAAATTAAATTGAATAGAAGTGTTACATTTGAAGATATTCTTGGACAGGATTAGAGCTTGTCTTGACTTACTGTACCAGAGTTTATAGGAACCTCATACTGTCATATCACTTCAGCCCTGTGTTGCAGAGCTGCATCTCCCCTCAAACTCAGAACAAAAGAAGCGAAAATGTGAGATGTGACTGACACTGAGAGTAAGATTTTTTTTCATAATAAAAGGCTAATGTCTGCAACACATTATACTGGCCTAACCCTGGAGCCATTCACAGCCTGTCTTGCTGTTGACACTGCTTCTTGCTGCCTTGCTGGTTTCTTAGCAACATGTTTGTACCTAATGGACGGAGTTAGATCAGCCTCAATGACAGTGAGTGAAAAACCTGCTGGAGAGGGCAGAAGCTGCTAAAAGAAGAGCTAAAGTGAGGAATAACCAGCAGCATGAAAAGCTTTTAATATGGAGGTAATAGATGAAGCAGAGGCCTGGAAGAATCCAGCAGCAGAGCAGACAAAGAAGAGCAGCCCTCATCTCTGACCTCCACACACCAACTAATCTACAGGCTTAATTGGAGATTCTGTCATATTGATTTCCATCAGCAACTTGTATTTGCTAGTGCAGCTGCACATAACCCGTGCTTAACCTGCGCTTAATTTTAGTGTGCTTACAGCCAGGAAAAAAATGTAATGTAAAATCCATCCAACTGAATCATAACCAGATGGCTGTAGTTAGATAAATAAATAAAATGCTGTAAACTGTGTAATAAATTGTGAATTTCTAAAGTCCACGAACCACAGGTGAATACATAATCATTTATCATACGTGAAATGATGGACCACGTGACAAATAACATGTTTTTAAATTTACATCTATTACAAAATCCATGTGTGAAATATTGCATTGATTTTTCACATGTGAAATGTCCAAAAACATGTAAACATGTTAAATATCGTCAATGTGCTTCACAATTAATACTTTCCTTTACAAAAAAAAGATAGATGTAAATTCATGTTTCATATGTAAAATGGCCAAAAGCTGCATCTATATAATAATTCATTGCATGAATGTGGCCACTAACTGGAAGGTCAGTGGTTCAGTCCCCAGCCCCTCCAGTCCGCATGCCGAAGTATCCTTGGGCAAGGTGTCATATTACACATTGGTGTGTGAGTGTTTGAGTGTGTTTGTGTGTGTTGCAACACAGATAGAACAAGAGCGGTATGAATGTGTGTGTGAATGGGTGAATGTGACCTATGGTGTAAAGTGCTTTGAGTGGTTGATTTGATATATACATATATAGAAACAATATATAAATGCAGTCCATTTACTGCTTCACCTGTAAAACTGATGTTTTACATGTGTTGTCTGATGCTTGTTACATGAAATACCTGAAATCACATGGTCATTTATTATGTGAATTTATCACATCAAATGTCTGCAACCACATGCATACAGTCAATGTGTTTCACATATGGTAAAATCAGACCTGTTTCATCAATGCACATGAAACACATGAATTATTAATTTTATTTATTTATTTTTCTATTTTTAAAATCTAAATCAAAATGAAACCACAGGGGCTCAAAGAAATGTGTGAATTTTAATGAAATGTAAAATATTCAAAACAACATGTTAATACAATATGTGGCTTCATCACATGAGAAACCTAATGTGCATGGCTATTTGTGAATTTGCCACAGGTGAGCTGATATTTCCATCTGTGATTTTTTACATTGCTCATGTGAAATGTGGTTTACATATGGTGATGCTGTTGTGTATGAACAGACAAACATTAGACATAACAAAAAACACTGAATCATCTCTGCAAAATGATTTGATTTGATCTTTGAGAATTTGCTTCAGTCAAAAACACACTCAGTAAACAAGCAGGTAGACTGGATTTGACTGAAGCTTTATTTCAAAATCACAAAGAAACATTTACTCAATAAATACAGTTTTTGCCCATGTGCTTCAGTGTGGTGGGATTTTCTTTTCTGAGCATATTTACAGTACACCATAAATAACTTTAAGAGATGGAGCACATTTCAGGCATTGACAAAACAGGAAAAAAAAAATCCAAAACTTGTATAAATATAGGTTCTTCTAAGGACTGAGGAGGACAGAAAGAAGAAAATCCAAGAGAAAACTTAAATCCTGTTGTACAAACATGTCCACATAACAATAATAATTAACAGTTGCCTCAGGGATCTTTCATTATGAATGCAATTAAGCTGCCTTACATAGCATTCCAATGGGTCAAATTGCATATGGTCACAAGTGTCACTCTTCATACAGTCACTCTGCTCCGAAATGTCTACCACAGACAACAGGATGGAAAACATACTATATTTCCCATATGTTCTGTCATTTCCTTGGATGATCCTTTAGTTCCTGGTACATAGAATGCTCTAGAAAATACATCAGGTCATTTTATTGTCTTGGCAGGATTAGTCTCCAGCATGATTAATCAAAATGTACTAAAGAAGCAGACATCCTGTGTCATCCATTAAAATATGTCTGGCAGTCCATTCACTATCCATCACTGTACAATCATATTCATCATGTACATGATCAATGTACCTGGCTTTTTCTTTACTATATTTACTTTCCTGAAAGATTACAAAAGTGAGAAAAAAAAAACATTTTGAGAATGGCTTTGCATATTAGTGTGTTTAAAACAACATACTTTGCACTTCAGGGCCGACCTGTGCTGGTTCATCTGCATCACTGCAAAGTGCACCACACCCTCTTCGCAAGAACTCCATTTCTTATAGTGCAAAAAGTTACAGAGCTCAGTAAAACTAAAAGTAATGGAACAACTGGTCACCTGAAATGGGGACAGATGATTCCTATCATTTTCTAGAATGGTCTGGTTTTCCATTCTTTTTCCATCATACTGATCAGGTTTGACTAAATTACTGTTAGCTTTGTCACAGTGGGATTTATACTGTGTCTTACTTTCCTTCATCCAAAAACCAAACAGTTGATCTATAATGAGACACTGACAGAAAAAGGCTGTACTGTCGTGTACAGTTTGGCTGGAAAAATGCTGGTCAGATGTACAGCTGCCTCACTACAGATGCCACATCATTAAATGTGTTTCAAACCACATTTTTATGAACATTTTGGAGGCTGTTCTCCCAAGAATGACAACATCAGTCATTTCAGTAAGAGTCCCAAAACACCATATGTGCACGTTCAAGTGACAAAATGGCAGCAGACATAAAGGCCACACAGTGGAGGTCCTCACACTTGGTTACTAGTACCTGAGACCAAGTTGCAATCTGAGTTGGGCTGGGGCCCAGATTATATTTAGTCTACCTGGGTAGACTGGGCTACTGTAGTATTAGTGTAGTAGTGGATCAGATCAGCTAACCCTAACCTTGCTCCTGACCATTCCTGCTCATTACTGGTGTTGGTGTTCTCTCTTTTTTTGATCTGTTATCTTGGATCTGTTTGGACCAGCTTTAAATTTCTTGAGGTCTATTCAGATCAGGTCTGACCAGCTTTAGATCCATTTCAGACTGGGTCCCACAGTCAAAATTAATATATAACTGGGTCTATTCAGTTCTATACTTCAGATCTACTCGAAGATGCTACACTCAATTCAGGACTGAGTAAACACATAAATTCATCAAAGTAACATAAAATCAGTCTTTGCAAAGTTTGCAGCAGAACAGTATTATCTACCAGGATTACAGGCACTGCTAGAATTATGTGAGTGTTGTTCAGTGTTGAGAATACACATAGCACCCATTTAGAGAAAAATACACTGATTAAGATGTTCTTTTGCAGACCTGGAAAAAATTTAATTTTGTGCAATATTTCTGTGGAAATATTGCCCCATAATGAAGCAACAAATGAAATTTAGATCAGAATCGATCAGTATGATGGAAAAACAAGCTAATAGGATCAAGAATTTGTTTAATGTGATAGAGCTAATCAACTCAGGCTGAGCGACTGCAGTGTATCCACTGTGTGTTATGTGAGTGTTAGCTGCTGTTGGTGATAATGACAGAGGTGCCTTTGTGTCCAGGGGTCTGCTCTGCCGGTATGCGGAGGTGTGGGGTCATATCGTAGTGGGTGGGGCCGGTGCTGGCTGACGTGCAGTAGCCCCGGAGGCTCTCTGGGTCATAGAGGTGCTCCAGAGCGTAGCCCGTCAGGGAGTAGGCTGTATGCTTGTCCAAATAGGGCCGTGGGTGGGTGTGGGAGGGGTAGAGGGCTGGGGGCAGAGTGGGTGAAGCCGAGCACGGGCCAGACCGACCAAACGGGTGGTGTAATGGCAAAGAAAGGGGGGACAGGTCCGTCTGGAGGTAGTCTTTGGGCTTGTGGAGGCGCTCAGACCCTGGACTGCTAAGTCTGGATAAAGGAGTGGGGCTATTTGCAGGACTAATCACCTGACTCAACCCTCGACACACCACGGACTGCAGTGGTAGGGGCCCTTGAGTATACTCAGGAGAAAAGCACGGACCAGGGCCCTTGGGCAGTCCATTGGTCGATCCAAGTGGGGAATCTGGAGGGCCTTTGCGCAGCTGAAGTCGACTTTCTTCCTCCTTGATCATCTGCTGCGTGGCTCGGATCAGTGTCTCAATCTTGCTGGGTTCCTGTGGGCTGCAGTGGTAGTGGTCAGCTCGGTACCGATCCCCTGAGTCACTGACTGAACCTGCGTCTGGAGAGCTGACCATGCTGTCCTCATCCCAGTGGCCCCGGCCTGCACAAAAACACAATGCCAAGAATTAATATCATTCTTGGCAGCTATGGCTGCTCTTGGCTTCCTCATGTTCCTCTTAATCCTGCAGGGTTTTTGGTATCAACAAATGAAAACAAATCTGATGCTTGTTACATGGTGCGACAGCAGCATATAATGCATTAAGTGAGTGTTTACTGTATTGACTGTCATGGATTGAGACAACACTACCACTCAACAACTCCAATCTATCAGGGTCTCTGGATAAAGCAAAGGTAGAAGAATATCAGCACAGAATACTGTCTGTCAGCAGGTTCTGTCTAAAACTATATAGGCTCCAGGAGCTCATATACTTCAGTCTCTACAATGGGCAGGACCCAGGTCTTAGTCCTCACCATTACAGCTGTGGATGGCTGTGATGTGCGGCATGTTGCTGTCATATCCATCGTGGTTCTCCAAAGAGGTCTTGCTTAGTGGTAGGATGGACCGGGTGGTGCCCCACAACACATCCCTGCTGGGTGGAGGTGCTCCAAGAAAATATCGCCCCGCCTCACAGCGACCCCGCTCACAACTCTGACCTTGGCCATGTGTGTGGAGGTTTGTGTGGTGCTGCTCTTCAGACGGGCTGTAGCAGAGTGTGCGAGGATCAGTGAACTGCCTGTACACACAGGAGGCATCCAGGCCTTCACTTTGCTCCAGCAGCTGAGGGGAGGCTGAGTCGGTGAGGGGGCTGCTGCCCCACGGACTGTCCTGGTCAGACTCTGACCGCTCCGTCTGGAAACTAGGATACTGCAGTGAGAAATGTAGGTAGGGGGAAAAGAAAATAGGTAACAGAAAGTCTTTAAATGGGGGTGGCACAATTACTGAGAGCATCAGCTCAACAGCAACTGTTACTGTGTTTCTGGATGTTTGACATGGACAAAAGCAAAAGAAACAGCTCTTTAGGACACTGCAGCCACGATGAGCTCCTCTGTTCAACTTTTTGTCACAATTTATTTGTCATGATGATGCAAGTGCCATAAAATTGCTCAGATGTGTGAAAACAGCAACATTTTCACAAATGCATCTCATGGGACAAGAAACACAAGCAGACAGTAAAACAGTCTGAACAGAATCCCACATTAATCAAAACATCCATCTCAGTTTACATACTGGCAGTCGTGGTACGCATATGTTTTCCTGTGAAATGAGGGATTATTACCAACATTTTGGGTGTGCTCACTTTCAGTTTTACCTCCAAATAAAGTACATCTATCAATTTTCTGAAGAGTCATCCCTCTCCTTCTAGCCACATCCTCCACTTCTTCTGGGGTGTTTTTCAAACCGTACGGGATAAACAAACCCTCAGATGCCCAGACCTCTTCAGCTGATTCCATGTGATGTGATGAAGCTCACCTGAGACTGGTGTAATGTGTCGTTAAATATCAGCATCACAATATGCGTGTGAGTTGAAACTACAAATCCGGTAAACCCTCACCTGTGTGTATGGCGACAGTCTAACTTTGGTCTTGAACCGTGATACTTTGCTCTTAGGAGTTCTGCAGTTGTTGCTGGTGGTGCTGCTGCTGTAAGGGAAAGAGGACTTGGATGTGGCCTGGTCCAGAGAAAGCTGGAGGCCTTTATACTCTGTCTCCCTAAAGACAGAAACATAACAGGTGGTGAATTCACAGCAATAGTGTTGATGCTTTGCATTTGCATGTCATGCCATATATTGCATATAGGTTTTAATATGGTGTACAATTACACAAAGAGAGATCCCCGTTAGCTGGAAATGCTGTTTATTAAAGAACACAAACAGCTCGTGTGTACCTGCGTGTTTGCTTTTACTCTAGGTGCAAAAACCCATTAACATCTGTTTAGGAATTAGAGCCTCATCATGGTGCTGAGAAGGCCAGCATGTGGGGAGATGTGTGTTTATACTTCTGTGTGTGTGTGAGTGTGAATGCTGGAAGGGGTGGGGGTGTGCTGAGAGGGCTGGAACGGCTGTTGGGATGCTTGTTTTACCAGAAGGATTGCAGCAAGGCCCTCAACAAACACTCTACAGAGGGAAGGCTGTCCAATCAAATACACTGGGAGATTAAAGGCTATGTCTGGCTAAATCAGGCCCATAGGAGAAGCTTGGACGTCTCACTACTGGGAAATTGGAATTGATTTCTCGCTAAAGTGTTCTACAGATCTTGCAATGGATGATGAATCAAGTTTGAGACAACAGAAAAGGACAGGGTTTACTGGAGACAAATAGTGATCCATTTTCTATACACATCTCCACTCTGTCTCAATCTCTCCCCACACAAACAAAAACACAAATTCATACAGACATGTAGACACATTTAATAGGATATACTAAGATGGCACCGCGGATGGCTGCCTCAGTGTGTTGGTGTGCGTTGTGTTCTTAGCCTTACTTCTACTTCTCTATATCAGTCTTTGTTTACTATCACTGTTCTTTACCACCGATATACCGAGACAAATTCTTTTTATGTGCAAACTTACTGGCAATAAAGTCTGTTTCTGATTCTGATTTGTATCTGCTACATTTGGAGATAGTCCTAAAATATCACATACAAGGTATGGGTATTGAATAATGAGACTGTGCTTATGAGGATAAAACCACATGGTTCACAGTCACAGAGTGTTATATATTAAAGGTTGGGTATTCACGCACAACTGCTGTAAGTTTCCAATAAGTGATGTCTTTAGTTCACTGCTAGCTGCTGATTGAAGTGCATGTGTTTTTGCTAAGGCGTTGGAAAATGATTAGCTTAAAAGTTGAGCAACGATTAACTTGAAATTTTTGGTGAAATTGAACAAAACAGCAGCTGAATCTTTTCATACATTGTATGGGGAACACTGCATGTCACGTGCACGTGTGTTTGAATGGCACAAAAGATTGTGAAGGCAGAGAGGACGTCCAAGACGATGAATGTTCTGGGTGCCCATTAACATCAAAAACTTCTGAAAACATTAAACAAACTGAACAAATTGTTCGAAATGATCGACAACTCAGTATGAGAATGAAAGCAGAAATGGTCTCCATTGATAAAGAGACAGTTTGGCAAATTTTGCATGAAAATTTGAACATGACAAAAGTCATCACTTCAAATCACTTCATTAAGACAACGTGCCAGCTCACACTGCGCTCTCGGTAAAGCAGTTTCTGGCCCAATACTTGCTCATGAATTGTCTGCCAACTAACTATTATGTACATAAATAAGACCGTTGGTGGATTATACAAACACTCGGGTCAATACATTTATTGATTTCAGACACCTGGTGAACACACACACATTTAACGTAGAGCCTGTTAGGTCTGTGTTTCAATGGATTGTTGCTAGTGGTTATAGGCCCAGTGGCCTAGTGATTGGGGCACAAGCCACATGAACACAATGTCCCCCATTTGATTCCCTGTCAGGGAACCTTTGTTGCATATCATACCCCTTTCTCTCTGTCTGACTCTCAAGTAAAGAAAAAAATGCCTAAATAATAATGTTGAAAATATGTAATCAGAACTAGCCAGTTTTGTCAGCTAAATATCTTGCTACTCTTCAGATCTCTTCTGTCTTCCTCTTGAGGCATCTCAGCTCCCAGGCTGGGAATCTAGGCTTTAAAGGACTTTTAATATAATGGAAACAAGTAAGGCCCTGTCCTGTCTTTGTTTTGCTCATGTATAGATACACTGTTAAGCTCACTAAATGTGTCAAAATTAAGACTTATCAATGAAAGTATTTATATGGCACACAGACATTGTATTCACTTAAACAGAGAAGGATGAAGTGCATGCGTAAGACAGTAGAGTGACGAGCATATTCTCAGCTAGAATGGAACACAATAGCACTGATTTAAAAGACAGTATAAGCGTTGTGAGAGTCAGAAAAAAAAAACATGGTTATGTGCTTTTGGTGCAGGTATGCCTTTACTTGAAGAATTGCTAAATCACTGTCACATTGTGGTAACAGTGGCAGGTCCATAGACCCTGGACAGGAGGTGCAGAGGTTATCAGAGATGAACACACAGTGGGAGTTCACATGCAGGTGAAGTGCCCTTATCACCTGTATTATCCCTGGCTATACACACTAAAGCTGCCAGGCAAACCACCTCTGCTTCTGATAACGACACTTAACAAAAGCCTACCTCCAACTGTCTGTCTTTTGTCCCATGTATTATGCAAACAAAAAGCACACTGCCTCATTTCCACCATCACTGTGTGGCTCAATCCATAACGCATTTCAAGAAGATTTACAAAACCAGGACAAGGAGAGCGGGAGGGAAATACGGCTTCATTCCGCTGACAGCAAGCTGGAGCCCATAAACCATCATCAAGTTTAATGCCTATCAATTAAAAGGCCATAAACACAACCCTGTTATGGATTTGATGTAGGAGGTAGAGGAAATGTGTGTCAAGCTGTTCACTGCCTTTGAATGCAGTCAGCCGCGCTGCTGAGTTTTATAGGCTGTGTTCCTTCACATGCTCATTTGTACATCTCTGAAATACGCACATCAGGGGTAATAAAACAATGGGATAATAGGCACATAAATGGTAGCCCTCACTGACTAATGTAACTAGAGTGTGGCTCATGTAGGCAAGTCAGTTATTACAGTTTGATTTTATTGGAAGGTGGTGAAAAACAGAAGTTTGCATTAAGGATGGAAACTCTGTTGTTGAAATGTTTGTACAGGATAAAGGCCCAGGAAATATTACTTCAGTCTAGTCAGACTTCAGCCTCTGTCTGCAGGCAGACCAGCCAGTCTTAAATAAATTCTACCAGATGACTGACGCCAGCACAGAGAGGCCACCACAGGTAACGACCAACACATGAGCACACTTAGCAAACTTGGTAACAAAGGGCTCAGACATGCTCTTATAAGAGAGCAGAGAGCAGTGATAGAACAGGAATGTGTTCTGCCATCTAAGGTAGAAAAGGCAGAAACATTCTGGTTTCCCCAGAAGAACTCATAACCACAATCATTCTTCATTTCCATTGTTTTTAACCTACAATAATGAAGATGAAAGAAAACAGAATATGACTTGACAAAGTTTCTTTATTGCTGGATTCTGCAAACCAGGCCTCAACAAACACATGTCATATTTCCAATTAACCTCCAGTTAATTGCTTCACAGGAACTGTTTGCGTAAATCTCTAGTATCAATATTCATTATCTTATCAAAGCAGAGAATGACAGCACAACAGAGATCTGAGCCACCGCTCTCTGGCCTGGAGCTGCCAGACACTCAAGTCATATCTCACCAAACCCATCTGACTGACACCTGCCAGATGTACTCCATTCCATATATACTGCTATAAATACAGTTGTAATCCGTAAAACATTTCTATAGAAATAAATGTCCAGTTTTGCTATTCTGTAATTCTGTCAATAATGAATATAGAATAGTGATTCAGCCTATATGTAGTTTGTGTTACATGGGTTTTACATTTGTTATCAGAAGAAAAATACTCAAGCTTTACATTACTGGAAAGTGTCCACAAGTTGCTGTTGGGTCAGGATGGCTGGATGATCAGTGGTGGACATTGTATCAGTAATGTTTCAGCTATGCATCAATTCCCTGAACCACTTAAAGTGACACTATGCAACAATTCACCAAAGGAAGGGGAATCCGCTACCAATGTCCCAGTACCAGACACCACAGGACACCCCCAGAGGTCCATGTGCATGCCCCAGAGGGCCAGAGCTGTTTTGGAAGCACAAGGGGGACCTACACAATATTATGCAGGTGGTGTTAATATTGTTGCTGATCACAGAATCGAATCAACAATCTGCCACTGACTTTCTTACCCTGTCTGTGGTATATAAAAATATATATTCATTGCTAAAATCAGCTCAGTTATTTCCTAAAACAGCTGGTCACAGTAGTTCTTAACAAATATTACCCTAAGAGGAGGAAATAGTGGGTTTGTTGGGGACTACTTTCAGTGGTGGATTAATACATATTTGGTGCTCCAATGAGTAGAGTAAACTACAGAATTTGTGTTCATGGTGATGAAGGAACATGTCACCCAGTGGCTCACTGTGTTTTCAATAGATTTGGAAAACAATAGAACTCTGTGGCACAGATGAATAAGATAAATTGAGATTTGTGATTTTTTTTGGACAAAGATATACAATATCACCAGATTCATCCCTTATGGTGTTACAGCTAACACACATGGCTAGCTTAGAAAACAGCCAAATGTTATGCTGCATTTGTGTGTCAGGTAGAGATGGAGAGGAAACCTCAGACATGACTAAAGAAAGGTAACTGACAATGGTAAATGGTAAATGGACTGTACTTATATAGCTTTTCTAGTCGTATCAACCACTCAAAGCGCACACAGCACTTGCACTACTACAAAGTACTCTAGCACATTCACACACTAATGTTACAAACATCGGGGGCAACGTGGGGTTCAGTATCTTGCCCAAGGATACTTCGGCACGGACTGGAGGAGCCGGGAATCGAGTCGCTGACCTTCCGATTAGTGGGCGACCCACTCTACCTCCTGAGCCACAGCCGCCCCTTGTGTTACAATGTTAGTGGTCAGGAGTGTAGTAAGAATGTTAAGTGAACTTTTGTCTGGTGTTTAGCTGTTGTTGTATGATTAGTTGTATTGGGGTAAAAAATGTGTGAATGAGCAAAATGGTATTCAGATAGTTTAGTTTAAGAGTTAGTTAAGTTTAGTTTCTTTGAACTAACTACTACTACTATAGCTGATGTCAATCTTCAACATTTGTTATTTTCAGACAATTTTTGTAACCAAGTCAAATATAATGCAGTTTGTAAAACATTTATTACCAAGTGAACGCTTATAACATGGGAAAAACAAAATCTTGACTTTTTTCAAGCTTGAAGCCGGTTAACAATTTAAATCAGTTTTTTTCCTGAAAAATGCAGGAATACTAAAACATGATTGAAACATCACATTTTTAGGACTTCATGTGCAAGATAGTTGAGCATTAATAATAAAAGACCTTCACCACCTGCAAGGCTGTCTTTGCTATGTAAATAAAATAATAATAATAATTTTCTCAACAGCCACTGTGGCTAGTGGTTTTCCAAAGTTAAAAGCCATTCAGCATTTTCAGTAGCCATAAGTTTGTAGTTGGCAAGTTATGTTTTATTTCATTAAAGTTGACTATGGTGTGCTAATTTACACCCCTTTTTAAAGTAATGACCATGATAAAGACCCAAACTAAGACTACATAAAATGTAAAGTACTGGTACATGTAAACATGTAACCAATTAAGACAAAGAAAAGAAAAAGAGTACATTGTTAAGTAACCAGTGTTTCCCTGACCATTATCTACGACCCCCTGCCAAAAAAACAAGGAAAACTAGTTCAAAAATAAGAAAACTAAATATTTTAGTAATGTTATTTACCTAAATTATGTGCACTTGTTTCATTTCAGCTCTGTTTGAGAGTCTATCATGTCATATCATGCATTTCTCTCCTCCTGTTTCACATGTGTGTGTGTGCAGCATCTCCACACACACACACACACGGAGAGCAAAAGAGAAGAGGAGACAAGTTGATAACTTGTTACATTAATAGCAAGAAAAGCTACAATCATTATAAATCTCTGTAAAATCGTAGACAGACAGATGTTGACCCCAAATGTCTGAAAGTCAGGCCAAAATATCAGTGTCAGTGTGTTGATTATTATGCAACCCCACCCCCCTGCTCTCCTGGTTTGTTTACATCTGTTATATACTGCCGCATCATAGGGCTTCTTGACTTGTTCAGGTTGCTGGTCACTTGTGACTGACGGACTGAGCAAACAGTGTGAGCAGGTGCTCATGGGAGTTGTAGTATCATAATGTCACGGATGCTTTGTTTTTTTTTTTTTTTACTTCAGTTGATTTTTTGAGAAGACTATGTACAAAATTTGTCATCCACCAAAGTGCCTAGGACTGTCACTGTCAACTACTTTAAGTAGAGAACAGACATCCACTTTAGCTATCAGTTTCAGCAGAGATAGAGAAAGAAAAAAGTCTGCACACCAGTTCATTTCCTCCTGTTTATGTTTCCTGACAAGACCGCAGCCTGATATTTGCAGGTAGTTGCTAACTAGGGCTTGCTAGCAGGGAGGGACAAACTGAACAAAGTATAATCTGTACACTGATAAGTCAGCTCCTGTGACTTCCACGATTGTAACCACATTTAATGCCTCATCAATAAACACAAATCAAAAGCCAGCTATCATCTACAGTGAACTACTTTTAAAACAAAACAAACTTCTTGTATATTAAAAAAGTGATTTTAATAATGTAGATATTTTAAACATTGTGCAAAAACAAAAATTTGAATTATTCTAATTAATTCGCCCTACATGAATGAAAAAAAGCTATGTTGATGAGTATGTCAGCAAATCTGGCTAGTTAACTTTTCATCTGCTGATACTGTCACTCTGGCAGTTAGCAGCAGTAGACAAATCATGTCACAGCTCTGAGGACATTGCTTGATTAACATGTGACATCTGGGAAATTAGGTGCAGTAACACCACAGCAATGACCACCTGCCCCCAAGACATAAAGATAACAAGTCTCAAGTAAATCTAAGTGTGGTGGTCAAATCTGTCAGTAGACTGATACCATAACGGTAAATCTAACAGCATTTAGGAATAGACAAAGATACTCACGTGAGAACATAGTTAACACTGACAATGCAGTGAGGTCGTGATGAGCGGCTGTTGTGTACAATGGTTGCATAACTCTGAACCCAGACCCAGCCACCTTGCTTGGCCAAGAAACGGTAATACTTAGTGGTAACTTGACCTTTCACTAGCACTACAAGACCAAAAGAGAAAGACAGAAATAACAGCAAATGATTACTGTGGGGGAAAAAATCCATTTTACATTTTACAGCATACGCTAAATTCTATGAACACATCATTTCACATTATTTTATCTTACTGCACTGTGAATATATGTCATATATGAGCTGCTTTATGTTTACAAATACTAACATTTATGAATGATTCTATGGAGTGACATAATTGTAACATGACGTAAAATAAAATTACAACATAAAATGACATAATATAAAATTGTACAGCTAGATGTACTGTGTCTGTAGTGGAAGTATGCGGGTGTATGTGCACACACGTGTGTGTGTGTGTGTATGTGTGTGTCTATGAGTCTTTGAGTATGTGGAGAATTTGTAGGAAGGTAAAACAAACCTAACTCACACAAGTGATGAGCACAGCGCAGGTGGAAGGAGTCACAGCTGTGGACATGATGATAGAGCGTCTTCTCTATTAGATCCTGAGGCTCGTAGCCTGTCAGTTCTGCAACCCTGAGCAATGCGCACATACACACACACTCTCATTAAGTCTTCTCATATTTACACATACGCACACTCACATACAAACGCACACACAAAATTTATCCTGTATCCTGTCTGCAAGTGAATACAAGAACACTGTGTCATACAGAACATACCGTGAGTCAAGGAAGATGAGCTTCATGTCCAAGCTGGCTCTGAACATGAACATGTTACTGTGAAGTTTAATTTCAGTGACAGCACTGGGTGGCAATGAGTGACCAACAGCCACCAGCCCAATGTTCTGATAGCAGCCGTCGAACGGAGACATGTCCAGGCTGTACTGACGGATCTTCAGGTAGCCACTGCAGTGGATCACCTGGGTCAAGAGTTCACACAAGATATATTCAGTATCAGTCCATACATGTTACAGTAGCCCTTAAGTCCTAATCAAAGTCATGGGATCAGGAGGAGCGCAGCAGCCATGTCTGAAGGAGTCCAGCCTTTATTTAACACGCTTGATATTTGTGACGTCTTGTTGATTGTGTCACTCAGAAGAAAATGCTCTGGCTGGGATCTTTGGACAGTGTTTTCTGACCAATCAAATTTCAGCATGTCACCTGTGTTATCTGAGCATTATTGAGGATTCAGGCTAACTTTGTTGCTTTGTGAAAAAACCAAGGCAAGGCCAATCCCTACCTGAAAAAACATACACCCATCAAAGCAACCCCTTGCACTATTGTAACACTGGGCTGTTAGCAGTCTGAATGCCCACTCTGACTTTGATCAGCTGCTGTTAATAATGAATAAATTACCACAATAAAATAAAGTGTTTCTGTTGTTTTCTTCCCTTTTCTATCTTAACAAGAATCTCTTCAGTCTAGTTTCAGTCTAACAGGAAACAAATGAAGGCTTGTTTCAGTGTGTTTTGGAGAAAGACATAAAGACAGTTGTCACACCTGAACCAAACATGCTACAATAGATTAGATTATTAAGACAACATGGAGGGAGTTCCTATAAGTGCTCAAGGAAAAAGTTTGAACATCTTCCGCCACCCTCAAAGGATAAGCTAATCTCCATTAGTGTCCATAGTCATTGTCAACCTTGTCAACATCCAACAACATTAGCCAATATCAAGCAATGTACTAGCCAGATTGACAAATTCCACTTTTACGGACAAAATATCAAAATTAAGCAAGTGCTGAAACTTATTTGTTACATTCATCCTCCCTACAGAATGATTCCCCTCCATTTTGGGCACTCAACAAGTCTTCTTCTAACATCACCCTCAGAACAAAATCTGAATTTAGCACGTAATCTAATAAGAAGAGTGCCATGGAATTTTCCTCTCAGTCATGCTTGCTGAAGATGAACACATGGCCTTTCCTTTTACACCACCCTCAACATTTTAACTGTTACTGGTAAGGTACTTAGAATAGCAGAGCTGTCATGTTTTTCATTCCATCAACCACTCTACATATATATGACATGACACCCTACATATGCAGGGTGTTATGCATACCCTAGCCTGTTGTGGCACAGCTTCAGACTTTTAGTGTTGTTATCTTTAAAGGTGCAAACATCTAGGACAATAACCATTTGGTGGACCAGCCTAAAATTCACATCAATTCACTACAAATTTACCATAAGGTTTCTTTCATGGGCATTTTGTTGACAGTTGTGTTAGCAGCACATTCCTACTACCTTGTAGCCTCCACAGGTAAGACCAGCATTTCTTTTAGCAAGGACACATTTCATTCTCAGAAAGAAGGAGCGTTCCATCTCATATTCTGCAGAGAAATAAAAAAAACATACCAAAAAAGTAATTCATGTTTTTTGATGAGTCCTCATCATTTACAGTGCAATATGCCTGGGTTGTTGATTACCTTGAACAAAGTGTGAATGGTAAGGCTGGTGCGCTGTAAGTACGGCTGTCATTTCATCGTGGTCTGCTGGATGGATGTATTCATAAATGCTGTTTCCTGTCAACTCTACCTGTTGAAATGAACATTTATCTCACAACTTTGACACATCAGGCCCAACATACCAGAGGAAGTCTCATTAAGTTTGTCAAACCAACCTGCGACAGGCCCAAGTGGACTGATGCTGTTTCTGATATGTACATTATTTTCCCATCTGGAGCAACCACAAAAATGAAGCCATCTAATGTCTGAAAGAAACAATAAAAATAGTGTCACTATATTAGACACCAAAACTTTTGCCTTTCAGTAATTGCCTTGAATTTGTTTGCATAGCAAGTGTGAATGCACATATGTGTTCTATCATTAATCTGTAGATAACTGTGGTACTGTCTATTACAGACAAAATAATTCTTTGAAGAAAGGCAGGAAATAACAAAATAAAACAGCAATGACATGTCCTTTAAAGGAGTAGGTGAATTAAAGAGTTACCAGTTTATTAGGTCAATTTAGTTCAAACTAATGTAGTAAATGATAAAAGCCATAGAGCAGCTGTGGCCTAGGAGGTAAAGTTGTCCACTAATTGGAAAGTTCTCCAGTTCGCATGTCGTGTGTCCTACAGATACTGAAACAAGATACTGAACCCCAAAATTGCAACCCTGTACGTTTGAGTGTGTGTGTGAATGGGATGAATGAATAATGTAGGGTGAATGTAGTGTAAAGTGCTTTGGGTGGTTAATACGACTAAAAAAGTGCTATGTGAGTGCAGTCCATTTCTAATTTAGCATGCAATAAAGCCTACCAGTTCAGTCTTTAAATTGTTTTAGAGAGGAGTTCTTTCAACTTTATGGTCATGTTAGAAGCTGTAATTTATGCTGCTGTTGAAATGATCATTTCATCAATAATTCATTATACTGAGAAGTGTTTCTAATGTTTTGTCCACCTTATTTTTATCAATAAAAAACAGAACATTATAACATATAACATCATGATGGTAGACTTAATGACTGGCTCTTGTGTTAGGCTGCATTCTGTTTATTTAGGTGAGGCCTACCTAATAAACTGGTAACCAAATGGAAAAATACTATTATTATTATTCATACTATTATTATTATTTGTAATATTAAATGATAACAATAGTAATGATAATGAGGGACACAACTGGTAATAATAATCTCAACATTTAGAGAAAATAAGCTCTCTATCTGCTAGCTCGTAGCTTTAGCCCTCTCTGGCTAACGTGCAGCCACTTGTCACACTGAATACAGCCCTGTTTGTCAAACCAGTAAACCTAGACTGTAATTAGGAAATGAATGTAGACCAGCCTGTAGCCCTGTTTGGCTATTCTACAGATGTATTTGACAGCTTGTCTCCCTGTAGTCCTCTTTTTCTACACTGTGACTCTGACAATCCTGCAGCCCTGATTGGGTGAAGCTCTGTTTGTCACTCTTGTACACATGTCTGTCTAGTACTAGTTAACCTGTGCTTCATTCTGGCCAGCCTGTAGCCCTGCAGCCTTGCTCCATTGTGTTGTTGCTGATGGACAGACTGAGAGGCTCTGTGCGTGACCAGGAATGTGTTCAGCTCATTTCATTCTTCACAAGAATGAGGGCAGCAGGAGGCAGATGGCAGCAGCCCCTAAACCACACAAACGCAGTCTACCTATGGCTGAATAAAAATAAAAATAAATACAAATCGTGTTGGGGTGATTTTTAAGGGCTTTTTAAGTGACCCTGTAGCATGTCAGTCACTTGCAAATCCCAAAGCCTGCAATTTTTTTTTAAAAAAGTGTGCTTACTCAAAACCACAGCAATATGTACCTGTAAGAGATGGGAGCCTAATTCCTGGCTGACTCCGTCCAGAGAACTACTACGACTCACATGACCCCAGGACTCCCCGAGGCCTGGCAAACAAATCACAAACACAGAGGAAACAAAATAATTAGAGGAAACAGGATTTCTTATTTTATAATAAAAGATGAAGAGAAACAATATGTTTGAAAACCTTGTTAACCAAGAGAGGGTTTAATTCTACATTTAGCCTATATATCCTAATATGTAATAAATAAATAAAACAATAAATAATGGTAGCAGTTATGTGAATGCCCCATTAGCTGGTTTTACAGACATGTCTAATTTATTCCTTTATCCTTCAGTACATGTTACTGAATAAGCTTTCAGTTTTGAGACTGTACACACAACATTTAACTGCATCATATGAAAAAAGAAATAGTGCTGCACTAATATCAAATATATAGAAAGTAGTCATTGTAGATATAAAGGATCACTGCTCATACTGTCTGCAGGGGGGGTTCTGGTAAACTGAGGGGCCTGCTGCTTTACAAGGACTGACCATCACAAGTCTAAAACCCAGTACAAACTCAGTGTGTTGAGCCTGTGCTCTGCAGCTTACAACTCTAAAAACACGCCAAATCTAAAAATAGACCGGGTCGTTGTATAAATTGTAGCTACTGTGAAAACATTTTGATAAACCTTCACAACAGTTGTAAAAATAACATCTCAGATGGTGTGAGGCACAGAACCACTGCGGACAGAGCAAATAAGTGTTTGTGAAGCAGCGCTCCCATTGAAATGCAAATCCCGCTCTGCAGAACAAACAGGCGGCGTGCAGAGATCACAGCGGCCCACAGCCTCCCTGCTGCACATGGACTTATATGGACCTCGCGTTTGCATAAAAAGAAACAACTATGAATGAATATCCACTTCGTATCAGAAATAAACAAAAGTTAACGCGTTTAAATACTTTAACCGTTCGGTTTGAAATTAGAGCCAGAATGAAAAAGGCTCAATGTTCGCTGTCTGCGCAGAATAACAGTGTAACAACGACAACAATAATATAATCTAACCCTCCTTATAATCATTGTTTTTACCACAAAGTTTATAAAGAACATTAATGCTTCTACACACACACGCTGCTTATTACAGGGGCTCATTACAGGAGATGAGGTGGTTCAGCCTGGTTCAGACCTGGTGTGGAGCCGACAGGTAAAACCAGTGTGGGTACCGGGCTGTGCTCTAGGTGGTGAGGTGGACCTGCTGCACTTGACCGCGGCTGCAGGTAACGACTGTACCGGATGTGAACCTGAGCTGAACACAGAGCTCATCTGCTGATACAGTGTTTGTCTGAAGACACAAAACCGATCAGAGCTCCTCAGGTCAGCAGCTTACACTTTTATTACCATTTTATTTTTACGCTGTTTATTATTTAAACAGGAGATATGATTTACTCATTCTTTTCATTCTCTCATCAGGCCCATATTTCAACAAGACGTGGACCTCCTTTACTAAAGAGCCTACTTCATATTTGCAGTGGTTTCTATTTCGCTCATTAACCCACAGAAAAGCGTCAAGTCTGCTCGTGACGCCGTGTATTATGGAGATAGACGTGAGACGCAAACAGTTTTAAAAAAGCACTGTTTTCTTCATTTCAAGGATTTGTCCTTGAGCAGTGGAAGTATCCAGTGTTTCACAAGGTAGAAAAAAAAAACAAATCCTCTGTTTGGCCTTTTTCTTTTTTTTTCTTTCTTTTTTTTACTTTTTTTTCTTCAATCATCCTGTGCCATATTAGGACGCCCGACCCTCAGGTTGGGAACCAGTCGGGGTTTTTAAAATTAACATCAAATATTTTAAAAACTAGATCCAATTGGATGACATGCTTAAGAAACTAAATGCACAGATAATAAATGAATAAATGTGGCAAGCCGATCACACTTTGAGAGTGTTCTGTCCATGGCACCGTGACTTGGTGTCTCAGCTATGCAACAGAAGAATCAGACATCAGCGGTCAGCACCGCGCAGTATTTGAGTCCTTAAACCAGTCTCTATACATAATTAAAACCTAGCTGTTTTTTCATGTGCACATTATGTACAGCATTAATAATAATAATATTAATAATAATAATAATAATAATAATAATAATGGTTTGAGGACAGTGCGGTTGAGAGCTGGGAAAAATACAAACCTTTCGTTGTTTTTGTTTTTTTTTGTTCAATAACATTTCCTAATTTGACCTCATAACGATGCTTTTACTTTGTGTTTGTGTTTTTTAAACTACTGCAGGGTAATAACACAGTGAGGGTGAGCAACATATGAGGAGTAATTTAATTTAGTAAATACACACTTATAAACTGATAAACTGTGACTGTATCCATCCTCTCGGGCTCTGATGAGGAGAATTTATCATGATATTTGTGGTGTGGGTATTTTCACCCGGGACGGACAACATGACTGAGTAAAAAAGTGTGAGCCAAGCCTGAGTGAAGAGGTTCAGCCTTTAAACATAGAGATGATTGGATGGGGCATCAGCATCAGCAAAAGTATCCCTTAAATTATTCAGAGAGCTTCAGGCATGCTTATGTTGGCACACGTGAAACACACAGTGAGACAGCCAGACAAGACAGGCAGAACTGAAAACTGTGCCCCTAAAAGCCTGACTTCTAACTGTTGTTGTTGTTATTCATTCAAAGTCCAGTCATGTGTTGTACACATGTGGTCTTACTGAGCACTGATAGAAGATACAGAAGAGTCTGAACATTAAATGTACCTTCACAATATCCTGACTGAGGGAGAACTGTCTGTGCCCTCAGCCTTTTCATCATTCCAATTTATCCTGATATTCCATTTAAATGCTTCAAGCTCATGTTGTGGTTTCCTTTCAATCACCATTTGGCTGTATGTAATTTTTTATGCAAAATGTTTAAGAATCTCTTCTTATTACTCTCACTTGTATGGGATCCAGTGATGTTACCATAAAAGTAAATTCCCAGCTCACTGTGTGGAGTGTTTCCTGTACAGAGCAGAATATGCTCATGCAAACAATTTTATATTTGATCTGAGCACATATCTGAATTTTAACTGATTTTTTATATATATATGCTGAAACAGACAGATATATACATTTATATATGAGCCCCAACCCAAGTTCTTGACATGCAGTGTGCCTTTGTTAAATTTCAATCATGTATCATTCTTATTTCTAATTTGTCTGTTATTTTGACAGTGATTATGCAGTTTTACAATATGAATAATCAAAGATCAGATTTAATAATAATGGGTCTGTCACTATTTCAAACACAGCATCAGATGCATTATTAACCTACACTTAAATTACTGTACTGCTACGGATCTGATTTTGCAGTATGTGAATTAAATGATGATCATTTCGAGGATAGCATCAGTAGCTGCCAGGCCCAGAGTCTAACAAACAGAGGAGATGTGGTGTTCATGTTTCCTTAAGGTTGGTTGTCGTTTCCCTACACCACAGGCCGCTTTACTGCTACAAGGAGCTCCAGATTTTGAAGGATCAGTTGTGCAGATCAGACTAATATCCGCGGCTCTGCAGGAGTCACGCAGGATGGAGTCTCATCACAGCTAATCTGCAAGCAGGGGCCGCCAGGGGCCCAGAGAGAAACCACATCACTGCAGACTGGGACATGGACGGAGACTTGTGCTGCTAACTCGATACACTGTGGGAGAATATTCATTCCGCCGAGATGTAACTTTATATATAGGCTAAATATGGACATAACTAACACTGCACACACGCGCGCACACGTGTGTAAGTGTGTATATAAAACGATATGATGGATTTGACTGAAAATCTTTCCGTCAAAATTTTTCAGTAGTACGTAATGAGGACAGATTCTTAAACCAAAGAAATACACTGCCGCGCTAATCCTCCATTTTAACCACACACACGATTTCTTTAGATTAACAACTGGAAAAATATATGAAGTAGAAGGTGAAAAGACATTTGTAAAAATCACCAGATAATTTAGAAAAAAAATTATTTTAAATTAGTATTGTAATATCATGAAAATATAAAATACAATTTAAAAACATAAAAACACGCATACGCTGCACCAAGAAATTAGAACAAGTCTAATAACAATAATTCTAATAACAATAAGATGAATGCTATATATAACAGTAGCCTATAACATAATTATTTAATTGATTAGGCTAAATGTAATCAGATTGTTAAATATTATATTTTTTATATTAATTTTATTTTAACGTTCCCGTTTATTTGTTTGTTTTCATTTTATTCAGACTCGCTACAGTTTGCAGCTTTCTTACCTTCAGGAAAGACTATTCTCATTCTCAGGTAGCTTGTTGTCAGCCGGATGATTGAGGCTTTATCCAGCTGGGAGGTGATAGCGGAGGGCAGCGGCAACAGTTTGGCTAGTTCATAAAATTCACTGTTTTCCTTTTCCCGTCGAGTCCGGGCAGCATTTTTAGATTTCTCCTTCATATTGTCTTCTCTGTTTCATCCACTACTTTTCCGCTCTCAGTCCGACTGCGGTCAGTCACTGTCCATGTGTCTCATAGCGTCTTCATGGAGCTCATGTCTCCACACATGAAACTAGACTTTTCCTTCTGCTCGGCCTAAAATCCACAGCCGCTGGCTCGTGAGCACATTCCTTTATTTCCAGGTGTTCCGCTGGTTGGCGACAAGCAGGACACGGCTAATTCCTGGATTTCTGAGGATTTACGTGGTGTTTTGGTCAGCCCACCGGAGGGCTCACCACACATTTGGTTCCCTCATACCTTATGTTAAAGCTAGTTGTTGAACCACTGCAGACATTAGGCCCTGTAGGATGAAAGACCATCACACAGACCTTTATTTATTGTTGTATCAGCTTTAGTCTAACTGTCTATTAAACAGTATATTGAGTGGCTAGCTAAAGTAAAACTAATAAGACCACTTGTTTCTACAAAAAATGATTGTAATTTAAAGTCACATTTAACAACACACACACACACACACACACACACACACGTATGCTTGTTCTCTTACCTCACGCAGATACAACCGACGGTTTGCTAATGTGGCGCCTGTTGGGCTCGAAAGTGTCCAAGCATATCTTCCATTCTGTGTGATTTTATGGATAGCAGCACATCCACAGTCTCCTCAGCGGTGAAGGCTCAAAGACCCGCCCACTGCAGGCAACTCTCCTTCTATTGGACGACTGCATACCCTGTTCGCATATTTATTGGCCGCTCTTTAATACGAGCGCTCCACGGTGAACGGGGATTGGCTGGTGGGAATGTTCACCTCTGGCCCAAACTGGATCGAAAAACCCCCAGAGCTCGTGCACTGTCTTCGAGAAAATGGTATGCTGAACTCCTATTGTCTATCAACTAAACACATGAGGTAACCTGAAAGTAATTATTTACTGTGTGGAAGTTTCTCCTTCACTCGGCGTACATATCTGTCTGCCATTTAAAAAAAATGTTTATGAGGCAACTCACATCCAACAAAATATGGGCTTACACTTGCTAGCAGTGGGAAGCTGAATGTTTTAATAGAGTCTATATGATTGTTTATTTATTGTTGTTTTTTTTATTATAACAATTTTCCTTAAGAAAGTTCAAGTCATGATCTATAATGTGGTTGTTGAGGGCCGTTGAGAGCTGTGGGGTTTCTGTACGGCGTTTGCTTAAATTGCATCCCTGTGGAGGCAGAGGCCTGTGCAGAGGAGCGCTGACTACATCCCGTATATTCTCTAACGTTCTTCAGCTGCTGGTCTTGGTGTTTTATTCATGGGTCACCATGAGGTGCAGGTTTATGTGGCCTACGTCTTCTACTCCCAAAATTAAAGCTGAATATGGTTTTAAAGGTGTTCACATTGAAAGAAGGCGTTCATCATCAGCTGCGTACGGTTGAAATAGATTGAAGTATAACTGTGTTCATCATGTCCACGGCTTCACTCTAAATGTCTTAGTAACATCTTCTGAAACTTGTTGTACCAGTTAGAAGACAGCCCGCGTTTCTTGTTCCACACATAATGAACCATTTGTGTTTACCGGTGTATTAGTACATATCAGCACAATGCAGGCTGGAGCTACTGGCCACATGGACACGTCTGTATCTGATTATCATCTTACATTATAACCAATACTCACTTTGTTTCATATTTTTTCATTTCATATTTTCCGGTGTTCTTTCGAAGTCGACCGTTAATAGGAATAATAAATCCTGAATGCAGAACAGCTCTCAGTGTCTTCATAATGAAACATATTTGAGTGTTAAATAGATTGATGCTGTTACAAAGCGAGCTGAAAGCCTGGACTGCTGTCCTTTTCCGGCCCGGGATGATGCCTCACCCTCTCTGGATGTGTTGGATCCAGTGGCCGGGCGGGAATGAGATCCAGCCCGCGGTGAGAAAATCATCGCTGTTATTTTCTCAGAAACATAACAAACAAAAAAAATAAATAAATAAAAAAAACACGCGTTACAACACAAACGAGATTTCTTCACATGTGTGACTTAGATACAAACTAAACACTGTAGAATGGAGCCTCAAATTATTTTTCATTTAAAATAAAAAGTTCTCGTAAGAGCAGCAGGAACATGACAGCTGTGAAAATCTGACATATTTGAATTTTCTTCAACAAATAATGTCAGAGAAATGATATTCTTATAATACTACTGTTATTCTCCAGTATTAGACTGGTACAGCTGAACTAATTTAACTGCAGATTTATTTGGAAATTAACGCCACCAAACACAACATCAACTGACAGAGGGTTCTCTCTCTGGAAGAAGTTCCAGTTTTGTATTTATATACATGCTCCTAAATGAGTCTGTGTTTAGTGAAACTACTACACAGCACACGTGGGGCCATGCAGTATTCAATCATTGAACTGCACAGAGAGAGTGGGAAGAAATGGGGGTGGAGGGGCCCTGTCAGGCAAAAATGACTATTCTGCTTTGTACTCTAAGTGGTCAGATCCAGTCTGTTTAACAACCCTGTGTCTGGGTCACAAAGAACTGATGGAGCATATAGATATTTTTTATAATGTCCTCTCTAACAACTCAACCCACGAAAGAAATGTTTGACTAACAAAATAATAATAATAATAAAATAACAATAATAATAAAACAATAATAACAATAATAATAATAACAATAAATATAAGAAATATAAGAAAATAAAGAAAAGATCTGGGAATTAAAAATAAAGAAATAATCCATGTTTTCAGTTATGTTTTTGTTAACTTCTTTTATTACAATAAAACATTTTGAGTTATACAGTCAAACTATATTAACAATATTTGATCTAAAATAACTGATCTGTCAGTTATTATATCAGGACTTTGGGATCATGTAGTTCTTGATAACTTCTTTAAAAAATGTTAAACTAAAGTTGACTTAAAACTTAGTGTGAGAGTGAAATTTTGTCGTCAGTGCAGTTAGTTTTTGGAGCTACAGATCCTGCATTTGAGTTTATCTCAAAGGGGTAAATGAGATTGATACTGTATCACAGAATTATCGCGGAATGAATCATTAATGTTTCCTCCGGCTGTTTCTTGATGTGTCTTGCATAGTAACAGGGAACAGACTCACAGGATCTGATATTTTGTTTCTGTGTAAGATTCTGCTGTCCGCCACTGAAGACAGTGTTCAAACAGGCCTATTTCCCAGAGGGCAGGTTGACATGTTGTATTAAAAGCACAGGTGTACCTAATCGAATCAGTGATGACTGGATTCCATTTAGCTGTTGCACTTTCATTGTCTTGGTATTATGCATGCTGGCTCACTGTCTCAGTGCCATGGCTTACTGGGACACTTGAATAGGGCAGAGCTGTTGTTAATGTTATGAGAACACCTGTGCTTTTCCTACAATGACAAGTCAAAATGTCTGCTGTGAAAAAGCCCCACACAGGAAGTACTGTGGCCTTTATGTGGTGACGAAGACGTGTCCTGTGTCATTTTAACCAAGTGTTTTACTTGGCTGACCTTGGTTAGTTTTCCTCTGCTGCTGAAATCAGGCTACACACTCTAGATGCAGATCATCGAATAAAACAGACTGAACAACGATGAACCAAATGAATGATGTCAGTAGGGAATAATACCAAACACTGCATCTCTGTGAAGGCAACAACATTTTATCAGGATATGAATTAAACCATTTCAAGTCGGTTGCACACTTTTGTACAGACAAAATAAAAAATCAACCCAATTTTGAGAAATTAAATATCAAAATTTAAAGCATAGGCCTCTCATGTCAGCATCCAAATAACTTGCAAAAGTGGTCTCGTTCTAAGGTTGTTTTCAGCTAGCAGTGTTCAACCAGTGAATAACAGCTAACAACAAGCACTGCCCCTACACTCCACCAATTTAGAGTTGTGTTAATGTTGTTGGACTCATGATGGACATGTACAAAGATGATCAATGGAGCAGATGTAGAAACAGAGCAGAGTCATCTTTTTTTTCCACAATGCAACTGGACCACTGACTGTTTGTTGGGACTGTTGGGTGTGTTATACCTGTGGCGGCCCCTCACCTCTTTTTAACTCCACACCTCTACTTTTTTCCATTTTTTAAACTTGTAGTCTTCAGCCTCAACCTGACTGGGGCTGAAGACTACAGACTACATTTTATCATTTGCAGCAGTACTGCCCAACAACTGGAAATACACGCTGATGTGGAAATCAATGGAATTTCCCTTTAACCTTGCTGATATTGCCATGCATGACTATTGTAGAAATAAATACATTAAGGAACACTGGCATTAAAACTGTGGGGCATTCAGCAGCTGAAGAGCCAGATATTTCCTTAAGGAGGTGGTAGAGCGCAAAAACAGAGCTAAAAGAGACAGAACTTTTATTGGACAGAGAACAATCCAGGCTTTTAAAAGAGGCTAAACTCAGCTGCTCACTATATTGTGTTGTGCATTGGGCATTTCACAGCTTTCACTATGTAAGGTTGTATTTACTGTGCTTAGCACATGCAAATCAAGTCGTTTCAAATCTGACTGCATGGACTACGAATCTGAAACATGGTTTATGAACCATGCATGCAGATTTCTAGAACCAGAACCTAGAAAGACAAAAACAAGCAAACAACCAAGGTGAACAACCATGAGAAATATCAGGATCTGGTCTTCAAGTGAAATGATGCTTTTATTTAGAAGCGGATCAAAGGAGTTGCCAGCAGTAAATGAAATCACTGATACACATTTCAAAATGTCAACCTTTTCACATTTGTGTTCTTATAACCTAAAATCCATTACAAAACTGAATTATTTCAAAGCTGTTTCAGGTCTAGGAAGACGGAACAAAACATTTTGTTCCACCAGTAGTTTGTTTTTACCATCTCCATTTAAATTTTTATCTGAGGATACTTCTAGGTAACTGAGGCTGAAGTCCTTATAGGGGGACGGAGGAGATTTATTTGACAAAACACCTGACAGTTTGGTGATCCTAAGTGAAGTCCGCGAAGTGGAAAGAAGCATGTTTTACAAACCTCCACTGAAATCTCTCCTGTTTGACACAGTTAAGCCAAATTTCCCCCTCTGTGAAAACAACATGCTGTGTGTTTTATTTTTGGATCAGTGTCTCAATTAATTTTTTCAGTATACCAAGCCCATTTTTGTCAAAGGAACAAGAAGCTCCGTGCAGCACTTGACCCTAACCTCAGACCTAAACCTTCTGTGACATGGGTTGGGGTGGATGTATAGCTTGGCTAAGGTCTGATGGCTAATGGCAGCAAGAGCAGCAAAAAAGGTGTATGAGTTGAATGCACTGGATGGAAACACTGTATGACTGTAGTGAACATTGATCTGTTATGTGGCCACTTGGTGTATTTTCTGTCAGAGAAATATTTTGTTTTTGTGGGATGCTAAGCAGGCCTTCCTCTCCTCGGCCTATGAAGGCTAAACGAGTGACTGGTGCACTCTGCAGTAGCATCTGTCATGTATCTTGACTGGAATTGATTTTTTTGAGTAAATGTTGTGGAGACAAGCTACAGTAGCATATAAAATGGAAGCCAATGTTCCACTGGCATAAGCTGTCCCATATCAGGGCCAGTCTTTGGAGGACTGGAAGCTAGAAGGCCAAAGCTGAATTTTCTCCCCAAAGTAGACAAACCTTCCCAGGATTCAACATAGCATCCTTCAGACAATTTCCAACCTTAAAGTGTCAGCAGGCATCAAAGGAAACACTTGTCAGATCATCTGACAGTGCCTGAAACCCACTGAAACTGGCCAACTGCCTGTTTTACAGTGGAGGTGGAAGTGTAGTGCAAGTAGTGAAACACCATCAATGTCTTTGAAGACAGACTCTGACATTGTGCGCTGTTTGTATACACTTGTAGAATTCATCATGTCGAGATTGGGTGTCAACAGTTTATATGACTTTATATGTGGTCAGATGACAAGCAAACTAGTTCATCTGATTCATACTGAGACCTTGAGCCTCACAAAGACAAAAACCAGCTTGCAGAGGTATCTCAGAAATGAAGGACTGGTTCTGTCCTCTGGAAGCAGAAATTTGACAAAAGAAAGCTTTATTACTTGTGGGATGGCAGAGACCCGTTGGCCTGTTGGAAGGTATTTGGTCTAGGAAAACAGTCACAAAAGACGAAGGTCACTGCAGATATAAGAAATTACTAACTAAAGGGAAGCTGATGCAAAATGGGCATAGCAAAACGCTAAATTCCAACCTGTCATGATAAAATAATTACTTAAATACAATCATCACAGACACTAAAAGTCTGAGATGATTCCAGAAAATTCCTCTAACACATTCACTGTGTTTCAGAGTCATCACTGAAAAGGTTCTTGGAACTGTTGAGCTGCTGCTGATGAGGTGTTATGTCATTGTTCCTTAGCTGAGGGTCATGTCAGTCACTGAGTCAGACACCTCTGTGTTGACTTGGGCAGCGATGCTGGCAGGCATTACATTCAGGTGGATGTCGTACTGCTGGTCCAGACCTAGGTAGCTGTCACTCATCAGGTACAGAGTGTAGATATACCTGAAACCAGAATTTACATGGATCAACAGTTAGAACATAGAAGTGGATACAAAAGCCTGAAAGAAAATGTACTATTGATATTGTTGGACGTATCGTTGTTTCTTAAGGACCTGTAAGGTCACAAAGCCATTTGTTTTTAAAGCTGATAATGTTCTTTATATATGCAAGGTAAAAGATCATGCTCATACTACGCTGTCTCAAGTCCAGTAATCTGCAGTTTCTGTCTTGCTCCATGCCTTTTCAAAACACTCAGATACACTATTTTTAACTTCTTCCAACTATAAAATGTTTTCTTCTTTCTGTTTGGTTAAAATGTAAGTCCGGTCTGTATTTTTCTTATTGACAACAAATGCCATGAGCAGACCCAAACCAACAATGTACTAACAAGTATTATGTGTGAATCCCAGGCCTGATAGATCTCATTTCTCTGCACCATTATTGTCCAAAAACGATTACAAACACATCACTGAGTCACACTATTGCATTGGGTGAGGCGTTCCTTCATTACGTTCAGACCTTCCTTCCTGCTGCTGTCAGACTCTACAACCAGCACTGCTCCTAGTACACCACATACACACATGGACCATTTTCACTAGGTTTTTCTGCACTTTAATTAATCCATCCTAATCCAAAACAGCTGCTATCAGTCATATCACTGTGTGCAACGCCATTTTCAAATGTGCAGTATCTGTATTTAGTTCATTTTCTGTCTATATATAAAGTCCTGTGATTATTGCTCTTCTGTTAATATTTTTTTATTACATTGTCATGTTTATACTGTTGTGTATATTTTTATAGCCTTATCTTGTTTTTTATCTTGCCTTTACTCGTTTACTATGTCTTTTTCATCTTTTCAATCACCTGTTCTGCTGCAACGATGTAAATTTCCCCATTGTAGGACTAATAAAGGATTATCTTATCTTATCTTATCTTATCTTACCATGAACTTACACATGGTAGTTTATTTTGACTCAATCCCACATACCCCATCCTGCTGCCCTGAATATCCTATTAATCTGCCCCAGATAATAATCCCCAACAAATCCACTGTTTCCTCCTGTCTGAGTAACATTTACTAAAAACTACAGCGTCCAACTGCTTATTAAAATGACACTATATATTTGTCCTCTGTTTTAAAGATTATATCTGCCACACACAGCTGACTGCCACAAACAGGGTTATTGAGAGACAGACTAACACATTGCTGGTTGTTATGTTTTCATGGGATTTGGTCACTTTCCACAGTCTAGTTTCCATTTTAATGAGAGTAGTAGTGTGTGTGTTTCATACTTCTTTTATGGCAAACATTTGATGAATTTTGTGACAAGTAAGGGCCATGTCACAACCTGCAGCCTTGTCATAAATTGTGAAATAGAAGTGTGACTTTAAACCTGTGACAACTATGTACTGCTACTAATCCAAAGGGTATGTGAGGCTAATGATGTAGTTCAAGTTCTCTGACCTGCTGTTGGCCTAGTGTTTGACTAAGTGTGTTTCACTGTCTGGTGAAGTGTTTCCTCTTAATTACATGTATATGGCGTGTGTGTGGAAAGCTTGTGTTCGTGTCTCCTTTTTGTACAGCTTCTTACTTTCCAGTCTTCTCTGGTGTGTAGAAGGCCACAGACACAGCTGTGTGGTTGCACACGTATCCGACCCGTTTGACAGCCAGCAGCTCCCTGCGATCCACCTCTCCTATGACCAGGAACCAGCCTTCATCCTTCACCTTGGGAAACCTGGGAGCCTGGGCTTTACTGTCCTGTTTCCTCTGAAATAACAAACACTCTGTACAGTCCCACTGTGCAACATAGACTCACATACTCAGTGTATCAAGTTTACTTGATTATGAGAACAATGCAGATCTATAATAGACAATCCCTGACAGGGAAACGCAACAGATGTTGTTGAATGTTATGTTACGTTATACAATTTTATACAAACCTGATGATAATTCAACTAATAACTGCGCTGAATGAATTAAAACACTAATCCCTGCATTGTTCTCCCTCCTGTTTTTGTGAATGCTGTATCCTAGCACCAAACTGCAGCTACATGTATGTTTCTGAGGAGTGGTTCAAAGCAGGCTGGAGATTAAAAGCTATGGAGGCACAATCCACAACATCTAAAGATCAGTATATCTTTCTGAGACAGAAGTACATCTGCGACCAACATGCAAAGCAACCAGAACAAAGAATACTGTGTTAAAAGTAGTCAAAGGATAACAAACTGCAGCAGTTCAGTTTTCATTTTACCAGAAGAACTGTTTCAGGAGCAGTGTTTCTTAAGAGCTTCCTCCATTTTCCACTTCTTCAAAGGTCTCTGGGAAACGTCCGTTTGAGTGTCAAAGTTCACTTTACTTTTACCTTGCTACTGTGAATAAACCAGCTGATCACAATGATTGCTTTCAGTACATGAAATGAAAAGTTGGGGCCAAATTCCCCCCCCCCCCCCCCCCACTGTTTTGATCTCCAACAACTCCTCCTGCTCCTTAGCAGCTAAACGCTCCACTATGTGCTAACTTTGGCTGCTATTTGGCGTTGAACAGGTAGTATACACTGGGTTTTAGAGCTCTGTAGAGCTGAGGTGATCTGCAGTTGGGTGATAGTCTGCATTGGGTTTGTCACTACCTGTGACCCTTTCATATTATATGTGGTCATATAATCCATTCTTAATATGAAATGATTCATTACTGCAGCTTTAGGGTAAGAGCTGAGCCATTCTATTTGGTGTGTAAACAAGATATGCAAATATGTATATGTAAAGAAATACATATTTCACACAGTTGTATCATGTAATCAGAGTTTATAGTGATATTGTGGTCCCATGATAGAAAGTGGAGTATTGATATACTGACCCTCTGCTGGCCCATATTGATGCGTCTCAGTGACACCTGCAGAACGTACTCCTGGTCAGCATGAACACACAGCCAGCTGCTCTCCTCCCTAAGGTTTGCTCCTGCTGCAGGCAGGGGACGCTCCGTTTGCTCCTGGCACTCCTCCCACCAGCCCTTCACACTCATCTCTAGCTCCAGCACTGGGAGATGACTCAGGAAGGACCATGCCTGACGAGGGAGGAAAAAGATGTGACAAGAAGGATGTAATGAACTAAGAGGAAAGGAGGTGGAAGACTGCCATTCATATCATGTTGCAATCAGTGATGGGCTGTCAAGACCGGCAAGACCTTCTCTACTAGCCTAAAACACTGTCACTGAATTATATTCTTATAGCTGTTTTTTCCATTAATACTATATGTATTAAATTGCTCCCAATAGTCTATTCTCCTCATCCTCAGCTTTCCTCTTGGTTATGCTGCTTCCAATAAAGTCTGTTTATCTTATAGCTTTTACCCAATCAGATTTCAGCTTTTCTGTGTTGCCAAGTTAAAAGAAATCTGCCCTGAAGCCTTCACAATAAATAGTGCAGGCTCCTGTAATTTAAAATGAATGGTGATGAAACTGTTACCTCGTGGATCCTGGATCCAGATTTTGAGTTGGTGAGACCAGGGGCCATCTAGCAGGCCTTTGCTAACTACATTTGATTGGATGGTCAGAGAGCGTACTGGTCAGAGCTAGCGAACCACATCTATAGCTACTAGCACAAGCTAAAACATGTTAGTATAGATTTAATGGCTGGATGACGAGGAAGAGTTCAATGACTCTGTTGTAGAGGTTATCTGTGCGTAAGTTAAGTTGCCCAGTCGTATTTCTCAGATAAGTTTTAATTCACTTTTAGGCTGAGAATGTCCGCTCGACAGAAGCAGTTTTTTTTATTTGTCTACAAATAATCAGCACTTTCAGTGAGTAAAATGCATTTGACCTATATTTTATTGTTTACCTCCTTGTCATTTTATGAGTTAATATTGCTGCTTCTGCTGGAGATGATGTGTGTGGCTCAGCTGTGGCTGCAGACCTATTGAATTATATTGTGTTAATTGGATTTTTGTTGTTGATTGGTTTCTATAGCCGTGACATCATAATGACGGTATAAAGAGGAGGGTTAATTCAGGTAGGACACCAGTAAAGGCCTAGGTGTGAAATGCACTGTAGGAATTTCATATTATACTGTTAAAAATAAAAAAAAAATAAAATAAAAAAGTCAGTGGATCCAAAATTTAGCACTGCTTGATCAGAACTGAAAGAGTTTGTTTGGATCCCTTCATTGAGTGTTGGACATACTGACATACGCTCCAGACCTTCTGCAGGTGTGGGCCTTCCACACATGCAGCTCACAGTCAGAGAACGTCTGTGCGAGACACATTCTCATTTGCTGGAAATGTTCTGTTTGGTTTAGGTGATGGGTGGTGCCTACAGGTAGAGACCAGCGCTACAGGAGAGAGCGTTCATCAACACGTCCACTCACTCTCTGTGAACTCTCTGGACAATTACCTGCTCTACTCACACATCGGCTCACTCAGACATTACACAGACTTTATACTAGGGTGGCAGGATAAAGTCTATTTAATATCTGGTCCAAATGATTCATAGATTCTAGGAACCTGCGATGACTCAGGAGTGTGTATTAATCATTAAAATCAGTTTCTTCAGCTTTTTTATATAGGTATTTAGTTCATGTTCACACTGCTTTATTACAAATTAACCAGGAGGTGTAAACATAAAGTTGCATTTGCTGATAGGTAAATGTATTTATTGGACAATTACAGTGATTTTAAGGAGCCTAATCAGTGATACAAAAATGGGGAAATAAAATTTGGTGAATGACACCAAGGTACTGCATTCTAGTGAATCTCATCTCAGAACAAAGAAACTGATATGGAGCACTAACAGTCACCACAACAACTAGCTAACTAAGTTAAGAAAGTTAAGCTAAAATAAGCCTTTTTAATTACACTGAAAGTCCCCACACTCATATGTGGACACATGTGCTCGGAATCCAGTGGTTGGTTTGCTTTGCTTTTGCACCACAAACGAACTGCAGGGGTCAGATTCTAACTGGACTAAATTGAACCTTTTTCAAGAGATCTTGGTCTGGTTGTTTAGTTTGCTTTAAAGTCACCAAACCAACAGCACTGTGAATCAGACCAGGTTAGGTGTGGAAACACTACAACATTTCTGAGACATCAGAGAAGTCTAGAATCAACACAAGCTATGACAGCTATGATAAACCAAGTTCACTGCATGGGATTTTAGGTGCCCTCACAATATACAAAGAATCCTATTTTTATTTTTTAATCTCCTAATATATTTTCTTGTCTCGGATTGGATCAACATCAGTTACTGTTATAAGGCATTGATTGGGTATGTATTTATAAACACCTGTTGTTGGTGTTTTTCTGTTTGGGAAGTGGGGCTCTTATTGTCAATGTTGTTTTGTCTCATGTTCTTATTGTTTGTATGTCTGTTATAGAATTATCATTATTTAATTATTATTATTATAAAATCTATATAAGAATCACAAATGGACGTGATTGTGTCCAGAAAAGAATACCACCCTGAGGTGGTTAGTTCAATTTCCCATCTGCTGTAGAAATGAGATGTCACCATGTTCCCTCAAATTTTCTAGTACGAAATGAAAATGGTGTGCAGAAGTGAAGTACAGAAATCTCTGAAAAAAGAAAACGTTTTAAGAGGGGTCTGTATTCGATGGACAGATCCATCAGCTATGGTAGAGGAAGTCTGCTGTTAAAACCTTTATTCATTCTAACAGACACTTCTCAGGTCTTAGGTGCCTCTTAAGTGTTTTTATGGAGAATTTGAGAAACAGTTAGTTCAACCCAAAAGCTCCACCACAAAGAGGATATAAAGACAGGTGTGTATGTGTGTGTGTGTGTGTGTGTGTGCAGTGTATTGGAGGCTGGGAAAAGAAAAACCTCTCTGATTCACCCGGCAAAAGCTATTTATATGAGGATTACTCTCTCTGAGCAAGTCAGACAGGAACACTGCTGCACATCTAATTATTTAATTAGAGAGGCTGCCACACTGTGGGGGGTTGGGGGAGTAAAGGTGGGGAAGGGGGAAAGCAGGGATACTGATTGGGTGAAGCCACAGGGCCTGCCGATGTGCCCGGACACTCTCATTACTGCTGCAATTAGCACTTAAATTGGAGCTGTAAACCCTATCAATGGAGCTGTAATTGGGGATCCTGGAGGTATCTGGGACCACAGTGGCAAGACTCCTCATGGCACGTCAATGAGTAATGGTGTGTGTGTGTGTGTGTGTGTGTGTGTGTGTGTGTGTGTGTGTGTGTGTGTGTGTGTGCGTGAGTGCGTGTGTGCTATAATATGATCTGCATTAACCAAATGTGGGATTAGGCCCATTCTGAAGATCATTTTTTTTAATGTACAATATTCAAATGCAAGTAACCTATTTTTGCTGTTTTATTTCTGTGGTGAAGTAAAAGTAACATTAGTGATTTCAAAGGACAATCACATTCCCAACGTTCCCTCGGGATGATAATATTTGCACCTTACCTGGGCAATCTGAGTCGATTGAAACTCTTGGCTGACAATATCAGCAAAAATGCGTTCTTTTCCCATGCAGGCAGCAATCAGCTCAGGAAGTCCTTCGATTGGGCCACTGAAGCCTGTGTCTCTCCTCCCCTTCCTGTTTGCCCATTTCCTATGCAGTGATTGGAGGGAAAGGGAGAAATTCTTGGTCATGACGTAGCATCAGAACAAATACTACTCTACACTTCCTGCTGTGTTTCACCACCAGGCCTGCGTGTCTTTCTTTCTCATCCCTCTCTCACCATTTTAGTTGAGTTTGCACAAAATTATTTGACACTGTATGAAGGAAAATTCATGTGGTGTGATGAAAAATGAAACTGGTCAGACATTAATGAGACATAACAAGATGTAATGTTCACTGGTTTAAAGTACACCAAGGACAACGACATGGCAGATTAGCAACCTACTTGCTATAAATGACTGTATGGACATTATAGCTGTGAAGTGGCATTTACCTGAACAGATAGAGGTCTTGTTGTTCCACATGTGGCAGCGTCAGTAATGAGGAGTCGTGCAGCCAGCGACCCTGGACGATCATCTGCACCAGATTGCAGATACTGATGGCTGTAACAAGCCAACCTTCATTGGCAGCTACATCCAGCATTGCCTAAGGAGAAGAGAAAGTCAGTATGAAATCAACAATACATTAATCATGATTTCTAAACCACCTCTACCTAAGTCATCCAGTGTTGTGTGAGAAGTTTTTAATCCCCGGTTTTTGAAATTCCCAGGTTCATCCTAGAGTTCTGCCCCATTTTGTTGCGTAAAGTTTCAGGCTCAGGTTAGTTCTTTAGATACAATACAATGGCTTCAGAAAGTATTCAGACCCCAACAGATTTTTGCACACTTCACTGTGTATATACATATAGCATTTTTCTAGTCATATCTACCACTCAAAGCGCTTCACACCACAGGTCACATTCACATTCATATAGCACTTGTTCTATATATATGTACAAAGTGCCCTCTAACACATTCACACACATTCATACTCTGATGCTACATAGGGGGCAATCTGGGGTACTGGGATACTTCGGCATGCGGACAGGAAGAGCCGGGGATCGAACCACCGACCTTCCGGTTGGTGGGCGACTGCTCTAGCTCTTGAGCCACAGCTCAGAAGATATCAGTGGTCATGTAGAGTATCGCCTCACTGATTTAATACAAAGATTGACATAAAATGGAAGTTTTCTGCAAGAATCAATTCCATTGGAATAACTGCAAAAACAAATAAGAAAGGTGCGGAGAATCCAAATGTGATGAAGCTATTGTGACTTATTGACTGTGCTGCACCATTCAACTTAGTTTTCTTGAAACTCATAGCTCATTGCCTTGTTATAAGTATCCATTTATAAAAGGGCAGATTGTTATGAGGATCAAACCTGTCAATTAAAACGTTGTCCAGGGACATCAACGGTCTTGCATTGCATTCACTTTATGTACACTGTAAGTATCAGTAAAAATATACATTCATTCAATAAAAACAACCATAAAGAAACTGAAGACCAGAACCATTTCAGTAAACGGTAGCAGGAGGACACCAGAGAAATAACCACATCCATGAGCCATGCAATGTCTCTGCCAGATACACAGCATGGAAAATCACAAGCACATGTACATACACATACACACAAATACACACACTCTGAGCTGTGGACAATAGCTTGCAGACGTTTAGACACGGTCCTAACTTCAAACAGTACATACAAAGAAACTAAATAAACAGCATATCACACTTTAGGTGCAAAATAGCCTACACAGAAATCTCTGACTGAGGAAGTGATGGAGTAGCTGTCAGTGTTACCGACACTGTGATAACTGTGATAAGTACTAAGTTTTCTGTCCTCAAAAATCTTGTCTCCTGCCACTTTCAGTATCAACACTGAGTAGTAGAGTCATTGTGGCTGCCAGACAATGGAAAACCTGGGGGTTACATACAACCTCTGAACATCATGTTATTTATGAGATGGACCAGTAAGTTCAACTACAAATCACCTACTAATGTTTAACATTCCCCTTTTATTCTCTGCTTCATCTACAGCACAGCATTGCCCTCCAAGGTGTGCTCTCTTTTCATGTGCAGCACATAATTCAAATCTATTAGTGTTGTATTCATCTCTCACCATTTTACTTCATGTTGCTGTCATTAAATCACTCAGCTATTATTTTAATTAATGTTAGGGTAATGTCTAAACCTGCTTTCCTATTCTGATAAAACTCTTGAGCTCTGAATATACTGTGGAATTTAATGATGGCATAAACAAGAAGTGAATCAATAAACACCGGGAGGCTTTATTAAATAAGATAAGATAAGATCAGTGTACTTTATTGATCCTGTGAGGGAAATTCTTGCGTTACAGCAGCAGAGACAGCAACAACAGGTAACAACAACAAAATGAAAAATACTAAGAAGGATCTTAAAAATATATACAGGAAAATAATTTCGTTGCAAATTTACAATTCACAGTAACCATCTCAATGATGAATAAATATAGTTAATATATTTTCATCTGAGAATGGATGTGCAAAACTGGCAGTGAAGTATGACTAACTAGTCCAGCTGTGTGTTTCACCACAGACTTCATCAGGTTAACCTGCTGTTATATGATTCCTGCTTTTATCAGCACTTGTGAAGATACTTTGTCAATAATCTTACTTGGTGAATTTTTTATGTCTATATTCAGATTCTTTAAAAAATATATTATGTAATACTATTACTACCATTATTAAGAATTAAAACATATCTAAATAGTCTAATCAAAACAATTATATATGTATTTGACACACTGAAATAAAAGGTGTAGCCTACTTACTTGCTTTAAATACTTCAAGTGCAGATTCAGAACTATAAAGTTCAGCTTCACTTACATGATATACACATAAAGCTGAACTGGGAGTTTGAGACTATTGACACTGACATGACACCTTCAGCTTGTTGCTTCAGAGAAGGCTAATCACTGTGTTGGTTTTTTGACTGCAAACAAACTTTTCATGATTGTATACACTTTTCACTCACAGTAAGCCCTGAATGTGTTAACACAGCAGTTACACTTTCTCTCACATGTTGATCGGTTTAGTGAGAGGCCACAGCTCTGTACAAATGCTCCACTTTGATAAAGTGATGACTCAAAGATTTATTAATCATTTATCACATAAGTCATTTGTTGATGCTGTATATCAGCTGCCCAGTGAATCCTACCTGACAGATTCGAATGGCGTTGTCCAGTACTGTCTTGGTATCGGTGGTGTAGTCACTGCAGGGTAGCTGGGCGTGGCTGAAGTGGGCCTGCAGGAGCAGGTGAGTCTTGGTGTGGGCGCTGTCATAAGAGTGGGGGTTGACCTGCAGTGGGAGCTGCTGAGCCAGCTGGCTGTTCAGCTGGTCTTCATTGTGTCTGACAGGCAATTCGGCATACTCCTCTGCATCCTGAGAGACAGAGATCAAAAGTGAAACAGGAAGTGTGACGCATGCTACAGCCTTTTTAATCTGAGCATCTGTACTCTAACAGCTGCATCTACCTTCCCAATGTTCTGTTTTTCCCTGTTTGGAAAACCAGCTTTCCACTGGGATTCTATTCATCAGGCCTAATGAAGACTAAATCCTGCCAACCTGCTTATTAAGGACTGGGAGATTAAAGATTAAAATTGTTTTAAGAAAACTTCTGAGAATGTTAAACACTGAATGACAAAGACAGAGTGAACAGACACACTGGGTCACTGGTAAAATGATGATGATGGTCCATCAGTCTCCTCTTTGTGCTGAGGCTGTGCGTTCAGCGTTGGTTGTAATTCTTATACAGATTGATGCACAGACACGCATGGCACCTCTCCTCTAATTCACTCCAGTTCAACTTTGGCTGATGTACTCCCATCAACAGGCTGTGCTGGAGGCATCTGTCACAGCCTCCCCCCAATTGTTAGGCTCCATCTATCATTGACCAAAGCCAGTGTTGCAAAAGCTAGAACCTGAAAAAAGGACCTGAGGGGGTGGGGGCTGGGGTGAGAGATAGGAGTAGAAATGATCTCTGAATGATTTATCTTTCAGTGCTGTTGTGTCTTCATATGGATGTGCTGAAGAGAAAGACTATAGATCTTTAAGCAAACATAACCTCCTACAAGTCCATGCTGCCTCACACCCTCTGATAGTAACCTTCACTGAGACGGAGGACGACGACGAAGCACTTGGAAAGACTGGAGCTTAAATGCAGTAATTGCACTGCAGAGAATAATCTGAAAGACAGGTCCATAGTACAACGGCTACAAAAACACATTTCCAAGTTTTACAAAATTATAGATTTCTGAAAAAAGGACAAAAAAGGACATGTGGCAGGTGAAATGCCCTTTGTCTGTTCTATCACTCAGCAAGACAGACAGGCCATTTGATAAACAAAACTATAATTTCTACACATTTCAAATCAATAAGAGAAAACTTGACAAAACCTGGCTCTGGAGGGACCTAGCAGGATGCTAACAGGGAGCTAACTGTCACGGTGCTGCACTGTTCCTGTGAATGGCCGTGGTTTTAGCGGCTTCGGTGGACATGCCCCCAGCGTCTCAGAGCAGAGAGCTTATTTTTTCAAGATTTTTACCGATTATTTTTTAACAATTCAGATTTAGCGGAGTGGTTAGTAGCACATTTTTCTGTGCTGTGACTAACTCAGAACCATAGACAGTCTATGCTCAGAACGCATAAGTATTACATAGTAGTAGTATTATTACAGACTTTAATGATTTAGAAACTGAGCTTGTCAGGTTTGTTAGAATATACACATCTATTCACATTAAAATGTTAAGTTTGATCTATTACAGCTTGGAGTTTATGTTCATATTTGTACTTAGTGTAGCTGTATTCAACAGAATAAATCCCTGAGATCTGCCAGGTCAGAAAGACAAGAGGTCAGATGATCAGACAGAGGTAAACAAGACAACAGTTTATCCAGATTATCTAAACCACTTCATGTGGAGGTAAAGCAGAGAGTGAGCCATTTTTGCTCATCAACCTACACTCCATAACCCATAAGTCAAAACATGTATTTTTAAAACTTTTACAAATTTAATAAAAATCAAAAACTCAAATCTCATATTTACAAAAGTATTCAAAGGACTGCAGACTGACCTCTTACATTGGTTGCACTGCACCAGCACATAATTTAGGTGCATCCAGAAATGTTCACTGCACCTTTTGGTGCTGTAATAATACGCTTTAAGCGTCACCTTTTTTGTCAGTTCCTATACACTCTTCTAATGTAAGATTTACCTAGATTGAAACTGAGTGATCTATCTACCTGCCTGGGTGGGTTGCCTAAGTAGAGCCTATGTATGGGAAACACTGGGAATTAGGCACTGTACCAGGGGACAAGGGAGACAGAATAGAATAGATTTATTGTCACTGTTTTTTCTTACAATGCAACTCTTACAATGACAGCACAGATCAATATAAAATGTCAGAAGAATATATAAATGTTAAAGAGAGAGAGGGACAGACCTGCTAAATGGTGCAATGGTGCGACCTCTTGACAGTTTTTTCATTATGTGAACAGTTGTACTCTGGAGCCCTGCCTTTGCTGTGGCAGTCCAAATTATGAAAAGGTACATCGTGTTACCGTAGATTTTCCTTGAGATGTGTGTAGAACTGGAGTCTATCTATGGCACAGTGAATTGACTGGACTTGTTTCAGAAAGGCAAACACCTGTTTATATAAGGTCCCACATGTCAGGACAAGAACAAAGTGGTGAATACAGTGGTCTCATTAATTGTGAAATGGAAGAAGTTTGGAACCAGCAGAACTCTTCCTAGAGTTGACCATCTAGCCAAACTGAGAAACTGAAGCTGCACTGAGTAAGTGAGTGATTCTCTGGTCTGATGAGACAAAAACATAAACTTTGGGCAGAACTCCAAACACTATGTCTGGTGAACACCAGGCATTACTATTAACCTGGGTACTACCATCCCAAAGGTGAAGCATGGTGGTGGCAGTACAATGCTATGGGGGTGCCTCTCAGTGGCAGGAATAGGGAGACTGGTTAGAATTGGGAGACGGATGAATGCAGCCAAATGCACAGAGGTCCTTGAGGAAAACTGTTCCGTTCAAAGTTGTAACTGGGGCCACAGGGGCTTTAGTACTGAGTCAAAGGTCTAAGATACTACAGCAAATGAGAGATTTCAGTTTTTGATGTTTAACAAATTTGCCAAATTTTCACATTGTTATTATGGGTTACTGAGTACTGATTGATGAGCAAAAACTGCAGTTTTAACAATATAAAATGAAATCTACAACACAAGTAAGGGTGTAACAAGTGAGGGCTCTGCCTGCTTTCTGAGGCCACTGTATATGACATTTAGTTTCACTGCTTTGTTTTACAAAGTTCATGTTTGATGCGGTTTGATTTCCCTGTGAGAATGCTGCCATCTTAGGAAGCAGAAAACAAATACACCAGGGAAGAAAACAGAGACAAAGACAGGCTGACTGGTAGCATAGTGCTCAGAGAGGAAAACGTGAGTAGGGAGGGGGTGGGAGGTGGTGGTGTAGTGAGGCGTGGGTGTTGCTCATTAGTGGCCACGCTGCAGCAATTAGGGGGAACTGGGAGAGCATGCCAGTGCTTTGTAGCTAACAGAGGGGGAGTGGACGGGGCGGCAGGGCGGCTGGCCTATTGTATCGCAGCTTGTTGGGGAGGGAGGCAGCCAAGCATGGCATGCCTTGGTCTGCTTCCAACTACATGTGTGCAATGGAGAGTGATGTTAACTGTCTCAGAGTAGACTTACTCCATATCTTAGCATCATTACTGAAGCCAGGTTCAAATACTGAACATCAAATTGACTTACCATAAAAGTTAAAGCTGAATCAAATCTAAAAACACACAAGAAATGCTAAATCTTTGTGTAAAATTAAACTTTTTTTAAAGCCATGTTGTACTTTTGGCCACAATTGACTTCAGTGTACAAAAACAAAACAAAAAAACACATCAGTTAGCCTGACTGTTCTAACTGGTGGTTAAGATGACAGATGACATTGTTGGTTTTGGTCATTTCAAGGGATTTGTTGATAAATTACACTGGCCTTATCCCCTGCCATGACTGCAAAATGATCAAAATAATTTTTTAGCCATTGAAAATGCTTTTAATTTTTAAACCAGCATCTAATTATTAAGATCTGCATCGACACACACGGTGACAGATGAGGAATACATGTGGCATAAATTTCACTTAAATAAGTGCAGGCAATCACTGTACTTTTACCAAAAAATGACCCAATTCTAGAAACATTTTCAAACAAGTTTGACTTTTTTTCACTTTTTTCACTTGCTGTTTTCAGAAAATAGGATTTTTGAACTCAACAGCAGCTTAAAAAGAATATTTTCAACAGTGATGAAATGCACCACAAATCATTACAAAGAGAAGATATATAAGCCCATTAGAAGCAGTAGTAAAAAAGCTGTATGTTGTCATCCCCCCTCAGAGAAAGGTGTGAAACCACCGTGTCTTGTGTTGACCCAACCAATCAGAAGCCAGAGTGTGGATGACCTCACTGCTGGGATGCACAAGGTCAATAAGTAAAAGGAAGAGGGCGACAGATCACACTAAATCTCGAGAATGAGGAGAGTTAATGAAGCTCAGACAAAGGTGCTAATTTGATAGCAGGGAGTAAAGTGTGCGTGTCCATGTGTTTGCATGAACATTTCCTGATGTATCTTGTATTTTCAAATTTCTAAAAAGTTGCAAATTTATTGCTCTATTGTTATGTGTCTTTCAAACAGCAATCTTTTACATAAAGATCTATAGCTGTCAGATACTGAAGGCAGAGATGCAGTGCCATATGGTTATGAGTGGGCTACAACATAATGAAAAAAAGAAGGAAAAGTAAACATAGCCAAAGTGTGTACTGGTTCAAAACAATTAATTAGCACTAAATTCTTGTTTATATCGAACAAAATCAATATTTAGTGTAATGCACTAAAAATAAGTGCAGTCTTATTTTTCATTTGCACTTGTAACTTATGTTTTTTTTTGCAGACATTTAATTGGAAAATAGTTTGTGAGAAACAGATTTGTTTAATTGCTTGACTCCCATTTAGCACACAAGCACCTGTGCACGCACAAACCATTTCCCACACCATGAGCAAAAGTGGAAGAAAAGGTATAGACATTATGCTATCCTGACTGTGCATACATAGGTACAGCACATGGAGTTGTGTTGAAAATATTATAGCCTGAATCTAGATTTGTGCACTGTACTGACCAGCAGCTTAAAACAGGGAGCATCACTGCAGCTCCAACAGCACAAAAAACTTTAAACTACAAGACAACTACAAGACTACAACATCAACCAGGAACTTGACTAGCTCCATCAATACTCTGACCTGGACTTAGTAAAGACACAGTGGCAGTACACACAATCACTGTTAATTTCTGACTGAAAGCATCAAGCCCAGTGCACACACCTGAGTACGTACAGTGATCAGCCACAACATTAAAACCACTGACAGGTGAGGTGAATAACACTGATTATTCCATTCCAATGGCACCTGTCAAAGGGTGGTAGATATTAGGCAGCCGGTGAATGACCAGTTCTTGAAGTTGATGTGTTAGAAGCAGGAAAAATGGACATGTCCAACACAAATGGACAGGCGTAAGGATCTGAGTGACTTTGACAGGGGCCAAATTATGACGGCTAGATGACTGGGTCAGAGCATCTCCAAAACATCTCCAGTATGCAGTGGTTAATGCCTACCAAAGGTGGCCTAAAGAAGGACAACCTGTGAACTGACAACAGGCTCATGGGCACCTGAGGCTCACTGAAGCGTGTGGGAGTGAAGGCTGACCTGTGTGGTCTAGTCCCATAGAAGAGCTGCAGTAAGAAAAACTGCTGAAACCTTAATGCTGGCTATGATAGAAATCTGTCAGAAGACACAGGGTGGTAACTCAGTGTAGCTGCAGACTGGCCATAGGGCCCAGTCTGACAATACTGACATCAGGATAACTGCCCTCTCTCAATGAACTGTGTCAAACGGTACCTTCAGACCAGACGACACAGTGCGCATGCAGCTTTTTGGCAGATCTGGTAGATGGACATAGTAAGTGGTGACAGAACAACAGCAGCTGTATGTTCACAGTGTGAAACTCACTGTCAGAATGGAGAGCAACTCATGGATGGACAGCTCAGCCTTCAGTCGCTCTTTAAACATGCGGATGGTCTGATGCTTCAGGTAGTAGTAGGAGGCAATGCGACCGTAAGTCAGCGGCTCAATGGTCCGATCATCCTGGAGCATTAATGGAAATAAAAATTAGACCAACAAAAGCTCGATCTCATGTTAAACTAATTTGTGTCATTTTACTGACTTCAAACTTACTTTAAAAAATACTACACACACTTACCTCTTTTATCTCCATGCAGTAAGAGCACTCAAGGTCCCGTAGGCTTCTCTCCACCAGGCTGGACAGGTATTTGTTTATGGACTCGTGGCTGATGTCTTCTAGGTTGTAGTAACTATAAAAACAGCACATAGAGGGTGATTACAAAAAAGTGACTTCATGTCAAAATACAAGAAAAAAGCCCTTTTGTCATTCTGTGTTTTGTTTTTCTGCCTACATTTTTATGTTTAAATCCATCCATAAACCTGCTCAGTGGAGGTATAAACTGCTGCATAAAAGAGGCAAGAAACAGTCAATAGTACAGCATGTCTCATGAGCAAGTCATGAAGTTATTGTATGGTTAGCAAACACTGGACTAAAGCTACCAAATTTCTGACCGACACATATTAACAGTGAGCTGCCCAGCTACATTAGTTCACCAACCAGCCCTGCAAGTTGTCACTAAACTACTGTTACCACCTATTTTGAAAGAATATTGAATAAACGTCAGTGTGGCACTTCCTGCTGTGACCAGGGGTTTATCCCCATTTTGAAAAAACTAACTATACTAGCTGGAGTACATGATAGAAAAAGTTGTCCAGGTTTATAAATATTCACATAACCAGGAGTCTCATTTCATGTTATGTACCTGTAAACCAGTAATACAGAAAATATGAAGAACACTGTTATGATGATTTACACTCTGACAGGAAAGCAAAAATCTGACACTCATAGTTGACGGATAAACCAAAACGGTTTTGTCCTGAGGTAATTCACTTGCTGATTACCTGAATAATGCTACAAACATTTAGACAAGGATATTATCAACCACGTTTCCCTTTGTTCCAACTAGGATATAACAGACTTGGTGGTGGTTTCCTTTACCGAGCTTTTCTCTCCTTAATTATGTAACTGAATCATGGAACCTCACTGATGATGGAACCTGAGTGGGGCCCGATGGAAAACCCAGATAACAATGGCTGAGTAAAATGGCTTGGCACTACTGTATCTACACAAAGGTTAGATTCTTGTACACACTGTTGTGTTACAGAAGGAAAGCACCAGCTGAAAGAAAAATGGCCAGCCCTTGCCAGCAAATGACTCCCAGGTTAGACTGTTATTACCTGAAATAAGACAACCAGTGGCCAAAATGGGTTCCATGCTTAGCTCTGCAAAGTAAGAGCTACCATATGAGGCTCAGCAGATGTGTAATCAAGGACAATCTTCATTAGCTTATGATGCCAATATTTGTGCATGATGTGTGCAAGTCAAATAAAAGAGTGAAGGAAACCAGGCACAGTTTCATTAAATCTGGTAGAGACAGTAGAAACTGGTAGAAACAGATGCTAAAAATCCCACAGTAAGTAATCCAATGCCATCTAGTTCTCTAGTGTCAGTTAATGATCGTATTTCATGCTTTCATCTCAGAATGAACAGTAGTAATGGTCTATAATTGGGCTACCCAAAGACATTTGTCACAGAATGGGTAAAATGCTCATTTGTAAAATGCTGAAATGTAAGCTGTGATAAAGTATTAATATGACACCTTTGTTTACCTCAGAAAATTGCAAGCTAAGAGGAAGTACTAATGTGATATCAAAAATAGCCTATATACAAATCTGGATCTGTGTTCAGAGCGCCAACTCATCATCATGGTGCTATATGGCTGATATCATGATCCATCCATTATCTATACCGCTTATCCGTAAGGGTTGTGGGGGCTGGAGCCTATCCCAGCTGACAGTGGGCGAGAGGTGGGGTACACCCTGGACTGACTGGCAGTCCATTGCAGGGCCAACATACACAGACAGTCACCATTTAACCTGCATATCTGTGGGAGGAAACTGGAGAACCTACACAGGGAGACACAGGGAGAACAGAGAAGCCCTGGCCAAACTGGAGCTTGAACCCGGAACCTTCTTGCTGTGGGGTGACAGTGCTAACCACTGCACTGTGCTACCGTGCTGCCCTTTGATATTGTGATATGAAACTTTTTTTTTGCAAGTAAAAATTGGTACTGGTAGTATTGTGAACATTATGATATGGCACAGCCCTAATCCCAAGACATTTCCAGGCTGATAGGATTTATAATCCCCCAGCCTGCTCTGGATGTACTTGAAAATATTTCCACAGGGATGCATCCAGATCAGATCCCAAAACTCTCCTTTCACTGGTCAGTTGAGGCTGAGGTGGCCCCTCATAGGGTCACCCTCTCTTTGCAGGGTGAGCCCAGCCACCATGCAAAGGAAAGTCATGTAATGAAATTCCCCCCAAGCATACCTGATATATCATGTTCAAAAAAGTGGGGTGGACATAAGCTCATTGTGACCTTAACTTTGACCACCAAAATCTAATGAGTTCACCCTAATGTTCAAGAGAACGTTTGTAAAGAAATTCTCTCAAGGTGTTCCTGACATATTGTGTTCATGAGAGCAGGACATGTGGACGGACTGACAACCTGAAAACATAATGCCTCTGGCCATAACTATCACTGGCATGGAGGCTTGACAGAGGGAATCACAGCAAGGATGAATACCAATGAATAAGTTAACAGGTGGAGAAAAGATATTAGATGGAAGTCATTTTTTTAGTTATCTGCATAATGCATTCAAACCAGGGCCCACTGAAAAATTGCCAACTTCTCATATTACATTAAAACAAATATCTTCATGATCATCATAGAAAATCATTAATTGTGCAGTTAGGAGCGGGGGGAGGGGGCTTCACAGCCACACTCACAGGCTGCAAGCAGCAGTTGAGATGGGTGATGGCCATTTTTATTGTGTGTTTAATGTAAAAGGATTTCTTTAATTTCCATTGCTCCACATGTTAACAGCGCACAATTCTGAGCGTTGAATGTGTTTTTTACTGAACCCATTTTACAGGTCTTTAGTGGTGGCAGGGCACGTCTGATTAAGTGATGGCCATTAGCATCATTACCATTAGGCTCCTGATGGCACAGGGAGTCAGCCTGCAGATGTTTATGACACCCATGGGACCCTGTGGGTGTATTTGTGTGCACCTGTGTCTGTGGTGTGGGTGTGGTGTTATGAAATAAAACATAGCCACACTGAGACAATGGTGTCAGGGGATAAGAGGCAAAATTTTAAATACTGAATATCATTTCATGTAACCTGAAGCTTAAGATTAAAGAGCATGCACAAATGCCAGATATGTTTGTCATACTGGAACCAAATTCTATACTGTTTTATTAAAATGCTAAATAAATGACAAAATGGGACGGCTGTGGCTCAGGAGGTAGAGCGGGTCGCCCACTAATCGGAAGGTCAGCGGTTCGATCTCCGGCTTCTCTAGTCCGTGCCAAAGTATCCTTGGGCAAGATACTGAACCCCACGTTGCCCCCGATGTGTGTATCATGTGAATGGGTGTGGATGTGTTAGAGCACTTTGTGCATAGAGCAAGCGCTGTAGAGTTACTGTTCCTTTGCTTGAAAAGATGCCAGGTGAGGTGAGTTTGGTATCTGATCAGGATGTCTCTAGAACACCTGCATGTGGAGGTTTTCCAAGCATGTCCAACTTGGAGGAGACCCCAGGCAGACCCAGAATGAGCTGGAGTGAAAATAAATCTCATTTGAATTAGCTATGGCTTGGGTGGAGGTGGAGGAAGAAGCTAGGGAGATAAGAGTCTAGGCTACTTTGCTTAGAGTGCTACCACTGCGACATGGACATCGGATAAGCAGCAGAAAATGGATGGATGGGAATTAAATTCCAAATCAAAAATCAGATGTATTTAATAGGAAAAAATCTTTCTATTAGTTGTCAGCACTGTCTAATTGATAGAGTAATATTATTATTATGAATACCAAATTCATACAGTAATAGTAAATAATAACAATGTACTACCAGTACAATTCTAATACTACTGCTAGTAATAATACTACCAGTAATAATCTTGTAATTGGTGACGTAATAGTGGTAGAAGTATTCCTATCCAGGGTCTCAGTGGTGGTGAGTTTAAAACTATTTTTGAGGCTTTTTGTCATTTTAAACTTTTGGTGAGAGACAGTGAAGTTTGGTGAGATACAGTAGGGGAATGATATAAATGGTCCAGGTCATTTCTCTGAGGAAGCCTTCCACCAATACAGTCCTAGACAAACACTGAATTTTTGTCATTGATTTGCTGAAAATGTTAGACTTTGAATATTGGCCTAAACCCTCAACTGTTTCACATACCTGTATTAGTAGAATCCCATTGCCCAGCCTCAGTCAGGGCCTGATAGGTAAATGTGGGCTGACAGCCGTGCAAATACCAACAGGCTGGAATGTTCTGGAATAGTCTCTGTCTACACAGCAGATGTTTGACTTAAGAACACTGCACTCCTCTGACCAGGTTGTGAGAGCAGGCTAAGAATGTGTGCATGTGTTTGTGTGTTTGCCTTATCTTTTGATCTGCTAAACTGCTGCTGTTGGTAATGATAAACAGTGTGAGGAGGTTTTCCCAACCTGGGGTTCATCACCAGACGTCTGAAGAAATATGTCCAGGTGATATAGTCCATTGCGTCCTGTTTGGATGAGATGGTTCCTGCAGCAATCTCAGCATTCAGATGGTCAGACAGCACAGTGAGGAGGCTTGGGACAAAACACACAATCACAGAGAGAACACTTACAGCTAGATTCAGATTTACAATAGAATGTATTCTAATTTAGATCTGTGTACTAATTATTAATGATCAGTGGAGCTGGACTTTTAATCTCAATACTTTAGCACCAAATGAATTGCAAACAATTAAAAATGAATTCACTTTCCAAACAAAAAAAATTGGTTTCAGGTTATTCATTGAAAGAATGTTGCTTTCATCTGTCTTTTACTATTGTAAATTTAACATCTTTGGTTTTGGACTGCTGGTCAGACAAAACATAACATTTACAGACATCACCTTGGACTCTGGGAAACTTTGATGTACATTTTTCTGTTTCTGGCATTTTACAAAAAACAATTAATCCCTTCAATGAGAGAATGACTGGCAGGTTAATGGATTGCTGCACTAAGTTTCAGAAACGGTTAGATACTGACCTCTGGTATTAAATGTCATAAGCCTGTTTACCTCTTTTTTTGTTTTAAATCATATAGTTTCTGATTTAAATAAAAATGTTGCCAGTTTTAGACTATTATTTTATTCAGGCAAACGTCTTGCACTGTGGCTTATGTTTAGACAACAATCAACATTTGAGAAGTTCACCTCATTTCAGTAAAACATGGGTGTGTTAAAAAAAAAAAGTACATTCCTCAAAATAAACTTTAAAACTTTAATAAAGTTTGGTATGAAAGTCAGTATCATACTGGCACTAGCATTGACATTTTTCAAACAAGACCCCGCCATCAAATGTGTATGGCATTTTTTTTTTTGCAAATTGTATAAAGATTCATTTCTAATACAGACTCAGTTTTCAGTCTTGTGTGTCTCGTGGGACTGAATGAATGTAGAACAGGTGGGATTTCATCATTATTGGGGTGGCTGTGACTCAGGAGGTGGAGCGAGCCATCCACTAACCAGAAGGTCAGTTGTTCCACATGTTGAAGTGTCCTGGGCTATGATACTGAACCTTGGGCAGGATCCTGAATCCCAAATTGGCCCTGATAGCTGTGCCATCAGGTAGAAATGTGTGTGATAGGGAAGCACTGTGTATAGAAGTGCTGTATGAATGTGTGTGTGAATGTGACTTGTAATGCAAAGCGCTCTGAGTGGCCATTAAGACTGGGAAAGTGCTATATAAATGCAGTCCATTTACCATTGCAGTCCATTATCCACAGGGTGTGCTCTCATTTGATGAATACTACTCTGATCACACTGGCAGTATACACCGATCAGCTACACCATTAAAACCCCTGACTGGTTTTAATGTGGCTGATCAGTGTATATATGTATATTATGTACAGATGTAAAAGGCCTCTGGGCTTTGACATAGAAGACAATGATGTAATCCTGTTAACCTAGATAACAAACGTGGCTGTTACCTGGACTCAACAGGGAAAGGCTCATAGAGGAACTTCTTGTAGAAATCCTTCTTGATGTCGTGGACGAGAATAACTGCTTTGCCCTGGTCATCAAACTGAGGTCGACCTGCTCGCCCCATCATCTGAAGAACATCTATACACACACACACACATGCGCAGTTGTGTCTCCATGACATTATAGTGACTTACATTCATTTCCCGTGGACTTACTCTAATCTTGATTGAGAATACTTCCACTTAAATGCAGGACTATGTACCTGTAATGGGGTAGTCCACATAGCGCCTGGATTTGCCATCATAGTATTCAGTTCCCTTGACAACCACCAGGTGAGCGGGGAAGTTCACCCCCCAGGCCAGAGTACTGGTGGCAATCAAAACCTGAAAAAAGAGAAGAGAAATTACAGCAATGATATAACTGGGGTAAACTTGACACAAATCAAAAGAAAAATACACAAAATATGAAAATGACATGAAAATACATGTATGGCTAAACTGAGAATATCCAGTGTTAAGAGTGCTCCATCGACAACCACTGTAGCACTTATCATTTCTGCAGTAAAATATCATCAGGCAAACTTAAAAACACTGTTAAAAGGTAAGCCAAGTATTCAGTATAGGTCTGGTGACCAGGGAGAAGATGTACCTGAATCTTGCAGTTGACAAACAGCTCCTCCACAGTCTTTCTGTCTCTTTCATGCAGGCCTGCGTGATGCATGCCGATCCCAAAGGCCAGCGTCAGCTTCAGGTTAGAGTCTCTAACTGTGGCGATAATGTCCTCTATCTACAGACAAACCACAGCACAGAGAAAAATAGATCACCGAAAGACACAAATCCAGTTACAAAACTGACTGGGAGGAATCATATACGAGGGGGCTTCAAAAAGTTTGTGGAAAAAGTACATAGCTAAAAATCAGGGATTTTGATCTCAATGCACCTGTACGTTCTCATACTAACGTGTCATAACATGTTCTAACATGAACCCTTAAATACATGTTGCAACGCAAAAATAAACATCATAACTTAAACCATTTTTAAACTGTCCACTAACTTTTTGAAGCCCCCTCGTACAAGGACATGCCTGAAGGTTGATCTGGCAGACAATGACAATGTAACATAAACACATCAAGAGTTGCCCCAGTTTCACAGTGACGTGCTGGCAGACAGATACAACGCTGAAGGAAAAGAGTCTGAAAAGGTGAAGTTAATTTGAAAAAAATACACACACCTATGGCTCTCTTGACAAGAGTTTGATGAGAACACTGATACCATTCTCATGTCTATGCGGTATATGAAGCTACAGACAACATCTTAGCGTCTTAGCAAGACCGGAAACAGGGGAAAGCAGTTATCCTATCTTTATCCAAATTAACAAACACCTCTAAAGCTCACTAATTAACACATCAACATATTATTATATCTTGTTTGTATAATGCATACAAAAATCAAAGTGTGAAAACATGTTGTATTTTTACATGGGGTGACTGCATGTGCTGGACTACTTGGTAGGGGACTAACTTCTTGAAGTTTTCTCTGGTTGCCTTGTAGCCTAAAAGTAATGACAAGACTCCATACGGACAGTGTGGTATTGATCTAACTCTGGGAAAAAAAACAAATAAGCATATTTCCCCAAATGTTAAACTTTTCTTTTAAAGTATTACTGTTGGAAGAGTTTTGTTCTCATTATCAGAGTTGAGATAATCTCAGGTAAAAAAGGCATTATTGTTTTCTGTTCCCCAAATGTTCCTTTTTGTTTTGACATGACACACATAGACAGATGAGAAATGTAAAGTCATGAATAGCTGGGGACATCTCCATAATCACAGTTATTTAGTTGCAGACATGTGGCTGATACGCATTACTCTCCTCTTCTTCCAGTAGAACTAAGGCATCTTGTCTGGTACTATACAGATCTAATGTCTTCCAGCCAACGTAAACATGTTGTGGGTTGAAAGAAAAAAAAAGTGAGCTGAGCTTTGCCAGGGCAAACAGACAGAGTAAGTGGAGCTCAAATGTGGGAGTAAATGGAGATGGGCACAACAGCTGGCTTCTGCCCACATTGTGTTATTTGTATTTTAAAAATGGAGGAATAAAATGACAAAAAAAGAACACAAAAATGCATAGAAAAATTCTAGTGAGATACAGTATGTACCATGTGCCACCAATAAAAACCAATAATGCAGTTAATACTGGATGATTATCACGTACACAGGACACAAAATCATCAAGAAAATCTGTATTTTCAATGACAGTTTTCATTACGTTTTTAAGTACTGAACTCAGCAGTTCAGTGTACTTGAAGAACAAAATAATGAAATAAATAATAAGATAAATAAGAAAAAAAATAGTCCTCAATAAGAAAGAGAATATAAGAGAGTGAGTGAAAATCCAACCCTGAGAGAAGGGGTTGAGGGGTTTCAGGCAGCAGCAGAGAGAAGAAAGAGCTGTCAGGTCGGAGAGAGGATTCGGGGCAGTGGGTGACCCCTGATGAGAGTTAAGCAGCTATCGCCAGAAGCCTGTCAGTCAAACAGCAGGGAGCTGAGCTGCTACACGGGCCAGAGCAGAGAAGCAGCAGGCAGCAGCATATATCAGCAGAACACACACAAAGGCTGTGGGCTGTGCTCATACATATAGAAACTGGACCTATGTTCTAAGATGAAACATATTTGCATTGGAAAGCCAATTCAGGACTTTGTAATGATTTCACATGTATTATTTTTAAACTGGAGTATGTCTTAAATAAATACTCTTCTCCAGGTTTACTTATACTAAACAGAGAAGATGATGATTGAAATGATTATCAGGGACATAGTTTTCCATAAGCTATTTGCTATTTCTGTCAAATTATAGCAAATAGTAGGCATAATTTCCTCTAGAACATCAGACCTCAACCTATATAGAGCTATAAAACAACGACTCTTTGTGCCAGAGAGCAGTACAGAGGTTTTGTGACAATGTGGCACATAATTCAAAGCTCAGTACTGCTTTGCCATTTTGTTTATTTTTGGTATATGTCATTAAAGTATTAATGACATATGTGCCATATGTCTGTATGGAGAAAACAGTTACTATTAGTGACTATTTACTCAGACTTAAAGCTCATAAGCAGCCCCCAATGGATGCAACGCCCCATTAAACTCTTCAAAGTTGTATGTAATTTTGTTCTGAAAACCAGCAACTGGTTTTAACATTGTGGCTGATCAGTGTACATGTTCATGGGGTATCTACAATGGAAAGAATTCATCTGCTGGGAAGCATGAATGTGCTAACCACATTCTATGGCAACCTGACCATTAGATTTTGATATTTTTTGAATACCAGCGGTGAAACTGAGTCTCATGGTGGAGATAAAAATGTAATGGGATCAGCACAGTCTTTGTGAACCATCCTCTGTGGACTGTGACATATACAGCTAATTACAAGGAAATCTGGACAGTTTCTGAGATGTCCTGTCATGGACCGAAATGGTAAAGAGACTGACCAACTGACCAACCATACTGACCATCTTATGCCTGCCCTCCACCTGGATAGTTAATGTCTGGTGTCTGTGTTATACTGCAGCACAACAAAAAGTTCATTTCCCATTAGTTTTTAGCTTGCATAAGAAATAGCTTCTAGCTCTGCGGTATATTTATCTTTCAGTAAGTATTGTTTGAATTATGTTTTAACAATGACATAGAAACCGGAAAACCTGATATGGCGGTCCCATATATGTGCTCAAGCAGATTTTGGTCCAAGTGTCATTCAGTATGAGTGTGTCCTATTTTGCAAGCTCATTGCCATGGGAAATAAATGAGTACTATTTGTTACCATTCTGACACATCAAAGGACAATAAAATTGTAATATTATACAGTTAAAATTCGCTCAGCTCCCAACATCACACCCCTGGGCGCAGTCTGAGTCTCGGCAGCTAGTGCCAGCATGCAACATGATCTGCATCATGTCACTTCTAAGGTCTTCTGATTGTGCATGTGTTAACAGAAGATTAGGCACTGCTGCCAACTAGGCAAATACAATCTAATGGCCTAATTGCAGACAAGAATGGTGGGTGGGTGGGATCAATGTAGACTATACTGTACAGTATATGACTAAAAGGTTGAAACAGTGCTCAGTTAATGACCATGTGTCTGACAGAGTCTAGAGTACAAATCCTAATTGTGTGTTGGGTGGAGCATTGCCAAAAAAGATGGATGACCTACACAGAGTTTATGTTAGCCAAAAGGATATCGAAAGGATAACTCTGATATTTTGGAACCTGGACTTTATTCTATCATGTAAATGACTGATAGCTACAGAAAATCTTTGAAATCGGTGCATTATTAATAGAGAACAGTGTACCCTGCAATGGCTACCAGACTCCATTGCCAAAAACAGTAATTTTACTGAGCAGAACACAGGAACTACTGGAATACCACTGCCTCGATTGGTTAGTTGGCTTAAGTTATTGTTTGACTTTCAGTGGTGGAAGAAGTATTCAGACCATTTACAGAAGTGGAAAACTGTAACAAACTAACAGACCGGGGCAGGGGAGTTTCAGTTGCTCTTGTGTTCTGCTCAGTAAAATCACTGTTTTTGTCAAAGGAGTCTGGAGGGGGTTTAAAAAACAATGTTTCTGGTTAATAAAAAGGTCTTTGGAATCCTAAGGAATCCTATCCATAATGTTGTTGTAGAATTATAATAACAATCTGAGTCTGTCAGTGACTAAACCAACCATTTTAGTTTACATTGCAGCAGCTGTTTGTGATGTCCATGTTTACATATATTCTGCAAAAATGTGGTTTTACCTCCACTGTTTGGTACGTGACTCAGCTCGACTCGCATATCAACATTTAACATGACTCCAACATGTCTAAGCGGACATCACTTAATGAGTTCAGTCCTGGTGACTACTTTAAATAAATTCCATTTGTTGGATCATCACATATGTGCTTTTGTTTAAATGTAGGCTGTTATATGGCCAGTAGTTGTTCTATATAGCTGGTATTTTTGAATATTAATGGACATATTGGCTGTTAAAAAAAGGCTAGTGTAAAGTCTGCTCTGTACTGTGCCTGAATGCATCCTGTGTGACACAGATCAAACACTGAGGCTCTCATTATGCCTACTGTGTAGACACAATATCAGCGTACCTCTCTCTCGTCCTGATGCAGCCACTGTTTGGGGTTGTCCTCTGTGGCCAGGTAGGCAATAAGGTCCAGGGCAGTCAGTCGAGTTTGACGTCGTGATGAGACAAATATCAGCACTGGCTTGGCTGGGGAGTGGCTGCGTATCGCTGTAAAGGGCAAAAACGGTCATTGATCAACCACAAATATTGTACATATTAATACTACATACAGTATGTAGAGAGCACAGTGGCCTCCATAATTAATAATGGTTTAATTACTGCAATACTCCACCAATTTGGGCTTAATGGCAGCATTGCCAGACATAAGGCTCTTCTCAGTAAAAGACAGATGAAAGTGTCACTTCAGAGTTTGCAAGAAAACACCTACAGGACTCTAAGACCGTGAGAAACAAGATTCTCCAAATCTAAAACCAAGACTGAACTGTTGGGCCTCAGTTCTGTGGGTCATGTCTGGAGGAAACCAGTCGTGATACTTAGAATTGGATGGGACTCCCTCAGCTCACTGACAAAGTCCCATCAAAAGGGATACTTGCAGATGTTAACATACCTTGACTCACTATCTCCACTACCACCATCGGGGAAACCAGTGAACTTGTATGCCACTGCAACAGTAATCTTGGTGATACTTGGGTATAAGGTCAAGAATGCAACATGTAGGGAGTGCCCCCCAGGAAGAAGAAGGTTGGAAGCCAAGAATAAGAAAGCCCATATAAGTGAAGCTCCAGAGACTACCAAACAAAGACTCACAGCTCTGGCCACCAGGCTGTAGAGATACACCTGAGAAGTGCAGGCCAAGAGAATAAATGGCCTGTTTTCCAAAGACCAATGCAGGGTTTACTGCCGGCTTCAAGGGAATTATAGCACAAGAGCAGAACCACCTAAAGCTGAGACAGAGAAATACTGGAAGGACATATGTGAGGAAGCCACACTACATAGAGCTAAATACTTCACACTATGACAGAGTTTCAGCAACTCTCTCAATAGTTAAAATGTAACACTAGTCAACACAGGTGAGTGTTGAAGTTATACAACACTAGTGTGTAGTGTCAAAAGTTAACACTATCCATATATTCTTTTTTAACACTGAACAGAGTTACTGCCATATTAACACTGTAGAGGATGTAAAGTTGAACTCAATATTTAACTCTAGAGTTGATCTGTATTTTAAAAACACCATCCATCCATCCATCTTTACCGCTTCTCCATTAAGAGTCGCGGGGGGGCTGGAGCCTATCCCAGCTGTCACTGGGCGAGAGGCGGGGTACACCCTGTACAGATCGCCAGGCTATCTCAGGGCCAACACATGTAGACAAACAACCATTCACACTCTAATTCACACCTATGGGCAATTTAGAGTCACCAGTTAACCTGCATATGTTTGGACTGTGGGAGGAAGCTGGAGTACCTGGAGAGAACAGAGAGAACATGCAAACTACACACAGAAAAGCCCGGGGCCTGAACCCGGAACCTTCTTGCTGTCAACACTGACACTGTCTGAGGATTAACTATCTTGTAGTTGAATTACACTTTAACAAGAGTTGAAATGACTCTATATTTTTACTTTAACACTGAAAATCTAACACTTTTGATTTTGCTGTGCAGATTTCGAGTTGACGAGACCAGGGGCCATCTAGCAGGCCTACACTAACTACTCTAACATCGGCATTTCCATGTCATTTGATTGGATGGTCAGAGAGCGTACTGGTCAGAGCTAGCAAACCGCATCTGTAGCTAGTAGCGTAAGCTAAAACATGTTAGTATAAATTTAATATTTTTTTCAACCCACAATGACTGAAGGAGGAGGAAGAGTTCAGTGACTCTGTTGTAGAGGTTATCTGTGCGTCTCAGTTCCAACATTAAGTCCTTTTCCATCACTATGGAGGCTAATGCTGAAAGTCGAGTCTACCCAGTCATATTTCTCTGATAAGTTATTCGCTTTAGGACTGAGAATGTCTGCTCAACAGAAGCAGTTTTTTAAAATTTGTCCTCAAATAATCAGCAGTTTCAGTGAGTAAAATATATCTGACCTATATTTAAACGTCTTTGTCATTTTATGAGTTAATATTGCTGCTTCTGCTGGAGATGATGTGTGTGGCTCAGCTGTGGCTGCAGACCTATTGAATTGTGTTGAGTTTTTATAGCATTGCCTTAGTAATGGTATTTATTCTGGCTACATGACAGTGATACAGAGCTCTGTTATACTGTGTTTCTGTATATTGTTGATGGTTTCTATAGCTGTGACATCATAATGATGATATTAAATGGTGGGTTTATTTAATTTATCTACACACTGTATATATAAGTCTCTTTGTTCAACAAAAACTGAAAATGGATCATGATGTACTAAATTCAGTAAATATAATTATTATATAAATATAGTGTAGTATGTGAGGTTTAATAAAAATTCCTGCTAGTAATTTATCTAAAATGTACACCAGGATTGCACTATTACTATATATTAACATAAAGAGAACATTAAATAGCTTTCAAAAAGTTAAAACAATTTTACCTTGAATTCATTCTGTAGCAAAACAAACATGCCAAAACTTTTGCACAGCACTTTTAAGTTGTAACAATATTTTACCCACAATCAGCAGCACCAACAAATTGAGTGCACATATGTATACATTTTCAAAAAAACATGTAAATCATGTATACTGTGAATGTGGAGCTGTACCTTGGAACGTGGGCTTGTTCATGCTGGCCATGCGGGGGCAGTAGTGTTGTCCTGGGAAACCATGGATGTGAACTTCAAGTGGTACAGGGCGAACAGACGGACGGAAGTTAAACAAACCCACCTGTTACACACAGAGGGGAAGGGGGGTGGAAGAGAAAGAAAAAAGAGAAGAGATTTAATGTGAGCAGCTGGCAACATGAAGCCCCATCTGGCTGTAGTGTGAACTGTCTGTCACTGTCATTGAGGCACAGAGCAGCAGGTCACTGCTGGACTCTGCTGCGTTGTGTTTAACCTATGATGTGTCTGCTGCGTTTATTGTGTGATAACGTGTTATGGTGCAGTGTATGAACAGAATTGAACTCAAAGTGTGATATAGAGTGTTGTTAAGAGTGTGTTGCATTGTTTTGTGTGTATTGTGTTGAGGGCTGCTGCATGTCTACAGACATCTTAAAAGCCTGGATAATGGACTGTGAAGCTACAAATTTAACAGCTCAGTCCCAACAGCAGCCCACCAGTGAGATATTTATGGAGAGCAGACAACCAGTCTGGTTTGCCAGCACTGTCTCTCTACAACTGGGATCTGTGATGATGAATACACATACACACACACACACACACACAAACACATACATACATCTATATTGGAATGACAGCAGCCTTTTGTGAGGAAGCCTTATTCTGTTTAGACTAAGTTTAGCCTCTGCTGGATCGTCAGTCCCTCAGTAAAATCAGACTTAGATATTTAATATGTACAAATGGAAAATTTGGGCTAATGAGTGGCCCAACGCACCAGGATTTATCTTTTGAAAGTGAAGTGAAAGACTGAGGGTACTGCTCTTTATTGTAAGTGGGTAAGTTAAACATACCCTGTGAGGTTTTTGACCACTAGTAGAACTGTGGAACAATCTGTTTCTGTTTTGTTTGTTTTTGGCGGCTATAAATGTGAATTGCAAATTTCATGGCAATTTAGCCATCAGTTGTCAAGATATCTTCCCCTGGCCAGAAGTATGGGGCCATCTGTTGGATGAACAGACAGCAAACAACCTACAGTACACGAGGTACAAAATATGTTATTGAAAAAAAAAGTAGTCCTTTTCAATGAGAGTTTCAGAGACCGTTGATGTTCTGGAATCAGTTTGAAATTCTTTTCAACAAAGAAAATTGATGAAAATAGTAAACAAATCTTTGATTCACTTTTACCATCTGTTTGAGTCAGTGAAAAAAAAAAAAAACATCAATCCTAAGATGCTAGTTAAAGCAAAGAAAAAGAGAGATCCTGGAATCAGAAAGTGCTAACATGATGTTAAGTATGGTCTTCAGAATTCTGCTTTGATGCATTTTTTCACATGGGCAAACTAACATACATGAGCTTTCATTGAGGTGTGCAAACTATCAGCACTGTACTTCAAAAACATAATGTCTAAAATGATTTCAGTAAAGTCTTCTTTGTATGTTTTTGATGCTCCTCTCTGCTTCATGGTGACGGGCCAGCTCAACCATCCACAATGCTGCAGTCATTCCTTATGATTACAACTTAGGCATGACATCCAGAGACAGACTGCAGACAATTATATAGACAACATGAACTCCAGGCCAAAAGTATCTGTTTATCTAAATTGCTATTATTATATACATTCAATCAGATATGAAGAGGCAGACAACAAATGAACCATTAAGAAATGGAGCTGGACTGTGGTTTCTGGCTGGCTTCACTGCAGTAGTGTTCTTGGCATACAAAGCCAATCTGACTATTCCTGAACCAAGGGAGCTTATGAAGATGATCCCCCATCTGGCTAAAGAACAACACTGAAGCATTTTCTAAGCAATGTTCAGATATTTATGGTAAGAGACTAGAGCTGCTGTATATTTTGGTGCCAGGATGGATTCTGACCTGTCCAATTCCTAGCCAGTCAGCGAGGTCTCGAGCGTTGGCCAGAGCTGTGGACAGACCGACTACTCTGACACTTTTAGAAGTGTGAGAGGAGATGAAGTTGGTTCTGGACACAATGACCTCCAACACTGGACCTCTGTCTTCACCTGGAAACAGACACAATAATGCAGTCCAGTCAGAATGTTTATGTAATGTAGTGCCTTGACATTGTTATAGGTTTTCTGAAAAACCTTCAGAAAATTTGGATATAGAAATATTAGTCGCTTTTAAACAGATCAACAGCAGTCTTTTTCTGGAAGCTTATTTTTCAAAACAAAATTGTCCAAATCAAAGTTTTTAGAGACAAAATTGAAGAAGACTTGCACAAGCTATTGATCAAAATAGATGCACCATGTTCTTCAAAAAGAGCTCATCAGACTTAATTTATCTAGTTCATAAGAGTTCATGAGTAATATAAGTTTGCTGTGGACTCTTACCCAGCAGGTGAATCTCATCGATGATGAGAATGGCTACTTTCTGAACGTAGCTTCGGTTCTGCCAGCTTCGGCTCACTCCATCCCACTTCTCTGGTGTAGTGACGATGAGGTCGGCCTGCGCTATAGCTCTCATGTCCGGAGTCACATCACCCGTCAGTTCCACCACTCTACACACAAATTAGGACAAGGAAAACCTTAGCATGTTCATTTTTTTCATTCTTCCTAAAATGTATATTTTTCATTCTTGTCCAAAATTGTATTGCTATTTTACAATAGCATTGGTCAGGTCTGGCCAAAACCCAGCCAGACCTTGAAAACAAAATTTTTTTTTTTTTTTGTATGATTTCAATGGTACCCTCACTAATAGCATACACTAAGACAAGCATATACACAACTTTGCAAACCATGTATGACAGCAGCTCAAGAGTCTGTGTTTTCACTTACTTCTTTCCAAGTTTTTCCTCAATTCTGATCTTCCAGTCCTCAATCCTTTCTCTAACCAGGGCCTTCAGAGGAGCAATATACACCACCTGAATACACAGCAACACATACAGTCATTTAATGAAAGGAAACACTGCCAGGTAAATTCTGACTATACTACCACAATCTCCAATATCAGAATTTATCTGCCTGACTGTCTGTCTGTCTGTCTGTCTGTCCGTCTGTCCGTCTATCTATCTATCTATCTATCTATCTATCTATCTATCAGGTGCTGGCTGCTTTATTAAGAGTCATCAGCTCTATGGGAGTTGAAAAACATTTAATAAATATAAAATAAAACACACAACTACCTTAGTAAATATACTGTGTTTCTTTCTTTCCAAGCTTTCTAAATAATACAGAAAAGAATGCATATGGCTATTAATAAAAAATAATAAAAATATTAATAGTAAAATAATTTATATCCAGAGGGTTTTTAAAAAAAACATTTACTAAATAATACAACTTTTCTAAAAATTGCCTACGATCTGTTGTTATGATAAAAAAAAGAGATAGTTATTTTCTGCGTTGCTTCTTACTGAAACAAACCAATGAATCACTGACATAATGGTCATTGTTAAAGCCACAGACCTTTTAACCACTAGTGCTGTAAGACAATGGAGCCACTTTTTTGATGAGGGGTCTATGTTTAACATTGCTTCCATAGGCATAACCTGTTAAGTGGATTTTTATGACAATGCAAATTGTGATCACAGGGAGATATTTGACTAAATGGCAAATTCTCTCTACAGTTACACTAATACTAAAATGATTTTTCTTGTTTTTCTAGGGTTAAACAGACTCCGGTCTTGTTTCTGGTGGTTCTCAGTTTCTAATGTAAACAGCAATCAACACCAAAACAGAGAAGACAGCAACAGGTTAGTACATTCCTTTGACAAAAATTCCCTTGACTTTAATGGTAAAATAGATAGTCTAACCTTAGAGGTTGGATACTTGTTGAAGACCCGAAACATTGCCATCTCTGCTGCAATGGTTTTTCCAGAGCCTGTTGGCGCCCCCAGGAGGACATTAGTGTCGGTGTGATACAGTGTGTGGAAGATCTGAGTCTGGATGGGGTTGAAGTGAGTGAACTTGTACAGGCTCTCGTACTGCCGGTTACCCAGAGCTGTCACTGGTAACGGCTGCAGGTCCAGAAGCTCTGATAGGAAAAGAGTAAGAGGAGAAAAGAAACTGGATTAATTTCACTTAATTTCATTTGTGGTAATGAAAAGTAGGCTACATGCAAAAAGTATAAGTACAGTTCCCTACAGCCTGTATATCAAAAACTGACGGTGACATCTCCTGTACCCTGAAAATAAATTGTTAAAACAATAGAAAAATCATTTATTCATAAAAATGTTAATGATTCAAATTCTAAGCCTAATAGTGAACTCATATACTTTATATTTGGAGTTAAAACCTAAATAAAAATGTTCATTTTCATTTTAGCAGTATGTTTAGTCAGATATGTAAACCTACTGTTTTAAGTGGGTAACATGACTAACATTTGGATACACTGTTCTTTAAGCACTAGTGTTGACAAGTGTTTCATTAACAAATACATAGAGAGATTGTGTTGTACACCATGTATAGGAGACATATTGACAGCAGTGTAGCTGAGATTAATGTTATTAGTGACTGAGAACTTGTATGAGCCAGCTGTAGGAAAAGACCAGGCAGTTCCAGGATTGTTCCAGAAATACAGAGACAAACGACCATTCACTCTCACATTCACACCTACGGGGTGAGTTAGAGTCACCAGTTAACCTGCATGTGTTTGGACTGTGGGAGGAAGCCAACACAGGCACATTGAGAACATGCAAACTCCACACAGAAAAGCCCCTGGTGAACCAGGGTTCGGACCCTGAACCTTCTTGCTGTGAAGGGGTCTACATACTCTCTGAATGCACTGTATGTTAGAGGAACAATGTTTATTCAAAACAGTGCTTTCCTCTAAATATTTTTCAATTTGCCTTCTTTGTTTACACAGCTAAGAGCTGCTCCCATCACCATCTTACAGTTGTATCATCAATCTATTGGTCTATCATCCTATAAAGTTGCTGTGGTCACACATCCAGCAGACACAGAGCAATATCATTATTCATTTGGAGTCATGCTGGTGTCCACCTGTAAGCCTGATATTCACTCTACTTTTAGCTCTGTTTTGTTCTCTAACAGCTCCCGAGAAAAATATCTCACTCGTTAGCTCCTAAATGCTCCACTATATTCACCAGTTGGCCACTGACTGCTGATGTCTGGTGCTGGTGTAAAGTGGGTTTTCAAAGAAAACAGCTGATCTAAAAGATAGGGTTGGGTGATACTGCATTCACATCATATCAGATGGGTGGTAGAGATTAGAAAGATTTTTTTTGTTTACAACTTGCAAGAGTTGATGTCATGGCATTACATCAGAGAGTGACTGTATGTCTGCAGAGTTGGTTATATAAGGGTCAACACTGCTCATTCGAAATATTAGACTGAGAATTAAATCTGGGTCTGTTCAATTAAAGACTTATACAATAAGACTGATATGAGATAACATGTTCATTTGATTATTAGGCACTTTTCTATATTAAAAAGTGCCAAGTCAAATGTATCAAAGCTTTCAGAAACATCAGTATTTCCCCATTGTAAATGTTGACACGAACTCTATCTACAGTGCAAAAACTACAGTAACTTCAATATCACATTACTATGACATATTGCCTCCCTACCTTTTTCACATTACACATAGTCATGAGAACCATTACTCATATGAAAATATTGATTAGAAGAGTTTTTCTCGCACCATATATAAACATTACTGTTTATATATACTACACAGTTACTGCTTAAATAACTCTTTTAAATCTCTGATGTAACAGTAATGAACCACATATCTTTACTTTTACTTTTAATATTTTGGATTTGGATCCCCATTTACTTTTACAACCATAAAGTCGTTGCTCATATAGCTGATGCTTGAGTACTGTGAAGATAGTATTCTGATCGACTTGTCAAGGCTGTATATGGGCTGATGTGACCACATGTTCTTCATGTGTCTGCTATTTATACTGAGATGTTAGTCAAACAGCGCCCTTCCATCAGCCTGTGATATAGTCTTTGTGTTGTGGGGATTTTCCCTGATAGCCGCTGTAATTGTGTCTCTTCTTACGGAAAGGAAATGTGGTTAGAAATAGTATCCTCATTCCTTTCTTACAGTCTGGAGGAGTGAATGAGAGGAGTATGGGAGGATTAGATGCTTTTGTTCTCCAGTCTACATGGGGTTTTGATGTCTCCAGGCTGCTTCAAATCAGCTAAATAATTATGTTGTAGTGAGCCGCTGTTTTAAGTGGACTGTAAATAAATAATATGGCATTTTTAGGCAAAGTATTGTTTTGCTAATTCCAGGATTAGATTTTAGTAAGTGCCTACGTTTCTTTCACCATTTTAAAGATGTTTCATCTCTCAGTCTATGGAAAGCCTACTTGATGTCTATTAGTCCAATAATTTATAGTGAATTGATAGTGCAGAAAAGTCTCATGTGACAAAGATATCTGTCACACATTGGTTTGTACTAACAGTACGTTACTAGAGCAATGGAACTTTGTCCACAACAAGCAAGCTAACCTGGATAATGTAATCTACATGTGAGAATGACACCAGAATTTTGAGGTTGTTTTCATAAAGTTCGTAAAGTTAGTAAACAACTAAATCCATTCTCTCTTCTCTTTCAGCCACAAAAACAACTAAGTGATGAATTACAGTCATAAACTGGTTACTCTGCTGATGCTGGTTAAACCTCCTCTGGCTTGTGCATTGTTACTCACATTGTGTCACTGTCCAGATCTTTTTATACAGATGTGTTTTGATTAATGAACAGCTCAACTAACTCTGTGATAAGCACACTGCATTTCTATAGCTGATTCTGGAGCTTTTATAATGTGAAGCAGCAGCAGGAAATGTTGGGTTTGCATCAGCAGTAGCTCTTGGATAAACAGTAAAATAACAGCTGTTGTCTGAAAGTATGAACAGGACCACAGGAGTAAAACTTCACTACAAACCACAAAGCATAAGTTAGAGTTATAGCCAGACCGATACTGATTTAAAATGAGCGCTTTGCTTTAAATGAAAGACAGTCATGTGTGCTGATTAACAGTGAGGATTCCTTAATATTGACAGGGAAAGAAAACAGCCAGTTTGTGTTATCAGCCCGCAATAGTTGATCTACAAATCAGCACAAGTCTTGTTACTCGTTACTTTTCATATTAAGATTTTGCATTAAACCCTTGTTATGTTTCAGACATATATCAGCTGTCTACAGTTCTACCACAACAGGTAAAATGATCCAATAATTCACAAAAAAGCAAGGAGTAGCTGAAGTTTATCTCTCCTCTCCCATCAATCATCTCCCCCCAGATAGATCCTGTGAGCCTTTGGAGGGACCTGACCGTAAGTTTGGGAACCACTAGACTAAACTAGCACTAGTACTTAAATGTATATAAAGTAATTAAGACTACAGTTAAATGTTGCTTACACATTGATGCATCAGTATTAATCTAATCAGGTCATATATAATAAAATACCACTCACATGGTATATTTCACTGCAATAATGATTACTTGTATCTTTGAATACTCTCTACATTTTGATGATAATACCTCTGAACTTTTATGTAATTTTTCAAAGTTTTAGTTGTAGCGGAGTGTTTTTACATTGTGATACTGGTGATTGCACAAAGAGTCTGAGTACATATTCCACCAAAAACTGGACTGGAGCAGGCAGTAGTCAGCCTGGCTCTTAACAATGGACTGCATCAACTGGAATGTAATAGCTGGAAAGGCCACATTAAATTCAAGTTACGTAAAATTCCTGTTGTCAAAACATGAATGTGTGTTTGAGTGTGCAGTGTGTATACCAGTGTGTGGGGGGTGTCTCTCAGGTAAGATGAGGTTCTGGAAGTTGATGATGCAGACAGCCTCAGCCCCAAGCCAGCGATCAGACACTGCCTTGATGTAGTACTGGGAGGGTAACGGCTCAAAGATGGGGATGGTGAATACTATGTGCTGAGGCTCTGCTGTCACCACCTGGATGGAGGAATACACACACACACACAAAGTTATAAGACACAAAAACACACTTTAATGATGGTGTTGTTTGAGGGATACTGTCCTCATGTCAACTAAGGTCATAGATAAAATACTAACCTGTTTCTTCTGCAAGAGGAAGTACTCAGAGTGATAGATGGATCATTGATGGGATCCTCCACCCATAACCACCATGGCTCACCCACTGACCCATGGACCTGTATCAGAGAGAAGGGACGTTTCAGTCAATTTGAATTCTTAAAAAGCAGGGACTTGCAATAGTGCTTATGACAAGCGAACAAAAAAACCTGTTAAACATGCATAATATTAATATACAAAATATTTATATCTGTATCTATATCTATCTATCTATCTACACACACACACACACACACATATATATACTTCAAAACCCACTGCTAGTTTAATTCTGGAAGTAGAAAAAACAATACTCTCACGGTTGTGGCAATATGAATCATAATGAGTGACTGAGTCTGTTTCCTGGGTGCCATATCCTGAAGGCAGCTCATGTGTTGGTACATGTGTCCTGGCTCTGCAGCCGGATCAGAGCTAAGCCAGCCAGTGTTCCATTACCACTCTCCCATGATTGGAGCATGCATTGCTAATCGGACATAAACATTCATCTTCATATACAGCCCTGCTACAATGAGCTTCCTGTTCTGCTCAGATTCCATGACAAACTCCTGACTAAGCTTCCCATGATCCCCTCTGGTCTATCTGCCCACTGAGGTGGAACGTGCTTGTGAGGTCTGGAGGCATTCTGGCTATAAAGGACAGATGGAGATTCCATGGCTATAAGAATAACAAGGTAGGAGAAACAGTTCTTCTTTTCTTCATTGTGAAAATGTGACCATGGCTATACTAGTTGTGTTATTAAGTGTGCTGCTCAAAAGACAGGAGGAGGAGACTAATGCTCAAAAGTCATTCAAGAGTCCAGCCTTCCCTGGACTTACTGACTTGCACCTCCCTAGGAAGGTTCATATTTATACCTGGCAAAAACATCAAATTTATGACCCATTGAAAATAAGAAAAAATGTATACATTTCTCACACTCTGAGTGTGGATTCATATCAAAATCCACTTCTCCACTGCTGTATGTTTAATATGTTCCAATCATGTCAATCTGTAACCTTGACTGTTCACTCCATTCTATCCTATGCAAAGGTATGAATACTACTAGTATAACCACTGGTTCTTCCAAATCACAAAAACCTAGTGTATCTAGCGATCCACAGTTTTGGTTCTGAGATATGTGTTTCTGAGATTTCTGCTTCCACCTACATACTGTAAACTGGAGGAAGAGGAATTTCATTAATGATGCCAATTAAAAAAATAAATAAATAAACCAACACCAGCCTGTTATTGAAATGATGCCTCTGTCATGCTGGATAACCTCACTGTCAAAACATTGCATTGTGACTACTTTCTGCTGAGGGAATAGTCCCTACAAACTTTACTACTTTGTATATTACATGGAAAATTAAAAAGAGTGTGTGGGACAACTATACAGACAATGAAGAATATTTGGCCAGTAGCTTGTGTTTGTGTTTTCAGAGACGACAGAGGTTTCACTTATTACTCTGTACTCTGAAGCAGGGAAAGCACAACACAGCTCATCCTGCTGGCACACTGCAGAACAATAACACATGATCACACCTGTGAGAGCCTTCAAGACATCAAACTGGTGTGCTTAAACACAGCAGGTCTGCTACAATGGCAGCTTATTTATGCCTGTGTTTAAGTATGCACTCTCTAAACTGAAATAGGTGTCCACTGTGTACAGTCCTATAGTGACACATGCAGCAAATTAATAATCAGTGTACAATCAATCACTCTACTTGATTGTGATTTCAGTGCTCCCCCCAAGTCTTCTTAGTGGACCAGATGCTTTAACTACATTGGAACAATGACCATGACATGTTATCAGTTTAAATTTGTTTCAAGCTATTTCAAATAAATAGAGAAGCAGACAGAACTAGTATGGTTGTGTGTAAGTGTATATGTCATCTATATTTACCTGGTCATTCCAGCGAAAGTCAGGTGTAACAAGGAGACGGACACGCAGGACGGTGCGTGTGATTGGCTGGATGCTGGCCTCCATGGTGATTGAGGGGATCTGATGGACACACTGTTTAACTGTTAAGCCGACGTTGACATGGTGCAGCATGTGACCTGGGAATGATACAGTTGCCATTAACGTGTTTTGTATAATTATGAATGAATCTGATACAGTGCATTCAGTACTTACTAAAGGAAATTCCAAAATAATAGCTGATATTCAAATAACAACTAGACCGGCTAAATACAGCATAATGTAGTGTTTCCACAGCACTAATACCCCCAGCACAATAAACACCAGTGTGCAGCTCTGGGTTTCTATCTTTTAAACAAAAGTACTGTTTTTATACACCAATAAATTCAGATTGCTTCAGCTTTGCTGTTCTTTCAATCATTGATGAGCTACTAAATGTTAAATGTTAAATCCTGAATTTATCAAGAGAGCAGGTAAACATGGAGGTAGTGCTGTAAAGAGTAGAGAGTAACACAGTAACACTAAGGTAGCTGTATTACAGCTCCCATGTTCTGTGATGTAAAACGACAGCTCAATGATCAATGGACACTGGTGGCGATACATAGCAGTGTTTGTGGTTAAACAAAAAGGATCCTACACTTTACTAAAATGGTCTGTCTCTGTAGGAATCCTATCCATAGTTTGTCATACTTACAATAACAATCGGAGCCTGTCAGAGGCAAAAATAAGTACTTTAATAGACATACTTACTTACTTGACATGGACAAATGCCCAGATGGATTACATTGGAGCAGCTGTTCACAGCCAGGTATGCCTTTCTTGCTCAATATGGCACAGATTCAAAATATTTTTGTCCCTACCAATCATTTACACCAAAAAACATGGGAGAGGAAGGACCAGGTACAAGAAGGCTGGGCTTATCCTCAAAGACAAAAAAGGAGCATACCCAGAAAACAGGGAAGATCTGTTCTCCTTCTCCTATCAGGCCCCCTTCCTCCGGAACAACCTCCCTATTCCCTATCCCTATTGTTATTAGACAGGCTCACTCAGTTGAGGCCTTTAAATCCAAACTAAAAACTCATCTTTATGCCTTAACTTTCAGTTAGCATTTAAACATTTATTAGTGTTAGTGTTATTGCTATTAATGTTATACTGTTCTGTCATTATTATTCATTTAGCTATAATAATAATAATAATAATAATAATAATAATAATAATAATTATTATTATTATTATTACTATTTACATTTTGACTTAGTCTGTGTATCTGCAATGTTGTCTTTCTCTTACCCCATCCCCCCACCCCCCTCTCTCTGTCTAAACCCAACCGGTCGAGGCAGATGGCCGCCCACCCTGAGTCCGGTTCTGCTCGAGGTTTCTGCCTCTTAAAAGGAAGTTTTTCCTTGTTACCTAGTGCTGCTCATGGTGGGATCTGTTGGGTCTCTCTCTGTAAATTTTATAAGATAAAGACCTGCTCTATATGTACAGTGCCTCGAGATAACTTCTGTTGTAAATTGGCGCCATATAAATAAAATTGACTTGACTTGACTTGACTTGGAAGATCCTTACAAAGATATGATCAAATATATTTGAAACAGGTCACTAATATGAGCTATTTCCAAATAAAGGCCTGGTTCCTCCTGCAGTTGAGGTAACTAAAGGCCCCAGGCAATGTCTGAGAATTTATAGATATTTACAGGTGACATATGGGTGTTTATACCTGGATTTTAATGTGGTTTAGAATCATTTATACAGTCTGAATACATCACACAATACATCAGTGAAGCTAGGATTCAGATGTTTTACCTATCTCATCCTTTCTCATTTCCTTAAGTTTGTCCACAGTGAGCTTCTTCTCCTCTAAGCGGTTCAGTACAACATGACTCAGGCTGGGGAACTGGCGAAGAGGGTGGGCAAAGCCCCAGAGCCGCTTGTCAATAACCTTACAGAGGGTGAGAAGTCGGTAGGTCATGGCCGGCCACCGCTTCCTCAGGGCAATCTCAAACAAAGCCCTGATGATCCGAGCAGCATTCTGTGAGAGGCAGGAGAAGAGGAAAAAGGCTGAATCAGTTACTGTTGCATTTGCAGACAGACTATTTCAACTTTCCCAAGACAGCAATCATTTTAACACTGAACTTGTTGAAAGAGTTGGAATAAAACAACTAAAACATGTTTGTACTGAAGCAGAAGTCACTTGCATCAGTTGGATAATACAACAAGCTGTGTACTGTTGATCAATCATATGTGATCACGAGATGGTCTGGCTAGGTTTAAATGTCCTGATGGATTACTCATGTCAGTTCTGGAATAGAGGTCAGGTGGCAGGTGTTACTTGCAGATAGACTGCCGGGCTGTGATTAATTTGGTCAGGTGTGAGTATGATCTGATTGTGTAGTGAAGTCTGAGTGTAGTCTTATAGGAGATTATTCAAATCTGGCTGTGATGATAGCTGGGTGAGACTGAGAGATCTGGATAGACATAGGGCAGCCTGAGGTCTGGGAAGAAGAGATCCTGAGAAAGTATACTGCTAATCCCTGTCCACACTCTACTACTCCATATCAAAACATTGCCTTGCACTGTGGTAACCACTGCTACTGCACTACCAATCTGTCATTCTCCATTCTCCTCTTCAATTTCTATTATTATTTCAAAGCTATTAATATTACTATCTGTATTTTCAACACAAATCAACTACAAACTTCACAACAGTTCATATTCAGTGTATCAGCTACTAAAAAAATCTGATACCACAATAACAACTAGTGACAATAACAGAACCATTTTTATAATATTTAATATTAATTCATTCTACTAATCCAGACATCCTCCAACTCCTCACTAGGGACAACAGAGTAGGGAGTACAGAAATTACAGATTTGTCTGAGATACAATAGTATCTCCAGAGAACACTGACAAGTTGATTTTTACACTGTAAAATGTCCTACTCACTACATATGTGTCAAAATTCTTTAATAGCTAAATTCAAGGATCCTAATCAAAAGTTTATTATGTGTTTACATTAAAAAACTAATATCAGACAATATGTAGTTATCTAATTTTTCAAACTATCACATCTAATTTTTGGTTCTGGCTTTAAAAATCCAGCTTTGAGCAAAGGCCTAGTAAAAAGAACTTAAATTCCATGTTTATATATACAGATATATAACAGAAGAGCAGCCTCAGTGGTGATCATTTGATCATTTAAGTCATATTTTGAAGTTAAAATGACACAAATGTTCTGGTTACAGCCTTGGAAATGTGAATATTTGATGTGTTTTTTTTCAATAGCTAAGTTGATATCTTCAATCTTTAGACTGTAGGTTAGGCCAAGCACTGAGCCAACTCCCAAACTTTCTCTATGTATGTCAGTCAAAATCTCTGTTTACCATATGTGGCTCATTTATTTTGTCTATTACCTGGATCTACTACTAAGAGCAGGCCAGCAAAGAGTAGACAATATCCAGCGTAGCATCAAACAGGACAAGAGCCAGCTGGTATCTTCATTTTCAATTGGTACATTCACTTAATTAATTTGACAGAATTAATTCAACCCTAAAATTAGTCATTTTCTGGTTTAATTTAATGATATATTTGTGTATCTTGAGGTGTGTGTGTGTTGTTTGTTTTACCTCACCTGTGCCACATATGACAGGTCTGAGATGAGCGAGAAGCTGTCTACCTCTCCTCGGCCGATGTACGTTTGCAGCAGGATGTTGACCTTGCCATAGCCATTCTCCACCCCACCTGCAGCTGACAGCTCACAATAGTTGCACAGCAACTGCTCCAGCTCCTCCATCTCTTCATCACGAACCTACCAACACACATCACCAACATAATACACAAACCTTTTCATGTCATGATGCAATTTTTAGTGGGCAAGTACATTTCAATCACAGACTGTGGGCAGACGTTTAGTGTAGACTTGACAAATACGTAGTCACTTTATGTGACTACAGGTAAAATGGACTATAAATGGAGATATTTTGGAGAGAGCTCAGGACTTAACTGAAGCTCTGACTGTCATAGTAGCTTATATGTGATGACCTCTCACCTTAAGCTGTTCAAACTCCTCAGCCTTGGACACAATATTGAGGATATCAGCTTCTGTTCGCTGAGAGTTGAAAAGTTCATTGAAGGTCTTCATAGATGGAGGGAAAACAAACATAAAAACAATAGAATTGAACAGTTGTTCAAATCAGTGTGGTCAACACACACAGTTTTATTCATCTGCATGGGTACAATAATATATGACATAAAAGATACCTGCTTGCTAACACATTAGACAAATATTGTCTTTTTGATTTAAAAATGTGAACTAAACAGGTGTTAGGTGTGTTTGTGGTCTTGCCATCTGCTATTATAGTGCAAAATTAAAGTCTGTAAAATGTATTTTACTTCTGTAAATTGCTCCCTTATTGCTTATTTTCTTAAATTTTATCATCTTTATTTCTTGGTTCAGACTCTGTGTCCAATTCCAAGTGAGAGAGAAAGGATATTTTTTCTGTAGCATGAATTTTAACAGAACTGGTAACAAAACAAACATATCTAGTAAACAATTTAGTGCAGGAGCCAGCATTAATTGTACCAACTTGATGAAACTCATGTAACACTGAAAAGCTTGCCTAAACTTCAAACTTCTTAACTAGTCCAACTATCTCCCGGACAAAAAATACAGTACATAGAGCTTATTTAGTCATTTAAGTGGTTGTGCTTGGTAAATGAGATGCATGAGCCAGTATCAGTCCTTAGGTGAACCCATTGACACTCAAAAAAGAAACTCTTTACTTGTTTTTTGTTGGATTAAACTTGGTGAGACTGCTCTGTAATATTTTTGATTCAGGTTTTTGGAAGCTCATCTGGTTTGAACACACAGTTGATGGTTGTGCGATTCCTCTCTTACCTTTACACTGTGTGACATGTTTGTGTGTTGTCACAGCAACCTATGCCTCATTGCTCTATTGTTTCTGCAGTCTTGCTTTTACTTGCGTCTAATCATGACATTCTTATGTTCTTGGTGTCTAAGCTTCCATGAGAAAAGTTACAGTAAACTATGATGATTTTTAGTGGTTTGATGCTCTTTGTGACTGATGTACTGTGCAGAGCATTTCTGAACAGCATATTACATGTACAGTATATTTGCATACAGACATGGAATAAACTCAACACCAAATCAAATATCCTGTGCTTTATCTACTGTGGACAGAATCTTAACTTGACAGAATGAAAGTTGTGTTCAGGGAGAAACTGTGAAAGTGCTCTGTGTATTAGTAAACAATACAAGTAACACAGATATGACAACTGACAAACACATTCAGTTGTTATCTATCTATCCATACACAAGTCACCTGACATTTTAAGGCTTCTTTTGTTTGGTGCTGATAATCTGTAAAAATCAATCATTAAATATTTACTTAGAAAAATGTTTACTGGTCTCACACTATCATCATGTGGTGAAACCTCGCATGGCTCAGCTGCATTTCTCACAGTCTACCCCTATGGTGTTGAATCTGATGTAGAAATGAGTCTACCTCTATAGTATTGTATCTGATGTAGAAGTGGCTGGCGGTCCTGCCTAGATCAGTGGAGGCAAAGTAGCCAGTACGCTCCTCAAAGCGGATCATCCTGGCCTTATCCAGCTTCCTGCCAGACTCCACCACCAGCTCCCTCCTGTACAGCTCCAAGGCGGGATCCATCTGAAACATCATTCAATTAACATTCAATGTTTCATTTTCAAAAGTCACATACTTTCATTGAGGCTTAGTATCATGGTTTTGACATTTCTGCATCTTTTTTGTGTGTGTGTGTTTTGAAGCAACTGGAGACAATTCTTGGCTGTTCTTTTAAAAAATGCCTTCAGTGAAATCAAAATTCTGGACTAAATGTCAATCTTCAGACAAATCCTGAAGATAATTTTGCTGCACAATAGATAAATAGCAGAATAAGAGGGGTAACACTTTTGATCACCTACCTGATATGCCTTGTGGTTGATGCCATACACCAGTGGGTTGGCCCTCATGCGAACATAGAAGTAAGTATAACTAAGCCACTTCACTGCCTCCTCCACATTGGTGACTGTCCCCAAAGCAATCTGAAGCAGGAGAAAGAAGAGGAAACTCCTCACAGTCATGAATGTCACTGGTCTCTGCCACCATCTAGTGGACACTTGTGGAAAGTGCAGTCTCAACACAAACAGTCCTGTCTTGTTTCCGTCTGCTGTTTCTAACAACGCTGTCAGACTTCTTGACAGCACACTTTGGATCACAATGCAAAGTGACATAACAGATGTAACTGTGAACACATTAGACACAGACAGAAGTTATGTGACAAGATTTGGTTGAGATCAATGCATCCTTCTTCCCAACCCAGCCTGTGAGGTAGATGAAGTACATCAACACTGAACTGACAAATCTGCTGATGTGCTTCATCATGAAGCCTCCACCAACGTTTATATGACATACCTGATATTTTTTCTATTTTTTTCTCATTTATTTATTTTTTTACTTTTTAACTTTCATTACTTTATTTCATGTTATTCATTATTTGTTTAATTCTTAATATTGTCTTTCTGTTTTCTGCAGTACATGGGTAACTGCTTTTCTCCTAAATGTTGATTTTCATTATATGTTCTTTATAAAGACAATTTGTTGATGCCCTATATGGTGTCAGAAGATTTCAGTAGATTAGTACTGAATGAAACCACTAAAATGATCATGAGATGAGGTGACCCTGCTTTTTATATTGCCATTGGAGGACCACAGGTTTCTAAGTTTATAATCAGTTAAAACACATTTTAGTGCATAATGAGGTTTTGAAAACAATAGAAAAAGTGAGGTGTTGAAAACATATGTCTAACACACACACACACACACACACACACACACACACACACACGAGTATGGGACAAATGCACAGATAACCCAAAAACATGCCTCTGGCTATGGTTGTTGCCACTAGGGCTTAAAAAGAAAGTTTTGAGTCTAGGATTGAAACAATAAAGAAAACATTAATATTAGTGTTGTCCAAACAGGGTGTAGAGAGACTGACCTCAGCATTAAGGTTGTCTGCCAGGCTGTCCAAGAACTGACTCTCAATGGGGTTCTGCTGGGTAAGCAGGGTCAGGTAATGACTCAGCTTATCATGAGTGGTAATGATGGTGCCCTCACCATACTTGTCAAACTGTGGACGACCTGCACGCCCAAAAATCTGCATAACATCCAGAATGCCCAGATCCACCAGGGCACCGCGCTTTGCATCATAGATTTGAGTACCCTGTTATAGACAAAAGAGATAAAAATGGATTCAGAGGACTGGAAACTTAGGCCTGAAATTTTGTTTCCGTGAGTATCTCACCACGTATGAGTAAAAAGTAACGCATTTACAGTGTGCTCAGAATAACCAAATAACTTGTTACAAATGGTATTTCCCCAGAGTGCAACAACAAGAGGAGAGCTAAATATTTAATATTGTAAATATTTTAAAGACTAATTGAGTGTAATGAAATCTAATCAAATTTTCATATGTGATTAAATGTCTTCAATGTTTTGATTTCTGTGCATTGACACTACAAATAGCATTTTAAATGTACTATGGCTTGTAATGCTATGATAGCTGTGCAGCATGAAAGCTAAAGGGTACTCTACTGTCTATGAAGGACTTTTTTCCTTCTTTGGTTATTTTCCCTTTGTTTTAGGTCTTTAAGGTCTCTATGCAGTATTGGGCCATGTTTCTCCACAGGTCACACACAGGTCCCTTACTGCAGAGCTGATAGTATCCACTTGCCCAATCCCCATTTGGAGTTACCATAGCAACCAAGGTCGAGCACAGATCCTCAGAGATAGGACCAGGCAGAGCCTCCAGTGAGTCACCATAACACCTCTCAGGGCCATGATTTACACACATCCTCTCCAAGAAAGACGCAAGTGTTTCAGAATTACACACAACATAGGTAAACATGATTCTTTGTTTAGAGTTAAGTACCCAATAGAGTCTTCATACATGTATGGATGCGATATGATTCCATGAAGAATAATCTTATTTGCTTAACTGAATATGTAATAAGTATGACAAAGGATATTGTTAAAGTTTACCAGGAAGGAATCCTTCAGAACTGGGTGGCATTATATTTAACTTGTACTGCTCATCTTTTTTCTCCTTGATCAATCAAGCTTTAATAAATGCTGCTGCCTAAATCCTCTGGGTCTTCAGATGCAGCTTTTTATTTCAATTCCATTTCTTATTTTGCATTTTAATGCTGACATTATTCTTTGGTAAACAGAAATTTCCATTATTACCATGAACATACACACTGATATTTACTTTGACTCAACTACAATGACCATCTGAGCCTTTTTTTAAAATGAAACTATGCATTTGTGAACTGTTTTTAAGATTTACAACCTCACTAGGAACAAAATTAAGGAGCCACTTTAAGGCCTGTGCCAATTAAATTACTATTTTGCTCCAGTGGTTTGTATTACCAAAGACACATGCAAATGATGAAATTACCACAGAGTAATTGAAACCTTTGGGATCCCTGAAGGTCTGAGATTCTGGAGTGGTTGCTTACTTTGTCTGTCTGGTAGTCTAGTTTTCCTTACAGAATATACAAGCAAGAAAGAAAGAAACCAAGAGACAAACCGAAACAACAAAGAAAATAAAATAGTAAGAACCTTGATGATAACTGCATGGGCCGGCAGGTTCACTCCCCAGGCCAGGGTGGCAGTACAGACCAGCACCTTGAGGTGGCCTTTGGAGAACATGCTCTCCATGAGGCTGCGGTCAGACCGCAGCATGCCAGCATGGTGAATTCCAAAACCTTCGGGGAACATCTCCCTCATCTGCTTGTTTCTGGAGCGCTGAATCTGGAAGAGGTGGTAAGAGAGGTTAGTTTGAAAAATGGAAAGAGTCCTAGAGGGAATAAAAGGGAAGAATGAGTGTAAACAGTGGAGAAGTGAGCCCAGATCCAGTATCTTGTTGGATTGCAGAGAAAAGTAAGGACTCAGAGAAATCAACCTTTTAAAAATAAAAGCAACCTTGAATAACGCACAAAAAAATTAGATCAGTTTTACAAAAGGTATTACCAGCCTATTAAGATGGATCATAGTAAACTGCACAGGTGTGTTCTCGCTGTAGATTCAAACAGTATCTGCAGCTTAGACAACACACACACAGTCAGCCAGATTGAGATGTGTGCTGGTGACTGACAGCAGGGCTGTGACCTGGCCAGGCTAGAGGGGAGTCCTCATCACAGGACTTTATCTCTCTCTCTGGGCATCTAAATGGAGGTCAGTATCCAGCAGGCCTCTCTATCGCAAAGAGAAAGCACATTACTGGCAGCAGCTGTCTGCCTCACACACACTGACTGAATGTTTGGGTGGCACTGAATGTCTGGATTTGTATGCAAACCTTGTGGATAAAGGTGAAGGACTGAGACCTTAAGTGCCCAAGTGTGCGGCAGGTCTACCACTGTCTGACTGAAAACTATATGAAATGTCACATAATTGCAATGCTCATTGCTAAAAAGTTTTTTTCTCCAAAAGGTAAAAAACACTAAATTGGTTTATTTAATGTGAACAAAACACCCCATTTAGTATTTAAACTTTTAGACTAATTATTTCTACTGGACAGGTTGCTGTTGTTATTTCAGTGTCATTTTAGCCACATTTCTTACTTTATAATGGAGACCAAATAAAAAAATACTGTGCAGATGTCAGTATCTACTGTATAACACAGTTCTAAAATGTCACTGTATTTCACAGATCATTTTAATCTTCATATCTGGATGTTAATGAGAAACAATTAGGATAAACATTTAGAAGCTTGTCAATTGTCAATTCATCAAGTTGTCTAAACTGAACAAAAATGTGGCTTTAGAATCACACTCTCAGACAAGACTCACCCTCGCACTGCTATTGAATTAGGAGCGTAATTGCTTGGTCATGACGCATAACCTAATTTATTTGAAAAATTCTTCAGCCACTTCGTTCACAAAGATTCTTAGGCACCGTCCGTACAGACCTAGTACAATAGCTCTTCACTTAACAAATGATTTGGAGGTGTATTTGTTATGCTGTTAACCTTCCACTTCCAGTTCCACACTTTGAGTGGTGATTTATTCAGAAGACAAACCCATAAAAATGACGCAATAGAACAAAAAGCAATGCTGCTACGCTGTCTCAAGCTATATATGTTTGAAAATCAGGGCCTGGTGAGAGTCCTCGGGGCCAGGTTGTGCACTGTTGTTGAGATCCATGTGAGCAGGGAACGGTAGGTAATTGAAATGCTACGGCTGAGGCTTTGCTTTGAGGTGTCAAAGTGTGTTACAGCCATGCTTCCAGCCTCTAATCTAAGGTGAGTTAGTGCTGATGTCTGCTGCGCCATGGCTGTATCTGAGATGGCAGTGACCTAAGCTCCTGATCAGGTCCCATTAGGCCCTGCCACTCGCTGCTGCTCCTGCTGCAGAGCTCACTCTGTCTACAGACAGCCAGCTGCCAGCTGCACTTATTGTTTATCATGGTTGTGACTACAGAAAAGGACATCAGCTAACAGCAGAGCTGTAATATACTATTCAGATGGTATCAAACCTTCTTTAAGGAGCACTAAATACAGCTAGGTGTAACTAACTGATTTTATATTTTTGATTATTTAATTCATAGCATTTATATGATCCTCTGTGAAACTGATATACATGAGTGAAGCAAACATATTTGTAGAAATGTGGAAGCATCAGTGTAAAATCACACCAAAAATGTGGCAAATGATACCATGGCTCAGTTGAGGCAGGTAAATGGTCTGTGTCTACAACATCACCACCAACACTGACTCTTGTGAGCACCAAAACTCTTCATCTACTTTGTTAAATTCACCCACGGTGCCTAATTGTTGTTCATTTAGTAGCCCTTGATAGTCATCATGTTTGGTGCTCAAAGAGGCTGGCTGTTAATGCTAGATGGGCAGGAGAGAGTGGGAGGATGAGTTTCCACTCACATCCACTCTACTCCACTTTTCTATCACAATCTGCCTCTTTCTCTTAATATCCCATTCCATTTTAGCTTTCACCTAAGTGGGATATTTACTAAACCTACTGTTTTACCAAATAAACTGTCCCCCGTTCTTATGACAAATAAGTGTGGGGGATTTTTGGTGGTCCTTAAATCTTTTGAACTTCTTTGACAACAGTATTGTTGTAAATAAATAAAAATATAACAGCTACTAAATAGGTATTTAATTGGCTGCTTCAATCACATTGCACTAGACTGGACTTGCTGTGAGCCATTAAAAGTCTACATAAATACAAATGAAGTAGGAAGCAACAGTGAATGGTCTTTTGTTGTGTGGAGCTCATATAAAGTGATTTTACATGCAAGTTTAGTTTTCTATCATATTCTTTACAGCTGTCAGTTCTCTGACGTGATCAGTTGGCAGTGATAAATCAGGTTCAGTCATAATTTGTAGGAATGCCCATTCTCTCTTCTTTTATTTTCTGCCTCTGAACAACAATGCCTTAAGATACATATTACATTAGCCCTCTCTGTACTGGTTTTCTTCCTTTTTACCCATATGAAAGACTGGATACAAGCTTTATGCAGCCTTTAGGCACTAACCATTTGAATGCTTAGTGTCTTTTTTAGGTCCATCGCAGCTCCCAGAGATGATCTGTTAATACTGAGGTAAGTGTTCACAAGAAATGTAAGCATATTGTGTCACAAGTGACTTTTCTATTCACTTTTCATGTTGCAGGTCTATTTTGTCTCTTTCTCTGAACAATGTCGAAAGTGTGTCTGCTGATCACCAAACTGCTTTTAAGATGTTCTTCTTTTGGAATGCTTAAAGAAGATATTTAACTGTCACAGAAGCATGAAGGAACCATCGCGAAAACAGAAAAATCTGCCACAAATCCGCATCCAGTGGAAGTCTGAAGTGACAGACTAAATATTTTTGGAAGCTAATTTAAGTTTTAGCAAAGGAAATTATGAAGTAGCATTGGATTTTTTTTAACATGAGTGTGTTTATTAATATCTTGGTTTTCTTTTTGTGTACACAAAAAAGCAAGTATATGATACCAGTTGTCTGATCTTGAACATGGTGGGTGGCACAGAACAGTTCTCCTTCCAGTCAGCTGTTTTAATGCTGATGAAGAAGCAATTAAAGAGGAAAATGAACTTGCTACGCATTACCATGATAGCATGCAAGGCCGCTCCCTGAGGCTATGACACTGCAGATGAGCTGTTATACCAGAGTAGTCAGGAAGGATAGAGAAAAGCTCTGTTTTCTTCACACTGTCCCACTATTTTACAAAGCCCTGTTTCTATTTAGGGCAACCATTTTCTTGTGATATGTCTGTTTGTCACTCCACTGTGTCATTTCAATTTCCACCAGCCTTTGAGTTGCGGCTCACTGTAGTTGATCAGTGCACTGGGAAGATAATTTGGCACGTTGACATGTTGTCAAAGATCTGACACAATGAAAGGACTGGCAGTGGACAAGAATTGTAAAAATAGCAGCAAATAAGAGCAAACAGACATTAATGAGCCCACTCTGGTGGTGTTGTGGAGTCCCTGGAGGCTTCACACTCACAGGCATCAGTGTGTCTGCACCAGTGTATCTTGTCAAACAAAATGAGATGAAAGCTGCACATCTGAAGAGAAAGATGTCCTCACAAGCAAAATAAAGGTATATCAAAATATCTGTACTCTTTTTCTAACTTAACATAATCACTAATTTAACACTTCTTTCTTTAAAAATATGCATCCCTACTTTAACAGAAAAATATATACTAAGCACGCCATGTACTGTATGCCCACCATCGAAATCGGAAGTTAGTGCTAAAGCTGTTACTTTTAAGCCCTCAATTACACATGATAAGCCTGTCATAGCATCTGTGTAATGGACCCATGGGACCACAAGGTGTCTCTTATCCTCCACAGTAAAGCTTTCCTTGCCTCTGGAACATGGTTTCATCTTTGAGAACTGGATATTACAACATATGGGAGACAGGGGGGTGGAGAGGAACAGAGGTGAAGAGAAGAGAAGGGAGAGGAAGGTAGAGACTGGATTGTAAGAGATGAAGCGAATGAAAGTCAAATGGGCTTTTGAATACAATCCTCCCTAAGAACAGCTTTAGGCAGAGGTTTCCTACATGCAGGTCCAGGCATGACAGCAGTATGATTTACATACTCAGTTATTTTGCTACTTTTTTTCATTAAAAAAAGAGATTATTTAACATTTGTAGCCTCAGATCCATTCATATCTAGAGCTATAGCTGTTTCAATAACAAGAGCTGAATTTCTGAACCGCTTGATGACCACGACTAGAGTCAAAACTCTGTACACACCTGTGTACTAGATTGTTTGATTATTCACATTCAAACATGGACCAGGCAAGAAATGAATCCAAGAATCCAAGGGCTGTCAATATTCTATATTTTCTCATTATCAACAAAGACCATGTGCAGACTCAAACCAACAATGAATGTATCCCATAGCCCCTCTGTGCCATGCAGCACCATTGTTGTCTAAAAACACCAACACTTCAATGAGCCACACTTTTGAACTGAGAGTCACAGTCCTTCATTTCCATGAACACATAAACACATTGTAGTGGATTTGGACTCGATCCGACACACAAATACTCAATTTAAAAATGTATTTTATGTATTTGTGAACTATTTTTAAAGATTAATACCTTTAGCAGGAACCAAAGAGACAAGGTATTAAATATTGAGACTAACATGTTTGTTTGTTTGTTTGTTTCCACAATAACAAAAATATAGAATAATGTCAGCTTTATTATTTAAGCTGGCAGTTTTTCGGACCACACTCAACACAAACCTGGAGCCATGTCACCCAGTGCAAGGGTGGCTAACAATGGAATACTATGGCAGAGAAATGTTATATTAGGCTCTAGCTATGAAGACTTCTCTTGATAGGATCAACACATAGCTATGCAGTTTCTTTTGTATATCTGGATATATCCTGATTTTATTTCCTAGATCATGTGCGATCATGATAGTATCTTTGAGTATCTTTGGGGTTTAGACTACTGATTGGACAAAACATGCAAGACATCACCTTTACATTTAGGAAATTAAGTACTGAGTACTTGGCAAATGATTCAGTAATGGAAATAAAAAAGTTAGCTGAAGCTGTATCTTCTAGGGTTGCCTTCTTATTACAGTATTTTTGTTTTTGATGATTTCTGTTTTTGCCTCCTCAAGCATCAAGTTTTCAAGCATGAAGGAAACCGTTAAGATTTACATCAGCCACAACATTAAAACCAGTCACCACTTTTATTACATATGTTTAATATTGTAGCTGATCTGTGTAAATGTTCAATTCAAATTGCACCACAAACAGCATTGGCTCCTAGTAAGAAAGTAGTTTTGTGCACATGTTCAGTAATCACAATACAATTACTCTAAATGTTGTCCTATGTTCATTACATTGGAATTAGAACTGAATTTCCCCATTTTGTCCATAAAACATAATCTGGGAAGCATTATGTTTCTTGTTTCAAAACTAATTTGGTACTGCTAATCAGTTACAATATTGTGAAGCCTTTTAATGAGCAGGTGCTCTTGTTATAATTAAAAAACAAACAAACAAACAACAACAACACAAAAAACAAAAACAAAAACAAGTACTCTATGATAAGAAATCCTCTGGCACAGTACTACTCACTAGGTTGCTCAGACACAACCCCTTTATATTGTTCTATTGTCTCAACTGCATCAGTTGAAGGATCATTCTAAAATTCTTTATCAAATCAAAGCTGAGAAACAGACCCAGCCTAGAAACAGATGTGGAGAAGGAAGGCTCTCAGATGTCCTGCTGTTGTCCATTGAGAGGGACATCTGAATTGACCATAACGATGTAATTAACATTTATAAATTCATGGCCAAAAAAAGGATTCTCCTTTGATTTCACCAGTCTTGCTTCTCCCTTCCCCAGTACTTCTTGGTTTTCTGACAAGCATGCTCAAAACAACTCATTCTCAAAATGCTGACAGTTCAATGTTTTTACTACTGAGATGTTTGCAAAACGCATATTTAAAAGTACATCCATTTTATGAAATGTTTACCCAACATGCACTGTTGTTCTCTGCTGATGGGTGGGGGGGCTAATAAATGTATCAGGAGCCCCTTATATTTTTTTGCCCCTGTCCTTCAGACAGCCTAAGTCCACCACTGGTTCTGTGTTTGACTTCTCTTCCACAGAACAATGAAGCTTTAACAGGGTTAAAACCCTGGGCCTGGCTCTGTGTTTGTGTTGACAAGTAAACTTTGCTGACCTTAAGCACATTTACAACCAACACTCTGTCTTCTGATGTTAATTGTATATAACAGAGGTATTCAAGCCAAGACTTAGGGGACCTGCCAAAGCATCATTTTCAACTGTTCTCCTCCCACACCTACCTGTTGTCTTTATTATATGTCATTTATGTCATTAATGTGTACACATATGATCAAAGCACAGGACTGTAGGACTGTTGTGTAAAATGCCCTTTGGATAGTGTTTGAATGTTTCTTTACTCAACAGCACTTTATAATCATTGGCTCACCAAAAACAGTATTTAACAAGAATTGATTTGAGTGGGTGCATTAACATTTCTAAGCTTGATTGACAGCATCTCTAACCCCTGAGATAAAGCCAATTAAATAACATTAGGAGAGACTAAATATAGTGGAATCACTTCTGACTTTTAAAGCTGGATAAATAAATGCTAAATTATAAGACTGACCTTAGAGGAGATTTATTTTACTGCATATGCATATTGGAGATTAAAAAACACCTATAAATATTAATGTGGGGGCAATTTCCAGAGAGCAAATAAGCTGTGCATTATCTCTGTGTGGGCTTAGAGTGGAATCAACCTGATGCCCCTTCCTTCTCCAGAGCAGGCCAGACCAACAAACACTCAAAGATGGACTAATGGAGCGGATAATACTCATTATGTTGGGATGCAAGCAGAAGAGCTAGGAGAGAATTAATGTAGTGTTAGTGCATACAAAACCAGATTAATTAATGTACATATACTTCAGGACCAGTTGTACAATTGCTTTTAAGGTACTGTTTCAAAGACTAACCAGGCCACAACGCACAGTTTTTTGTCCCACGACATAATCTCTTGTCTCTATTTCCAGTTTTAGAAAGCATGAAAAGTGATCTGATTTGTATACATATCCCATTTAAATAGAGGGAAGATTAGAGGCGCATCAATCTTGGCTCAGCCCCAGGGAACAAAGGAAAAGGTTACTAAATTTATCACTCTGCCTTCTGTTGCAGGAGATTCAAATACGGGAGTTGGAATCTGACTGACTGTCCTCAGGGGGAGAATATAGCTCCCTCTTTGTGTACTTGCACAACACGGAGACCATCAATTACGCACAAACACACACACTGATCTAAGTCACTTTTGGGGACATTACGTAGCCATATATTAATTTCTTGGAGACCTACCCCAGCTCTAACCATAACTACAACTTACTTAACCCTAACCCTTACACTAACCTTTTCCACTGACCCAAAAATCAGCTTTGTCCCAATTGGAGACATGGCTTTTGTACCCAACCGGACAAGCTGTCCCCAATTAACTGGTCTTAGTCCCAGAAACTCCATCTGTAAAAAATGTCCCAAAGAACAAGAATTTCCACTTGAAAATGATTTGGAGCTAAAAATGTGGCTTTGAGATTTTTTTTTTTTTGGTTGAGAATCATTCGTTATATGTGTCTTGAAAGCTAAGTGTGTCAAAGTTCTGTAGTATAATGTATATGGGAAATAACTGTGTAACTCCAAATACCAGAAAGTGGCACAATAAAATCCACCCACACAATCTTGCAAAATATTACTGTAATAGTGCTGTGATAGTACTGAAGCTGGCAAGCTAACCACTAAAAACACTAGCCAAGTGGAAACACTAGACAGCCACGATAGCTTTCCAACTGCTACAAAGCAAGCAAGCTAGCTAGGTCTCTCATCAAGCAATAAGTTAAGGAGATGTGTCTCTGGCTACAAGTCCTGCTTTTTGTGGAGCAGTTCATACAGAGGAAAGTTAGATGGTGGAACACAGCTAATAGGCTATGATAGACAGTTTACTGGTGCAGAAACACAGATTTGTGTGTCAGAGCTCACTGAAGTTATGGATCCATTGAGTAAATTGACTTAATGGTTTGATTCCACCAAAATAAACTGATTATACTTCACATTTACACTGTTTATATAGTGGCATGACCAAGCCTTCTGTGTCCCAATCTACTGTCCATGTTTATGCATGTTTATCCCCCCCCCCCCACCTTTACTCTTTGCTTCTAAGCTTGCTTCTTTCTTGTTTATGTGTTTTTTTTTTGTTGTTGTTTTTTTTTTTTTTGTTTTTTGCATATTTTTGTCTTGAAAAATAAAAAAATCAGCAAAAAAGGCTGTGAAAAGCCCAACCTCTTGTTTCTTCTCCAGTCATTTTGGAAACCAGCAGCACACACCATAACATCTGATAAGTATTGCCCCAGCACCTGAATGTTAAAGCTTGGAAAATGCTGAAATGACTATGTGGCTAACAAAATACCTCATCAGATACCCTGACAATTACACCTGAACCATATGCAAAAATATGCAGTGCTATTATTTTGACAGATATTGCAGCTGCAATTAGTCACAATTTTAGTGTGATTTTTGGAATACTGTTTTCACTAAAGAAATATACAAATGATGAGGATGTGATATTTGTTGGGGTCTGTACCAAACAAGAATGTTCCCCAATATCGGAAGAATATGATTTGTAGGCCAGAGCATCTCTGTAACACCACAATGCTTCATTTATCATCATATGTTGTGACACATTTTACCTTTATCAAAATTCTGAAGCCCCTGTGATTTGGATTCGGCACTTGGCCATATTGCAATTTTGATAATATTTCAATGAATTGTTCAGCCCTACTGATACTGTTAACTGCATTGTTTTTAATCATACACATACGTGCCAGTGGCTTAAGACTAATATGAAGACTTTCTATGAAAATATCCAATTTCCTAAATGAGTACAGGAGAATAATCTTGCTAAACATTGTTAGGAAGTTGAAATACTATATTTATGATACTTTATATATATATATATATATATATATACTTTTAAAGGCATTAAAGAGTTGTTGAAAGCTTGTCTACCTGTTTCTCACACTGGCCGTAGTCTGGACCCTGGTCTGGTTGAAAGAAGCATATGTCTCCGAGGTTCTTTGCCATCTCGATCAGTCCCATGGCCGTCCTCACTGTAGCATTACGAGCATGGACAAACACCATCACCTGACACACACAAAGATACAAGGTCAGGAGGGTCACAACATCAACAGAACATATACTGGAATTCTGTAATAAAACCAAGCTGGTTCAGCAGTCTATATAATTTCACTTTGAAGTAAACTGGTTGAAAAGTTACTGCCTGAAATGTAAGATTGTTGCAGATTCTCCAAACCTTCTGTAAATGGGTCTAGCCTTCCTCCAGCTGTCCACAGACATACAAATGGATGACAAATTAAAAGTAAAAGACATAACGTCTCTTGATAAGGTGTGGATCTACTGCAAACCTTAAGAACAGTGTCACTGCTTTTTGTCAAAGGTTCTCTGAGTGTGTTGAACTCTACTGAAGGGGTTTCAAAACATGTTCCCCCATCTAGTGTTTTGATGATGGTGATGGAGAGCACTGTGTAAAACATCACTCCAAAATCTTCCATAAGTGTTCACTGGGATGGGAGCTGGTGACTGTGAAGGCCATAGTCATCATTTTCATACTCATCGAATCATTTGGTGAAACTTAATGTCTTATATGTTAATCTGCATTCATTATGTTTCGTCACTCATTTATTTATTTTTTCCTTTAATTTGCTTTATGTCTGTATGTATGTACCCTTTTATGTTCACTACATTTCTATCTATCCCTAAGGAAGTGTTTGACTTAAAGGATAGGTTCACAACTTCTTAAATAAACAACAGTCAGGTGCTGAAATTAACACTGAAACATGTTTTGCTTGCTAGAATCATTCCTCCTGTTCATACTGGCCATTAAAAGATGTCTTACTAACATGCTACCAATGGAAGTGAGACAAAATCCAGAGTCCATGTTCAAAGGTTTTTCTGAAGCTGATATGAAGTTTCAGCAGTCTGTGTTAGACAAATCAAGTGAACCTACTGTACTTACTGTGAGCTTTTAGATTTTTTTGGCATATTTAGGGATACTAGAAAATATTGAAAATACATACTGTTAAAGGCTGTGACAACAGTCCACACTGCTTGTATGAATCCACAGTGTACACTGGCAAAATGGTCACGTTGTTTTTTTAATGTAATTTTATGGTTAATAATATAATATATAGACCAAACAGTTTTGCATGACTGCACACACATGCAGCAGCCAGTTGTGTGTATGCTCCAAACACAGTGGGTCCGAAGAGACCACTGCAGCAAATGTTATTTATTGAAGGTGTTTTATCAGCACTACTGAGCTGTGTGGAATCATTGTTGGCAGTAACCGCTGGCTTCTCAGCTTATTAAACTTCTTTCTGGCAGCATGCTTCCCACCAGGAGGGTGGTGGGAAAGGAAATTTCATCCATCAGATCCTCCCAGATGAAATTAATATATGTCACAGCCACTTCTTGACAATTTAATATTGAGCAAAGAGGAGGCCTTCCCAACTGAGCTGTGGCCTCAGCGGCCTCAACCTACAAGCTGGCCTGGACCATTGTATCGTTTCAACCACAGAGATAAAAAGTTGTCAGTTGTGCAGCTGAATCAAGTTGGCTTACAAGTTCTCAAGGGCTACAGAAAGACTCATATTAAGTGTGTCTCTGAGGGAGAGAATGGGCAGGAGAGAAGGGGGGAAAGGAGAGAAAAGGGTATGTGTATAGATGTGTGTGTGTGTGTGTACTTGCAATAAAATGATGTAGACAGGATAACAATCGTGATCAATAGGGAGTTCAACCCCTGTAGCAGATGGGAGTTAAATGGTAAAGTCTGAATTCACTACTCTCGTGTTCCCAATAGGCCTTCTCCGGCTGTAGAGTGAAAGCAGAATGAGTGGAGGGTGGGTGGATGGGGTAAGGATGTGGAAGGTAACACTGAGGGAGATATGGACTTCAGAGACTTAAGATAGCAGGTGTTCATTCCAAAAAGTTCACAAAAATGTTTACTGCAGAAATTTCTATTCATGAAAAAGTTCAGAGAAATATTTTCAAGGGAAAGAGGAGTTGTATTAAAGATGTACTGTATTTTTATGCTACACCAACATCACCCTGTGCCTCTTCAAGTTGTTCTTGTCTAAACATTTAATTGTGATTAATTGTGATGATTAGTAAAACCATAATCACACAACATCTTGTAAAATGAGGATTATTTGTAGTTATGTCCAGTAAGTGCGAATGACAGAAATCTTCAGGTTTCAGAGGACTGAATATGTTAGATAAACTCATTTTGAGGTAAGGGGAAATTGTTCAGTGGATATAATTGTAGTTAGGATAATCTGCATAGCTCTCATTTATAGGATTAATTGAATAAGTTTCTATGCCACAGGTGCAAATTAACACCAATATCAGGGAAAACAGAGGGGATACAAGCCTCCAGGAAAATAGAGCATAGTGTCCAGAATTTAAGAAAATTAATTTCCATTCATTTTCACATCTTTATTCAATCTGACACTGTGTTCTTATTAACTGTGCTCTAATAACAATAATAGTCAAGACACCTTTCCAAAACCAAAAACATGATAGAAAAAACGTGAGGACTGACTACACTGAAACTAAGAATTTATTTCTAACTAGCTCATTACCCACAGTGTTAACCTAGCAAAGGCAAAAGACATTAGCTAACTACATAATTTTGTGGTCTTACATGTTAGATTAAAAAAAAAAAAAAAAAAAAACTGCTCAGGACTGGAGCATCCACTGTGTAGGAGCCATGGTGCTATTATATCAAAGCTTAGGGTAACAGTAGATGCTTGCCCTGCTCCTTATTTAGTTTGGGGAAGTTTACACTCAAGCAACTCCTTCCAAAGTTTTCTTTACATTATGTTATAATGACATAAGTCACAGTCAACATAACATAATGTAAGGAAACTTGACTTGACTTATGTTGATTATTGTTTTTTCCTCATCTTCAAATTAAAAAACTTGTACTGAGATTAAAATGATATACTGCAAAAATGACATTATATTTAATTACAGAGGATCTGGTCAATTCGATGCCCTTCCCACATACTTTTAAGGAGTACACAGTAGGGGATATATCAAACATACAGAGGACACCAGAGACATAGTATTACATAGGTCAAAGTAAGGATAAGGATACCCAAAATTATGATCAGAACACCAAGGAAACTGAGATAAGAGGAGTCAAGATGTATAATCAGCTAAAAGGTCAAATGGCCAATTCCAGTAGATCAACTCAAATGGACACAAAGCCTACATAAACAATCTCCATAATGAAAATGAGTTCATTCAATACAACAAGACCTCATCTCTAAATTGGATATTTGACTGTTACTTTTATCAAGAAAAGTAGCATTCTGATGAACAGACATTGGACTTTTAAAAACCTACATACTCAAACTAGTGATCTCTCCCCCGTTAAACTTTCTCTGTAAAGTCTGAACCAGGCCTTTATCATAAATCATGCCACATTCCAATCTAAGCTGGGAACAAGAATTTCCTAATTTTAAACACATATCTGAAATCATATGAAATAACTGTCCAACCATCCTACAACCAAAATCATTTTTACTGAGCAAATATTTTCTGGTAATTTTGGTGCAAATCTGTCATCATCTTATTAACAGTATTAATTAACTGCGGGTATTATATTTAGGATTTGAGATTGATGTTCTGATACATGATCCATGTTTGTATTCTTTCTTCCTTGACGGTAATAACAGAATTAAGACTCATATATCGTCTTGTTCAGCATTTTAATTGAACATGGTGGAAAGCAAATATGTGATTTGTGCACAGGAGCTCCAAATGAATTAATGAATTGAGACAAGGAAAGAAAGAGGACAAATCTGATTGGCAGAGACTGTCATTACCAGGGGTTAAACAGTATGGTTTTCTCTGAACTTTTGCTTTTGCCATAAGGCGTTTGCCATGTTGGCTTTTAGCCAGTTTTACACTTTCCCTGTCTTCTTCTTTCTTCAGCCACATGCTCTTATTACTGACTTTTATTTTGTTGATTCGCGATTTCCTCTATCTTACAAGCCAAGTCAACAACAAATCAAACTTGATACTTTTATAATCTATTTTTAACATTACCATGTTTTCACCATGATGATTTTTGTGTTGTTTGGCCAATGCCAATTTATCCAGCTAAAGTTAAGTAATTATTAATTAGTAATTATTGGGCTTATTATGTAATCAACCCACATGAAAGTGACTCAGGCTGCACATCTACCATAGAACAACCAAGAGCTCTATGGAGTGCCAAAAGGATAGTTTCCGATTTCTAAAAGCTGAACAGTTAAGACACTCTGGTAGAACGGTTGCCTGGCAACCACAAGATGCCCCAGGGAGCATCCACCCAAACTCTGCCATGAGGAGGCTGCCAACTTCAGATGTCACTGCTCCGGGTTCTGACCAAGAAAGTCTCCAGCAAAGACAACACAACTCAAGTAGGCTAACACTTCATTACCTGCTCATGACTGGTTTGATGTCGCAATAAATTTTTTAATTAAAATCTTACTCATAGAGGATTCGGAAGCACATAGATCTATTCACTTCCATTATGTCACGTTACTCACTTTCATCAGCTGTTAGTTAACCTTGTTAGTTTGATCATCTTTACATCTTTATTTTATCATCAATAATTGCATTTATTTTATGTAGTATAAAGGTAGCTAACAAAATTATCTGTATTTTAACCCAGTCATTGCTTGTGTTTCTTTTGGAGTAGAGAACAAGGATCCCCTGAATCCAAAGTTACTGCTTTAGGTTCTATGAATATCAATATCAGTATTAATATAATTATTTCCAAAAATTGGAAAGTGGTGTCCCCTTAAAAGAGTGCTTTTTTGAATAAATCCTGCCATAATGCTACAGGTATATTTCTGTAGTGTTCAAACATGCAGAAGAGCACCTACCTGATGACCAGCTTTAACCTGCTCCAGAACCTTGTTGTAACAAACCTCCTCCATGTCATGAAGCTGCTGGATCTGAACAGGACACAAAAATCAATTAGCAATTTAACTTTGCTGATTACTAAAATGTTTTAACTCTCTAATGACTAACTAATAACTAATGAATCAAGGTACATACTGTATAGTTGTAACTTACAGTGGGGGAAATAATTATTTGATCCCCTGCTGAATTTGTAAGTCTGCCCACTTACAAAGAAATTAATGGACTCTAATTTTTATGGTTGTTTACTGATTATGGCAATAGACAGAATATCAGTCGAAAATGCATAAAAAACACACAATATAAAAATTATAAAATGTTGTGCATTTTATTGAGTGAAATAAGTATTTGATCCCCAAGCAAAACATAAGTTAGTACTTGGTAGAGAAACCCTTGTTCGCAAGCCCAGCGATGAGACGTTTCTTATAGTTGGTCACCAGGTTTGCACACAGCTCAGGAGGGATTTTGGCCCATTCCTCTTTACAGAGAGTCTCTAAATCCTTTGTTTCTTGGCTGCCGCTTGGAAACTCAAAGCTTCAGCTCCCTCCCCCAGGTTTTCTATTGGGTTGAGGTCTGGAGACTGACTAGGCCACTCCATGACCTTAATGTGCTTCTTGTTGAGCCACTCCTTTGTTGCCCTGGCAGTATGTTTTGGATCATTGTCATGCTGGAAGACCCACCCACGACCCATCTTCAGTGTTCTTGCTGAGGAAAGGAGGTTTTCATCCAAGATTTTACAGTACGTGGCTCCGTTCATTGGCCCCTCAATGCGGTGAAGTCGTCCTGTACCCTTTGCAGAAAAACAGCCCAAAAACATAATGTTTCCACCTCCATGCTTGACTGTGGGGATGATGCTCTTTGGGTCATACTCACATTTTTTCATCCTCCAAACACGGCGGGTCGAGTTGATGCCAAATAGCTCAACTTTGGTTTCATCTGACCACAGCACTTTCTCCCAAGCCTTCCCTGAGTCATTTAGATGTTCACTGGCAAACTTAAGGTGGGCCTGTACATGTGCCTTCTTGAGCAGGGGGACCTTGCGGGCACTGCAAGATTTCAGTCCATTTCGGCGCAGTGTGTCACCAACTGCTTTCTTGGTGACTGAGGTCCCAATTGCCTTCAGATCATTAACAAGCTCCTGCTGTGTAGTTTTAGGCTGCTCCCTCAACTTTCTCATCATCATCCTCACTCCACGAGGCGAGATCTTGCATGGAGTTCCAGACCAAGGACCGTTGATGGTCATTTTGTGTGTCTTCCACTTTCAAATAATGGCGCCAATAGTTGTCACCTTCTCACCAAGCCTTTTGCTGATGGTTTTGTAACCCATTCCAGCCTTGTGCAGGTCTACAATCTTGTCCCTGACATCTTTTGACAGCTCTTTGGTCTTGCCCATGGTGCTATAGAGATTGGAATGTAAGAAACTGATTCCTAGAGCAGGTGTGCTTTATGACGAGTTAAGATCAGGAGTATTGGTAATTGGTTGATTGTGCACAGCTGTGTGCCACATGGGCACCAGCCGATCTGTGGGAGCCAGAATTCTGGGTGAGTTGTTGGGGATCGAATACTTATTTCACTCAATAAAATGCACAACATTTTATAACTTTTATATTGTGTGTTTTTTATGCATTTTCGACTGATATTCTGTCTATTGCCATAATCAGTAAACAACCATAAAAATTAGAGTCCATTAATTTCTTTGTAAGTGGGCAGACTTACAAATTCAGCAGGGGATCAAATAATTATTTCCCCCACTGTATATACCGCCCCTACCCTGGTCATGCTCAGGTTTGCCCTCAAACATAAATTTTTAATAGTCTCCAACTAAACCTCTGCCACACTATGAATAACCAGTTATCTGCATGCAGAAACAGGGAGAGAGAGCAGGGGAATGACACGCAGTAAAGGTCTGGCCAAACTGGGAGTCGATCCGGGGACCAGCGGCTTAGGGCACTTAAGCCCATGTGGTACGCGCCCCAACCATTCGGCTACGGGGGCGCCCCAGAAACTCCCTTTTTGACTGAGCAATTGCACTTGACCTGTAACAAACATGTAAACATAGCACCAAAATCCTGTTTGGGACTATGTTCATAGTTGTCCATAACTGCTCAAGACTTTGCCTTGTGACATGAGAACCTGAATATATTTCTTTTATCAGTTCAATACAGGTTCCAAACAGGCTTGTAAAGTGGCATTTCTACCATGTTCATCATATCAAGCATGTTACACACTTGCTCCATAATTATTCAGTTATTTGGTTATTTTACAGCTGAAAAAAGACAGAGACAGAACTTTCATTTACGACAGTCTATATAATGGTGACACTGTTGATAAATAACTTTAAACATATCTTTATCATACTGTAGTTTATTGTCACTTATTCTGCCCATGTAGCAGTTAAAACCAAAGTTTGTCTTGTGATGAAGTCTTATGTAATGCAGTTGCCAGGTATAAACGCCATTTTTATCTGAGTCCCTGCTCATATATTGTATGCATGTATCACCTTGAAGAATAAAACTACCTGTGTGTATACAAGTTACTAAGGTCCTATGAGTTAGTAATCACACTGACATCATCATTGTTCCTTTACCTTGTTGGTGGTTTTGATGCCAACAAAGGTCTGGCCAAGGGGTACCGGTCTGAAGCGACTGTCAAAGAAGAAAAGGCCAATATAGGGATTGACATGTAGGAAAGCGGCCACATCCAGGTAGTTGGGGAGGGTGGCTGATAGTCCCAGGATCCTGATCATACTCTGGGTGGACTCCACCTAACCAACAGACAACAACAGTGTTGCAATTACACCAGACTCTATCCTGTACATTCATTCGGATGGAAGGGAAAACTGCAATATTAGGGCATCAGTTCCTGGAATTACTATGGTGAGGTGACCTTAGTCCCCTTTACACAGCCTGTTCAAGGTGGAATATTGCACCTCACCATTCTGTATAAAAGTTACAATGGCAGAATAAGGGGACATTGTTGTTCCACCTTTATGCCAGCAATGGAGGCAGTCACAGAGCTGAATCAACATGTCTGTGAAAGTGAGAGCCATCACGGTTTAACAGACACCAACGGACACAGAGGCTGCTGCGTTACATGATTCGGTGATACCAACATGCTATATAAAATTATGTAGTATTATGTGTACTATGTGTTCTGTGTAAACAAGTTAACGCAACACAATCAAGGGTCTTCTTAATGTCAGTATAATGTAATCTCTCTGTAAAAGGGACAATAGATTTGCAGACTAACATAAGAAATGTTCTGAACATAGACTGACCGATTGGTTATAAGTGACATTTATATATATATATATATATATATATATATACAATATTCATTATATACCATCTTTAAGACACAAAATCACAGAAATTGTAATTATTTTTAATTACGTATATGTACTACGTTTTTGACAATCAAATCAACTACTTACAACTGAAATGACAAATTTAGCATAAGGTTCGCTTCCACAGCACTAATTTCATAAACTAATTAGTTCCAGAAGTTTTGCGGTTTTTCAGTTGCTGTTAGGCTGACAAGATAACTCTTTGGCAGTAGTTTCCAATTAAAAGCCTTCCAGGAAAGGGAGGGATTATGTCCTTTGAACCACAGGAAACATCTGTGCATGAAGTGGAAAGAAGGATGTTTCGTAGATAGTAACAGCGATCCAGCTCTCTCTGCAGGTGAATATGGGATGTAAACTGTAACTCCAACTCCAGTTATTTCACGCAATAGCAATAATATGATGAAAATACAGATGATTACCCAGCCCTGATGTGTACACAAAGTGGAGGGTGATGCACTGCTAAGCCTTTATTTTATCTTTCAAATATGAAGAAAATTCTTGAAGTTGAAGAAAATTTAATGTGCATCAATGCAGGTGAGGGTAGAGAAAACTGTGTTTGGGTGGGGTGGGGGGGTTGTGACAGGGAAGATTGGTAGGGCTTTTAATGTGATGCAGTACCTGTCAAACTATCCCATCAAGATAAGACCTAACCAATCCCAGACCTAGTCTGCAATACACATTCACATCAGTGCTGTTGAACCTTCTTACCGCAGATGGGGATCATGTTCACCTACAGGGAGTCAAACAGTCTGCAGTGTTTTTTGTTTGTCCTTGTTTACTTTTTTTGTGTTACCTTTTACTCTATGCAACTACATGTATGTGTTTAACTAGATCTCTTTACAAGAGATGAAGATTCCATGTTTCAGGTAGGTTTGTGGCATCATAATGTTGTAGGACAATATGAGGTAACTGTGATCGCTGAATTTAGAATTAGAGTGGGTAATGAACTGAATAAAATAAAAGTCACAATATTAAAATCTGACAGTGTGGTTATCTGTGAAGTCCTCTGAGGCTTTGCTGCCCATGCCACAAAGCTACAGAGAAATGTTGACATTAAACTAAAGGAAAGGAGTATCAGTAATTATCAGTGGTTTTGCATGCACACCTGAAATTCCTGGACCTTCAAGCCCCTTATGGAAGAACAGATATCAAAACACAAAATCTAGCAAGCTAAAGAAGAGCTGGTTCTGTAAAGCATCTTTGATTGAAATAAAAAAAAAACAACAACATCATATCATATAACAGATCAATATGACAATGTCTAAACCAGTCTTTCCCAATCAGTGTGCCATGGCACATAAGTGTGCCATGAGAAATCATCAGGTGTGTCGTGGAAGATTATCCAATTTCACCTGATTGGTACTCTAAGCGAGCCATGTAGTGACAGGCAGAGCAATTGCATGCTCTTCCACTAGAGGCAGTATCGCGTTAATACGAAAGTACATAGTCATGCTGCGAGTGAAACAACGTCGCAGGTAATAGTGATGGATAAATATTTGAAAAGAAAAGACAGTTTTTGGCTGACTGCTGCCAAGGAGTTCCCCATTCTGGCAAACAAAGCTATTTCAGTTCTGCTCCCTTTCTCCACAACCTATCTATGCGAGGTGAGCTTTTCAAGCATGACTGCTGTAAAGACCAAAAAAAGAGAGAGACTATCAGCTTTGTGTTCAACTAAACAGGCCCAGGTTTCACACTGAGTAAGTAAATTGAGACTAGATTTTCATTATATTTCAATAAATATACTTTTTGTGACATTTTTGTTTGGTGGTGTGCCTTGTGATTTTTCTAATGTAAAATATGTGCCGTGGCTCAAAAAGGTTGGGAAACACTGGTCTAAACAGACCGTTGTCTGAAATGGAGGCCAAACATCACAGGTGCTGGATACATTTCCTCTAGTAGAGGCAGTAGCAAGCAGTCAGCAGCATCATTGTAGGATAAAATATATGAAATGAGAGGGTGTTATTATTGAGCTAAACCACGTGCAGACTCACTGGCTCTTTTAGTGAATTACATACATTGCACTCAAATGTCAGCAAAATGAAATTAAAGTTCCATCTCTATTGCAAATCTAATCTGTAAACCATAATGTTGTCACTCTTCTTCGAAGTACGCTGTTGCTCCATCTTGCTTGTATCTGTTGGTATGAGAAAGAGCATGATCTATCAGAGCACCAGGAACTAGATCTGTGACATGTTATCCACTATAAATTTCCACTGTACCATCAGTTGTGTTTCTAAAGGGGCTATGTGTAAGAATTGGCCAACTGTTGAATTCACACTTCAAACAAATTTGGGGCATCATATTGCCAGAGGGTTGTCCACCCATATGGTAAGAAATAAGGAAGTGCGTGCACAAAATAACAGTCATTCATTCATTTAACATTTAACTATGTCTGTCTGTTGGTGGCTGCAGTCAAAAGCAATATCATGAGAGCGATGAGAGTAAACCAAAACGATACAGACATTTGATTTATTTACTAATTTATCTTTTTTCCATCACTATGAAAACTGTAAATTAATGTTCCATATGGCTAGAAACCACTATAGTGAGAAAATATGTGAATTTGAATTTGAGTGAACTGACCCTTTAAGTTGTCTTGTCTTTGGTAAGAATAATGATGAGCAGAATAATTTAAATGTATTAATGTAATTCAGATTTTGTCCACTCACTGTGGAAGCAGTCATTGTTTGGAGCACATGAAGTGCCCTACTTTCATTACCATAACCACTGACAAATGGGCTTTTTTGACTAGAGGAATGCAGTACTTTGTTTCACTTTCCTCTTCTTCAAACCTCACTTTACTGAATATTTGACTGAAATGACTGGGGTTAATATAAATTGACAGATAGTTAGATATTTAAACATCAGTGCTGAAAAGCATGAAAAGTATTGTTTTTGGGTCCACTTCATATATTTTGCAGACTCCTAAAAAATATGAGTTCCTTCTGTCACTAAGTATCTCTTAGTCTGGAGAAACTGTTACTTGAAATGTAGTGCCTGTTCCTGACAAGAAATAGGGGTTAATGGCAATCTATATATTCAATATATATCCTGTACATACAAACAGTATTAATGAGACTAGAGAGGAGTGGAAAACACTGTATTGGAAAAAGCTACTTTTTTTGTTTTTTACTGAGTAAATTTTACGCTTTTAATGGTAGAAAAAAAAGTACATTTAGTCAAGCACTGTGCTTAAATACCAGTCTGACATACTAGTGTTTAAACTGATAATTTTGATTTTATGTTACTTTACATTTGTGTAACCCTACATGATGTAAGCAGTACATTTTGTAGTTTTTTTCTCCAACAAATTTATATGAGAGATATATTTACCACCTGTTTCAAATATTGAGAATTTAAAGACATTTAATGAATATAATTGAAAATGATGTATTATTTTACAGTATACTACATTACCCCAAAATAAATGAAATTGTTACCTTTAACTTGACCGGTCAAAACATTAAAATACAGCTTGCATGTTAGAGTATCAGTCAATTATAGCCCAATAATACAATGTGCAGTTGTAGGCTAGTTTTTTCTTTCTATTTTTTAAGTTCATTAAATAAAAAGTAACACTATATAAACATTCTAAGAAAGTTTCATTTGTAATGTCTTTTTGTTGCAGGGGTTGCACTCATTTCTTTTCACTTCAGAAATCAGCATAATGTGTAATCTTCCCAGGGATGTCCAAACCTTTGCATATAACTGTATAGTAATATGGTCTACACAAGTAATATATCTGATTCTGTCTTTGTAAGACTTTGTTTACCTAGGTTTAAAGACTCAGTGTGGTATTGCTACTAGAATAACGTATGTAGAATAATGTTCTTCTTTCATCAGAATTTTAAGAGCTAACTCTGTCTCTGTGCTGTTTGGAGCTGGCCAGGTAGAGTACAGAGGGTTTATGGAAGCTTTATCTCTGAGAGCAGCTGCCTGAAGCTGCTGCTGAAACATAGTTAATGAGAACCAAGTTTCCAGGCTGCAAAGCCAATACAAAAACCTAAAAGCCCCAGATTTCACTTTATCTAAGGGGAACTGATGACTCTCTGTGGGGTTATTACTTTGATGTCGTTTGATTCATTGTTTATATAGAAATATGATTAGTACAGCTTTAAAATGGCTATGCCTGAGGGCTTGTCAATGCCTTAAAACTACAGTGGGTGAAAAGTTCCTCTTTATTTAAGAGAGAATATGGACAATATTGTGTTGACAGTGTGATATATCTGCATCTGGCCAGAGAACAATCGTTTCTACTAGTAAACTTAACTATAACTTAATAAAAACTGCTTATCCTGGTGGGCACTAAAAATCCTAGTGAATCATATAAAAGACATGCCTTATGTAAGCTTAGGTCGAGCATACATGTCCCTTAAATGCCAAACCATGAAGAAGAAGCCCGACAACAGGGAGACATTAAAGGCCTTTGTAATAAACGTTGGAGGGACTTTATCTTGAATGCAGAGCATAATTGGTAGACAAATACCCAGCCAAGAAAATGTAGTCCAAAACAAAGCTCTTCAAAGCAGAACATCAAAGTGATAACTGTCTCAGTTCTAAAATATTTGCGTAAAAAGGGGGACAAATATCAATTAGTTTACAGGGATTTCCATATTAATGTGTCTCAAGACATGAACTTAAGCACCTAGCACATCAGCAGCAGCCGCCATAATTCCTTCAACACAATCAATTACAGCAGTCCATCAGGTATGGCAATAATTGGAGAGAGAGATGAAGGAGGTGGGGGAGGGTCTGCCAGGCGTACTGCTGGCACCCAGCATCTTCTGTTGGAGGCTGGGCTACAAGCTATTTACAAATTCTTACACAAACACAAACAGAAAGATGCTGCCTCTGTGCCAGTCACATATACATATAATTAGTGTCAGAGAGAGCCAGACATGTTCTATTCAAGTAGCAGCAGTATAGTCTAGGTGCACATGTTCAAAAGGCTAGAAGTACTAGAGTATAAGGCTAATCGTATTCTATATTCATCTTCTTGTCAACCAATCCCATGTGCAGGCCAAAAATAACAATGAATTGATCCTGACAAGTGCTGTGTGTGTATCTAGAGCCTGACATATCTTATTCACTGGGTGATGTTCCTTCATTAAGGTGAACACACACAGTGTAGCTCACTTTGACTCGCTAGAGCACCAAATGTGTAACGAATGAAACAGTCCCCAACCAATGCACTATTTCCTCCTTTTTGAGCAACTTTCGCTAAAAACAACGATGGTTCACTTGATGTTGTCATGGCCGACAAATTTCCAGCATTAAAATATATGAACGAACCCTGTATTGTGACATAATCAAAGAAGTGAGGTGGTGTCTGTGACGCCCCATTACACCTAGATGAAAAGTCTACCATGTTCAAATTTTTTGTATTTTCCTGCCTAGTGTGACATCTCCTATGACCTTCCTTCAGGCTGACCAATAGGATGAGAGAGTGCTCTCTGGTGTAAACATGGCATTATATATGACATTGGTTATATTGCTGTCTGTTGGTCTGGCATGTTCTTGACAGCGCCTGATGACACAGCCAGAATTTATGGCATTATGTAGTCTGATCCCAGCATTATTCCCATCCCTACCTCTTTCTGTCCTCTTTTTATTCTTTTCATCTTACACTTACTTAACACTCAGTCTACTCTTACCACAGTTCATACTCCTTTAGCTGCTCTTTCCAACTTTGGAAGCAATAACTTTCTGAGTTCTGCAGCCACACACATTTTCACCACAAAGTGTGTAGTTTCTAATCTAGATCTGTTGCAGCACAGAGCTACTTTTTGTTTAAAATCTTTACAGAAAACCTATATTTTTTATGCTGTTGGAGATGTCTAGGGGATGCATTTCACTGACTGTCACAAACCACGTCTTTGTTGTTAATGTGGTGTGACCACTATTCAGTTTTTTTTGACACTCTGATTATGCTGAACAGACTTTGTGAATGAAAAGTCTAAAAAACATAAATTATTTTGAATATATTATTATACAGTATTTTTCATGCAGTCCACAGGCTATCATCATTCAGTGAACTAAACCCTTCAAAACACTTTTCTCCTCCTCACACCTCTGCAGTATGTTTGCTGGGGTCACCCATCGGTGTCAGAGATACAAGGCTACAGTGAAAGGGAAAGCATAAATCTAGGACTGTTTACTTCTCTTTTTTAGGAGCTACTCAACACAGAAGGACAACTTGGACATACCCTTAAATGGCATGAAGTGAAAACAGTTGCTGCAGACCAGTGGAGCTGATGGTCTGAGTACTTTGTGTTGAATGTCTGATGTAATAGAACAGAATGTTTCAGGTTCACAGGAAGTAAATCAGATGTGTGCTACGTGGAAGAAACACTAATTGAGTGTTCTCCATTTTCCTCTTATCCTATGCATATGGAGATTAAATGTTTCTGTTCCTCTCACACAGTCAACAACCCATTTCAGAGGAGCTGTGACTTTGCATTTCTGCCATTATATTTTTTTGTAGGACACAGTTGACAGATGCTCCTGTGCAATTCAGTGCAATGCAAAAGTAAACCATATAACATACCTACATACCTACCTTTCTTACAGAGTAAGAAAAATATAGAACATTGTGCGCCTAACCTATGAGAGGATTAAAACTACTAGCAACTAGCAAGAGTTAATGGTTTAGATTGTTTTTACAGACCTACAGAGACATAAGACAGGCCTGTAGATTTGTAGCTTAGCTGACATGGAAGGTAACGCAACCTGGCATAGCATTTCAAATTATGCATCAATCCCACTGTGCTTCAGGTTTTGTTTTTAAGAGCTTTCGCTAACATTGTAAGGACAAATGTGACAATGCAGAGCGAACAATGATGGAGCACAGTAGCTGCAGACAGTTTTACTAACAACCCTGCCCCTAGTCTGACAAACATTATACCAAGAACAAACAGGACAGAACAATACTGACCTACTGGCTTTGTCATAGCCTTTCTTTTTAAATTTCTTGTCCTTTTCCTCTTATGCTGTTTATCTGCCAGTTCTGGTGCATGTTAGCACTCTGTAGTGTTAACATGCACTGGGATTTCTGTTTTTCTCGCTCCCACCTCCTGTGCATGAGTATATCATAGCATTCATATCATATATGAAAGCCATGACTGGCTGGAATGGATTGCACTGATCCACTTCATTTATAGCCTAATTCTAGAGCCGGGGCTGTGTGGAAACTGGATTTTTGACAAAAATCTTTGGAATCGATGCATTATTGATCAGGAACAGCACACCTGGCAATCACTACCAGACTCCCCTGTCAAAAAGCAGTATTTTTACCGAGCATAACACAGGAGCTGCTGGAATGCCACTGCCCACGTGTGTTACTGTGTGACTTTGAGTGGTGGAACAATTATTCACATTTCCTGAATTAAATGTGCCACATGTAAACTATCAAACAGATCGAGGCATCAGTGTTTCAGCAGCTCCCGTACTGACTGGTTGAGATTTTTTTGAGATTTTTTTTAAAAGCAGTGTTTCTGGTTAATAAAAAGCTCTATCTCTGTCGGAATCCTATCCATGATGTTGTCAGATAATTGTAATAACAATCTGAGCCTGTCAGTGACAAAACGAACCACTTTGGTGGACTACTTTGAAGTGGACGTGCACTGTTTGTTTTCATTGCAGCAGCTGTTCATGGTGTCTGGGTTCTCTCTTCCTGATCAATACTGCATCGGCGTTTGTCCTTATTATTTATTATTATTATTTACACCCAAAAAACGTGATCCAGAGTCAAAATAACGGAGCTGCAGTAGCCGTTTCATTCACTCAGTATTTGGTCACGTGACTCAGCTCAACTTGCATATTAACATTTAGCATGACTCCGACATGTCTGAGCAGACATCCCTTAGAGTTCTGTCATGCTGACTACTTTACATAAATTACATTTGTTGGATCATCACATTTTTGTGCTTTGTTGTTTAAATGTAGGCTGTTATATGGCTGTTTACAACATATGTAAGGTAGTTGTTTTATATGGCCAAAATTCATGAATATTCACAAATTGGCTGTCACAAAAAAAGTCTAACGTAAACTCTGGCTAGTGGAGTGGAGGTATTCCCTGAATTTGAATAAAACTGAGTTAGACTGTAATTGCTAACCCTACCTTTAATGTGGGTAATTTTCACCATGATGTGCCAGGATTGCAACTGCTCCTCTCTTACATAAAATTTACTGTCGGAGGGTGTAGCATTCACTGTCAAATCATGGATTTGTGTAATGTTACACCCCTAATTGCACTGCCGTCTGTGCTGAGGTCTCAGTATTTACTTAGGTCCAATTCTACAGCTATGTGCAGTCTGCTAGCAAACAGACAGTCAAGAGGCTTCAAACTTGTGCACTGCAGTGCAACCTCTAGAGGTGTTAAGGTGTACAAAACATCCAGTCAGCCCTTCTTCAGTAATATCAACTAAACCTGCAGATAAATGGGCTGTGAACCAAGTAAGCAGCGGTCACATGTACAGACCAGTTTTCAATTACCTTGCGGTTAACCCTGCCAAGAGGTCTCCGATGCTGCACAGCGCAGCAGCTCTTCCCTGCATCTCTGCCTCTGTTTCACTCTGCCTTCCTCTCCCCAGTCTGAGTCCTTTAGCATACAAGTGCCATGTCTTTCTAACAGTTCTCATAACGATGAGCACTTGAGTTAGTCCATCATACTTCACAAAAGTTTTATTTTTGCACATATGTAGGTTTGCAACTATATACCAATTAGTTACTTTCTTCTGTACCTTAATTTAATAATTAATAATAATTATGTCTAAATCTAGTGTTTTAATGCAGAGAAAAGTGTTTTATTTTCCCGTTCCAGTTTTTCTCTTTTTATCCTTAATTGTGAAACAGTTTGTAATCTCTGTCAATACAATCCACCTAATACTTATCGATTACTGTCATGAAGTCTGATGATGAAGATGATGGTGAGATTGTACTGCCATTGGTGGTTTATGGGTCAGGTGAATGAATTATTAACTCTAAGAGCTTCTATAAAAAGCCACAACTGAACATAAGTATCAAGTGTAAGGATGGCTGCTCTTGCTCTGATGCCAACCTGACATTCTGAGGAATTCCACCTCATCTTTACTGTTGTTTTCATTGTTGTTCCGAGTGGCGAAGTGTGTGTATATATCTAACTCAAAAACAAATGTATGTTGATTTGCATGAACAGACTTTTACTCTTAAGCCTACATAGACTTCACACATTCTTGGGTGTTTAGAGCATGAACTGCTTACTGGCTGAGTCATCTCATTCAGTGCCCAGAACAGACAAATGGGTATGCATTTACGGAGAAATGTACACAGGTTCAAAATGTAATTCACAGAGCAGGATGCTTGGGTCACTGGTGGTGGTGCATTCAAAAAATATCCCTTTGCATCTTTTTTTTACAACTTTTCCATTTATTATTTTCCTTCCATAGACAGACACATGACAGCAGCTCATCAGGAAGTGATATGGACCACTATGACCATGATGCCCATCTGAATTCTCACAAGTACTCTAATATGTGAAATGTCAATGCTTGTTCCTGTCGGTCATCATCAGGGGAAATCAGCTTCACAGACAGTGTACTGATTATTTTTTCTTGCAACAACATGGTATCAATGGGCTGTCTATGTTACAGGGACTCCTTTAGGAAGAGTGCGCTGTTGTTACTTCACTGGCCAACTTGGCACTCAAGTGACTAAAAATAAAAAATGAAAAAACAACTACTAAAACAATACTAACTGACTTACAGGAAGAGTCCGCTCCATATTTGACCATAGTGTTTCAGCGTGTGTGTGACAGCCTTGAAACACATACTACAAGATGTCAATTAACCAATGAGAACACATTGTTAGAGCAGCTTGTGACAGCATTTCTTGCAATTTTCAGAATTTTTATACACCAAATAATCAATTGATTAATCGGATGAATCTATGATGAAAATAAACATTAGCTACACTTATACACAAAATAGTTTGAAAGCGCTCCACTTCAACCAACTACAACAGTGAAATGCTGGTCAATGCATGAGTAATAATAATCTAATGATATAATAGTAGCAGTAACAGTAACAGACATTTTTCTGCAATTTTTTACTTTTACTTTTAATACTTTGAGTACTTTTTCATGGTAATATTTACATACATATATTTTCAATGCAGGACTATTTTTATAGTGAATACTGTGAATACTTTCTTCACCACTGGTTCTAACATGTAAACTAATATGCTTTAGCTATATAACATGTTCTAGAAACATGCTATTTTTTAATCATGATTATGATTGTTTGTTATTATAATAATGTTAACTATTTAGGTTCAAGCTACCTCTGCAGAGGCACGTCTGTGAAATACCCTATACCGTGATACTGTGATATTTTCTGACAACCCTGTTGAAGACTGATATGAGTGGGTGAGTAATATTCTTTATCGTATTTATATCTAAATATATAACTTCCTAGTTTAGCAAATTGCTTTCCCATGCCTCCTTAAACTCTCTGTCCCACACATCCATGCTGTAGCACTCCATCTAATGTGACTCTGCCTTTGCACTTCATTTTACAGCCTTCAGTGTTTAACAGAGCTACAGGCAGATTTTGTGGACAAATACGAATAATATGGGAAATGGCTAGAGAAAGATGTGCACTGCTGAAATAGGAAGATGATGAGGAAACGTACAATACTGCATGTGAGCTCTAAGTTTGTTGTGATTGGAATGTTATTTGTCATACTTCAAGTGAATGTGCATGTCAGTGTTCCAGGAATATCAGACCCATGTAAAAGGAAATTTTTATGTCAACAAAAACATTGATGTTTTGATGTGTGATTTGGCAATCTTTGGGGGAAGTAAAAAGGAAGTGAATTAGCTGTGGGCTACAACTGGAGGCCCATTTTGTAGCCTATATTTATTTACATTTTCATATTGCCACCTCTAAAAGTTTGCAGTGTACCCACCTACGTACAGACAACTGCCACTCGATTACTCTGAAACTAAGGAAAACTTAGAGAAAAAATGTATCTCAAAAAATGCATTTTCATAGCCAAAGAAAGGAGCTAAAGGGCGTAACATGCACACACATACAGTGCGTAAACACAGTGTAGCAGGAAGGCAGACAGGGAACATGACTAACCTGTCTGATGGTCCTGGCAACCAGGCTCTCCAGTACTGGTCCTCGATCTTCATGGAGAAGATGAACTTCATCTAAGATCAGTAGACGCACAATCTGGGAGAGAGCCACATCTCCGACACTCTTCCTGGTCACAACATCCCACTTCTCCGGGGTCGTAACCAACATCTAGAAACAAACATGAAGACAGTAAGAACAGGATTTAACGCCAATTCAATACAATTCACCATACAATGGCAGCGATTAAATAAAAGAACAGAGAATGTCAAAAAAATATATATTTTTCAATATTTTTTCAGCAAAAGTCAAGAGACACCAGAGAAAAAACTGAGGAAAATGTGATTGATCTAATCATTTTAATTAAAGATGCAACAAAGCAAGACTGACTGTTTTTTTGTCACATTCATTCATTTGTTGTGGTTAATGACACCTGAATTTTCAGCACCACCGTGTATGTTATCTTATTTATCACTATTTTCCAGTAGTACTTTTGTTATTAAAAAAGCGCTGAATTCCAACACATTTTTTATAGTAATGTGTAAATTTTCTGTTACTGTGATTTAATGTGAAGGCGCCTTACCTCTTTGACAAGTAATCACTATGACTATGCTAGCACCTAGGGATGTAACCAGAACTGATTATTCAACATCAAGTCGATGCCAGAATGCTGACAACGTGATGGCATTTGTTCTTCTACAGCACCGTAGATGTTGTAAGGACTGGTGTTGTGATTCTTCGAGGACGAGCGAGAACAGCATAATAACCCTACCCTGTTCTAGTCTGACATCAAACACAAATGGAAAAAGATGGAAAAGCACAGTTACAACAACACGTGGAATGACAGCAGCAAGTGCAGGTGCAGCAACAGGTCGACGACAATGTGTGGGAAAAAAATAAAAATAAAAATAAACATGCAGAGTTGTTCTGTTTGAGGCAAATCATCAGGCACACATCATAGACAACCAAAAGCCAACTGTTACCATTTGTCTGTGAATTGTGGCAGCTGGCATTTGTTGTAGCAATGCTCTACACACAACATTCACATAGGCTAACCTTTTCTTGCTTAGACTAATGTAACGATAGCTCTGTATATAATTAACACAATCAATGAATTACGTCAGCCCAAAACAAAAAACTGAAATGGAGCAGCTGTGGCTCAGGAGGTACAGCGGTCGCCCACCCACCAGAAGGTCAGTGGTTCAATCCCCGGCTCCTCCAGTCCGCATGCCGAAGCATCCTTGGGCAAGTAACTGAACCCCAAAGTGCCCCTGATGTGTGTGTGCATTGGTAAATGAATGAGTTTAAGAGCATTCATGTATAGAATAAGTGCTGTATGAATGTGTGTGTGAATGGGTGAATGTGACATGTACTGTGAAGCACTTTGAGTGGGCAATCCGACTAGAAAAGCGCTATATAAGTACAGTCCATTTACCATTTAATGGGGCAATGCACCAATTTTTTTTAAATTTTTTTTTTTAGATTATGTTTGTTTGCTAGTCATGAGGAGCACTACTAGGAAACAGTTGTATAATGTCTTCTGTGGCTCTGAAGGAGCTTTGCAAATGTGACAAAATTATGTCATCAACAAGGTTGTCTTAGCTTGATACAAATTCACTTTACAAAGGTACTGATTAGTAAAAGAACAGGAGGTTAGTAACACAAGGAGAAAGTTTGGTTCTAATAAGAGTTAGCTTTAACTTGATTTGTCTAATTAATATTCTAATTCAGCATTATATCAACTTCTGCAGAGCTTAAAAATACTTTTTAGCAGACTGCATAATATGGATTTTGACCGCATCTCTTACACCGCTGACATTGCTTTCACAAGGGATTTCATTGTATCAGTATTCACTGGGAGAACAAGTGCAACAGCAAATAATGCTTTCAATGTATTTGTGAATGTGAGAAGTGTTTTAAGACAGGCTTGAAAAAAGTGACCCTGTCTTTTAAAGCAAACTAGGTATTAAAAATTATAGGAGTATATCTTGGCCTCAGCTGCTCAGATTCAACTCATTTCCTTTATTATCTTTTACTTTAATTTTATGAAGTCCAATATTCTCTGCATCTTATTTTAGAGGTTGCCAAAAATATATTAGGACTAGTTACACTGCTTGTTATGTCTATTGTCAGAACTTTATGTATGCAGCCCTAAAATTCTCTATAATTTTAACCAAGAATATTGAGATTATTTTAGAGATTTTGCTGAGAAAAATGTTCTCCATAATTTACTGCTCACTTAATTGAATGACACACACTGAAAATAAAATCCCTCCAGAACACTATGTCAGATTCATGGTTCAAATATCCTATTGCCCATAGCTCTGCTCATTACAATACAGACAGAAGCACCTACATCATAACACCACAATAGCAGATATGGAAAATTACTCACATCGTGTATGCTAAATTAGTTTTAGAGTCTACAGTGTTTACCACATGTTATGTCAGTCTATGATCCAAAATGTCTACAAAAACTATCATATATGATTCTGCTGTGTTTTGTGTGAATAAAAGAGTTACAATTATATCTAATTTTATTGTGGCATCCCTATCAGACAAATATGCAACAGTCTCAACACATCTACAAAGACATCAAGACACGTATTCTCTCTTTTCAAGAAAAATACTACAATGTACAATTGATGTTGTGTGAACTGTTTGGCAGCCTGTTCGGGGGTTTGTGCAAATTCCTATTAAACTCTTTCTATAAAAGCAGTTCATTACAACCTCCCTAGTTTGCATTTAAATCAATCTATCCAACCATTAGAGACTGGCGTCCTCGCAGAAAAGGAAGAGCCTGTCCCTAATTGGAGCTACGGGTTAATCTAAATGGAGGCTCTGGCAAATGGAGCACAGGCCAAACTGTTTTCTTAATTGCCTCACAAATGCACACAAAGTGGTGCTGAGAAAACATGCCATTGTTTGGCTGAATGGTGTTACTTAGCCAATTCATCAGTCAATCACAGCAGGTCTGTAATCAATGCTCTATATCCACTGATTCTTAGTATTTCACAGGATGTGCTAATATTTCTCAAAGGTAACAAGTTAATCAAGTTAATATCCCTGTACATAAAAAAGGAAATCTGCATATACTTAAATAAAGAGGACAGCAGTGCAGGACATTTTTATGAGCTCAAGATGGTAGCTATTTTTAAAGCATTCCAAAAGATTTTGGACCGATGTCCTGCCTTTGAGCCTGAAACTGTTCAATTCAGAAAGTGATAAAAATCTAGATGTCAAAATTGCTTGAGACAGGTAATCACAACCATGCCTCTTTTTGGTCAAATTCAGGTGTTAATGCAGGTACAAGCAGAGCCATTTCAAAGATGTTATTATTAATGCATTCATGGACTAGACATAACTGATGCCAAAAACAACTGACATTATCAGAATATCATGTCTTCGTGGAAAGGTCAATATATTTGGTTGTCTAAAAACCTTGAAAGTCAAACTGTTCTTGAGGTCACCCAGCAACATGATGTGGAAAAGTGGAGAAATTTCATTCATATCAACTTCCTTGTCAAACGGAAGCACAGCGGTTTTCTAGTAATTCAAAGAAAATGGAGTAAAAGCTGATGGTTGAAATCAGCAGGTTCACGATTCTTTGCATTGCTCTTCAAATGAACTGCTTCATTGTGCACCAGTATGCACACAGGGTTCAGGCTCATGAGAGGCAAGAAAGAGCATGCCACTTTGAATACGTGGAGAACAGGGGGTAGAACTGTCAAATGTCTATGACCTAAGTTGCTATAATTATTATCTTTTTTTTTCATTTTCAATGCAAAAACACTGTGACACATCCTTGTCAGTGTAGTTGTCTGTGTAGTTTGTTTGGTCTGGTAAAATCTGTGCTCACAGACATTTCGAAAGTCCAGGCATGCTGGACTATCCTCAAAGTTTACCAGTATGCAAGAGCAGGCACGCAAGTTTGGACATTAGGATTCAGCCTGACCAATAAAACAGAAAGTTCCATGGACAGATGAAACAAAAACCTCTATCAAAATACTGGAAAGTGGAAAGTGTGGAGAAAATAAAGGCAGCTCATGACCCAGATCATACCACCTCATATGTTAAATATGGTGGTGGCATCCACATATACATACATAAATACACACTGTAATTCAATTTTGCCTTTTGGTGTGTGTCTTCCTCAAGCTCAGGTCTTCCATCCTCTAATAGAGTCCTGAGACTGTGAGGGCCCTGCACAGTGTCTACGCTGTTCTTGGGACTGCACTTATCTGGACAGAGACCTCTCAGATATTATATCTGGAATCTGCTGGAGCCACTGTCCCAGTTTAGGGGACACAGGCCTATTACCACTAGGACCACTTTGAACTTAATCTTCCACATGTGTTTCAGTTGTTCTTTCAGGCCCTGGTACTTCTCAATCTTCTTGTGCTCCTTCTTTCTGATCTTATTGTCATTAATGGAATCAATCACCACTATGTCTGTTTGGTTAACCAGCAGTTGCTTGTCTGTCTAGAACTTGAAGTTCCACAGGATCTTAGCTCTGCTGTTCTCTACCATTTTCGGTAGTATGTCCCATCAGGACTTGAGGATTTCTAATGCATACTTGGCAAAGATGTTCCTGTACACTATCCAAGCCACTCCCAATGTACACCGCCTCAACTTTCCTCTTACACCCTGCCATGGTCAGAGCCTCTGTGCTTATCTTCAGACCAACCTTTTCCACCTACTGGTAGGATTTCCTGATGTCAGCTACTTCTTCCATATCACTTAAAATATCACTTTTTATTGACCTTTACTTTTTATTTCACTTAGAATAACGAATGCAAGTGTTGTCAGCTCCAGTTATCTTCACCTGGTTCACAGCAGCCAACCAACCAACCAGCTGATTACTCAGCCCCATCCTGGGCAGAAAGGACAAAGCAATGCTATAGAAAATTGATGTGGTGGTCAATGTTGATATTTTGGCAGGCCACCACAAATAAAGCAATGTCTAAGAAACTCCCGATCAAGAATGGGGGGTACATTTGCAACTCACACTGGTGCTCCTAGTTGTAAAATTTTGTTGCACTATATCCAAAATTGGACGCAAAGTATGACTAAATGGTTGCTGTCTGGAGCCCTGCATAAACTTCATTCTGTTCACTCAACAAACTCTTTCACCGCTTTTTACACAACTGAAAAGTTTTGCAAATATTTTCGTTGGAGGAACACCAGCTTTCTATGGGACACAGAACAGTAAGGGAAGCATGCCAGAGCACTGTTTTAACTGCAACAGTGAGGATTACAAACTGCAGTCCTGTTAATACATATGCCAAAAGTCTGCTCTCTGGCCAACAACATGGATAGCAGAACAAATACAGACCTTTCAAGATCTGCTGTCCTGTGTTTCACAAAACCTGGTTTGGTTAGTCCTTTTCACAAAGCATACTATCTGCCAGGCTTCTAACTAGGGTTGGTGTACTGATATCTCAGTGTTAAGGAAAACATCCACTCCTCACTTAGAGATCATTTTAATTAACTGTAAACTGTTTTATTCCCTGTGTAATTCCCTGTGTTAGTGAGACTTTAAAACACCTGGCTGACCAGATTACAAGCACAAAGAAACAAAACCAGACTCCCTTCTCATTGTTCTTGGGGATTTTAATAGGGCAAACCTTGCAACTGGTTTACTACTGAGCAAGAATGTTATACCTGGAACCCCAAGCAGCTACTGCAATGCAATCAAACTGTACAATTGTCAAAATATGCCAACTAAAAGTGCTTGATTTTGCCACTGACAGGTTTAGATTGTTATTTTAAGTGTTTAACATTATAGAGAGGAATCCTACAGAGATCCTTTTTGTTCATCGTGTTTTTGTTTATCGCTCTGTTCAGACACCGGACTCCATCAACAAAAACAATCATCTCACCTTATATAACAGTTAAATCTCCCCTGCTGCCTTGATCCGTTAGTTTGTGTTATTGTATGGTCTATTTTCTTAATAAGTGATATGAATACTTCTTCCACCACAGAAAGTCACACAATATCTAATCAAATTCTGTATTCTGCAAGGTATAACTCCTGCTTTCTCTCGTCTCTCGTAGTGAAAAAATGGCTTAACTCTTGCAATAAAATGGGTTATTGTGATGAAAGCACTTTAATGGAATGAGTCAAAGCTAGAACTACAGGCTCTGACTGCGCATATTTTTGATGCTGTAGCTTAAGACAGGTTAATTCAGGCAGTTTCATAAGACCAGGGAGGAAGCCTACAGAGGTAGGGACAAGATCCTGTACGAGTCCAGAGAGACAGTGACAAAGAGCTCATGGTAGCAAAGAGAAACTACACTGAAAAGCTGAAAAACAGATTTTCAACCACCCTCACATCGTAGAGAATCATCAAGTGGCTGATAACCAGAATGCGTTTTACTGTCTGATAAGCCTACTTTGAAACCCTTCACCCACTCCAACATCACAGAACTACCTGCACCAGCTCACTGTCTGTCAGTGGATCACCGACTTCCTGAGAGACAGGAAGCATCAGTGAGGATGGGAAGAATCATATCCAGCACCTGGTCAGTCATAACTGATTCCCCTCAGGAATGTACGCTCACCCCACTGCTCTTACAACTATACAACAGCAAATGCACCGCAGGAGACCTGTTAAACTTCTGACAGTGACTTCCTGTCTGCACACAGACAGGAGGCAGGGCAGCAGGCCCTCTGGTGCTCCAAACCACCCTTGAGCTGATCACTCTCATCAGGAGGAACCTCCCAGCACTGCCCCCACCTGTTCATGTCATTAGTTTTAAAGCACAATTTTAGTCATTCAATAACATAAATTAATCATTTGAGAGCACAATTAATTTTTCTTTACTTAACACCTGCTTTCAAAACTGAAAACATTTCTAAAATATAAAAATAACACTGAATATTTTCAAAGAAAATTTCCCTTTATGTTGAATGCTTATTATCTTAATTTGATGAGCACAGTGACTGGTTAATGTGTACTGTGGTAGGTGTATGCAGCTATGCTGAACATAGGCCATGGCAGATCTCAATGACTTACAGCACTTAACTACTAATTAATCATATTGCTATGTATCTCTCTCATAGTGGTCAACTATAGAAATATTCTACATTTTTACCATGATTCAATACAGCTTGATATTTTAGTAATGACTTGTGATAACAGTCTCTGAGTTGCCTTTTACGGGTTTTTGCCTGTACACTTATTCTCACCAACTCTTGTTGTTCTCTAGTGTTCTTTTTTAAACCCAATGTCATGAGGTCAAAATTGGTTGAAACATGTCAGCAGCTATTTCAATGTCTCTGCATGTCTTGACTTTATCAAGAAATTCTGACACACTCTTCTTGTCCTCTCTTTATGAGAAAACTCTATGGCTATGAGGCAGCTCCTTCTTGGATGTCATTAATTGATACTTCCTCTGTAGACAGAGAAAGAGGAGGGCCTGGAAGTCCCAGGATGCCACCCACCCGCACACTGGCGTCCACATGGCAGCATCCGTCCAAACCCTTTCTGTTTCCATGGTAACTATTACAGTCATGGAGAGAGGAGGATGTGGAAAGATGGGGTGGGGGGGAGTAAGATGGAGAGGGGAGTTAAGAGAAAGACACTTACTGGATTGCTATATGTGAACATCTGACTACTTGTGTCAAGGCAAACTGTATTGAAAAACATGAGATCTACTTTTCTGATCACTGGATGGTGCTGGGTTATGAGAGGGAAAAATAAATTAAATATATTTTAATATAGTGATAGTAACTCATAGTAGACTGGTAGAAAGGTACAGCAGGCCCTTGGCAGTCTGTTAGTCTTAGTTCTAATGTTGACCAGATGACTGGACACTGTTTGTGTGGTTTTCAACTCAAACAATATTTTGACGTGACGCATTCTCTCCAGGAATTAGTAATCTTATCATTGCAAGGACAACCAGATTTTCATAATTTGTTAGGGCTTACTTAAAAAACAAATCACCACAAATTCTTAGCAAAAATTATTCAATTAAAATGGCTGCATCTCTGATATTTTTTAAATAATCAGAGCACCAAGTCAGAGCATTGTAATTGGGATTAAAGTTGTTGTCGACATACAGACTCACACTAACAAGTCCTAAATCAACATTTTCTTCAGTCAATGTGACAAATGTTAACTGCTCCAAGCATCCCAAGGAAAATATCTCTAGGGTCTATGCAGGGAATAGTGTTATGGGTAACCATAGATTGCATACCTGTGAAGTATCAACAAATATCATTGTGAAGACCTGTGTGTTATTACACTGATGAGTTGGATTTTCATTTCACCTATTACTTGCTCCAATAAGCCCTTGTAAATGTTACCAAACTGAAGCACCTAAACCAGCTGCTTGGTTAACGAAGCTTGTCAGCAGTCACAAGGAGTCAATTCACTTCTTCAAACATCCTGGACAACAGTTAATGAAAAAAACTGCCCACAAACTGGTAATATTTACCTACTAAAATAACATGTATGAATACAATGATTCTCACATGTTTTCATGACAAATTATTTGTTAATCTATTTGTACCTACAAGAATTAAAATTTTAAAGTTAAAGATTGTACCTGGATTGTAAGTGGCACACTACATAATTTTTTTTTTTTAAATGCTATTAAAATACTATAAATACTAGAACTGTACCCAGCTCAGAAATTTGTCAGTTGAATCGGATTTGGCTGTGCACTAAGACTATTTGTTCCTTTTCTTTTTCATATAGACTCTCCAGCAATCAGAAAATCCATTAGCATGAGTATCAGTGATGCTTTCAATATTTCCACTGAAACTTCATATTTCCACATAGTCATAAAAAGTAAAAGTTAGCATCTTGGTCATAGCTTGGTTATGAAATTGGCATGGCATCACTTCGACCTATGAAGTGTGGACAGTCTTTTCAGTCAACCACTCTGTAAAACTGTACTGTCTCTAAAACAGACAAATGGAGCGATGAGAGAGAAAAAGTGAACAAGGCTAAGTGAAAGAGAGATTGCAGATTGCTGCAGAGCTGCAGTGAATCTGACTAATCATTCTCTTTGTGAAATCATTTCACATGACCTGATAGAGTTGCAACTTTAATACACCTTCAGATTAGCTGGAATTGGCCTCATTTCATAGAAAAACGCCCCCACCGCCCACCCAACACCCAACACCCACACATACATACATACACACACACACACACACACACACACACACACACACACACACACACACACACACCAACCTTTCCTTTTCTGTATTCATAAGCCCCATAAGGCTTATAAACTTTAACTCTAAGCTGTACAATCTCTCAAATCCAACTCTTTTGGATTTAACAGATATGCATGTTTCCCCTACCTTCTCAGTTTCATTGTTCAGTCTTTCATGCTAGATCCACCAACCTCCACTTCCCCGTGAGCTGGAGGAGCCCTACTCTCTCTCCAAATATGTGCTCAATCTGCAGCTTTCATCCCTTTTTTCTTTGGCCTCATTGTAATAAATCCATCCTCTTTCTATAACAGTTTTTTTTTATAAAGAAAAAACTCCTGCATAGAGGTGCTTTCTCTAAGATATCTCTGGTTGAATTTGCACATACCATCAGCAAAACCCCATAAAACATTTTAAAAAAAATGTGCTGCTTAGTTATTAAACTCAGCAATTGAACACGCTTGGCTAACTTTGTAATTGACCAAGTTATTCTCATCACTTTGATGGTTGTAAAATCAGATCTGGGAAAAAACAAGAAAACAATCTGGTCAACTTAATGGACTTTTTAAGTAACTGGAGAATTCTGGAGTCTGTCTGCTGATAAGCAGCCAGGATTTGTGGTTAAGACATGCCAAAGTTATGTTTGAGGTCAAACAATGCCTCCATTACATAGTTTGTTCACAAGGAAACACTGACACTTGACTGATTTGTAATTATGCTATAAAATGTACTGCTCACATAGGTTAGTCATAACTATTTAACAAACAAAACTCAGGGTTCTTATTGAAAAGTGAATATGTACTGTAATTGCATTTTTAACTTCTCAAGCACTTACCAGCACTGATTAGGCTGTATGTGCACGTTCTGAGAAATGTTTCTTGATATTCTGATTGATAAAAATTAATTTCCACCAACAGACTGTCCTACCTGGAAGACTGTACAGAGCAAAAACAAAAATAAACAAACAAACTTAAAAAACGTACGAGATCAAGAGGCTAAAGTTAAACAAAATATTTATATCTCTGCTTGAGGTCAAAGAGTAGAGTGTCTCCTTTACATAATTTGTCCACCAGGGAGCACCAACAACTTTATTCTTGGTTGGACCGCAATGGTGGGGCGGCACTATAAACGAAAAAAAACTGAATGAGTGAGTGAGGGAGTGAGTTGGCCGACCAGCCATAACGTTTTGGCTTACAGTTTCTATTATGTAATTGGGAGTGTAGCTTGTTTTTGTTTCCTCTCTGTGTCAGGTGTTTTGCAGAGTTCTGTCTGGCTGCAGAGAACTGTATGTCTGTCGCAGGAATGCACACTGCCAAAGCAGGGACTACCAGTGTTGACATCGGCTGACAATGATGTCAGCAGCCTGGCAGGAGAGACAGTCTCATAATTTCAAATGCCCATGCACGGTCCAGCCATATACTTTACCTAGTCTAGATATAACAAGACTAGATCTGATATCAATCAAATATGTGTTCCGTGTTTATGTGAAAAATGACATTGTAGATCAAAATATCTTTATTGCATTTGTTTTAAGCCTAAAAAATCCAGAACTGGATGGTGTAGTATTAGAACCATCTAAAATATTTTAATAAAATGCCATTCAGACAGCATTAGTAGTGTAGTAAATGGTGTAGTTAACAAGGAGCATCACTGTCATGGCTTAGATGTTTAACCATGTTTATAATAGTGTCAAAACGTATATTATATGACTTTATTACTGGTAACACAGCTGAGAAACGTAACATACCAATTTTCCAAACTGCTCTTCACCAATACCTGAGAAAACAACTTCTCTCTCAACTCTGTGAATCAATCTGTTACAATGATTTTTTTTATGATTTATGATTCTGTAGTAGGTGTGGTAAAACTATGGTTGTGGCTAAAAGTGGGAAAGAAAAAGGACAACATAACCCTTTATAACTGAGAAGGAAGGAAAGGTGGGGAAGATGTGGAAATAAATCAGATGCACCTGTGAGCCGGGGGAAGGGAAAAACTGACAAAAGCATCACAGAGAATAACAGTGAGAGGAGTGAGAGTGGAAGAAGATTAACTAAAACTATAAATCCAATTTCTGGACATCTACCTTGCCTAACCTCTACAAAGAAAAGCAGTGGCGTATAAGGGAGTAAAAAGAGTGGCAGTTGCACGAAAAACCAGCAGGATTTTTCTGGACCTCCCGAAACAACCAAGTGCTGAAGTGTGCTGATCTGCAGTTCAGGTTTGGATGAAAGTTGGTCTGATCTGCTGTTGATGCTGCTGATGTACTTGCTTCATGTCTGGGTTGGGTTTGGTATCCCGGACTCCTCTCCTGGCTTCTTATGCATGGGATTGGGATTTGTATTATGGCGCCCTGTATGGTGCCCAACTCTTATTTTGAATATTTCATACACCTAGAGGAAACACTACATGAAACCTGGATAATGCCAACAACAACAGGAGACAGACTAAGACAAATATATTTGGTTTCCCAGTGACAACTAGAGTATTGATCCTGTAATTACTATACAATCAACTGTCTAATATCCATAATATTATGTGTACCCATATTAACAGGGCCTTAGGGGACATGCCATTTGTTTGGATAAGGAAACCCAGGCAAATTTGTGGAGCACAACAGTTACAGTACAACACTGGGGAGCTCTTCGAATTAATTATCAACTGCAGATGCTTAAACACCAATAAAGATGTTCTCCAAGACACAATATCTGACAGCTGACCTTCGACACTGTGTGAACATCAGCAGTGTCAGCATAGAGTGATTATTTAAAAAGACAGACCCAGGTTTATCATTAGCATGTGGATTGCACTGCATTGCTAGCAGAGGCACTTGGTAGGTCCTGTCACACAACAAACTAGAGCAGCACACCACAGGCAGATAAGGAACTGCTGTGGTCAGCTAGAAAAAAACAAATGTGCAAAACAGTATGATAGGTTAATAAAGGCAGTGAGATGAGGCAAAGGAACACTTTGTAATATAAGAGAGCATGAAGTATACCAGAGAGAACCTCTATGAACTGAGATAATCACTTTACAATGACTTCACTGCAAAAAAACAGCATGCAGTCACTGTAACTTTACATTCATGTAAAGTATGCATGGTGGACCTGTGCACCCCCTTTGATACTACTTTCTTTTTTCTAGTCTTCAAGTTATTAAAAAGAAAAAAACCATAATTGAATTTAAGCATCAGCACACTTTGTGGATTGCCTGTGATTTATAAGTAATCTCTTTCATACCCACAGCATCTTGTATTTATAGATCATTCATCATCATGTTAGCCCATCTTTCAATACTTTCTGATTTCCCCACCATCTGTGCAACTCAACTACAAGCCCCTTTGGGTTCTACTAGGCACATAAATGTTTAGATCACTAATATACACTGTAGTTTAATAAAAAAAAATAACAAACAAAAAAACAGGAGGACATAGTGCATTTGGTACATTAGGAGTACCAGTGGGTGATTCCAGCAGCAGGACAGTGTACATGGAAATGAGTCAAAATAAATTACAGTTTGTATGTTCATGTTCTGCTGTCAATGATGTAGTTATTTGGTTCATGGCAAGATCAAGTGAACTGAACTTGAAGTGTATACATTAAACTAAAACTGCTCTAATGACATGGACCCTTAATTAACAGCCACAGTATGATTTGTTGGAGCTTTTCAGTCTTTTGAGTGTCAGCTGTAGTAGTTGGTAAGTGGTAGCACAGTGGTTCCCACTCCAAACTCTTTTTAAACAATAGTAAAACTTATTAGTATTTTGTTTGTTTTTTCATTTTCTTGACCATCACCTCATGAAGTATTAAAATTCCATTCAAAGAGCAGAAAACAGACTGGAAAAATATATACAGTGACACAAAACAGTAAAGCAGCAAATATGGACACTGGGATTCCATTCATAATGGTCTTTAAATGATAAGCTTTCACTGATGAAGCCAAAACAAGACCAGCAGACACTTAGAATTTATAGAAGGCCCTTTTATCATTTGTTCTTTCTTTTAAAGCGACTGTGAATCCATTTCTACAGTAGTCAGAAATTAAATAATATAATAAGTTCACTTACACTTGTGACTAATAATAAGCAGAATTGTGATTAATATACTTTGCAGAATATATGATGATATGGCCTCCACTAAATGTCGCAATCCAATCCACTTGGGGGTGCTAGAGAACATACATGTGTACAGGAGGAAACCTGGAGGACAACATCTTTTGTCCCCTTAGTTTGAACTATTTTTTTTTAAAACATGATAGATCTCACAGTGTGTGTGTGTGTGTGTGTCAAATTCCAGACTGCAGACCAGTAAATTGGGCTTGTCCAATTGTCCAACCAGGGACAAAAGCTGTGTCCCCAGTTGGGAAAAAGCTGGTTGGGATAGGTTAGGGATAAGGATTGGATTATGCTTAGGGTTAGGGTAAGCCAAGTAGTGGTTTTGGATATGGTTGGGTTAAATCTCCAGGAAATTAATGCAAGTCTATGTAATGTCCCAAAGTGACCGAGATCACCTTGCGCGTGTCTGTGTGTGGTTTTGTTTCATTGTATATCCCCTGTTCTGGAGGGGTCCAACAGCTTCATATGGACCAAAATGCTGGACCCCACAAATTTAGATAGCTGTTTGAGGGTAAAGGCTTGGTTAGATTCATTCAAACATTCAGTTGTGATAGTTAAGGTTTAGGGTAAAGGGCTAGGAAATGCATTATGTTAATGACGGGTACACAGAGATAAGTGTACAAGGATGTGTGTGTGTGTGTACCTGTGTTCGCAGGATCTCTCCTTTGGTTAGCTGCATGTCTCCAGTGAGTTCTTTAACAGTGATACCCAGTGGCTCCAATCGCTTGCTGAAGTAATTAGTCATCTCCGCTGCTAAGGCCTTCATTGGAGCCACATATACTATCTACAGAGAGAGAGGGACACCAAAATTAATAGGATAAACAAAGAGGGGTAGAGTGAGAAAGGTAGCAATTGGAGAGGGGGGTTGGGGTGGAGGGACTGAAAAGACATGGTAGTGATAAATGAGCAAAAAGAGGGAGGATCATTTGTTCCCTGGCAACCAGCACAAATCACAATTTACTGAGAAATATGACGCCAGACACTTGCATGGGTAAAGTTTAACGGTGCTGTATGAAAAGTGGCTGTTGTCACTGGCTGGCCCTGTGCAAGCATGTGTATGTATGTCTTCATGAAAGAGAACAAAGACTTTGGAATGTCTGAATTATTTATCTGAATTCATTTAAGGATTGACACTATGGGTGTATTAACACATCTATTTTTAGATTAAGCTGACAAAAGCTGACTTTTTGTGCATTTATTTAAGATTCTATTTTTCAACTGTTGTTAAACATATTTATCTCCTTTTTTACATCAAGTATTCATAAATATGGAAGAAACATCTGAAGGTACACAGACAGTGAAAACTTAACTTATCTGATAATAAGATGAAAAGTAAGACAAACATGAAGCCAAATCACTGTCAGAATTTGTCATGTAATGTAGGTAAGGTGAAATGCATACACTTTAGATAAGGCTTTCTTAGCCATGCTTGTTTGGCCAGTGATATGAGTCCTATACTAATGACTATTCTGTGCTTTTTCATAGACAGTACATCTGCATAGCCTACAATGGGCCTAAATTCAAATCAGAAAAACATTTAAATATTTTCGATAGTTCAACAGCTCTGCATTTCAGTACAATCAGTTTCATACTATGAGGAATGGGGTCCTATAAAAACATAATATAATCTACTAAAGGTGGTATAATTATTATTCTTTTAGAGATTTATTTTATGTCTATATTATTTTATCTTAGCTCTTGTCACTGGTTTAGAGGGGGAAGAAAAAAAATAATGCCATGTACTTCCATGCACCAGTAAAATTTAGTGATATTTGAATCAACATTGTTGCCACTTGTCCCTGTCGATCAGACCAAACCGTTACTTTCTTTAACTCTGAGTTTTTAATAACAAAATAATAATATTCAATATTTAACATTATAAAAATGCATTTAAAACCAAGTTTTCAAGATGCTTTAAGAAAATACTACATAGGGTTTGAGGGTTTGCTTTAATATGTTTTTATAGTGGTTCTGTGGTGTTCTGTAAAACATCAATAGAGAGAAAGACTGTATTATGGAAGAAAGGTTTGGTCCAGTTTGGACAGCATCTCTTCATCTCCAGCATGATCATAATACTGAAGATCAAATAAAACTCTGAACCAAAATAACTGCACTTGTACCTGCAAAATGATGTTGAAACAGATACCAAATAATAAAAAACCAAGGACCAGTTTAAATGGACACAGGTCAGATTGGTCAGAACAGTGATTCTGATAAGCTCCTGCGGTAGTCAGGTCTGCATTGTTAACCATTCATTTTTAGTATTTAGCATTTTTAGCAAATGTCCGAAGGCTGTAATTTACTTCTGCTAATTTTATAGTCATAAAAAAGAAAAAAAGAAAAAAAAAAAAACTAAACAAATTAGCAAAACAGACTTTTGGAGCAAACACAATCAAGTAAATTCAGCTTTCCTTGACTTAAAACTATCAGATAGCTCCCATTTAAATGGTGTCTGTAATCTCAACATCCAAAGCTCCAAGGATCAGATCAGAATCTCTCCATGGGGTGCATGAATCTCAGCAAGAAGCATGCTTAATCTCCATGAGGCATGTTGAGACTCTGTGGTGGAGTAACGCTGGAAACGTCAAGCAGTTATTGCAGACATTCTCAGACATTACACAGAAATTCTCTTAAATTCTGACTGTGATTTTGCTTGACAGCCAGACAGATATATTACAGTCAGCCCAGGTAAAAGGCTTTCTACAAACAACCAGCATAATATGTAATGATACTGTATCATATCTACCATGGCAGCAATATGCAAGCCCATATTCAGGAATTCTAGCTTGTATGTTTGCGTGTGTGTCACAGTTGGACCTTGAATTCATCCTTCTTGATGACACCGCCCGGCTGCAGGTGCTGACGGATCTCGTGAAGAACAGTCAGCATGGCAATGTTGGTCTTGCCAGCACCAGTTGGAGCGCAGATCAGAAGGTTTTCATTGGTGTTATAGGCGGTCTCAAACACCATGGACTGGATCCTGTTCAGACGCTTCATACCCTTGAACACAAGCTGTCCAATCTAAGCAAACAAAATAAGAAAAGGAAAGGATGAATAAAGGTTAGGGCATCATTAAAATACACTCAACATGAAACAATCGTTATGTTTTTTATCCTATGAACGAATGTGTAATAATTAAGGAGATTGATAAATGATATATCTTGCCTATTTTTATGGACTATTTATGGTACCTATGTCAATACAAATCCAACAGAGAAATAAAGTAAATTACTGTACACTCTATTTTATGTATTACCTTTAAATAGATGGACAGTGCATTCAGAAAGTATTTAGACCCCTACACTTAATTTGTTATGTTGAAACCCTGCATTAAAATTGTTTTTTTCTCCATACCCCACTATGACAGTGAAAACTGAATTTTGGAATTTTTGCACATTCATTAAAAAGAAAAAACTGAAATACCACATTGACACAAGTATTGTATGTAAATCTCTTGTATGATAATCAATAATAATTAACAGACTTGCAGGAGAGCAGCTACCTGCCAGGACTAGCTTCCCTGCTCTTCACAGCAGTGCCATGGTCTCAAGATCATGGTGTCAAGATAAAAAAGTTCATATTTTGGCCTGACTTCAGGTGTTTGGGGTCAACTTCTGTCTATCTATAATTTTACAGACTTATAATGCTTGTTGGTAGTTTCATTGCTCTTAATGTAACGAGTTGTCAGTCTCTCTCCTCCGCAGCTCCTCCACACACACGGAGCGGAGGAGCTACACACGCACATATGTGACACAGGAGGAGAGGAGAGAAACACGATAGACTGTCACACTGAAATTGGGTAAATAACAGAAATAAAATATATAAAACCCAATGGTCACTCAGCCAGAGTGACCATTGGGTTTTATAATCTATAATCTATCAAAAAACCGATGACAATGTGTCATTTCATTGTGCATTTCATTTCCATTAACTGCTGTTCAAGTAACCATCATAAATCTTCTATACTTTTCTGCAAGCATAAATTAGAATTCTGCCAGTCACCTGAACACTCTGCCTCACCCATTACTGTAACTGAGCATGAAACCATCAACAACCTAATTTCCATCACAATCAAAGCTGTGCCCTTGTTACAAGTATTAACATATTACATCCATGTTTATTCTACATACTTTAGTTAGAATTAATTTGCACTGAATATTATGAAACTGAAGATGATCTAGATTTATAGAAAGACATTGTTATTTTATTTGTTTAGGTGACTGATTAAAACTATAGGATATTTACAATATATTTATAATGATTTTTTGTACTGATGTATGATGTTTGAATACAGTACAATTTGTCAATTAAACAATTTAGAAAATACTGACATTTATTAATATCATTCTATCCATCAATCTTTTTGTCCAAGCTCTAATCATATCATGATGTGATTATACTAATGTAATTGTAATGTTCTTATAATGGCATCACAATAAGTAAAGAACTTCATTTTTGTTTCATTCAGTCAACAGATACTGCTGAAATTGTGCAACTCAACTATGAATTATGGGATAATGTCGAGATTTGGTAAAGCAACAACTAAAATCAAGCAGCGATCAGTGTCATTTTTGACAGTCAGTGACGCAGCTAAAACGGTACTGGTTGCCCAGTTGCCCTTGGCAACTAGATTTGGGCCAGTGTCAACTGTTTAGTCCCATTGACCCCACCAGTGATTGCATTTTGTCTGACAAAAACACATGTAAAATCCTCTACCCAGTGTGCTAACATGAAACATAGATGGGTGATCAGTTACAGTATGTGTTATTGACTGAGCTTCCATGTATGAGGTGACTGCACAGAAAGTGGAGCACCAACAAGCATGAAGAAAGAGAAAATGTGTGGTGGGATCAGCTGTCACTCAAGCTGCCCTCCATCTGCCTTCACTATGGCAACAGAGTGCGGGTGATGGCCCTCAATCTCACACTGCCTCTGATAAGTAGAGAAATGGCCACCCTCCTCCAAAAAACACACACATGCACACACACACGTCCGCACACACGATGACAGGTGCAAGCACAATGAAACACGGTACACACACAGCAAAGTGAAAACATCCAGCTGCTGCACAGGTGAATCATTTCCTTCTGGAACAGTCCAAAAACACACTTAAAGACCACAGAAAAATCTGATAATATTTTGCTCTTGTCATGGATGGAGAAGACAGGAAGGTTAGAAGATGTAAAATTTTGAATAATAATATTGATTTCAACATTTCTAAATAACAATAATAATAAAGTAATGTACTGTTCATTGTTCACAGGGCACTGTTCACTGCAGCTCACAGTATGCATGGTCCTCTGGCAGTGTAATGACTCTGATATGCTTTCACTTCTGGAAACCAAATAGAAACATTGCTAAAAGATGCAAATGAGCTACTGATTTGTACTGACTGTATCAAAAATCATACACATATTAACACATATTAATGTATCGTGGATACAGAAAAAACACAATGGGGGGAATATAGGAACTGCGTGAACAATTTAAAAATGATTCAGGTTCAACAATAAATTAAGGAGCTGATTTGCAGACCCCAAAATGTTTTAATTATATCTCTTTGCCAAAATAAAATTTGAATTTGAGTTGTTTAACGTGTTAACTTCTGTTTATGGACTTATGTTTATTGTGAACAAATACAAAATTGGTGGATGGAAACATATCTAATGTCCTGCAGTTTTAAAGTGTAATAGTTTGATAGTGTATAATCCTGACTGTCTGAAATGAATTAAGCTCTTTTGCAGAGGTTGATGATGAACACAGGTTGAGATGGAGTCTCATACAACAGAGGTCACTGTAGTTCCAGGTGTGTTCTCTACCTCTTCTATCTTCATCATTTTACCCACTCCCTGCTTCCTCTGAGTTCCACCTTTCTCCAACTAAGGTCGGTTCAGGATGCCTTAAGCTTAGACAGCAGTATTATTTATTCAAAGATTCATTAGAAGTATGTCATCACTTTCCTCTTCCCCCCGTTTCGCTCCAACACTCATAGAAAGAAATAATTAAACAGTGCATATCAGGCAAGGATATGCAGGGTGCTGTTCGGAAGCTAGCCCCAGAGCCCAGTAGGGAGGAAGAGGTTATTAATGCATCAAAGAGCAACTTTATTAGAGTCCACTTAAGCTGGAAGGACTGAAGTGCAGCTGTGATTTCAGCTAGGTGCTGTATGGACCCAGGGAGCTTCTGATGAACAGTTTGGCACAGACACTGGTGTATACACTCTTTTCAGAAAGTCACTTGCACTTTTTGTGTTGTGTATTTAATTTTAAATGAATAAAACTGCCATTTTCCTATCTACATAATCCATGATGAGAAATTGAAAACGTTTTTCTAACATTTTTTAAAATTTACTGAAAATCAAAAGTTGAAATCTCACATTTACACAGGCATTCTGACCCTGTGGTCATCAGGTACATCCAGTTTGCTTTTATTTTCCTTGATATGTCTCTAGAACCCCCCGGACAAAAACCAAGCCATTTTCTGTGTAGATGTCCACATCTTGACCGCTTGGTCGCCTATGTGGACACTGAGGCAAACTAATTCTTCTTGTTTTTTTGTTTTTTTTAAAGGAAAAGATAGGTCAGTACTACAGAAATCAGGAATCCCCAAAGTAGCTTAGAAGAATTTCCCCTTGGAGATACACATCAAGGTTGTTCTCTCCACTAGTGTATGTTCTGCCTATTGAGATGCTTGAATAAGCTATCAAGAATCCATGGTCATATTCAGATGATATTTTGCTGTCTAAAACACAGGACTCTCTAAATGTTTGCCTCTTGGCTAAATAATGATAACTAAATTACTATAACTGAAAATAATAATAAAAAAACATTTTAAGCTCTCTCTTACTTGTTAATATATACATTGGCCCCATATGTATGGGAGTTGTATAAATTAAATAGGAACATAAAAAACCAAAGGAACCTGAAAATACAGTATGAGATGGAGGTGGCATGTATGTGTAATGGGAAAAAAAAACAAAAAAAAAAACAAAACAGTGATACTTCCATGATAAGGCTGCACTTTACAAAATTTAAACCAAATGACTAAAAAAGAACAGAATACAAATAAATCCAACTTATTGCAATGATACAACTTATGTGCAGATCGTAAGACTTGCAGTCGCTACAATAGATATGAAGATTGGTGATAAGTAAAAGACTATCTGTCCCTCATGGTTAACAATGAATAGTGATTTAAGTTACTGTTGGAAAAACGTATTCTACAGTGAACTCAGTCAAGCTCAGTTTTAAAAAATACCAAATGCCTTAATATCTCAAACTCCATACACATTTCTGTCTCTTACTCCACTCATTTCATGACTAAACAAGTAAAGGTACAGAATGGATGTTACTGAAGCACATTCTCTTCATGATGACTGCAGGGCTTCTTCTACTCTCTCTGAACAGGGAGAGATGGTGATTCTAGTCTCCTCCTGTCTACCAAATTATTTCCCCCTAGGCCAGGTCCACTGAGCTCCTACTTATACATATTCATTCTTGAATTATGGACCACTGAGCTACACCCTATTTTGTGAGGCTTCAGCACACTCATTCCTGTGTCTCTGTGGTGACCAGAGAGCCACAACAATCACTTGAGCGGCTGGCCCTCATTTTGATTTATCGACTTTGTCTGTTTGTAACGAAAAGTCAGTGTCCCCACACTCCTTAAACATGCTAATTCATGCTAATGTATGCCTGCCCCAGTATTCACCTTGAGGTAAAGCACACATGTTGTAAACAGAAAGTTGCCATCATTTAATGATCTTTGGAAATCTTTAGTGCTTTTTTATTCTCTCCTTAAAACCTCTCTTGCTTTATTGTTATGTTAATGTATGCACACACATCTTCCAATTGCAGATCCAGCTGTGACTGCCAAAACTTGTCTTGAGGGTGTGATGTCAGTGTTGTGGGAAGGTAGTTACTGTACTACAATGGGCATTATGCAGCTGTTAACATACAGGACAAACCCTGCTATGGCAAAACCTTGCTCATCAAGAATTTCAGCATCCAGAGAACCTCAGGGTAAAACTGTGCTAATTCTGTCCAGCCTTCCAGTGGCCCCAAGGTGCTCTTCTTTTGTGATGGAAGTAAGTGGGCCTCATTATTTTCAGTTTTTCATTAAAATAAAAAATAGGGAAATCATCAACATATAATTATGAGTATTAAAACTGATATAAATCAAACAAACAAGGTGAAGAGTGAAGGTGAATATCAGAGTAGAGAAATACCATCCGCAGCATTTATTCTTTTAATGTCTTGATGGGATTTTGCCTAATCTGCAGCACAATGACCATGCCCATCACTGTTCCTCACCATTTTTCTCGTATCGTATGAGTGGAAACACATCTTTAGTTATCATTGCCAACCTGTTTACAGTAACCTCTGTTGAACAGTGTTCTCTGGCTGCAGGAAACAATTGTTTGCACCTAAGAGCAGTACTGCACCAAATTAATCACTGCAACCCTAGAACTGGGGAACACAACTACAAAGTCTGACTGGTCAAGAAACACAAGCAGTCAGATAATCAGACAGGTTGAAAACAAATGCCCATTTTAGACAAACTTATTTCAAAGAGTTAGTGTTTGATGGTTTGTGCATTAACCTGCAGGAAACCAGGGTCCACTTAAAACACATTTTGATAAATCAGTTTTCATTTAAATTCAAAGCAGATTTCATCATTATTAATAGTTTAATATTAATTAATATTAATTATTAATAGTAGTAGTAGTAGTAGTGGTGGTAGTGGTAGTAGTAGTAGCAACAGTTAAATTCAAACATTGCAATGCTCTTCCATCTTTTTTTCAACAGGAAGAATAAAGTGATGTAACTGATGATTCATTATAATGTATTTCAATTAAATTTAATATATACAAAAGAGTAGCCTGATTCTATTGACAAAAATGCCTTTAATTTTGTTGGCAATATGAAACAGTTTCAATGTGCAGTGCAAGTATTTGCCCATTTGGAAACACCAGTGAATATTTCAAATCTGTAAAAGGTATCAGGACCTAAAAAACATAATCTGACAATATTTGCTGTGGGTGCTAACAGTCTCATGCAGACCACTGATTCACATTCACATCTTCTGGCAGAGGGACTCTCTAAATCATCATCAATCTGAAACAACAACGTTATTATCCAGGGCTTTCTGCTGTATAAAACTCAGGTTTATACCACATTACCCACCTGATCAATCAGTCAGTGACTTGACCTCGTCACCATCACATTAAGTCATACAAAGAGAAGGCAGACCTTGAGCCAGAAAGTCAAATTAACATCACCAGGCAAGACGCCCGGTGATAATTAAGCTGACATGAGTTGAGAAGACTTTATCAAGCAGAAATTCAAAGAAAACAAATCCAGGCACATTAGTCCTCTTTTCCACAGAAACAACACTCAAGCACAGGACTTGAGTAGCTTTGTGCTTTGCTAGAATCAAATCACTGAAGCCAGTCACCAAAACCCACTAAAACACAGACCAGTCATGACAACCATCTTGCTGCTTTATTGCAAATCATTATCACAGCTGAATGTTCCTGGCTACATTCAGGTGAATGCATCACCCTGTTAATAGCAAGTCCCCAACATGGAGTGGAAGCTCTGCAGAGCCCAGCTGGCTAATATAGAACCATACACATCTGTGGTCAACCTTTCAGGAGTAGGGTTAAATAAAGTTCCTAATGAGAGCAGCTGTTTGAATCTGGGACAGAATTAGTCTCTAAAATCCAGGTGGCTACAGCAGGACCATGCCATGCTACACAGCATTTTCTGGACTATGAAGATACTGGGACAATGAGCAATCTCTGGCTATATATGAAGCCTGAGTGAATGTTTCTGAAAAAAGAAATACACAGATCGAGAGAGTTAGCTGTGTGTGCTGTCTATAAAAGTGTAAGCAGTCATTCTCCGCAGTACATATTGTGTGTATAAGAAGATGCCCCAGCCCATATTGGACCCTGAGTGGGATGGAAATTGACAGGCTCATTAACACAGCAGATACACAGCCTACGGCCATATGGGTAGACTGGGAATATCCCGCCAACCCACCAGCCACTTAAAACACACTAATTGGACCCACATAGATCGTGCTAATGATTCAACAGCAATAACTAAACACCAGTGGTACCCATATCCAACAGCCTCCCTGTTTGTAGGTTTACTAGTGAAACTGAGATAGCCAGTCTGTGTTTATACACAAGAAGCAACCAGTTTTTTGTGGCGGCTGCTATTTTGTGTTATTGTGTGTTTACTGTATGAGTCACTATACAAGCTCCTAAACTAATTAAATTCCTCTGTGCATCAGTAATGGGAAGCTAAGAGATATAATTGTTGTCATTTTCATGCCATCCTTTTAATTACTTTCTGGTTCCATTTCATTCCATTTGAATTGACAGCCTGATCAACTTTTAATTGCCAGTTTTTGCAAACAGCTTATCAGCCAGCTCCAAGCCTGCATGCAGAGTACTAGATGACCTGGCCAAACCCACACCCCCACAAACAGACTAAAAAACACACACACTAACAAACACACGCACACACAGACACTGTAAGTCTCTGAGCAAATCCTATAGATCCATGTGCACACTGAGCACACACATGCACACCAACCCTCTTTACCAGATACATGGTGGAGTCTGACAGAGTGAGCTGCAGATGCAGTAAACAGGAGGCCCATTCATTTCCCCACAGAACAGCAGCAGCAAGAGGAAGGGGGTACAGGGCACAGAGAAGGGAGGGGCAGAGCTGGGAGTAAGATGGAGATAGCAAAAAGTGAGGTAATCCATCACTTCTTCCATAAGCACCTGAAAAGGCACTGAGAACCTTGTGAGCCCCAAAACCTTGAAAAAAAAAAAAAAACACAGACAGCCCACCCTGCATCTCACAACAACATAGAGCTAACTCTTTACATTACAAATTAAACAAACATTGATAATGACTGTGTTATTGTTATTTTGCTCTAAACATAATGTGATTTTAATTGTTTCTTTTCAATAAACTCCTGTACAGACCTGTACATGTGGCGTACATACTACCATATAAAATAGGTTTAGACCAAAGAAAAAACCCAGTTTATGCCTGGACAGCGCATGGTCAATGTACAAAACAGGAAGTAGTTGAAAACTGGTGTGAAACAACTGTAAACAACTACTTTCAGGGGAGTAGCTAGTGGCTGAAGTAGCTAAAGCCTGCTCGAAAAGTCTCTAAATGTCACTAAATGATATAATACGCTAAATAGCATTTTATCATGTGTCATTTTTGTATTCTGCCTATTGTCAGCTGGTTTCAGCCCTTTATTAATTTGTTTCTCTCTTAATCTGTGCTCACACAGTATTTTGACGCAGCCAAATTCCAATAAAGCTGTTCTCATGTACATATATTTCTGTCCCATTAAGTTTACATGTTAAACTGCACATAAGTTAAAGACAACAGCTGTGATTTTGGCTATACTTGCAAATATACAATGAACATTCAAGGAGACAGCTGCCATGCATTAATGCATTACTGGAAATTCCCTTTTACAGAGACTAGCTAAGGTTTGTCCACAACATTGCTAAAGGGGTCTGAAAAGTCAGTAAATCTAGCGACAAAGGCACTAAGTTGGTAACACTGCCTGTAAACATCCCCCTGGAAAATTGTTCATACCAATTCATTATGGAAGTGCAATGGCCAATGGGGAATTTCAAACACTAGGCTAGCAGACCACTAGTGTACCTTTGTCAGTCAGTCACAGGGCACAGGGCTGACCACTAGTGTAGTCAGTCATGGACGTTTATAGGACTGGCCCTGCTGTTGCTGTCCAGCAAGGAAATAGCCAATTAAGCTTGTAGTGATTAAGATATTTGTAGCGTACTTCAATTATTCAGTTTCTTGTGAAATAATGATGATAAAAGAACGGTTTTCAAAAGTTTTCATTATTTTTAAAAGTAATACCTACATAGTAGGGCTGCATGATTATGAGCAGACTGATCACAGTCAATCACAATTATAGAGATTACGATCACAATTTATCACATTATTTATTGATTTCAGGGACTAAAACATTTTATTGCACTTTCACATTTAACTCAACAGAGCACTGCTTTTACGTTGTGCTTCATACCTGCTAATGTACAAATCTTTGCACCAAAAAAAGATTGGTCCTTATTCACACTGAATCTCCTAGAGGCAAAATAAAAAGAAAATTTTACCAAAATGTTTTACACAAAATTAAAACAACTGAGGACTGCTATATAGTCACATTAGTGCCCAGGCTGTGCTTCTCTCTCTCTCTTTCATCTACTGTCACTTACTGCAGGGTTCTGCTCGAGGTTTTTGCCTCTTAAAGGGAAGTTTTTCCTTGCCACAGTCGCATAGTGTTTGCTCATGGTGGGATCTGTTGGGTCTCTGTCTGTAAATTTTATAAGAGTACTGTCTAGACTTGCTCTATATGTACAGTGCCTCGAGATAACTTCGGATGTGAATTGGCACTATATAAATAAAATTGACTTGACTGTCTCCTCTTCTGTCTCTTTCTGCAGGTATTTCTGTCTCTGGAGCTGTAGAGTCTGATCTGTGATGACAAGTCTCCTGCTGCTCCTACAACCCCACTCAACACCTGCTGCTAGAATTAGAAATTACTTGTACTGCTACTAGTTTTATTGCTACTTTTGCAATTAATACTTTAATTATCACTACTATCATTACCACTTCTGTATTATTGTTATCACATTTTTTATAGGGAACCCATGTTATGCTATGTCCCCCCCCCACCCCCCCCACCAACCGGTCGAGGCAGATGGCTTCAATCTAGCTTATCAGAATAGAACAACTAAATAAAAATAAGGCACCAAAATGTAAAAATTAAGTAAGATACAATAACGCTAATTTCATTATAAACTGTTTTCAATGGCTGATGGATAAAAGATTATGTTTTGTTGTGCTATTTGACAATACTGCCACTCAATCACACAAAATTGTGAAAATGTTGAATCTTTCAAAGAAGCCTTGAAGACTTGTGACTTCTACTTAGCAAGTCTAAGCAAGTACACAGAGCCACATGCGTGTGCTGTGGGGGAACCACATCAAAACTGGATTAGGAAATGCAATCAAGGTGGATTAATTATGGATGGAGGGCTGTTCAGTTCTGCCTCATCTTTGCAGGGCTATGCTTATACAGTGGCTGCTTCCTGCACAGGAGAGGAGAGGGTAAGCTGTCAACAGCCAGGAGAATCAAAGGATGAGGTGAGGGTGGTAATGGCAGAACATACTGGAGCAACAACAGCACCAAGACAGCTAACAAGCTATCAGGTGAGACTGAAAGTAGATTTTCATCTGGCACCTCTATTTGAATGTTTGAATTGCATCAAACTTCCAATTTGAGTGGTGGATAAGAGACAAAAAGGAGGCCAGGGAAGTGGGGCATAATGCTTTAAACGATTATTTTACATCATTAAAAAAAAATGAATTGCTGCAGTCCATCCAAGCTCATACCATACATTCGCAAACAGTAGCCTTTGTCTGCCTCAGCTGCAGAACTAGGCCTCAACTTGAAACAAACATACATATCAATTAATCTCAACTCTTCCTGGATGATTATTCATGTCAAAAGCTTTCCAGTGGCTCAAAAGATAATTCTGGTGGGCTTTCAAAAGCTCAACATTGATAAAAAGCAGAGGAAAGTTGAAATCAGAATCAGAATCAGAAATACATGGAATGAAATGAAACTGGCATAGAACCTGGCATGCCAGTGGTATGCCATGTCTTACCCTCACAATGAAAATTATGCTGAATCAACATCCACAGATCAGAATGAGAGAATGGGGAGGACATGTGATCACAGCTACTTTGAATATAGAATGATTATTGGTGTCAAACAGTATGGTTTGAGTTCCAAGTGCAGCCAAAATGCTCAGAGACTGTTCTTACTGGGAAAAAAAGGAATGTGGCACAGTAATGTGCATGCAGCAGGTGTGAGCTGCTAACTTTCCTGAGTCAGTATTCCATTCTATGTCATGTGACCTACATTGGTGTTACACACATTTTTTCTGAGCACTGACTACATCAACAGCAGAGTCCCTTGAAATGCTTCAGAAAGCCAACCTTGCTTTATTTATTCATGCTGGCTAGTACTTAAGACTGCCATCATTTCTGTACTGGATTATGTTCAGTTCTTCTGTAGAAATGACTGCATGTGACACCTTAAACTTTTTGAATGAGGGATAAACAACACAGAGCAGAAAATCATTCAATAAGAAAGTTTAAAGTGTCAAGCAGCAGAAAGATATACAGTACAAAATGAGAGGGAAGAGACATTCATTACTTATGCCTTTCAACCCACCCACGCCTACAGTGGCTCTCCTGTAGCAGCTAAAGAGCAAAGCTTTCTGTGTTCCTTAATCCTTTCCCTGTACAGACTCTTTCCCCGTGGGAGCCGTCATTTTTCAGAATGTGTTACCAGCTTGACTGGATTCCTATCAGTTACTAGTTCATAGGAAGTGCAGTTGTGTGTGCTGTCAAGGCTTCTGTCTATATTAGAGTTACAGTGTCCATTCTGCTGTTAGTATTATGAGGTACATCAGCAGTGTAGTAGTACTGGTGTACATTTCTGTACAAGTTTGGCCTATCAGTACTACTCAAGAGTGGCATTTGCTCTCACTCACGACACACTCAGTAACATATTTATTCAGATAAATTAGGAGGGCTTTTACCACAGTGGCAAGTGAGGGGCGCCTAGACCCTGATTCATTAGTTAAAAAGCATTCTAATAAATTCCCCATTTTTAATGTTTCACAGAGCTATTAAAGGCGCACAGAAGCTTGCACAGCCCTATTTCCTATTACAGCTTTCAATAAATGACAATCACTGCTCTGTGTAAACGGGAAGGAGGGGGGGGGGGGCATCAGACTTTTCAGCCTGCCTTTCAAAGCCTTCCTAATAGCACATAAAGACTTATTAGGCATTGTGTGCTGGCACTTTAGAGTAGTGAGGCACTTTGTTCCAGAATTGCCGAGGCTTAAGCTAATGAATAGAGCCACTGCTTGACTGAGGCTAATTCACATTGCTCAGCAGAAGAGGTTGCATATCAATCTATATCAGTTACACAGGGACTTTCAGAGATTAAAGGAAAACTGCTAGTGAGCTAGGGAGAAACTCTGGGTGGAAAAAAGAGATAAGGTTTTCAGAAAGTAAGAGAAGACAGAGATGGAGCCTCAAAGAAATTATGTAGTTTTAAGTCTTTTCAAGAGAAGTTAGGACAGGAATTTGGTAATGGTCGAATGTCTGATAGAGAGCACAAAAAAACAGCTTTCTGTTAACACTTTTCTTCTCCAGGCAATGAGATCCCTGGAGACGTGCATCTCCTTGACCCATGTTTCCCCTAACATTGTTCACTAACGTCACCTTGAGAAAAAAAAAGAAAGAAAGAAAAAAACAAACAAACAAAATATTTGATTTATGTTATTTACCTAATCTGTGTGCACTCATTTTATTTCCTGTGTGGGATCTATACTGCATTTGTTGTCATTTAAAGTCGTGTTTCTCCTCTCCTCCTGTTTCACGTGTGTGTGTATCCAAAGCAGGGGACCAGAGGAGAGATGTAGACAACTAGTAATGTTAAGCACAATAAAAGCTCCAACAAGCATTAGAAATCTCTCAAAAAATTTTCTGTCATGCAAGAGTGCAGTGCCTCAATCTGACTATGTTTTGTCATTATTCACATGTGTTAACTAATGAGGAAACAGCTATAATGAGATATCAAGATTACAGAACAGGTATAGTCTCTGCTTAAACTAATAAACCTTACTTTATAGACAAAAATGTTTTCTACGAACAGTCACTGGGCTGTGCCTTATGCTAATTTGAGTTCATCACTGTAGTCAAACTTAATATGGTGGAGGCAGACAAGAAAGCTTGAACATGTTCAAGGTTACAGCAACTAGCCACTGGATCAGGCATTTCCATCTGAGCCTCTCAAAGTGCAAGCCTATAAGTTCTTACAGGTAGTTGTGAATGCAAATACACAGCAATACTGACATGCCCATATGTACAAGAAAACAGATAATTTGGTTGTTGCTTGTTTAACTCCGACTGCTGAAGTCTCACATTAGCTTTTTGAACTTTGGAATGCATTTTATCTCACAAGGACTGTGGATTTTGTCCCTCATCTCTTACAGTGAAATTGCTTTAGAGGGGGTTGTTTATGGCCAGTTTAAATTATATATATATATATATATATATATATATATATATACATATATATGTATTTATGATGTGCATTCATAGCAGAGATTTTGACCAACTGTGCACACCATTTCACTCACAGTCTAATTGTATCTGCTTATAATATCTAATTGTATCGTAACAAAATGCAAAATAGTGGAAACACTGTGAAAAACAATTTCTAGGACAATAACCCCAGTGACTACTTAGTCCTCCAAAGTAACGTAGGTGAATCTGGATGCATTTCTACATTTAAATGAGGCTGTAAATGCATGATCATAGTTTGTTTGTGGGACATTTCCTGCACACACATTTAGAACTTGTTCTATGCATGCTTGGGTACATGTGTCATTTTGCCGTGTGTACATTTGGACTTAAAACGACTACATCCCTAAAATCCTGGATGTCTAAACCTTCACGCAAAGATGTCTGCCTCCCTTTTCCTTTTCCCTTTTCTAAACATATTATTAAGTTGCGTCAGATGTGAGTCTGACCTGAGTGGTCTCTAAAAGCTTAACTTCAAACCACATTTTCTTTGACTGTGCCTTTTACCTTCCAAAGCTTTACGCACCAATAGGTGGAACCAAAGGGTTTAACCTAAAACAAAGGAATCCATGGACATAAACACTGTTATACATTTTACAGAAAATGCTATTTGATTCTTTGTGTCTCTGTGGACACATCCCTGTGCCTAATGGAAGGATTGATGGTAAAATCCTCAAAGACCACCCTGATAAGGATTGAAATTGACAGGTATTAAAGAGACTTCAGCACTCACAATGGAACACACACACAAACGCACACACAAACACACCTGCGCCAGTATCATAAACTGTGAAAACAACTAAAGGAACAGCGTAGATGTGATTAAACCATCCTTTTATCAATTTGTCATGGCACAAGACACATGCACACACTTCTGTCCACGATCGGTTACACACACATTCATTCACCATAGCTAAATATTGTTTATCATTAAAACCATTAGCATGAGTGACAGGAAGGTTAAAAGAGATGAGCAGTTAGCACTAGTTCCCTGAAGTGTGACAAAATGCTTCTGAGGTTTACAGATATCATATTTTATGGCCTTCATAAACAAAGGCCAAATTCTGAGAAGTAGTAGTGACCTTTTGCACTGCTGCATCTTCAGTAGTGATGCAGTAATGATGGATTATAAAGCCTACTTGGTGAGACAGAATAGGAGCAGACCCTTTCAAAGACAGTGATGTGTGTGGACTCTGCTGGAGTATTCTTCGTCCTCAAGCCATACCTCTTCCCCAAGGGCTGGATGAGAATGAATGAACTGCTTTTACAGCCTGCTGCCCTCTAATACAGCTCAGTGGTGACTGGGTAAAGCCTGCTGGAGGCTAGGGGGAATGTATGCACCAGTATGAGTGTGGGTTTGTCAGTCAACGTGTCAGCTAGAATGACGGGTCATTGTGTCGGCTGTCACCTGGCTAAGAGCTACAGCACTTCCATTAAGACGGAACATCACTCACTGGCCATTACAGCCACAGTCTTCTCCTGTTCACAGAGATGGAGGATAATGGGGGCTATACACCTAGGGCAACAGCAAACACTCCTGGCAGCAGAACAGGCATGCAGACAAGTCCTGTTGTACATACAGATGTACTTCAAAATGCAGAGACATGATATGCAGTACCATCAGGAAGGTGTCTGATCAGTCGCAGATGAATTCTGCAGCAGGACAATGAGTCCATGAGTCCTCCACCCAGGAAGGGGATCATAGGAAATAGAGATCTGATTTAGGTTTTTTCTGATTACTCCAATTAGCATGAGGCTAATTGATGAATAAAAATGAATCATGGGATTTTTGCCAGCATTCTCACTTTGCCTTTAGCGCCTAAAACTTTTGCATAGTACCATACCTGTACTGTACGGTCATGCTGGCACAATACCAAAGTCAAAATGGCTCAGATGTTCCACACTGAGCAACACTAGCAAATGTATTATGTACGCTGTTTTCAAAATTAATTAACTCCTTAATTAATGTGATTAATTAAGGAGTTAATCAGCAATCAGCTTAACTTGTTGAGGAAAACCATGGCTTTTGAGAGGTTCAACTCAAGCAATTACACACATACCCCTAGAAGACAGCATCAACCAAGGAGCAAAAGCTTTCCTGCTGGAATTAAGTGCAGTTTGGAGCTGAGAATGGGTCATGGGAAAGAGATGTATTTTCCGAAGTTTATCAAACTCAGTCCACTGCCATTTGAACACCTCAGGGCATCTGAAAGCTACTGTTCCCCTTTAAAAAATTGGGGGGACCAGGACAGAGCTCCAGCAGAATAAGCATTAATGCCAGGGTGTCACTGTTCATAATGACAAGGTTAGAAGGAACCAGGATATTTTGAAAATCCTCATTAACTGCGTGGTGTTCTTGGGCAAGCAGGAGTTGCCATTCCAAGGTCACAATGAAAGAGTAGGCTCAGCAAATGGAATTACCTGGAGTTGCTGACTTTAGTGGTAGAATATGACAGCAACTTGCACACTCACCTCGCCATAGTAAGTAAATTAAGCAAACAGCTCAGCTTTATCTTTTGACTTACAATATGACAACATCTTGCTAATGTTGTAGCAGCAGTGCATCTCAGTTGTCTCTGTCTTGCAATTACTCTGATCAACAACATTTTTATGATGGTGAAGAGCAACACAAAAAATGGACTGGGAGGCATTTCGACCAATCTCTACAAGTATTGTTGGCTCACCAAAAATTTGTAGGTTGTGACATGAAAATAATATGTTGAATATAATAATCTGTTAAACATAAGCAGTGCAAAAACACAAAGTACTTCTTATTTATTGGAGCAATAGTCACAGTATTACATATTTGTGATATTATAATTATAATAAGACTTAAAAATGTGGATACATATCAGCATATATATTTCATTTTCTGCCACTGTAATTTTTTATCTATGTGACAACAACATCCTTGTGTCTGCATGGGTTCTCTCCGGGTACTCCAGCTTCCTCCCACAGTCCAAAGACATGCAGGTTAGGTTAACTGGTGCCTCTACAATTGCCCATACATTGCCCCGTGTGAATGGTTGTTTCGTCTATATATGTCAGCCCTGTGAAGGACTGGCAATATGTCCAGGGTGTACCCCGCCTCTTGCCCATTATGAGCTGGGGCCGGAGCCTATCCCAGCGACCTATAGCAACATATACCATACAACATATACCAACCCCCCAGCGACCTTTAACAGAAAAGCGGTACAGATAATGGATGGATGGATAGATGGACATAGCGCAGAGAAAATTACCTGAGAAGTGTCCAAGTGTTTTTACTTTGCCAGGAAAGCACACTGTATACTCCACTATATACAATTTAATTCCTTACATAGTGAGTAGGGAGAAGTGAAAAGGGAATGGTTTTGGACACATCGCTGGAGTCACTTGTGGTTGCTAGGCAACCTCCTGGTGACAATAAGCTTCTAGCATGTCTCCTCTTTTCTCTTTCCTCTACCTTCAGCTAGAGTAGTCAATTCACAGATGAGTTCATGGTTGGGAAAGGTAAACGGACAAGCAACAGAGACTACATTAGGGTAAAAGTAAGGTCACCAAAAATGATGGCCTATACACCCATACTTCTATGAGGAGAGGAGTATACAACCAAGTCAAAGGTGAAATGGCCAGTTGAGAAGATCAATTCTAAAGGACACAAAGCCATATTGACGGTCAGAATAAAAACACAAAATCGCGTGGTGTGGTGGGAGCATCGTCTTGCCAGGGGAGGCCCAATTTGGGATGCCCTTGCCATTGGGGGGTGTGCTTGGTCTGCAACAATATTGAGGTGGGTGGTATATGTCAAATTAACATCCAGATGAATATCAGAACCCCAGGTTTCTAAACCTAACATCATATTGTAATGAGATGATCGATTTTTACCCGTCAGTGGTCATAATGTTATGGTTGATTGGTGAATGAAGCCAATGTCCAACCATTCTGTAACTAGGGCTGGGTATCATTCAAAAATCTTCGATACCGGTACCGATACGATACCTTGACTTCGATATCGGTTCCTGAACAATACTTTTTTCAATACCAATTTTATAAAATCAATTCTAACAAAGAAAATTCCATTACATATTATTGTACAAATCTTGAGTTTTATTTTTCAGCTTTGGCATTTTTCCACTCAAAGCAGTTTTCTAACATAAAAAATATACAACAAATAATTTTCAGTGCCGCTTCGATACACACACTGTGGTTCACAACACAGATACACGTGAACCACGTAAGAATTTTTCCCGCATGCCACTACCACGTGTAATGTTACAGCCGATCACCGGCAGCATTATCAGATCTTGATCATGTGATTAACTCCTTGGTATTGAAACTTGCCACCGAAAAACAAGGCATCTTTCGATACCGGATAGTATCGAAGCATTTCGGTCGGTGCCATAAAAGAACTGAAGTTCCGTACCCAGCCCTATCTGTAACCCAAGTCATTTTATTCAGTAAGTGTTTTCGAGTAATTCAATATCGGTCATAGAGCCATCTGATAATAAGATAATAATATCTTATTATGTATAATAAGATATGTTATATCAGTAACTGTTCTGTATCGCCAGTCATTTATTCATAGTGTTAGAAACAATGTATTCCTTTGTCTGATCAATTAATCACCTTTGTTTAAGATTTGTGAATGATGTGCTGACACATGATCCATGTTTGTAGTCATTCATTGTTTCTTTCTTGTCAGTAATAGCACCATCAAGTTCCATATTTTGTCTTATGCTTACTGCCATTCACCATGCACTTTATCCCTGTCGTTTTATCTTTGTGTCTTTGTTCTTAAGCAAGAATAACAAGTGTCTGAGTATACTTGTATAACTTTTTTTTAAATAATCCTGCATTTTTGCCGGGTGGCACTGGTTAGCACTGTCACCTCACAGCAAGCAGGCTCTGGCTTCAAACCCTGGTTCATCCGGGGCTTTTCTGTGTGGAGTTTGCATGCTCTTCCTGTGTCTACGTGGGTTTCTCTCTGGTTACTCCAGCTTCCTCCCACACTTAGGTTAACTGCTGATTCTAAATTGCCCATAAGTGTAAATGTGAGTGTGAGTGGTTGTTTGTCTCTATATATCAGCCCTAAGATAGACTGGTGATCTGTCCAGGGTGTACCCCGCCTCTCACCCACTGTCAGCTGGGATTGGCTCGAGCCCTCCCATGACCCTTAATGACAGGTAGTATAGATAATGGATGGATGGATGGATGCATTTTTGCCCTGAAGAGTTTTGAACATTTTTGTGTCATTTTAGCCAATGGCAAGTTATTCAGCTTAAGTTCAGTACAGTAATTAGTGCGCTTAATCTGGCATCAACCTGCGTGAAAACCACGCCTTTGAAGTCCAGAGGCTGAGCAGCTGAGATACACTTGCAGCACTGTCGCCAGGCAATCATACAGTGGATTCGGAAGCACTCACCCCAAAGTCTGCCGCGGAAAAGCCTCCGGCTCCAGCCACTGCTGACACAGACCAACAAATGTCTCTAGCTAAGAACACAGCTAGGCTAAACGCCTGCTCATGACTGGTTTGATGCCAAAACAAGTAAACTTCATCTGTAAATCTCATTCATAGATATCTCAAGATTCTGTAATAATATGACTATACAGTCATAGCTCTAAACCTATTAGCTTCCACCATATCACATGCCTCATTTTACTAGTTGTTAAGTAACCATGTTAATTTGATCAACTTTACATCTTTATTTTATTATTTATTCACAGCTAGTAGACCGTAGTTTAATTTACCACATATAAATATAGACCCAGTCACTGTGTGTGTTTTTTTGCAATGGAGAACTGGATCCCTTAAATCAGAAGTTAAGGCTTCAGATATTAGACTGATTAAATTTACCGTATCAATATACTTAAAACTTGTTGGTACTGATATCAAACAAATCAATTTCACAGGTCCTCCACAAAGGCGGTGCCCTACTACAAGAGGCTTCAAATCCTATTTATGCATGTTTGCAACAAACACACACAAAAACAAACACAAGTACACAGTGGCTCCTACCTCATCTAGTTCAGAGATGTAGACAGGCTTTTCTTCAAAGCCGATAGGCATGGGTTCATTGGGTGGGATCTCCACTTCTTCATACATCTTATTGTTCTCTCTGCGAATTCCCTCAGGGAGCAGCATCTGAATGTCACACAAAAAAGTAAGGAAAATCCAAATGACCTCTACGATTCAACATACCTGCAAAGTCACAAAGTATACTATTTGAATTATATCCTATCCTATCCTGTATTCATATTGATAACTTTTAGATTTCCATATGTTTTATGCTCCTTGAGAATACAAAGCAGATCAATCACACTTTGAAGATCTTGTCAGTACTTGTTTTGTATATATATATATATATAAATCTGAAGTAATGCATGTTAACTGCCCAATTAAATAGAACACAAGGTAATAAATGGCCATAGTGTATCAAAATGTATGTAACAAAGCCAAAAAAAATCCAATAATGCAAAAAATGATAAGTAAATGTTAACTGTGATGCACGTAGTAAAAATGATTCAGCAATGTGATTGATGGTAGTTTGTGGTGCTGTATGTTATGTGGTACTTTGAGAGATTTAGTGTGGTGTAGTAAAGTGGGAGGGATTATATAGGCTAGAAAAAACTGATAGCAGGATGTGGAACTTCTTAAGGTTGAATAAACTCACAATTCACCAGCTCTGGTCTTGTATTTCATTCTTGTTAGCACAAACAAACAACACACAAAGCATTCTGAATATAGAAATTGTAATAAGGAGACTGTTGTCTCTGTCATTCCCACTCCACATAGTGAATGCCAGCTCTTGCATTTTATATCTTTTGTGAGTGGGTACTATGTCCCACAAAAAATGAATGATAGTCAGTGTCTCTAAGCGCTGTAGTCTGGCCAAGCAAGTTCAAGAGTAATGTTGAACTGTAGATCAGTTAAAAAGACTTGGTGGTCATTAAAAACCAGCATTCATCTCCAGTATCCAGCGAGGAAACTTTGAAAGTATCAGGAATTGTAAACTGAGTTGGGTGTGTTTGTTACAGTGACAGCACTGTTTAGCCATGCTTCAGCTCAGTGAGTGGGACTGTGTGGTCCAAGCTCTGGTTAAGTGGTTGATAGGCTTTGTTTTCTGTACATGGAAACCGCTTAACCACATGGATCCAGAGCCAACAGAATGAATTACCACTCATGACTGCAAAGTTGCTCAGCAAAGTTACATTTTGTTGCTGATAATGTATACTATGCAGGAGACAGAATTCCAATGCATTTGGTCATCCATGATGACTGAGAGGGATTACTTTTGTATGAGTTTATACATTGTTCCCTCCCTATGCAGTGCATTAGGGAAGTATTTAGACCCCTTCACCTTTTTCACATTTTGTTAAGTTGCAGCCTTATGCTAAAATTAAAAAAACAAAAAAGATATATGTTTCCTTCATAAAGGGTCTTAATACTTATGTTAATGTGATATTTCAGTTTTTCCTTTTTAGTAAATTTGCAAACATTTCTAAAATCTTGTTTTTGCTTTGTGATTATGTGGCACTGAGTGTAGAGAAAAAAAATATAATCATTCTTTTAAACTTTAGTATAAGGCTACAACTTAAGTTAACAATAATGAACTTTCCTAATGCACTATATAAGGAGGAAACAATGTATAGACTCATGCAAAAGTAATCCCTTTCAATCACCATGACCCACTAAAAGTGTGAGGCAGTGTATTTATCTGCAGAGACCTGCCCTCTGCCTGTATTTTCTTATTTTGCTGTGTTGAGGATATTTCTGGGCTGCAACCTTCCACAGGGTTGCGAGGAGGTGTGGGCATGTTTATTTGTGCTTTAGAATGTAACCGCCATGAAACAATCAGAAAACAACATTTTATTTCTAGGATTCACTCCCTCTTCATTCACTCACTCACTCGCTTGTTGTGCCTGAGGGGAGGTGCCAAATTTAAACCAACAAATTCTGCATAGTATACCTTTAAGGACCAAATTCTCCCAATTTCACTGCTGCTATGACCCATATCTATAAACCAACCAATCAGAATATCAAAAATTATGTGCCATTCCATGTAACATTTTTGAATACATTTTTAAAAAATGAATTAAAATAATAATAATAATTACAGTGGCCAAAGTTTTCTTTTTTTGTCTTGCTTCATTTTCAAAAAATATCTTAGTCGGACATCAAGATTCTGTAAGACCCATCTTCCACAGTGTGACATGCAATGTACCTGCAAGATTGACCTACAAAAAGCGTTTGACACTACTGATAAAAATAAATTGTTATTATCTAAATTACAGAGGTATGGTATCAGAGGACTGGCCCATGATTGGCTAACAAATTATCTGGAAGATAGAAAACAGTATGTCCATATTAATAACGTAAATTCAAACCTTTTGAAGGTTACGTTTGGGGTGCCACAGGGCTCAGTACATGGACTTTTGCTTTTCATTTTATATATTAATGACATATGCTTGGTCTCTAAGACATTGAAATTGTATATCATTTGCTGATGACACAACTATAGTTTGTAGTGGGGAGCATTTAAACCAATGTCTGGATACAGTGGAGAAGGAACTACAGAAAATAAAAACATGGTTTAATGCTAATAAACTATCTCTACACACAGGAAAAACGAAATGCATAATATCTGGAAAGTGGGCATCAAACGTGCACAGGAAGATTAGAGTAAATGAAGTTGAAATTGATACAGTGCTTGAAACTAAATTTTTAGGAGTAATAATGGACAATAAATTAAGTTGGAAATCACACATAAACCATGTCAAAGCAAAAAGTCAAAATCTATTGCAATACTTTATAAAAAAAAATCATTATACACACTATACTCTTCACTCATAGTCCCATACATGACTTATTGTGTAGAGGTATGGGGGAATACATTTAAAACAAATGCAAACACTATTTTTTTTTACTGCAAAAAAAAGCCATACGAATTGTAAGCAAAAAAAAACCCTATCGAGAGCCAACCAACCCACTTTTATTCAGCTAAACACAGAAATTTTGAAACTTAGATTATAACACAATGCAAATCATGTACAAAGCTAAAAATGGACAGTTACCACTAATTATCCAGAAGTTGTTTAAAATGAGAGACGGCAAGTACAATCTGAGAGAAACATTCATATTTGAAAAACCAGTCAGTCAGGGCTGTGAAACTGTGGAATGATTGCTCAGAAAATGTTAAAACGTAGTACTCTGAATAGGTTCAAAAAACTTTATAAGTGCACTATAAATAGTTTCATTGTGAAATATATTAGGGAAAATTAAAACTAATGTGACAATACTAGAAACAGCAGAAATGATAATATTAATAATCTGTGCCCGTCATTAACCTGATTTAGTGATATTTATGTCTTTGTAAGGTAAGAGGGGTAGGTGTTAAAAAGCTTTAGCTTCAGCCTACACCCTTTCGGTTTGTTATTGGAAATCTTAAATTTTTGTTTTTGTCTTTTCACTTTGTTTTTATTTTATTTATTTATTTTTTATTTTATTTTTTTATTTTTTTTGTTTAGTGAAAAAGACAAAAAAAAAAGAAAAGAAAAAATGAAATAAAATAAATAAAAACATAAATAAATGTTATCATACTGTGTCTACAGCCCCTCTGGGTGTCACGGTGAAATCATCTATGCAGCAGAAATCAATGAACCCTCACCTAAATTAGTCAAAAAATTCTGAAAGATGGAGAATCCTCTCACATCACTTGAACTAAAGAGCCTTCTCTTTCTGAATATTTCAATTGTGCTGACTATCCAAGGTTAAAGATGTAATACAATAAGCCTCACCCTGGCTCCTCCAACAAATGCTGGCATCTTTGTGGCCTCTGCATAGATGTCGTAGACATTGGGATATTGAATACGTTCATACACTCTTTCCCTGCTCAGAACAGGATCACGTCGTGCAGTCAGAAGGGCCTGCTCTCTGTAAACACAAGACACATTTTACATGAAAAATTCAGAGAGAATGGTTACTGTAAATAAATAGTGCTTTGATGCCGTACAGCAAATTAGATATTAAAGATGAGGAGCAAGAGGGAAGTGAGACTTTTTAAAGTAAAGACAAAACTACAACACCAATGTCATCTGAGCATGTTAACAATGGACCAAAAATGAGCAACCACTTGGATCCATACGTGAACCCTCATCTCCATCCATATTTTTGCTTTAAAAATAAATAGTTCAGTTTATGGATGATTCAGATGAAGAGGCAAAGATATGAGGCATTATGTTCCTTCCTTAAGTGGCTTACCTCTCTACTAATCTTTTCCTGCATACTGTGCTGGATTTGGCCATGGTAAGTTTTAATTAAACAGATCACTGCTCTTTTTTTCATCCTCTGAAATTAAACTCTACAATAAAAGATGTGGCAAATTGCAGGACTGTTGTGCTTTTTTAAAGCTCCAGCCAAGTTGTCATGAAAAATGCAGAAGCTTGTCAGTTTTGGTGTGGATACCTGAGAGCACAGGTGGAGATGGACAGACAGAGAACATGAGGGAGGGAAAAATACCAAGAGAAAGTCTGGAGAGATAATATACCTTTGGGCTCTCATCTCTCTGGGGTCAAAGGTCATAACAGCATCTGAAGCGTCACTGTCATCTGTTCCTTTGCCTCTCTTCCTCTCTCTCTTCTCCTCCCTGCGGTACATCTTCATCATCTGTTTTTCCTGCTCTGACTGGATGGTCACCTGGCACCCATAGATGGGCTTGGTCATTTCAACTTTTTGGCTCACATCTAGAGAAAATACAAGCACAAACATCTCATAAATAAAAGGCAAATAAAGGTAAATAATCTGATTTTGTTAAATGGATAAGATTGATAGACACCTGACCGCAAAATACTATAATTAAAAAAAATGTAAACAAGTTAACCAAAGACATACGTTGGAAACAGCAATACAAACTCCATATTACTGTTAATTGATATCAGTGCAAAAATAACTGTCTTAGCTTTATCATATGTCCATGGCAATGAACTGTTTTCCTACTGAAGAGAACTACAGACCAAGAAAAGAATGACATTTTGTAAGAATTTAAGACTTAATACTACATTCAACAATTATGCAGAACTTTGAACGGTATAACGTATTGGCATTCATCACGAACCGTTGTTAATTCAGTATAAAGTGGTCTTTATACTGCATCTGAACTGCCTGTCAGATGGTCAGGTAGTTTTGGAAACACCCTTCACCCACATCTTTCTGACATTGGATGGAGGAAGTGTGTCCGACCATTGAGGCCACGTTTAAATGACAGTTGTTGGAGTTTTTGGAGTTACATGAGGCCAAGTGTGAATGGTTGTTAAATCTCCTGGGACGGAATAAAAGGACAGCATTGTAGGTGGGGGATAAGTGGTGTTGTAGACCTCCTCCTCTGTTGAGGGACAGTTTATCTACGTGCGTGAATGGCCTCCTTCATCCGTCTTTCAAACCACCTGTCCAAGTCTTGACCTGAGGAGTTCACCTTCCTGAGTTTAACCACACATTTGTCTTGAATCTTGACATGGATTTCTTTACAATTCTTTTTGTTTTGTCACACCTGGTATGCGTACAACTTACTGCAGGTGTCATGAGGGAAAAAATTAATAATTTGTACACACGCCTGATGGGACTGAAACAAGTCATGCACAAATTTGTAATTGGAGCTCTCATATTATTTGATTAAATGAATAACTAAATTCATGATCTCAAACAAACAGATGTGTGCACACAAATTAGAATTCATGTTTAAAACATATGTCATGTTATCATAGCATTTGAAAGTGACGTTAATTGTCAGTTTGGGAGGTGCACAAAAGAGTATCTGTGGTAGGCAAGCAGCTGTGTTTTAGCACCGAGATGCCCACAAATGCAGAATTCATTCCATGTTAATATTGTAAGTATGGCTACTATTGTAAGGTTATTGCATTCATATCCTTATTTCCAAATTATATCAAACCTAATTTGGTATCGCTGTACTGTCATTTCTAGTTACTTACTGGCTGACAAATGTACCAATACAAATATCTAGAGCGAAAAAAGCTATTTTAGATGCTACACTGAACACTGTTTCAGTGCTGACAAGCTTTGTTTCCATCAGATCATGCACATATCTGTATATTCTAATGCAAAGCAAAGTAAACATATGTCAGACCATGAGTAAGCTAATCTAAATGTTACACAGTTTTGTTTTGATTTTGGATCAAGACACGAGGAGATAAAAAGTTGCTTTTTTTCAAGGATGAAATATATTAAAATGGGAATACTGTGACTCTGTTTTGTTAATGTGCACAAATAATACATTCAAAACAAAAAATTAAGCACTTTTTGAATAAATACAATAAATAACTCATGCTCTTAAAATAATTTAAGATCATGAATTACTAATTTGTGCACACATTTCTTTCTTTTCCCTTTGACACCTGCCATGATCCATACTTCAAAGAACTTGAGCGTAGCTATTATAATTTTTAATATTTTAAGCATTCTCGGGCCCTGATGCAGGCAGCCTGGAAGAGTATTTATGCCTGGATGAACAACACCATCAGGTCAGCCAGTCTCAGTAAAAACTGATTCATATTTCTGCAGTTATCTTGATAGCCCATTGATGTTAGTTGCAGGTGCATGTGGTGATCCAGGGGTTAATGTTCCCTATTGCAGCCCCACTGTTTGAGGCACAACAGCTCAATAAAAGGCAGAATTGCTCTTGAAAACAGATGAGATCTGATGATTGTACCATGGCTTGGGCTGATTGACTGAATGATTTCTTCTTTATCTCGTCTAGCAGCTCTACCTGCTGCACAGCCTCCCTCTCATTCTAGCAGCTCCTCTCTTCCTGTCACTCTTACCCTCCCTCCCATTACCTCTCCAACTCCCAACCCCTTTAACTCTGTCACCCTCTATACACCAATTCCTCTGTCTAAACCATTCCCCATCCTTTATTTTCCCTCTCTCTGGGAGCTACCGTGCCTTATTATGCGTCTCAAACAGTGATTGCCCCCAAATCTCCAGGATTCTCATTTCCACAAGTGATCATGGTGTCATAATCACTGTAACGAGCATTGCCAAGATTAGTAGTAGTAGATTAGTTGTTAAACATTATAGACAAATAAGGAAAAATGTCAAAACATCTTCAATTCAAATGAACAGTAAGAGAAATGAATTAATCTACTGAATAATATAGAGGTGCTGATTAGTTAACCTTTCACAAGTTATAGCTACAGATTAGCTGATAAGGCTGAAATCTGCACAATATTATATTGTTAAGCATCTTTGAGGGTCTTGAAAAGCGCTATAGAAATTTGATGTATTATTATTATTATTATTATTTATTTTCTTTTTTTTCCTGATAAGGGTTAAATGTCAACATGCTAACTGAACATCATGGACCTATTATCTGAGAAGTGTTCATTTCTTCAACAAAAGCCGCCTACAAAGTCTTGTGAACGTACATTTATATACTGTTTAATATTTTCTATACAATGCGGAAATGACAGTGAGACTAGTCAAATGCATGTTGGATGTCAGAGACTGACAGGTACTCCAATTCCTGGGTTTAATAGTAGAATCATGCACCAATGCATGTATATACATTTGCCTATAATATAAACATAACACTTCATGCAACAACATCTCAACAACTGCTCCAATGCTAATGAAACATTTCTGCAATCAGAAAGTCACACAAAGGACTCCATAACCCTCCTCATAATTCTGTCTGCTCACAGTATGGTTTAATAATTTCAATAGCTCTGACCCACATTTAAGTGCTACAACTGTGAAGAAAGTAAAATAGTTTGAAGAACACTGAATTCAATCTCTATAAATTACCCAGGCAGTTCAGGTAGCCAAACTGACTGCCTTGTTGTCAAACTCGCTTAGCAATGAGGATGATGCAACACTAGCTGCATCCACTGAGTTCTTGATCTCTGTGTTAGTTGTCACACTCACAACTGTGAGCTGAGCTTTTATTTGAGCAGCAGAGAAAAGCCTCTGTTCTGATCATGGCCTGAGGAAATTGTCTAAAATGCTTGTCATAGAGACACTGGCATCATCTTCTTGTTAAATTTATGACAGAACCATTTGTTAAGGTACATCAAGTCTGGGAAACTGATTTCTGCACAGTTTTCTACACATATTCCTCCACACCTACTGTACTACACAGAAAAAGAAACATGCTTAATGACCCATTCAGAGGCATTTGCACACACAAACACTCACTGGGAGGCTATTTCTACAAAGGTGGAGATGTCAGCATCCCACTGGGCTCTACCTCTTAGTTTGTCTCCTTGCTGCATTAGAGAAGAGAGACTTTGACCATGGTTTTCCTTACACTAAACCTGCAACAGTATAGCAAAGTAAGTAAACAGACAGTAATGGTGCGGTACAATAAAAATATAAAGTTGTTAGGCAGAAATTATGAACAAAACATTATCTATACAAAATATAATAATACTAGGGATTATGTTTGAAAGTGGTTTATTTATCAAGTTCTATTTCTTTGTGTCTAAGACTAATTAAGTGAAAATCTTTCGACATTAAACAGAATTTTTAAATATATTTTTATTTTGTTAACTTTGTATTGCACAGCTCTGACCTCATTTCCCTTCACTTTCTACTTTCCATTACACATAGGTTTGCAGTTAAAAAATTTGAGACAGCAGATTTGTTGAAGTTTATATTGTAAATTACACAAAAACACAGCAGGAAAAAAGAGACGCTTTAACTGACATGAGGTTAGAATCAGGGGATCAATGTTTAGGTGCAGCAATATACAATGCATTCAGAAAGTATTCATACCCCTTCACTTTTTTCATATTTTGTTAACTAGCAGTCTTAAGCTAAAATTAAAAATGTATGCATATTTGTTAATCCTGAAATATCACATTGACATAAGTATTCAGACCCTTTGCTGTGACATTAAGTTCAGTTTCATCCCATTTCTCTGGATCATCTTCGAGCTGTTTCTACACGTCGATTGGAGTCCACCTGTGGTAAATTCAATTAACTGGACATGATTTGGAAGGAACTGTCTGCAGAGCTCAGAGACAGGATTGTGTCAAGGCACCGATCTGGGGAAAGCTACAAAAAACTTTCTGCTGCATTGAAGGTCGCCAAGAGCACAGTGGCCTCTATAATTCTTAAATGGAAGAAGCCTGGAACAACCAGGACTCTTCCTAGATCTGACCGCCCAGCCTAACTGAGTAATCAGGGGAGATGGCCTTGGTAAGAGAGGTAATGAAGAACCTGATGATCACTGTTGCTGAGCACCAGTGATCCTGTGTGGCGACAGGAGAAACTTCCACGAGTGCAACCAATTCAAATCATCATGTCCAGTTCCCCCCAGACATGACACTTAGAATTCAGGCCAAACTTGGTTTCATCAGACCAGAAAATCTTGTTTCTCATAGAGAGGTCTTTAGGTGCTTTTTTCCAGATTGGTGGAGTGTTGCAGTAGTAGCTGTCCATCCAGCCTCCATCTCCACACAAGATCTCTGAGGCTCAGCCAGAGTGACCATCAGGTTTTTGTAGCCTTCCCTCGATCTGTGCCATGATACAATCCAGTCTCTGAGCTCTACAGGCAGTTCCTTCGACCTCAGCTCAAGTTTCTGCTCTGATATGTATTGTCAGCTGTGAAACTTTAAATAGACATGTGGGTGTCTTTCCAAATAATGTCATATCAGTTGAATTTATCTCAGGTGGACTGCAATCAAGGTGCAGAAGCATCTCAAAGATGATCAAGAGAAATTAGCTAAATTTTCAAGTGTAACAGGGTCAATATGATTTTTTTGTTTTATCTTTTTAGTACATTTGCAAAAAAAATCTAAAATCTTGTTTTTGCTTTTAATTAGGTGGCATTGAGTGAAGACTGATGAGGGGAAAAAAGTTTTGTTTTTTACTTTAGCTTAACAAAAGTGTAAAAAAAAAAACTGCAGGGGTCTGAATACTTTCTAATTGTATATTACAGCATGTCAATGTGATCATACTTTCACTTAAAATATCCCCTGATTTTTCCAGCAAATGATGAAAACCATTGCTATATGTGGACATGTTGTCTTTTTAATTGTCCATTCCATTTACCACTGCCTCTATCAGCCATTGAAATGTAGAGAGGAGCCACTTTGATAAACACGCAAGTGCCAAGCTGCAGACTGCAATTTAAAAGCTAATCAGCAAGAGACAGGCATTCCCACTAAATCCCACTCTTCCTGATGGCATGCAAATAGTGGAAAATTTAATCAGCCTTTTTTAACCCCTTCTGACTTCACCCTCAGTTGTCAAGGCAACACTAATCTCAAAAGCTGTCTGGCAAGTGAAATTTTTAATGCTGATCAAAAGTTCTACACAATGATAATATATATTAGCTGAGGTTTGAAGAACCATATTGGTATGACAAGTAAAGATTTTTTTTTGTCTGACAGACAGAAGAAAATGTTTATATTGTTTGTATGTTTATATTTACAGTTTAGCTTCTTACGTCCTGAATAAAGGCGAGCCATAGCTTCACACTAGGTCAGAGATAACATGTATTTTAGATACAGATTTGTCCAAGTTTTGTCTAGTCCATCAAACCTGTCATCCTGCCAGATGAGAAGATTTTGGCAATGAAGGAGAGTTCAATCTAATTCCAGTCCCTGTGTACTCACCAACACAGAACAGAGTGTACTCTGCTGTAATTTCTTTTCTAATATCGATGAAGCACAAGCAACAGCTTAAGGTGAGTATCAGTCCAGAAATGTTTTCATTCATTTTGTTAATTTTACAGTAGGGTTTCAAAGCCAACAAATTCAACATCCCAAAAACCTTTTTCAGAGGGACTGATTCTTTTATTTATTTTAGCTTACTTTCTCACTGTTGAGAAATAATTGCCATTTTAACAGAGGATGACTAAAATTTTGTATTCAAGGAATTTAGAGCAGTTATTTGGTACCACCCATGTATGAATTATTCTCATGTTCACATGTCAAATAAGCAAGCCTATAATCCCACACATACTTTTAAGATGTGAATTTGAACCACTGAACATGTATAAATACAAAAACAGGAACATATTAAAAAAGTAAAACGCAGTAACATAATAAACTCATCGGTCATTGGAAATATTCAAGAAAATTAGCCTACTGTCTAGCCGCCATGCTCTACCTAAAAACTCAACTGTACAAGACTTAATAACTGCAGCCTGTGTCATAATTCTGCTTCATTTCAACACCAATGTACTACTTTGGGAGCCTCAAAGCCACTGAGATCCATGACAAGAGAGAAACATAGTATGCTTGAATTACAGAATCTACCTGTCAGCAGTAAGCAGCCATATAAAGACCAACACACTGGATGATGAGATTGCTTTTGCCTAAAAATGTATGCAGGGACTCAAATCAGTAAGTTCTTTTTTTTTCAGCTGCTACAAATATTGAGAGTTTAAAAATCCAATAACAATTAGTCAGCAAATGATTTTTTTTGACATAAACAGAGAACATAAACATTTGGATAAGGATCTTTTAAATTTGATTTTTCAAAGAACTGTGGCCAAAACATGTATAGAGTGAGACATTTTACAGTGTAAAACTCAATTTGGCAGGGTTCTCTGATGGACACACATAGTGACAGACACTGTTTTTATGTAGAACATATTTTGGCACTTCTGTATTGTCAATTCTTTTCCATTTCATTTCATACTTACGGACTTACATATACACTGATAATAATAAATCTGTTATCAGCTAATGTCGATTAACATATTGGTCTGTCTGATTTATTGATCTAGCTCTAGTTTCTACCACTAATTGTGTGTATCATGCCACTCATATGCTTCTGTTAATGCAAGTGCATCCTCAAAACAAAAAAAACCCCAAAACATTGCTCAATTGCATCACTCAACAGCACAGGGTCAAATTTTAGTTAGTTAATGCATCTGAATTAATTTAAATTAAATCAATATTGAATAAATAGCGATTGATGTCATTACATGTATTACATGATGACTGAGCTCTTTTGTTAATGTTACAAATGTCTTTGGTTAACTTTTGTTTTAAAACTAACTTAACTCCAACATCACTGGCCACATGAATTATTTCACTGTCTAATATTACATCTGAACAACTTGCTAAATGAATGAAGAGAGTTACTAGTCTCAGCTCATGTAACATTTCACGGTCAGTACTGAAATCTATATTTAGAACCTGTGAACTCCATATTACTCCACAATATAATCTTTAGCCGCTCCTTGATGCCTACCTTACATATGGATCAGAGGACTATGGCTATCTTTCCAGTACTATCTTCAACTACTCACAGCTCCACGCTACACATTAAGAATGGGAAAACAAGAGGAAGAGTCTGCCTTCTCAGGACAAAGGAAACAGGGGGTTAAGACAAAATGCTGGCTCAGGATGGAAGACAGCATTTGAAATAAAAACACATGGAACAGGCATGGAAGGCTGGTAATGGGGGGTGTGCTTTAGTATAGCTCACTATCAAGCCACCTGAAATACAATCTCATACAAAATCAATGAACTCACCTTTAAGCCACCCGGAGTGCCAGATAACTACAGCAAAAACCTGTGTAAGCCTATTCCACACAAGAGCCTGAGCTTATTTGGGCCTTAGCAACACCATGCACATGTCAGCCTTTTTCTCTATTAGTATGGCATGGTATTCGATTATTTCTCTTATTCATGAGAGGTATTAAAGCAGGGACAGAAATAGAGAGCCTGCCCACAACGGGAGGCTTTAGTCTGGTCTTCTTCGTTCCTGGTAGATGGCATGAAGGACGTGAAGTAAATAATAAAGAACTGAGTTAAAGTGAAAGGCCAATCTTTAGGTAATAGCCTCTCAGTGGACTAAACCATTTCACTAGCATGTAGAAAACATGAGTTCTACACAGCTCAAACAACACACTGGCAGTGGGGGTGTTATATAAAGCTAGCATCTCTGTGTATTGATTTCAAAAAATATATGTATTCCAATTTACACCAGTAGTGGGTAAGCCAATCACCATAATTAAGACAGAATTATTTTCTGTTTAACATTTACAAATTCTATTTTAGTTTTCCTGCAAGAGTGAGTTTAGATATTACCAAAATACACAAAATATACAAATACAAAATAAAATAAATAATAAAATACAAAATAACAAAATATTAATACCACAAATTAAATAACAAAATATTGACCTCACTTCAAAAAAAGCAAATTTAATTTTAAACATACATAACATATTGCCAATTGCCAAAAAACTAAGAAAAGTAGAAATAGAGAAAAAAAAAAGCATAAATCTTAAGTACACAAGATAAAAATGCAGGAAGTCGAGATTGGGCACTTCTTGGTTTATGAAAAATAAATGTAATTTCTCTTCCGTAACAAGAGGAAGAGGGGAACTCCAACATACCCAAAATGTATATTTTTGGGCCGTTCTGTCTTCAGCAAACAACTGGGGGAAATTGCTGTTTTTAATGTCACTAATTACACACATGGTGAATTTGCACAAAGTTAAAATAACCAACCATCAGCAACATTTTTATAGATCACTGGGCCATCAGATGACATCAGTCTTACGAAATTTGTTCATTTTAAATTGGACTCAACATAGATGCCAAACATAGACACAATAATAGCAGTTTTCATCTAGAAAAGCCAGAGCAAAGAGGAGGGAGGGAGTGTAATTTCATGGTAGAGCTGAACGTTTTATCGAAATTGCGATTTGAACTAATACAATTTGCAAACCGCAAAGGCTGCTGTTATTTTTACAACAGGATGTCAATGGACGAGTCTTTACACTTTTTTTAGCTGCCTCACAGTTCACACACACAGAGCACTTCAGGAGCAACAGAGCGACAACAGAGCATAAACTTACAATCAAATCTGGTCTTAAAATGACCAAACAATAACTATGGAGTTAGTCTTCTTAGGAGGGCAGAGCGACAGCACAGTGTAGGCAATGTGAGTTGCTCAGATTCTCCTGTGTCAGGTGAGTTCTACCTGCTGAAAGCTGTATGCTAGTTGTGAGCGCAGACACAGCTAAAGCAGAAACTACCAGTGTTACGACAAGGTAAAAGCAGCTGACAGTGTCAGAGAGATAACTGAGCTATGACGAAGACCCCAACTTTGTCTGCAGTGTTTCTGCTATAGTGTTTCTGTAGCGGCAGCCCACTGTGGGAAAATTATTGCCACTGACATTATAAAGTTGCAAAATACCCGGCTGAGCCGAGAAGGAGAGAGTCAAAGAGGAGAAAATGACAGAAAATGGTATGTACCAGCTGACATTAAGGTAGATTTGTACCTGTATTTTGTATTTTCTACCGGGACAAATCCGACAGAGTTTTTATCAGCTGTGTCTGTCTCTACTGGCTCTCTGTGTGCCTGTCACTACATGCAGCAGTATGACCAATGTAAAGTTGCTGCATAGAAGGCAAGCAAACGTAGCACTACTGTTTGTTTGGTGAGAATTGTTCTTTACTTCATTATGTGTATGTTCTCTACCATTTTTTGTTAGAATAAATACAGTTTTGTATTCCTATATTTTCATTTTAGGCGGCATGGTAGTGCAGTGGTTAGCTTTGTAGGTCGCCTCACAGCAAGAAGTTTCCAGGTACGAGCCCCGGTTCGCCAGGGCTTTTCTGTGTGGAGTTTGCATGTTCTCCCTGTGCCTACCTGCGTTCTCTCCAGGTACTTCAGCTTCCTCCCACAGTCCAAAGACATGCATTAGGTTAACTGGTGACTCTAAATTGCCCATAGGTATGAATGTGAGTGTGAATGGTTGATGTCTATATGTGTTTTGACTCTGCAATCAAAACTCTGGAAGCCACATTTCAGTTGTACATGTGCATGAATTATTCTCCTGACTGATGCAGCCCTGAACTGCATGATGCAGGCTGTTGCAGTTCAGTCTCAGCAAAAGAAAATATAGTTATAAAGACTAACCCAATGGAAAACTGCCCACCAACATTCACAATTTATGCACTTGAATAGGAGAAATAACTAGAGAGCAGCCTGCATATTTGAGAGGTTAAAAAATCGTTGAACTATACATTTGTCAATATTCTGTTTTAACAGATGACTTAGCAAACATTTTTAAAGTAAGATTACTGTAGTAACTTTCTCTTATAAGCAATAACATACACTCACTGAGGACTTTATAAGAAACCCCATACTAAACCTGGGAGGGGGCCTCCCTTTGCTCTCAAAACAGCCTTAATTTTGAGGACATGGATTCCACAAGAACATTCCTTTTAGGTTCTGGTCTATGTTGACATGATTGCATCACATAATTTCTGTCAGCTGCACATTGATGCTGCAAATTTCTCATTCTACCACTTCCCAAACATGTTCTATTTGATTCTGATCTGGTGTCTGTGGAAGCCACAGAAGCACACTGAACTCATTGTCATGTTCATAAAAGCAGTTTGAGATTACTTTTACCTTGTGACGTGGTGTATTATCATGCTGAAAGCAGCCATTTAAGGATGGATAAATTGTGGCCATAAAGCACATGGTCAGTAACACTATAATGAGATAGGCTGTGGCATTCAAACCATGAATGACTGGTATCAAGGGGCCCAAAGCTTGACTTGCTGTGCAACAAAGGATTTTTTCTTCACCATGCACATGATTTTGCACTCATCCACAAGACCCGTGCCCCTTGGTCAACCTAGTTGTTTGTTTTTTAAGCCTCATTATCTTCTTCACTTGCATGATCACCTCTTTCCTCATACTTACAGACAACCACACCTCAATCTAAATGGTAACTCTCAACTCTCAATCAATTAATTCAACTGATGTTGAAACAACACACTGCTGCCCAATAAATGTTTAAAAGCCACATGTCCAACTACTTTTGAGCAATTCAAATATGGGCACCATGTGTTAAAAGAGCTCTTTCTTGCATACAGTTCCTCCAATATTGATGTAAACATTCACAAATTAAAGGTGAAACCTAGCACTTTTAAGTCTACTATCCCTTAATATATTTCAACTTTAATGTGCTGGAACATAGAACAAAAATGTGCAAGTGTCCAAATACTTATGATCTGGACTATAAATTCATACCTGGTATTCATGACGATTTAAAATAGCTGACTGTGTTACTATGGAGATGACATGGTTGCCATGGGGGTGCCTCACCTGGTTGGAAGGCAATCCTATCAGGAGGGATAGTGAGGAGAGAGTCGACGATGGCCACCCTTCGCTGGAGGAGGGTGGAGATCATCTCCAGCCCTTCTGGACCCAGCAGCTCGAACAGCTGGATCAAGAGAGAAGAAGGGGGGGGGGTGAAAATCTGTAACCACGAGCCAAAAATACAGTCACCTACAGCATCTACAAACCACTGCACACACATCCAAACACATATCCAAACATGTATACACATCCTATAGCTCACCAACACTCCCAAACATGCTTCTACTGCCAAGGCTGAGCACCTGGTAATTACCATCTGCCTGGTACATAATATGCTCTGCCGCCTAGCTTCCCAAATATAGCCACCTGGCACTTAGCAAGTGACAGAAAAACAACAACAAGAAATCCTGTGCACAGCAGCGGCACACAATTAAAAGCATAGAGGAGACAGGGCTGCACAGACAGTCATCAATATCACCGTGAGACAGAAGTGATGATGAAGTTTACGCTTTCTAATTAGAAAATTGTAGACCTGAAGGCCTGAAAAACAAAAACAATGCAGTATTTTTTCTCTCCCCTTTCAGGGTTGGCTTGGCATGGCTTGCTCTTTCAGTCTATCCTCCCTTGGGAAGGCAATAGTCAGCACAGCAGGGAACTAAAACAACAGATGCACTTTGATGTCAGGTCAGCCATCATCTTTGTTGGGGTTAGCTTTGTTTCCCTCTGCGATCTCTTTTTTATCTGTTCTAAACTTCTATTGGTTCCTGTGAATGTATCTGTTTTATTAGACTTGAGTGTACTGTATGTTGGGAGTGGGTGGGAAGTGGTGGGGGGTTTCGTCTGCTTCTACTCAACAGGATATTTTTTTTATGAACTCATGAATTCTGTCCTTTGAGCTGACTATTAGGTATGGGTTCCGTTGTAACTGAGAGGCACTGAGAGTTTCTCCTTCAGATGGATTCTGTGCAGTACACCATCCCGCAGCAATGTCCAGTTCTAAAGTATTAGCTGTGTCATAACTCCAAATGTGCAAGGGTACATGTCAGGAGTGTAAATGTCTCTGTTCCCTACTCCTTTATCTATGATTAAATGTTCAACATTTCCTTCTCAAATTTTGATCTAAAGCATTATTGGAAATGGTAGGACTGCATCTTCTCTTCTCTTGAGACAAATTCAACACAGGAGAAAATGCACTTTATATATTCATTCAGCAGTCAATTATTCTGCACAGTTACATTCATGATATGCCATATGATGACAATCTACTAGAATTTCAACTTTTTAAAACAGAGAATTAATTTTTATTAATGGGCTACTTCTCTGCTCATTCACAGGTCCCCAGGTGCAAACTGCTGATTAAACAGCTGACTACTGTTGATGTCACAGTATTTCCAGAGTTGGGAGGAAATTCTGTCCTTAAATAGAAAGCAGTAAACTGCCCAAGTAAAATGGATAAACAAATTTTGTACAACAAACAAAAATTGTAGGTCACCAAAAATTGATCAATCCTGTAAATTTCATAAGAAACAGGCCTTTATTAGGGATTAAGGAACTGGTTAACTTACAACTGTCCTGCAGCAATTAAAATAAATGAAGCCTTGACAGTTAATGCAAACAATTCCTATAGGTGCCTCAACTTGTGTCGATTACTTGCTAATCCTGTGCCCGTACAAAGGTGGTGTTGAAAAACATGGTTATTACACTCTGTGATGCATTCCTAGGACAATACTGAACTGCAGGGAGGGGAGCTGTATCAGCTATCAGAATGGAGAGAAAAAGAAAAGTAACAAAGGAAGACAGAGATGTAATGAAATTCCCTCCCTCATGCTCACAAGAATGGAGCTGAAGTGAGGTCACAGTGACATTGACCTTTGACCTCTGACCACCAAAATCTAATCAGTTCATCCTTGAGTCCAAATGAATGTCTGTGCCAAGTAAAAGGGTCAACTTGAAGAGTCTGGTTTGAAATCATCACATATTTTTCAATACCCATACTAATCAGTGAACAGTGACGAGTCAGTGTTGATTCTCTCAAATCACTTACAGGCTGTTTTATTAGGAAATCAGCTTTTCAGTCACCTTTCTCAAGCACATCACCTAACTAAATAGGAATGTGATTATGGTTTATGGTTAGCCAAAGGAATTCTGTTCGGATAGATTTCCAATCTCCCACTTGTTGTACAAATCATTGTATGATCAACATGAGGCCACTGGAACCTACAGTGTCAGACTGTCTTCCCAACCAGTATATATTATATAACCAAATGGCTATCCACTATACTAACCTCCTTTTGATATTCAGCAACAGCCACAAAATGTCAGCAATCCACAGTCACAAATAAGAAATAATAAAAAGCAGGTTCTCTCCATTGTCTGCTTTAATGGCACTGAGTGCAGAGCCTTTAAACTTAACTGTTGACTTTGGAGTCACACAGAGGTAGATGCATGGAGAGTCTGCAGGTGCACTCACTCTCTCACTCTCACACACACAGGGCTTTCTACATCTAAAGATGTCGGTGGGAGAGTTCACTTCCAAATGTCAACTACGTGAGGAACATTGGAACCAACTGTAACCAGCTGAAGTACTACAATTCTGCCTTTGTGGTGAAGCAATTGATAAAAAAGGAGAGAAAAGGACAGAGAGGGAGAGGGAGAGAGAAAGGAAGAGAAAGAGAGACTGCTGAAGACCTATACTATATGGACAATATAAAAGCCTTTGAGTATAAAGGAGACAGAAAGAAAGCAAGCAAAAACGCAAGGGGAAAGATCAATGGAGCCCTCTCTTGATTCATAAGTAAATGTAAAGAATGACAAATAACTGCTAGTGATTTTAAAATGATGAGACACAATAGAGACCTGCAGGTAAAACCTGATATTTCCTTTCTGTCTGTTTTCTTTGGTTCACATAGACAGATGTGGTGCAGATCAAAAAAGAAGGGATAGCCTTCTGTTGAACCTCTCTTAGCTGTACTGTTATAGCAGATCAGTGCAATCTGGAAATGTCTCTTCAGCTGTGATTTTACAGTATTATATTGTAGCACCATTTTGGAGCATACACAGATGTAAAACAAAAAAAACAAAAAAAAAACAAGAAAACTGTTATTGGTAGCTGTCCTTTTTCATTACTAAACACTGTACAAATTTAGCAAATTATTTTCTACAGCTTGAAAACGTTCTTGTAAAATACTGACTGTCACAGCATTACCTCATGCACAGACGTATAGGAGTTATCCCTTCAGTTTTCCAAATTGCATTCAAACTTAATTTTTTTCTGACCTAAATTGGTGAGTGCTCACATCTTCCAGATTATTCTGGAGATTTTGTTTGTGGAAAAATTAGATAATCCTTGCAAAAACTGAGTGAGGTCAGTGAGTTCCTTTCAGCCTGTCCATCTCAATGTCCCTCAGTCAGGGAAGGAGTGTATCAACATCCACTGGTAGGTGGTGTCCAATTTTTGATAATGTTTAACTTTCCCCAAATTTTCCCATGGTATACAGTATTGCCAGCTAATTAAAAATCACAGGTGCTATACAAATAAAGTAATGACCTTTCCTGGTTATCCTCTGGACCTTGGTCAGGTACCTCAGTGGAAACTGCTCCAGGGCTGAAGTCAGCTGATTTCAAGACTTACCTCTCTTCACTCACAATACAACAGATAGTCAGGAAGACACAAGAGCTCAGTTTGGCTTGTGGATCTGAAACATTTTATTCCCTGACAGACAGCTTAAACTGCTCATACACTGCACTGCTGCGTTTCACACTAGCCGGTAACTTCTGCTGTGTTTGCCAGCTTCACCATCACACATATGTTCTCTCCCTCTCTCAGCACACTGCCACCACCCTGGACATTCACAGTGTTATTCCCCAAGGGAGATCCACCACAAAACTTTATTTAATTAATTAATTAATTAAATTATGATTATGATTATCACACAGCAAAATCAGCAGTGTTAATTCAGCACCTATTGAGTTAAATTCAACACTTTGAAAGTGTCTATATTGGTCCACACTACATAGAGTTAAAACTACACTTTTGAAAGTGTTAAATACTTCACACTATGACAGAGTTGCAGCAACTCTCTCAATAGTTAAAATGTAACACTAGTCAACACAGGTGAGTGTTGAAGTTATACAACACTAGTGTGTAGTGTCAAAAGTTAACACTATCCATATATTCTTTTTTAACACTGAACAGAGTTACTGCCATATTAACACTGTAGAGGATGTAAAATTGAACTCAATATTTAACTCTAGAGTTGATCTGTATTTTAAAAACACCATCCATCCATCCATTATCTATATCGCTATAACTCTGTTAAGGATTGCAGGGGGGCTGGAGTTGATTAGCTAACGCTACATAAGCAAATGGGATATTTAGCAAAAAAACCAGCTAAAATAAATAGTACTGGGTAGGTAATTTAAGATTAGATGTACACACATCAATGTTCCTGGTCACAATTGGAGTGTTGTCTGGTCACGTCCAGTCAAAAATAAAGACAATAGCTGGCTGGTCTCCCACCTCCATGCTGGAAAAAACAGACATGTTGGACCTCTGGCAATAACACTGGCTACCTAGTGAAATCAACTCTGTAGAGTTGTTAGCAGAGTATGTCATGTATCAACACTGACACTGTCTGAGGATTAACTATCTTGTAGTTGAATTAGACTTTAACTTTTAACTCATTTCAGAGTTGAAATGACTCTATATTTTTACTTTCAACTCTAACACTGAAAATCTAACACTTTTGATTTTGCTGTGCATGATTATTATTATCATTTTCACATAACAACAAAAATGCGTTCCAGTTTTACTTTGTGATTAACAAAATGTCAAACTGCTGCCAAATTGCACCTCGCTTACACTCACCATCTGTTTTTTCTAATTCTCCCTTCTGAGGATAAGCTGTCACATGACAAATGATTATGATTGTTTCTAAAAAGTTTGACAAATTACATTGTTTACAAAAAGTCTGTCATCACTGTCATAGCATCTTCAACCACACAGGCAGTGGTGTAGGACAAATACTCTAAAGTTGTTTATTATGTGCACAAATTGCGCAGCAGAATTTTGACAATAATGAAAAGGATACTGTCATTCTTTTCAGATTACCCAGGATACTGCATTATAGTATTACCGCCCCAACACTAAAACCCCAGCGGGGTAGAAATTTAATGTTTCAAATTCCTTACACATAGGCTTTGACAAATGATGCATACACACGTTAAATTTGCACAGATTTAACTGCTGTGGATAACAATGGGTTTCCCTAGCACAAGCGTTGTAGCAATAAAGGTATTCTCCACTGCTGGAGACAGAACAGTAACATCACCACAGAGCACTCCTTTTCTTTCTTTTTCCCCTCTATGTCAGAACACACCGGCCAACTTGGTTTTTCAAATATATATAAATATTCAAAAAGATTTGGCCAGTGATGTTGGATGGTAAATGACACTTTCATGTCATTATTATCATGCAGGCAGACTGTATATGCTTTCAAATTGATGCAGTTAACTTTATAAAATAATAATGCTGCATATTTTTAAACACCTGTTTGTCAGACAGCAAGCTTAATTGCATTTCATGTTGCAATTTAGTGGACTAAGGACATGACTGAATGGTTTGGCACACAATAAACTGGACTATTAGTCTGAAACTGGAGACCCTGTTTTTATGTACTGAATCGAAAGAATAGGAATTTAAGTGTTAGATTCCTAAAGATTCCCACCCCATGAAAATACATATCCATTAAGGCTGGGCATGGCGGAAATGGATACTTTTTTGTTTGTTTTTGTTTGTTTTTTTTTGGCTAAGTGAAGATGTACAGTCATGTGAAAAGGAACTGCACCCTCTTTGAATTCTATGGTTTACGTGTCATCTAATCCTTAGCAGATCTTAAAATTAGGTAAATACAACCTCAGATGAACAACAACCAATGACATATTACACTGTGTCATCATTTTATTTTAACAAAAATTAGGCCAAAATGCAGAAGCAGTGTGTGAAAAATTAATTACACCCTTACTGCTTCCATAGGAATTAAGAGGATAAGTAGCAGCCAAGTGCTGCTAATCAAATGCCCTTGATTAATTGATCGTCAGCAAGTGTGACCACCTCTGTAAAAGCAGAAGTTTTGGCAGTTTGCTGGTCTGGAGCATTCAGGTGTGTGTTAACACAATGCCAAGGAGGAACGACATCAGCAATGATCTTAGAGAAGAAATTGTTGCTGCCTATCAGTCTGGGATGAGTTATGAGGCCATTTCCAAACAGCTGGAAGTCATTCTATATCATTCTACAGTGAGAAAGATTATTCACAGGTGGAAAACAATCAAGATAGTTGCCAATCTTCCCAGGAGTGGACATCCCAGCAAATTCACCCCAAAGTTAGACTGTGCAATGCTCAAAGAAACTGCAAAAAACCCAAGAGCTACATCTCAGACTCTACAGGCCTCAGTTAGCATGTTAAATGTTGTGAGACCAACAACAGAAACTACAATGACACCACATCTGTCAATGACAGACAGGTCAAACTGCACTAGGGGCACATCCCCTCATATTACCACAGTCGACAACACCCCTCTCTAGACTGGTTTCTTTCCATGGCCATGCAAAGAGGGATGTGGTGATGGAACCCAAAGTTCTTTTTTTTACACTATTTGTGGGGCGGCTGTGGCTCAGGAGGTAGAGCAGTCGTCCACTAATCAGAAGGTCGGTGGTTCGATTCCCGGCTCCTCCAGTCCGCGTGCCAAAGTATCCTTGGGCAAGATACTGAACCCCAAAAATTGCCTCCATTGCCTCCATTGCGTCGGTGTGTGAATGTGTGTGTGAATGGGGTGAATGTGATCTGTAGTGTGAAGCGCTTTGAGTGGTCGAAAAGACTAGAAAAGTGCTATATAAGTACAGTCCATTTACCATTTGGCATTTCACTATGGGGAATACAGACGTCTTCTGGATTGTATAAGCTTCCCAAGGCCATAAACAATGTTGAGTCTGCCAAGGATGATCCTGAGACGTCCAGCCTGTAAAATCTCATAAAAGTGTGAGGTGTATCCCAGCTCACCATGACACAAATGTCCTGTACTGAAACTCCCGAGTGGTACTCGTGGGACATCCTCTGGCAGGACAATGGCTTGCCTTTGTGGGGAGGAGCCCAGGACCAAAACGCCTCATCTGCTTTTCTGAACCTAGCTGTCCTACTTCTATACATACAGCGCTTGCACCGGGCATAATGTCTTGAGCCTTTGCTCATCACCTGAGGAGAAAGGAGGTGACCACAGTGGTAAATCTGTAGGCTGACTCCGCCACTTTAGGCACAAAGGCTGGGTCAAGCTGCAGACAGACTTTATGGTGCCCTGAGGCAAACTGCAAGCAGAAAGGGTAGATGGAAAAAGTCAGTTACACACTTTGCTGTGGTTATAGCCGAGACCAATACCGTCTTCAATGAAACAACCTTCATCCCTATCACCTCCATATGCTCAGATGGGTGATGAGAATGTGTCCAGCACAACTGACAGATCCCACAGAGGAATGAGGGGCCTGGAAACCAGGCTCTTACGGCGTGTGGCGAGTGGGATAGAGCAGCAGTCCCCAACCACAGGACCACAGATAGGTACTAGTTCATGGATCATTTGGTACTGGAGTCTGCAGGGTGTTTTATTTTGAAAAACCAGAATCCCTGCCCATTACATCCGTATGTGCCTCTTGGTACAGTTTGACACATATCTGTCTCTGTCATAGCTGTGATGCCCAAAAAATTTAGATCACAACCTAACTAAAATGAGTGAGAAACAGCAGAAGAGCCTAAGACAGTCAAGAAAAAGAAAGCTACACTTAGCAGGAAATACCAGGAGTCCTACTTAATATGTGGCTTTATCACATCAGGTGATTCAAGCTATCAAATGAGGCAATGAAGCCTTCAAAACTCCTTCGGCACATGGAGACAAAGCACCCTGCATTAAAAGACTAGCCTTTGGCGTTCTTTCAACTAAAAAAGATGTGAACAAGAAGGACAAAAGCAAATCTTGAAGGCCACCACACCAACAAATGTGGCTACACTGTGAGCATCATACTTGGTGGCTAACTGCATTACTAAGGCTAAGAAGCCTTTCACTGTTGGTGAAGAGTTGATTTGCAGTGAACTTTTAGGAGAGGCTGCAGTTAAAAAGATCGATTAACATTGATTAACATTGAGGCACAATTGTTTGAGAGGATTAATGAGTCATTGTGGTGTGCTATCCAGGTTGACAAATTCTCTGAAAACACTGCTTGGTTTTGTGCAATATATATTCCAGGAGGATGTGCATGAGGATATGTTATGTGCACTACCAACCAACACCACAGAGCTATTCAAGTCTTTCGGATGATTACATGTCAGGAAAACTGAACTGGTCCTTCTGTGTCAGCATATGCCAGGACTGAGCTGCTGCAATGACTGGATGGCTGTCTGGTTTCACTTGAGTTAAGGAGGTTGCTCCTGAATGTGTCTATGCACCGTGTAATTCATAGAGAAATGCTAGATAGCCAAAAAATGTCACTTAACTGAATGATGTCATTAAAGTTATTAACCATATCAAAATACTCACCCTCAACTGGTGTCAGTTTGACCAACTTTCTGAGGAGATGGACGCAAAGCGCAAATGCCTTCTGTTATACATAGAAGTAAGAAAAAAAGTGACCACTGGCTAGGGCTGCACTATTAATCATATTAAAAGAGTGATAGCAATTCATAGCTCTATGTGATCTCATTTCTAAATAACAACGACTCTGTTGGGTTTTCATTAGGGACACCAGCTGCATCAAAACAAGTTTCTATCTTCTCCCTCAGCAAATGACATTACGCCGTGACACCACGTGAATCAGAGCAGCAGAAACAGAAATAAACCCAGCAAGAGCAAATCAAGTGAGTGACACTGGCTAATGACAGTGTGAGCTGAAAATGATCTCTCTTGCCAGGCTGCTGACACTGTCAGCCTGTGCACGTTCTCATGACTGGCATGCAGCCCTCAGCAGATAGAACTCACCAGACACCTGAGCAGAGAGTATCGGAGCAAGTCATACTGCTTGCACCGTTCTGTCGTTCTGTCCTGTTTTCATCAATTATCTAGTTCCATCACAGCTAGTTTTGTGGTTTGGTCATTTTAAGACAAGATTTGTAAAGTTTATAGTAAGTCACACTGTTGCTCCTGCAGTGCTGTGTGTGTGTGTGAACTGTGATAAAAGTGTAATGGCTCGTCGACTGACATTCTGTAAGGCGCATCAGGGTCTTCCTAACTGATGCATCGAATAGTCAACATTTAGGGAGCAGATGCAACCACCTACCACTTGGCCAAAGATTTACCTAAATCAGGCACCATTATATATTCTGTTCCTCTTCCTCATGTATCTGGTAAATGAGTGCAATAAACACTGAAAAATATCACGAGAGAGAATCATGATCTCAACTGTAAGCAAGAAAATCGTGATTTTCATTTTTTTCCAGAATCGTGCAGCCCTACCACTGGCAGCACATTTCAGTGACAAGGAATGGGTCACAAAACCCACTTATGTGTGACATATTCAGCCTGCTCAATGAACTCAATCTGTCGCTTCGAGGACAATGACAACTGTCTTCAAGTTGGCAGATAAAGTGGCTGCATTCAAAGCCAAACTGGGTCTGTGGGAACAGTGAGTACACAGAGGGATATTTGACATGTTTTAAACATTACCAGGGGTTTTGGATGAGACTGTGCCTGGACCTCCTTTCTCCCAGCTGGTGCGCAATCACCCATCATCACCCATGCTTTCAAAAGAGTTTCAGCATTACACCTCAAAAGACCCATGAACGGTGAAGAAATGGATCCACGACCCATTTGTGAATGTGCCAGGTGAATTGACCACGTCCATGCTGGAAAAAGAGAATGCCTTACACAAAACCAGTTCAATGTGCACAAAAGACTCAGGACCGCTGGACTAGTGCATCAACACCCATAGGCGCATTAACATCTGACAGGGAATATAACAGTGCACACTGAGTCTTCTCCTGCGACACAAAGAAATTTATGGCTGCCTGGCCATATATCTCCCATATTTGTTCCACCACCTGTGGGTGGAGAGTCCACCCTCCATGCACTGATGCTACTGTTCCTTAATGAAGACAGTGCTGCTTCCACACAATTGCTGAATACCCTCAATACTAATGACAGCTTAAAGGGAATGGCCAGGTGTTTGTAGGCTCTGTCCTGATAAGCAAACCTAAGAAATTTCCTCTGTGCAGGAAAAATTGTAATGTGAAAATATGCTTCAGACAGATCGATTGTCACAAAACAAATCACTTGGATGGATCTTCATAGGTGCTTATTTAACACAGAGATCAAAATAAGGCACAGTAATGAGCTCCCTTTCTTCGGAATGACCAAGTAATAGGTATACAACCCTTGTTGAGCTTCCAAGCTCCACGCTTAGGACGGCTCTGTTAGCACATTTGTTTAACAAGGATGTTATTTTGTCCTGTAGGTCTTGGCCATTGAAACTAATACACTGTTGAATGTAGGTGATTTCACACTGAACTGTAGTCTGTTCCACTGAGAAATAGTGTACAAAACCTACAGGTGACCTATTCATGCACGCCATCAGTCTCCCCATACAGGGAGTAACAAGACCCCCAAGACCTGCCTCTGTAGTTTGGGACCCACTTGCCACCTCCTTACTGCCACTGCTGCAGCAAAACCAGTTCTTGGTCCCTGAGAGGGACAAGGGGTGTGTTTCCTGAGTGGGCAGAGGTCGAAAGCTTCTTGTCTCCTGAGGGTGCTGGGATTCCTCATCTTGTCCAGAGCAGATCCAAAAAGACCTTTGATGAGGTTGTATACAGTGTCCACATTTTCTGCCTCCTCTGTATCCCTCAGGCCTGAGAGGTTCAACCACCAGGGGTTTGGCCAGCCCCATCTCCTCCATTCAGTAGATCTCCAGATTAGAATAACTTTTGGTGGGAAGCTTACTCTTAAGCGGACTAGACGAGCACTTCCTTCAAGCACACAGGCACTGCTGGCAGGAGTTGTTTTGCTGGCGGATGAGCTAGTGAGAGCCTCTTAACATCATACAGCCATCGTGTCCCCAATTTAGATGCAACCAGTTTGCAGATCTCATACAGGCTGCTGCCCACTGGTGCAGGAACACTGTGGAGTCTGGACTGTTGAACTGAGAGTGTGGAGCCATCCTCCTCATCACCTGTCTCATCTGTGTTGTGGAAGAAAGAGTTGGCATCACCCTCTGCATCCTACAGCCTGCTTCCCTTTCGAGGAGCTCCTTGAAGAGTGGAGGCATGTCCAGGGGCTCTGCATCCATGAGCTTGGCACAGCTTGTGCCCATGCAGACTATGCAGAGGCTGACTGTGACCTCTTTAATCTTCAGTTCCAATCCTTTGGCGGGGTTACTGGGCAAGGACATGGCAACCAGAATGGAAGAGAACTGTTTGCATATATAAACGTACTAGGCACACTGCAACAAGTTAGCATGTTAGTGCTATCATGCAGGGTTTAGCCGGAGCTAAGAGCCTGCTTACCTTGTCATGTTAGCAGAACTTGAAGCAGAGTACACTGTGACACGGTACACTGGCAAGCAAATGCAGGAACAGTCTGGTGCTGTTCACAGACAACTGTTTCCCTAGTTGGAAAAACCAAGCCACAAGTGACCAGTGTGTATGAGATAACACAGGTTTTGTAAGCTGTCTTACAGAAATGACAACTCAACCAACACTACAAACTGAAGTTACCTGTCCCAGGTAACCCACGTTGCTAACTTGTGTCAAATGAAAAAATATCTGTGAGAAAGACACACCAGCCCCTGCTTTTCAGTTGGGGCAAAATAACAACCCCTCCCAAACACAATACAGCTGACATGAACAAGATGTCTGGCTGAGATGTGAGGTGAAAATTAAATCCAGTCTGATTATCAGGTTGATTTCTTTTTCTTTTTTCAATTTGCTTGGAATCATTACTGCAGACAACAGAAAACATGAAGTAAATAAAATTAAATTTCACTTAAGGTAATTGAATCAGCCCCTCTATTATCTATCAAATCCTAAACCATCTCACTTTCCCCCCCACACACCTTTACAAGGTTAAAAATTCAGTATTCTTCAGACTGCTATCTTCAAGGTTGACCTCTGCTTTTACGTGTACATGTGGAGTTGTTAATATTTCCAAAGGGGTCTTCATTACCAATGAAAGTCAAAGGCATGGAGAAAGTTGGAAATGTCTAAAAAGGTCTGGAGGTAAAGGCCAAGGATGACTTGGTCTAACTGCCAGGACATGATACATACAGCATCTGGATCAAACCCTAATGTTGAAGGTCAAGGTTATAGAATCAACAGGACCTCCAAAATAGTAAACGTACCACTATAACACAAAAATCGAAACCCTCCAAGTCATTCCCCATTTTGCTGGTTGAATCATTGAACTTTTTTGTTAAATGTCACTGTTCACACAGCAACACAAGACAACAGCATGCTAGAAACTTTCACAAACTGAGTGTTAGTCAAAACTACCCAACTACAAAATTAACTGCGATGGAAATAGAGAGGGGTGAAATGTGGGGCAGCTTGATTTGTTCTGCCTTGCTTTGATGTTCTCTGTTCCAGTATTAGCCATGATGTTTGCTAAGTCAGCTAAACCAGTTGTTGGAACACACATTTTTTATCTCTCTGTGTGGAAATGTGAGGTTTTCAAATCTCAGATGATTAAAATGTGAGTCAAGTAAAACATGAGACTTGACATTAAAGGAGTTAAAGGAGTTTAGTGTGGGGTGGAGTGTATAACAAGATAATGAGGCAAAACTGGAAAATTTCTTTAGATAACAAAAAGTAAGAAGTAAAAGCACATGACAGACTTTAAAATTAAAACTTGAATATTCAGCCAAATTTGAATATTCAGCCTGTGACTTGTAAAGTCACAGTAGACTTGTAAAGTTCTGCTTAGGGCATAGCCCTAATTGGAGTAAAATCTGTATTTGGTGGGCAAAAAATCAGCTCCTGTCAGAAGGATGACATCTCAGGAGCATTCAATTAATCAGGTCTAAATGGTAGCATGGCTAGATAGAAGCCATTTATGACAGCCTGCTTGGAGAGACTTGAAGTTTTAATTGCAGCCTCTACAAAGTACTGAATTAAGGGTCTGAATACTTTTGAAAATTAGAGTTTAAAATGACCAAACCTACATCTTTGTTTAGGTCTTGTATTGTCTGACAGAACCTGATTTAAGCTAAAACATTCATCAATTTTACAACCTGTGTGAAACAATATCCCAAGAAAAATTTACTGCAGTATCTATAAGATTGCATGACACATACCTCATTCTGCAGCTCATCATCACTCTTGTGGGAGGCCAGCATCTCAAACAGGGATGTGCACAGCTCCTCTGGGCTGGATGAGATCATGTTTCCTCTGTTAAGGTACTTCTCCACCTCTGTTCTAAGGATAGCTCCATCTTCAGAGCTAGACACTCTTGCTGAGCTGGACACCTCTTCCTCATTGCAGGCCTTTCTCCCACTCTGCTGGTTGTTGAGGAAGTTGATAAAGTCTAGGCTAACATTCTCATCATGGATATCAGAGCAGGGCAGATCCTCCAGCGGATCCAATGTGTAGCAGTCATACGAGAAGACGATGTTACGTCCAAAAGTGGAGCCTCGTTGGGGGTTATGATGGGAGCTCTGGGTCTGAATAAAGTCTTCAACTCTGGAGTTTCCAAGAGGAGACACAAGCCGAGCCACACAGTTGGAGGAGGCTTCAGCTGCAGCTGACGGAAAGGGGCCAAACATCTGTTTAATGGCGCGGGTCTCCTCTGTGCCCACATGGTCTTTGTTGTGAAAGGTCTCAAAAAGAAACACCGCAGCACTTTCAATGGCCTCCTGACCATGTTCAGTCCCCACTGTGAAACAAAACACAACATATTTACACTTTAATGTCATGATTGCAATGGTCACTAAGGCCAGAATCAGTTTTAGTGATTTGGGGGCCATAGGCAAACCAATGCATGGACCATCCCTTGTGCCTTTTTCTCATCTTCTCATTGATCGAGAACGTTGGCATTCATCAGTGATGGAGGAAGTACTCATTTCTTTTACTTGGTGGTGGAAAGGTAGTAAGTACCCTTCCTCAAGTACTGTACTTTAATATGATGAAAACAAGACTAAATATAAGTAATTGTAAGCTCTGATAACAAGAACTATGACAACATGTATTACATCTTTGCTCCCAGATTAATGTTGGTAGTCAACATCTGAATTTTCCTCTAGAGTTTTGCTGAAGTAATATCACTACTTTATTTGATATTAGATTTAGCTCCTCTTCTCATACAGTCTAACATCACTATACATAGCTATTAGTGTTTTGTGCCCATATCAGCTTTCTACCTTGCCTAATTGGTGAGCCTCTGTAGTCTGGACCTGACTATATCAGAAATGAAAAATTTCAACTGGAGGGACAATTAAAGCTGATGTATTCATTATCATTTTAATGATGGTAATTATTAGGATTCTTACTGATTCTAAAAATCACCTTCACCCTTTCTATTATCATTAGTGGTATCTAGATAGCAGTTTTGTATGGTCATTAAGCTGAGCTGTGTACTATTCATAGCTCCAGAAAAGAATCAGCAGCTGTTCCTCTGACCAGTAAAGGCTAGGCTACAGAATGAGATCACTGTTTAAGGTTCCTGCACCTCATTTAAATAATATCCAAACAATTCATGCTTAGCCAGAACTGTACTTAGGAATATAGAGTAATTGTCCAATTAGAGGAAAAAATGTCAGAGGGAAAGAGGGAGAATTGAGTGAAGAAGGTTGGAGAGGTGGAGGAAAGCAAAAAGAGATGAAAAGGATTTAAACCAATTAAAACAGTCTACCAGCATCAGACTCGTTGCTGCACACAGCAGAACAGAATGGCTGCTTTCATCCTGATTTCATCCTCTCTGGACTGTGTTTAAGAGCAACTTTTTATTTGGATCCAGTCACACAGACAGCCGGTTCAACACAAAAAACAGTGGAGAGCATCACAACAACAAATACTGTTACTCTCTCTGATGAATGAGAAAAAAAAAATACTCTCATGAACGAAATGCAAACTAAATGAAAATATTAAAGTCTTACATGAGCGTGCCATGTCATAGAACTGCATAGGACTGCATCATGTGCAGCATGCTATCAAACTCCTGTTAATAATCCATAATGACAAAGTAAAACTTTGGACGTTTGAGAATTCAAGAAAATTCAAAAACTGAACATCTCTCATTTACGGAAGTATCCACTCTTAATTCAGTACTTCATAAACACCGCTTTGGCAGTAATTACGGCTTCAATGTGTGTGTGAACTACGAAACTGTGAATCTTCAGATCTATACTCAGATGTTGTTTGGGCTTTTACTGAGCCACTCAAGGACAGTCAGAGATATTTCCTGAATCCACTCCAGGGTTGTCTTAACCGTAAGCTTCAGGTCATCAGCCATTTTTCCATATAATTGTCCGGCAGATTTGAACCAAAGTTTTGAAAAAAATAAACAACAAAAATGCAAATTGGGCACATTTACATGGACTGTTTTGGAGCAAATAAACTAGGCTACATGGTGTTGTCAGAAGGTGGTAGTAAAGGCTACATTACACATGGAAGTAATAAATAGTTGAGGAAATGGATGTTGCAAACCAGAAACAGAGCAAGTTGTCACTTTGGTCAGAAAAATGGAGAAGGGGTTTCAAGAAATATTTTCAACTTGGCAAGAAACCGCATCTTCTTCATCACCTTCTTTTTCAGAAGCTTAATCAGCTGATCAGTCATGTGAGATAAAATGTTTGCAGTTTTTTGGTGTTTCCATCTGCCATTAAATACATTTGGTCTCTTTTGAGAAAGACAAGAACCACCTCAAGTAAGCATAATTTTTTTTGCACAATTGGGGAAACCTTTTCAAATGTTGCCATTTCCATAAACCTTTATCACAGTCTCATTTTGGATGTACTCTGGAACAGGGTTTCTTAAAGAATTTCTCTGTATTCGGCTTCATTCATCCTTCCCTCAATTCTGACCAGTCTCCCTGACCCCATTGCTTAGACGTACCCACATAGCATGATGCTGCCACCACTGTGCTTCACCGTAGGTATGGTGCCTGGTGTTTGCCTGGCATAGTGCTTGGAGTTCCAGAGGATTCTACCATGTCTGAAGTGGACTGGTGAAGCTTTGTTGGGTCTGTTGGGATCTTAGCCATCCCCGGATCAAAGCCATTCTTGCCAGGTAACTCCGTTTGGCTGGATGGCCAAGTCTAAGAAGAGTCCTGGTGATTCAAAACTTCTTGTTCATCCTTGTCCTTGTCCTCTATGCTGCACCACAATTTTATCAAGGATGTCTACAGAGAGTTCTTTGGACTTCTTGGTGTGGCTTTTTTCCTGATATGCAATGTTAATTGTCGGACCTTAGCTGTGTGTGCCTTTCTGAACTATGTCCAATTAATGCAATTGCCACTTGTGGACCCCAATCAATTTCTAGACAGATCTCAAATGGGATACAGCGCACCACAATTTGGAGTACCACAGCAAAGGGTCTGAATAGTTCTGTAAAAGAGATTTCAGTTTCAATTTCATTTTGAATGAATTGACAAAAAACATCTAGAGACATGTTTTCACTTCACCATCATGGGTTACTGAGTGAAGACTGATGAGAAAAAATGGCAATATTATGCATTTACAGTTAAAGTTACAACATAAGAAAGTGGGGGAAAAGTGAAGTCGTCTGAATACTTTCAGAAGCCACAGAAAAACTGTTACTCTTGTGCATCTGAGAGGGGGGCTGGACTGGAGACTATAGACCCCTTTCATGTTAGTAAACATCATGACATTTTTTGTAGACAAAGCTTAGGTAGAGGCAAAACATCTCTCTGCACACATTAGCTAACACTAGTGAGTATGTTTTGTTGGCTGGTTTTTCAGCAATGGCTTAAGAAAATGCGAGGTTATATGGCTGCTCACTCTCAGTGGACTGCAAGTGTTACCTTGCCTCTGGTCCTTGCCTGGACCAGACTGGCTGACCCATACAAGCTAACTCAATTGAGGGATGATCCAACAGGATTACAGGCCATTTATACTTACCTGGTTGAGAAACCAAGCATGTATACTTAAGGGAAACTAATCTTTAGATGCCAACAACTATGTCTTGAATGGTCAGGCACAAGATTGTACAAGAATAACAAAGTTTGTTTTAGGATGAATAGTGTTTTCCCTACCATTGCCTTTGGAGGGCAGCCCGCCCCCCTTCATGACTTTCCACCCCCCAAGAAACCGAATGAAAAAGTGAAAAAAAAAATACAAAAATCAAAGCCTACATAGGTGCATCTTAGGTCCTCCTCATACACACACAGAGCAGAGGGGCAGAAGAGACAGGCTGACAACTTGCAATGCAATAAAATGCAATAAAAGCTCCTACAACTGTTAAATAGCTCTGTAAAATTATAGATGGACAGATGTCGACCCCAAACATCTGAATGTCATACCAAAATATAAGTGGTTTTTTGTTCATGCACAATCTGGCAACAATGGCTCTGCTGCTGATGACAGGGAAGCTAGTTCTACCAGCTAGCTGCTCTCCTTCCTGTCTGGGTGTGCATGTGTCTGTATATTTGTGTGCATGTATGTTTGTGTGACTAAAAATGACTCGGACCCATTACTCCTTCAATTCTGGCACCCAACAACACAGCATGATAACTTTTTTGCTTGGCTTTGCAACTGACTACTCTGTTTTTCCTCTGTTTTGCTTCCAGCTAACACAATGATGTAACCATAACATCTGCACTAAAATGGCCTATATCCTGTCCTTTCAAAATTCAAAGTTCAAAATAAGTAGTGGGTTTCAAGGTAGTGATTTACTAAATACGATGGTACCATTAAAATTTAAACAAAGAAGGTCAAACTCAAATGTATGGCTGGACTGTGCATGGTCAATGTGTAAAACTGGGGATGTAGTTGAAAACTGTTGCCGAACCTGCTAGAGAAGTCTGCTAGAGAAGTCATGAAATGTTGCTATATGACTTAATGTGTTAATTAGCATATTCATGACGTCATCGAGTTGTATTTGCCATCTGTCGAGTGTCAGCCGGGTTCAGCCCTTTATTTGATTGCTACTCTGTGCTCACATTTATAGTATTTTAATTCTGCATAATTCCCAATAAAGCAGTTCTCTTTTACATTTATTATTTTCTGTTGTCAGACAATGAAACAAGTATAAAATAGTGAGTGAAATGTGCCCAGTAAGACTATACGTTAAGCAGCAGTCACTTCCAAGTCATTTTCAAGCTGCTGCCATACACTGCTAAAACCCTGAATTCATAATCACACTATTATCTGACATAATCACAATACACATAAGTGAAAGACAACAGCTGTGCTGCAATTGCAGCTATATTTACTTATACCTAATAATCACTCAGAAAAAAGTTAGAAGCTCATTCTCGTCTTTCTTTGCTGCCATTCGGTCAGCTGAATGAGACACATCGAAAGGTATGCCTGGGGAGGGAGAGTCCAAGCTTGCGCTCACTGGCGACTGTCTCCTACGGAAAGTAACTAAGATTTCTCTCATCAGACCAGGGGAAACATATATTGTGGCAAGCTGTGTGAGCCTCCTTCACTACAGCCTTCCAAATCAACACGGTTTTCCCATTTATTTCAATCCCCTATCTCTGAGTCTTGCTGAACACAGTGTGTAGCCTCCTGGAATAGCCAGTATGGTCAAAATAGTCAAAATGCATATTGTGAAAAAAGGTCTTTAGTGTGTTCCTTTGAGGAATAACAGAAAAAATGGTACACAAGGTTTTCAAGGAGTTATACCAACTCTAATTAAATGTCCTTAAGCTCTTAAAGAAGGGTAGAGTATACTGTACTGTAACTTTTCTGTAAAAATTATCTGTAAGCCTTCCTGACTTCTACCTCATCTACAGCTGCTCTGCAGCTTGGGAGAGTTGCAGCGCAGGGCTCAAGAAGGCAAAAGACTTTCAATTAAGCATTGAAACTACACATTTTCAGATCAATGTCAAACGCAAACTGCACCTTTATAACATCACTCTTTAGGTTTAAAAAGGATTTTGGAATAACACCATTGACTCAATTTCCACTTGGTAAGTTGTAGAAATGTCTGATTCACACAGGTCAGCACTCAGTGGAGCTTCATGGCATTTCCATTGATGGGAGCAGAGAGGTGTCAATGCTAAGGACTAACTGAATGTCAAGTGGGTCCATAAAGAATGTTTCTACCTTTATAATAAAGTGGAATGGCATTTTAACATTAGAGGGCAAGGCTGTTTTACCCCAATTACCTAAATTACACAACTGAAAGTGAAAACAGAGGTGAATGGATCAGTAGTGTTGATTAATCAACCATGCCTCCAAGTAAGTACATTGAATTTGCAACAGTAAATACATATCTGTATTTTAATTGCAACCAGATTACAGATTTCTATTAATGTAATGAGGCTATATTGTTAATTTGTTAAAACACAAATATGTTGATACTGAATTTATCAGTATCAGTATCAGTCAGATCCTACGGTGCAATACCCAGGTGTGGTGACTACAGCACTATTAAACTACTTTATGTTTAGGTACTCACAGTACTTGGTTAAGGTTAGGGAAAGATCATGGTCTGGTTTAATACAAAAATAAGTCCACATTAACTTCAGACACGTTTTATTACATTTCAAAACCTTCCCTAACCTTTAGCAAAGCGTTTTTGTTGCCTAAAGCTAACCACAGACAGGACTGTGGATGTGAACACCAGTCTCTGGTGTCCTTCACAATTAAAGAAGAAAAACATTAACTCTGAATGTAATCCAGGCAGCAATTACATTGCCACCAAAACATAATTTCTGGTTCAGGGTTCATTAAAAGTGGGTCAGTGATGAACCAGAAAAGAGCTTTGCACCACAAAGTTTGGGTAATAGCTTTGACACACACATTTGCTTTCACTTAACTGGTCTACCAATATGTGTTAAAGGGTCAGTTCACCCAAATTATGAAAAACACATTCTTTCTTTCTTGGTGGTGGTGGTGGTTCTCATGCAGATAGTTTTGGTTTGATTTGTTCAGGTTTTGAGATATCTGCCATTGAGAGTTCTGCACCCACCTCAATACAATGAAGGTAAATGTAGTATGTGCTGCTCAAAGTACTGAAAAACAACACCAAAAAAATCAATAGCAACACTTCTTTGCAGAAACAATGTCCATGTTAATGCAGATAATCCTCAGACCTCCCCAGACAGTTTTCTAAGGGAAAAAGTAACTTTTTCAAATCTGTAAGCACTGCAAAAACTTTTGCATCCATTCAAATGACTGTAGGAAAAGTCACACCTCAATGTCTGAGAAAATAAATAAAATATATCAGCATGACAACATGCCACTGGGTAACTATCTGTCAAACTTGAGTGTTTATTAAAGCCCAACAACATTAGTTTTCTTTAAACTCAAAACTGATTGGTCTACCAAAAGCATGAAAACCACAGCATAATTTCAGCAGCTGGTAAGGGTGGCATGCTTTTATACAAGCAGTCTAAAAATAGGCAAAACTCTGTCATTTCCAACGTTTTCATCAGTGTAACACAAACACATGAAAATAGATTGAAAGAAATGACAGTGGATTTGAGGCTGAAGAGTTAATTACCAATCTGTTTGGCTGCCAGAAGGAGGCTCTTCAGTTCCTGACTGGCAGCTTGGTGCTTAGCTTTGTCCTGATGCTCAGTGCAGAAATGGACAATCTTCTGCCAAGTGAGGCCCTCTTTGGCGAACAGCTCCTGCCTCTTCAGACGTTTGGTCTAACATGAGTCACAGGGAAAAATACAATTACATTTCAAGAAATAGAAGACTGTCACTCCCTGTTCTAAAAATCTCAGCTATTTCTGATTGCCATACACGCTTGGTTAAGACCAGTGTACTCCAAAAGTTTGCCAAAATTGTGCAAATATTTTATAAAAACAGGATGTGGTGCAGTCAGTTACTGATAGTTACAGATAGTAATGCAATGATCAGCCACAACATTAAAAGCACTGATAGGAGAAGTGAATACCATTGATCAGTTCGTTCCAATACACTGTTCTGCTAAGAAATATAGGGTCCCAACATTGATCTGTGTGTTACTTTGACACATACCACCCGTCAAAAAGTATTTTGCACACAAGTTGAGATAATCTAAGAGTGACACCTGCCACCTTTTCCCTGGGGAGGTACTTTTTCTACTTAAAGGATTTAACTACACGAGAGCCATGTAAAAGTGAATGGCTAATTAATTTACAGTAATTCTCAGGAAGAGAATGAGAACTGATCTGAGAAACAAGTAACTGTCATAGAGTGAAAAAGAGAAAGACTATTAAGTATTCAGACTAGAGATGTGCATGAATAATCGATTAGTCGATTAGTCGACACAGTATGCATAGTCGGCACCTGTTTTTTTAAGAATCGACTAATTTTTATTTGACTAACTTTTATTTGATTGGGGGTGGGAAGAGGTTTATATTTTACTTCATAGAGACGCGGAACTAATGTTTATGGCTCCGTTTCAGCCCGAGGGTGCAAAGCAAAACACTGGAGCAGACATCAGCAATTAGAAGAAGCGAAGCGGGCTGTTAAACGAGCTGCTGCTAACGTTAACTCAGGTTGGTGCTAGATGCCTAGCTTGTTTTTAGGTTAGGATTCCTTCAGTGTTCATCATCCAGGAGATTTTTACTGAGAGCCAAATTATCTACAGAGGTCTCAACTCCAAAACAAACAGACCAAGTAATTAAAATCGGTAGAAACACTGAATAAATCAGATTCAGACTTTACTGCCAAGTAAGTTTGCACATACAAGGAATTTGTCTTGGTATATCGGTGCTAAAGGATCGTTATAGTAAAAAAAAAAAAAAAAAGAGAGCAAAAAGCAAAAACAATATTTACAAGGAACATTAACATATACACAAGGAGCATAAATATACATAATTAAAATGTAAAGTGTACAGTTTCATATTAAAAAAAACATCTATGTTTCTCCGTGACTGGACACAGGATGTTGAGAGGAGCTGTTTGCTTGTTTGCTTGTTGTTTGCTTGTTTCTCTGTTTACTTAAAATCCAGACATCTGATGACCAAAATCCTTCATCTGGTTTAAGATTATAGTTATAACGTTATAAAAAGTGACGGTAACGTGACAACATTAATAAAGTAGTCTGTTGAAAATGTTTTAATGTCCGGCCACCCGGCCAACAGCCGGCGCCAGTGGAAAACACTATGGATTTGTTGTACCTAAATTCTCATGTGACAGCAAACAACAGGAACAAATAACTGCTTTGGTGACTTAAATGATTTCAGACGATATGTTTCCTCTTAGTGTTGTCGGGGGAGTGGAGCTGTCAAAGGCTCATGGAACCCGAATACACCGTACCTTCACGGAAGACCATTACCAGCCAGATTGAGAAATAGTACAAGTAGCAGCTACAGCTCTGAGAAAGAACTTGACGGAAGCCAACAAAATAACAATAACAACCGATCCATGGACAGCTCTTACATCAGAGTTTAATGTCACTGTCACCTACTGTTACATGGACAGTGACCGGAACATTTCCAGTTCTGTGCTCCAGACTTGCAGCACATCAGAACATCACCGTTGTTGTGCGTTGTTGATGAGTGGGGCTTGGGAGGTAAAGTTAGTGCATCTGTACACTACACTGGTAAAAACATGACTTGACACAACAACATATTATTTTGGTTTGGGTGGAGGGCACATCTTAACAATTACATCACGACTAATCCACTGATCGACTAATTGACTTTAATTGGCTTGATTAATCGACTTCAAAAAGTAATCAAAATGCCCATCAGGTAATTCAGACCCTTTGCTATGACACTTTTAGCACAGGTTACTCCCATTTCTCCTGCTCATCTTTGAGGTGTTTCTACACCTTGATAAAAGTCCACCTGAGGTTGATTCAATTGACTGGACATGATTGGGAGAGGCACACAACCGGTGGTCTCACAGCTGACAGTGCATATCAGAGCAAAAACTAAGCCATGAGGAAGAAGGGACTGTCTGCAGAGACAGGAACATGTCGAGGAACAGATCTGGGGAATCCTCCTAGAGCTGGACACCCAGTCTAACTGAGCAACTGTGGGAGACATCTGCAGCTGCACTGCCGGGGAGCATTTCGGGTACCTTGCAAGCACTTAAGCACTTCAGGTCCAAAGAACTGAACCAGCAACCTTTCAGTCCCATGCCGCTTGTCTAGCCTCTAAATGATTTTTACACATCATGCAGCCCTAAATTAACAACTTACAAACAGTAACCACTGCATACACATATTATTTGGCGCATATGATTACGTTTACTGAGAAAAGGCACAAATGCAAAGATCAATATTGGATCATTAAACATTAAGTGTATGTCCCTTAAACCAGTTTAAACCAGTGGTTCCCAAATTTTGTCTTACCACCTTGTACATGTCTGGTTGGTGTTACTTGTCATGTTTCAGATGTCCATGAGCTGTTAGCAGTTCGACCAAAGACACATTCCCCCTCTAAACTAGATTTCAATAACTGTTCAAATTATGTTCCATAAAAAAAGATTAGAAAAAACTCCAAAAGATAAAAACTTACCTCTTACATGTATATTATGACTCTCTTTAGGGTACCAGCCCCTAAGCTGGAAATCACTGGACTAAACTAGTAAACTACATATAAAGTACAGCTGGGCAATGAAACAATCTTGATAATGATCATGAGACGAATTCACACTATAACAATAATAAACTTACAAGTAATTTATTATAAATGTATGTGTTCTACATTTGGGTTAGTCCTCATCTGTACAGTCGATCAATATGAAAAAAAATATTGTGATAATGTTTTTGGCATTATTTCCTAATACCTCATATAAAGTGGTTAAAGCTAGCTCCATCTCAGCAAGTTACAACAGTAAAATGCTGCTTACATATTGATGCATCAGTATTAATGTCAAATTTTACTGCAGAATAAGTACATTTATTTTTGATACTTGAAAAACATTTTGCTAATAATCAAGTCAGATTTTGGTTGCATGATTTTTAGTAGTGATGGCACATTTTTACATTGCTGCATTGGTACTTTTAAAAGATCAAAAAACTTTGTATGCCACTGGGTAACATAAAGTTCATTAAAGAAAGACAGCTGACTCTGTTACTGTGTGTTCGTGATTGGTCCATGTGAAGAGTGTAAATGTCAGGCTCATTGATGTACAGTATTCTATGCTTATATGTGTTCAGAGTTTCAGTTTGTGGTTTAGTGACAGCTGATAGAGGTGGCAGACTCTTTATAAAATGTGTCAAGGTGTTATGCCAACAATAATTTAGAGAAAAATAAAATCACAAACAGAGTTCACCGAAAAATTACCTGATGTAGTTGATGCCACAGAGGAAACCCTCCAGTGAGTATCAAAGCAGCACACATTTCTCTGGTAGGATATTTAGTGTGGGAAAACTTGATGATTTAATTCATCTAACTTTTGTCACAATGGGTATCAATGATGCAATTTTGTGAGTTTGATTATACATTAAAGGGGCATTCCACAGTTGTACAATGTCTTCTTGGTTCTGAAAGAGATTTTCCTAGTCTGAGAAAATACCCATGTTGATGTCATAAAGATGTAGTTACAATTATCTAAGCTGTTCTAGCAATTTTACCACTAACTTGACTACTACTACTATCCTACTATGTTTAAATAATTCAGTAACCACTAATTGATTAGATTTTATCCAGCTTTTGTCAGATACACATTAGTTATTGCTTAAGACATAAATGCAGTGTATACATAGTTTCTGCATCATTGAGTTGTGTCTGGCAATCCTCTGTTCATAGTGTTAATTTATTTTAATGCATGTGCCAAACACTGTAACAGCACAAATACCCTCAGCTTTGCCCTGTTCATGTGCTGCAGTAAGCTAATGAATATGTGTGAACATCCCTTCCTGCATGTGTTTCAAACTAAATGTGTTTTAATGTGAGGACAACGTTTAGATGACAATGTTCTACCTGCCACTGAAAGTTAAGGTAATAAACACCTTACTCAACACTTAGTTTTGCCTTAGTTTTTACCTTTACCTTACCTTACCTTTTTTTCAGCACTTATTGTTTGGAAAACAGGTTTGAACATTGCATGGATCAAACTGATCATTCAAGGATAACACCAGCAACATTCAAGTTTTTTCTTTGTCATCAAATCCGACTAAAACATAAAACCAACAGTGAGTGCCTCCTGCGTACAAATACTGTGTGTTTATCCAAACCCTGACACTGTACAACAGCTCTGTGCCACAGAGCTGTTGTCCAAAAACTATTAAACTATTAAAAATACATCAATGAGCCACACTGTTGCACTGGGTGATGTGCTCTATCATTACCACAAGCGCACACAGCGTAGTTTATTTTGATCCCACAAACACCATCTTTGACTGTACTTGACAGTCACTAGAGGTCTCAGGGGCCAGTGTACTACTTGTTAGACAGTTAACTAGCAAATTATTTCATCATATATTTCTAGGACATTAACATAAATTGTCTCAAAATTTCCACTCTATTTGAATAAAAGCACATAGTGGTGAATGTAATATCAATTTTGTGCACCTTTTGTCCTTTTATTCAAATCCATTGAATTTAAGTATTATTTAAGTTCTGGCACCACATCCAGTTTCTGTTAAGTGGTGAAACATAAAAGCAGAATTCAGAACAGAAGTAGTGCTGTGAAACGGTTAGATATATTGTTCTGGTTTCCTTTTTTTTACACTTATGAAATGTTGTATCAGTACTAGTTTCAAGTTATTCAGCAGCTGGTCTCACCTTCAGATCATAATGATATTCAGTGTAGTCCTCCTTTTTGCTGACATAAGAGAAGGAGCGCAGTGCACCTGTGAGCCGTGGAGGAGACATTGTTCTCTGACGCCCTCATCCATACACAGGTTCTCCAGTTTACTTCTGTGACTACCAGACATAGATACAAAGAGTAAACTGAACGTTCATGGCAGTACGGTCTCTGTTGATAGGCATAGCCGTAACGTTACAGCACAGTCTACAAGTCGAATTTCAAACAAAAATCTGGAAGTTTAAAGTTGCCTTTCTAAATGACAATCACACACGTAACGTAGAATATTAATAACATAGGTTACACATCGTCAGGGACATTTGATATATTCGGCATAAAAATTAAGCCCATTGAAAAACATTAAAGCTGTTAAATCTTTGTAATCTGTATCTGCAAGGACGTAACATTAGCTATGTTGTTTAGAAAGTAAGTGGGATAACTTCAAATACATTATTAAGGAAATAAAGACTGCTTAGTGAATAAGGTATAGCTAAACTGAAAACTAGATACTATCAATTCGTTTAAGACCCGAAACTGTCATCCAAAACGCAACCTAAACCTAAACCATAGTAAAATTACTCACGTCATTCTCTAGAGACAGGGCAGTAGGACACGCAGCAGAGACATTGTATTATATCTTACTTATTACGGTACAAACGACCTTTTCTTACGCAACTTTACTAACTTTAAACACAACAAAATTAAAGATGCTTACTTAGGTTGTGCAAGTCTGTGGCGCTAGCTTGTTAGCTTGTCAGTCTAACTGCCACGTCCCCAGCCGTATTAGCTTTAGCAGTGTGAAGAATGGTCAATAAATAAACTGCCGAATGACTTGCGACAAATTGGTCTATAAGACTACGTGTTGCTTTACATTTAAGACACTATACCTTCCAAAGAGCCTTGTGGAATGAACTGTCAAACGCGTGTGAGTGGGCCTACCGGCAGATGTCAACAGAAGTTACATGTTCTAGAAAATCTGGGTATTGTAGTTTCTACGGTAGATACTTGATATGGGGTAACGGTTAAAAAGACTACGTTACCCACTTACACACGGGAGTGTTACGTCACACCGTGTTCGCTTTTAAGTGAAGCCGGTGTATACATCGTAGGTGAATCAGTGCTCGACTTAAAACGGAGAACGGCGCTGCTTGCTGGAAACGAACACGAAATCTGGTCTTGTTGTCTTATGACGAAACCTGCCAGTGTTGTGGACTTGTTCGCTGTCCCCAGGTTACCTTTTCCACGTGTATACGTCGCCTAACTCCACCATTGTGCCTGATCACCCCGTTAAAGATAACGAGTGCCACCCTAGAAATTCTGAACACTGAAAAACAGGAAACATTGGGACTGAGTCAAAATAGTTACGTTTTCGACTTCGACTTTGACTGACTCGATGGTCAACGTGAACAGCCGGGAAGCAGGATGGAGTATAAGAAAGAGCATCAATGCACTGCAGTCAAGTTGGACTCATTTTATTTCCCTGAGAATGAGTGAGCTTTTTACAGTATTATATGGCTGAAGCCACATTCCTTTTCAAATTGCTTACAGTGTCAGCCATAGTAAAATGCCAACACTGTAAATGAAATCAAATCCTCACAAATTCTTTATACAACAAATATACAAATCATGTTAGTTTAAAGAAGGGAAGCAGGTAGTTATGGTTACAGCTGTAACTTGCAAAGGGGAATCAGCTGACAACCTCACACTGTCAGACTGAGTTACAAAATACATGCACATGATTTATTCATCCAAAAATATGTTTTAAAAACATTTTCAGACCAGACACAAGTTTACATTAGTCTTTTGACAAACATGAAATGTAATCTAAGTAATGTTTTATGAAAACATCTAGGGTGAGGAGTTGACATGTATGGGTGGAAAAAACACCACTTTTTTTCTGTTTAATTGCTTACGATAGATTTGAGAATACTAACAAGGGCCACCATATTGCCAGGGGAGTGAAAAGAGAAGAAATCAGAACATTACGACCTATGGCATTACTTATTTTACAATTACAAATTCTTGAACTGAACTGTTACAGCTGTCTCGCTGTAAATTAAAACTATAGTGTTGGTGCCCATAAATAAAAGACAAGTTGCCAGAAGGGGAAGATCAAATAAATTGCAGCTCCTTTGGGAGAGATAATCATGGGAGATAACGGATCTCGAAACTCACCCCTCTGTCTGCCTCAGTCAGTTCAATGGTCATACACACCATCTCCTCCAATGTCATCTCTCTTTTGTCTCACAGAGTGCTGCTGGAATGATGTATTTTTGTAGTCCAGCCCAGAAGTAAAAGGCAGTCAAGCCTATATGGTGGTAAGGGAACAAACTGAAGTGGTTTGGTAAATGAAAGCCACAAAAACAAATTTATGTGAAGCACAGTAGATGGCTGCAGTGTAGAAGCTAGTGTAGAAGTGAGTGAATAAGTGTAAAGCGGGAAAGTGTGAGATTATTGAACTACACAGTTTTTAAATATATTTGTAAAATTGTAGAAATTTGTGTAATTATTTCCCTCTTCTTAAAGCCACTGTGGAGGTGAAAAGATTTGTTTTCCTACAAGTATAAATACATTTGACAAATTTTTACATTGTGTTTACCTAGATAGATATAAAACATGTTCTCCCTGTGCCTGCTTGAGTTCTCTCCAGGTACTCCAGCTTCCTCCCACAGTCCAAAGACATGCAGGTTAGGTTAAAATTTTCAAGACAGTTAATTCACTGCTCAGAAATCTATATTGTTCTGTATTGTTTCAGTCAGACACATACTATAAACAAGACCAATCCACAGCCATGTAAGTAGGTCTGTGAGGCTGTACTTATACTCACAGAGCACTTCATTAGTAACACCTGCTTATTCATGCAATCATCCATTCAGTCAGTCATGTGACAGGAGTGCATAATATCATGTAGATACAGGTCAGTAGCTTCATTTAATGTTCATTTCAAACATGAGAATGATGAAACAATGTGATCTCAGTGACTTTGATGGTGGCATTATTGTTGGTGACAGACAGGCTGGTTTGAGTATTTTTGAAACTGCTGATCTCCTGGGATTTTCCTGCCCAGTAGTCTCCAGAGAATGGTGCAAAAAGTAAAAAACATCCATGGTGGCAGTTCTGTCCATTCTCCTCTGACCTCCCTCATTAACAAGGCCTGTCCATCCACAGATCTGTTGGAGCTGACAGAATACCGTGGTGAGTAGAAAAGCATCTGCAAATGCCAGAGGTGTAGTGAGCGGGGGATGCAGGGGAACGCTGTCCACCCACTTCTTTCAGTGTAATTAAAAAAAAGATAGTATTAATAATAATAATCATAATAATAAGCAGCAGAAGAAGAAAAAAGTGCTATTTTACTGTTAAACTGGTGTTATTAGCAATTGAAAAACAAGTATAACACACAAATATCTCTTTGTAATAGTCTACATATAAAAATACATATAAAAAACGAAACATTTACGTTAGTATGATCGTCATCATCCTGAGACACAAGACTTGTGAAAAAAAACGAGAAGAAAAGTGATATTAGGCTACACAGCTCGTTCTCATTTATGAACCCCACGTTAAAATGATAAGTCACCAGGAGAAAGTAGAGTTTTACTTTCATAAAGATGTCAATTACAATGATGTTGGAACAACATCAGTTTCTTCTGAGGAGACAGCCAGCACCAGCAACGTTCGCACATATAATTGTTGGTGGTGGTGTTGATTTTTGTAATTGGTTTCCCATCCTTATCTGGCAAACATTTAAGTCTTTTTGCTGTTGCTTACCATGTGCATGCCTTTATAACCACTATTTACCCATCTTCTACGGGCTACTTCCAGGATGATAATAACTACATGTGTGCTGGATCCCAAGCATATCTCACACCATTGTGCTGGCAATCTCACATGTGGCAAATACTGTGTGGAGCACTTTGTGTTTCAATGGCCTCCCCAGTCAGAGAGAGATCTGAATCCACCCCTGTGGGATGTGGTAGAATATGAATGTGCAGCTGACAAATCTGAAAGAATTATGAGATGTAGTCATGTCAACATGGACCAGAATCTCCAAGGAATTTTTCCAACATCTTATGGAATCAATGTCTCAAAGAATTGAGGCTGTTTTAGAGGAAATGGAGGACCTGCTCAATATTAGTGTGGTGTTCCTAATAAAGTGCTCTCTGAGTGCAGTGTACCAAAACCTGATTGAATTCCTTGATTTTTTAAAAATAATGTCCATTTGTTTCCAATTTAACAACTAATTGCTGACCCCATTAGCTATTTGTTTGTTCAGCAATGCTGAATACATTAATTCTGTTTGCCTCATACATCTAGTTTTCTTTGCAGTTTGGTTCATATTACTTTGTCTTTGCCCACGGTAATGTCATCCACAGAATAATCACTTGGAATGTGATTTATGTTGGATACAACAATATCAAGGATGACAAGTCAAACATGAGAAATTCACATAAATAAAACTCAAACTGATGCATTGTATTTTACAAGCTGTGCCCTTTAGTGTGGTCTCAGGGACATGTGTTTGTGTGTTGATGTTGTTGTGTATGTGTGTGTGAATGTATGTCTGTTTAAGGGATAGAGAGAGAAAGAAAATGAGAGTGAATCATCCCCTCACTCCCACTGTTCTCTGAAGCAGAGGTCTCTTGAGGCATAGCCAGAATTCAATGGACACCATTCATGCATATAGTCCACGAAGCGGTGTGTGTGTGTGTGCAAGAGTGTGTGTGCATGAGTGTGTGTGCCTGGCCAAGAGGACAAACCAAACAAAAAATGAAGTGAGAGAGCTGATGAGACAACTTCATAGGCTGAAATTACAGAAAGTGAGTTATGAATTACAATGAGCTTGTCTGACTGAATGCACATGGCAGCCTGCTTTTAACTTCACTGTGTAGCAAAATACAACATTAAAGGATATGTTACAGGGAGTCTGAAACACATGTCACCCCTGTTCTTGTGCATACAACTATATAAACTTTTCAGCTTACTGAAAATAAAGACATGAACAGTAGAAAACAAGAATGAAGGTCTAAAGCGTATGTTGAACTGTGACAGCTCCTCTGCCTCAAGACCAGTTTCCTTGTTTCTGGGTCTTGTGACTGCTCCTCTATAAGTGCTTGAGCTGTCGGTCTCTCTCTCAAGGTTACTTGGTTTGGTAGGACTTTGGTTGATTTTTTGGTTTTTTTTACACCTGTACATGTTACACAAACACACACACACACACACACATATATATATGTATACATACATACATATATCCACTTTAAAGAGTCATGTGTAATATCCATATGTTGTCCTTCGTTTGAGCCAGGTTGTAGCAAAATGGGGATTCGTCTGGTTGGATTTTAGTTGTTCTAGTTAGCAGGGTATCACACATGTCCACAGTGTTTGATTCATTTTGGGAGTATTATCCTAATGCATTTTAGGGTCATTGTTAAGCAGGTGGTGCTAAAATGTTTTGTGTGGCATTTTTTTGACTGGTGTTCTCCTCGCTGAGGCACAGCAGCAGATTCTACTGGAGAGTCTGTTACTGTTTTGTGTGTGTGTGTGTGTGATGGAGGAAGTGGTTAGAGCAATTGGCTCAGGATCACATCAAGGGTTTCTTGGGTGGTCGCTGTTGGAATGCAGTTGCCCTCCAGTGCCACTAGGTTATAGTGAACTAACTACCCACCACAAATGTCTGTCTGAAGAATTGGGACGAGTTTAGTTAGCTAGTTAATCTTACTAATTAGTTGAGGATGGGGAGGTTCCAGTTCTTTTGGCCACTTGTTGCATAGCACAAACGTTCTGTAGAGGTGACCTCAATTTCTTAGATTTGGTTGGTGGTTATGGCTAACATTGTGGTAGATTTCTGGAGCAATGTACCAAGATGATGAAGATTGCTTAGCATTACTCTGTTGAGGTTGAGCCCAAATGTACTGGAAAACCTAGAGTATCATAAAGGTTAACTTGTACAAATGTGGTGTGATGATGGGCAGGGGAGATAAAAGTGGTGTGAGTACTTCTAAGGCTGGCTTTTGAATTTGAACAACAGAAAGAATCGCTACTCTTGACGTTAGAACAAGAAGAGGGGTTGGAAAAAATCGAATACAAAGCGCAACAATTGAAATTGGATTTGGAACTACAAAAACTGGCATTGATTAAGGAATGTAAAATGTCTACATCTGCTTTAAATGAGGAAACAACTAGTTCACCTTGTGATGCTGCAAGTAATTTGAGGTTGTTGCCAAAGTTTACTGAAAATGATGTAGAAACTTTTGTTTGAGCTTGTTGCTGTTATAAGAAGGTGGCCTAATGAGGAGAGACCTTTAATATTAGAGTATGCCTTTACAGGTAAAGCAGAAGTTTACTCTGGTCGACAAACACATGGAATTTGCAGGGGATTTGTTTTCACATTTTAACCACTGATGCCCTTCATCTGGTGTGAAAACTTTTGAGACATTATGTGATCTAGTTGCTATAGAACAGTTTAAAGTCTGTGCCTGATTATATTGCATCACATTAAGTCACATGTCCTAGTGAGGCTGCAGTATGAGGGATGGCCTCTTAATTAGGTGCATTAATTAGAGAGGCATTCAGTGATGATCCCATTGTGCAAATTGTCTGCCTTCAAAGTTTAGGACATCAGTAATTTATACAACTCCTGACAATGTTGCAGGACGTAAGGGTAAGACAACCTTGTTCCAGTGCACACTGTCCATGGTCCCTTGTTGGTGCATGATCAGTGGTGTAAAAGAAAATCTTGTGAGCTGGAGAAAGGACAGGAATTCAGATGTCTCAGGCAAAAGTATTTATTACAAGCTGTAGACTAGCGGAGAAAAATTATGAACAATACAGTGACAAGTGTGCCAGAGTAGTGCTACATCAAAATTCCGAAGATCTCAGGTGTAACAGGGCGTATATAACTCCAGTTGTGGCATTTCTCTGGGATGGCTGGTTATTACATGGGTTTTGTGCCAATTTTAAGAGAAAGAAAATGTAGATACAAATGCATTGTCATGTGCACTTTGGTCATAAAATGTCTTTTAGTATGCTTGCCTATTGTTCCTTCATATTTCTACTATCCCAGTTTTGATGTACTCTTAACAGTGTTTCCACTGGATCCAAAGTTGGTGGGTAGTTGTAGTTAAGACTGGGAGGGGAAAAGAGGCACTAGGGGATGATAGACATATTTAGTAAAAAAGATTTTGTTGATGGTGATCTCATGAGATGTTTGTAGATCACAATGGATTAGAAAACTTAACTGAATATTCTTGTATCTAATGTATATTTATATTATATATATATATATTATATATATATTATATTATATGTATATTTTATATTTGTATATTTCTGTGGTGGCATCAAAAATAACATAAAAAATAACATTTATTGTTGTTCAAGCAGGAACATCCATTAAGCAGTCTGCATTTACCTATTAATGAATGAGTGATACATTATGTGTAATCCATATCTGCTGTAAACCATATGAAAAGTATCTTCCTCAGTTCATTCCCTGCATCTCAAGGCAGCAGGACAGATATGTTGGTAAATCTGCCTCTGTTAGAGAGAGAAGTGCTGCGTCAGAGCGCGGTGTCATTACGCATGACCATACACACACACATGCATCACCAGCCCTGTGATGGATGACCCCTCTACATACTGAGCCACAGCTGCCCCATTAGACTGATGGGCTTTAACTCAAAATTGTGCGTTACAGCCTCTTTTCCAACTTAAAAACAAAAACAAAAAAAATGCAATTCAAAGCAAAATGTGCTATCTCATATTTTAAGATATGATGTCTGCCTATCCATTTTACAATGTGAAATACAGTAGAATTATGACTTAAATACCATTAGATTGATGTTATCATGTATACAGCTTCACCAAAAAGGTTTCTCTTCTATTGTACCAATTAATTGTTGAAAAGACAACATGTATGGTGCATAATAGTAAGAAATTGTTGTGAGACCTGTGATTTGAACAGCATTTCAAAGTGATGAGACTAGATATGTGACGGGCTGGGAGTTTACTTTTATCACCTCTGATTTATATTCTACTTTGCACTGCTGCACCTGCATAAACCAAAATAACAGGTTTGCTTAGAAATGTCGATACAGTCTGTACACCAAAGACATACCACTTTATACTTTTTGTTGGTGATGGTGCGGTGTGATGATAAAAGAAAGCTTGTGAAGTGTCAAAAATGGAAATAGTTTATCATCTGGGGAGCATGAATGTGCTCAGTATATTTCATGGCAATTTTTATTCATTTATATATATATGGGAGTGGTTCTAGACAGATAGAAAGGAAAACCCAGAACCCCCGAGTGCAGACGCCTGTATCAGTTTTGAAAAGAGTGGTAGGTTTACCATGTTGACCGCTTGTAGAACGGCACTTATTAGCAAGATGGCTGTTACCATTTTAAAAGAATCACAGTGTAACGCAGACGCTCCATGGTGTGTCTGCGGCGGGCTCAGATGCCTCCTCCAGAGTCTTTGCACGAAGAATGGTCTTTGGAAACTTATGGACAACGCGGTAGCTGGGGCTATGTGTTCAAGTACAAGACGGGGGAACAGTGTCTCTATCAGCGGGATGAGGGTGAAACACCAGGGGCCTGGACGGATCTAGCCACACTGTCTTCCAATGAGTGGGGGGTGTTAAAGCTGGTCAACCCTAGAAATGTCAGTGAGAATGAAGAAGAAGAACAAACTGATTCTGGTCCTGCAAAAAAGCAAAAGCGGAGTCCTTTTCCCAGCGCCAATGAGCTCTGTGAGCGAAAAGAGACATTTGCAAGTATTTGGCTGACAAAAACTTCAGGCACAGGCCGTTGGCTCTATTGTGGGCAAGGTGTGTATGGACAGCCCTCCACCTTCCCCAGCATCGCGGCCCCCTGAGGATCTCTTCTCCAACCTGGTTCTGACCCCACCCCTTTCACATTCATCATCCTCCTCTGATTTGACACCGATTGCGCCAGAAGACGACGATGCGAAGTTGTAAAAGCTGTCGTGCTTCACCTGCTCAACGTCATTCTGTGCAAGTGCAACTTGACCCTGCACAACATCCAGGCGGAGGAGCACCAAATTAGGATCACCGCAGAGACTCTTTTGCTACAACCCCATCTTTCACATGTATGAAAGTGTAACCGGAAATGACGAGATCAAAACCTAACATCTGGACAAGATAACCAAGTTTTGGGCGAGCCCTTGAGTTTGTAACTTTTCATATACCAGATTTATCTTTGAAAACAATTTTTTTTTATTTAAAAAAAGGAACAGGGAAAACGGGGCGCTACTGGGGAAAAGTCGCCACTGACATCAAGAGCCAAATTATCATTTCTCGGTTAATTAAGATCTTGTGTCAGGCTATTGAGAACAAAGTTTCAACATGCAGAAACACCAATGTTTTGTTAGAGATGCGGACATTGAAAGACTGGAAAACTTGTTGGAAAAAAACAGGACCTGCTCTGCTCCTACGCTTGGGGAAGCGATGGTACACTACACAGCGTTTATGAGCAAATCTGGATGGTCAGAGAGCTTTAAAGAAATTTTAAAAGAACTGACTAGAGATGTAGTGAGACCCTCTCATTTGCTCGCTTTTTATGTTGGAGGGCAGGGTAATGAAAAACCCCTTGTCCTTCGGTCTGTACATGATGAAATGATGGCTGTTGTGAACGTGCATAGATTTTTATACATTTTTTAAATTGGACGCCTTGACCCGGCTGTTGAATTTCTCCAGCCAGTTTTTCCAACGTACAAAGACCTGTTTTTCACCCTTAACGGTGCGCCGCTTTAGAACCTTCCATACACACCTCGCCCGTGGACTGTCGGTTGGTTTCAGCAGTCAGAGTTTTAGAGTAAGGACCCCAAAACTTTGTAAGGTCTTTAGGCATCAGACGCCCACTCCTGGTGTTTCTCTTGATGGAGGGCATGGTTCTTCTGGTGTTTTTTCAGCAGTGGATATCGTACGCTCCAAACAGATTTCTTTTATAGTATGTAAAAGTACAGCCCTCCTTTTTAAAGGAGGGGCAGGAGGTGTGGTCTTACATGAAATATTTCTTTTTTTTTTTGTCACCAGAGTGTCGTTCCAGTTGAAAAAGTATGGTAATTTTATCACTGATTTCTTCCATCTTTTCAGACCAAGCTGCAAATGGCAGAGTCAACACATTGCAAAAAAAACTTGTCCATAAGGTTCCAAAGACCATTCTTGGTGCAAAGACTCTGGAGGAGGCCTCTGAGCCCGCTGCAGATACACCGTAGTTTTTTCAAGAGCGTCTGCATTACGCCATGATTCTTGTAAAATGGTAACAGCCGGTTGTCCTGAAGACAAACCAGGACTGATAACTTCACCTCACCTAACAGCTTCAGGAGGCTTCATTATTGTTGTGCCTATACACTCACTGTTGGTAAACCATACTAATACTGAGCAGGGCCTCCCTTTGCTCTCAAAACAGCCTTTTTTCCAGTCTTCAACTGTGTAGTTTTGGTGAATGGTCAATTTGGTCAATGTGTTGTACATTCTTAGATACTTAACTGCTCACCACAGTTGTAAAGAGTGGTTATCTGAGTTATTATAGCCTGATGGTCAAAGTCACAGACATAACATTTTTTCCCCTATTTTGATGATTGATGTAAACATTAAGTGAAGCTCCTGACCTGTATCTGCATGATTTTATGCACTGCACTGCTGACAAATGATTGGCTGATTGGATAACTGCATGAAGCAGGTGTAAATGTGTTCAATGGGTATATTTTGAGTACAATTCTTTTTACTCATAATCTTTAAAATGTATTCTGTGATGATGCATATCAGGAACTTAAATTTGCCATTAGTCACAATAGAATGTTATATAAATATTTTTTTTAATGTATTTTTAAATTTGACTTTGATATGAAAGCATCACTAAAACAACATTTGCTATGCTAAGGCTGTCTTAACATGATTAATGGCAGATTGTGTTGCCCCTGCAGGATCCATTGTTTTCCTATGGAGAGCAAAGATACCAAGTCTTATGGTGGTTGTACCTAAGACACTGCACACCACTCATTACCACCCATTACTCCTCCACATGAGCTCAAAGCTCAGTCAGTTTCAACTGTGACCTTGTTTGTCAGTGACGTTTCAATACGCAACCAATAGACTGGCACAGCTGTCTGCAACATAACCTGAAAGTAACCTGTGATGGATGCAGGGGTTGTTCACTCCCAGAACTGTACGCCAATTAAAACCAGACTTGGCAAGAAGACTCATAGGACACTGCCAGTGTTCTTTTGTGATAAGGTGAAATACATAATACAATAAATAAAGTGCACTTGCATTGGTTTCAGCAGTCAGAGTTTTAGAGTTTTCTGCCTGAGTTGGACAAAATGCTTCACAAAGGCTCTCAGCAACTATTCACGCACACTTAAAAAGCAGGGGTGGCAGAGCAAGGTGCTTCTCATACCACTGGGAGCAATTTGGGTTTTGGTATATTTTGAAATGGGGACAGGATGTGCCAGGAATCAAACCACATCTAACACCTGATCCCTGTTTTCAAGGATCACTTTTTTGTTAATGGCACACAGTGATATAAACCTAAGCTACTCTGTACACAAAAAAGTCTATAACTATGGCATCTCTGACCAACCAACCAACAGTCAGACATTACCGTTGCTAGAGCTACACTGCGAATATCCAGCAATCAAATGCAGCATAAAAGCACAATAAAACACCATGCTCTGGACCTCAAATCACAGCTCATAACAGTCAAAGAGGCCTTTAGCCTTCTGGTTTCAGACCATACGTGCAAAAGTGAATAGGAAGCACTATGTAGTGTGCAGAATGCAGAGCAATGCAAAATCTTACAAAGTGTGATGACTCTTCCATCTGGACATTAGGTGCACCTCCAAGAGGTTAAATACCTGGGACTTCCCAACCAGTTTTCAGAACTAAGAAAGCCTTTTGGATGAGAGGTGAAATGTGTTCAAGAAGCCTAAAAAAAGTCCAGTTGCCTTCAACTTCAGCACTTAAGACTACCAAAACCAGGATGACTGAGAACCTACACAGACATACGTGTCCCTGTGATTTTTCTTGTGCTGCAGGTGGTGGGTGGAGGGTCATCAGCTGAATGAGCCACACCTGGGCCCAGTGTGAGCTGTAGGTAAGTAACCCTCATTCTGGAATCTGGGGGTCACTGGGGATGGTTTCTGTTCCTGGCCAACCTGGGTGACAGCTGTGTTTTTTGTTAAGTTTACTTTTGTAAATAACATATTATTTTTCTTTAAATGACAAGTTGCACCATCTCCCTTCCTTGTTACAGTTCTTGAGCTGGGCAGTGACAAATGGGGGCTCGTCTGGGATTTGAACCCAGGACCTCTCGCACCCAAAGCAAGAATCATACCCAATTATCAGGTATTCAAAAGGCTGTGCGATGGAATAAGGAACAGAGGAGCCCTTAATGGTCTAGGTTTCCCTGTCGTCTGTCATGTGTGACATGTTTTGATACACCTGTCTCTCTTCATCTGAGGCCAAAAGAAGTACCTGAGGATATAGTTGTATGTCTTACAGACCCCTAACTGATCGTGTGAGGTCCTCAGCACCTCCTCCCAGAACTTCAATGGAACAACAGTTTGGAGGACAGGATTATCGATAAAATTTTCCCCATGGGGCACCCATTTCCTTACCAGCACCTGATTCTGCAGGAGGTAACCCCTTGTGGCACTCTTCCCATCAACACTGGGCAGGACTATAGGTCAAACAGCTTACTATGTGATGGATCAGCCCATTGCTCTGCCGTCAGCTCACTGTGAGAAACAGAAGTCTGGTATGGACCATAGACTATATGAAGATGGACATAGCCTCTGTGACATCACCCATAGGGTTCTGAAGAGCGGTTTTGAAGCTCAAAGTTGGGCGGGACAGTCGTCACTATCTTGGCAGTGCCTGACTTTGCCAAACTTCCAGTTAACCAAAAATGGACAAAGAGGTGGAGCTGTGGGCGGGCCAAATGAAGCCTGGTTGCTGAAACACGCCCACCTAGCTCGAGGCTGCCAAACTAGCTAAGGCAAAGGAGCTAGGTTACATGCTACTCTTCGGTGCTAGGCTATGCTGCTCCGGGATGGTACCAGTTGTCCCAAACATGATTAAGTTTAATGTCAATATCGCACAATGTTAGCTAAGTAACGTGGTGGACCTTTATTTTCTAACCTCACTCAGAAGCCTTATCACCTAAAACCTTCTCTATTACTCTTTTGACTTCGCTGCATATCTAACTGTGGCAAGCAGACATCTTGTTCGAAGGCTAATCCAAGGTTAATTCAATAGCTGACTAATTTGCTAGTTAATGAGCTAAATTTACAAACTAGGTATTGTTAAGGCTGACACTGATACCTACTAATAACTGCTAACATTTATGTAAAACAATATTAGACAATACTACAATACCCAAAAGGTACCCACACCACCAGGTGCACGGCCAAGAAGTCACGTTCAATGACTCGGATTAGCTGAGGTGCCGCCTAGCAGACAGCTAGCAGTTAGCTAGCTCCGAGCAGCTGAGTGCTAGCTGTCACTCAAAGCGGCCACGGCCCCATTTATGCATAGCATTAATACAATTTAAACCAGTCAGTTATAAAAAAAAAAATCACCCCTGTACAGTTGTCATGAGGGGAAAATTAGCTATAGTTATACAAAACCGTTCTTTGTACCAGGCTGTAAACATGTTTATTTATTTCTTGGCCATTTTAAGATGGAAGTTCATGGAGATTGAATCGCTTTTGGAGCCAGCCTCAACTTGTGGCCATCCGAGGAATTGCAGTTTTTGGCACTTCCGGGTTGGCGTTATTTTTCAGCCCCGGAGGTTGCCGCTTGGTATGGACACAGGAAAAGCCTCATTCCCCTCTGTGTCACTCTGTTCTGCTTCCGGCTCTGCTTCCCCTCATATCCGTAATAGAAGATGTTACAACAGGAGGTGGCGGACCATCCACCCACACACGGCTACCAGCCAGATTGTTCCCCAGAATTATGTTCACCATGGTGCGTCAGCACATACTCAACTGCCAGAGAAGCAGCCTCTTTGCCTTATGTTCATTTAAAAACGTAGCAATATGATTGGGCCCAGAATTTTTAAACTGCTCCAGAATAATGAGATCACATGTAGTGACATCTGGCATCAGCCTGCCACCTATTATCAAACTATCACACAATTCACAGAAAAAGACATGAATGTGTTCCCAGAACTGCACCAAGGTAAAAGTACAGTCACTGAGAATTATGACCTGAACCCCCATCCTCTCTTCTGCCTCCCCAACATTCTGTGATAAGAAGCAGATACAGAACTCTTCCTCCCAAGCCAGGGTCAAAGGTCAAATGTCCCATTCAGAAGAGACAATTCTAATGAACCCCAGTTCATCAGGAACTTACGAATAAACACTCTTTAAATCTTCATTCTATTGCAACAAACTTTGTCTCTGAATTATACATTTAACTGTAACTTTATCAAGAAAGTAACCTGAAAAAGAACTATGCAGATTGGACTCTCCACAGACCTAACCAGGGTCTATGTTTATCTTTCTGTGCACCAGAACTCTGGTCGTAAATTATGTCACATTCCTGTGCATCCAGACCAGCATTTACTCACACTTTCCCTAATGTTTTAAACCATGTGAAATCATTGTGTGACCATTTTGTAAAGTAAAGCATTTTATTGGTCAAATGCTTATAAGTAATTTGACAAAAATCAGAATTTTCTACAATATTGCTAAGCTAATATTATGAGGAATTAATTCAAATATTTGCCACGGATCTAAAGCTCTAAAACTAAAGAGGTTAGACATAATGTTTCTCAGGTATTGGAATCAAATGATTATTCTTCGTGTCTTGTGCCACTTATTTCTTACTAATGCTAAACACAATGTATTCTTTTGCAGTTAATCAGCTTAATTGTGCAAGTAATGTGTTTTGATTCACATTTGTATTAATGCATTGTCTTTCTTTAAGTATTAGCACTACCAAGTTATATCTCGTCTTATACAATGTCTTAATTGATCATGGTGGAAGGTGAATATGTGATATGTGCACAAGATATTTCAGATTAATAATTTTTAGTTTTTTATATATTATTATTATTTATATTTTTTTCATATTTCATTCTGAGACAAAGAAAGTGAGGACAACGAACCATGATTGGCTGAGACCTCCTCACTCCGCCTGTAAACCTGACATTATCCTCAAAGAGAATTAAAACTCTGGTGCGCAAAAGACAACGCCTTTGGTTGAAATCAGCTCCAAGCTACACAGCCATTCACCGTGCACTTTAATTTTCTCTATTCCTTTGTTCTCTTTGTACCATGTGCTCCGCAAGTAACTTTTACTTTTGTCTATACGCTCAAGTGACTCTCTATTTCTCAAGCCAAGCAACGTTAAGCCAAAGGAACAACAGTATCTGAATACTTAACGTATTTGTGATAATCCTGCGTTTTTATTCTGAAGATTTGACAGAAACGTTAAGTAGGCAATGTGAGAGCTTATTTTTCCTCAACCCGCGAGAGAGGCCTGTAGATCACATGAACACCTGCAGAGAAACCTTTGTTGTTTGCAGAGACAGAAAGTCTCCAAGTAAACTCAACTAATGCTGAACTGCTGAGACACCGGCAGATGTGTTAACCAGAGATACGGCCTCCGGGAGAATCCACCTTGATCCTACGTTTCCATGGTTACCACTGCAACCTCAGCCACCTGGATACCAGCCAAATCTGCAGCTACCGCAACTCACAGTAGGCTGGTCTTAACATTCTGCTCGTAACAAGGGTTGATGATAAAACTTTAGTTTTCGCCATCGATAGACATCTCAAAATTCAGTACAAATAGATTATAGTTATAGACTAGAACTATTTTTCTTCCACCAGATCACTCTGCTCATTTTACCTGCTGTTAGATCACCATGCTAGTTTGATCATCCTTACACAATTTTTATTTCACGTTTTCACTCTATGTATATTCACTTTAGTAATAAATAAATTATAAATATACCTGTAGACCAGCAGTTTTATATATTTCTTTGCAATGGTGAGCCGGGTCCCTCAATCAAGAAATCATGATCTTAGATATCAGACTGATTAAAATTTACAGTGTGGATATTAACATTAAGATTGATATCAAAATTAATATTCCTGATTTCTGTCCCAAAACTGGACGGTGGTGCCCCATTCAACAAGTGTAAATTGGATTTTCCAATGATTATTATGTTCATTTATGCAACACACACAATGCCGCATAAGTATGAACTCCCAGTGAAGTGCACCTGTTAAATAGTGATGTGCAATACTGCAAAATTCCAAATCATTCCAATACAGAGTAAATAGAGGGCTTGTATTGCCGATACCAATACAATACCGATACTTTTTACCTATAAAAGCAGCTTATGTACTTTGATTGTAGGGGAGAGCAGTGTGTCATGATTTATGAAATGAATGCATCAATAATACTAAATACTAAATCTGAACACATTTTCATGACCACTAGAAGATTTGGCCAGTTTTACTTTCCACTGTCAATTAGTTACTAAAGGTAATTAGCTTGTGAAGTAACAACTATGATGATCACTTGCACTTTATGCTTAAGATCTGTCATGAGTGACTAAAATATTACTTTCACCACCACATAAGCTACCTGGATATTTGCCTCTCTGAAGGGACTCTGTCAGTAACCTCTATCTCTGTACCGGGGTCTGGGTCTGTTCTTTTGTCATTTCTTTTGTAGCTCTGAGTTCTCTTTATTGTGGTTTTTCGTGTGTTTGTATAAATTGGTGGTGTTGCCACAGTAGCAGCCTTCCTACACACATCGCAGCTTGCAATGTTTTCATTTACAGCCGTAAAATATCTCCCCGACACTTTTTCCCTGCCATGCCATCATGCCCTCTCTCATTGCAGCCTGCAGGTGTCTGGTCAGCACCTAGAGTCACCAACTAACTTAACATGCATGTCTTTGGATGGTGGGAGGAAGCTGGAGTACCCAGAAAGAACCCACACAAACACAGGGAGAACATGTAAACTCCACACAGAAAAGCCCCAGACGAACCGGGTCTCAAACCCAGAACCTTCTTGCTGTGAGGCAACAGTGCTTACCACTGCCCCACCATGCCATCCTGAATTTCTGAATTCCGCGTTGTTGTCAACTGGTATTACTAACAATAACAATGACAATGGCAAGTCCAGGATACGTTTGAAACGGTTCACATTCATGGTTTATCATCTCTTTTTTCTCCAAGAATGCTCTTACATTAAAACCTACTGTTAATGTTCTTCAGGTGGAGTGCAGATTTGTTTTGAAGTTATCTATACTCCGAAGGAGCAACTATAAAGGCTCTGTGAGTGTCCATGTTTTTCCTCCTTCTCAACTCGAATGCCGTTAAGGAGGTGGGAGGTGAAGTCACTTCCGGCTGGAAAACATGGAATGGACGTGCCCCCATTTATCACAGCCCGGCTTGAGAACTGTGACAAGGAAGGGAGATGGCACGAGTTGGCATTTAAAGAAACATTTTATTTTATGAACAAGAGAGTAAATTAACAAACTTAACCAAAAACACAATGTAACAATAACAAAAAGAAAACAGCAGCTGTCACCTAGGTCAGTTGGGAACAGGAACCATCCCCAGCGACCCCCATATTCCAGAATGAGGGTTATTTACCAGCAGCACACACCAGGCTCAGGTGTGGCTCAATCAGCTGATGACCCTCGACCCACCACCTGCAGCACAAGAAAAACCACAGGGACAAAACAACGGGGACACATAGTGTCCAGGTGGAGGAGTCGTCACAAAAGCAACTGAAAAAATAATCAGAAATTCACCATAATGTGCTCGACTATGTCTTGTATCGTTGTTGTCATGACCTGGCACCTTTGAGCATAAAGCATAGTTAGGCAGGGGCCATCACATTGTCCAGAAGAGCGCAACTGCTCTTTGGAAACAATGATCTTTCTGCAGTGCTTTTAATCTATATGTGTAAATCATCAAATTAATTAATTGATTAATAAACAAATAAATTCATAGGGGGTCTAAAATGTCCTGGGGTGGTCCCAAAGAAAGTAACTGGGTCATTAAAAGCAAACTTTTCATTTGTTTTCATTTGTTCAGCAAAGTAGTCTGCCTATAAGAGAGACCACATGCACAAAACTGCTATTTTTAAATTGTGGTGGCACAAACAATGGGGAGTCACTTAAATAACCTCTGAATCTTAATAGTAAACACTACATCAATCTAAAGTTAGTTATTCTAGGGCCCTGTCACTACTAGACCTAAAGTCCAAATTTTATCATGAACACTTTTTAAGGACATCTGAAAATAACATTTTGTCTATTCCTGTTGCAAAATATCCAGTAGTGTGTAACATGCACAGTGCAATTATTTTTCTACTATCCACAAACACAAAGGTGTGCAGGGTATATGCGCACATTAAATGAGACTTGGTGCAACAGAGCCTAACTGAAAACAGAAACAATAAAAGAGCTCCTTGGTATCTCCTGTGGCATACAGAGGCCATTTGTTTTTGTCAGAAGGCTGCTCAACATCCTGCTAATGTACTTCCAGGATGCTGCTACTGGTTTTTCCCTCAAGGTGGAAATCCATTGTAATTATTCACATTTTGAAGTGAGCTCCATGGTGAAGACCTTCTCCCATGGTGCAGCGACTGTCACACACATCTTAATAACTCACCTCCCTGAAAGCTGCAGCCAAGCTGCCACAGACTCCCAACAACTATAACTATAGCCAGTACAGTGTGTGTAAAGTCTATGTACGGATGTGAAAAAATCTCCAAATCCAAGTCTCAAACGATAAACAGAAGAAATCATGAAAGTTTTAACACTCTGAATATTTTAAATTATTTGTGATTCTTTGACATTGATAGTATTTTCTCACTTACCAATCCTGCTTTGGCACTGGAGAACTTTTTACGATCTTTTAATTTCATTGCTCACAAACATGCTACATCCAAAAAACAGAGCAGATATACTGTATATAAGAGGAAAGGAACATCTATACCGGTATGATTAGGAAAGCCAAATCAAATTATTACCATACAGTTCTCTTCTACCATTCACTTCAAAGTAGAATCTGGTAATATTTCTGCTAGAATGTCCATGGTTGAAGCTTATAATGACCCCCCCCCCCCAATTCCAGCTTCATGGAAAAATGCCATAGTTGTACCCCTACACAAAAAATAAGTCATCTCAACAACTGCCATCCAGTGTCTGAACCTCCTTTTTAAGCAAATATCCTCAAATCCTTGGTTAATTTACAGTTATGTGCCTTTATGGACTTAAATTTACTACAGCTGCAGTAGCCTGGTTTTTGCCCAGGTCACAGCACAGTAACCAGTCTAGATGATGTCCTACTCATCTGGTTCTATTCAAAACCTTATAGAGAGAACTCAGACTGTTGCTGCTGATGATGCTTAGTCAAGCCCAGTTACCATGAGAAATGACTTCAACATCCTTTTTTTTTTTGGAGATGACACAATTTTATATGAGCTCCAACCAATCCCAGGTTTTGACTAGTGTACTTGGTATTTTCTGACTGGAGAAAAGACTTACTAAATTCTGTTGATCGTAGTGCTTTAGACTTCATTACTAGTGATAAATTTTATATACTCATCATTGTTCTCTGCACCACAAAGTTAGATGGACTCCCTAAAGACAAAAGGAAATAATCATCTCATGATATAAATTTACAGAGCTCTATTGTACTCTATTGTTGTTAAACTATCTCATGTCCTTTAGCATTTAAATCTTGTAATGCACACAATTCAGCTGCTATTTAACCTTACGTATTCCTTAAGTACCCACAAACCTTGGCAGAACTGATTTTATGTACTATGCACATATTAAATGGAATGAACTGCAAACTGTCCTCAAACTAGAGTACTCCATATCCCTTGGAAATTTTAAAACTTTATTATATGAAGTGTTTTATGACTGTCTTATCAAATATGTCTTAGTTGTGCTTGCTGTGTTTTTGCCTAATTATGAATGTTTTCTTGTTCTCTGGTCTCTTTTGAAAAAGAGATCTCAATCTCAATGAGACTACCTAATGAAATAAAGATTTAATAACATGACAAACTGAACAACTTTGTATTTGAGTTTTTCTTTGTCCATACATGCAGGAGTACTTTCATGTTATCTATTTTCGTCTTTCATATACACATTTTAATTCATTTTAACATCCAAATTGCTTGCTGTAGTTTTTTTTCATCTCCTCATTCCATGCAGCATGGTAACTGGGAGAGAAACATCTTTCTTATGTTGTTTGTATCTTCTCAAAGTGCATTATCTCTACATATCCAAATAATGTATCTGGGTACACTTCTACTACTACTTCTCATCACTGTTATACCTGAGAAAAGGAGGGGGGGGACTGCCTACCTAAACCTGTTAACTGGCATATACAGATTGTACCTACATTGAGAGACAGCAAAAACAAACCAAAAAAAAAAAAACAAAACAAAAAAAAAAAAAAACTTGGTGGTTTGAAATATGATTCCAATTATACTTCTACAGATGCATCTCTGTTTGGACACTGGCTGCTCAAATCAGATTTCAAAGTGTCCTTTGAGTCACTTGCAATGTGATACACAATGAATATGTCAAATCCAGAGGGACAATCGTTATTACAACCAATGCAGATAGGTTGGTGATGTCTGGCACACACAAATCTGATCACTTGCAAATACCAGTGCATACTAGTGTCTGTCCTAAACATCTGATTCAAGAAACAAATCTGATTTGCCTGCAGTCTGAAAAAAAAGAGAAAGGAGAAAGGAAAAGTGTGAGAAAGAAAGCGAGACTGAGAAATAGAGATCATCTGTCTGGTAGGAGAAGAGGATAGCGTGGGTATGTGTGCTGAAGTGTGTGTGCTTGTAGGTTCATATGTAGTAGAATGTTGTGTCACCTACCTTCTTCAGCTGTTTCATTTATTGTCTCCTCCTGCCCAAATTGAACATGCTTTTAGTCAAGAGCATTCCAGATACTGTAAGTTCAAGGTCATTCACCTGATAAAATGAAAATAATACAACAGTCATACTGGATCAATTACCACAGCTGAACTATGAAGTAAAGACAATAATGCTGAACTATTTTTTAATTCTTTATGGCATGCTATGTGGTTGAGTGTACTTTACATATCCACTTCCTCACCAAACATCTCTACCATATGCCCCAACTCAGCTGCCCCAGCTTCCTCCCCCTTGCTCTCATCTCATTCTTCCTCATTTTATTCATCACTAACTACCCACAATGTCACCTACCTTGCCTTCTATCCTGTCAAGGATCAATAAAGTACTATTCTATTCTCATCACAATGTGCTCTTGATTATAAGGTAATGCAGTGGATATACACTGACGTGTCAACCATGGAGCTGACTTACCTTCCCAAACTCTAGTGGTAAATTTCAGGTAGAATAAGTCTTTGTTTCCATCACATTATTTGTGCTTTGCTAAAGAACAGGTTTTAGTGCATCTCTAGTAGGAGCATTTTTAAAAAGTAACATAGTTTGACTGGTAATGTCTGATTCTTATCAAGGGGTTTTATGGGGTTTATGCTAACAAGATTTTAACATTTCTGTACTCAAGCAATTTTGTTACACTAGTGTGTTTTTAAAAAAGATTTTAACATGCAATTCAGAATATATTCATGGTATATTTTTTGTGTTATTTAGGTAACAGTCTGTAACTTAACATTGTATAGTGTCATTTAAAGGTGGTTAATATTTTACATGTGATATTTTAGTTTTTTAAATTTTACCTTTCATTATGATAATGTTCTATTTAGAGAAGAAAATTAAAATTAAACAGGACAAATTCTAGTTATATTACACTTTTATTTTCTGAGACTTTAAAACCCTTTGTTGTCTTTGACCCATATTTGGATAGAAATAACATAAAAGTAAATTATAGGTTGTTTGTTTGTTAGCTAGACCTGCTTAGCAAGCTAGGTACTATGCTAACAGGCAGATCAACGGTCAGCTAGCCATTTGGCTAAGTAGGTAGCTAGCTAGGTAGGCAATTTGAAAAGCAAGTGTTGAATTAAACTACTTTTAAATTCCAGAGTGAATAATGCAGGCTCAAAAACATAACTCATTTAGGTAATCTAGTGATGTTGATTACCACCTATTTAAATTGTAACTCTAACTAAATACTGTTACTCACATTTTGTATTGTATTAATATATAACTCTGTTACATGTCTTCTGTAACTCCCCAACACTGCCAGAACTAATTTGTTGATGTTTAAGCAGATGGCATGGAAATTTCACTCACTTCACATCAGGAGTCCTCCTCCATGTAGAACAGATGAGGTGAGAGCTGCAACAGTGGAGCTGCTGTGGATGGGGACACACAGTTTTGACTGACACTTATGGGAGCCAGTGAAGAAATGGTTAAAAGGGAAATTTAAAGAATGAACAGTCCACTGGCCATTAGAAACATAGCTCTATATCCAAATAGTATAGTTCCTTATATGAAAAAAATTAAAAACTGAGAAAAGTGAGTAGCAGATATACAGTATGTATGTGAAAGGAAGGTGTATGTGCGCATCTGTGTTTGGGTGCATATTTGTGTGTTTGTGCATACCATGTCTGATGATGTGGGTGTGTGTGTGTGTGTGTGTGTGTGTGAATGCAGGATGGCTCTGTTAAGTCTCTCTGACTCTGGACTCCCAGTAATTTATTGGCAGCTTGTTCAAAGAATGAACTCTGAATAATTCACTTTTCCTCTCTGAAGAGGGATTTTTTTTCCCACTCCTGGCTTTTAGTTTCCAAATTGAATTCTCTGTGGGTGCACTTGATTTGACTGGAGGATATTTTAAAATATTGAAAAATCAATTTTACATAGAACTTCATAATGACAATCAGTACAGTATAATAAAAAGAAAGGCAGCAATATGACTCAGTGTGCCAGAACTTTGTGAGAAAGAGAAATGCAGTCAGACTAATGGTGCTCAGTCCTCATCAAAGACACTCAGGAAGATAAAGACATTGTTAATTTAGCTCAGTCACAAATGATGGACATTTTATGAGATAAATTATATCTTCTTCCAAAAAGAAGATTAATTAGACAAAGCATCATATACTGAGTACTAAAAGCTAAACCTTACCTGTTGGCCTGGTCTTCTGCCTTCTGCCTTCATTATCTTCCTCGTCGCCCCCACCTCACAACACCATTTATCATTAAAACCTTTAGATGTTTCTAAACTGTCTCAGAGTCTGCTTCTGGGTCTGTACATAAACATTAAAGTACACCAGAAGAGTTCTTTAGGTATTGAATAGTTTTCGTTACACGGTGACCTGTTGTGACTTAAAGACTCCTGATGAATTCCAACAGCCCAGGGGGCAGCCACAGACTTCTGTCCTGTCACTAAAATGACCTGTGCTGCTTCTTACACACAGTCATCATAGCTGCAGCACATCTCCCTCTTCATAAACTTTGCCACTGGCAAAGACCAGCTACGAGGTCCTGCTGCAATCAGCTGCCTGCTCCTCACTGAAGACTGAAGAAGCCTGGAGAATGTTGAGACCTCTCATGCTGACCTTTGGTTACCATGACAACAGACACCCACCTAGCATTATAGTAAAGAAGTCAACCATTTTAGATATATGCAACTGAGTAAAATAAAAGACAACAAAACTATGTTTTTTTATAATTGTGATTTAGTCCACCTAATGAATGTAAGTCCAAAAATCACTCTCCTTTTAGCTCTGGTATGGTCTTAACTGACTCTGAGACACTCAGATAGTTCACCAAATAGTTGACCTTTATTATGGCTTGGCAGGCAGAACCGATCAAGAGCAAACAGGAGGCCAAGTCAGGGTGTATGAGCAGTGGTTGAGCCTAATTGCCCTGTAGAGATGGAAGCAAATTGACGCAGGGTTGGTGACTTGGAGATTGGAAAGGGACCAACAAAGTGAGGGGCCACTCTGAGACAGATCCTAGGTGAAGAACCACACTTTTGCCCCAGGCAGCAGCTGGGCACAGGAGTGCAGTGGCAGTCGGCATTGCTCAGGTACTGAGCTGAAGTAGGGACAAAAGTGTGGGTTGACTAGGCTGCAAGCCAGGTTCGACAGCAGCACAGATAGAGGCATACACAGAGGGTACACTGACCTCTACTTCCTGGTCTGGAAAATGACTGGTAACTGTACACAGACTGATGGAAGAACAGGGAAGAGTGTTATGTATGTGCTCCACCCACAGGAGTTGCTTTGACCAGGAGGCCAGGTTCAGCATAGTGCTGTCTCCAGCTCCTTGAAATACTTGAAGATGTTTTTGCTCCTGGCTTGTTGTAACAGTTCTTAGAGTCATTGGAGTTACCTGAGGCCAAGTGTGGATTTCATTCTTTACACACATCATCTTGTTTTATAAGCACACTGTTATGAACAGTAAATCAGAATGAACTGAAGAATGACAGAAAAGCAGAAATAAGCCTAGATGTCCTCATTAACATAAACAGCAATTGACTGAACTTAGGTTAACTTTCACTACCTAAGCCATTTCCATCTCCAGGAAATTATATGTATAAATGTGCATGAAAATTAACTGTAAAATACATTTGCTTATTAAGCAAAGTATCCTGCCCATTTTTTTTGTTTGCATTGTTGTGTGACTCCATATCCCATCTATGCTTTAAATATATTTTTTCATAAGAAATCCATAATATTTTAGTTAAAATACACATTTAGTCGTGTTCCTCGGTTTTTACTCAGTCCTGTTACCCTAACACATTCCCCCATCTGAAAAATTTGGAACATTCCACAAGTCACATGCTCCACAGGAAGTTATATCAGTTGAATCTTCTGAAGGCCATGGGATGACCAAAAGTAAGTTCTCTCATTTATTATTCTGTATATTTGATGATATTGTAACTATGACTGAGAAGGTCAATCTCAACATACTGTCCTGTTACCTAAATTATTTCTTACATGTTATTTGTTTATTTTAAAAATACAAATTTTTGGTAAATCACTAGAATGTGCTCAGTGTCCTCATGCTATTAGCATGGACGCCATGTGGCTATATTCCATGTATTTGTATAATTCTATGCTAAAAACACAGTCCTCTTACTTTCAGTCCTGAGTAACAGAAGTGAGTAGAGTCCACACCATCCAGGGCACCCTTCCTGTGGCTTGCCTCAAAGAAGTTCTACGTCCCAGCAGTGAATCCTCGTTTGAACAGCTCAGTACAAAACATAAAACCAGATTGCTGGTGTGCCCTTTTGTCTTGAGGGGGACACTGTGCAGAAGGACATCGGGCGGGAGGATGTATGCGAGTAAAACACACCCGTGTGCAGTGTTGCCTGCTGGTGTGATGCTCCAAAGTGGACTGTCTGTATTTCTGTGCTGTACTTGCAGAGGTAATTTTCAGAAAAGTCAACATGAATTAAACATTCATGTGCTTTCAAGCCTTTTCTCAATGCCCTGTAGTGGGTAAACGGATTCTTGATGTTGTAAGTGTCTCTTAAACCTATGCAGCAGCAGGTTCAGCTGTTCCAGCAGTTCTTCTTGTGTGGTCTGAAACTCTTTTTTGTATTTGTGATTTTAGATGTTTTGCCACTGGGGTCATTCTTGGGCTTCTTATCTACTATTGCCCAACTGGAGATAAGTCACTTGACTCTCTGCATTATACTGGATAGAGACTGGGCAAGACAGGTCCTTGCACTCAGAACATTCTCTGTCAGGGTTTGAATGTTTCCTGTTTTATTTTGGTATTTTTGTCTTGTCTTCCTGTTTCCTGTCCCTTGGTTACTCCAGTTCTCTTTACTTCCTTGTCTTGATTACTGTCCCCGCCCTTATGTGTTTCACCTGTGTCTCGTTATCTCCTTGTCTAGGTGTATTTAGTCAGCGTCTCTTCCTCTTGTCAGTTGCCAGATTGTCTTGTCCCTCGTGTCAGCTTTCCAGCGTTGTTTCCTGTTTTTGACTTCTTGTGTTCCTGACTGTTGCCTGTTTACCTGATTTTGGATTTTTGCCTGTTCCCTTTGGATACTGTTGCCTCATCGGACTGCCTACTCGTGTACTGGACTTTTGCTTGTAATAAAGAACCTGAACTTTGATTGTGTCTGAGTTCTGCATTTGGAGTCCTGCCCTGCCGTGTGCTTGATAATTCTCCATACATGCACCTTATGTTTTCTGTATCACATGTGATGGCTTTCACAAGGTCATCCAGATTGACGGTGCTGATCACTTTCAAGTGGTTGCAGCTTCTGCACAATTAGACCCATCTCGCACATGCATGTGTCCCGATCACTCAGAGTTGGATGAACAACCCAATAAGGTCAGAGCAAACAGAATACTGAGTAAGAGATGGAGCTTTTTTCTTCAGCCAAAAACTTAATGTGCAAATTTTTCATGGTATCCAAAAGGAACCGCTTTTTGTTTTTCTTCCAAGTGATCGTCTGCCTCTTCCCAGTTGTGACTCACACCATCCCTTGAGTAGAAAGCTCTCACTCTACTTATCAAACTGTGCAACCCTGTTGTTCCGCTTGCGTTGGTAAGTGCAATTTAACCTTCCCATTCTTCTCATTCTTCCATCTTTCTTTTTCCTGTTCTTGATCCTATGGTATGTCTCTCTCCACTTTTTGCGTCAAAAGCTCATATGAATCAACTTTGTAATGATTAGTTATGTTGTGGAGGTACTAACAACAACAATATAGAGATAATGCGATGAAGGCGATTCCATTCTGAAGGCCAAATGGGAGGGCTAGGGATGCGAAGGCAAATACCCTCCGGGGTCCAAACAGGAGGGCAAAGGCAACAAAAGGTGATTTCACCTTTGGAGTCCTAACAGGAGAGTGAAGATGGAGAAGACGTGTCCCCTCTGAAGGCCAGGCTGGAGAGCAAGTTGGCCGAGCCGCTGACTGTGGAACTGGAGCTGAAGTGGGATGGACCACCAACAGGGGTCAGTCAAGTCCCCAACAGGAGATCTGGAACTAATGTTGGCCATACCACCAACAGAAGATCTGGAGCTGGTGTCAGCTGGTCCACTGACCTGAACCAGGAACAGACTGGATGTTGACCAGGACCTAATGGCGTAGAAACTGATGAGACATCAGTCAGGTTGGTCGACTCAGGAAAAGTCACAGCAACTGATGAGACCTCGACTTTGACACTGGAACAGGTGCAACATTGGCTGGGGTGGTCGCCACAGGAAGTCACACAAGACAAGGCAAGATGTCAACCAGAACCCCCAATGCTGAGGCAGGTAAGATGTCAGTCAGGGTGGTCACCACAGAAAGTCAGACACAGGAGAAGGCAAGATGTCACCTGGAACCCCGATGCTGAAGCTGATGAGATGTTGACCAGAGAGATAGACACAGGAACAGCTGACTGGGTGTCGATTGTGGAGCGGGACAACTAAGGATCAGGGTAGCTGGGCAGCTGGGGTACTATATCTCTGGGCAGTGGAGGGTCAGGGTAGCTATGAAGCTGGGGCTCAGGATCACTGGGCAATGGAGGCTTGGGGTAGCTGGGCAGCGGAGGCTTAAGGTAGCTGGGCAGCTGGGGCTTGGGATTGCTGGGTGGTGGTGGAGAGGAGATTCAGGTTAGGTGGGCAGCTGAAGTCTGAGCTGGTATCTGGAAACCTGGAGCTGAAGCTGGTAATGATGGGACGTGTGAAACTGAGGTTTCGAGCAGTATGCCGAGTATGAGGGGGGCATTCCAGATGAAACCCTGCGTCAATGCTTGTATCGTATTGCAGAAAACCATGTGACCTATGAGGCACACAGGGATACATACATGGGACATGCCACTGGTTTGTTGGGAGTGTTGATTTCTCGATAAAAGCATCGTAAACAGCCAGCACTTCGGAAATTCATCAGTGTAGCAGAGTTTGTGGTTGTTGAGTTTGGCAGAGTTTTTATTATTAGGAGGTAGAGGAGAAGTAGATAAGGAGTAGCGGGGGAGAGTAGGGAGGAGAAATGGAGCCTACTAAGAAGAGGAAAATGTCTCCCGTTTCAGAATACTTTGAATTGGCCCTAACTCTAATCCTAACCCTAGTACATGAGTTAATGGCTATTTTATGGTTGTTTTTATATCATCAACAAAATTATTGTATCATTCATACTGCATATTTATGTACTTTAGGTGAAATGCTTGCTGTGCCAAAGTGAGCTTGTATACAACAACAATACCTCGATGCTTAGGTATTATCGAATGCACAGCTCTCCAACAGGCTGCACACCAGCCAAAATAAGATATTATTTTCACTATAGTATTCATTTTTGAAATCAAACTATATCTGTTACTTAAATACACCAAGAATGCATTATAAATTCCAGAGAGCAAATGCTGGATGATGCTTTGGTCAGCATTGTCATAAAAGATTTGCAACCATTCACAATAGTAGATGATATGGGATTTAGGGAGCATGTGAATTTGCTGGATGCCACCTCCGTTTCCCCAACTAGGAAAGTGTATATGTGTATTTAATAAAAAGTTTGCTGTAACTGTGTTAATTACAATGTCTACAGTCTTATCATCTTCTTGTCAGGACTTAAAGAAGATGGTAGATTTAAAATACAAAGATGCCAAGGAAAAGGCAAAAAAATAGCTTCAGAAAGTGTCTTAGCCCTTAGCACTTAGCCTGACCTCTGATATGTAGACAGCTATGAATATTGATGCCTACCTGGCCATCACCTGCCATTTCATAGATGAAAATGACAGGTTAGGCACTTTTCTGCTTGGACTGGAAGATTTCCCTTGTACCCATAAAGCAGAAAATTTGGCACAGATTATATGTATGCTAATGGATGAGCGGAAATAACCAGCAAGGTTAGATGCCTAGTTATTGATACTGCATTGAATATGATTGCCTGTGCCAGGGTTTTACAATTAAGGTATGCTCTACGCATTGCTCATCCAGAAATCAGCTGATCAGGTCCCCACACTGTATGACATACAGACAAAGGCCAGAAAGCTTGTCACTTATTTCAGGACATGCGCCATTGTAAAATAAAGACTGGACTTTTGACTTTTCAAAATGAAAGAGCCAGTGGGGGCAGCCCTGGAAACATTAAAGACAGAAAGATCCCAATTAACTTGTCATTAATATGAAACCATAGAGGAGACCGGAGACAGTAGAGTGACTTAAAACTGAATGTACTGCTGTATTAAGAA